>OX335677.1:7284166-8668333 GCA_946894065.1 Acleris literana
CTCGAAATCTTTCTAAGAATATAAATGAAATATTTAATAGTAAACGCATCTGAAATTAGGAAGCAAAAATAATTTCGCAGCAGATTTAAATCAACTGATTTTAATAGTGCTCTGTAAATTTATCTTTTAGGTTGAAAAACTTTACTACTTACCTCTCGGTGGTTAATATTTTTACCCCACTCCTTATATTTCTTGAATAATAAACCAGGAACATCTTTCTTGGCCGTGTGTATAATGCCCATTCCAGCATATCTGTTCAGAGAGAGTACAATAAATAAGTACAAAACAAATAACAAATGTAAACGGCATAGTTAATACATAGTTTTTTTTTCTACTCGCTTACTATAAACCTCTGATATTGATATCGTTAACGGTATCAGAATACCATATATAGCGTAATCGAATCGTGGGAACAGTTATATGATGAGCATTGCCATGGTAATAACAGTTCTATAATAATTATTATAGCATTGGCTCGACTACGGCGCTCACGTCGCGGTCCTCCTGCTCTCCCTCCAGGTGCTGCACTAGCCAGCCCCGGCTTCTGACCCCGTGCGGAAGTGACTCACGTGACTCGGTAGCTGCCGGGCTCGACGACGGCGCTCACGTCGCGGTCCTCCTGCTCTCCCTCCAGGTGCTGCGCCAGCCAGCCCCGGCTTCTGACCCCGTGCGGAAGTGACTCACGCGACTCGGTGGCTGCCGGGCTCGACGACGGCGCTCACGTCACGGTCCTCCTGCTCTCCCTCCAGGTGCTGTGCCAGCCGGCCCCGTCTCCTATCAGTGCGGAGGTGACTCACGCGACTCGGTAGCTGCCGGGCTCGACAACTGCGCTCACGTCGCGGTCCTCCTGCTCGTCCTCCAGCAGCTGGTGGGGGTGCTCGTCGCCCTTCATGTGCTGCGCCAGCCGGCACCGGATCAGCGCGCGCTTCTTGTAGTTCACCAACTGCACCAATAAGTCGATGTTCAAGGAAATGAAAATCATAGGCTCATCCTGCGATTTTCCACTAATTTTGACCCAAATGGTGGGCCTAGACGTTCTGCGAATTTAACGCATGAAGAAATCTGTCGAAATGTATGAAATTCGCAAGATAACGGACGAGACCGTACGGCAGCTTATGTCAATGCTATACATTTTATTTGACTTGCGGCCGTCATTTAAGTTAACATACCTAATAGCCTACTAGACCGGCAGGACAGAACACCTAACCTACAGATTATGTTGTCCAGCACATGCAAACTTTTAACTATGAGGGCGACGTTATTTGCCTCATCGACCTGCATAGTGCAGGAAAGTGACATGGTTCTTCTGCGATAGAATATCTGTAGCTGAATAAATCTAAAGCTAAATGCAGTCTATTTCCCGTAAAAGTTTAAAAGCTGTTGTTATCAGTTTAGGTTTAAAATACTATTATATTTATATATGGCATTATCTATGTAAAGGGACCTTATTGTCGATGGCGCTTACGCCGCACTGCGTCACGCAAGGTTGTATTTATATCGGAGCATCTTTAATAATGGCAGAAGCGCCATCGACAATAAGGTCCCTTTTCATAGACGTCACATATTCGCTCCTGATAGTCGGGTAATATTGAAGTAGGTACACTTACTTCGACCATAGGGTGTGTTTTGTTTTTGTTATTGCTGCTTGTTTTTCCCAACAGGCACCCGTGGGTGCCCACCATCTCGCTCTTATACCGGAACCGGAAATGGTTCTGCGGCTGCTCGACGATTCGCAAATACGGCTTGTCTGTAAAAAAATATACAGTTCAAAGGCAACCAAATAAAAGAATAACTAATTAATATTGATAAAATCCCCTGATATAGGTTGACACCTTATTTATGAGCTAATATCGATTGAACGGCTAAACCGATTTTTATATAAAGCCTAGCTAAAGGGCCGGTTAGACGAGCAACTTTTTCACAGCAATGTGTGGCCGGCAACTATACGCATCTTGCTCTAACATACGAAATAAGAGTAAGACAGCAATAGTTGCCGGCCACACATTGCCGTAAAAAGTTGATCGTCTACCTTTAAGAAACACGCCGATTAACCTCCTGAGGTCCCTTGTTCTAAAAATAGTACATAAAACGGCCATTGAAATAAAGATCTAGTACAAAGAAAGTATAGTGGAATTTCTTTTGTTTTTATGAGTTATGAGTTATGATCAAATTACAAAATTGACGTTATTTAATTCCCATTAGATTCATATTCCATTGACAAATTTCGTTGTATGGTGGGTCTTAGGAGGTAATTCTTTTATTAGAAATCGTTCCATCAGTTTGGGAGGTACGACGCCACAGGCAGATACACCTGTACACATACACACATACACACGTTAAACATATCAACCTTTTTTTTTTGAAGGTTAAAATGTACTACTTATATCAAATAAGCAACTACGAGAATATTCAAAATAGGCCATACAACATGGGTTTGTTTATTAAATTAGGACGTGCCTTTATTAAAACATGGTATGTAAGTGCAGAATGTCAATTTCATACCTACCTACATAGGCAATTGGCATGCTGTAGGTTGTCCAATTGTAGGTAGGCGTATTTTAAGAATTGCACGGCAGAGTGACGCTAAATTAAGAGCTGTTGATTTTAATTCGCTCTATGTTGAAATCACATCATTGCGACGACGCACCTCACCTGCAACGCTCGTGGGGCATCGCTCTTATTGATGTCAAATATGATTAAACTAATGCCTGCAAAATCGTCCGTGTAGCCCACCAGGGGCCTGTTTTTATAAAGCTACAAATTACAATTTACAGGTTACAAGTTTCCATCTGACAGAACCTCGACCAATGACGACCAGCTATTTGAACAGTGTTGCCAGGTTAGACCTGTAAAATTGTAACTTGTATTTTTATAAAACGTGCCCCAGGAACAGTGTTTTTGTTTAAAAACAGTAAAGACTATGTGTTCATTTAGGGTATAAGCTATCCCCTTTTAAAATTTCATCCAAATCCAGCCATGTCCATGTCAACATACTAACACACACACACATAGTCACAAATATTCACATTTTTAATATAGTGTGTGATAATATGCAATGTGTAATAGTGTGTAATAGTGTGTATGCACCATTGAAAAACAGCTTTGCTTAGAAAACAAACTATAACATTACAGGCTTACAAAGTAACAAGTCTAACAACATTATATTATAAGCAAAGCAGTTCCTGTAATCTGATATTTATTATTTTTGCTCTTGGATGTTGATACAAAATATATCTAAATTTAGAAACAGTACATACATTGTTGTATGTATGAGATAAGGAAGCAGTAGGTAGAACTAGAACCATCATGATACATTTTAGTTTTTATTACCCTTAATATTCTAATGTCTTACTTCCAAAGAAAATTAGGTTGATGATTTAACTTTGATGTTGAACTATTTACAAATTTCATTAGAGTCCATACTGAATTCCGTATCCAAATTGGAACAACTATTTAAAATGAATGTGCTAATATAATACACACAGCCATTGGTTTAAAACATAGCATGAGAAAATAATAATATTGCTACCTAGGTACTTCATTTTCAAACCGAAATTCATTCGGGCAAAATGATTGTTAACTGTGGTACTATTGATTAATTAACTCGGTTTTGCCTGCAACTCCATTTGCAAAGATGTTGAACCATGATGACGGAATAAACAAATACCTTTACACAAGCTTCTATAGAACACTACAGTAGCTATATTCAAATTTAGCCCTAACCCCAAATATGACATAAGAACCGTAGTAGCAGCAGTAGTAACAATAGTGGTAAAATAAAAACGGACGTTTTTTTCCTTTGTTCTTTGTTATAGGTACTCATTCATAACTGCTCGTACATGTTTAATTTTTGCCATCATGCTGAATAGTTTTTAGGTTAGGTTAATAATTTAAAACTAATACTGAGATGATAAAAGTAAAGTCCAAAATCAATACAATATCATAAAAATAATAATATTAAGTAGCAATGACTGAAAGTGCAAACACATGGCAATAAAAACTACTGTTGATGATAAGTTATATCCAGAACTGCTCACTTTGTTTACCTTCAAATGTATAAAAAACAGTATTCCTAGGGAAAGGCAGCAAATCTTCTTACTGGTTTTATAAATCACCAAACCGAATAGCTATTTATTGAGAATAACCGCATGTGTTAGTTATCTACCAAAAAGGGGTTGAAGGCAGTAGAGACATGGCCTGGCTAAAGTCCTGGAGGGAAGTTCGCGTAGGTATGGAGGGTTTTCATTTAGAAATGTTTAGTATGTTTACTAGTAAGTATTTTAGACATGGACATCCTGGTACATTTGTCAGCTATGGTGTCATAAATTTTTTGTATGAAAAAACTTTTTTTCATCAGAAACCGATCAAATGGGATTTCAAATGAAAAGGCTGCATGAGCTGATTCCAAAAATATACTACACAATTACATTTCAGCCAGTTGCAACATAAACAAAAATCATTATCAAAACACTCCAAGCTTCCTCATATCTAAACGTAATAAAATAATAGTAATTCCGAAAAATTCATACATACAATTTTTTTTTTTTGAAAAAGAGCATATGTTCTAACAATATTATTGTTTGTTTATTCTAAGTGACAGTTTAATGACATTTCTATTCACCTTAAAAATTAGTAATTACTACATACTGACTTAAGTATCATGCAAAAATATCAAGTATTAAGGTAAGACTCGAAGGTAATAAATCTAGTCAATAAGCAAGAGATCAAGCAGCTGCCACATTTGATGACGTCATAACTAGAAAATGGACCAGGTGGCGGACGTCCACCCAAGTCTAAAATACTTAGTGGGACATACTAAACATTCCTGAAATACACGAACTTTGCTATAGGACTGTAGCCACGTTCAGGATTACAGTTGGATACAGCCACAATATATTATGTTAGTTCGCCATTAGGCTTTAGAGTGTTTTATTCTGTGTGTTAAGTTTTTTATAATCGAAATGATGAATTGAATTTCCTTTCAATAACAGTACTAACTGGGGCCCGTTTATCAAAAGCTTGTAACTTTTATTACAAGCGGAAATTTATTTCCAACAATATATATTAAAAAGAGACTTCCACTTATATTACAAGTTACAAGCTTTTGATAAACAGGCCCCTGGTGTAAAGGTTCTAAAAAAATGCTTTAAAGTTCATTTCTTATCTCACACACCAAATGATTCAAACTACACAGAATGCTGTGTTCAAACTCTCCAGATGCTTGCCAAGTAAACAACAGATCCTTATAAAATGTATTTAAGATTTCAAACCCCTCTATTCTATTACATAAAACAAACAAGATAAAAGCACTTAGGTCTTATCATATCTTTATTAAGTACAATATTCTGAGAATCAGTTATCACCTGAAGGGTAGCCATTGATTTCAGCGCAAGTCAACTCCGTGAAGCAGTGCGCCAACTGTGGCATTTGCTGGGACGGTGAGCTTCTGGGGGACTCCTGGTATGGCGAGCTGGCCGCCTCACTCATGGAATCCTGGTCACTCGAAGACATTTTAAAAAAGTCAAATGACCTCCTCAAGTCGAAATTAATTAAACTTTCATCCCACTCCAACACGTTGATTGTTTACTTGAAAGAGCGAACCGGAGTAAGGAAAATATGCACAATCTGAACAATAATATAATTCTTTGTCCTTTTATTATGTTTATACGCACTGGTCATATAACTAGATACGTTTGGCAAAACATGTTTAATGGTACGTATGCAATTAACTACTATCTTCTTAGAAATTCGAGCACATCACAACAAGGATTCACGTCAAGCCGTACATCCATTCTACGCAGTACGACGACGTTGACATTGACAGATTGATGGTGTTGCCATTGTAATTACAAATTATTCATGAAATGTAACATTTAAATTCTTAACCTCTTTAAAGCCAATTTGTTACACGTTAAAAATAGTGGACACTGTGCCACTAATTTACGTAGTCCCAAAATAAGCTTGTGATGAATAAGAGAAGCTCTAAAATTTTACTACAACAAGGTATCGATAAACATACTTAAACATATATAGAAGTATATATATATATATATATATATATATATATATATATATATATATATTATATCCTTTAATATACAAAATACCCAAGAATAAATACTCGCGCTCATCACACAATTTATTATTGGCTCATAAAGGGAATCGAATCCGGTATTAGCTTCATAGGCAAGGTCGCCAAGGACTAGGCTAACCGCATCGGCATTATTATATGTATAACATAGGGCCACTTGCACCAATATAATTAAGATTGTCTTAAGTTCAGTTTAGTTTTGTTAAAATGTATGATTTATCTTTTACGTGCAAACAGCCCTTATTATTTGGAAGCAAGTTTTCAAAAGTAGGGTATAACTATGTAGCAAACGATAAAAAACTGTTCTGACTAACTGACAACACATATCGTTGAAACTGCACTATAAGAAAAAAATCGTAATGAGAGAATTTGGAAGAGTATCGGTAGTCACCAGAGGTCGGAATAGGTAGTGCTTATTAACCTAAACTTGACTCATGTTCATTCATGCGCGAGTGAGATGGGAATACGTTATTGAATGAAGATGCAACAAGTTTAGGTTAATAAGCACTACCTATTCCGACCTCTGGTAGTCACAGTCGCAGAGGCCCTAAATACTAATACGTAACTTTGACTATAAATCATTTAAATTATCCGGCAAAATTGACTTATAAGGAAACAAATATATTTACGTGAATGAGGCATCACAACAGCTTCCGAAGTACCGATCCCGCATGGATTTCCTTCCAATTTCACAGCTTACTTTCACCACGTGTTGACTTGTGGAATCGATCCACACTTTTCTACATTAGAGTTGCTTGTGTAAATAAATTAAATCTTTTATGGAACTAACAAATACCAAGGATATCAAACACAATTTTAATTCAAAAGGGTATTGGCGATGGCGAAAACAGAGATATTTTTAAAAATCCCTGTCACTTTACTCAGTATTTACACTGTGATTAAAAATATCTCAAAAAACAATAATCACTTACGTTTAAAATAAGTCGTAAAAAGACAGAAATTTTTATAAACTGGCAATGTTCGTATAGCGAGTTTCTCGACACGTACAGAAAATGACGTCACCACGGCCGGGGAAGAACCATGCACGGTCTGAGTCACAAAAATCCCCGCGGCCCGAGGCTGACTGATAAACTTTTATTATTTACGAGGAGTTTAAATATGACCTGTTGACATGGAGTCAGTTAGGAATAGATTACGCATGACCTTTTTAATGTTTATTACAATTTATGGGGAAGGTTATGCTATTTAAACCTTAAATAGGTCTGCCACTTATTTGGCAATGATTCCCCGTCATGAGACGTGGTCATAGGTACGTTAGACTGAGAACAGTATAGGTATGTATTGTATATCAAGATCACTCGCAAAGCTGTGTAATTCTTACGCACTGACAGATTAACGCAAACACGAAAGGTGTATAAGTTTGATAACGCCATGCGCCAGGTGGAAAAGTGACGGTTCTGTTATGCACATCATGCACATGCATGGGTAATATGAACAACTTTTACGAGTACATTATTACAAATTGACCACACATTTAACCATACTGATTTTAACATGTAATATTGTTTTTACTTACTGATTTTTCATGTAATATTGTTTTTAACTCGGCCGCCATTAGGTACTAGGCTGATAATTAAAAAAGAGTTATCACTTATCATAACGTTGACAATACGATACCATATCAAAAGCAATACGGTTTTACCGAGTAGAATAGAGCCTCTGTAAGACAGTTTCGTAAAATATACCTGGGGCCTGTTTTATAAAGCTACAAATTACAATTTACAGGTTACAAGTTTCCATTTGACACAACCTCGACCAATGACGACCAGCCATTTGAGCAGTGTTGCCAGTTTAGACCTGTAAAATTGTTACTTGTAGCTTTATAAAACGTGCCCCTGGGCCCTGTTTTATAAAGCTACAATTTACAATTTACCGTAGAGGGAGAATAGAATGGAGTTGGCATTGGACTAGTACCAGGTGGGAAGTCTGAGATGCGTTTATACATAATTACCTATGTATAAACGAGATGCACTTACTTTTACTGTCCCTCTCGCGCGTATACCTTTTCGACGTGTTTGCCACAATGATTGTTGCAAACAAACCCTGACAGCTGATGCGAGTCGTATGAGTTTTTAGTTGTTTTTAGCTGTTTTGCAAAATACAAGGGTGAAGTTTACGTGTAATGTGATAAAGAACAATTTCGTGATGGTGAATTGCAGTATTTAAGGCTGTAAAAGCCGGAGTGAGCGGAAATATGAGCACATAACCTTTCATACGTAAGTCGATACATTATACTATTATTGTGGTCTTATAAATCCTGATTGACTATGTAAACAACTAATTATTTGAAATATCGTCTCCTAGTTACATTTTAACATAAAAATGATCGGTTTTGTGTTCAAATAAATCGTATTTTTCTTCCGCTAACCGTCCGATTTACGTTGATAACGATAATACATAGTAATCCGTGTGATTGCTGACATTTAAATTTAGTCGTATATAACCAATTTCGTGTTGTCATCCATCTAAAATGCATTTTACCCAACAAACGGGGTAATATATAATTAATAATTATGATATTATTGGGTATTTTTTTATACTAATAAAACAAGTTTTGTTGATTTGACATAGTTTTTTTTTAAATTAACTCTTATAATCCCTGAAATTTACCTTTTTACGTTCGCAAAATTTTAGAACATTTTTTAATATTTTTCAGATACCCATCTGATACTGAATCAAGGAAGCTTTGAATTATAGCTACATGTAGCATAAATTGGCAACCAACAAAGTTTTCTCGTATCTGCTCAGAACACTTCGAAGCACATTGTTATATTATATGACTGTACCTTCTGTAACAAAAATTTATATAAATAAACATTTGCAAAAACATGCAAGTAGCATTTTAATCTTAGGCATTTCAGACCTAAAACATATATAGAATTCTATAATTACTGTAGATGTTTTGACCGTTCGATATTGTAACTTTCGATATTCAAATACGTACATACATTTGGAGGTTAGGTGGTTGCGAATGTGATTTAAAACAGTAAGCAACGCCGTATGAAAATTATAGTGTATTATGTTCTAGAACCAATTTCACAAGCACGAGGATTATATTTCCGACTCTCAATTGACCGGTTGTTGTAGTCAAGTAATAAGTAGCTATTGCGGAAATTTAGCAAATTGTTGGCAACTCAGAATTCATTGCATATATACCACACTTATATGTATAGATACTATCTCCATCTCAAAGGTATACGCGCGGGCCAGGTCTATTCTATACTCTGTTTACGCAATTTACAAGGTTACAAGTTTCCATTTGACACAACCTTGACCAATGACCACCAGCCATTTGAGCAGTGTTGCCAGTTTAGACCTGTAAAATTGTTACTTGTAGCTTTATAAAACGTGCCCCTGGGCCCTTCCATGAGTTCCAATTACCTCGCTAGCAGCGAGTCGAACGCTCTGTCCCTCGCACTCTATAAGAATACTGCGAGGCCTGCGAGCGACAGAGCATTCGACACTGGGCCACTATTTTACTAAACCCATATTGCCTTTGACATGTTACCGTTACGTTTTTAACTCGGCCGCCATTACGTCTAGTAAAAAAGGGCTATCGTAACGTTGACAATATGATACCACAAGAAGTAATATGGTTTTACCCACAGAATAAGAACATAAAACCGGACTATAAGACGTAGTTTACGTCAGCTATCTTTCTCTTCTTTTTAGATTACGTATTACATGCGAAAAAATTAAAAAAAAAGTCGGCTGTTTTTTCTTCTTTAACTGTCATTGTCACAAGGTTTTACACAGGGACTTCTTTGTCTTTCCTATAGGAAGGATTTGTCTTTCCTTGTCTACAGGTCCAAATACTATAGGTGCTTATAGGTCCAAATCACGCCTTACTTGTGACGATGTACCAAATGATTGCTATAGATTCATCTCTTTCCAACTCACTATGAAACCCATAAGTAAAACGAAGTGAACCATAATGTATTTTCTGCTTATTTAGTACGGTTTCTAAGCCTTTAGTCTTTATTCTTTGGTTTTACCGACTTGAAATAATTCAGTGTGTGTACCATGATTAAAACATTAATTACTTAATCAATAATAATGTAGAACACCGTCTAATACCTTGAAATATTTTATTATTGCACGCTCGCACTCGTGATTTTCACAATCATACTTTCCAAAGAATTTTGCTATCAGTCACTTTTGTTATCACTCTAGTGGTATTTGGGACGCATCAGGTTTCATTGAGATAACACCAAGTAGGTACATGTTAATATAATTTTGAAAAGGTGACACTGGTTTAATATTACTTGTACGCAGTGGTCACAAGACTCCGATAATCAGCAGGCAATGGACAGCTTCAAAATGCAGAAACGGAGTATCAAAGTATCTACTTACTTGTTTTACTTTTCGTTACGCGGGATCCAAGAAGCTTAATATAAAATATATTATATTCTACTAGCTGTTGCCCGCGAATCCGTCCGTGTAGAAGTCGTTTATCATTGGTAAAAAGTATCCGATGTCCTTCCTCGGAGTTTAAGCTACCTCTATCGAAATCGAAATCGGTTCAGTCGTGAAAGCGTAACAAGGAAGGCCGTCTTAACCTATGCTGGGGCACATAAGAATTTAGGGGCCCTTTTGGAAAGTAAAGAAAGCGAATTATTACTAACATTTTTCTACTATGATCTTCTATTTATTATACCCATAATAAATAGAAGATCATAGTAGAAAAATGTTAGTAATAATTCGCTTTCTTTACTTTCCAAAAGGGCCCCTAAATAAATTGTCGGTCCTTCGGGGATCCCCGTGGATGCCCTGGGCACGGGCCCCGTGTGCCCTTATAGGTAAAGACGGCATTGGTAACAGGTAGACAGACGAGCTACTTTATAATATTAGTATGGATAATGTATAATGTTTTTACGCGATTAAGTCCTGCAGGCCTTTGGCGTAACACCCTCGCAACCACAATCGTTTTCATTTTGAAAATCGAAGGCTTGTCTGCATACAAAATGAAACCAATTGTTTTGTTTTGAAGCCGATCGTGATTGCGAGTGAGTTACGCGAAAGGCCTGCTGTTTTATATTTATAACAGTAACTTGCCCTTGGTTGTGTTGCGCGATTGTTCCGACTGTGTAGAATAGATATAATAAGAAATGCCAGCACGAACCTTCGCCAAAGCACATAATATATGGTAGACTGGTGTAACCTTAGCGTTAGCCATAGTTTATACTTTTAAAGGTTCTGCCCGCGACTTCATCCGCGTACATTTCGATTATCGTTATTCCCTCGGGAACTTAATTTTTTCCGAGATGTAAATTAGCCTTTATGTTAATCCAGGGTTTAAGCTATCTCCATTTCAAATTTCATTCAAATCCGTCCAGCCATTGCAGCGTGAAGGAGTAACAAACGAACACACACACAAACTTTCGCATTTATTATATCAGTAGGATAGCTGTTATATTACTAGCGGACCGACACACGTCGCGTAATGTTGAATATATTATGTAGCTTCGCAGAACGAAATGGTATTAACATGATTATATTTTTACCCAAAAACTACCCGATATCCTTCCTCCGGGTAGCGCTCTAACCTCGGCACTCGTACCGTAAGAAGCTTCATTATGTACCAGTTACATAAATAACTATTAAAATAAAGTCAATTTGTTGTTTTACGCTATTATCTGATAGGATAACCACAATTTGTAGTATATTTTCAATGTTGTCAAATAGCTTATTGCATAAATTTACGTTAAATTAAGAAGTAGGTATAAAATTCGGCGAACTAAAACATTCTAAAATTAGTGTCCGAGATTCAAGGTTAAACCCCCTACAATGCGAATGCTGTTAGGTACTTAGCAGAATATAAACCCTTCGAAGGCCTTAGGGTCAACTCGCACCGAGAATCGACGCGACGCTGCGCGCACATGTGACTCAAAATATACTTTATTTACTAGACGAAAAGGTACAAATTTCATTGTGAGAATTCAGAATACTTACCTTTTCATGTAGTAAATAATAGTATATTTTGATTCGCATGTGCGCGCAACATCGCGTCACGTCGCGTCTCGGTGTAAATTGACCCTTACGTCGAATACAAAAGGTGTTAATCGCCCGCCAAACACGTTTGCTATGCTATGCAAATTACATCTTACTGATACGAAACAAAGTCTCTTTTAATGTTGAACTTGTGACGGCTCTAGCCGTCGTGGGGTCCAAAAGGTTGTGCAAGATGGTTTGGGGTGGTATGGGTATAGGTACTATAGTGAAGGATGGATGAAAAAAAAAACAAATTTGTATGCATTACATACATGTTTATTGTCTTACAACTATTAATAAGGCACAATGTTTACCGTTTATCATACTAGAGATTCGCTAGGAACATAATTTTCTTAACATGTAATAAAATATTCTAAAAAGCAACAATTTTATATTTTGGAATGATTAATAAAATGACGTATAATATACGATTTCATAAGCAATATTAAAACAGTGTATAAGAAAACGCAAAAGAAAAAAAAATATAACTTATAATCAGTGATCGGAATAGGTAGAGCTAATTTGCCTAAACTAGACGCATATTCATTCATGCGTGAGAGAGATGGGAATACATTATTGAATGAACATGCATCAAGTTTAGGCAAATTAGCTCACCTATCCCGATCACTGCTTATAATCATTATACGAAATTACACTTTTCTGGAACATTTACCAAGCACGACTACGGTTACTTATTCGATCTTGGTCTTGTTTATCACATAGTTTAAAATCTTCTGGACATACAAATAAGGCACTTTATAGTCCGTTCGCGTTAAGAATACCTAGTGAATCATCATTGTCCGCCGGCCTAGCCACGCCCGCTAACCAATCAGGTCCCTCAAATTTAAGTTTTTTTCTATCCATTAAAATACATCTTTTTAAATATAATTTGTTTGAATTTTAACTCCACTGTGAACACACATATATCCTGCAGTTGCACTGATGATTTCACTGCATTCCTAAGAGCCCTTACACACTGCGACTTTTAGCAACGATGCAGTCGCGCGTTTTGTATCGCTGTCTCTTTCACACATTAGAGAGCAAAAGTGACAGCGATACGAAACGCGCGACTGCATCGCTACTAAAAGTCGCAGTGTGTAAGGGCTCTAACACGAACGGACTATAGTAGGTATACAAAAGCCGAACTCAATGCCAAAAGGCATTATTCTACCAGTTATCCTTATACGATAATGTGACACACTAGTTCAATGGCAGGTAACTAAGGTTAGAAAAACTGATTTGTGCATGGCCACGAACTCGGTAGTTCGGTGCCTTTCACGAGTCGACATCCATGGCCACTAGGCCAACGACGCTCCTTGCCTCTAGTAATAGATCCCTGTTAGATTTGAACAGTACAGCTCCCGTTGTCTGCTTAAGCACTGATCATTGAGGTCACATGCTCAACATTTTATTTGATTTTGAACTTAAAATCAAGCAGCATAGAGTCTAAAATGTTTCAATTTTTCCATTCCCAATGAACCATAGACATTCAAAATTCTTTGAATGAAACGTAGTTCTAAATTTGAATTTGACGTTTGGCGCGCCATTTTGCGACAGACGACTGGTGCAAGTGTGCGACCCCGTCCGAGATACCAAGGGTGAATGACCTGTGCTGCACCATGCGGCTTCCAAATAGACCAGCTAGTGGTGGAACAGCCTGAGGTTGGTGTGCGCCATGGCGATGCCGTGCTCGTCGCACGCGGCGATGACTTGCGCGTCGTTGTTGGAGCCGGCCGGGCTACCGATGTACTCGACTCCGCACTAAACGCACAAATATAGTGAATAGACTAAAACCTTGAAATAATTGCAACCTAGGGCCTGATTTAAACTTTGCGAGGTACAAGTTCGAAGTTCTTACACTTCAAATTTTGCTGTCAAGTGGCAAGTAGCAAATGTATGAACTTCTTACTTGCACTTCGCATTCAAAGTTAGTAAGCTCGAAAACTATAAGATGTATAGAAAGGAGTATAGGTTTCTTGTATAAACTCCTACCTTAGTTTAGTAGTTGAATAAAAAATAAATATTTGTAATACATGCAACAGAAGCTCAAAAAGGTTTCTAAGCTTTTTGTGATTTAGTGAATATTTCCGGAAATAATCGCTCCCCGTTAGCACTAACCTGAACAGCGCGGTCGATATTGTCCCGGAAGGGGAAGAAGGCGTCGGAAGCGAGCGCCACTTTGTCCATCCCTTTCAGCCACGCCTCTCGCTCTTGCTCCGTGAGCAGCGCGGGCGCCTCACCCTCGAACAGGGAGTTCCATTGGTCGAGCGGTAAGTCCGAACCTGAAAACGTATATGAATCATTATCATCATCGTCGCCGTCGCCGTCGCCGTCGCCGTCGCCGTCGCCGTCGCCGTCATCGTCGTCGTCGTCGTCGTCGTCGTCGTCGTCGTCGTCGTCGTCATCATCATCATCATCATCATCATCATCATCATCATCATCATCATCATCATCATCATCATCATCATCATCATCATCATCATCATCATCATCATCATCGTCATCATCATCGTCATCACAAAGTAAAGTATTAGTCACCCCTCTGTTGCGGGAGCGTCGCCGGCTAAAACAGGTGATTAATTATTTAAATTACTATCGTCGCATGGTTTGTATCCATGTAATCTTTACGAAAATAATAAAGCAAGTGTAATGCGATTATTTATGAGCTGGAAAATTCATGACTCGCCAACCACTTAAAACCCAGCGGTAAACTCTGCGTCTTTTAGGAAGCGTATTCGGCTTGCCATTTCGACGTCTACGAGGGGGCGCTCGGTTGACTGAGGCACCCTGAAATTTGGTGCGTCACGGTGGAAGAGGGGTCATCCTAGATTTGACCCTCGCTGCCGCTGCGGGGGCGACTATAGTGCCAGGAGCTTCGGTGGCGTCGGTGGCGACGGAGCATACTGACCGACGGTCCCGTTGACGTAGTTGTCGATGGCGTTGGCCTGCACGGCGCGGGTGACGCCGGCGCGGAAGGCGGCGGCGCGCACGCGCGGGTGGCGGCGCGCCCACCACAGCGCCGCCTTGCCGCCCGCCAGCCGCGTGCAGTGGATGCGCGACTGCTGCCCCGCGCCGATGCCGATCACCTGAAAATACCATTTTTTTTTCATACTTGCTCAAAAATAACTTAGGCCAAGGCCGCACAACAAAAACCTAGCTTATTGCTAAGCTGCTGGACACGCCAGGCACCTAGCTAGGTGCACAGTATATATGTATATAGCTAAAGCAGTAAAGAAGCTCGGCCTAATTTTCAAGATAAATGCCTACTCTCCAATTGAGCGTCAGGGTTGTCCTCTAAAATTTTGTAAAATTAAAAAAAGTTTTTGTTTATTGTATCTCAGATAGTGAGTGCAAAATCGATACGTGTGTTCTGCGACAACGAATCCGTTAAAAGGTTGATAAAAAGTAGCCGCCATCTTGAACTTAAGTTTTTCGACGGATTGCTTCCGAAATCGATATTTGGGGATCTGTGTGATATCCGACCACGAATCTGCTGACAGAATAAAAAAAAAGTTGCCGCCATTTTGAACTTATTAATTATTCGACTGATTGCGTCCAAAATCGATATCTGAGGGCTCAGACTAGATGCACTACGCTAACTAACGTTTCTATTCGATTCGTTTTTAAACCAATCACGTCACTGGAAGATGACGTGATACGAAAAGTCACGTGGTCTACCAGTGACACGATTGGTTTAAAAACGAATCGAACAAAAACGTTAGTTAGCGTAGTGCATCTTGTCTGAGCCCTCTGGTGATCGGCATGGTCTCCGACAGCGAATCCGTTGACAGATTGAGAAAAAGTAGCCGCCATCTTGAACTTTCAAGTTTTTCGACGGATTACTTCCGAAATCGATATCTGGGGATCTGTGTGATATCCGACCACGAATCCGCTAAGAGAATTAAAAAAAGTAGCCGCCATCTTGAACTTTTTAATTATCCGACTGAGTGCGTCCAAAATCGATATCTGGTGATCGGTATGGTCTCCGACGACAAATCCGTTGACAGATTGAGAAAAAGTAGCCGCCATCTTGACCTTTTTAGTTATTCGACTGATTGCTGCCAAAATCGATATCTGAGGATCTATGTGGTCTCCGACAATGAATCCGTTGACAGATTGAGAAAAAGTAACCGCCATCTCGAACTTTTTAGTTATTCGGCTGATTCTTTCCAAAATCGATATCTGGGGATCAGTGTGGTCTCCGACAATAAATCCATGGACAGAATGTGAAAAAGTAGCCGCCATCTTGAACTTTTTAGTTATTCGACTGATTGCTTTCAACATCACTATCTGGGGATCTGTGTGGTCTCCGACAAGGAATCCATTGACAGAATGGGAAAAGTAGCCGCCATCTTTAACTTTCCAGTTTTTGGGCCGAATTCTTTCAAAGTCGATATTTGGTGATCTGTGTGGTATCCTATTCCTCTTGAAATCGACTCACCTGTCAACGGATTTGCTATCGGAGACCACATAGATCCCCAGATATCGATTTTGGAAGCAATCAGTCGAGTAACTAAAAAGTTCAAGATGGCGGCCACTTTTTCTCAATCTGTCAACGGATTCGTTGTCGGAGACTACACTGATCCCCAGATATCGACTTTGTAAACAATTACTAAAGAAAGAAGAAAGAATATAAAATGCAAAGGAAACCGTACGTCTCGAGGCGACACTCGCGTCTAACAGCACCGCCATGTCCGCTTAGCGGTCTCGTAGAGGCGTGCGTCTGTGTGAGTGCGTCGTTTCGAGCGTTTGTTCGGAGCTTCTTTACTGCTTTAGCTATATATACGAGGGGTGCCTTTTAAGTTCTGTCGTTTGAAAAAACTAAAGACAATTTAAGTGTTAAATGGTATTTATTGTTTTTCAAAGTAATCACCGTGATATGTAATACACTTTTTCATTCGATCGAACCAGTTTTCGAAACACTTATTCCATTCCGAAGTCGGGGTCTCCAAAATGGCCGTTTTGTATGCCTCAACCGCTTCTTCAGGCGTCCGGTACCGTTGACCACGAAGTCGTTGCTTGATTTTTGGAAAAGTGAAGAAGTCATTAGGGCTTAAGTCTGGACTGTACGGCGGGTGATCCAAAATTTCGACGTTTTGTTCTTTTAAAAACGCAATTGTCTGCCGGGCGGTGTGCGAGCTAGCATTATCGTGGTGCAGTACTATACGACGTCATGGGTTATTTTTTCGGAACTCGCCGATAACTTCTGGTAAACAAACAGTGGTATACCAGTCAGCATTAACTGTTTTACGATCTTCGAGCACGATGGTCGCAACGTGACCACTTTTCGCTACAAACTTTTTTCAAAGTGCTCCGTGAGCGTATTACTTTGGTCGGTTTTGGCTCATCTTGAAACACCCAAACAGTCGACTGCTGTTTAGAATCCGGATCGTAGGCATATATCCAAGATTCGTCACCACTGATAATGTCATAAACGTGTTTAGAGTCTCCTCGGTTGAATTGTCGCAGAGTTTTGCGGCACCATCTAACGCGAGCCGTTTTTTGGTCTTCACTAAGTAAATGTGGTATCCAGCGTGAGATCAATTTTTTTACACCTAAGTGATCATGCAATATATTTTGAACACTGGTCCCTGAAATGCTTAATGAAGCTTCTATCTCGCGGTATGTCGCATGGCAATCTTCGACGATCACTTGCCGTACAGCATCAATGTTTTCATGGGTTACAGCTGTTTTTGGTCGGCCTTCACGATGCCTATCACTAAGACTAGAGCAACCACGTTGAAATTCCAAATACCAACGTTCCACAGTCCGGATGCATGGTGCTTCATTTTTAAAAACCGTAGTCAGCTCTTCAAAGCACTGAAGACGCGTTAAACCCCTTCTAAAGTTGTAAAATATTATCGCACGTAAATTTTCCTTCGAAATTTCCATTTTCACAACCGACTTGTCAACTTTGAACCGACGCTGTACTAAAACGAATCGGCCGATCTCGAGACATTATTTTGTTTTTCAATTCTAAATTCAAATATTTTAAGATGATACTAGTTTTTTTTAAATAATCACGGTAGTTTTGCAAACGACAGAACTTAAAAGGCAGCCCTCGTATAATGTGCTAGGTGCGTCACTCATAGTGTGTCCAGCTGCGATAGGATAGTATGCAATACGTCTGTTCAGAATCAGTTACTAAGCGAGTCGCTTAGCTCGTACCAATAAGCAAGGTTCTTAGTAGTTTTCACACCCTGACAAATCGCTCAAACAGAGATCTCGCGATTCCCTAACAACTTCGGTCGGTCTTTAGGCATAAGTTGAGAGCTATCGAATAATTTTTATTACTTGTTACTTACCTATCTTAATGTAATTGTATTGTTTATTGTTGAGTTGTGCGGGCTACAGGTTACCTTCAAAGTATATTTTAAAAACGATAACTAAATTGTAAGAGTGCTGTATACACTTGCCCCGGTATAGCACACAGCCTTGTAATATTATAGGAAAGTTTTTTTATATCTTAATTGTGTAAATACTTTTAATGGATTGTTTTAATAAATAAATAAATAAATAAACTCCATAAGCGTCTCGGATTTTTTAGGGATCGTAGCGTAAAAAGTAACCTTTTGTTATTTGGTGAAGTAGGTCGGGACGCAATGGACAACATCATCCAAATCAACGCGGTGTAATACAGATTTTGCCAAAGCGTTTGATAACATATCTTTTAATACACTGTTACTAAACCTCTGGAGTCTCAGTGTAAATGGCAACTTATTTCGCTGAATTAAATTTTATGTGGAAAATCGATCGCTAGCAGCTGTATTGGGAGGGCATTCGTCGAATTTATGGACTTTTTTTACTGGAGTGCCCCAAGGATCTCATTTAGAACCTTCGTTATTATCCTTTACATTAATGACATCACTTATACTTTGAGTAATTCCAATATCCTACTTTACGCGGGTGATACGATAATATTCCAGGTCATATATTAGGTTGCACAGGTTTATAATTTAATAATATTCTCTTTAATAGTTTTATGCGAAAAAAAACATTATTCTTTTTTTCGGATTAATGTTATGCATAAAAATTATTCGGCCGAACGGAATTTCTGCCAAGCCATAAGAGTTTATGCTTAAAGAAATGCTTAAAATAATTATGCGATATAGAATTATAACAAAAAAGTTATGCTTAAGGGCCATTCGTTTAGTCTCAGCGACAGAACAAAGATCGATAAAAGCAAGCAAAAAAAATCCTCCTCGGGGATTCAAGTAAAATAAGTATTGTAAGTTTGACTAACCTGTCCATCTCTAGCATAGCACACTGAGTTACTCTGCGTGTACTTGAGCGCTATAGTGGCCACTATCAAGTCCCTCACAGCGTTGCTAGGCAGCTTCTTGTTCTTAGTAACGATGTTCTTGAACAGGTCGCTCGATATCAGCGCGTCGTTCCGCTTCTGTTCAAGCGTGAGCCCGAAGATCGTCTTGTGCTCCAGTAGAGATGGGTCGTAGGTTGGGTCCATCTGGAATAACCGAGTAAATGATCTAATTTGTCGTGAAATGAAAATACTGTACATAGGAAAAAACATTCAGAACTTAGCAAGAAACTCGTGGCTATAAAAAATAATTGCTGAAACTGGGGATTTAACACGGGGTCGCTAGCTTCATAGGCAGGGTCTCTACCGACCAGGCTAGACAGAGCATCTGCAGACTTGAAAGTGACGATATTATGGCTTTATACCTCATTGTATCATCAGATGACCTGGGCCAAGATTCTAGTCGGTAAAAACCATATCGTTTTTGACCTGTTATCGTATTGTCAACGTTTTGATAGCTCTTATTTACGTGGCAGTAATGGCGGCCGTGTTAGAAGCAATACCGTAACAGGTCAAAAACTATATAGTTTTTACCGCCTAGAATAGAGGCTTGGGTGGTCGTTCGCTTACGGCCATTTGCCTAATCAAACTGGTAGCCACAGATTAGTACTCAATTTAAAATTATCGGGCGATGATCCTGGCAATGATGGCGTCGCAATCGTCGCTGAGTGCGATTCCGTCGCTGAACGAGGTGGCGAGTTAGGGGAGCAGGTCTTGAACAAACTAACCTGCAGCACACAGTAGCCGCCTCCCTTCTTTTTCTTCAACAGTTCCAGCGCCTCCGGGCTGTAGCCGGGCGCGACGACCCCGTCGGACACCTCGCGGGCGATGATCCGTGCCGTGATGGCGTCGCATTCGTCGCTGAGCGCGATGAAGTCCCCGAACGAGCTCATGCGGTCGGCGCCGCGCGCGCGCGCGTAGGCCGCCGCCAGCGGCGACAGCTGCGGGAGCAGGTCGAGGACCATGCACACCGAAGCCTGTAGAGACAAAGGGAATTCTATAACTAATAATACTCGTTGTTTTTTTCACAAGGAACCAAAAAATGCTGCCTTCTTAAGCCAATAAACGGTATCATAAATTCGTTAGGCAAAGCTGATTCGATTCTCTCCTTTTACAAGAATTCAGAGATCCCGCTATTTGATTTGGCACGGAATAATATGATACTTTTTTGGTGAGGGCGGTATATTGAATCCAGAGGTAAGAGAAAAACTCTTGAAAGCCGCCAACGCAATGAGAGCGGAGAGTGTGACGTGTTCCCATACTAAAAAGCGTTTCCAAAACGTGGCGGAAGCGTTTTTGTATGGGAC
The DNA here is from genome assembly GCA_946894065.1 of Acleris literana. Lineage (NCBI taxonomy): Eukaryota > Metazoa > Arthropoda > Insecta > Lepidoptera > Tortricidae > Acleris > Acleris literana. Next base: position 7,304,895 of record OX335677.1, read on the forward strand.
CGCGCCGCTTCCGCCCTCAGTACGTTCGCGGCTTAATAGAACCAGAGTGAGTGAGAGAAGAAAAAAAAATGGGTCTGTCTCCACACCGTTCACGCCGCCAAACAATAGGTAAATATAGTACCGAATATCCGATCCCTGTTTACCACAGACATGTAGTCTATACACTAACCTCTTCCTCAGTCAGCGGCAGGCCTATAGCAGCCCCGGCCGGCGACACGTGCTTAAAGCTGGTAGCGGCGGGCAGGTCCAGCGCTTGCTTGAGCTCCCTCACGAGCTGCCACGCGTTGAGAGCGTCACACAGGTTGATGAAGCCCGGGGACCCGTTTAGAGTGGTCAGCGGCAGGCGGTCGCGGGTCGTGAACACTTGGGCTGGCTTCTGGTGGGGATTCATTCCTGGAAATAACAGGGAAATGTTTACAAAACTTGTTATGAAAATAAATATCTATCTACAAGTTTTAGAGATATCATAAACCAGCAATATCTTATTAGTGTTTGGTGCCCTTTCGCCGTGTTTCATTGGGGTGTTCTTAGGGAATTGTGAGTACTTCCCATATCGGGTAACGTAGCGTCATTCTCTTACGAAAAAATAATCTCTACAAGTTCAGGCAGGTCTAAGTTGGTAGGAAAATAGAAATGGTTGGTGTTACTCTGTAAAAATTTTGTGGTACTAACCAAACCATAAATCAATTTGCTAATATTAATTTAATTTAAACAACCACATAATCTTCGAATCGTCGACGTAATTAGTCAGTAAATGACAGTTAAGTCGTTCTTAAGTGTCGATTTTTCATACGCAAGTTAAAAAAGGAACGAGTAATCGTCTTAAAAATGTCTTTGAGTAAGGCGGTAAAGTAGTTTGACTATAAGAGTTATTGAAATATACAGTAACACTTGTTCTGGTTGATAACTTGGTAACTATAGCATCAAGTTTAGGTACCAACCGTATCTCAATGTCATCTGTGCCTGGCCCGCGGAATACTGCTTACGGAAATAGTCCGATATGGCGGCGTCATACTCCGCCGTGTGGGTGAATGCCTTCAAGGCCAATTTCTGTCTGAAAACACATGATACTACTTTAAGAAATGTCTAAATGTGATTTTCTACCAGCAAGGTGAGAAGACGACATGGCAAAATTTCAATTACATTCTAGCGCATCTAGGAGGAAGTTGGTTGGTTATATTTGGGAGGAAGTGCGAGAAGAGAACTGAAATATTGAACCGTAATAGGGAATATTCATGATATTTTTCAGAGCTTCAAAAAATGGTGAATCTGCGAGAAATTTTTTTTTGAATAGCTATAAAAATAACCAAGATATAAGCCAAAAAAGATTTGTTCCTATCTCTTTCAAGCAAAACGGAATTTTACGTGGAGTTTATATGGCCGACCTGTTACAATGGCATCACAGTGCTCTTCAGATCTCTCTGTCTAATTAGCAGTTTAAAATGCTTGTATCATCCGTATTTCTTGACCGATTTTAATTTTAGTTTCACTTTTGGTGATCTCTTTTAAGGTTTCATATTATGTTGAGAAATGTGATTTAAAAAATCCATGCATATTCCTTATTAGTACAACTCTCGCGATTGGCTCACGGAAGCTAGCTTGTCATATTATTGATATTAATCGCCAGCTCGCAAAGTCGCAATGGCTCACGATAGTAATTTTTGGTGGAAATGGTCTTGCGTAATTTCAATTCTCGTCTTGCCTCGCCTTAACAAGCTTTGAAAATATGACTAACTAAGCACCTGTTAAATGTTACTGCATTTCCTTATGAGCTATTCATGATGAAATTACTTACACGTGTTACTAGGGAAGAACTAGGAAAGGATGTACTCGAAAATAGTAAAGAAGGAGCTTAACCTTTAAAAACATAAACTAAAAATAACCAACCTGGTCTCCAAAGAAGTCTGATGGTCCTTATTACTCTTTAACTCCTTGATAACTTGATCATAATCACTAGGATCGCATAACACGGTGACTCTGTCGTGGTTCTTGGCAGCTGCCCGTAGGAGGGTCACGCCGCCGATGTCGATGTTCTCCACAGCGTCGGCGATGGTGACGTTGTCCTTGGAGATGGTTTCCACGAAGGGGTACAGGTTGCAAACGACCAAGCTTATCATGTCGAACTTCTGACGTTTCATGTCAGCCTGGTCGGAGTCTGTGAGTCTGTTAAGATGTTATATGTATGTAGAAATTGTTCCATTGTTGGCCCCTGGCGATTATTGACGGCGACACCGCGTAGTAGTCACGTTAATTTTAAGTTATATCTGTATTGTTATGTATGTTAGTTTGTAAATATGGGTGCAAGTACATATTGGTAAATATGGGCCTTAATTGTTGCTCTATTCTATTACATTGATACCTTGATACGTAAAAGAGGCGGTATTTCCACAATGACTAAGGTTATCTTATTTTACAGAAGATAAGGGTTATTCATTTGTTTTGTAACACTCAATTTATGACCGCATGATCTTTGAATTAAGAGTTAAGTGTCGATTATTGGTACATGTCAGCTTAAAGTGTCGAACACTGGTGCCATTACGTTACGTGCCAATACCTGGGATTTTGGATGTCGATAAATTGATGTTATCACTGCATTTCTTATGGCATCATGGACAAGGATAACGAGCACACAGGCCACTTGATGGTAAGTGCTCTAAATTCCATAGATATTTCCAATCTTACGATGACAATCTTAAGAATGCAAATACGTTGCCAACCCTGAGGACTTAGGTATAAAGTCTAAGTCAAACATTACTTGTATTTACTATTTACACTCTTTTTCACCTAAGATGAGTCCTGTGACAGCTCATATAAACACGTATTACACTTGTTTCTTTAACTTTACATAAAAAATACAGTCTGTGAGCACTTAGAAGGTTCTTCGGGTTTGTAATTCTCTCTCACTCGCTGTTAATAAGAGCGTATCAGAGCAAGTGAGAGACAAGAACAAACCCGAAGCACCTTCTAAGAGCTATCGCACTATACACTGGTACACACCTAGCGACGCCGTTAAGTAACTTAAATAATAAATAGTCTATTTTTAAATACCTCGCATGTGGGTATAGTAAGTGATTGAAATTACGAAATACGGCTCTTACAGGACTCTTCTTAGGTGAAAAAGAGTGTAGTAAACATTTAAATTTATTTTTGATTTGTTTTCTTTCTGTTAAACCTAGTTAACTGGTAGAGAATGCCATAGGGCATTAAGTCTTCTATTTTGTACTTTACTGAGTAAAGTGCAATCAGGTTTAAATCGATATTCAAAATGAAAAAAAGAAAAACATTTGTTATTTGATATATACAAATTCTACGCGAACGTAGTCGCGGGCAAAAACTAGTATATAAATAAATACTCTTCATTTGACATGCCGTGTAATTGATACCGTAACCTATAACATTATAATCTATACTAATAAACTAATATTATAAATGTGAAAGTAACTCTGTCAGTTCGTTACACTTTCATGGATAAACCGCTGAACCGAATTTAATGAAATTTGGTACCTATGGAAATAGCCTGAACCCCGAGATAACACACAGTAGTTTTTTCCGCGAGTAGCGATAAACGACTTCTACGCGGACGGAGTGACGGCCGACAGTTAATCTTGTTTTACTAATAATAATATTATAAACTTAATATTATAAAATTTATAAATCAGAAAGTTTGGATGTTTGTTACTTAATCACGCTTCAACCACTAAACAGATCGGGATGAAACTTGGCACGCATATAGGTTAGGTCCTGGAATAGGACATAGGATAGTTCTTCCTACCTACCCTTGAAAAATTTAAAATTCCCGAGGGATATACGGGTTATTCCCACCTGTTACCACCAAGTTGTTACCACTGGTAACAGCTAGGATTTTTTTTCTCATCTTTTACCAGTGGTAACTAATGAGAATAAAAATACCCACCGTTACCACTAACTACTTAGTCCGGCCGTAAGTTCTGTTACTAAGGTTGAGTCAAATAAAACTAACTAATGTTATTTTTTTTATTTCAATACATATAAAAATTAAAAGCTCAATTAATTTACATTTTGAAGAACAAATAATCATTTTAAATAGTCGCCGCAATTTCCGAGACGATTTTTTAACATTCACAGCCGGCAACGATGAAATTACGCATGACTTTTCTGTAAATTTCACTTTTTGAAAACGCTTAAAAGTTAATTTTTGTTTACCAAAGAACTTTTTAGTTTAATATTATAAAACTTCCTATCTTTGTGTATGTTTAGAGACCAAAATTATATTTTTCAACAAGACTCAATTCCAACTTATGAAGCAAGAAGAGATTTGGTGTGTTTTCGTATTGCTGCGAATTCATGTGAAATCGTAAAGTCGATTTAATGAGACATCAAGATTGACCGGTGTACAAGCGGCTCTTAAAAGTTGCTTGAAATACATTTGTATTAGAATTTAAAGCTAAAAGTCTGATCAATATTTCACGCAAATTTGAACTCTCTACAAGAACTCTTACAAAAGTTGTGGCCATTATCAGTATAATCGTCGTGCGTAAATTGAACTATGATTTTCTAGTCCGAAATGGGAATACTTCAAGCTCGTACATCAAATAATTGCAATAGTTTAGAATACATTATTTTTATTTTTATTCTACATAAATCAATGTTTTGATTAATATACAGATTTATAAAAAACTCCTTTAATTTATTTCTTTAATTGTAATAAATCTCAGTAACAGAACTTATGGCCCGACTAGGTACCTACTGGGATTATTTTTTCGCAGTAGTTATCACCAAATATTTTAGTGGTAAAATATTCCCAGTTGTTACCACCGAGTACTTTAGTGGTAAAAGATGAGGAAAAAAATCCCAGCTGTTACCAGTGGTAACAAATCGGTAGTAACAGGTGGGAATAACCTGAATATACGATAATCAAAATCTACGCGGACGAAGTCGTGGGCAGAAGCTAGTAAATAATAAATGATTGTTTACCTAGCCAATATTCCTCCATGCACGGCAGGATGGAGGCTCTTAACCCGGCCGCCGAGCATCTCGGGCGCTCCGGTGATGTCCGACACGTCCTGGACCTTAAGACCGGCGTTCCGCAGGGCGGTGGCGGTGCCCCCGCTCCCCACCAGGCCGAGGCCGACATCTGAGAGGACCTTGGCTAGAGGCACGAGGCCTGCCTTGTCTGAGACGCTAAGAAGGGCTGAAATATAATGTAGTATTTGTTGGCTAGAGAATAAAATAATGCCTATTGCTAAGAAAATTTCAAACGTACGTTATTAGTATGAGTTTTAATGACCAATAAATCTAATCGGGAGACAATCTAGAACAAATTCACCTACTTCGAAACTAACCTCTAGGCTTGTACTATAGGTAATACGCAAAGATAAACATACTTATACAGATTACAGGACTACTACAGGGGTAGGTACAGGAATTTCGAATCGATGCATAGTGAATGTGTATTAAAAAAACCAACGATCTGTATAGAGAAATAAATACGAAATTTGGGGATATTCCCACCAATTTGTTAACACCGGCAACTACTGGAAAATTGGAGATAAAAAAAACACTTTCTTTTACGTTTAGAGAACTTTCCATGTCTCAACAGGTCATTCAGTGCACTGTTCGGATCATGATCATACATTATTTAAATAACATTTAATACACATTTTTATTCCCAGTTTGGTAACTTGTGGGAAAAAACCCAGCTGTTACCAGTGGTATCGAATTGGTGGTAACTGGTGGGAATATTCCCAAATATAACTTATCTAGATGCAATAAAAATGTGCTTGATTTCATAAAGTGAAAGTACCTTTCACAGCAATTAAAGGTTAATCAACAAACATATCATTAGAAGTGTTTTATATGGCGCTTAAAAAAAGTTGCATTTACATGCAAAATGCATAAAGTCAGAGAATATTCTGGATATTTTTTGGGCCTGCAAGTAATTTTTTAAATGGTTTAAATCAAAACTCAAGTGAAATTACATAATCAACTCACCTAATTTTCCGTTGGTGGCCATGACTGGTTGAGTGCAGAAGTAGCAATGTACTGAGAAGACAATCGGCTTCAGTGAGATATTAATATCTCTTGACCTCTTGCAGGGGTTCCTGATAACAACTTGTTTATAAGGCTTGGTAGGGCTGAACACAATGTTGGAATTAATGGATAATGTCAATAGACTAAAACTAAAATATAGAGAAATAAAAAAACAGGTTCTTTACAAATTCTATGCTTTATTGTATGCTCAGTCTAACCAATTTTACAAATGATTGTCCTATTATCTTTTTAATATTTAAGTTAAGATCAAAGTCATAACATTTACAGTCCTCAGACGGAATGCGTATTTTAATATTATTATTACTTATTTAAAAAATACGTATTTGAAAATTCACTACCTAGGGTAATAAAATAATTAAAAGAAAAAAATCAAACTCAATTGTAAGCTAGGTAGGTTTGTTGAAATTAAAAGTGTTTGCAAAATGTTGAAACAAAGCTAAAAATAAAAACAGTGTGGTAGCAAACAGTTAAAATGTACAGTTTAAGCATGCATGCATGCAATGGTACGTTATATTCTCTTAAACTATACAATACAATAATTAAATAATGCTATGTTGTAATAAAAAAGTGCCAACCCTGAATAGCTTGCGTCAATGACATTTGTGATGAAAATTTTGTTGTTGTTGCCATTTTGTTGTTGGTGATGATAACTATAACAAACATTTCAAAAACACCCAGCGGAGATAAATGGAAAAATACCATTTCTTTCCTTAATGATAAATGTAAATTACACATAATTGCCGTTTTTGGATCTGTGTAATAATTTACAACTGTTTAATGCAAGAGTTTGAAAAATGGACTAAAGACATTGTCGAGTGGTACCCAAGAGGCTACAAAAGAAGAAGAGGAAGACCTACTCTTAGATGGTCCGATGACCTGAAAAAGGGTAGGTGGAGGAGACTTGCTCAGAAAGGCAAAGGACCGGAAACAATGGAAAATTTTGGAAGAGGCCCATGTCGGAAGACAAACTGAAGTTGTCGGTGGAGAATAGATATATATTATTTATATATAAGTTATATTAGATATAGAATAGAATAGTATAAGTAATAAAAAACTTCAGTAACAAAGGCAATTTTTATTTTTATTTATTTTATTTCATTTATGCAAGAGTTATGATTTTCAACTCTCTCTTTTGTTTCATGTATGTATTCAAAGGAACAGTCCAAATTGCTATGACCGAGTCCCTTACCTTACTTAGACTATACAAAATTAAGTCTCTTCCAGTTGTTTAGTCATGAAAATGCATACCCACTGGTAATTAACATCATAAAATTAATATAACTTTGTGGTCACCTGCTATCTAATGTATTAGAGTTGTTTTAACACATTCAGTGCAGGCAATGCTTCCAGTGCTCCGCTGGTAGCCCATAGTAAGATTTTTCTGCTGTGTATCGATAATCTGGTAAACACAGTAGACTCAACTATTGGGTTATAGGCAAATGGCAAAAATGTGTTAACAAACCCTCTAGTGCAGAATTTAATAGCAACTTTGCGTTTTATTATATAGAACTCAACCCGAAAGCATTGCTTTATTTCATACCTTGAACTGTTAATTTAAGAAAAAGCATGCATTCAAATGGTTTTATAGACATACAATTTCGTACTAAGTATAGTTTATAGTTTTTTTAATTCATACAGTTACTTAGATAAAGATAACTTAATTCGGGACGGTTTTGGTAATTATTAGTATTTATTTTTAATTTTCTAAATGTTGTGTCTTTAAAAAAACATGTTCTAGACTCTATAGCATATGTTTTTTTAAAGATCTATAGTAGGGTGGATCACTAAATGTATGAAAAAAATAATTGCTTCAATCCTTTTCAGCTACTATGAAAAAGTTGTTACACATGTCTAACATTCATAATATAAAATATAAAAGAGATACATTTATATTTAGTACTGCCCCAAGCTAACGGAACTTTAACAATATAGGGAAAAGGACCATTATTTTAAAGTTCTGTGGGCTTGGCCGAAAAGGATTGAAGCAAAAAAAACATTTTTCATACATTCAGTGATCCACCCTAATCTATAGTATAGAGGTATAACTTAAGCTTCTAAAACCCTAAAAATAATTATAACTGGAGGGGTAGTAACAAAGTAGGCATTGTTTCTTACGTTCTAATTGCATTCAAGCACGATCGTGTAAGCGAATAAGCTACGCTATGCAGCCACGGTTACGACTCACGAGGGAATTTAACCCTAAATGGTTAAGCAGATTTGGAAAGGAGTTATCTTAATATTAATTTACAAATTCATATTGTATTGTATCCAATTGATAGGTATGAAAGTTATTAAATAGTTACAATTTCGTTTTAAAAGTTTTAAAACTTACTTGGCAACGACCGGTGCGGCGAGGATGCGCTGCGCATTAATGTACTCTATGATTGGATTGAACTAATTGTAGGAAGGTAGAAGGCAGAGTTATCCGATTCTCAACATTTGCAACGTAACAATAAAGTTGAAATTTAGTTGCCAAGTGTCTATTGACATAAGAGAGGTGTAATTTTCCAATAGCCTACCATTTGTTACGGTAGGTACCTAGCTGTCAAATCAATTTCCCTTTGTCAAAAAAATAATAGAAAACAATGTTGTCAGCTCGTAAACGGAGTATTACCTAGACGGGACATGAAAAAAATACGAGTAAAAGAGGAGCATTTATACGGAAAGACAAATAAATGCGTTACATTTTTTCAATGCTGGGTCACGTTTTTGGCCCGTTACACTAAGCTACAAGTTACAAATTACAAGCGGGAGTCTCTTTCTAACTCCTTTTGCTAGAAAGAGACTTCCGCTTGTAATTTGTAACTTGTAGCTTCGTGAAACGGGCCACCGGTCGTCATTCTCCGGTATCTTATTAATCGGTTCCGCCGATTTGGAGCGAGGACTCTACGTAATCAAAACTCGAGAAGCCAGGAATGATGAAAAATTCACCGTTACCAGTCGATTCCTATTAGTGCCGCTTTTTGTCGGGTAAGTTATTGGTGGTGTCACCGGATTTTTATGTTTGGTCTCAATCGTTAGGTGCCCCCATTGTTCCGTTTAAGTTCCGCTTTATAATAGGAGCTGTTTTCTTCCAGCGCCCCCCCACCACCTGTTTCTTGATGGGCAGCGCGCCGGCTTTCGGCATGCGAATGTCGATGCCGTAATGTCGCTCCGTCTAGTATCGTTGCGATACTTCTTAGAGCGTCGGGTTTGACCCGATATTCACCGTACGAGCCAGCAGACAACGACTCCACGCGCAGCAATATAAGATAACTATAGGCTATGTAATATGGTATTTATTTAGCGCCGATTACTAAATTCAAAACTGGGCCCGTGCGCCCCTCAGAGTTGAGTTCTTTTGTTTTTTTTATTTTGACCCAAAATAACACGGCGCTGCCGTTCCATTTGTTTATTAAGCCCAAATTGTTGTTTATTTTTTTATACACTCAGTGATTGATTTTAATTTTTAGTTTCAAATAGGGCATGCATCCCGGTATTCCGGAATCTCGTAATTCCGGGATCTCAGACGATTTTTTTGAAGACAAAAATTGATTGATTGAAGACAAAAATGTATCTTTGTTTTATTTAAAATAAGCTTTTGCGTTGCCATACTTGCCATTTGAGACCTCGAGCAGGTAGTAAATTAATTGTTCGACAAAGGAATGTGTTGTACCCGAGAATCTTCCTGTATTTAACCCTCTCAATATCGGGAGTGTTAGTGCACGACGCACGTGTAGTGTGTACTATAAATATTTATTAAACGATGAAAAAAACGATAAGCAGTTCGCACATTTTGTTCAATTTGGTCTTAAACGTAAGTTTTTATGTCGTAATAAAGCACTATCTCAGCAATTTTGGATTGTAATAATTTTTAAATTGTCTTATTATTAAATTATTGAATTGTAAGACAACTCGTATCATATAAGAAAACAAGGAGTGATTGAAACTGTGATTAAAAGCCTATTTTTTATTTGTAATTAAAAACACGAATGGCAAATGTATGTGTTTTTTAATTTACCTATTCAAAATCAGCATGCGTTGGGCATTTTATAACCTGAAATAATAAAAAACCCAATTCCGAAATTAATACCGGTATTCCGGTATTGGGATTTCAATATCGAAACTCAATACCGGGATTGAAAACCTTGCGATATTGCATGCCCTAGTTTCAAACCCCATGGGGAATTTTTGTATAGGGAAAATGATAATTTTTCACTACTTTTAACTACGTTATATGCCTTTCCAAATGTTTCTTTAGCCTATTCAATTATTAAATAACAGTTTGAAGTTCAAATATAGCTATTTAAGACCACCTTGTGAAATTTCGATAAATATTTTTGCGGTACCATATTTTCGCGTGGTATCCCTTCGTGTTTCTTTATGATCTAACGTTAATGTGGTTTTTTATTTAATTCAGTAATATATTTTTGAATGCGTTTCGGGTTTTTGTTTTACTTCCCACAGGACTAAATTTACGTGCTGATGGTTTTGTCATAATCACCCCGTGCAGTGCCTCCGGCCCTTTTTTCTTTATGGAGCGCTACACTCTGTCTACGTGTCAAATCGTCGCTTGACATTTGATAATTTGAAAAAATAAACCATCGTAATAACACTAATAAGTAAATAATAATGTCCTAAAGAGACTCATGTGCAATTATAGTCTTATGTCCACTGTAGTGGATTTTGAAGAAAAGTCTCTAAAAAATAAAATACTATAAAATAATACACATTCATAATTTGGATATGTCCTAAATTCCTGAGTGTCGCGATTGACTAAATGGAGTTTTTTTAATAATGCATTAGATATCATATGATAATTATGTGAACTAATTATTAAGAATACGTCGGTTTGTTTGATTATTTAAACTGTGACTAACAAATATATTTATATATATTAAATCGGTGGATTGCTTTGACTATTTAATCATTATTGGCGGATTGCAGAAAAACGTGGGTACTTTTCTGCCTCATTAAAGGGAAAATATGAGAGTTGGCAACTCTAAATTATTTAAGCCTTATTTTAAAACGTTGTATAAGTTTATCATTTATCACAGATTATAAGATTTATACCAGCATGAATTTTATAAATTATGAAAATACTACTTAGTAATGTCATGTCATCTGTCTGAACTCTGACAGACAAACGAGTGATGTATTGTGGTTACAAATTCACATGTGGATTGGATTGTTAGATCGTGAATGAATGGTTAAATAAGAAGACATAACATAATGTCTCAACCCACAGTGCCTGTGAAGCCCCCAGGTAAAACATGGCGAGAAATAAACCAGGAAAGAAAAGCCTCAAAACGTCAACGCAACGAAGAGAAAATAGTGAAACGAGAGAAACGCGTCGCTTTAGAGAAAGAAGTGGAGATAAAACTTAATGAGGAAAAGGAGAGGAAGAAAAAATATGCCGAAATATCTACCGTGAGTATAGCGGTACCGGGTTCAATAATGGAAAATGCGCAGTCCGCTGAGTTGCGGACTTATTTGGCTGGTCAAATCGCTCGAGCTGCTTGTGTGTTCTGTGTGGATGAAGTCATCGTGTATGATGATATTGGGGACAAAATAGACACGAAAAAGTCTAAAGTCGAGGATCTGGATGGTGTCAAAGTGGCTCGCAGAAGTTGTGTGCAGCTAGCCCGAATATTGCAATACCTGGAGTGTCCACAGTACTTGAGAAAGCACTTCTTCCCCCTACATAAAGATTTAGAGTTTGCTGGGCTTCTAAATCCTTTGGACGCGCCGCATCATTTGCGCACATCAAATGATTTCACATTCAGGTAAATTCTAATAACATACATACAATCACACCTCTTTCCCATAAGGGTAGGCAGAGACCTCTTCCTTCCACCTGCTATGATCCAGACAAACTTTCCTCGCTTCCTCCACACTTATAAGTCTTTTCATACACATGTGTTGGTTTAGGGTACTCACAAAATTGTGAACTTATTGTATGGAAAATCTTACAATTTCATCAAATTGTACACTTGTAAAGTTTTGTGGGATAGGGGTCTGGCCCTTTCTTAACATATCCCGAATCTAATAACCATATATTTTAAAGGCACTTTAATAATATTTTTCCATTACAGAATTACCCTAAAATGTTTTTATCTACGTTTCAGGGAAGGCATAACTATGAACAAGAAAGTTAAACCAGGCAAAGGTTCGCAAGTTAATGTGGGTCTATTAAAAGATGTGTCTACAGATGAATTGCTCAACCCAGGAATCCGCGTGACAGTCAGAATGCTTCCAGACACAGGCAAAAAACTGAAAGGGAAGATCGTCAGCCTGACCACGCCCAGGGCAGAGACTGGTGTTTATTGGGGCTACACTGTCAGGATTGCACAGAACCTGAGTCAAGTTTTCTCTCAATGTCCTTATAAGGATGGGTTAGTATATAAACAGTATCATGTCTTCTAGAGTTGTACGTAGTTCTGTAGCTCTACCTAGCCCACTTTGGGATTACTGTTACAGTATGTAGGTATAATGATTCAAAGAGATTCATTCTAACTCTTAAATGCATAATGTAGGATACATCCTACATAACTAAGAACTATAAAAATGAAATGTTTCTTACAATCAGCACACTATTAGGAGTTTTTTTTGAATAATAAAATAATCATGTACCTATTTGAGCGATAAACAACAGCAGTAGTTTATTTGATCCTTGACCTCTGCATGCAAACTATATTTAATGCTCGGTACACTATTAGTAAAACCATTATAATCACTTAATTCTAAAAAGAGTTAAAAGGTTAACCCATTCATTGCCGACGCCTCATATTTTTACTCATCACGCAGTGCCGCCGCCGCCGCCTTCCACGCGACAGTAACATTTTGGTATCAGCATTTAAGTACAGTTGTTTTGTAACAAAAAAAAACAAATAACTCGAGGATGTGAAATCACGTCCTCGGCGTTACGATTACACATACATGGGACGCGAATTCGCGTCTTCGGCAATGAATGGGTTAAGAGAATGGTGGAACATTGCTAGTACTGATCATTTAATTTTTCTTTTTATAACTATATGACTGTTTGCTTTCAGATATGACTTGACCATAGGCACTTCAGACAGAGGAGAATCTATAGAGAACCTACCAGACAAAGAACTCAAATATAATCATGTTCTCATAGTATTTGGAGGCGTGCATGGAATTGAGGCTGGGTTTGAAAGTGATGAACAGATAAAAGTCGATGATGTTAGTTTACTGTTTGACCGATATGTCAATGTGTTACCCAACCAAGGTTCAAGAACAATAAGGACAGAGGAGGCAATACTTGTTGCGCTATCTGGCTTACGGAGCAAGCTACAGGCAAACAATGAACCAATGGTTTTCAAAGGCGAAGGCATTGCTACCAGTTCCATATTTCCAGTTAGAAAACCAGATACGGCACAATCAAGTGTACAAAGTGTAGATTTAAGTAAATTTGATTAAAATTGTTATTCAGAATCAACCTTTTATTGTAAACCTTTACAAAAATATATTTTTTTGGAAGACTGTACTTTGATAGAGAGGGATATTTTAAAGTAATTCTAAAGTTTCTTGCTAATAGCCTCTTGCACGGTATTCCGCAGTAGTGTGATAGTGGCTGACTGATCCTGTGCGCCTATGACTGCAGTTCCTGAGACAATCATGTTAGCACCGGCCTGTAAAAAAGACAATATTTTAGTTTTAGATAAAAATTACTTAAATTAATGAAAAAACAATGCATATGCTGTGTAATTTATACTGTTACATCACAGAGAGTAATTAAATCTAAGTCTAAACCGTAACATAAATATCGAACACTTTGAAAGATATGTAAAATACAAGATAGTACTGACCTGAGCACAACATGAAATTGTGGAAGGCCCCACACCACCGTCAACTTCAATGTCCAATAATGGATAATGCTCTCTCAAATATTGCACTTTGGCCATCTGGTCCACCATAAACTTCTGTCCACCGAAACCTGGCTCCACGGTCATTATTAGCACCATATCGGATATGTCTATGTATTTCTCTACTTCAGCTACAGGTGTTCCAGGTTTGATGGCTACTCCTACCTGGGAACATCCATAGTGGTAAAAAACAATGTTTTACACATTCACTGCTATCCATAAAATTAAATAGTGATTGCATGCATTTTGATCACACCAAAGTTGACTTGGGAATGAGTAATTTTTTTTGGGGATTTGACCGATTTCTACACAGGTATTAGTTTAACCTTTTGAACTCCATACGTCGAATACAAAATGTGCCACCCACACGCCAAACCTGTTTGCTATGCTATGCAAATTACACCTTATTGCTAACAAACAAAGTCTCTTTTAATCTCAACTTTTGTCGGCTGTAGCCGACGTGGCGTCAGTGGCACGACTTTTAGTTGACGGCCAGAGCCGACTGTGGCGTTGAAAAGGTTAATTCATCCCACTAACACTTCAGATGTAAAAAAAAACAGGGTTTAAAACTTATTAATACTATTTTAATGTAGTTGTGGTGCTATTAGATGTTACCTTCATGCCATTTTCTTTAATTTTTCTGCAAATTTCTGGAACATTAGTGACAGGTTCAATATGGAATGTGTACTGGTTAACGCCGGCCTCTGCCATGGGGACAATCCACTGGAATATTGAAATTACGAAATATATTTAATCTGATGAGATAAAAATTACTTTTTTTTTAATGAAATCCATCCACTACGGAGAATGCAACATTGCGTATAAAATTGCATAGCTAAATGGTAATGTACTTACTTGCTCAGGATTGGATACCATCATGTGAGTCTCAAAGAATGCATTTTTGATTTTCGATCGTAGGCATTTTACAATAGGATGGCCAAATGTAAGATTCGGCACGAAATGTCCATCCATTACGTCCAAATGCAAATAATCGGCACCATTGTCAAGAAGTTTCTGTGACTCTTCGTATAATTTTGATAAGTCTGAGTTAAGTATTGAAGGTCCAATTAAAGCTCTTAAGTTACGAGATGCCATATTTAAATGATCACTCGAATAGTGTTACACATTCAGTAATTTATTTTTTAGTTATGATAACAGTAGCTTAAATAAAAACAATCTTATTTAATGCAAAAGGATAAGTTGTAAGTTGTAACTTTTAACTAACTTCTTATCAGCACAGCATGTATGACATTGACAGTGACAGGTCAAGGTCATAACATCCATTCCGTTTCCCGTGCGTTTACGTTTAAAAGCCACTTGCAATAAAAATACAAATATCTAGTTTTAAATAGTTTCAAGAATAAAATAAGACTTATAATTTTGGTATAACAGGAATGAAAACCAAGTAAATTCGTGACAATAATACAAGCCATTTTTGTTCACTTTTCTATCAGTCAAAATAAAAAGTACTAGAGCATTTAACGATGTGCGCGCACTGAGGAAAATGATCCATAGAGTCTGTCTAATGAAAGCTGAACCTGGGAAAAAGCGGCAAATTCAAAAAATCTTGATATGGTATTACCGATCAATGAAGGAATAAACGATATTGATACTTTTATTATTTTATTTATTTTGGTGGGCACAAAGGAAGAGGAAACGCGTACTATATTTTCATATATATTATTACGAGCGCTATATTTTGATGAAAAGCACTTTAGGTAAAATACGATGACAGTGACTGGAGCACATTTGGTTTTTCGAAATATATTTGACATGAAAATATAGTGATCTGCACGTGTAGCACAAGTTGTATTTTCTCGCTTGTCGCTCTGTGCGTCTCTATCGTAACAGACTAGATAGTAAGGGAGATCCGAGCGACAAACAAGTCACGAGCAACTTGTGCTAGTCGTGCTGTTGATAGATTTCATTGATACGAGAGGTTTTCGTCTGTGTCGCACACAGCATAATAAAACAATGATGATGAGGAATATTATATTCAACCTTTTTAATAAAGTAATTAGAGGTAACATTATTCTCATCACCCTTACACCTCTATCTAACGACAATTATATCTTGGAGAAGAAGCGCCGCAAGAAACTCCAGCAGATCATTTTTTCCAATCATAAAATACAATTATTCTTAAAAGTAACATTACAAGGTAGTAAAGTAATTAATAATTATTTCTAACAACACAAACTTAGTCGTTACAAATGTACGCTCAATAACATTGAGTAAATTAAAAATAGTGACTAGGAGAACAACATGACGAGGTCTCTACGTCAGGAACGATAACTAAAATAACTAACTGGAAAACAGGTTCTTGCAAGCGTGAACAGACAGGACCCCACTGACAACACCCGTTCACGAGTATGACGCTGATCTCAGCCATCGCCTCCTCAACCATGTGTTTGAAAAGAATAATTAATGCGTAAAGTCTCAAGGCATCCGGTAAAACCGATGCTTTCTCTCAACTCTGTCAATAGCATCTGAGTGTAGGCACTTGTTTTTTTACAATATAAAATTCATTTATTTTATTTCGGATAGCTTGGATGTCAAAGCTATCCAAATTAGACACCGTGGCCTTGTGAGGTCGCTTTTTTCCGGGAGTACTAAAGACACCGTTGTTTAATTTTCCCTCATTACTTATTCTTTTTAAAGATGAAACACTGATATCTGTAAGAAGAAAGAAAGTGTTAAATAAACAGAACACCATTTAGAAATACATTGTGTGGTTGCGCAGTACAGCCCCATTGTACAGTCCGACAGCCCTAAAAACATTTGGGTTTAGGTGAAATGAAATTGCATCGGTGAGGTTCTAATCGCAACGGTTTAAGAACAAGGAAGACTCATATAACCCGAACATCTTTTATATCTGGCCGATCAAAAATGACATTAAATAAATAGATAAGGTACTAAAGTGTACACATATTTATGAAATCGACTGTACAGTGTACATTTGGTTCATAAACAACAAAATGCTGTTTGCTCCGCACACAGAAAATACATATCAAATAATATGTTTATGATATCTTTTAACTAAACACCTCCTTATTGTTTTATTGAAACTATGAGTGTCAGTTACATTAATCATCTGTCTATTAAATTAATTTAATAAAATTGTGAATGCTAAGAGATTCAACATGATATAGGGACAGACAATAGGTACCTACACCTATTATATAGGGAAAGACAATGATAATTTTAGTAATTACCGGTCATTGAAGATACTTCTTCCAAATATTTCGTCTGAGTCTGGCAGGCTAACTCAGTTTCCTCAACCTCTTTCAGCTGCTTTACGTTTTCCAGCACACTTTTGTCAACGTGCACGTCCAGGTTTTCTGAAACGAATTTAATTTCGTTTAATTTCTTAATCTCATCGTATAATAGACAGAAAAAGGTAAATTAAACTTAGGATTGCACATAGAGAAATAAGAAGTATCAAAATAAACATGCCGTACTAAAGCCGTACTAACCTATAAATTTGGTCACCGTAACTAAACAATTAATTTTTTGCATCAATAATGCTTTTCTTTCTTCTTGTTTTTCTTTGTACTTCTGTATAATAGTATACAGAATCTCCCGGACACCGCCTCTTATCGTCGACGGCATGATTACTCCGTATTTTTATCAATTTAGATCTCGAATTGACAAGTTTCTAACAACAACAAAGTCCAAACGACATATTAAATAGTGTTGCCAGACTCGTCAGCCAAGAAAAATCCAGGTTCAGCTTTCATTAGACAGACTCTAATTCCGGATTTAAATCTGTGGTTTGCACATCCAAGAGGTTCCATACTTCACAGCCTTTGCGGAAACAAAAACCCAAGGAATTTTTCCGCAGTGCGCTAGGACTTACTCGGGTGAAGGTATCATAATTGCACTCTCGAACTATAGTCGCATTCGCTATAGTGCTCGCGCATCGTTGTAGATGAAACAGACAGTAAATAATATGACATGAATCTATCTAGGGATGAGATGCAATTGATCACGATCAAGTCGTTGCTTTCATTCCTTGGTTAACAATCTTTACAATACAATATTATTTTTTCATTATTGAACACCACATACCTACACCAAGTAATGGATATACAAGAAAATAAAATAAAGATTACATAGCGAGTTAAATAGCGATCTCTTCTAGACAACCTTAGAAAGAAGAGATGGTTAAAAATATACAATATAAATAATAGGCAGGCGGTGCAAACTTTATCCTTTAAATAAATACATATAGGTACGTAAATAAGAAATACATGTCGGTATATAAAGTAAAAGGTAAGGAAAACAACTAAGGAAGTGACAAAAGGTGTTCTTTTAAAAGATTTTTATTAAATAGGAAGTGATTTAGCCTGTCTCAGTTCCAAAGGAAGAGAGTTCCACAAACTTTTTTTTTATGTGAAAAAGGAGGCAGACGAGCAAGCTAGCCACTAGTTGGTAAGTGATCATCGCGACCCATAAACACCCGCAACACCAGAGGAATCGCAGGTGCGCTGCCGGCCTTTGAGAAAAGAGTAGGCTCGTTTTTCGAAGGCCCCCAAGTCGTATTGGTTCCGAAATACAGACGTCGAAAGCTGATTCCACATAGATAAGGTGCGTGGCAAGAAGGCCCTCGAAAAAGGCACGGTAGTTGATTTCCAACTATCAAGATGGTGTTGTTGAAATGATAGTTTGGTACGAGTTGTACGATGGTGGAATCCAGCGGCTGGTATCAATCCGAATAATTCCTCTGAGCACTCTCCGTGATAAATGCGGTAAAAGACACAAAGGGAAGCAACATCCCTCCGCAGGGCCAGTGGATCTAGATTTTTGAGAAATCCCCGGTTGTTGACACATCGAGCAGCTCTGTTCTGTATTCGGTCAAGAGGAAGAAGTTGATATTGGGGTGCTCCGGCCCGAATATGGGAGCAATATTCCATGTGAGGCCGTATTTGTGCCTTGTAAAGCTGAAGGCGATGAGCCGGCGTGAAATACCGCTCCGCTCTCCAGAGCACACCAAGCTTCTTCGAGGCTAACTTAGCTTTACCTTCCAGATGACATCGGAATTGAACATTGCTCGATATATCAACACCGAGAATCCCAATACTGGACGCTGCATTAAGAGGAGTACCCTCGAAACAAAGTGATAGGCTAAAAGGTTGTTTTTAGCGGTATAGGCGCAGACTTGTGTCTTCTGAGCGTTAAATTGGACCAAGTTTAGGTGACCCCAGTTCGAGACTTGCTCCAATAAAGTCTCGACTTCAGACACAAGTGCATTTCGACTCTCGTTGACCTGCTCCCGGGAAATGTTTGCATGACCATTATAAAGTGCATCCCCGCATAAAAATGAAGGTTGCTATTCTGCAACAAATCATCGATGTGCGGAAGAAACAAAGGGGGGGATAGAACACAGCCGGCTGATTCTCAAAAAATTGGCACTTTTGATGATTTTAGGTTTTTAATTTTTTGAATTTTTTTTGTGCCATATTTATGATTGTTTGAGCAAAAACAAATACAAATCAATGGGAGGGAACAAGAAATTGCTAATATCATAGAATATATAGCCATTTTAAATTTGTATGGACAGGTTAATTAGACTTTACTACCAGGATAATGAGAAACTGCAATGGGTTAATGATATACTTGAATAGGATAATGAGAAATAAAAAACACAATTGCTCGTTTTTTTAATTTGAATTATAAACGCTATTTTGTCATCAGTCTCACTCACAATCAACTTTTTATTTTCTTATTCCCAATCAATAACACTTTTGTACTATTTCTTATAGCCGCGTGGGACACCAGCATTCACAGGTTTATAGTCAGAGCGGACACCGTCGACCACGACAGTTATGCTCCGCTCGGCCAGGAAGCTAGTAAACCATTTGCACAATTTCCCAGGAAGCCCGTACGAATCGAGCTTTGAAAGAAGCGCCCTGTGCCAAACCCGATCGAAGGCTTTCGCTATATCCAGACCCACTGCCAGGGCCTCTGTCTTGCTCTCAATCGCCTGTGCCCAGCGATGAGTTAGGAAAACAAGAAGATCACCAGCCAAACGACTTCGACGAAAGCCGTACTGTCGGTCACTACGTAGCTGGTGTACAGCCTGAAATGTAAAGGAGTTATTATTTTTCAATGTATTATTTTTATAAAGGCTTTGAGTATGCCTAGTAAAACAAAAAGTTTAATTAGATAAATTAAACCCTGTATTCAGTCAGTCAATACTCTTGACCAACTAGATAACAATGTCTAATTATTTTTAGTTTAAATAATTTTAGATCCATGTATTTTTGGACGAATGTGGTCTAACATAATATTCCAGTTATCTATTTTACTCTCAAGTATTATTTATTCAGTTTGTGTTAACAAATATTGCAGTTCAGATGTTTGTAAGAATAGCAAGCAGCACACGTTGTGTAAGTTTCAGGTAAGTCAGGTAAAATCATTTTTTTTTAACTTGCTGGAGTTTCTTGCGGCGCTTCTTCTCCGAAATGATGATCTTGTCCGAAGCGCTAGGAGATTCACTCGATATCACAGCCGTGTAAAAGAACTCTCATGTGGCCAATTTACTGAATAAATATTATGAATTTTCTTTTTTTTTCTTTAAGCTTATTTAGGGTTCCGTACCCAAAGGGTGCCAATTGGACCCTGTTACAAAGCCTCCGTTTTCCGTCCGATTGTCTGCCGGTCAGCGGGCTGTATCTCATAAACCGTAATACCTAGGCACTTGAAATGTTCCCAGAATATGTATTTACTATAGCCGCTACAGCAAATAATAATTATGAAACAAAGTTAAAACTGTAAAGGGGGTTAAACAAGAAACATCTTTTTTTCGGCGTGGTACGTGACTTTAGTCTGCTAGTCCGACGCCTTGGCTGGTTTTTGTACTTCGATATGTAAGTCAGACTTTTAAAAAGTCCGCATATTTTTTGCTACATTTGGCCGCGAGATAGACTTAAAACTCGCAGACAGACTCTTTAATTTGGCTGGACACTCGACTAAAATTCATGAAACCTTACCAAATACGGCTTGCAACACGGTTAAAGGCTTCCACTAGGCTCGCCGAGGCCAGCCGAATCGAATCGTAATAATTCGCTTTCTATATATTTCCGATGAAATTGTATCGACTGACGATGACCCGCGGCGCGGCGCGTTCATTCGAATCTTCCGCACGCATCGCTCGTTTGGCGAATTTCCGTTTCGGTGCGTTTCGACTCGACTCGGCGCGCCTCATTCAGCACTAGGAAGCGGATCAGTGCTAGAACTACAAATTCAAGTCGAAAAAGTGTCCAATGCTTAGTTGTAAGGGCTTGTTTTCTGAGACGCAGGGCATCGTGGTCTGCACTAAATTCAAACGTATAAAATATGGCGTAGGAGGTAGCTATTTTATCGCGTGCACTTCCTCATTTTAAAATTAGCCTTATAGTCTCCAGGCCCAGCGAGGCACTGTCTCGACTATGAGAGGACAGTATCGAGCGATAAGACGAAACAGGCGCTGTTGGACAAAATAAATTCGAGGCGCAACAAAGTGGCTTCCGGAGAGATACGCTCACTGCCGTCTGCTCAGAATATGCTCAAAATGGTAAGCGCTCGAGTAAACCCAAGGTTGATGTTAAATACTCGATTTATATTTTAATAGCTTCTGTTCGCGACTTTATCCGCGTGGATTTAATTTATCGTTATTCCCTCAGGAACTTATATATTTTCCTCGATGAAAAGTGCCTATGTGTTAGTCTAGGGTATGAGCTAAATCCACTTCAAATTTTATCCAAATCCGTCCAGCCGTTGCAGCGTGAAGGAGTAATATACTAACACACACACAAAAACTTTCGCATTTATAATATAAGTAGGATAGTCAACGAGTTTCATAAAGGTATTGGTGTGTTATAATTATATTTTTTTATTTAATACCCCAGCCGAGGTTTGTTTTTTTTAAATTATTTTCATAGTTTCCGCCACCGATGGAACGTCCGATTAATCTTAGGTCTAGGTAACAAGGGGACGAAGATACACAATTTCGCCAATTTTCAAATATTTTTCAACAAAATTGTGGAAAATGCTTACCTATGCTTTTGGGTAATTTAACAAATGGTCATGCACACAATGGATTTCTTATTCCAAAGAGCTATTTTATTTTATCCTTGTTGTTTTTTAAACTGAGTTCTTTTCGGTTAACTATACAATACAATCCAATTCCTAAAGTCGGGTTCTTAATTAGATCGGGACACCTCAAACAATCCTGCGACACACGGTCGCCATTCAAGAATCCTTTTGCTCCATCCGTCATTACTTTTCGAGCAATGTTTTGCTTATCGCGACGTATCGTAAATAATGCAGTCAATATTTTTAAGGCCAATAATCCGTGTCTTTCATGTGTTTCACAGTCCTGGAATGAAGAGCTGGAGGAATCCGCACAACGCTGGGCAGACCAGTGCGTGACCCACAGACACAGTGCCGGGGATGTACTGGACGCTTGTCGGGATTTAGGTCAGTCTTTACTTAAAACAAGGTTAAGTACAGATGTAGTGAATGAACCTATGACATCGTTTTTGGTCGGAAAATTTCGTATTTATCTTGCTTCCTCTTGTGTGAGGTTTTTCACTGATATTTATTTCATTTTGGCTAGTAGGTTTTTAAACGCGCATCAAAAAAACCTAACAACCTAAAAAACCAGAACTGCACAGCCAAAAACTAAATGTTCATCAAAAGCGTAGTTTGCAGTGCATTTAGTATTTTTGCTGTGCATTTCAGTATTTTTTCGTGGTGCGCCTCTTTTATTTTTAGGTGGCAACATGACCTATGAAATGTTCTCGAAGGTTAAGTTTAAGGACTAATGGAGACCTTAATTTTACAGAAGACATGCAAGTGGGCCAGAACATAGCGACAGTGTATGGCGAAGCCCCCGGCCTGACTCCGATGTCCCTCGTCGATGTTTGGTATATGGAACTTCTGAATGTGAATGCCAGTATGATGTCCCGATTCTCATCGTAAGTGATAATAGGTACTAAAATACAATTCTTTTTATCATCACATAATTGTATTCAGGCCTTTCGTCTTATATATGGCCCCTCTACACGTTGGCGGATCATGGGCCAACGTAAGGGACGCATTTAAACCTTAGAATGAGCAACATATTCTTGCATCTCACTCTTACGTCTCCGTCCTTTACGCTGGTCTCTAAACCATTGCAAGCGGCAAATCATGTAACAGTCGGGGTGACAACGTTATCAGAGGGTTTTGACCCTGCAGAATACGGATCTGCCTGTCGCCATTCCGAAATTTGAACCGGAAGTATGCTACACCGGAAAAGGTGCAGCCCATACAAAAAAAATCGTCGTACATTTTGTAAATCGTTGTTCCGGTACCCTAAAAACAGGTCCGATTGTTATGGTTTTTTAATATGTTGTAAAGGACAACATAGCCATGGTAATCCAATTTTTTTGTCCCTCCAGCTCTATTTATTTATCCGCTATCTTGCAAAAACTATCACTTTTTTCTGTTTTTTTGCCGATACTGTCGTTGAAGTTCATTTTAGTGCTAATCATGGTTCGGAAATATTGTAGAGTACAAGATTTTTTAAAACTTTTGAGTTCAAAGATTTTTTCTACTACTAAGTATAGGCCTTCTTCCATTTTTTCCTATCTTCCGCTGTCCTCATTCAGTTTTTCCCCGCCACCGTTTTCAAATCGTCTGCCCATCGTTTTTGTGGTCTTCCCACGATCCTTTTGCCGTTCGGACCAATCCATTTAGTACTCTTGAGAGTCCACCTTTGGTCGGTATATTTCGCTATGTGGCCGGCCCAGTTCCATTTTAATTTTTATGCGTGGTGTAGGTGTAGGGCGTCTGTAAGACTTGTCGTTCTTCTTATTTCCTGGCTTCTTACTTTATAATTTTTTCTTATGCTCAAGATACTTCGTTCCATTGCTCTTTGGCACAACGTATAAATATGGGAAGAAAACTAGAAAAGGAAACAATTTTTGACGGTAACACTCCTTAGATGATTCCATATCCTCTTTCCTAGAGGTCGTTGAAAAAAAATTTCAAGACAAAAGTTACAGCAAGTTTTATGATCTACAATATTGCCGAAGTACAGTTTGCGCTAAAATACACCAAAACGTAAATATGGAAGGAAAACTAGAAAAAAGTAGTAATTTACATAGACGATTCCATATCTTCGTTCCTAGGGGTCGTGGAAAAAATCTTTGAACTCAAAAGTTTTAACAAATCTTGTACTCTACAATATTGCCGAACAATGATTAGCACTAAAATCAACTTCAACGACAGTATCGGCAAAAAACAGAAGAAAGAAACAAAAAGTGACAGTTTTTGCAAGATGGCGGAGAAACAAATAGAGCGAGGGACAAAAAATTTGGATTATTATGGCAATATTGTTTTTACAACATATTAAAAAACCATAACAATCGGACCTTTTTTAGGGTACCGGAACAACGATTTACAAAATATACGAGGATTTTTCTTGTTTGGGCTGCACCTTTTCCGCTATAGCATCTTCAGGTTCAAATTTCGGAATGGCGAGAGGCAGATCCGTATTCTGAGGGTCAAAACCCTATAATAATGTTGTCACCCCAACTGTTACATGATTTGCCGCTTGAATTGTAATTCTTCAAAAATGGGCCTAGACTATTAAGAATGCACCGAGAAAATGGCGACAGTCCAGTGGCACCCTCATTACTTATAGGCATTATAGCGATTTCTAAAAAACTTTTTTTATAAGCAGCGATCGGAATAGGTAGAGTATATTTACCTAATGTTTGCAAAAAGACATAATATAGAGTGGTTACAACCGGTTGAATTATTAATTTATTTTTATTGAATTCCGGATTTCCGGTATTTTTCTTGTACTAGTAAATGTAGTAGCAAGGAAGTCTCCGGTTTATGTCTCTGTTCTACGAAGTTTAGGTAAATATATTCAATAAGATATATAGGGAATAAGTTACAGGCCCCTTTTATCTCAAACTATCATAAAATATCCCGTACCGTGAGTAAATATCACGTATATTTAGCATTACAAATACCGGAAATCCGGAAATCAATAAAAATAAATTAATATTTCATCCGGTTGTAACCACTCTATATTATGTCCTTTTGCGAACTTTAGGTAAATATACTCTACCTATTCTGATCACTGTTTATAAGGGAGAGAGGCAAACGGGCATGCGGGTTACCTGATGGGAAGTAATCACCACCGCCCATATACTCCAGCACCTAAAACTTTTATTCTTATAATCAAAGACAGGCAACTAGTTTTACAACTGATTAGTTAGAACAATAGTGACCTAATTAAAAATTTCAGCTTTCAAACTTCAAGTCATAAATAAATTATTATAGAGACCTAACTCGAAATTTAAAATTTCTGAATTAGGTCACTATTGTTCTGAAGGTGCGATTACAAATTATAACATAGCACATAGCTTAATAACCATCGATATTTGTGTAAAGAAAATAATGGATATAAATTAAGTTGATTGAATAAAAAGAAATAGCTTACAAATATCGTAGATGTTAATTTGTATTTGTGAATAGCTTATTGATTTAAACAACATGCATAGTTTATCAGAAAAAATACCTAAATAGTAAAATGCCCTCGCCGTCCAGCGTACCATAAGCCCAATAGAACCCTGACCCACTATACAACTGTGTCACAGTGACGTTATTATTCAATTAGTAAGAAGTGTCAAACAAATCGTTTAATAATGTAATGCGCCACTGTTCTATGGTGGGTGAGGGTTCCAATGAGCTAATAGTGCATCCAGCGCTTGCTCGGTGCAGTCTGAAGAATTGGCTGAAGATTGCTCCAATTTGGGCATTACACTGTTAAAATCAGAGAGTTTTAGAAGTTTTGATTTTAACTGCTTCACAATCCTCTTAAGGGCTGTATCAATAAACAACTGATCTTGGTCGAGATGCTCATCTCAAGTCACGTCAAGTCATAGAAAACAGTTGTACTGTCATTTTTGACGTATCTTGAGGCGGGGATGTTAAACAAGAACAGAGGCCTTATTTTAAAAATCGAAGTTCGAAGTTACGTTAGCTCCATCCCTGTCACTAGTTATTCGAGACTAAATCGAGAGAAAGGGATGCAGCTAACGTAACTTCAAACTTCGATTTTCAAAGTAAAAACAATAACTATACGTAGAAGCGAAACTCCCGGCTCCGGACGCGCGTTCGGCGCGTTAAATACCTACCGCCTGGCGACACCTGAGGTGTCTAGTCAGTCAGGGGCGTCACAGACGGAATATATATTATGTATTAACCAAGATCTTGTTATTGTGTCTTGAATTGGTTTTCGTATTTGTGTTGATTTTAGTGTTTATGGTTGAACTAAGATAGTGTTTTAAAAAGTGAACGACTATTTACGGCAAAATAATTAGAAATAGGTAATTGATTGAATGAAGGAGTTTTATTTGTTAAATAGTACATCCCCTAGATGTTGAAGATAAGAAAACGGAAACATTAAAAACGAATTAAAAGATAAGAATAGTATTTTGTAATAAAGCTTTTTCAACTTAATAAAAATTGAAATTAATGGTCCGGAAAGGAACGTAAAAAGTAACTCCGGATCCCAGACTATACTTAAAACTTATTGAGCTTAAAAGGTTGTTTATTTATAGACTCGTTTCTGTGTTTTATAGATGATTAATAGCCACATAACCCATTAAATTTTCTGGAGATAATCTTAATATCATCAAAAATATTATTACCTAATTTAACGTAAATGTAAGAAACTCATTTTGCAACAATGTTTCCACGTTGAAGGAAGACAGAAACAACATTTCGTGACTAAACTTGCATGACACACCCATAAAACGATTAAAATATTTCATAACTGACAGCCCTGACTTTGGGCGCGGAAGACAGAGGGGCGTAGCGGGGTGAAGGGGGAAGTAGGTATTAAAAGCGCGGCATTTGGGGCCTGGGTAAAGGAGATTCGCTTCTACGTGTAGTTATTGTTTATTCCTATGGTAGGGCCTCGGTTGACTTAAGGGTATGCTTTCTTAAGGGCCCACTAGACGTTCGCCAACAAGCACTTCCGATAACGCGACCTTCTTGGTCGAGACCGACCGTGTAGACAGTCGTTTCCAGCCCAGTATTTGCCGACGGCCTTGGCGACAGCCTCCGACCAAGGCTTGTTGGCGACCGTCTAGCAGGCCCTTTATGATCATTTATTTCCAGCTCTAACCACAGCGGATTATCATCGTATAAATATTTCACGCAACTGGTGTGGGCGGAGTCTAAGCAAGTCGGGTGCGGAGGTGTTAAATTTAAAGTTAGTTTGTAATGTTTGTTTGTAGTTTTCTTGTTTCTGGCGTAAGAAATAGCTAGGTTTCTTAGGATATACCGCTTTAGCATGGCTTTAGCACATATTACGAGCTGTTGCCCGTTACTATGGCCGAAGTCATTTATCACTATTCCCTCGGGAAAATTATTCTTTGTCTTTTTCCGGGAGTCAAGCTATCTCCATTCAAAATTTGTTCGAAATCGGTTCAGCGTTCAAGTAACAAACCAACTGACAAAGTTACTTTCACATTTATTATATTAGTATGAAGTATGGATTGCGTGATGATGATGATGATGATGATGATGATGATGATGGATAGTATCAATTTACTAACGACCCACCTTCGCTTCACTTCGGTATGGCAGTACTAGCTTTCATATATCATGTCCTCAGAAGCCTACAACATATCGGAATGAAACATACACCAACATTTTAAATTTATACTAAAACTAAATAGGTACATTTTAGAGGAAAGTATAAAATTTAGTTTTCACACGAAATATTTTAACGAAAACTCTACAAACTCCTAAAACAAGTACGGAATCCTGAATCGCACTTTACCATTATTGTGTGCAGCCAGTCAGTTAAAGGCTCACTAGCTAATAAGTCAATTTTGATTTACAGGAGCGTTTCGAAGACTCTGAAGAGCAAAAGAATAGAACAGTTTACAGACTGGTGTGTAATTTTGCACCTCGAGGAAACCAGGAGGCAAAGCCAGTTTACAGAGCCGGCCTGTCCAGCGCCAAATGCATCTATGGCACTTGCAAAAAGTACACGTCATTGTGTAGTGAGTATTAAACAAAACATTTGCTACAGTTTTGAAATAACCAATTTTGAAACTATGTAATAAAAAAACTTGTTTCAGTTACAAAACCCCTTGTTCTTCACAGAACTGTTAAATATAATAAGGATAGAGAAATATTGAATTCAACTAGAAATCCTAAAACGACACCAACACATTATAAGAACACTGCCACGTCCACGATGAGATTTGATAAAGCACTAACGACGACCACCGAAGCCGTCGCGGCGCCAGAACTTGGTCGAGATAATGATAATTCAACTTTCGACTTTTTTTCCTATTTGTATGATTTTACAAAGGAGCAGAACCTTGAGTTGAGTACTCCGAAAATCTCAAAATGCCATAAAGATATGGCAGTAGATGAAATTTTTGAATTTCTGAAAAAGAGACTGAGAGACGATCCTACTTTAAAGGAATTATTTTCAACCCCTTTGCCAATTTCTACTGCCAGCCCTTTCAGAGACGCCAGCGTAGCTGCGTTCCTTGACAGGATTTATAGCAAAACGGCGTTAACAACAATGACAGAAACAGCGAGTGCTGATTTTGTTAATTCAACGCTACTCGTAAATTTGGTCGAAGCTGTTATTTTTAGAAATACAGGTACAAAAAAGTTGCTTGTGGAACAAATAAATACTATTTAACGTTTAAGTAATGCTGTAATTTTTGTTATAGATAATTTTCAATACACTAAAGAAGCGACACAGGAAATTCAACTAAGACCGAACTTTATGAACGCAGTTCGAGTGCAGCCGGAGGTAGTAGAGGTTACACCGAACTATGATATTACCGGACATTACTTCTTCCCAGAAGATGACATCGCAGGGACAATGTCAGAACCTACGGAGCCAGATTACGATATATCTTATGCACCTTCAATGCAAGACGTTGTGTTGGAAATAGAGGAACTTAAAAAAAATAGACCAACTCGAGATTTTTTGTACGACATTCTTGAAACTGAATCAGTTATGGAAAGTACAACAAAAGCTAATCTTCTTTCTCCAGATGATATGAACTTACACACAAGTGGTTACAGTAACATGAGAATATTTTTAAAAGAAATTGCAGAGAAGTCAGAAAGTAATAAAGACGACCGTCTAATTGGCTTATAAGTTAAATAGTAAATATACATATATTTTATGAAGTTTTTCTTTATTTCTCATTACCGTTATCGCAGTTGTCAAAGTCGTAAAGTGTCCACCATAAGCGTCCTAAATCGTAGCGAAGTGATCACAATGTCTTAAATAGTTCCCATTAACCGAAGGTAGAACGATCAGAATCCCGTAACCGTCTGAAATAAGATCCTAATAGCAATGTTTAATATCTTCTTAAATCCTAATTATTTATAATTACTTACTAAAAATAATTTCCTATTGCCGGCGTTCACATTTAAAGAACGAACTAATTTCGAATTAGTTTTTACAATGCATCCAGTCAATTTTTATGTGTGTAATATGTTCACATAAGTATGCCTAGGTATGTGGACATTATTGATGTAAATAAATAAATATCAAGGGACAATGTCACACCAATTGACCTAGTCCCAAATTAAAATCTAGGCTTGTATTATTATGGGTAAGAACTAGACAACGATATAAATACTCATTACAGATA
The DNA here is from genome assembly GCA_946894065.1 of Acleris literana. NCBI lineage: Eukaryota > Metazoa > Arthropoda > Insecta > Lepidoptera > Tortricidae > Acleris > Acleris literana. The sequence continues at coordinate 7,334,479 of OX335677.1, forward strand.
TAAATACTTGAATACATAGAAAACATCCAAGACTCAGAAACAATTACTCGCACACGTAAGGTAGGTATTCTGTATCTTACATTTCCTGTACTTTCAACAAAGATAAATATGTAAGTCGAAAACATTTAAAATAATAAATAATAATAATAATAATATTTACTAATATTTATTATTGATCAAAAATCGATACTCTTAAAGACGAGACTGATACATCGTAAATTAAGGACATTATAGGTACTATTCCGACTGTTTAAATTAAATCTTGTTGAAAAGTCGTCAACTGCCCTGTAAAACTTAATTGATACAGGTTATTAAATAAAATCAAAATTTATCAAGGCTGATATATTTAATAATATACGCATGAAATACTCAAAAATATTAATAAATAATTAGGGTTGAGATTTCGCCTCTGCGTCCTGTTGCTGGCATTACAAACGCATCCGTCATGATTGTTATTTTGCTTGTTCTTGTCCCACAACATTAAAAATTTTCTCAAGATTAATAAATACATATCGCCAAGGTACCGCAGTTTGCAGTTTTTTGTAAATTTAAGACTCCTTTTGGGTTCATGTACGCAAATGCTTCTTTTTGCTCTGGTGTCTTGATCATCGCAAGAGCAATCACTTCCGGTCCCTGTGGTTTCATATTGGATAGAAATGGTTTCTTGTGTGGGGATTTCAGTGTTAGTTTTGCAGTGATCAAACAGCGAAGTAGGAACAGTTCCGCCTTTATATGAATCCCTTCGCTCAACATTTAGCGATCGTCGTTCACAATCACCTTCAGTCCCTGTGGGTTCATATTTGACAGAATTGGTTTCTTGTGTGGGGATTTCAGTGTTAGTGTCGTAGTGATCAAACCGCGAAGATTGAACAGTTCCGCCTTCATATGAATCCCTTCGCTTAACGTTTAGCGATCGTTGTTCACAATCACCTTCGGTCCCTTTGGGTTCATATTTGATAGGATTGGCTTCTTGTGTGGAGATTTCAGTGTTAGTGTCGTAGTGATCAAACAACAAAGTTTGTACAGTTACGCGTTCATATGAATCTCTTCTCTCAACGTTTAGCGCTCGTCGTTCACAATAGTCTTCTTCCTCTGGAGTCTGTTCACCAGAGCCGTCAAAGCTATCAGCGGAAGTTGAAGGTGGTTGCCTATTACGATTCATAAATTCTCGGGTACATGTGGATGTTCGAGTGCACCCGTCTACAAATCCTGGAGGTGTTCTAGAACCTCCTTGACCACCACCTTTTTGCGTCTGAATTACTCTTCCATCTTCACCAGTTACTGTTGGCGCTGTCCAAGTACATGTCACTTTCCGGCTGCAGTGCTTCAGCGGTTTAAACAAGGGAGTGGTAACAATCGGTGGGTCAGATTCTTTGTTGGCTAGCTTTGTTTTAGCAGATGTTGGTTTGGTATCTTTAGTTTGAGAAGGTTTGGTTGTTGCTGGCTTTGCTGTTTTTTTAGTAGTTTCTGCTTTATTAGCTGCTTTAGTAATTGCTTTATTAGCTGCTTTAGTAATAGCTGCTTTAGTAACTGTTGAAGCTTTCCCTTTTGCGGCTTTTGTAGTCGTTTTAGCTTTGTTTTTATCAGGTTTCGGATTTTGTCTTCTGTTTTGCCAGCGAACTTCTCCACCATTATTTTTTCTAAGACGCATTAATTCATCAAACGACAAAAACTTTTCCGTGATATCGTACTGCAGTTCAGTTATATCTACATTTATTGTTATGGGCTCTGTATAGGAAGTAGTCCTAAATTGTTTTCGTCGTTTATTTGATAATGTTGTGTATCGAAGTGATTTTAATTGTGGTTGTTTATCGTAGTCATTTTCGATCCAAAATGGCTGGCGTACAATTTGTTTTTCTCTTTCTCTTTTCTGTCTTTGGCTATGATTAATCGGATCAAAGGGAAACTTTTGACTTTGACCTTTTTTACGATAGCTTAGTTTTTGATTGTTAAATCCGATCCGTTTGTATTTGTTTGTAAAATATTCATTTTCAGTATAATCTTCATTATTTGTGTTTAAAGTTGCTAAAGAAGTTGTCTCAACTCGATCTTCATTCGGTTTCAGGAGGTGTCTCATTTCTATTTCTTCACCACCACGCATACCAAAATCCTGGAAGTCGTAATAATATTCACCTGGTATATGACGTCGGTTTCCAGAGGCATAATTATTCACATTAAAACAACGGCAGTTCATGTTGCAAGTACATTGTGTCGTACTCGGTAAACAAGTAGTCATTTGAGAGTTACATGCACATAGTTCATGTGGGAATGAGTGAGCTATTGTAAACTGTGGCAATGGCTTTTGACAAGGTGTTTGAGTTGTAAGTACGTATTGGTGTCCCTGTCTTCCTCTTGTGCAATGCTCCGCTATTTCTTCTTTAGGACAATCATTTTTTGGAAGATAATCATGTTTTGGAACCATATCATTTTTCGGAAGGCAATCGTTTTTACCATGACCCCCACCATCGTTTGATTCAGAACGAGTGCATGACCCTCTAGCAGAGAACCTTCTAAAATCTTGACCGTTATACGGATTATTAGGCTGACTGTTATCATATCTTCTGTAGTTTTCTACCGGAGGCCTAGTCTTGTAAATACCATCGTGCATGTTTTGTATATGACTCATTGTATGCTGATGCTGAATAGCATCATGCCTCGGAGGGATACTTGCTGCTGTCTGTATATGTAGCGGTATCATCGGTAGCAGTTCATGTTGTATAGCTGTTAAATAAAGTCGGTTTTAAAATCTGAGCAAATGAGTAGTTATGCATACTGTCCATTAGAATGTAAACGTTACCATGCGTGTTATTGGGGATATGTCTCATTTTCTGGTGCCTGATAGGATTGACTGCATTAATATTTGTGTCTTGGTTCTTGTATTCGTTACGAATTGGGTCAATATCTTGCTTAAGTGAGCTATTTGGTACATTAAGTATTCGTAAAAGGCTGCTGACAGTATGAGACGTCGTAGTTGCTGTTGCTTAAAAGAGAAATACGATTGATTATAATGCTATGGCAAAAATACTCGGCAAAATATTAAAAGCTTACTGGTTGCTGGAATAGTTCTGCAAAGCCCAGTAAATAACTGATCTTTTTCTGCATTTTCTTTGCATTGTGTAGCTGCGTATCCGATTGTGTACACCGGCTTGCCTAGAACATTGCCTCTAGGGGCAAAGTTGCATACAAGTCTCTCTACCATTGTGCCTCTGGCGTCTATCTGAAAAACATTAAGCAGTTTATAATGTTGATGTATTAGGGTCCGTACCTACAAATGAAAAAACGGAACCCTTATAGGATAACTCGTGTGCCCGTCTGTCCGTCTGTCACAGCCAATTCTCAATAGTAATTTGAATTTGAATTGGTTTAGCGGGTTGGCTTAAAGTAATTCACAAACCACCCATTCTTAATGATCTTAATGATCGAGACCAGAGGAAAGTGGCAAAGTTTGCACAAAACAAAGTGGGTGTGTCCCAGAATAAGTTAGCTGTAAAATATGATGATTCCCATGGGTGTAAAAGGATTTTTTAAAGAAATACAATGTTCAACATTTCTAGCGTCAAAAAGCACCCAAATATTCCGACAAACAGCTTGAAGAAATTCCAAAGAAGTGCATGAAGTTGCCAAGAAAGTATCACTATGCAAAGAGCACCCAGAATTGCCTAAGAGAGTATGACGTTCAGTTCGTAACGAATGATTCAAACCGTCCGAACGTCCTATAGTTCGTCCAATTGAGGATTTTTGGGCAATTTTCAGTAGACTAGTTTACAGTGATGGGTGGGAAGCGAAATCACAGACTCAGTTGAAGTACAAAAACAACTAATTAACTGAAAAAAGTAAAGATAGATGTTGTCCAACGTATGATGAAGACGGTAAGAAGAAAGCTACGAAAAATTGAAGATGGGGGACCTTTTGCTATATTGTAATTAATGATTATCATATTGATTTTAGTTTATTTTTGGATAATAAAAAGCTATATAACCCTAACAAGTGATTTAATGAAAAAAAAACAAATTGTAATCCTAATTACATACTTTAAGCCAACCAGTTATTGCATACTAACTCTGCGCATACGATGTCGCGGTCGGAAAGCTAGTATGTAACAAAATGATGGACCAAATGATAAATCGGGTATTTTTCATAATGACCGGGCACTATGAAAAATGCCCAATATGAGAGGGCAATTTGATAATATTTATTCAAATAAACAAATTAACTGGGCATTATACATAATGCCCATTACCTTTTGGGCAGAGTAATAAAAAGATTATTAACATTAATCATAATGACCCGGCACTATGAAAAATGCCCAATATGAGAGGGCGGGCACTATGAAAAATGTCCAATATGAGAGGATAATTTGACCATCGATTTATGGGGTTTTATTACCCCTATGGTTAAGAAGATATCCATGGTTAAAGCAACATTTCGACGGGTCCCCGCTACGCGGGGCCCCTAGTTCTAGGCGGTATGCCCTTCGGGCGTATATAAAAACTAACCTAACCTACCTTATTTATCAAATTGCCCATTTGGCACGTAGCAATATAATAATGACCAGGCAATATGATAAATAATGAAGTTTAGATAGTAATTAATCATTTTGCCCGATAGAGCTAGACATTATTAATAATGCCAGGGCATTATCAATAATGCCCGCATTAATCACTTGGTCCATGACATATACATCATCATCATCATCATCATGTCAGCCGAAAGACGTCCACTGCTGGACATAGGCCTCCCCCAAGGCTCTCCACTCAGACCGGTCTTGTGCTTGATGCTCGTCTTCAGTATGCCCATTAGCTTACTTATTTGAAAGCTTGTCGATCTAGGGGCTTAGTTAAGATGCATAAGTTTGCGATTTTTGAAAATCGACAAAATGAGGACGTAAACTAATCGCATTTTGAGTCGATAGAAAACAGAATCGTTAGCAGCGTCTGCATCTTGGCTTAGGGCAAACTGTAGCTTAATAATATGGTAATAGTATAATGTACTCTCACACTGAATCTGGCTTTTCCGCATCCGACAAGGCTTGTTTCAGCCCAGATCAATTGCGTAAAGTAATTAGTTTTGCTCTCCTGTGATCTGAAACGTTAAAAATATTCACATTATATTTAAAATGTAGAAAAGGACCAGACAAGAGTTCAATTGATTTTAAATCCTATTGTGTGTGTGGCCAATTGACTAAAAAGGTATTCTTATTTATTTCTGGCAAGTAATAGTACCTACTTGCCATAAAGTTCATTACAAGTACAGATTACCCATGACCACCATATTAGGCTAAGCCTGTCTCGCGGGGTGGGGTTTGTAACATTTACCAAGTAGGTACAAGTATATAGGTAATCCTGCGCTATCACTCATCATAATGGCTGTAAGGTAAGGAGATTATGATGACAATATTATACTACCAAAAGGTTGATAGTGTAGATTAGATACTTAACAATATATAGATGATTTACAGTTCAATTTACCCAAAATTTCATCTTCCAGCAGATCGTTCGTTTCTAGACTTCATAATCCAAAAACCCCAAATTCAAAAAGATTCTACAAGCGACAAGTGACAAAACAAGTTGTATGTGTTTCCCGAAATGGAACAAATATAGGTCAAACAGAATCTCATGGCAAAAAGGGAAATCAAAGTTTGTAGCTGGTAGCCCCAGGGCAATGGGATTTAGAAGTCTTGTCTTGATTCTTGATTTTGCACTAATTCAGTTATTTTCGCATATCTGTCTGCTATAGTTAAATACTATTTCTTAGTAAACTATGAAACTATCTTGATAAAATAAATAAGCTTAGCTTACCTTAGCTTAGCTTAGCCTAAAGCTTAGTTCGGGACTAAGCCAATTTGTGTGATATTGTCACCTAATATTATTTTTTACTAGCTACCCACCCTTGTTTTGCTTCGGTTTATGTACGTTTTCTGTACCACACGTACATAAACTAGAACTTATCTATCTATATATATAAAAGCCAAACCTGACTGACTGACTTAGACATCAACGCACAGCCGAAACTACCATACCTAGAAACTTCAAATTTGGTACAGGGGTTCCTTTTATGATGTAACTGAGCACTAAGAAAGGATTTTTAGAAATTCAACCCCTAAGGGGGTCAAATAGGGGGGTGAAGTTTATATGGAATTTTCTCATTTCTGGATGTAGAAGTATGAAAATACGTATATTAGTTCTCGATTACACTTAAAAATGATCTGTGTCAGTGAAAAGGACAAAATTCCCCCTAAAGGGATAAAATGGGGGGGGGGTAAAGTTTGTATGGAAATTTTCTCATTTCTGGACTTAGCAGTATGAAAATTGGTATATAGAGTCCTAATTACAAATAAATATGATCTGCGTAGGCAAAGATAAAGAAAGAAGAAGTAGCTTTCTATTTATTAGGGGGGAGTTTCTATGGGACTTCCTGATTTCTGGACATAAAAATATGACTGGTCACAATTTAAAATGATCCGTATGGCGAAGTTGGCGACTTCAATGGGGGAGGGGGATTTTCATACCAAATGTACAACTAAAATGTGTGAAATAAATTTGCTAATAAGTATGCAGTAGTACCTATTTTAAAGATTACTTATCAGGTTGTGCATAATAAAATCAATAATATTAAGGGATCGTAATTTTTGTGTGATTATCCGTTCTTATTTATCTTTTACCTAATTTACAAAATATTATGTACAGTGCAATCTTCTATCTATCTATATATATAAAATGCTAAACTGATTGTTGATACATCAACACACAGCCCAAACCGCTGGACCTAGAAACTTGAAATTTTGCACATAGATACCTTATACAGTGAAGAGATCCACTAAGGAAGGATATGTTTGGGAGTTCGGCCATTTATAATGTTATGTACATTAAAATTGGTTTTAAGACTCAATATATATTATCTAAAAATGTTGGACATTAAGAGCAACCAAACTATCAAGGAGGGATAGTGCTCTAAGATGGCGAATTTAGAAAGATTCTCATCTACCAGTGATAACTAGGGGCACGCCGGCGGATAAAATAAATACCTGTCGGCATCTACAATATAGGTATACGTAAAAAAAAAAATCTATCTGACTACAAATATACCAACAACTACACAATGATACACAGTCGGGCCAGCAGCTCTACTAAAAATTGGCGAAAATAGTATGGCAAGAGATAGTAACGGTATGATTACATTAAACCGCAAATTCAGTAATATTGTACAAAACACAGACGATCTAAAAAATAATGTGTACCCTGATCTGTATAACATCGTAAATAATAGATACTTAATGGTTGTGTGAGAGGGCTATATTAGCACCGACAAACGAAATTATCGGGTGGATAAATGAAAAAATATGTCTCACGTAGAAGGCGATATTGTGGAGTATCGCTCGGTAGACAATGTCATAGACACCGAGCAAGTCACGTGACTAGGAGTAGACCTCTAGGGGAGTACCCTCTCATAAGTTCATGCTTAAATTTGGTGTCCCGGTACTCCGGTAGGTACTCCATGACTATCGTAAGGGCAATAATTACGTCCTGAATTGCTAAAGGAGAAAATGTTTCAATTCCCCGCATTCCTATAAGTAATTCCGAAAGATTTACCATTTAACTTTAAAAGAGTGCAATTCCCTTTAAAAACAGCTTTTGCCGTGAACATAAACAAAGCGCAAGGACAAACACTAGAAGTAGCCGGTGTACATTTAGAAGCAAACTGTTTTTCCCATAGGCAACTGTATGTAGCATGCTCAAGAGTATCCAGCCCACGAAATCTTCATGTTTTAGCGAAAGATGGCAAAACAAAAAATATTGTATACTAAAATGTATTAACCTAGATATGACGTTAATCAATTCAACTTCTTTTTAAATTTCGAGCTGAATATAACATGTGATTTAAAGGTCTGGCCAGGGAGGAAGTGAAACTATAAAATTACTTAAAACTATTAATTTACTTAACTGCGGTAAACGAGTTCTACGCGGACAAAGTCGCGGGCAAAAGCTAGTTATATATAAAAACCTTCCGTGAGAATCTAACTGTTGGTGAAAACCGCGTCAAAATCCGTTGCGTGGTTTAGGAGGAGTTACCGGGTATTCAGACAGAAAGACAGATAGAAGCGGAAAGTGACTTTGTTTTATGCTATGTAAAAAAGATTTACTGTTTATAAATGCTATCACAAAAGTATTCTCACTGGTTGTAATAAGTGACGCTCCCGGTGTAATCCAGCGCTTCCATGAACCAAGTCTCCACGAAACTCTTGACGTTCAGCCCCGGAGATAGACCCGTGATGGTGGCTATATTCTGTCCGACCTTCATGTCCGCTACAAAGATAAAGTACATCAAACGTTTCATTTCTAAAAACAACATTTTTTCTGCCAAATTGATGCGGCCAAAAAAGCAAATCTACTGCGGGTTTCCTGAAAAGTAGAATATAAAAATGTTACCCAATTACTGATGACAAATTGCGGAAAGTTTCCAAAAAGTTGGAAAAGTTCTAAGAAAATTCCGGAAACTTCCACTGGAAATATAGGAAATTAAATTTAAGAAACGGAAAGTTTCAATCCCCATACAAAATTGTGAAATGTTCCGCAATTTTGGAAAGTTTCCTTTGGCACATCAGTATACCCAATTGATACCGGTAACTGGTTAAAAAATGCATGAAACTCAAATTATACCAAAGGTTCGTAAAAGCTCTTTTTTCTGTAGGTTAAGCGAGACTAATACATGATTCGCTGTTTATTTGCCACAAATGTAAGCGAAGTTTATGAGGCCAAAATCGGGTCTCCCACAAATGCGGGTTGGAAAAAGCGAGGCCATTATCGGGTCGCACACAGTTATGAGAGGTTAAGTATCGAAAATGATGTTTAGTAAGGTAAGAGATCTCTGAAGCCCATTGATAACTATTTGCAATCTCAAGATTGCAATCTTACAAAGACTGCACACGCATTGCCAATTCTTAGGACTTAGATGGAATGCTTCTTCTATGCTGGTCATTTTACCGGGTGACAGTTTAAAGGGTAAGTAAGTAAGTAAGTAAGTAAACTTTTTATTGCACAAAAAGAAATCGTTTTACAAAAAAACCGTATCACGTAACGTACGGTAAGATGGTGGTAGCTATCCTAACGGACCCTGTACAAAGTCCTACTACTGGATGAGTTCAGAATGGTATCATCCTTAGGGGAGGCATATATGTCCAGCAGTGAACGTCTATATAATTCCCGTCACTGTACTAGAACGAACTATTCCGTAAAGTTTCTGCTCTTAGTTCATTTAGTAGGTACACGCGGAGCAAGAACCGGACAGAGCAGGCAGTGACATTGACAGCAAAGCCGGCCATTCATTCGGTCAATGGAGCATGAACAGACCGGTTTCTTTCAGTGTACTAGTGTACTAAAAGAACTAAAAGACCGAATTAGTACATTACAGTGATTGTACTAGTTTGGAGCGATCCGCTCAGTGAACGAGCGCGCATAACCCTAGTCTATGGGATGACGATATTCATGATGGTATGTACTACGAGTATCAGCCCAACGGAAACCTGACCCACCATAGAACTGTGTCACAGTGACATAATAAAACCATTTGTTTGAGACATATGATGACTTGAATCATAATGATTAATGACACTGTGACACAGTTGGCTCATCTATAAATATATACAAGGCAAACCTGATTGACTGACTTATATATCAATGCACTGCCGAAACTACTGTACCTAGAAACTTGAAATTTGGTAATGGTTCGGTTTCATGATCTAAGTGAGCACTAGAAAGGATTTTCCGAAATTCGACCCCCAACGGGAAGAAATAGGGGGAGTAGCGGGAAACTAATTCTACGCGTACGAAGTCGCGGGCGCCCTCTAGTAGTATTGTAAGCCCAATGGAACCCTAAATGACTTGAATCATAACGTCGCGATGACAATAACAATACTTGGGTCAGGGTTTTATTGAGCTGATAGAGCAAGTATTCACCTAAATCCCGGCAATGGTCCCTGTGGTCGGGTCGGATGGAGGCGTCGCATTGGTCCACCCAGCGTTGGGCAAACTTCGCTAGCTCCTCCGACCAAACCTGTGGAAGCAAAGTCTGAAGATGCAGATGTTTAAAGCTTTAAAAAGCTTGATTTTACATTACATATTTCACTTTTATCCCAAGAATAAATCTAGAAGCGTTTGCTATTAGATAGAATAAGATATATTATTGAATAAGTTAGTCCAATTTCGATTTGTTTCAGTGTATTTTAGTATCTGGGAGCAATTTTGGTTATACTCGTAATGCTCTCCCGCAATAACGGTTTTACGAGCGGCAGTAAAGGTCTTCTGTCATTGTCGCAACAGCTGGCTTGTTATATTTTTATACATATACCGATATAGACATAACTAGCAAAATATTAACTATTCGGTACTAAAAAAGTTAAATAATAATGCCCCATGCAAGAAACCTTTTTTTTTCAACTATTTTTTTTTGTTTTGTAAAAACGGTAAAACATACAAGCGTCAAATTTGGCATGATTTTATTACAAACCCTCAAGAAAAAAACTAATCCGAACAATGGTCAAGTGTGAATCGGGCTCGCGCTGATTCGATTCAAATCAGAATTCAAATTGGAATGTAATAAAACCTACTGTGCGGTGATACGGTACCCTCGGTGCGCGAGCCCGTCTCGCACTTCACCTGTTTTCTTACCATTCTGTTCATGTTGGCAGCACTGGGTAGGTTCCTGGCGAGTCCTTGGGCCACGAAATTCCGCCGCTGGTTGATCTTGTTGACGATGCTCCGAACATCGTCCTGGGTTAGCGAGGCGGCCTTGTCGTACGATGTACAGGTCGAACTCGGGCCGGGATACTGAAACGTCCAAACGAACACGTTTAGGGCCATAGGACTCGATATTGAGTCCATTTTGCATGGAAATCAAGTAGTGTGGCACGAACGTGTCAAATAAGTAAATACTTATAGTTATGGATGGTGCTATCTGCTTCAATGTGCTGAAGGGGCCCGTGCTTGGCGACGCTACTGGTGCATATGGGATATGTGCAACCTATTAAACAATTGATCTATCTACCAAGTAGCTTAAACATTAAAATGAATGAATAATATATGTCATTCTTTCATTTCAATGTTTTATGTACATTTTCATCTCACTAGCTCGGAAAGCCCTTTTTGTTTGTTTGATATCTATTGAGAAAATCGCTTTTTATCCACATGTGAAGAAAGAGTTTTAACATTCGAAGGCAGACTAAGTGATATTTGACAGCTAACAAAACGTAAAACGTTAAAAGTGCTGAATTTTTAACATCACAATTAATGAATTGCATCGAGTAAAACACACTAAATACAGTCTTACAACTTTATTTTAATTCATAAATATCAGCATTCAACATTAACCTTCATTCTTGTTGTAAAAACAGACGTTCTGATAGTCCAAGTAAGTCGATGTGCGAACAAAACGCATCCGAAATAATAAAAAAAAACTTAAGTCAAAACTTTTCAATTAAGCCGTCAACGTTAAATTCCCATGATTTTCTAGATTGTTTTGTTATTAAAAATGAGTGATTCGAGTGACGAAGACGTATTAACACCTGTGGAATTACGGGAAACCGTGCAAAATGCGGAATTGAGTTTTGTTTTCTTATTTTCCTCGCTGTAGTGAGGTGAAAAGTTTTGTGTTATACACGGGTGAAAATTAATTTTACGTCTCATGTGTTGAAACACTCGCTACGCTCAGGATTCTATTTTTGAACCACTCGCTTCGCTCGTGGTCAATCATACGATCCTTTCGCTAGCTCGTGTTTCAAATGAACACTCGCAGGTAAAATACAACTTTCCATGATAGTGACCATAATATTTATTTATTTATTTATTTATTTATTTATTTGGCTCACAAAACAAGTAACAGTCGGAAATGGTACAGAGTATTGATACAGGTAAAGTTTAGATCTAGATTGTCACTCTTCACTATGTGTGCCCATAATGGCTAATATGTAATATTTGGTAAGATATACTTTAAGTTTCAACTGTATGATTTCAAAAGAGCCAGAAATAATTAAACCGCACTGTTCTAACTAACTGTTGCGTGATAGGCTCCTGAACATTGCTATTTCATACAAAAGTTTTGCCCACTGTTAAACCCCATAGCATCACAGTGATACTGCATTATCGCGTAACTAGCAAATACAATAAGTTGCAAAATTAACCTTACTGAGTTACTACCTAAGGTGTATTTTGCGCCTTATTTATTTTGATCGTTACTTGGTTTTGCAGTATTACCTTTTCCTTCAGTATTATAACGAAAAAGACCCAAACAAAAGAACTAACGAAGAAAGTTTTTAGGGTACCGTAGATAAAAAGTAACACGTTATAAATAAAATCTCCTTAGTCTTTTTAATATCACCGACTCTCTTACGACCGCACTGTCTTGTCTTATCTCATTTTACGTTATCTTATTGATGGGGTTAAAAAAAAGTATTTTAATAGGCGTAAATCCTTTTAAGTTTACAATTAGAGCAAAATTAAAATTATAATTAGGTAATATATGTTATTTTCTAATACCCATACATAGTGCACGCCTAGGGCTTAATTTGTGTGAGATCCTGATACTTAAGGGACCTATCAGACTGAGAGCGGTCACGCGGTCGGTCAAGCGTTCAAGCGGTCAGTTATATCGTAATATAACACAAAGACCGCAGTAACGCAAAACTGATAGCTTGACCGCGTGACCGCTCTCAGTCTGATAGGTCCCTAAGCTATTATTTGGTGTATAAGCAAAATTAATTTCTGTCTTAAAGATATGTAACCATATAGGGCCTTTTGCTACACCCTCAAATCGATACCTTGATAATTGTAAGACGTTTTGGTTTTTAATTTAAATATATAACTCTTATGTGTATGTGTGCATGTTCCGTTTTAAAATATTGACGGGCAAAATCTCGCGTTACGCTCTACAATTTATCTGTTATGGTGTTCTGCCTTTTCTCCGAACAAAGTTTTCCAAACATATTATTCGGAAAACCGCTTTTTTTCGAATCTGTTAACATTTCAGGATTTTTGTAAAACTACCCAACCTAACCTAAAGGGTTCACAGTTCACACGATGGTCCTGAAAAAACCCTGTAATATTTACATTTTCGTAAAAAATTGGTTTCCCAAATGATAATGTTTGGGAATTTAATCAGTTTGGGAAACGTTGTTCGGACAAAAAACCGTAAATCATGCTACATGCTATATTATGTGTTAAACTTGAGAAAAAAAAAAAATATTTTCCATAACAACCCCTACGAAAAATATCTACGGGACCTCATTGCCTTTGCCTAGGCGGTCTTAGCCGGTTTTTCTACGTTTTGGGTTAAGCTTTATCAAAAATATCCGTACCTGGAAAAGGGCTGTGCTTCTCTAGCGCAAATAAATGCAACGAGAGACCGGAGATTTCCGACATTTTGTACATTTCAATCATCATACACCAGTTTTGCGAGATTAAAAGTGCAGCAGTAACTGCTCGGCTAACATATACCAAAAGGGCAGTATTACAAAGCTGTCATCTATTGTACATTTGTAAATCGCCAACAGTTATACTATTGGTACTATACAATTGTGTAGAATATTTGAACAGTATTGGTATTTTGGGTGACAATAATTTCTACGTTTAATCGAAATTAGTTAATCTTGTAGTCGTCCACAATGAACTAAATAATCTACATTTTGTAATGTGTTTACTTTACTTCGTCTAAGTAGTGAAGACTCGAAGTTTACTATTCACAATGTTGTTAAGATGTTTTGTGAAGTGAAGGACTTCTTCGATGAATGCTAGCAGAAAACACTGTACAGTTTCAATTAATGTTGAATATTAATTAAAGTTTATGATAACGTGGCTCGTTTGTCTCGGCTGAGTAGGTCCACTGCTTCGGGCTAGAGATCACAACGAGGGTATCACGTTAACATGCTCTCTATTAACTAACCTTGTACATGCACAGCGTATGGCTCGGACATATCTCGCAATATTTGGTATAGCTCTCGCGAATGTCGATACAAACAAACAATACCAGCAATTTCACATTTATCATAATAACTAAATATCCTAAACTAAAATAACCTGTCCAAAAGAAAATACTGCCATGGCGCGGCCTCATAGATCATCCCACAATAATGTGGCGGCTTTCAAGTGGTGTCAGCTAAAATGGACAATTTCTGTTATGTTTTTTGTATTCCACATTTTAGTATTTGCATATTTTACGCGTTTCGAGATAAATTGCTTTTCCCACGGAACCATATCCGAGGGCAAGAATTATGGGGGAAAATACGAGGAAATTTCAAACTTAAGAGGTAAACTTAATGCTAATTTAGGGCAGAGGTTTACCTCGCCTTTTGCTGTAGCGCTTTACTAAACCTTTTCACTGTATTTTATTTCAGATGCTGCTCACACTAACGGATCCTTACACAAAACAAACCAAATAAACACTGACTTGAAATCACATATTTATGACAAATTACTTTCTGAAGAGATGCTCTCTGGGATTCAATATGACGATCAGGAATATAACACACAGGTGCCGTTACTCCAAGTTATTACAAAAAATGGTTTAGCAACTATTATTGCAAACAGAAACAAAAAAACAAAAGCACGGACAAAGAATAAGGAAGAAAAAATTACAAGCAACTCAGTATCTATTAGAGAAAGCAATGCGTTAGGCGTAGCAAGGATTGCAAAACTGTCGATGGCTCAGCTGGGAATTCAAAAGTCGGTTCTAGGCAACATCATGAATAACAAAGTAGTTGGCATGAGAAGTTTAACGAGTTCACTAAAACTGAATGATCGCGTCAGCCACGAATCAAAAATTTGCACTTGTATGAAAAGTAGCTTATCACCGAGTACATGCAGCCATTCGTGTACGGGCAGTTCCAGTGCAACCAATAAAAAAAGATGCACGCATTCTACTCCAGCGAGGGTCCACGACTGCTCGCGGCCGGGAGTAACGAACCACTCGTGCTCCTACTCCGCATCCACAACATCAGTACCCCTGCCTCCTCACCCCCCTCCGTTTATTTACCCTGCTTTCTACATGCCAAATACTTACTTTAGTACTCCATCTCATGATGACGACAAATACCAATTCTCCTATCCTACTTTTTACGCATATGGTGATATTAAATATTCACGCAAACATAAAAAGAAACATCGCAAGACCACCAGACGTTTAGACGATGAACTATATTATGACGATATAGTTTCAAATGAAAATTTAAAAGGAGATGAGTATATTATTGATGATGAAAAGGTTTTCAAAAAGATAAACAAGAAAACTAGAGAGCCTACAGTAATCGTGAATATTGAATACGAAGAGCAAAAATCACAAAAGTACGTAGAAAAAGTTTCAACTCCTTCCATATACAACATCGATCAAGACAAACTGATCAAAGAAATTGTAAAGGATCTAAACAACCAACACAATAAAGCGGGCGTCAAAGAATGTTATTGCGATTCGTCTTTAGTAATCCAACCAAACAATGTTTTAGTGAGCCTGTTCATTTTACTGTATAAATTTGCAATATAGACACGTGTTTTCAGAAATCTGGTGCTTTATTTTATGCAATTATGTAAAACGAAGAAGTTGTTATCGCTACGCGCAGGTAAAAAAATACCATATGTCCTTCCTCGGGGTTCTAGCTATCTCCATACCAAATTTCATCGATATCGATTCAGCTATAAAGCCGTGATAAACAGACAAAGTCACTTTTACATTTATAATAAGTATGGGTATTTGGCTAGCGGAGAAGTATAACAAATAATTTGACCAGAATTTGTTTAAATTATTTACAAGCACTGTGTCGCCATTCCGAAAAATAAAAAATAATTGAAAGTGAATATTTTCCAAGATTTCACAACACTGCCGCCTTATTTATCGCCCGCCCTGAGCGCTGCTCGAGTACCCACAGCCGGATAAATCTTTCACGTTTTGTTCCTGTTTTTTGTTTTCCGCTCAACAAACTTCTTAGGAAGCGGGTTTTTTTTGATGACATTTAAACACCATTTTTCGGGTCGTGATAGATCTTTTTCAGTCGATTTCCAGAAATCATTTGACGGTCTTAGACATTTGGGCTAGGATTAAACGATAGGAACTAACGTTATAAAAGTATTCTTATATGTATAGATAATTAATTAGTTTAGTAAATAGGTGCTTAAGCACATAGAAAAGTTCTAAAATGTAGAGTCATTTTATCGATATTTCTTTTTTTAAGCTAACCGGAGGAAAACCTATTAAACACAAAAAGTCGGATTCTCCTATTACCGAGGTATTGGACGGGCTTTAACCCTATTACCGCGGATGAGGTTCCTATTACCGAGGGTAGAGGATTAATGTATTTTTGGTTTTGTACATTTAATATTTAACATCTTTCTTTAATACAATATAAAGCCCATCTCTGCTTAATACAATATAACAATTTTGATCAGTACAAGATGACTGTATTGTCATCAGATTTACATAATTATGTATATAAATATGTCAAATCAATGCGATAACTGGAAGCGGATTATTCAAGATTGTTTTACCCTAAACTGGCTAACTAACAGGCTTGTCATGTAAAAAAATAACCATTTTATTGTTTGATTCTTAACAAGAAAAACCACATTAGTAAAGAATTAAATTCGCACTTATACATCTCGAAATATCAGATACGAGTTTTTTGATTTTTCTAAAGTAGTAACGATATACTCTCTCGTGCTTAGCTATGAATATCTAAGTTTGATAGTGAGTTTAAAATAATTAGTACTTGTGTTCATAATGTAAGTACATTATAGATGCCGCTGACTTCAAAACATAAATTAAAACTATAAAAAGAGCAAGTTTTACCGAAATTTTTGAAATACAAAATAAACATACTATTAGTCTTACTATCTCAGTTTTTGATAGACTAACCTAAAAACCCAGTCTACCAGATAAGCGCTGTACTATCAGTTAGTACAACAGTTTCCAACAGGTTAGCTTTACTATCAAAAAAAGCTTAATTTTATTAAGGAATCTGGACTAAAGTACCCTAAAATTGTTATTTAATTTAATGTCACACGGTAATAGGAGATAGTATGGGATCGTAACTCCGACCCATAAAAAACCTAAATACCTCGGAATTAGGTTCCCATACATAAGGGTAAGAAAAGATAACCCTCGGTAATAGGATAAATTCACGGTACTATAAAACCTAATTACGACCCATAAAAAAATTAAGTTATCGTGACGTTGGTTAAACAAATAAATACTTAACATTTTAACCATCTAATAAAATAAAACTCATAAAACTAATAAGAATATCTTTAAATATATCTTTAAATTTAAACGATTCAAACATTTAAGGCTTTCTATGGAAACAAGTAATATAGTGCACTAGTTTTTAATAAAAAATAAGGCCTTTATTAGTATTTTTCATACCACGTAAATTGCTCTTTAACTGCTTAGATAGATAAAGTTTTTTATAACACTAAAAAAGTAAACAACCGACAGCAGATATAAAAAACAAAGGCCATTGAACCTAAAGTACCATTTTAGCTATTACTGTGGTATACCTCGGATTTAGGAGCCATAGCAAAAAACGAAACCGATTACCGCGGTATTTATTATTCTAATTTTAACGTATTTCCTGACAAAAACACACAAAAATAGTATTTGGAAGTCGGAAAGAAAACAATAATAAATAATTTAAAAACCTTAGCATAATATTAGGTTAGTCATTACAACTATTACGCAAATCACTAAATAAAATGTGAGTTTTCTTACGTGTGGCGTCTCGCGTTTCTATGGCACAAACTGCTTCTGCGCCGGCGTCGCGGATACTGGCGGATGGCGAGTTGTTTATTTGATGCATGTACACTAGTGCCAAAAAAACCAGTAGTCTACAAACTGAGCTTTGCTCGTGTAAAATAAGTTTCTTAATGAGTAAATCGACTTGTTCATAAAACGCAGTTTTAAAAATACCGCGGTAATGGGTGCCGATTTTGGGGGGGAGCGGTAATAGGTGCCCTTACTTTAATAGTTGATCGCTGGCTCTATTCGCTTTGCGGTTGACAAAGAGCCTTAGCTAAGGTCACTAGAGAACTTAATGTAGGGCGGTTACAACCGTTTAAATATTGATTTACTTTAGTGAATACCGGATTTATGGTATTAGCCGCTAAATATACGTGAAATGATTATAAAATAAAAAATAAATCAATATTTGAAACAAAACTTCGCCTTTTTTGACGTAAAGAAACGAACTTTTCGGCGTTTTATTACTTCATTTGCAGTTTAGGAACGGATTTATGTTTGTTTGTGTACTGTAGAAGCTTGTCATGGTTAATTCAGTCACAATGAGCGATAAAGCGGTAACTGTAATTACATCACGACAAGGCACTTCGCCGGTGCGCGCACAGAATGTAATCAAAGAAACCTGAAATAAGTTCATTCTAGTTAAAGTTTTATTATTTTCACAAAGAACTCGCGTCTCTGCTAAACAACACTGAAATTTTCATTTATTTTTGCATAACGCGAAGGAAAGCTCACAAAGAACAGACCAAACACAACTTATTTATGAAAACTGAATTGAAGTTTGCGAAATCGTCCGGGTCCCTTGTATTTTTTTATTTAAGATTCTAGTAAACTTTGTCAAAAACCAAGCTACGAGTAAGTTTAGTTTTCTTTTTCAACATCATCATCATCATGTCAGCCGAAAGACCTCCACTGCTGGACATAGGCCTCCCCCAATCATAGGCTTCCTTTTTTTAGGTCATAGGTTTTCTTTTTGCGTGTGTTTAATTTGAATAATATTTTCTACGGACAATATAGCGTTTTCTATGAAACCACGAATCGCACATTTCATTTGTCAACCCGTTTTTTACCCGACTGCCGAAGGAGGAGGGTAATGTGTTTCACGGCCTATATATGTATGTTTGTTCCTTTGTGGCACTACAAAAACTAAACCCGTTGTCCGATTTTGATGATTCTTATGTCAATCGATTTGTCTAAATCTGGTGAGTGTCACTGAAGATATAACAGTAATTAAAATTCAATATGGCGGCAACCAGACGCCATATTGTACAAATTAAAAAAAAGTAGACCAAGTATGACAAATGGGGTATCATTGAATAGGTATTTAAAAATCATCTTTAGGTTTCTTTCATATTTTTTCATTTTTAATGATCATTTCGGATTTATAACGATTTAAAGTTGGTTAGCAACAGTCGGGTTTTGAAAGCTTGCTTTTTTTAATTCCTTATTATAAAAACTAACCTATAGGGTTCTATACGATGGTACCGAAATAAATCCTGAAATATTTACAGTTACGTAAAAAAAAATAGGTTGTCAAAAGAAACGGTTGGGAAACGATAAATTTTGCCAAACATACTTCGGCCAAAAGGCAGGATATCATATTGAAGTTAGAGTGGATTGACAAGGTACTGAAATGTGCAGCTACTTCTGACTTCTTCCGTACTAAGTGACTGAACAGAAAATAAATAGGTTGCAGTACTTGCAGTTTATAAATATCGTAGCGTCACGAGTAGGGCTTGCAATACGGATATCCGGATATTCGAAATATTCGGATATTCTACAAAAAAGAATGATTCCTTTCTAAATCCAATATACAATTTATTACATACAAATAACATACAATAAAAAATTAAATGCGTGTCCTTTGTTAAGTATAGTTGATTCTGATTGTTGCAAGATTTTAAAATATTTCTTACCTAATTTATAAAAGCAGAAAGCTGTTATTGTAATATTATTATAATTAAAGATTACTTACATTACTTTTTTGTTTTTAGTGTGATAGGAATTTAGTTTCAACGTGTGATGTGATTACTATCGATACAAGTGTGATACCCTGATAGCTGATTGTGACTAAAACTCGATTACATTTTTCTTTATTTATTTTTTTCATTGAAAGACTTATTTTTGTGGAATGTAACGTTTTTTTTATTCTATAAAAATATACTGGAAGAGATCCCATATGGGACAAGTTCGCCTATTTTCATTATCTATATTGATGCAAACATATCCTGTAATTGTTTATGTGCAATAAAGAGTTTACATACATACATACATACTTACCAGGGAGCGTACATTTCATGCCGGTTTCATCATAATGACGTATTCATATAAACACACAGGATGTTTCAAAAAACGTAGTGACAGAGATAGTCTATTAACGTTTATTATAATAAATAAATCATTTTGTTTCCACCCCATTAAATACTTATTTTTTTATATTTCAGAAATAATTACGTTAGTTATAAATTATAACGCATAATTAAATGAAGAGATAGTCATGCTCATGAAAACCAAGAATTTGTTTTTTCATCCTGTATGTAGCTTGACGTCATACGCCTGTCATCGGCATGAAATGTACGCTCCCTGATACTTACTATACACTACTATATATTGTTTTTACCGTCTTTTGTATTTAATTAGATATTACCGAAAATATCGGTTTTATTCGTTTTATGCGGATATCCGGATATTGTATTATCCGTTATCCGAATTACCCGGATAGTAAAATAGGGCGGGTAATGCAAGCCCTAGACCAGACCCGCTCGCTTAGCTTGTTCATGTCGAACACAGACTCGCAAACCTGTCGCACTCACAGAAAATAACGTTTATCAAAAATAAGTGTGAATTTAGCGTTATACCTACCGATTTACCACAGTATAAACTAGTTTCAGTGTTTAGAGAGGAGGAGCCCAAACTTTTTTGTCTCATAGACCACTTGGCATTTGTTTCGGTTTTGGGTGGATCCCCTACTTTACGAATATTTACGTTATCACGTAAAAACTAAGCAAAAAATCTTTGGGATTTTTTTGCACTGATAACTTTGGAGGTCTAGCCGGCTAAAAATTGACACAGTCTACAATGAAAATTTAGCGCGGAAAAATAATTTTTACAACGTAAAAAACTACACACACGGAAAATTTAAACAATTAATATAGATAATATTTTTTTATTTATACATTTATAAGAAAGTATTACGTAAGTAAGTAGTTAGATACCTACTATCTGTGTATGAATATGGATTAGTCCATTAATGGAAAGGCAAAATTAAAGTCACGACCTGCTTAAATGGGAACCACATTCAATTTTTCCGCTCACATGGCCCCTTGCAGGTTGTCATCGACCCCTGGGGGTCGATATAGACCACTTTGGGAATCACTGGTTTAGAGGTATACTCGTAGCAGTAGTTAACTTATAATAGAAGAATACCTTTTGCTTGGCACAGGGCCGTTATTTAGGTGACGGAAAAAGGATGCATAGTGACATACGCCGGACAGCGTCTCTAGCTTTGTGTCTTGGCTGAAACCAAGGGAATCTCTTCATCTCGAATTATTGAAAGAGCTCAAAGTGATTTAAGGCTTCGGCTTACAAATAGATAATAGACAATAGTATAAGGAACGCATTACGTAAAAAACTCTTCGTCACTAGGTAGCCGTACCGCCGTAGATAGGTTTATCAAATAAAAATAAAAAACCGGTCAAGTGCGAGTCGGACTCGCGCACCGAAGGTTCCGTATTTAAGATAATAGGGTTGGAAAAAGCAAAAGAAAATACTTACTTTGTTATGAACTTTATTATCTATGCATTAAGGCCCATTTTGACTAGCCTAAATTTTAATACAGATTTTAAAGTTTTTTGATAATTTTTCCAAAACTGTAAAGTTTGACAACTTCAATTTATTTTTCCTGTAAAATATAAGTAATTATCTTTAAATAGGGATTTTTTCAAATTTTTTGGTCAATAAACTTCGGAGATAAGGGGGGAGGAACGGTAATTTTTTGTACATTTTTGCATATAAATCAAAAAGTACGTCACGAAAAATTATAAAAAAAATAGTTTCGAAATGTGCAAACTGAGCCCTTTCATATGACACCCCGTTTGCTATAATCAAATAACTTTCATTTTTCATCCCCCCATTTTTACTAAAAACAGATGCGGGCAAGCAAGTTATACAACTATGCCAAATTTCAAATTGATAGCTTCTATAGTTTCTGGGAAAAACTGCTGTGACATACAGACAGACAGGCAGACAACGAAGTCTCATTATAAGGGTTCCTTTTTTACCATTTTGGTACGGAACCCTAAAAACAATTATGAAGTAGGTAAGTTACGGCGCAACTGAAAGGTTCGGCACTTTTATGATCAAAACCGAACGTTCGGGCCGAAACATGTTTTTTATGCCGAAACTTGCCGAAACCGAAAACGAAACGGTCGGACACTATTAAAAACATAATAGTTACATCCATTTACGAGTACAAAACGTCATTATGAATAAAAATCCGGAAGCTGTGTGTTGTGTGATGTAACTGCGACTGCCAGGCGCCGATCGGCGATTTATCCCAAACAGATTAATTTAAGTGTTTACAGATTTGGTGCGCGGACTAGGTTTCTATGTGTACTTGCACTATCAATTACAGTAATCACGCGTGCTTTTTTCGGGAAAATGTACTTCGTAACAAAATTCGGAAATTAAAACCAAATGAAATAGAGGTGCAGGAGTAGTTAAAGCTTGTTTGTTGTTAGGCTTGTTATTGTACGTATTTTGATGACCAGACGTAGGAATCCAGGAGTTCCTATATCGATAAATTCAATTATCGATGCTTGTTTTATATACTGTGATCACTGCAAGTTTTGCCTGTAAAATCATTTTTTTATTAAACAAAATAACAACGTAATCTTCTTCATCTATCAAAAAGATTTTTGAAACTTTACTCATCATAATTTTTTTCATTATTGTCCCATCTACTATTGTTAAAATAAACGATCAGACTTTGTTCCAAATTTTCGGGCATTAAACCTCTCCGTCTTCACTGATAAAAGTGATCAAAATCTATTTCAGGTGGCTAAATGACTTTTCAATTTCTGTGGAGGTAATAGGGGCAGACCATTTTTTTTTAATATGCTGTGTGAACTTTATACATACTCAGAAAAAACTTACAAAAAATACATACAATGCTGGGGGCGATCGCTGGTATATGGAAAAAGCATCGATAATTGAGTTTATCGATATAGGAACTCCCTACCTGTCATACAATGTTGCCCCATGGATTCCTATGTCTGTTGATGACGCAGTTAGCCTGGTTGGTAGTGACCCTGCCTACGAAGTTAGCGATGCTGGGTTCGAGTTCCGGTCAGAGCAAATATTTGAGTGATGAGCGCGAGTATTATTTGTTTTCTATGTATATAAGTATTAATATATCTATATAATTATATTTATCGTTGCCTACCCATATGATAGCACTCGTACAAGCCTAGAGCTTAGTTTGGATCTAGCTTAATTAAAGATAAAGATAAAAACTGAAATAAGATAAGAGACATTTATACAGTAAGTAGGCCGCACGAGCGCTTCCCAAGAGGAGACCACTGCTGAGAAGAAACGCCGCAAGAAACTCAGCAGTCAGTCATTTTTTAATCATATTTCATACTACAATGATACCACTTAGTAAAAAAAAAGTATTTATTGTAGTAGTCTAGCATTATATTAAGCTGTATATATTAAATTAAATATAATATCAAATATAATGCGTAGTTCAGCAGAAAAACATGTCAAAAATATTACGAGAGAAAAGGAAAAAGGAAAAAGAAAAAATACAAGACGACCACATAAAAGTTTCAATATGTTTGTATCGTATTGTAATTTGTGCGAGACTGTCCCCCGAATCCCCCGATATTTATTTATTTTTTTACTTCGTTTATTTAATATTAAATAATTCGACGCGTTCTCGTATAAACGGAAGTTAATTTACTGGAGCGTGTTTCGTATTTCAGTTCACATCACTGACAGACTGAAAGAAAAATGAAATTCAATGAGCGTCTTAAAATTATCTTCCGTCATGTTCCCATAACGTGATTTGTGTATAGCATTGAAGTTTTTTATGATTCTGCGGTAGCGCCGTCTATAATTGCGGTTCAAATCCTACAGGAAAACTTTTGTGTGATTTATTTATTTATTTATTTATTTATTCATTGTTTCATGTACAATACAGTATTACAAGATGTTGAGGTTGCAATGTGTAGGCAGGTACATGGCACCCTGTAAGGGTATTACAATGTCACAATAATATTAGTGATTAGGTATGATTAGGTATGATTGGTTGGTACATTGTATTATGTCAATAATTTTAATCCCGTAAGATTGCTATTTCGATATTTTCTTATACTTAAGTTACCTTGTTAATTTGGTTACTTATGATATATAATATTTATAATTACTGATGGTCAATCTTATTAAGTATTATATGTTATTTAAACGATTAACATTGAAAAAATCTTCTATACGTAACATTTGTCAATTAAAATATTTTTGAGTAGTCGTTTAAATTTATTCTCATTTTCTTCTTTGACTAAATTCTTAGGCAGCTTATTGTATACTTTTATTGCTCTGAAGTATGGACCGTCTCTGTACATGGCTTATTTGGATCGCGGCAGGGCTAGCCGAAAGGTTGATCGTGTGTTAAAATTAAATGATTTATGAGTACCGACACAAACGTTTGGATAATGATGTTTAATGTATGTTAGGGGACTATCATACTTATTTATTTTTGTTCTTCCGTGTTAAGCGGAACTTCCTCCGCAGAAAAGCGTCCTTTTCATCAAGACGTGGCTTCCCGTGTTTTCCGCCTAACGACTTCCCTCCGTTCCGTTCTCCGCCACGAGCAGTTTATTGCTTTCTTTCATGTTTCCTTCCCTATGGTATTATTTATTATCTTATGCAGGCAGCAAAGGTAAGTATCGGACGGGCAATAAATAATTTGGTCAGGGCTTGCAGCGACGCGTGCAAAGAGCAAAAATGCATATACTTATAAGACGCGTCTGCGAATAACGACTGGCAAGCTTCATACATCTCCATGCATTTGGTGCTCGATTGTCACCTCTGGACACGGCTTAGCGAAGTGGTGTACACTATTACATAGAAATGATCGCCGCTAGGACGACTTGTGGCATTTCTATGCATTTGTTTGTTTCCGCTTGTCGCTCGCTACCACTTCTGCCGCGTACGCTAAAATATCCGTGTTTACATATTAGTTAGCTAAAGGCAGGTTGTGTCAACGACCAAGACATGATCATCGCGGTATCCGAGCACGAGGAGTCAAGTTAGGCCAGTCAGTTAAGCAACTTTGACTTGGCTGTGGTTCCCATTGTGTAATTATAAACCGGCGAGTTTAAGGTGTCCCGTCAGAGCGCGCAAACCACATTTAAGGGCGTAAATTCTTAATTAAGTAGCTTAAAACTCGCTCAAATGAGTTCGCACGCTAGATCGACCGTTATACTCGTACAAGGCCTTTTTTAAGAGATTAACACCTGTGCTCGCTCAGATGAGACTAGTTTGTCTCAATTTTCTGAGACTGGATAAATTATAATTTATGATCGTTCAATATTTACCGAGCAAATGCTTTTAACGCCCTCGTTCAATAAATTTAAGACGTGGCTGGCTGTTTGAATATTAACGTTTATTAATTTAAAAAATTGCATTTAACGTATCTGTGGTACCTATATGAGAATAATATCAGAATTGTGAGCGCCGTACAATAAAATACCTTGTTAACAGGATTCCAATTGCCTAGAGCTATAAATTGATGAAAGAAATTTTCTCGTTACTTTATAAGTAGTGTAGAAAAAATGTTATTTATTAATAACAGACTTCAAAAAAGGACGTTCTCAATTTGATATATGTATGTATATAATTTATTAGGGTTTCCAAACAAATATACAAAAGTTTATAAGTGTGTATGTTCACGCAATCTCCGAAATTAGTCTAATTGTGACCATTCATTTAATGGCGTAGTTTTCAAGATATGGACTAATACGTGAGATAGGTACCTACCGGATCTCCTCATCATCATCATCATCATCAGCCCGTTGCAGTCCACTGCTGGACAAAGGCCTCTCCCAAGGAACGCCACAGAGCCCGGTCTAATGCTTTATGCATCCAGTCACTGCCGGCCCTCTTATGCAAGTCATCCCGCCATCTGGCCAGAGGGCGTCCCACGCTACGTTTGCCAAGATGCGGTCTCCACTCTAGAACACGCTTACTCCAGCGGTTATCCGTTCTGCGACATACGTGACCAGCCCATTTCCACTTCAACTTACTAACTTTCAGAGCTATGTCGGTCACCTTGGTTCTCTGACGGATCACTTCGTTCCGAATGTTGTCCTTCAGAGAGACTCCGAGCATAGCTCTATCCATAGCACGTTGAGCTACTTTAAGCTTATGGACCAGCCCCTCAGTCAGTGTCCACGTCTCGGCGCCGTACGTCATTACAGGTAGGATGCACTGGTCAAAGACTTTCGTCTTCAGGCTCTGAGGTATATCCGACGAAAATATGTGGTACAACTTCCTAAACGCTGCCCAGCCCAATTGAATCCTCCTATCGGCTTCCTTTTCGAAGTTGTATTTACCCAACTGCATTAGTTGCCCGAGGTAAACATATTCCTTGACAACTTCGAGAGGCGTGCCATCGATGATTACTGGTCCCGGAACGACGAGGTCATTGAACATGACCTTCGTCTTGTCCAGATTCATCCGGAGACCAATTCGTCTGGAGGCTTCATTCAGGCTGTACAGCATTTCTTGAGCTTCTTGCAGCGATTACGCAATCACTACGATATCATCGGCAAACCTTAAGTGCGAGATGTATTCGCCGTTAATATTGATGCCCTGCCCGTTCCAGGTAAGAGTCTTAAAAACGTCTTCCAATGCATTCGTAAACAGTTTCGGGGATATGACATCCCCCTGTCTTACGCCTCGATGCAATGGAATCGGTTTTGTTTGACTGTCCTGTACTTGGACGGACATAGTGGCAGCGTCATACAGAGTTCTCAGCACTTCGATGTATCGGAAATCAACTTGGCACCGCTGCAAGGAGCTCAGAACAGACCAGGTCTCGATGGAGTCAAAGGCCTTCTCATAGTCCACAAAAACAAGACACAGAGGCTGATTATACTCTTGGGTCTTCTGTATAATCTGCCTCACAGTGTGTATGTGGTCTATGGTGCCAAATCCTCCGCGAAACCTGCCCTGCTCTGGTGGTTGGAAGTTGTCCAGCCGTCGCGTCAGCCTATTTGTGATGACCCTCGAGAACAGCTTGTAGACGTGGCTCAAGAGCGATATAGGGCGGTAGTTCTTGAGAAGGGTTTTGTCCCCCTTCTTGAAAAATAAAACTACCATGCTCCTGCTCCACACTCTTGGAGTTCTCCCTTCGTGGAGAGCGGAGTTGAATATAGACTGCAGCTGTCCCAGGATAGGAGTTCCTCCTGCCTTCAACAGCTCAGTTGTAACTCCGTCCTCACCCGGGGCTTTTCCATTTTTTAGTTGTTTGAGGGCCAACTCAATTTCGTCAATGCTGACGTCGGGAAGTTCGTCGGTATAGTGTCGGACTAAAGCAGCTCGTGGATCGCAAGGGACGGGTTCAGGTAATGGAGATTGCGAGGCATACAACTGGCCATAGAAGTCTTCCACTTCCGAGGAGATCTCTGGCTTAGAGGAGACGACACGACCGTCGGCGGTAGTCAGCTTAGACATATGGCTTCTCCCGAGACGCTTCACAAATACTTTGGATCCTCGGTTTTGTTCTTTTGCCTCCTTAATGAGGCGTGTATTGGAACTACGAAGATCCCGCCGTACCGCTTTTCGAATATGTCTCGTGAGTGCTCGCTGACCTGCCGCCGTAGCCTGTGTATTTTCGCGTCTATCTCTCATGAGTTCCAGAGTCTCGTCTGAAAATTTGGATTTCCTGCCCGCATGTCTATTCCGACAGAACCTGTTACCCACATCTTCCATTACCCTGCTTAAGTTCTCGTCAACATCGCGCTCGGTTTTTTCCAGCACATCGAATCGGTTTTGAAGTTCCAGTTGGAATGTTTCGGAGCCAGTAATGGCTTGGAACAGGGTAGGTCGGAGCGTGGAATTTATCAGACGGGTGCGTTCTAGCTTGAAGTTTATATTCAGAGTACCTCGTAGAAGTCGATGATCACTTCCAGTGTTGAACCTATTGATCACAGAGACATCTCTGAATATACGCCTCTTATCCGTCATGATAAAGTCAATCTCATTTTTGGTCACGTTATCGGGGCTCCGCCAAGTCCACTACCTCTGTGGCTTCTTCTTGAAGAACGAATTCATCAAGAATAGCCCCTGTCGTTCTAAGAAGTTGACCAGCATCTGCCCCCGGTGATTTCTGTTGCCAACACCGTGTCGCCCCATAACCGATTCGGTGTCCGTGCGTACTCCCACTTTGGCATTGAAGTCCCCCATGACAACATTGAAGTGGGTCCTTGAGGTATTGTGTAGGGCTTTGTCTATGTCTTCGTACATAGCTTCCACCTCATCATCCGAGTGTGTGGTGGTCGGCGCATATACTTGTACGACCTTAAGAGAATATCTCTCGGTCAGTTTCAGTACGAGGTACGCTACCCTTGACGACACACTGGATACTTCCACAATATTGCCAGTGAGGGCCTTGTTGACGAGAAAGCCTACACCGCCCTGGGAAAGGCTGTCACCTTCTCGGAAGTAGAGTAGATGGCCTGATTCCAAGGTTACTGTATCCTCCCCCTCTCTTCGGACTTCAGATGACCCCAGAACATGCCATCGTATTTTTTCTAGCTCTACCTCCAATTCTGCCAGATGTTCGTTAAGCCTCAGAGTTCGTCCATTATACGTAGCCAAGTTCAATGTGTGGTGGTAGCCGTCCGTATCCCGGGGATTCTTAGCACCCCGTGCCTCACCGATGCTGTGACCGCTACTGTAGCCATGCCTGGTGAGGCGGCCGGGAACTGGGGGCCATTGATTTGGTGTGTTTGTCATTTTCATTTTCATTTTCATCGCCACGCTGGGCAGGCGGGTTGGCGATCGCAGTGAATAAAAAAAATATATACCAGAGAACGCTGCTGCCCATTCTCTGGTGTATTAAAGCTTAGGTTGTTCTACTTCAGACATTAGTCGCCTTGTACGACACCCAAAAGTGTATTGGGTTGGTGCTACTCTACTCTGCCGGACACCACGCGGCTACTGCCGGTCACCACGCGGCGGATCTCCTCAATGGTACCTATTTCAAGGACGGCGGTAAGATATCTCGATTAATATATTTAAGCAACTATTTATTTTTTATTTATTTATTTATTCCTTGATAAAACATAGTTTTACATGACATGACTATGACCAAGCACATTAAATTTATAACACTAGACTTTCCCGCGACTTTGCTTGCAAGTTTGAAATAAATATCCTAGTTTCTTGCTCATTGGGAAGTGGGACTACATAGCAGTATAATATAATACCTAATTTTTTTTTTAAATTAAAATGATCTTCTCCAAAAAAGCAAATTTTTTTTTTTTTTTTTTTTATGTTTTTTACAGGGTTTATCCATTTATGCCCTGCCTGACGATATATTATATTGCAACTAAATGGCTTTAGTCTTAGCTCAGGCCTAGCTAGACAAGTGGCATTTTGCGCCTATATAATGGCAGAAATCATACACTGAAAAAAAAAACTAAACTAGTTCAGCTACTTGACGTGTAGCCAAAATTTAATAATTAGGAACCAAACTATGTTAATATTGCAGAACTGATTTGGAAGACATCACGAACTAGTTTTGTTATTTAACTTATTTTACTGAAGTGGTTTTAGCTACTAGTAGGCCTTAGTTTTGTAGTCACTCAAGTTATGTTACAAGCAGCTAAAAAAATTTCTACTGTTAGCAAATATTTTTTTTCAGTGTAGGATTTAGGTATAAGTATTAGGCTCCAGCGTCATCGTAGTCAATGCCACAGCTGACATTGAAAATCTCAGGCACGAACCTTGACGTGCGTGATTTTTTACTCCTGGAGGGTAATTATAATATATCAATGCAGTTCAGCTTACGCTAATAGAAAAGGACAGAGCTATATAACGCTGTAGCTCTGTCCATTACACTCACCGGAAAATGAACTGCATAGCCAAGTCATAATAACCCACTGGCCTCCATTATACAGGGTGAAACCAAATTGCCTTTGACCCGTTATCGTATTGTTTTGAACAACGTTGTGATTAGGTTTTGTTTGTTTTAAGCTTTCGCGACGTCCACACATACTACGCGCAACGCGATTAGTGTAGAAGTACCGGTTTTGGCCAATGTACCCTTTTTGGCCATTTAAGGTTTAAATGAGGATAAAAGATACTGTAAAATTAAAAATAATATTCATCAATAGTTAAGACTGAAGATTAACGATGACGACGCGCTGGCCTAGTTGGTAGTGACCCTGCCTACGAAGCTAGCGGTCCTGGGTTCAAATCCCGGTAAGGGCAGATATTTGTATGATGAGCGCGAATATTTGTTCCTGAGTCATGGATGTTTTCTATGTATATAATTCTCTATATAGGTATTTATATCATACTAAAACTATATAAAACGGGACTTAATCGCGTAATAAAATGAAACATTTACCTCGACGTTTCGACTGTGTTACAACAGCCGTGGTCACGAGAAGACTGAAGTGGTGGGTGTTCGTCTGCTTGCCGTGCGAGTTTTTCGACCTACCCGCAATTGGTCTTGATTTTTATTCGGAATGTCATCATACCGACACACAACAGTCACAACATCCGACGATTTATCCGAAGATACACTTCCCCACTTACATATATATCGTTGTGTAGTGCCCATAGTCCAAGCCTAGAGCTTAGTTTGGGACTAGGTCAATTGGTGTGACAGTGTCCCCTGATATTTATTATTTATTTATAAAGAAAAATAAAGAATATGTTTGTAATTTCATAATGCTTTAGATATTAGTTAAAATTTAGAGTGGCCAAAACCGTACACCGGTACAACCGGTACTCCGGTAAGTCCAGTTTTGACCCGTCACAAATGCAATAAGGTATTACAGTGTAGAATTTCACTCGTGTGTTATTGTTTTGTTGGTTGCCTTAGGATTGCAATTTTCACAATTTCTCCGCTTTCATTATAATCCTAAAACGAACCTTTTATGGCTTTCTTATTTTGGCGACTTTATTTCAAAATGCAATGAATACAATTGAAGTGTTACTGAGAGTGATAGCTGTTTTCAAGCCTACCAGTTCCTTTACATTAATAAGGCCTTTTAAGGTTTATTCACTTCACACAAAAAAAACTACAGTAAACGTATTTAATACTCAATACTCAATATTTATTGCATTCCACATTAACCTAAAAACCTCAAAATATGTATAAGTATTGCTGATAAGTAACGAATACCTTTCGACGTCAAAAATTCATAGAATACGTCGGCGGACTCATCCCTGCCAATAATTGGATGATACACGTGAAAATATAAGTATACTTATTCCATGTTATACAATATATAACCTTTTTATTAGTATTCTGTTGGGATATTTTTAGGGTGCAGCCCTGATGTCACGCCCAGGCTCCGCCATGAGTAAGGATAATAATTGGCGTAGTTATATTTGGATGGACGTGTCTCCACAACTTTAAAAAATACCCAAAGTATAAGTTTATAGAGCATTGACATGTGTACTGATTCATTTATTAAGTTAAAAAAATATAACAATAACCGACATATTGGTCTCAACTTTGATCTTTCAAGTGCTTATTTCTTATAAACAGTTAGTTACTAGTAAAAAAGTCTAAGTAATAGTTAGTTAGTAATTTAAATCTCCGTAAAAGAAGGTGCTTTTCCACCGGCAAGGCCATGCGATAAATTTGTATTAAAAAAATTAAAATTCCTTGAGCATCTTCGGTGGCAATGATTTTTAATACAAATTAAAATTCCTGAGCCGCCTCGTCTCTCCTCGCAAAAGTACATTCAGACAGGGTTTTTGGATAATTAGTTACGTTTTTTGTTTAGTCGTCAGCTACTTATCGACACCAATTAAACAAGTCCAAACTCATTGGGTCTACGTCAAGTACAACAGAGTTAGAGAAAGGAGTACTACTTACCTTTAGATTCTATCATCCGATTAGCTCTTTCCATAATATTTCATTGTCGACAGGTTTACATATTCCAGTCCATAAAAATTTTCAAAGGTGACTAGTAGTAAAAGGAAATTGACCATCTTCGAAAATGGTATGGGAATTGGAACAAGTATTACTCAGAATGAACATATACATAGTGAATTATGTTATGTTCCTTAGGCTAACACTAGAATGTACTAAAAGCGCTTCAAGATCTATCCCGAGATTCCCGAGCGTTATGAAATATCAAAGACTTTTTGTTGAGAACTAAACCATCAATAAAATCGATTTAATAGTACATTAATTACTAATATCGAGGAATCCCTGCATCCCTGAGGACTGCTGCTGGAATGATGGAATGCCTCTATGCCAGTAATTTTACCCGTTCTGTTTGGCGATTTAGTAATACGTCGTCGTGCAGAGTTAAGATTCTCCCACGAAAAGTTTAGTATTAGGACCAAAGAATGAATGTTTCGTAATCATTTTAAATTACCTACATCGATTTTTTAATAAGGTCATCAACATCGTATGCGTCGAAGCTATTTATACAATTATACATAATTACTTCTAAATGGAAGCAGGAATTCCATTTAGTTGTCAAAACAGTCGTAATTAACGAACATAATTTGATGGCACGCGATTTTATCGCTCCGATTGGATTCGGTTCGTGTAATTTTCCAATTAACGCTTCATATTTCAGCACGGGTTGAAATTGGCTAATGAATATGTTTAGGCATTTAAAGTACGTAAAAACAAATGTTGGCATATATTTATACATACATATAAACTCTCACCTACGTTCCCAGAGTGGGGTAGGCAGAGCTACAGAATTACCAACAACTCTAAAAACTACACACAACTGCACAATTAGGCTAAGAGGTTTGTTTAGATATTTATTTATTTAATCTTTATTGCCAGTAAATAATCTGTACATTATAAAACTGTTTCATGACTGACTGACGGACACACAACGCACAGCCTAAACTGCTGAACCTAGGGACTTGAAAATAGGCATATATCCAAGATTCGTCACCATTGATAATGTCATAACATAAACATAGATTGAAACATAAGGCTGTGGGCCCTGATGGTATATCTGCCGCTATGCTTCAACATCTGGGCTGTGATGGGACTTATATTATCCACCAGATATGTAACAAGATCTGGAGAACTGGCCAATGGCCGGAAGACTGGACCCAATCCGCTGTTGTTCCGCTGCACAAGAAGGGCTCCACAAGAAAATGTGAAAACTACCGCACTTTGTCGCTTATGTCGCATGCCAGTAAAATTCTACTACACATCATAAACGCCAGGCTATCACCTTTTGTCAATCACCAGATACCGAGTGAACAATCTGGTCTGGTTTTGTAGCTGGAAGAGGCACTCGTGAACAAATTTTGAATGTACGCATTCTCATCGAGAAATGTCGCGAATTCAACAAGCCTCTGGTTTTGTGCTTTATAGACGCCAAGGCGTTTGACCGTGTGCAATGGAGTACTATGTTTGATGTTCTTGTGGACATGAGCGTGCCTCAACACCTTACTTTTCTGATCCAGAATTTGTACCTGAATGGCTCAAGCTTCGTGAAACTGGAAAATCAGAATTCCAAAATTTTCCACACTGAACGAGGTGTACGCCAAGGATGCATACTGTCACCCAAGTTATTCAACTTGTACGGCGAATATATAATGAGGAAAGTTCTTGATGGGTGGGATGGTGGAGTATCAGTTGGTGGTCGCAAGGTCAGCAATCTGAGATACGCAGACGATACAACCATAGTTGCGTCGAGTGGGCTGGAAATGGCAACTCTTCTGAAGAAAATTGAAGTTGAGAGTGCTCAGTAGCGGTACTGCCATACAAGCCCAAAAGCCGGGCTTGCCTTACAAATATAACAACGATCAAAAATCAAAGGTCACGCTCACGAACTATTTCAATTCGCGCTCTCATTAAAATTTTCAAATAATGCAACAGCAGCGTGGTACCGAATTTGATCGCGCTCCGCCGCCGCACGGCGGGCAGCACTGCTGCGCGCTGAGACGACCCGAACTCGCTTGAGACACGGCTAGTCATCCCGCTCGCACGCGGTGGCTTGCAGGGGGGCTTCTATCTTAACCGGTATATCTCTTTCTTACGCATTAGAACTGCCTTATAATAAGATATAACTATTCATAGGTTCATATAGCAAATAGTACGAGATTTTAAGCCCTGCTTGCGTCTGAAGTTGTACCCGAGTCGAGTAAAATGCTAAAATCGCGCATGCGCGTGTTGAGCCGCGTCGACGGCCGACTTCACTTCTATTTATTTGCTTGCTTACTTACTTCAATAATTTTACTTGTTTTGTTTGTTGTGAATTGTGAATTGTTTTGTTTGAGTCAACTGCGGTCAGTAAGTATTTTGTTTGTTGTGTTGTTCAATTGGATTGGCAATGGAGGATGTATTCCCTTGTGAATCTTGTGATTGTGATTATTTAAACCGTGCAAAAATTTTGCTTGGCGAGTGAATAAACTCTTTAAACTTTGCTGATAAAACATCAGATTTTCAGTACCTATTTCTCATTTCTCGCATAAGTAAAAGACGGTTTAATGTTTAATACCTAGATCTGTGTAAAAAACACAATATTGCTGCTATTGTAGTGTAGGTATATTATTATCTAACGACAAAAAGTTTGGAATATACCTATCTGATTATGAAAAATCAAATAACTTAGCTGACACGATTAAAAGGCATATTAATTTTATTTGCAATAAGACACGAACGATTTTAGTAATTTCGGTACCTAAAAAGCGAATTGAGACATTTATCCGCAATAACTTTAAAAACTACAAAATCATATCTCTCGGCTTGCCCTATCCTGAAACCCTAGGCACGCCACTGAGAGTGCTAATCTCGGCCTTAAGATCAACCATAATAAAACGAAGATAATGGTGGTAGACAGAGCACAATTACTTCCAGTCACCGTCGCACTCAACGGGTATGAAAAGGTCAACGAGTTTGTGTATCTTGGGTCGCTGATAACTAATGAGGGTGGCTGCACTGAGGAAATCCGCCGTAGGGCCGGTATGGCCAAAAGTGCCATGGCTAACCTAGACAGAATCTGGAAAAACCGTGGTATTCGTCGTGCAACTAAGGTGCGTCTGGTTCGAGCGTTGGTATTCTCAATATTTACGTACGGTGCCGAAGCTTGGAGCTTACGGAGTCGCGATAACAGTAAGATGCTTTTGAAATGTGGTGTTGGCGAAGGTTGCTCCGCATACCTTGGACTGCCATGCGAACAAACGAGTCGATCCTTAAAGAGCTCAACATTACGACGCGACTCTCCTCCATATGCCAGAAACGAGCCTTGAGCTTCTTCGGACATATTATGCGGTCCTCTAAGCAACAAATTATTGTTGGGCAAATGGACGGAAGGCGTGCTCAAGGACGGGCACCTACAAGATGGTCTGACCCATTGAAGAAGGCGGTGGGCGGCAGCATGCACCGAGCGATCCACACTGCTTACGACCGCGCTGAGTGGAAAACTCTAACATGTGGTCGCGATCCTCAGCATTGAGGGAACGATGAAGAAGAGAAGATAATGTCATAAACGTGTTTAGAGTCTCCTCGGTTGAATTGCCGCAGAGTTTTGCGGCACCATCTAACGCGAGCCGTTTTTTGGTCTTCACTAAGTAAATGTGGTATCCAGCGTGAGATCAATTTTTTTACACCTAAGTGATCGTGCAATATATTTTGAACACTGGTCCCTGAAATGCTTAATGAAGCTTCTATCTCGCGGTATGTCGCATGGCGATCTTCGACGATCAGTTGCCGTACAGCATCAATGTTTTCCTGGGTTACAGCTGTTTTTGGTCGGCCTTCACGATGCCTATCACTAAGACTAGAGCAACCACGTTGAAATTCCAAATACCAACGTTACACAGTCCGGATGCATGGTGCTTCATTTTTAAAAACCGTAGTCAGCTCTTCAAAGCACTGAAGACGCGTTAAACCCTTTTAAAGTTGTAAAATATTATCGCACGTAAATTTTCCTTCGAAATTTCCATTTTCACAACCGACTTGTCAACTTTGAACCGACGCTGTACTAAAACGAATCGGCCGATCTCGAGACATTCTTTTGTTTTTGAATTCTAAATTCAAATATTTTAAGATGATACTAGTTCTTATTTTAATAATCACGGGAGTTTTGCAAACGACAGAACTTAAAAGGCAGCCCTCGTAGGTTGGTGGCGGTGTGAGCGCGTGGGGCAAATCTAATCTTGTTGTTTTATCATACAATTACTTATCCCTAAAACATAGGATATCACAGTGGTCACTTTGGTCTACATGTATCATAAGATCCACTTTTCTAAACTATACTTTTGGAATACAAATGATTTAGTTCTTACAGAAAATACTAAAATCGTTGTACTTACCTAGTCTTTCTAAAGTGCATCGTTAGATCTCTCCACGCTAGATAGCCATCGGAAACTAAGGGTTCAATAATACTCATTACCCGTGTTTTTTTTTGCTTTGATAATATACAACAAAAAAATGGAATCCTGATCCACCGTAAATGAAATGAAATGAAATGAAATAATTTATTTGCATTGAACGACATTGATTGTATTACCGTGACATTTAGTTCTTACGATTTTATTTACAGCGTCACTGTGACACAGTCCTTTAGTGGGTCAGGGTTCCATTTCGCCAATATTATCTTTGTAATCTGTGTAAGAAATAAATTTCAAAAACCGATAATCATCTATTACTTCGGCACGAAACACTGACTAAAGACGATTATGATTGCTTTTCGATTGTTTTTCGCAACTCTTGCATTATTTAAAAAGTCTTTCAATGTCCAAGTTTGTATTCAAACACTTTTCCGGGAGAGTGAACCCAAATAAATTATGGCTTCGGATGTTTTGCGTCCGAGTATCTACTCGTATACAGGGTACTGCGGGGTCGTGTAGCATTAAAGTAAGCTAAAACTCACTACACCATTAGGAACATAACGTACCTACTACATTTAAAAGCGTTAAGACAATTACATTTAATGAATTCATTTTATTGGCTTTTAAAACGATTACAGGTAGATTCACTAAAGCTGGCACGAATGGAATGAACAAAAGAAATGTCACCTATCACTGTGTGAGTGCCGTCCTTTGAACCGATGTTCGAATTTCAAACCGAAAACCTGTTATTATTTTACACACTTGTATACTTTCGTTCACTCATGCAATCCATTCAGCTCTTTTGAATCGACCTGGGGCCTGTTTTATAAAGCTACAAATTACAATTTACAGGTTACAAGTTTCCATTTGACACAAACTCGACCAATGACGACCAGCCATTTGAGCAGTGTTGCTAGTTTAGACCTGTAAAATTGTAGCTTGTAGCTTTATAAAACGTGCCCCTGTACGTTATGTTCCTAACAAAATCAATATGGTTTAACAGAGTTATAAGGAGAAGTTGACGACCACGCGCTGGCCTAGTTGGTAGTGACCCTGCCTACGAAGCTAGCGGTCCTGGGGTCAAATCCCGGTAAGGGCAGATATTTGTGTGATGAGCACGAGTATTTGTTCCTGAGTCTTGGATGTTTTCTATGTATTTAAGTATATATTTCTCTATGTAAGTATTTATATCGTTGTCTAGTACCCATAGTACAAGCCTAGAGATTAGTTTGGGAGCAGGTCAATTGGTGTGGCATTGTCACCTGATATTTATTTTATTTATATTTTAACTTGGCCTTCACATGAAGTTTTTCGTTTTCAGTGATCTCACCAAATCCAATATCCAGTCAATAACATGATTTATTTTATCCGTGAACCGCTCGCTCGAAAACATCCGATAAAAATCTCTAAGGTTCTTTAAATAAACTAGGTTCACCCACTTAGCGGGAGAACCAATTTGATCACTAAAGTAAGGCTCTCGAACGTTTCGATTTCGACTTCGTTCTTGTTATTTTCTCGATTCACTTTCATCCTGTGATATAATTGTTATTTTTATCGCTTTCTAACTCATGCCTTTGAAGGCAGCTTTCGCTTAGAAACTTTAAAGGTAGCTCAGTTATCATCTAAAATTTATGTTTATTTATTTATTGGATAGTTTCATGTGATCCTTAATATTTTTAAATCAAAATTTTGAGAAATGCTTGGCTGTTGGCTTATTGGCGTACAATGGGAGAGGCCTATGTTCAGCAGTAGACCAGTATAGGCTGAGGACGATGATGATGATGATGATAATGATGATGATGACGACGATGATGATGATGATGAAGACGACCACGACGATGACGACGACGATGATGGTGGTGATGATGATGATGATGATGATGGTGATGATGATGGTGATTATGTATATGTATTTTTGGTTTTTTAGGTTTCCGTACCTCAAAAGAAAAAACGGAACCGTTATAGGATTACTTTGTTGTCCGTCTGTCTGTCCGTTTGTCTGTCTGTCTGTCTGTCAAGATCTTTTATCTCAGGAATGCGTGGAGGTATCGAGTTGAAATTTAAACCATATACTCAAATCTACAGTCCCTCGAAGCTGTGAAAAAATCAAACTTCTAAGTTAACGTTAAAAAAAAGATACGGCCGTTTTGCAGCAAAAAACGTATATTTCGACATTCTCAAGGGAATCAAAATTTACAGGGTATTTTCCGTTGACCTAGATCTATGAAATTTGGCAAGTAATACCTTCTTATACTACAAGTATAGGAAAAAATCTGAAAACTAAACATTTTTAATTAAATCACAAAAAAACAAGGTCTTTATGCAAGGAACGGCGTTCCAAATTTTGAATAGAGTTGACCGTGTCACTGTCATGTGCGGAACCCTCGGTGGGCGAGTACGACTCGCTCTTGTCCGGTCTTTTATTCACCTCGTTGGATTTGTGAATCCTAGAAGTTCCCCAAGCTATATTTATTTGTATCATGAATAGTAACCCCCTTACTAATAAACTTTGAGTAAAGGTGGTATAGCTATACAATGTTTTGTCTTTATCTGTCAAATTCAAATGTCACAATGACAGATAAGGACATAACATATTATATACCTATACCACCGTTACTCAACGTTTATTAGTAAGGGGGTAGGTAAATATCTTCTTTTATAAGGTACTTCAACTCGATTCCGTAGTGATTTCGCCAATACCAAGTAAGTAAATTCAAATCAAAAACAAAGGCAATTTTTCAATCAGCCATCTCCCCGAAGGTAACCGATATCTTAGTAAATATAACAGAAGGCCCTGCCAAGATGCACTACGCTAACTAACGTTTCTATTCGATTCGTTTTTAAACCAATCGCGTCACTGGTAGATGACGTGATACGAAAAGTCACGAGGTCTACCAGTGACGCGATTGGTTTAAAAACGAATCGAATAGAAACGCTAGTTAGCGTAGTGCGTCTTGGCATGGCCCTCAGGATTTGCTTTTAGATAGACCGAAATGAACTAACCTATACTGATACATTGTTGATGTGCTAGAATAATGTTACCTACAACTTATTTTATACCTAACAGTTTATGTTACGATTACAACCCACCCTCAGGCCAAAAGGATCACGACAAGTACAAAATATTGTTTTGATAAAAGAAAGGGCAATTTCTCAGGT
The DNA here is from genome assembly GCA_946894065.1 of Acleris literana. Lineage (NCBI taxonomy): Eukaryota > Metazoa > Arthropoda > Insecta > Lepidoptera > Tortricidae > Acleris > Acleris literana. The sequence goes on from OX335677.1 coordinate 7,373,971, forward strand.
TATAACCGTAACCAAAGATGATTCGCCACAAACAATATACTTGATCAAACAAGTTTATCTGTCCCTACATATAGTTAACCTGAGATTGGAGCTTATTGCTTTATGGGTTTCTCTGGACGTATTCATTTATATTATGGATAATATAACAGTATAATAAAACTGGCGAAACTGCTCTGTTAAAGGAAACCAATACACACAGCACAGACGTAATTCGCACTGCTAGGCGGCCTTTACACTAAAACTAACGACTTACGTAAGTAGGGACGCAGCTATTGGTTAGAAGTAGATAGAAATATTTTTTTCTCATTCTAACTGATAGCTGCGTCCCTGCTTACGTAAGTCGTAAGTGTCAGTGTAAAGCCGGCCCTAGATCAAAACAGTATCAAGTCGAAAAACTCGCTAGTTATATAATACGCCAAAATTCTATATTTCGGTTAGTCCTCAGTACGTAGTAAATCTAGTGTAATATATTAATGACCCATATCTTACACTATTTTAATAGGGTTCTCTTTAAAATACTATATTTTCTAGTAGTGTTCTATATTATTTACACATTGGCCTGGTAAATACTATATTTGTCAAACAAATTTTTGGCAACCCTACCTATATAGGATAGGAGATTTATAAAAACATAAAATTTGTTCCCAAAATCATATCAAACGACAAAATTGCCGGTATTTTTCTTTGGAGAAACTTTAGAGCCAATTTAAAGTTCAGCTTCAATTTGAGCCGTTAGATATTCCGTTCAATATCGTCGCTTTACTTTCTCAACCTCGTATCTGCTCGAATGGTTAGATAGGATAAGCACTCATGTTCCCTAAAGAATAAAGACTACTTTCCTATCTAACTATTCGATCAGATACGAGGTTGAGAAAGTAAAGCGACGATATGAAAACTTTGAATTAGTTTGCAGTGTATTGTGCTGGCTGACATTGACAGCTGGGGTTTGCATTTGTGTTTGATTCTTAGGATGTCAATGGAAGGCCTTTGCCCGGTTAGCAGTATTATTCTGTATCGCGGCGACATTTGTCGATGCCGAATTCACAAACGAACCATATTTTGTATTGTAGACTACGGTTGAGCTAAACGACCCAAAGTAAAACTCAGTTTTGTCATTGTCCATTGCTGAGTGATAAGAATAAGTGACCAAGATATAATGTGATATATTGATAGATCGACGGTCTAACTCGTAGTTGATCGTTGGGGATCAGTATAGATTCGATACAATACACATTTGATGCATAATCATCATCTATTTTTGGGTCATCCACGTATTCATATCCATGTATATAGATTGATGACTCAGTCAAATATAAGGCCAGTCGATGTGTATTTCACAGAAAGTATTCCTTCATAAAAACATTTCACCGGCAAGCATTTCACAGAAGTACGATCTACCAATCGAATCAATGCTCAAGATATCTTTGGAAATAATTATACATCCGATGATAATGTATGCTGTTATTTTTATGCCGAACTATAGTCACGTCAAATGTGGCACTGGCCTATCAGTCGCTTTGCTCGCTCCTATTGCTGTCAGGTTGTCACAGAGGGTAACCAAGCGCTTCCTACAGTACCTGCCTCGGCCTAACATGTATCTCACTAAGCAGTGTGAATCAAGGGTTAAAAACAATTCTAGAGGTACTATTACAAACCTTAATCCTAAGTAGTCAACTTCAGGACCCGTAGTATGGTCGCCTTTATCGCGGTGGATAAAGCTTCCGTCACTCTCACCCTTACATACTGGAATGGAAACGATTGCGATTGCGAGTGCGTTAGGTAATAGCCCCTCTGGTGTAGCGGTGATATTTTATACATAGACGTACTTTTGCGTTTAAAAATAGAACCACATTGAAGGACGAAGCGATCTGCGGGTGTCAGGGGACAAATGGGACCTGCTTAATCACATCTGAGACGTTGGCTGCATTGGAATGCTATTTATCTTACGATAACAAATACCTAGAAGAAAATGGGAGAGATTACGCACATTTCATCTCAAACGATTTTTGATCGATTTTTTGTATCAGGTACTAAACGTGTTGTAATTTACAGTGTAGTAGATATTCCGTTTCAGAAATCCTGTTTAAGTCAAAACATAGCCCTAATTTGCTTCCAATAAAAATCCAGTTTTAGTTAAGTTTACACATTTATATTTGTCCCACGCGATTGATGTGTTTTGCTTAAGTTACATGTCCCAAAACTTTTTTTTTTCTAACTAACGTGTTAATACCCGTTCATCGCGACCAAGTAGTAATTTTGTCGGTAAAAATAAGAGAAATCTTTATGCTTAAACCATTTTATATGTTATCGTAAAACACAATAGCCAACTTACTGACGGCTGTCAAGAAAATAGTACAGCGTTCGTATCTGGAGAATAAAAGACTTTTACCGAGGACGTTGATATAATATTATGTTGGTAACAACTTGTCTAGAAAAAAGAATAAAATAAATAACGGTGAGGTAGAATAGCGAAATTAATAGGTATGTTTCATCTCGGATAGGAAGAGGGTAAATTATTTTACTTGTCTTATGTCATCAAAAAAGGGTGTACACGTACGTGAGAACGGCTAGACCGTTTTTTTGTTCTTGTTTGTATTTTGTCAGGACCAGAGGGGCTATTGCCTAACGCACTCGCAATCGCAATCGTTTTCATTTTGAAAATCGAAGGCTTGTCTGCATACAAAATGAAACCAATTGTTCCGCTTTTAGTAGGGGATACGAATAGGAGACGACCTTCACCTAGCTGTTTATTCGATAAAAAGTATTTTATATCAACTTTAATATGCTAAGTAATATATCTTAGACCATTTGAAGCCGATTCCAATTGCGAGTGCGTTAGGCAATAGCGACGCTGGTTTGTATGAAAGAAAAATATCCCCCGGGCACAAAAAACTCACTAGCTAAAAATAATCCTACTAATATTATCATGTGAAAGTTTGTGTGTGTGTGTGTGTGTGTTAGTTTACTCCTACATTCTGCAACGGCTGGACGGATTTGTATGAAATTTGGAATGGAGATAACTTATACCCAGGATTAACACATAGGCTGGTTTTCATCCCGGAAAACTTAAAAATTCCCATTTGAATAACGGTAATTGAAATTTACGCAGATGAAATCGCGGGCAGAAGCTAGTGTGATTGTAAAGTAAACGAGTAGTTACACCAGTAAAACAATAAGTAAGGTTTGAAAACCTGCCTGTTTTTGTAGAATAGGTATGGATGTTGGCCTCCGCAGTATCGGTACTGAAAATCTTCTTCAACACGAAATCAATATAAACAGTAACAAAACCTAAAACCCCGTGGTAGCACTCTGCAGCATGGCATGAGTTGTGTTGTTGCTGAGTCATGGATGATTTCTTTGTATTTAAGTACCTATATATTTCTCTACATAAGTGTTTATATCGTTCTCTAAAAATAGTACCTACCCATAGTACAAGCGTAGAGCTTAGTTTGGGACAAGGTTTAATTATCCCCTGATATTTATTTATTTATCTTATTATGAGTATGGATAGCACATTTCGCAGCGCTATGTTGTTATTTCTAACAAGTTGTTGCCCGCGACTCCGTCCGCGTATAGAAGTTTATCGCTACTCGCGATAAAAAGTATCTATAACCTTCTTCAGGGCTTCAGCTATGTCTATACCAAATTTCATTAAATCGGTTCAGGGGTTAGCCGTGAAAGCGTAACAAACAGACAAAGTTACTATCACTTGAATAATATAAGTATGTATTCGGTTCAAAAATAAAGGTTTCACTTTACGTTCTAGAAGTTAGACAAACACGCAAACTGTTTGTTTCCAGAGCAATGGACGCATCACGCGAGAAAAATTATTTTATCTTATCTTACAGTCGGGCCCTCTCGGAGACACTTCGACTCCTATACGATATTTTGTGCAATTACCCTCTTACACACTCAGCTGTTCGAATGTGCAGGTTTCGTAAGAGCATCGGGTAATGTACTTAAGTTAGAAAAACTCATTGGTACATGGTGACCGCGGGGGTTCGAACTCAGTACCTTCCGATCCCGAGTCGACCTCCTAAGCCACCAATGCTCTGTTTTGATAAGTATCCTTTTATCGGTTATTTTGCAGAACCGTTAATTTCCATATTCGATTTTCCCTGATGTGTGGGCTTCGACGCTTTCATTAATTTAACGGATATGACGCGTCGTTCGATATGTAATTAAATAATTTGACGGTATTTGTGGTTGCAGGGCTTTTAAGTTTGCCACATAATTATCGGGGATCGATACCGGTATTAATTTTTGCCTGCTGCATGTGTTATGCCTCAATAGGGAATATTCATGTTTTTTTTTACACCTTCAATAAAAGCTGATTCATGTAACAAACAGTAGAGTTTTTTTTTTAATAGCTATAAAAATAACCAAGATATTAACCAACAAAGATTTGTTCCTCTCTCTTTCCCGGAAAACAGAATTTTACGTGGAGTTTTTATGCTGCACAATGACGTCACCGGTGCACATCGGATCTCTCTGTCTAATTAGCAGTTTAAAATGCTTGTATCCGTATTTCTTGACCAATTTTAATTATAATTTCACTTTTGGTGATCTCTCTTTTACAGTATTTTCATATTTTGTTGAGAAATGCGATTTAAAAAATCCATGCATATTCCCTATTGAAGAATAAAGAACTTTGACTTTGACTCTGGCCCTCGCCAATAACGTCGAGGAGGGAGAACGCTGGGTTTTTAGTGGCTGGCCGCTCTTGGTTGGTGAGTCCCACATAACCTCCTTGGGCCAGCCCGGGCCCACGTGTTATGCGTAAAATCAGTTTCCCAGCGTGCAAAAAAGGTTAGGAAGGCATAGTTAGGTAGGGTCCCAGGTTCCTTCCATCCAGCTTTGTCGACGAAAATTGCGACAAAAAACACCCGACGGTCACGAAAATCTTATTAATACTTCAAAGAAGCTGATTCATGTAACAAACAGGTGAGAAAAAACATTTTTTGAATAGCTATAAAAATAACCAAGATATAAGGTAACAAAGAGTTGTTCCTATCTCTTTCTAGCAAAACAGAATTTTACGTGGAGTTTATATTGCCGTACTGCACGATGACGCCACCGGTGCACTTCGGATCTCTCTGTCTAATTAGCAGGTTAAAATGCTTGTATAATCCGTATTTCTTGACCGATTTTAATTTTAATTTCACTTTTGGTGATCTCTATTACGGTATTTCCATATTTTGTTGAGAAATGCGTTTTAAAACAATCCATGCATATTCCTCGCTTCCAAGGCTGGATAGATATGTAAGTTATCTGTGGTCATTCGCCAGACTTGTATGAACGTGTTTGACTTGAACGACTTAGGAAGTTTTCTAACTACTCACAAGATTGTGTTTGATGAATGTTAATTAATGTGCCTTACTTAATAAGTAAGGTCTAGTAAGTATACTAGCTACTACCTACTAACACCCCGTGAAGAGAGCCGCATAGGAGTACAACTTGACTACTTACTCTTCTAGCTAAGAGTGGACTTATTCTGCCCTTCTAAATAAAAAGGACGCATGCGCAATTTGATAGTCAAAGCAAATTGAACCCTCTGTCTTTAGACATAAGGTCACTAATATATTCGCGATTCTATGAGACATAAGTCCTTTTTTCTAATGAGGGCAGTATTAAGCTTAGCGTGTAATAATTAGGCTTTAGTAATCCCGTCTGCTCAAATATTATTATTGGTTTCTAATATTGTACATTGGCGCAAAATCTGAGATAATCTTATGATATGTTCGTCGAAAACAGGCAATTTGTAAGATTTTTTAATAAGCGTTAAGTAATTAGAAGAAGAAGAAAAACAATTTGCCTATTCAAAAAGAAAGATCTTGCTTGTTGCCATTTCTTAATGTATCTCGTTAAACCAGATTGTTTATCATCTTAAAAAAAGCCTTAGCTTAACATAAATCTAGTTAATTACACACCTTAATTGTTAGAGGCAAATAAAAAAGGGCCGAATGCGATTTTTTCTTCAGGGAAAGATTGCCGCGCGTTTGAGATAAATTGTAAGTGGTTGGATAATTCTCGTATGCTATTAATCATTTAGACACTTACAAAATTTTCTCGTTGTGTAAGTGTAAATAAACCTTTATACTAGTAAATTTGGTACTTGAGAGAATGTGTGTCTTACATTCCAAGACCGCTTAACGCAGCGTAAGTACACATTATGCTCGAATGTTCTGGAGATGTTTACAAATAATAAAGAAAAACTGCAGCTAGAAAACTGAGTGCGTCTGTTATCGACAAAGTATTAACGGCTAAAGTAAAGTTGTTCCGCGTTCTCGTCGGCACTTAAACCGAGTTAGGTACTTACCGCTTTGGCTGCCGAGATTCATCAAAGAATCCTGCAACCAAAACTAAAAATAGACACAAAAATGTTGATCCTGCTTAAACGGAAATAATTAAGCTCGCGCGTTAATAATTCGTCAACCAATTAAAAATGAGGTGATTAAGATCAAGATCACTTAACTGGAAGACCTGGAACGAAGTGAGTTATGATGTTTTGTAAGAAAAATCATACTACAGTGATAGATCATCATCATAATCGGTAGCACTGTACACTTTCAAAAAATCCAAATGTCCTCAAAACAGTTTCGGGAGTGGCCAAGTAGCAACATTACATTACCTTGACATAAACTGTCTGCCACTTACAAAAATTCATATTACATGGCTGTCAAAGTTTATAATGCTCTGCCGGACAACTTGCGTAAACTTACTAGAAACTTAGCTCAAAGCAAGCTCCATGCAAGGCTAATCCAAGAGTGCCATTACTCTATCAAGGATTTCGTAAATACTGTGAAAGCATAAAATTGTAACGAAATTTAATTGTAATTATTGTTTTCTTAAATATTGTCTAATGTATAATTATATTCTTTTGTACTACCTAATATTTGCACGCTTAATTTTAAGTAAATGCCAATCTATTTAACCAATTTTTTCTAGCTAATTTTAAATAATTTAATTATTATCCGCCACTCATTAATTGATTCGTATAATAGCCGAAGGACGGCCAATACTGGACCCTTACCTTCCCCAAAGATCTTCTCGATGGATACTTTGTGTTACTCGCGAACCGCGAACTTTACTCGATCGTCGGAGCACTTCGCTTTCCGGTACGCAGTTGCTACTCTGAAACTTTTACTCCCCAACGGCCATCAGCAATGTGCCCGCCCATCACTTCAAAGGTTTTCAATTGAGTCTGTGTGTATATTTATATGTAGATACAAGTAGATTTAAAGCGTTAATGTGACGAGCATCGGCGTGCATTCTCATCTGGAGTCCCATTCCGTAGCTGTCGCTGATATTTCTCATTTCCCTGAGGCGCGATTTACAGCCGACATTACATCGGGCAGGGATAGAGAACAACACAACGGGGTTACAGGAGCCACAAGGGAGGAGCGTTAGAGGCCGGTTACCTTCTGTTTGATCGTAAGGCCAGCCAGTTCGGCGCGGACCCTTGAACTCCTGGTAGAGTGACTGAACACCCACATCTGAATGATCGTCAAATTAGAACAGCTTGACGAACTGGAGACCTTCAAGGAGGCTTTACAATTTAGAGTCTGGTTATACAAGCAATAGTGGTTTCCTTTTTTTTGTCATTTTATTATTTCTGTATCTAGACACACGGCAGTGTCCAGAAAATATTTCAATATTGTCTACTCTGCATTGCGACTTCAAATACCTCAGAAAACAAAAAGGTTTTTTTAGTCTCAACCTCTCGAGAGTGTCAATAATAGGAAAACAATTAAAACTTCGTCTAAATCGTCACAGTTTTTTTTATTAGCCCAGCCCTCATACTCAAACTATCTGGGTCCTTATTCTACATTGCTTTTCGCCTATTGCATTTGTGTTGTTTTCATTCTGTCACCGTTACTCTCAAGTTAATAAGAGCTACCATATACTTGACCATACTATAGCAATAAGTTTAAAGAAAAATAAGAATACTCGTAGAGGCTCTTCGAATCGCAATTAATTGCTTAAATTTTGTTAGCAACAAAATTATAAAAGTCAAAAGTAACTTTTCTAGTACAATTTCTTCTTTCTGTAATCCAAGTTACAATAAATACGAGCAGAAGAAATTTTTAAGCCATGTCCGTAGCCGTAGCGTAGAGTTAAGGTAGAGCTATATTCCACAAGGCGCTGGCGTAGCACACGTAGACACGGCACACGTGAGATATAACGACATTTTCGCTTTATTACCTTCTATTTATTGATTAATACGGTGGTGCATATTCCATCTTTCTCACATAAACAATTTGCCATGGTATCGACAAGCATAGCATGATAAGTCGCTAACCACTCATAACTCGCGCTGAGGCCAGTCGCGGCCAGATAATTGGAGTATCGCTTTACATTTTATCCCTCGCCGTTCGTAGCCGGTGAAACATTAAGGCTCGGTTACGAGATAGGAAATCAAACTTAATATACCTATTAAGTGTTGAGATCTGCACGCGGTAGTAAATATTTGATATCTTTTATTTTCGTGGAATATTAAGATACATTATTCTGGATTAGGTGGTTATTTGGCACGGACGTGTGCTTGTGCAAACGCTTTTAGGAATAAAAACTGCTTACTTAAACTGTTTGCTGACTTTTGTCGGTTTTTAAATTTTCGTACCTATTAAATTCTGAAGAATTTAATCCTATGATGATTTTATTTTTGTTCGTCCGTGTGTCTGTAAAGACTGTTATTAAATAAAAAACAGAGTTAACGGTATCCGTTTAATTAAAGCTTGAAAAGCTGTAGAAGTATCCTGTGTGTTGTGGCTTCTAAAAGATAATGACACCAAATAGCAGCAAAACTAGTATTAGGTTCTAATATTTCATATAAGACGTAGGTGCGGATCTCTTCTTGTTCGAATCCGACTCGCACTTTACCGATGTTTTATGTTATTTATTACATACATACATACATTAAATCACGGTATCCTTTCATTTGGAACAATAAAGTTTCCCAAACTGATTCATTTCCCAAACATATCATTTTTTTCAACTCTGAGTAGATTCCTTGCTCTAGCCAGCCGTCTCCTAGAGTCTATTGTCACTTCAAGCTCAGTTTGTACTTAGTATTTGTATTTAGGTACTTATAACTTAGTTTTTAGTAAATATTGTTTCTGCATGATTTAATTAACATGTGTGGCTTGACTGTTAGTGTTAATTATACGATCAATAAACACATGACATGACATGACGTGACATGTAATATTCTGTAAAATATTATGAATATATGAGTATATGAGTAAATAAATAAATAAATTATGGGCAAACGCTTATTTTTCCGAATCTGTAAATATTTCAGGATTTATTCCAGGACCATCTTGTAGAGCCCTATAGGTTAGGTTAGTTTTATAAAAATCCTGAAATATTTACAGTTTCGGAAAAAAAGCGTTTGCCCACGTGCTATTTTTGGGAAATTAATCAGTTTGGGAAACGTTTTGATTTGATTTGATTTGATTTGAAACGTTGTTGTGCCAAACAAGGGTAATCCCTTTTCTACATTTCTGCAAATTATTTCTAAAAGAAACAGTTCACGTGAAACTGAAACAAAGTCAGCGACTTATTTTAGAAATACAACCTTTATTTAGATGAGGCCTGGGGAACGCTTTTGAATAATTCATAGGCATTTTGAATTTTTAAATCAATGCCTATTGACGTTCGAGATTGGATTTAGAACGCGATTGAAGATTCGAGTATTTGCTTAAATGAATATATTGACTTCCAAAATAAAACTGGTGGTTGATCAGCACGATTTAAAAACCGAGCACTAAAGATCGATTTTTAATCCTCAGACATCAAATTTTTGTTTTTTAGGGTTCCGTACCAAAATGGTAAAAAAAAACATAGATCATAAATCATAAATCATTTATTTGTTTGTCCAGCATAGGTTTATACATATAGATCTTTAATACAGTTATGGTTATGTCTCTTTATGTGGTACTTCTAGGCATACAAACATGCTGTGCAGCGCGCTTAAACTAAAATTACTTAAACATATTCACTAACATTCAATTCAAAAATGGTGAGTCTTCGGTGTCTATCTGTCTCTTAAGTGCATCGGAGCAGATATATTTAAATATTCATACTTAGGCGTACTTTTGTACAAAAAACTTAATACTTAAATCTTTAAAATCTCCGCTCCGATATTATTTAACGCCATAAATTATATATATCTATGTGTATTTAGAGATCCCCTAAAATCATCCGTGGCCGCTGAAAAAAAATTGACAATAATCTTCAAACAAATTTACCCAATGCCCTTTGGCATAGTTGTATAATGTGCTTGCCCGCATTTGTTTTTAGGTAAAACAATATTCAGTTATTTTTCTAAATATTTGGAAGTATACAACGAGGGGTTGAAAAATGATGAATCTCATGAAATGAATTTGCTGTAATTAAGTGATTTGACTGGGGTGTTATAAAAGGGCTCAACCTGCACATTTCAAAACTATATTTTTTATAATCTTCCGTGACGTATTTTTTGATTTATAGTCCAAAATATACAAAAAATGACCGCCCCCCCCTTATCTCCGAAGTTTATCAACGGAGAAATCTTTAAAATTCATGGTTTATAGAATATTATTTTTGTATTACGTGAAAAATAAAATCAAGTTGTGAAATTTTACAGTTTTTAAAAAACATCAAAAAACTTTAAAAATCTGTATTAAAATTTAGGCTAGTCAAAATTGACATTATTGCATAGAAAATAACGTTCATATAACAAAATGAATATTCTTTGCGTTTTCCAAACATACCCCCTTACTAATAAACGTTGAGTAACGGTGGTATAGCTATACAAAGTTTTGTCCTTATCTGTCAATTTTAAATGTCACAATGACAGATAAGGACAAAACATTGTATAGCTATACCACCGTTACTCAACGTTTATTAGTAAGGGGGATAGTATTAAAATACAAAACCCTCGGTGCGCGAGTCCGACTCGCGCTTGATCTGTTTTTATTCTTTGACGAAAATAACGTTGAAATATTACTTATGTGTTAAAATAGTAGGGTAAAACACCTACTAACTCGCCTCTAAAATACCAGTTACTGGCACCTAGTGATTGTTGAATTATCGTCTCTATTACCTTATATTTAAGTTCATGAGGCCATTAATCGGTAGGCGGTCAACAATAGCTCAGTTTACCATAACCCCCTTTTATGAATCGTACAACTCCACTGTGGTTCAGCTTGTATGGAGAAAGTGTCAAAATTCGATTTCTCCAAAAGTACAAGTATATTATATATTATTTACCTTTATATAGAACTAATTACTAAATGGTGTATTAAAAAACAGAAAATTATTCGAATTGAATTTATTTAATCACCAAAAAAAAAAAAAACAAGTAAAAGCAAAATTCACTCTATTTCAATCCTTTATAAAAAATACAAATAAATATGATTAATGAAAAAACCTATCAAAAAAACAAAATTGAATATATATTCTTTATTTACAATTTAAAAACAGCAAACCTTTTCTACAAAAATATCTTTAATAAGTTGCCTCGAAACTTGCTATTTTTGGGATACAAAAAATTGCACGTTATGAGTTGTCATCTTAAAAATACTTAAATTAAAATATATAACACTTAATAATTGCTGTTAAATTTACTCTAGACATCTAAAAGACTAAGAACAGAGTTGAACAATTAACAGATTTTTTCTTTCTAGATAGCTATCTTTTTGACTCGTAATTAGTGGGGCTGAGTTTAACAAAAGGCGATTTATGAGATCCGTATTCGTCAAGACGCGTGACATCTTCCTCGTGTTATTTAGTCTGAATGATGTTATATTTTTATTTGTGGCCTCGGTAGCTTCTTCTGAAAGCTGTCTTTTAGATAAAAATACGTGGTCGATAACTTCAGACCCATGAATAAGGACTTTATGTACAGAAGCCGGTAAATTGTACCACTAATATGATGAACAAGCTGCCGAGCCGTATCTTAAGCATAAATCTTAAACCTATCTTAATTTATTTTATAACCAGAGTTAAAAACAGTTCAAAATTGTGCCACACCTATCAATGAGATCCTTTTTAATGCCAGTAATTTCAGTTGAAAGAGCGGAATTATCAAAAACCTACCTGCCATGTTACCATAGTTTGATGTAGCACTTCCGCCACTACGTGGTTTGTCGACGATAAATCCTAACTTGGTTTTAAATTAACCTATAAGTGTCTTCTTTATGTCCACAGTGGCTTGCAAATATATTTAATGCAATTTTGTAGATCCCCAATATCAACGTGTTCAACATCCTCCGGCACAATCTTTTGTAGAAGTAACTGAAGTACGTGGCTTTGATTTCTCAGTTTGCGAACCAGGAGCAAGGTGCCACAACTCAAATATATGCATTCTTGAAAATTTTCATAGAATAAAAGTACCTATAAGGAAATGGGCATGTATTAGGAATGGATGTTAATAGTTCTTTACGTGGGAAGCAATCTCGTAGTACTGCTACGAGTTCCGTAGAAGGCTTCTGGAAAAGGGTCCGGCAAAAACCGGCCAGTAGACAATATGAAATAATAAACTAGCTTGTATGAGCATTCTACTACATATATAGTCATCTTTAGATTATTTTAGCAACATAGTTAAAACCTTATGTGAACGTACATAGTAGACAAATACTTTGTTTGTCATTAAGCATCACGTAGACCTCAAACAATTAATATTTTTATAATAACATGGTAAAAAATAGTACTGATAATAATAATACATACCTCTGTCTACAACTTTCATAATGATGTAAAAGATAGAGACACACGATCCTGAGATATATGTCTTAAATAAACTTTCATTATAATGATTTACTGATAACGCTAATTACGAGTGGCAGATGCGTTCACTTTGAAGGTCCGAAATGTAATGATTATTTCAAATAATTTGCAAACTATTCATAGTTTACGGACGTATGCCTACTAGTAAGTAATTAGGCATAGAGAAATTATGGCTGGGCTATTCCAACAATCTGGACTTATGGCCTTCTACGGGACCACAGTGAACTCGTACCAAACTATCTTTCATCAACACCATCTTGATAGTTGGAAATCCACTACCGTGCGTTTTTCGAGGGCCTTCTTGCCACGCACCTTATCCATGTGGAATTAGCTTTCGACGTCTGTATTTCTGAACCGACTTGGCCTTCAAAAAACGAGCCTACTCTTTTGTCAAAGGCCGGCAGCGCACCTGCGATTCCTCTGGTGTTGCGGGTGTTTATGGGTCGCGATGATCACTTGATCACTTACCATCAGGGGCACGTTTTATAAAGCTACAAGTTACAATTTTACAGGTCTAAACTGGCAACACTGCTCAAACAGCTTGTCGTCATTGGGTGAGGTTATATAAAATTGTAACCTGTAAATTGTAATTTGTAGCTTTATAAAACAAGCCCCAGGTGGCTCGCTTGCGTGGCTGACTCCTTTTTCACATAAAAAAAAATACAATAAAACCAAGTTAGTATTTCTGTCAGTTGGTATGCTTAGTTATTATTAACGTACATATTGGACTTGACAGAAGCGCGTGGAGCTAACCCCATGTGCTTCTGTTTAGTCCATTTGATAAAATTCTCTTTTACCGAACAATTGTCTTCGCGTGTGATATCCATGGACTTATTGCTCTAATAAGTCCATGGGAGTTTCTATAAATAACTCGACATTGGCGAAATACACCTTAACAGGAGTGAAAGCCATTAATTAAGAATAGAATAGAATAGAATAGACATTTTAAACTTCACGTGACTTATTAGAGAATTGTTCGGTAAAAGAGAATTTTCTCAAATGGACTAAACAGAAGCACATGGGGTTAGCTCCACGCGCTTCTGTCAAGTCCGTTTAAAATGTCACAGCTATGACATTACAGTAGAACCACACTCCGTCTGCCACAACAAATATACTGTGTCAGAGAGAGTCTGACAGTAGGTACTATTGATTCTCTGGTTTTACTCAACTATAGTATTCCCACCTTCTTAATAGCTTTCGTCTGGCTATCGCTGTTACGCTTGCACTCGCAACCGACAGTATATTTGTAACTCGTGTGTCATAGAAAAACGATGATTGCCGATCGCTATTAAGAAAATAGTTGCACTGTAAGTACATTTTTCTTATAACTTCCCAGTAAACTATTTATAATTATGAGAAACTAAATTTTGCTACTGAGACGCTCCTCAACCTGTCTTAGACTCTTCGTATACTTCACGGAGACGAAAATAGACCAATTATCCCTTCTATATTAAAGTACCTAGTCTTTAGAATTTCCAACTAATAGGTACGAAATAAGGAAATTTACGCAAGGAACATAACGATTTATTTATAGTTTGCTAATCTCAGAACTCCAAGAACGTGGCAATAACATTACAAGTAATAGATTGCTGGTCCAGGGATGAAAGTGATGGATTGCACCTATAGGTTAAGGGTGCCAACAATGACTTTTACCCTTATTGAACACGTTTTAATAAGGGTTCCCTATGGAATCCCTAATCGTCATTTGTCCTAATGCATCGTTTGTCCGAATTTTCGTTTATTTTAAAGCCATTTCTACCTAAATTTTAAAACTTTTTAGTGTTGTTGTAATACAACCCTAACCTAACCGAACCGCAGATATAATTGGAAAACTTATAAAGTTGCCCTACTCATCTGAAAACCAGTTTAGGCCAAATGAAAATTCGGATAAACGATGTGTTAGGACAAACGTTAGGGATTCCGAGGGACACCCTTTAATAAGAATATCAGATACCTTTATAAGCAAACCGAATTACTGCAACTTTAATAATTAATGTCGTAATTAAATTAAGTAGCAATCATGCCGGGCTGGATTGCACTGATTGCGTCCGACGCGAACACTAATCTCGTTGATAGCATAATCCACTTATTCGAGTTCCACCAAGAAATTTGCAAATATTAAATATTATGAAAGTCGTTCCCGACACTAGCGTAATGAGAAAATGTATCTTAAGAAATTAGTGGAGAATCTAAGAGGCGTTGATACACCGCTACGACCAGAAGAATTTCTTGAGTTTAAAGTTGGCGAAATGGTAAAAAGCAAACCTTGTGTTGTGCCCAATGACATAATATAAAAAGAGGTAGATATGTGACCTAACTATACGGTATTCCGCGTGTAAAAATGGCCCGGCTTACGCACATATAATCAGTAAATATTTCAATTACTTACTAATTCATAAATGACAAGTGAAAGCAGGATGGTATGCTAATTTCCGGGAGCGAAACAGAGACGAGTGTATGTTGCTCTGCAGACTATAGTAGCCCTCAACCAAACTGACGACCGGGGCCATAAAACTCGGGTGAGGTGCAATACAAGGGACAATGACAAGGATAATGGGAAACTGATAACGCGAGCTCAAGGGTTTTATGGCCCCAATCGTCAGTTTGGTTGAGGGCTACTATAGTTCACGGTTCCGTTGACGGCGCAAGACTAAGTAAAGGTGTACCAATTGGCTTGGTTTTAGATCGCCACTATCGAAGTGCGTATAACATATCTACCTCTTCTTACTATAATATATCATTGGTCGTGCCTGCCTGTTCATCATTGTCGTCAGCATGTCTGGCAGTTTTTCTCAAAGGCTTGTTACTGTGTGTATCTGACCAGATGAACCGTTACTGAAGATACACAGAAAACCCTAAAATTTAAGAGATAAATACAATTAAAAAGCCGATATGTAGACAGATCTAATTAAAAAAAAGAGGAAAATAATATGGGGACAATCTCACGCAAATTCACCTAGTCCCAAACTAAGATCAAGTCTTTTAATATGGGTAAAATGTGATGATAAACATACTTATACAGATAAATACATACTTTAATACATATAACTACAAAACATCCAAGATTTAGGAACAAATACTCGCGCTTATCACACAAATATTTGCCCGTACCGGGAATCGAACCTGCGACCGCTAGTTTCGTAGGCAGACTCACTATCAACTAGGCTTAACACGCCTAAAAAATACAACTTTGTATTTGTATTTTTTTTCTTAATTTTGACACATTTTATTTACTTACAAAATAAAGCTGATAAAAGTTTATAGATTGCAATGATCTCTGTAATTAACATAATGTTCACTGTCTCATTCAATTATTAAATAAAATTGGCATTTGATTTAATTTGACACCTACAAAAGTTATTCGTTACCAACGAGTTTCCAATATGCACTTAGCCGGTTATTTATTGATATGGCTGTTTGCTACAGTTTGGACAAACAAAAGAGACAAACTGAACTGAAAACTTCTTCCAAAAAAAAGGCCATTATACGGCGCCCCTTCTTGGTCCTAAGGGTTGGCAACGGATTTGCAATCTTGCAATTGCAAACGTCTACGAGCCACCATCAAGTTTGAGTGTGATTTCACCGTTAGGAAGGTTACAAATTTCACAATAAAAATAATTAAATAATACATAAATATCAGGGAAAAATCTCACTCAGCAGGCCTTTCGCGTAACTCACTCGCAATCGCGATCGGCTTCAAAACAAAGCAATTGATTTCATTTTGTATGCAGAGAAGCCTTCGATTTTCAAAATGAAAACGATTGTGATTGCGAGTGTGTTTACGTGAAAGGGCTGCAGATTCTGAGTTTTGACACGTTTCCCTGTTCAACTACGTATGATATTTTTATTTTTGGTATATTATTTTGTAATATTTTGTAATACTAATATACCTATACCGGAAATAATTGGAAGAATAGTAGGAAGCTTATTCCACGCGTAGGTACGCAGAGGCAAGCAAAAATATTAAATGTCCTTTACAAGACGTTTATGACGAAGACAAAAGACTGCCTGTTGAATTTCTTCCGGTGCTTCCTTTCAGCAAACGTTTCCTTTCAGGAAGTGCTGAGATTCAAACTAAGAATGAATATTTTTATTTTCATGTCTCTCATTATACATTATTCGTATTGCTTTAGATTTTCCGTACTTAGTTACTTGTAATACCAGGAAAATGTAAGAGTTGTAATTAATTTCTCATACGAATGCAAATGCCATAATTAAAGTACACTCGAGTTCATAAATATGTGTACCTACACTTTAGTACCTTGTCTATTTAATGTCATGTTTAAACTGCCATACATGAATTGACACAGCGTTTAAAGTGATAAGGTACTAAAGTGTACACATATTTATGTACTCGACTGTGCGATATAATACCGAGTAAATAATGAAATAAACAAAAACAAAAACATTATTACCATTACCCCACCTGACCCGCCATGTATTATCATTTTCCTTGATTTATGTCCCGGCGAGCGTGCGGAAGGAATTCTACTCGTAACACCGTAAAGCCGGTTCTAAAAAAAAACTTGTGTCAGTCAACTAAAGTTGAAATTCACTTTGACACTATGTCCTAAATTAAGACCTTTCGGCGTTAGAAGGATAACTGCAATATGAATCGTAGATACTTTTATTTTACTTTTACGATTGCAACATTACTCATCAGCTAAACTCCAAGACTTCCGTGGCTGTATCTTTACGTACGTAAAGCGAGGTTTAGACTATAAAAATTGCAGAAGTTGACTGCTGTCTTAATATAATTTAAAGTTAGAAAGAGACTGCAACATTATAAATTTCGTTTAGATCTGAAGTAAAAGTAAGACAGCAATCAACTTCTGCAATTTTTATTTCAAGATTTTGTTCTTAATGCAAGATTATGCTTAGGCAATTAGACTGGCAATAAAAATTGCAGAAGTTAATTGTTGTCTTGCATTAACTTCAGTTCTAGAGCACGAAGCACAATTTTGCTGTTTTTAGGGTTCCGTACCTCAAAAGGAAAAAACGGAACCCTTATAGGATCACTTTGTTGTCCGTCTGTCTGTCTGTCAAGACCCTTTATCTCGGGAACGCGTGGAGCTATCGAGTTGAAATTAAAACCATATACTCAATCTACAGTGCCTGAAGATGTGAAAAAAAAACAAACTTCTAAGTTAACGTAAAAAAAGGTACGATCTTTTATGCCGCAAAAAAACGTTCATTTCGACACTCTCGGGAATCCAAAATTATAGGGTATTTTCCGTTGACCTTAGAACTATGAAATTTGGCAAGTAATACCGTCTTATACTACAAGTATTGGAAAAAATCTGAAAACTATAAGTACATTTTTGAATAAATCACAAAAAGGAACGGTGGACCAAATCGTATAAAAATCTTAAATACGGAACCCTCGGTGTACGAGTCCGACTCGCACTTGACCGGTTTTTTTATCTAACTTAAAAGTTAGAAGACACTAGTCACCTTCTACAATTTATATTGCCAGTCTAAACCTCACTTTACACACGTAAAGTTGCACCCTAGTACATTCGTAACCACTCTAAGGTTACTGTTGTAATTAACTCTTTCGTATCAACGTGTATCATACGATAGGAAAGTTACACTTCTGCAAACTTAATACTAATAAATTATCAACGTAGTCGCGCGAGCTCCGGCTGTCAGCGACGGAACAAAGTGCCGAGTTCCAAGTTTTCGTTTACTCAGTCGGAACTTTTTAATAAACAGAATTTGATTTCATATCTGGAGTCTTAGTTTACAACTAGTCTGGCTGTCCTTTGACATAAGTTTCGCTTGTAGGTAAATAATTACTTGTTCCAATCTGACGTTATGAATGTTGACTTCAAGAGGCTGAAAAACGTTCAAGTTAGCTGAGAAGAAAACAAGCGGTCCAAAAGATGCAAAAGGACAAATTATTGAGTAATAAGTGGGAATATTATGTTCCTGAGTCATGTTTGCTTTTAAGTTTTCATATTTAAGAATTTGCTTACGTGTATATTGTATATCGTTGGCCACGTAATTAGTTTACAGGCTAGAGCTTAGCTGGCTGTCTATAATTATTTATTTTAGGACTAAGAAAACGTATTGACTTAAGTAATACGTAAAACGTTGGTTTTCGCTTTCTAAATTAGTTCATTAATATAACTGCATACCTACCTACTAGTGTAAAATCCCAGATAATTTCTTGTATCGTCTGCAAATTTGTTAAATATTCTTTATGAAATAGATATCGATTAATTTCATTTTTTTTATTGACTTGCTAGTTAGAAGAACAATCTTCAGCTACCTACTTAGAAAAAAGAGGTAAAACTTCTTATAAGTCATTTCGATAGATGTATTTAAACATAATTATATTTACATTTGTTCTAAGAGGCCGATTAGACAAACTCCAACTATAGGCGTCTTGCTCTAACATACCAAGTAAAAGTTAGACAGCAATAGTTGCCTAAATACCACACATTTTCGTGAAAAATTGATCATTGACCATCCCCTTACCTGGATTAAACCCCACAACTGCCTAAAGTAGGCACCTAGGTCAACTGTATAGTCGATCAAGAAACTACTTATTTCATGATAAGGTTTAAAAGTGGTAAAGGACTCTCTTGTTCGACTCCTACAGCAAGGTTGCACTATTGGGCCAGTGAGTTATAGCAATCATGGCAAATGTTATCCATGAAATGATATTCCATTAAGAGTTTATTAAATTAAATTATAATAATATCGAAGTTTAAAAGCATTTGCGTTCCTCGTTTCTAATCCCATTACCCATGGAAACTCCGAGCTCCTTTAGGCGATATTTAACGTTCTTATGATGTTAACATAAATTCTACCCACACGTAAACAAGTTATTTGACTCGCAGTATTTGTACGACCCAAATAAAGCCGTTTAACATTAATAAAATTACCGAGTTAAGTACATTTAGCCCTGGCCCTGACTGAGTTTGGGGTGAACTTTATGATTGAGTTACAATATTAAGCCTTAACGGCTGAAACTCATTAACGCGGCTAATTAGAAATCTACAGTCAGTCCATTATTACTCTGGTACGAGTTGAATCCTCTGAGTATAGGGTGTGCAAAAGGTTTTCATGTCATGAATCGATACTTAAAATCTAGACTTTTACTGAGTCGTTCGTACTCGTATTTGATTGTTATTTGGTCAGATGCCCTAGACAAGATGCATTCTGCGTTCGCTATCGTTATTTAAGGCTTGATTTCCTCCTACGCTGACATCGATCGCTGACGTCGGTCCAGCGTACCATCGGTCGCGTAAAAAGATAAAAAAGATAAAAGATAAAATAAATTTACTCAGTAAGTAGGCCGCACGGGCACTTTTACACGTCAAGAATCTACCAGCGCTTCCCAAGAGAAGACCACTGCCGAGAAGAAACGCCGCAAGAAACCCAGCAGTCAGTCATTTTTTAAACATATTTCTTATTACAATGGTACTACTTAGTCTAGCATTATATAAAGCTATAAATATTAAATTAAATATAGTATCAAATAACATGCGTAGTTCAGCAGGAAAACATGCCAATTAAGAATCTTACGGGAGAGATAGAGAAAAAAAAAACACATACTTATGTGTATATAAGATGGTGCGAGACGACCACATAAAAGTTTCGATATGTTTTCCTACATCAACGGTGTCCCCTAGACAACTTTCGTATGCGAAAGAAAAGTCCCGCAGTGCGAAACCGATCGCTGTACGGAACAGTTTCTGCTCGCCTGCGCTGTGCACGTGCGTACAGCCAACCGACCAGCTTTGCACTGAGCGCGCGCATAGTGGTGTGGTGTATAGCGCGTCAGCGCACCGACGTACGCGGCGCCGACGAGCGAGACCGATGCGCGCCATCAGCGGCGCGTAGAAATAAATCTGCCGCGGATGTCAGCGTCGCTGTGCGGTGTCTCATAGAACATGGTGTATATTCGTACGATCGACCGACGTTAGCGGCCGATGTCAGCGTAAGCTGTCAGAAAGTTGCATCGAGAGCCGACGTCAATTCCATACATTTTGTCAGTTTTCGAAAAACGTTTACGTTAGCGTTAATAAACTTGTCTGCGTTGTCTAGCCTCACTGTACATTTGACATAACATTATACGAGGACGTCAAATGTGAATCAATTTAGTAAGCAATTACGTATTCAATCTTTTGAACACTACTTTTTGATCCTACCTAAACTAGCCAAACATAAAAACGTTTTGATTAGTAGATCTACCTTACAATTAGTTCAAAGATGAGCACGAAGATTTTTGTCTTTTTATTTACAATGCGTGAAATTGTTCCCTAATATATATTTTTTATTATTTAAAATGTAAATACTTAATTACATAATATCTAAACAGAGCGATGAATAAACATATTTCTTTACACAGGTCGGGGAAATATGTTTGTATTTCATTATTAAACCAATTTCATCAACAACTTTTGCAAACATTTGTTCGTCTTATTATTTATTTTGTGCTTCACCAAATGGCTCTATACCCCCTAGAAAACAATCTGATGTCCAATTGTTAATGCAAATATTTAACCATAGGCAAAAACATTGTAACGGAAATAGGGTTAGGGAATAGGGATTATCCCACACTGTCACAACACACGTCGTTTATATTAAAATCAGAAATACAAAGGCCTGGCAATACGGATCCACTTGAGGCTTTATTCCACCTTTATTTTATTAGATCAAACCACGGATGATCCTCAGCCAGAAACACTTCACCGGGCCCTTCTGGCAATAACAAATAATAACTTGCCTTTATTGAAAAAGAAATCAAATAGAAATGGATGTTTTTTAATAATCTTGGTACAAACGTATATTTTCGTCTATATTTTTTAGATTAAAATTTGTCTATTCTTTGCTCATATTTCCAAGACTCGAATTGTCGATGTGGGAAGGAAGACTGCCATATTAAAATGGCACTGGGCTGGATATGTCTTAAGTAAGGGCACGTTTTATAAAGCTAAAAGTTACAATTTTACAGGTCTAAACTGGCAACACTGCTCAAATGGCTGGTCGTCATTGTTCGAGGTTGTGTCAAATGGAAACTTGTAACCTGTAAATTGTAATTTGTAGCTTTATAAAATAGGCTCCTGGAGTAGAGGCAGACTGAAAAGAAGATGGCGGGACTATTTGGATAAATTCAAACCATTAGCTAGAACAAGAGATAGGTAGGAGAAATAAGTGTGAGACCTTTACCCGGCAGTGGTAATATAAATAGAGAGATACATAAGTTTGCCTTTCTGTAATTTTAATACTTTTGTGTCATTCAGGTATAGTCGGTGTCAATTGAAATTGCCAAAGACGTAAACAAATTATAGTATCGTTTGACACATAACCTCAAATATTCATCAAGCGTGTTTTTATTCAAAATAACATATAAATAATAGTTATTTAATTTTAAACTTACGGTGAACGCAAATATCGAGTGTATAAATCATTGCTAAGACCTCACTTAATCATTAAAAGCACGTGGTCATTAAGTAATGATGTAAATTGGTTCGTTTGGTTGTGTTTACATCTTTGGCAATTTCAATTGGCATATATATAGCTTTTATAGTACAATAACTTGTTAACATACCTACCTAAACACAGAACCATATTTTTTTTGAGTTGGCTATTTGCCTCGCAACAGTCGCCATCCATTATGAGTTCTGCGAACTAATGGTCACATAAGCGCCCTTTTAGTGTAATTCACACCGCATATCTAACCCATGAAAATTCCAAACCTTGTTCCTAAAGTTTGCGGTCAGATTTATGTGAAACATTAGATTAAAGGAATCGGCACGTTTGGTTTTCCGTACGGTCGACGTCAAAGATATGGGTCTATATCGGATGGCATACAATTATTAGTCCTATCGTTGTGTGGCATTTGGCATAACGTCTCTTGTCCTAATAACGTATGGCATACACTTTGTTCCGCATATTTTTGATTGTCCGAAATTGTTGCTCCTATTATCGTTTGTCCTAAATATTATTTGTCCTATCGTTTGATATGGCTAAGATTCAACTTTCGAATGATTGATGTGCATAATTGTAATATTCCTAATCCTATTAATAGTACTAATAAAAAAACCTATTTCTGATTATATATACAAAAAATGTTTTATTTACAAACCTAACCTTGTCAACCTTGTTGGTTCTGGCGTTTCGCTCGCTCGTTAGGGTCACAGTTCTACCTAACAGTCCTCCTCGCTTCGCTCGTCGTCGTATCTAACCTAACCGAAATCTGACCTGCCTGAAGGTAGAATACGTAACGATTCTGATTTCACGCCTACCATAGTTTAGTTTAGGTGCTGTAATTGTAGCCAATTTAATAACAGGCAAAATAATTCTTAGGATCATTCATGTTAGGAATATTATGCTTTAGGTAATTAGATTTCAGAGTTATCAATATTAGGACAAACTTGCTTTAGGACTATAAATGAGTATACGCAAAAAATATTAGGACAAACGAGTAGTATGCCATTCAACAGTATGCCAAACATTCTCGGCCAAACATTTTTAGGACAAAAAACGTTATGCGATACGACAGGCACCCCAAAGATATGTTTACATTTTTCACCTTATTCCATTAAAATAAGGTACAACGATTTAAACATATCTTTGACGTCGACTTCAATGTTTAATCACTGTTTCAATGTAATAAATAGTAGATTGTTAACCAAGGGATGAAAATGTCTCTTGTGAAGGCTTCACAATAACTTCACATTTTCGAGTGTGAAATAAATGCTGCCTTTTTCCCGAATTAAACAGTCTACTTGTCGACTATGAGGAAACTTGTACTTTGTATAGTTTCACCAAAGAGTGATTTTCCCATGGGTAGTAAGGGCTTAGTTTTTTTAAATCTTACTAAAAAGAGGCTGTATCACATTTCGGCTACTGGACAGGTCCCTGACAGTTATTTTTTCAAATAACTTTTTTTTTCCTAGGGTTCACATGCATCTTTTTCCATCCACTTCTATGACAAGAAATAGCCTACTTTTAGAGTACGAGACATGAAAACATATTTGTAGGTCTAGTAGGTTGTTATTACGCACCACCCCCGGAGGGCTATTATACATATACCGACGGATGTAGACGGAGGCAAAACCTTTGATCAGTAATAGTGTGAAATATGGTGTGTAAGTTATTTTTTGCTTGTTAGTGCTCGTGAACTGGTATTTATCAAGTTTTTCCTTTTGATCAATTTTGTCGTAAAGTTGTGTGTTATAATAAATTATCTATGTATATTATAAAAATATGTTTGAAGCAAAATTTTATATTGTCCACTCCATACCCTTACGTGGAGTAACCGTGGACTAGCTAAGCCAAGCTTTGTCCTTATCTCTCAAATTCAAATTTTACAATAACAGATACGGGCAAAGCATCCATGTTTATTAATAAGGACATAATTATACATATTTATAGGTATATAAGGAATTGAACAGTGATGTAAGACGAACTCGCCTCTGAGGGCCCTGCCAAGATGCATTGCGCTAACTAGCGTTTCTATTTGTTTCGTTTTTAAACCAATCGCGTCACTGATAGATCAGGTGACTTTTCGTATCACGTCATCTACCAGTGACGCAATTGGTTTAAAAACGAATCGAATAGAAACGCTAGTTAGCGTAGTGCGTCTTGGCAGGGCCCTCTGATGCTATAAGTACTTGTTGTTAATAAACTTATTATTATGTCAAAGGTAGGTACAGCACTACATTTGCCATTCCGAGCTCTTGCTAATTCATCTACAATTATACACAGTATACGGTAAATGACACCTAGCAATGTACAAGTTACAGAACATTCTCAGAAGTTCAGAAATCTTTTCAAGAAATTACTGAGAATATTATCGGAAACATTTGAAAGCATTGAGAATGTTCTCTTTCCATACAAAATTTAAGATTATTCTTAGAAATTTCCGAGAATGGTTCAGAAGAAACTTTCGCAATTTGAGAAGTTAATTTTCGGTACAATGCTAATCACGCCTGGTATTTAGGTGTACCTAAAGATAAAAATACAACAGTAATTATTATATAGCATAAATTAAACTCGCACTCGTCGCGTTGCTTATCATCTATTTGTTCATCCTTACAAACACGTATACAAAATCCAGACTAAAGCGTGTTGATCTGTAAAGATTAACATAACCAACCAACATCAACAAACCAACTTCAATCTGTAATTATTTTGCGAATATCTTGAGTGAGTTACATCCGTTGCAGACGAACAACAAACTGCAGATTGAAATGCAGATTGAAACGACGTTTGCGTCGTGATAATTGCAAATGTAATTTCATATATTATCATAGCATTGTTCGCTTATTGCGCGCTTGTAAATAATGCATATAAATAATAAACAACGAATAGTTCGAAGAAAATAAATAATGCAAATATATTATATAGGTACCTACCTAATACGAGTATTGTACGTAAATAATCTCAAGTTAAAGTTGGAAAAAACCTTCAGTACCTATACATGAAGACAGTCGAATTAATGATGTCATTCTCCTTTGTGTTTGTCTGATTTTATAAAGTAAGGAAGTTGCTAAACTTGTCCCATTTTGTGTTTTTGCTAAGTTCCCTTTAGTTGGAACTGTTGGGAGTTTGGTGGAAGAACCCTCGTTTGGACAGAAATGACATCTATTGTGTAGAAAATAATGACTGTGACAGGGGTTTTCCGCTTCATTTATTATTTTCTTGTTAATATTCTGGTCGCTTGACCAGTAGTAAGTAGTAACAGAAAAAAATACTTTTGGTGAACAAGTTAGAAACCGAATTGCGGTGTCGTTTTTCCGTAGCTAATAGCCATAGCAACACTTTGCTCGCTGTCCCTTTGGCCAGATCTTTCCCTAGGTGTCGCGTCTTTCGTTTTATACGAAAAAATACCGAAGTATTAACGCACTTAATAATTATGCATTAAAAACCACTAGATAAAGGTCAGAAAAGCGGCAGAATCGGTATAATCGAGAGTATTGTGAAGCAGAAAATTTCCATACAAAATGCATATTCAAAAATCGTGGAAATCGGACTTGCTTTAAGGGGTGAGCAACTTTATCACCCGGAGCTAAATTTGTATGGAAAATATTTAAATCACAATCCTCTTAAGTTTAAGTTTAAGACAAAGGAAAGAGAGAAGAAAATTGCTCAACTAATAAGAGAAAAATAACCAACAGTGGGCGAATATGATCTGGTTGAAGGAATGGATTATTAATGCAATATTCCATCCGGTTTTTTATTACGGTTTAAAAGAAATAGCCTATGAAAGGTAAAACTGATGGACAGACGAATTTTGCCCCGTTTTAGTCATCTCAATTTCTCTGACCAAAAATCACGTCAGTATGTTGCTTCGTTACTGTGTGATAGAAGGTCAACCCAACATTTTATTGCAATTTCGTATTAAATAGTTTCTATCAAAAAAATATTTTTTGGGATAAGCTTTTGTTACTGACTGTACTTTTATTCCAGTCGTCATCTACTCGTCAAGACGATTCTAACGAGCCCTAACACGAAGGGTCTATCATGTGTACTTTAGGAGTTCCTATGGCCACCCTGAGTCTCCATCATCAGACCAGCTCGATGGTACTATATTATTGTATTGTCATCAGACCTAAAGGTGTATGCAAATTTTCAGCTTCGTCGGAAAGCGGGAAGTGGGTTAAATTTTGCTTGCAAGATTTGACCCGTACATACATATTTATACATATACATACATACATTGCAGGTTAAATAAAAGCTTGTAAAATGGTAACCCATCATTTTGTCGAATTTCTCTTAATCGATTATATTATTTCATCGAACGCTATTTTTTGCTGAACCCGTGATGTTTTCAGGATATCTTAAACATGGATTATTTTAGGTTAGATTTGTGACTGCCAAAAATAATTCATGTTTTTCGATGAAATGAAAATTTTGCGTAAATGATACGTTCGTTAAATATTTTTTTGATAAAATGATGGGTAGTGCTAACTGTTAAAAATGTCCGGAAACTTCAATGCTATTTAAGTGTGACGTAAAAGAAAGGAACAACTGATAACTAAATCACTTTGTAATAAAATTCGGCTGACATCTTTCATTATTTTAATTGAAATTGAAGCGCTATTTGCGTAATGGACTTTTCAATGACTAGCAACATAATGAAGTCCGTAATGTATTGGGACTACCTAAGGTCTGTTCATCCTTACTTGTCTTATTATAGTAAACAACTTTCTAACCTCAAAATGCTGTTTTATCCAAAAACGGTTCATTTTAAGGTTAGAAAGTTGTTTACTATATAAGACAAGTAAGGATGAACAGACCTCAGTCATTTTTTTTTTATCGAAGTTAGTAAATCTTTTGCCTAACGAATGGATAAAGATTGGTGTTATATTTTTAGGGTTCCGTACCCGAAGGGAGCCCAACGGGACCTTATTAATATGCCTACGCTGACCGTCCGTCCGTCCGTCCGTCCTAACTTTAAAGAGCTGTGTCTTTTAAACCGTAATAGGTAGCTTGTTTTTTTTTTCAGAATAATGTGTTATTACGGCGGATTTAATTGCGGTCCAAATACATAAAAAGTTTTTTCAACGTATTTTTATTTTTATCTACACTCGTATCAAAGATCCCTACGAATAACATAGAGAATCACGCTAATGTACGTGGTAAAATTCACAAAATGCTGTAATAGTACGGTTTCACTTGGGAATTTTGATAAAACTATTTACTTAAAACCTCGCAGTTGTAATGTGCTCCGAAGTGCAGTCGTAGGTAGGTAATGAACGTTATCCGAATAGTTCTCTCAACTCTCAGTGGACGCAGTTATTCTTTGAATTAGACAGCAAGCGTCTGAATAATTTTAAAATGTATATTATTTGTGGAGAATGCACGAGACTAGCAGGTTAAAAGCAAAACATAATATTTAAAAGGATTGTGTTCATGGAAATTGTAGAGCCGCCTTAATAGCATAGACTAGGGAATCTAGTTATGGTATTATAGAACTAGAGCTGTCATTGTTTTTAGGTTAAGAACATTCATACTACTGCAGGGTGCGCTTCAATCAGTATAAAAACATTTTGTATAATTTCATTTAACTCAGGGGTCGGCAAGTAGTTTTAGGTGAGGTCCGGATACTGTGGGAAAATTTCAACGAGGTCCAGATAAAAACAAAAGTATTAAGTTAGATTCTATGTGGCTTAAAAATATTATTTCAATTAATAAAGGTATAGTATACCTTATCTATGTATTAATTTTTACTTGGTATGCAATACATTACAATATTTGGCGGTCCAAGGTTCGACCTTTCGCGGTCCGCAAACGGACCGCGGTCCGCCTGTTGCTGACCGTTGATTTAACTAATCACGAAAACCATAATGAACGTTTAGCATAAAAACCAATTGTATAATTTTATCTGGCATACGATCGAATAAAATAACGCACATTTAGTATAACTATCATTTTCTTGTTATTTTAAGTTAATTTATTCTAACTAGGTTAGGTTAGGTTAGAACTGTGACCAAATTAATAGTAATGAAAGCAGTTAGAAATATTTACTTTTTAAATTAATAAACATTATAGTTTTTGAAATTATGCATTTCGTTTTATGCATCATGACTTTATATCGATGGTTTATTATACAGATTGAAATTGTGCAATTCGTGTTATGTGAAATGACCATTAGACCATTTGTTCTTATGCTAAACATTACACACACTACTGCGCCCTGTCAAATTCACAGCGTGCCCGACGCAAATCAAATAATTTTTGTACCTATTTCTTAAAGCTAAGTTTATTGATTAAACATAGTCATATAACTTCAGTGTTTCAATTTATAAGTCAGCAGTCCCTGGGAGTCTAGATTATCGCTTCGAACCCGTGCCTAGAACTTCCAGGCCAGCCCAGAAACATCATCACCACCGAGTGTATATCTCTCCGGCCAGGGTCAGGCGGCGAGTATTTGCGTACAGATTGTGAAGGTAAAAATTTTCATACAAAATGCAGGAGCCTTTATCTTCCCTTAGACCAAGTCCGATTTTTTCGATTTTTCAACATGCTGTAGATATTATGAGAACTAGGTCCGTACATTTTCCTCTTAAGGAAGTATTAAAAAAAAAAACAAATGGAAACGGAATCGTACAAACTTAGTTTTTCATAATAACTACAACATAATCAAAAATTGTGGGAGTAAGACTTGATTTAGGGGGTGAGAAAACAATAGCCCGGAGTTAAATTTGCTTAAAAATGTTATTAAAAAAAAAAACAATTTAGTAAATCTTTTTTTTAACGCTGAGTACTAAGACTGATTGCTTCAAGCTTGTCATTTCACCGGTTCCCTTCTTCCCCACGGCACTACTAAGCCGCACTACTGACCAATGATTTCTATTTCTAATTAAAATTTGACGGAGTCGACGGAGCTCCGCTGTCGCGGAGCTCCTTTTTCTGGGTGGTTTGGCCCTTCGGGCCTGCTGAACAACTTACATAACCTAAACCTACCTCATATTTATGATACTAGTTTTGGTCAGTAGTGCGGTTTAGTAGTGCCGTGGGGCAGTCCCCCACCGGCTATTGTTCCATGCTGTTTCTATTTGTAGCTGATTGCCCTGTATAACACTGAGTGACTTAGTATAACAAAATCAATCTTTTACACATATTTCCTAAATAAAACCCCTCTCCTAAGTCTCATGCCGTTAATTTTATTACTATAAGTATTTTTTTCTAAGTTTTAATATATCTCAGTTTTTTCGGCTTAATGCGGTTACCCTATCAATTATGTTTAATTAAGATCGATAAGATAATATCGAGTGACAGGTATGCCCAGACGCCAGTTAGGTATTCAATGTAGGGCAACCACATTTGGGACTTTAATTATTAATGTTTTTATGTCAAAAAGGAAGCAGACAACACCGTCACCTGAGGGCTCAGACAAGATGCACTACGCTAACTAACGTTTCTATTCGATTCGTTTTTAAACCAATCGCGTCACTGGTAGACCACGTGACTTTTCGTATCACGTCATCTTCCAGTGACGCGATTGGTTTAAAAACGAATCGAATAGAAACGTTAGTTAGCGTAGTGCATCTTGTCTGAGCCCTCTGATGGTAAGTGATCATCGCGACCCATAAATACCCGCAACACCATAAGACTTATGGTAATTAAAGAAAAAAACAAAATGTGTGTCTTTGTTTGTGCCGTGTTCACAGGTAAAACCAACTCGCCTCAACCGATCAGCGTGTTTGGTACTTATCGAGATAGTTTGAAGCCGAATTTCTAAAACTACGGACTGGAAAATTGGACAGTACTTTAGGGAATGGCAATAAACGACAAAAGCTAATAAATAAATAAAGCCATACTAACTGCGTTTCTCGAATTCACATCTACGTCTCATGCAAAGCCTCTATTTGTCATCCCTTTGTCTGCAGGGTCAGTAAACACGAGTTACATCAAAAAGCCAAGTCAATGTAATTATCACAAAAGGGATGTGTAACGTTTACAAAAGGAACATGTAATTAGTCGTTGAATCCGCTTACAGCGGTAGCTTAGTTAAACAAATGAATATCGCCGCATCGCCCCGTGCGCGACGCACCGCGTGGTGTGCTTCATACATCGCTATTTATTTGTTTTTACCGCTCGCCGCCCCGCGCTGTTTTGGCTGATGGCGGTAGTCGCCGATGGTCACGCCGTTGGCTTTGTCAAGTGCTATGCATTATGCCAACAATATTAGGACACGGTACCTATTCCAATGCTGCTGTGACTCGGTTAAAGTGCGCTGCATACGTAACGTGATCAGGACGTGGACGGGACGGGGACGGGGCGGGGACGGGACGTGGTTGCATACATTTTTGGTTTTCCCGTCCCGTACGTGCAATCGTTACGTATGCATATTCTGATACACTTTCTATGAAACGATATTGTCGTCCCGTCCCGTCCCCGTCCCGCCCGTGTAAAATCACGTTACGTATGCAGCGCCATTTACATATCGATTGTAAACAAAGGTTCCTTGTGCGGTTTAATTGGTAGGTAGGTTGTCATTTGGTAGTCAGGTGCAGAGATAAGTTGTTTCTCTGTAGCTGACTGTACATAAAACATTACTTACATTATAATCGTATTATCATATTATAATGTTGACACTAAAAAGTACACCGTACGGATAGTATGGAAAAAAAACATTGGTGAATATTGATAAAAAAAATACGTTACGAGTTTGAAGGGCTACGAAATTCTATGACTAGTTTTTTGGAAAGAAATGTTTCGTAAAAAGAGCCGGTTTCGAGAACGCGATTACAAATATTGATTTTATGTCATATATTGCTATTTTCTCTCAACAAAAGGAAGCCATATAATCATAATACATTTTGTATAGTAATGCTGTGTACTCAATAATACATATTATAGTAATGCTGAGCCCACGTACGCAGTTAAAATAAACAGACCGCTTCATCTACCGAAATAGGTTTATTTCCTCATAAATATTTGCGCTTGTGTGAGGTCTGGAGCCTGGAAATTCGATCTGACAGCGAGAGATTTATAGCTCCTCTCGTTCGATTGACGAGGGTGCAGCACTTAGAGGTTGGTTATCCGCGAGGCACAACACGTCTGGCAGAATGTTTTAACACTTTTAACAGCGAGATATGACGACAGGTGGTTTCGAGGTGATGCGACTCGCAGACACGTTACGCTAAAGCTAATCTTACTATCTTACTGATATTATAAATGAGTAAAATGAGATAGTTTGGATGTTTAGATGTTTGTTACACAATCAAGCTTCAACCACTAAACGGATCGGGATGAAACTTGGCATAAATATAGGTTAGGTCCTGGAATAGGACATATGATAGTTCTCATCCCGGAAAATTTTGAAATTCGTTTAAGTCGTGGGCCTATATTCAACATTGGCAAATTACTATCGCAAATCATTTTACACAATATGGTTGCTCTGATATACGATACAGTAACTAAATAGAGGCCTTAGACAAGATGCATTCGGCGTTCGTTATCGTTATCTTACATGTATAGGATTGAGGTAAGTTGTCAGACGGTCGCGTCGAGCGCTTACGTCAGTTCTATACATTTTGACACTTTTCGAAAATCGTTTACGTTAACGTTAAGCAACTTGCCTAGCCTCACAGGGCCTCTATTTGTAGGCAGTAAAAAACATATTTTCTTTGATCTGTTATCGTATTGTCAACGTTTTGATAGCTCTTATTTAGTTGACAGTAAGGCGGCCGTTTTAACAATACTACCATCACACGCCAAAGCTGCCCTGCTAATCCAATACGCAGTATCTCAGATAAAACTCCTGTAGCAATATCAACCTTATTACTAACAGTAGAGAATTAAAACTGCTTTGGTTATAAATTTTGGGATACTGCTTATTAGCTTAGTAGGGCAGAAAGACAATATGGTTTTTACCGCCTAGAATAGAGGCCCAGCTAAGGCGGTCGTAACTCGTAACGTTAAAATGGCAATTCCATAACCTTTGATCGATAACGTTTAGGTAATTTCGAATTTATGTGTTATTTGTAAATATACTATAGCTTCTACCCGCGACTTTGTTTGTGTAGGCTATTTCACGGGAACTGGGTTTTTTATGGATAAAAGGTAACCCTATGCAGTAATTTAGGGTATACCTACCAATCCAAATTTCAACCTGTTAGGCCGTTTTAGCGCGAAGGAGTAACTCACATAGTAACTCATACGCACACTTTTTGCATCAGAGGTACAACACTACACAGATTTTAAACCATATTTTAAATATCCACAATATGATTACAGGAAGGAAAAAAAAAACAAAATTAAATCTTGTAGGCATGTGTAGTGAGCCACAGGCGGACTAACTTAAAGATTGAAATAGGTTATTTGGTTACACCATCTATAAACTCTATAACCCTACAAATAAAAGGTGTATAAATCTGTTAAAAAAAATCAGGTTCATAGCTGCACTGGCCAAAAAGTTATGAAGGTAGTAATTAGGGCCTGAAATGGGTTCGTGTAAATATACCTACACACGACAGTGTCGCTCGGCTTTTTCTTTGAACTTGTCCGGACAAATTGCCGTGTGTCTAGACACATATAGATATGGTTACCTCATTAAAATGTAAACTTAATTACCTTGCGTAAGCTTAAATTCATATATTTAATGTTCAACGCTATTAAGAGATTATATAAATTAACAGAAATGCGTTATGTCGGGCCCATAGTAATGTTTAAATCACGCCTGTTACCTAAGTGATTCATGAATTTGTTAGCGAAGCGTCTCAGCGTGGGGTCACAACCTACCCCTTCAGAGACCCAAAAGCTTATAGATTATAATTCTTGGACCAAAAGGAAGATTTCGTCTTGAGATCGTGATACATTAACCCTTATTAAACATAGAAAATACCCTACGACAATGTTGAGGCTTCAATGTACTAGACGTAGGTGCAGAATTTGAAACACTCGGTAGGGGTTTAGGTAATGTTAAATTATGACCGTTTAAATCTTCGGCACAGTCGGTGTTATAAGTAGCTACACATTCTAGTACCTTGTCACATTAATTCCTTTGACAGATTAGAGCAGCGGTTCAAACATACCGTTAAAGTGACATAGGACTAAAGTGTGCAGCGACTTGTAACGCCGACCGTTCGTTGTAAATGTGTGTAACGTTAATATTCTAGTCACTGCCGCCCGACCTGCAATTTGCAAAGGATTACCAATTTAATGTACATATGTGAAACTAAATAGATTTGTTATACATTTCCTGCTTCATAGCGATTAAGCACAATAAGCTCGTTTATACAACTAATTTAAAACTTTTCAGCATTATTAGGCGTAGCCAAGATGCAAACGATTTTAACTTTTCTGTTTTCTATCGATTCGAAATGTATTCAGCTGACATAGCGGTCGACGCGATCTGTCATCGGTTAACGACAATCCTATAGGTACATTTTATAAATTTTCGAAAATCGCTTACTTATCGTTTTGAAGCATAGGCCGTCAGCGTTTTTAAATTGCAAAGTTTTTATTTGCGCTAATGGGTCAACACACCTGTATAATCTTAGAAAATTTACAAAATGTGCGACTACTTAAGGCGATAATTCCATTTATCTTGCTCTGTGAAGCCGGTTTCAGCCGGTGTTTACAATCTGAAAGCGCGTCGTAATGGCGTACATTATCGTTTATTTTAACTGTCGTGTTAATGTTCTTTACCTATATTCATCTTGTTAAAAAATACTAAGGTAAACCAAGACAAGATTAATATAAGAAGACAATCATTATTTTTATAATCTGAGAACACATGTTACAATGTTTTTTTTTGTAACTATCTGGAATAACGGGGCCACTCTAATTTAAAATGTCTCTAAATCTACATTTTTAAATGTCACTATTCTAATTACTTTTATTAGATTAGATTAGAGTTTAACGTTTTTAAAGTTTTATGAATGGAGGCCCTGAGGGCCCTCCCAAGATGCATTGCGCTAACTAACGTTTCTACTCGATTGGTTTAAAAACAAAACGAATAGAAACGCTAGTTAGCGCAATGCATCTTGGCAGAGCCCTGGGCATTTGGAAAAAATCGGGATTTCCACTATCAGAACTCATTGATTGATAGTTCTGGATAACACAGTCCGATGATAACGATTACTGAGCATCCTTCGTCGGTAGGGAATGTTAAGATCTCATAAAATGTAAAAGTATAGGCAAAGGCTTGAAAACTTACGTCAATACTTCCTCCAAGGTATTCTTTGATTTCTGCAGTCGGTAACGTTTTGATAGTCTAAACCTACATTAGATGCATCTATATACAACGCTCTATTAAAGCCATCTATGATCCTTTATCAAACCCACATCCATGAGGATTTAATGTTATAGCAACCGCAACGTCTTAAATGCTCAACCTTCTTCCCTATTTTCTCATTTGGAAATATTTTGCAAATCCTAAGGGAACCGTGATACACGGCTTCTATGCCGCCGCAGGCAACATTTTGACTTCCATAGAACAGCCGTGTGGAGATACTCTTATAACTAAGAACTAGTAGGTAAGTACGTGACAATTTCCGGCGAAAAACTAAATATGTATGTAATCGCTTTATTGTACAAAAGAAAAACCAGAGGGCCTAATATGGTGGCGTTTATCACGTGTCAAATTGTGGATAAAATATCCGTCGTCACTTTTTGACACGTAAAGTGGGAGAGTGATCGATGCTTTATCCACATTTAGTCACGCGATAAACGCAACCATTCAAGGCCCCCTTAAACGATACAATTGATATAAAACATAAGTATATACCTAGGTACAAAGGCGAATTAATAATGTTGTCTTTCTCTTAGACCCTTTGACAACAACTGTCAAAACGAAATAAACAGTGTACGAAGGACATTATAATTTTTACACGTATAATAAAATGGGATGTCAACTCATAAAATAACATTTTGTCATATTTTGACGTACTTAACTCTGCCAAAGTCGTAGGTCTAACGCAGCAAAATGCCTCAAGGGGATCACTGTTCCAACGGTTTAACCGTTTTGTAGTAGTTATGAATGTAATAAAAGTTCAAATCCCAAATGCACATTATATACTTGTAAATTTCATTTCAGAGACCTTTCTCTTACTTTCAGCTTTGAACTCCCATCATATTCAGTTACATTGTTGTTCAAAACTTCGATTCATTTTAATTAGTGATTGAACCTTTGATCGCTGTTTCGCACATTTAAGTTCAGTTTTTAACATCACAGAGCTGTCGACATAGAAGAGCACTCGTTAAAAATAATAGATTTGCTACAAATAATGACAATTGAGGCGAATAACGAGTAAGTCTGCATTTTCAAAAACCATTCTGGGGTAAGAGACGTGCTACCTTTGTTTCGGTGAAATATGTTTGCCAAATGTTTCGTTTCCCAAACGTTTCATTTGCCAACCCGCTTTGTTTTCTGTAACCGTAAATATTTCAAGATTTTATAAAAACTAACCTTACCTAACCTATAGGAATCTACACGACGGTACTGAAATAAATCCTGAAAATTGTATATAACATTGGGTTGGCAAATGAAAAAGTTGGGAAACGATACATTTGACAAACATAATTTTTGCCAAACGGCAGACTCCCGTAAGAGACTATGTTAATGCTATAATAAAAACAAATGTTTAAAAAAACAAAACCCGCCTTCAAAAATGCAAAAAATAACTTCTTTTAACATGGTAGGTCAGTCCAACTGCATTCGGCTTTTGGTTTAAAATATTGTGGGACGCCGACTTCAGTTGGACTGACCTACCATTTTAAAAGAAGTTAGTTTTTGCATTTTTGAAGGCGGGTTTTTGTTTTTTTAAACATTTATTTTATTTTATACTTTTTAGTGATCCTCTTTATGCTGTTAAGTAGCTCCACTTCTAAATATTAATGAGAAACTATAGAACATTTCAAGCTCGCCGCAGACAACGCCGCGGGAATGTCATAGTCATATTTAAACCTAAATGTGCTTCGTCAATGTCGCTCAACTACCTTAATCGAAATATCTTATCGCCACCCTTGAAATAGGTACCGTTAAGGAGTTCCGGTGGCCATCTGTGGTCTTCATCATCAGTTCCACTTCACCATATAGTACTTTTCAAAAGCAAATGCACGAGTTACAGTGAAAAATACCAAAATCGCTACAGGTATAATATTTGAGGAGTTCTCTTGATTTCTCCAAGATCCCATCATCAGATCCTGACGTGTTGACAATGGGACCAACTAGAAAGTATACTCATTCAAACAACGAATTTTTTTTTTAAATCGGGCCAGTGGTATTCGGTTAATCGGGGAACACACATAAAAAAAAACCCGACGAATTGAGAACCTCCTCCTTTTTTTGAAGTCGGTTAAAAATAGATGATAACATGTACATAATGACTTTTTGAAACCTATCCAATGATAGACCACTTGATGCCATAGTGTCAAAAAAAATACCTTTCTTACGAGTATCTATGCCAAATTACAGCATTGTAGAACCAAGAGCCTCTGAGTTAAACCGCAGACAGACGAACAGACGTTCTGACGGACAGACGGACATTGTGACGGAAAAAGGGGTCGCATGTGACAAGAATTCCGCAAAACTATTTTAACTCGAAACATTTTATTGATGTTTAAGCTGACTAAGTCTAAGCCATCTATTACTATCTGTGTAGGAGTATGAAAGGGTTAGAGTGGCTGGGATTAGGAGCAAACAGACGACTGACGACCAAAAGGGTCGTGTAGTATTGTAAAATTTTGCTGTAAACTCCATTTTGATTATTTAATATCAACAAATAAGTCCGGTGCATGAAGATTTTGTTTCATTCCAACGATCCAGAAGCTACTTCTATACTATATAGGTATGTCTGGTTATTAAAATGTATAAACCAGGCGCTTTATATTTTTCAATCCACTGCGTTAAAATCATAATTTCTTGTTCTCCGCAATTTAATTTACATTTGATGAAACAATAATTTATGAATTATTAATAGAGTAGTACTAGAATCGTATTTTTTTAAAGGAAGAATGACAAAACATTTAATCCTCATAAACGGACAAAAAAAAAGGAATAAAACGTCACGAAACGTCACGAAATGGTTCCAACTGAGCGTTATGCTGACATTAAACCCAGCGCTTGTCTTCCGTTGGAACTATCCATGAAAGCGCTTATGCTTTAGGTTTAAAGAATAAATAACTCAGGTTGTAAAAAGCATGTAGGCATAAGTAATTATTTAATGATAAAGATTCTAAAACCACTCGACTCACTTGGTTATATTTAAAACGATAAACTTACTTTAATGTTGGTTAAGATTAACATAATACCTAAAAAAAATCTCTGTTCTCTCATGTCCCGTTTAATTGATTAATGTCGGTCATTTCCCTGAAAATGACGTAAGTGCAATAAAAAGAATTTGCATTATTTTTTTCTTAAATAAAATCATTAAAAAACAAGAGCATGTCGGACCGTGCCTTATGTAGGGTTCCGTAAGCCGTACCTAAAAATAAATGGCGTAAAAACATGTCATCGCGTTTTTCTTAATTACATTTATTTGAGTTCGACTATCCTAAAATGGAAATTTAAAGGCAATAATTTTAAAACGAAAGCATTAATTATACACTTATTTTGTTGTAAAATGTTTTTTTATTTATGTACATAACTGTATATTAAGTCGTTATTGTATGTCACGATGCTAATTATGTGTTGTTAAATAAATAATTTACTTTTGTGTATTCTGAAATTTTGAATAAGCAAAATTGAATAATTAACTGAGGGAGACATAACGAAACTAAAAGGGTTCCTTGTTTTTCGACAGAACCATAAACCACTTTTTTTTTCGGTAATTCAAAGTAGCTTAATATATCTATAATTAATAGTGATAATTGAAATTATCAATCAGACGTGGCGGTATTTCCACTACATACTGCATGAAGTCAACACGTACTTAATTAATTACTCTTCAAACAATCCATTACTTACCTGGTAATGACTCGTAATATGTTGGATTAATCTCGGCTTCCCCCAGAAATTAGTTCAGGGGTGTGATTCTCTCAATAACGACGGACGGACGGAAGAACGAGTGAATGTCCAAGCGGCGAGTTTAAGTAGTCCCGTCAGAGTGAACAAAACACATTTTAGCTTGTGTATTCAATTTGGCAGCATGACTTCTTGAACGTATAAGGCTGCCTAGTTGACAATGCAATGAAAATGTGTTTTGTTCGCTCGGACGGGACTACTTAAACTCGCCGCTTCGATTCGCTCGTCCGTCCGACCGACCGCCGTTTTTTGAGAGAATAAGACCCCAGTTAACTACAACAACAGCGCGCAAATTCGATTCAATTGATTTCACATTATTATCCATAGATATATCATTAGTCCAGGAAACTTACCTTTTTTTTGTATGGAGAAACAACAACAATGTCATAATGTCTATAACAGTATTTTTGTTTGTCAAAAACTAGTTTGGTATAGTACATTACTGCACAGACCGGGAAATAGGCCGTTGCGGGACGAGTAGAGTTAGCGTGGCCGAGACGCAGTCGAGGCCGCGATATATACGAGTCCAGCAACCGCCCTTCCCGGTCGAGGCTTGTATAGTTCTTTTCTCCAAGATGTGAGGAAATTTAACACAATTGTTAATAATATTAAACACAGTCCCAACATTTCCTTGAAAAAAAAGAACAGAAACGTACGATTTAGTATGACACTGAAATAAAGCATTAAATAAAATGACAAATTATTTAAACGTAATAAATTCAATTTGAATAAAATATAGTTTAAACTATAACATTTATTACGCGTTTATGTTATTTGCGTAATTTATTTTGTTTATGAACGCAATTTCTTTTAAAAAAAAGTCAAACTATTTGACACACTTTTAAATACGTTGTAAATGCTGTTTGAAAAGGCTCAACTTTTTAGTCTATGACATTTAAAACGTAAAATATACAAGGAAGAATTTTGATTGCACGAGTGGTTGGCTGTTTGGAGATAGTTATCCTAGTCCAAACATGGTTTTAAAAAGTAAAACACCAGGTACGTAATGAAATTTCATACATTTTTCGCGGCCGTTGCCATTGGTAAATAATAACTTTGTTTTTTTTAATTTTGCCTGGGTTCTGGAACTTAGAACTTCGCGAAAAAAACTAGGCAGACTACAATGATAATTTAGCACGGAAAAATATTTTTTACTAAGTAAAAAACTATACAAGGAGAAAATTTAAACATAATTTATATCTATACATAATATTTTTTTATTTATATATTTATAAGAAAGTATTATGTAAGTAAGTGAGTACCTACTATCTGTGTATGAATATGGATTATTCCATTAACGGAAAGCCAAAATTAAAGTCACGACCAGTCACGACCTGCTTAAATGGGATCCAATATCGTGGACTGGGGGTCCAGGATATTGGACGATATTTTCATCTCATGGACCCCCATTTTCATCTCATGGATCCCCATTTATTTTTTCCGCTCACATGTACCCCTTGCAGGTCGTCTTGGACCCCTGGGGGTCGATATGGACCACTTTGGGGATCACCGGTGTATAGGGTTTCTCGGGCTTCAAGTTTAGAAATAGTGATGTGTTTATTTTTTTAAAGTACCGTATATATCAATGCATTTGATTAAACTGAACATAATAAATACACCTACTACTCATTAAAAATTATAAGTATATAAAATGATACAAACTATTTTATACATATAAACTGTAATTCATAATCATAACTATAAATACAATAAGACGTACAAACGGGTACTAGTGCCGATGCCGTGTCATCTTTTTGGCTCTAAAACACCGGCAACTTCTTTGTAGTCCTTATAGGTACAGCAAGTATTTTTTTGTAGTCTTATCTCTTATACCTAGGGACGGTATACGAAGCAAGAAAGTTTTTTTTTTGTAATAAATAACATAAATACCTTTGTATTCCGTCCCAAGGTATAAGAAAAGACTACAAAAAATTCTTGCTGTCCCTATAAAGGTATTCATACGAATTATAAGCATTTTTTATTTAAGAATAACGATAAATAGGTATTGTCTCGTATCAGTCGTATCTACCCATAGGGTAAGCGTAAGCCTAGACCTTGGCGGCTAGATACATTTATGTGAGATTGTTTATTATTATTTCATAAACTGTGCTTTACCATAATTATGTTTTACTAACGTATTCAATTTATTTATTTATTTTATTTATTTATTTATTAGTATTCAGGACAACAACAGCCGTAAATATACATACATACCTGTGATAACTCGGAGCATCTATACGAAAGTTATGTAGCAAAATATTTTATCGACAAATTTTTTTATCGATGTTACTGCTAAGATCTAAAAGTTATTCGACATAAATAAATATTACTTATTTTCTCATCATTTTTAAATAAAAAAATAAACAAATTAAAACCATATTCGTCAGTATTAATGATTGCGGTCTAGATGAAAATATCCACTTTAGAAGAAACAAGAAGAAGAAAATCGTTCGTTCGTTCTTTAAACTGCTAAAAGTTCTCTCAATGTCCACAGTGGTCAACGGGGCATTCTTAAAATATTTATAATGACTCAAAGCCAATTTCTCATTCATGTTGGTTATTGAAATTTCCTCACCTTTTATAAGACTGTTCTCTTTTTTCATGGTGGTTTTCATATTACCTCGTATATTATTCTTACTCTAAGATAATTATGAATGGTACTGACAGTAAATTGTCATTTTGATGGAAATGACATCCGCATACTTTTATTATCTTAAGAGGTTCGATATCAGATATGACATCGAACCTCTTTATAGTAATCGAGAATGTTCAATGTGCACATGTATTAATTTAATTATATCGATATCAAATCCCTAGAACTTGCCCCGAGTTATCCCAGGTATGCATAATACATAGTATTAGTTACATAAAAGAAGGCCAATGTCAGTTTCAAAGGAGAATGAATTTAATTGAATACCTATATCAATTGCTGCGATACGGTCCTAAAGCTATTTCTGACTTTGATCGTACATAAACGTAGCACCAACGTTTCAACGGCGAATTCAGAATTTCCGAATCATGTGTCAAACCTTTGACGTCCATTGAATTGAAGCAGCCGGAGACTAACAACAACCCGTCAGATATTGAGCTTTCGGGATATTCGGAATACTATCCTGGATATACCTAATGTGAAACGTTTGGTACACTTGGACCTATAGTAATTTGGTTACTCCAAGTTTAACTTTAATACATTTTGGACGTGCCAAATGTATTTTTTTACCGAGGGTAACCAATGTAACTGCGGTTTGGTTTAAGTCGCTTCCATAAATTAGCCCAGCTCTGTTCTACTCGTTGGAACCATGCTTTTGATATGTTATCGTACAGTGTTCATCAAGTAAATAAGAGCTATTAGTAGGGGATCCGAATAGGAGACGACCTTCACCGGGCTGTTTATTCGATAAAAAGTATTATAC
Source organism: Acleris literana (assembly GCA_946894065.1). Lineage (NCBI taxonomy): Eukaryota > Metazoa > Arthropoda > Insecta > Lepidoptera > Tortricidae > Acleris > Acleris literana. The sequence continues at coordinate 7,415,599 of OX335677.1, forward strand.
ATGAATTTAATATGCTAAGTAATGTATGGCGAACAGGTTGACTGAAAAATTTCAGTCCAGTCCATATATGATTTTTAAAAAAAACTGAAAATTAACTTTTTTTAAATTTGCTATTGCTTGTTGAATAGACCAATTACATACAAATCGAAAGCATGAAGTCTATAGAATATGAAAACTTTAGGTTGGCTATTTTTTCCCGTCATAACTATTGGGTAGGTAGGTAAGTCTGTACTAATAATTTGCACTAGACCTAACGTTTGCATATTCTATAGGCTTCATGTACGATTAGTATGTATAATTGGTCTAATTAACAAGCTATAGCAATTTAAAAAAAAGTTCATTTTCAGTTTTTTTTTAATCATATAAGGACTGGACTGAAATTTTTCAGTCAACCTATTCGCCATACATTACTTAGCATACTAAATTTGATATAAAACACTTTTTATCGAATAAACAGCCCGGTGAAGGTCGTCTCCTATTCGGATCTTAGACCATCATGACGTTGACAATACGACACCATGTCAAAGCGACATGGTTTTGCCGAGTAGTATAGGAGCTGTCAGTACTCTCTTATAATGACAAAAAGCTATCTAATCATTATTTGGTATAATGTATCGAAAAGAAAACGCTGGCAGATAAATATAAAAGAAATGGTTTATGAATGAACTTTTGTTGTTTTTTTCTAATTGTCTCTGACTATTTCTTACCACTACAAGCATTGCGTGGTTCTACCGATACCTAAAACATAGGTTATTGTGGCATCGAGATCGACGATTGTTTTAGGTAGAGAATACACCACTGTTTGTTGACGTTAGCTGCAATAAATCTGTTTAATGGTGAATAATTCCGTTCAAACGGCCGAGAATATTCAAAAACATTTATTGAAGACATTAAGAGCATCATCGGAGCTTTTTAATTTCTATTTTGATATCATGTTCTGAAATAGTTCATGTTTGAGTAATAAAGTGTTGATAACTGGATTATTTTACTCGCTATTTATAATATGAATAATTGCGATTTCCGTTCCTCGTTCAAAATTAGATCATTACAACATTCCATTGGTTTTAATGATGAATGTCTTAGTGGAAATAATTGTTTTTCATTTACTTAAGTCTCTTATAGTTTCACTAGCCGCAGCTATAAAATACATAAATATTATAAGGTAAGTTACTAGTATCATATTTATTTTTAACATTCGTGTTTTTCACTCATATTTATAGTGCTTCCCACGATAAGACGTGCAAAGTTGATATTTACCTACCTCTTTATATTATTTAAATCCGACGTTTCGGCAGTCGCATCGACACAGGGGTGTTATTCTCTTAAAAACGGCGCTCGGTCGAATGAGTGAACGCGCCATGCCGGCGAGCTTAATTAGTCCCGTCAGAGCACACAAAACACATTTTAGCGCATGCATTCTCATTTTGGCTGCAGGGCTTCTGTCGATAAGATCGAACGTATAAGGGTAGACTAGTAGGTACCTATATACATAGTACAGTGCGATAGCTCTTAGCAGGTGCTTCGGGTTTCAGTAGGGGATCCGAATAGGAGACGACCTTCACCGGACTGTTTATTCGATAAAAAGTATTATATATCAAATTTAATATGCTAAGTAGGTAATGTATGGCGAATAGGTTGACTGAAAAATTTCAGTTCAGTACTAAATAAAAAAAAAACTGAAAATGAACTTTTTTTGCTTTTGCTTTTTAAATAGACCAATTACATACAAATCGAAAGCATGACGCCTATAGAATATGCAAACGTTAGGTTGACTATTTTTTCCCGTCATAACTATTGGGTAGCTAGGTAAGTCGGTACTAATAATTTGCACTAAACCTAACATTTGCATATTCTATAGGCTTCATGCCTTCGATTAGTATGTAATTGGTATATTTTCAAAAAAAGTTCATTGTCAGTATTTTTTTTAATCATATAAGGACTGGACTAAAATTTTTCAGTCAACCTATTCGCCATATTATTACTTAGCATATTAAATTTGATATAAAATACTTTTTATCGAATAAACAGCCCGGTGAAGGTCGTCTCCTATTCGGATCTTAAACCATTTGTAGTTGTCCCTCACTCGCCCTCATACGCTCTTATTAAGAGCTCACAGACTGAACCAGCGGCGGGCGTCGTCTTCGTTGCGAAAGTTAGTGAAAATCCGAACTAAACATCAGTAGGTACTTAAGCCAAACATGACTGGCTGTATGCTTTTTAAAATGTGTGGCAATAGGCAAGTAACTTCGCAAGTTGTTCAAGTTTCCTATGACAAATTCGTGGAAAATGCTCAATAAATAATATAAACAGACATAGGAATTAAGGGGGCAAAATTTTATGACAGGTAGGGAGTTCGTATATCGATAAACTCAATTATCGATGCTTTTTCCATATACTAGTGATCGCCCCCAGCATTGTATGTATTTTTTGTAAGTATTGTTGTGAGTATGAAGTTCACAAAGCATATTAAAAAAAAAATGTTATGCCCCTATTACCTCCACAGACATTGAAAAGTCATTTAGCCACCTGAAATAGATATATCAGATTATATTATAGATTTATCAGTGTTGACGGAGAGGTGTAACGTCCGAAAATTTAGAACAAATTCTGATCGTTTATTTTAACAATAGTAGATAGGACAATAATGAAGAAAAAAATAATAATGAGTAAAGTTTCAAAAATCGTTTTGAAAAATAAGAAGAAGAATGTAAGTCACATTATTATTTTGTTTAATATTTACACTTTTATTACAAAAAATGTTTTTCAGGCAAAACTTTGATCACTAGTATATAAAACAAGCATCGATAATTGAGTTTATCGATATAGGAACTCCCTACCTGTCATACAATTTTGCCCCCTGGATTCGTATGTCTGAATATAAATAAATAAATATCAGGGGAAAACCTCACACCAATTGATCAAGTCCCAAACTATGCTCTAGGCTTGTACTATGGGTACAGTTGAGTTCATAAATATTTATACATTTTAGTACTTTGTCACTTTAATCGCCGTGACAATTCATATATGGTAGTTTAAACATGACATTAAATAGACAAGGTACTAAAGTGTACACATATTTATGAACTCGAGTGTACTAGACAACGATAAACATACTTATATAGAGAAATACATACTTAAATACATAGAAAACATCCAAGACTAAGAAACATGTACTTGTACTTATCACTCAAATATTTGCCCATACCGGGTATCGAACCCAGGACCGCTAGCTTCATAGGCAGGGTCACTAAAAAGTAGGCCAACGCGTTGTCGATAATTTCAAACATTTCCGAGAATGCTCTCAGTAATTGCTTGTAAGGATTTCCAAACTTCTGGGAATGTTCTGCAACTTGCCTGTAAATTGTATTACCGCCAGTTAACTACTATATACACGCTCCTAATTAAAACCTTCTACGATAATAAGCAATCTCTGGAAGGGCTCGTGTAACACGGTGGGTTCAGCAGTTTCCTGAGCTTCATTACAAATTCTAAAAGATACTAAAAGCTACTCTAATGACGTCATTTAAAGGGATTTGCGTCTCTTTACTTTAGCATTACTTTGTTGACAAAGGTACCTTTTTAAAGTATCCTTTCTTAGAATATAAAGAATATCAATAATTTACCATTTGATTGAATTACAAGCATTGTTTTTAGTGTCCGTCCATCCGTCCGCGTCCGTCCGCAGCCTAGCTCAGAGACTCTTAGTATTAGAAAGCTGTAATTTGGCATGAATATACGTATTAGTCACGCCAACAAAGAGGTAAAATAAAATCTTGTATACATGTAATTTTTTTTCTCGTCTACCCCATAGTGTGTGGTGTCGTTGGATAGGTCTTTCAAAATTATTGCGGGTTTTTATCAATTTTTTGATTAAGGGATCCGTTCATGAAATTTTAAGGTTTAAAGCGCTAATTTTTGTGAGTCAAGTTTGCCCTCCCCCCCCTACAGTCAAAACTACAAATACTAAAAAACTGAAAAATATCTTCAATGAAAGCGCATACCTATAACGAATTTAAAAGAAAAACTATAACGACTAGGTAGACTTTATTGGTTCCTGATATACAAGCGACTTAAGTGTTTATACCTACTAAAATTATCCAAGACAGCACCAAATAACTTTAAATCCATAGATAATTAGTTCATGCTTGTTGTTTTTTGAGTTAGTTTTTTTGAATAACGGCTTCGAAACCCTACACTTTGCACATGGTCAGACATGCTCTTGCCGAGTTTATTTTTAAGATTAGAATATGTGACCGATATTTTGCACACGTTTTCACCTTTAACGAAGTCATGATTAAAAACAATCGTCTCTTCTATATGCAATGCGCATTCTTCTAACGCAATGGTCTTGTCCGAAGCCCTCCTGTGGCCAATTTACTGAATAAATATTTAGAATTTTGGAATTTCATACGTAATTAATAATACGAATTAAAATATTCGCACAAATAATTTCCAGTATTATTTACTTTATTAAAGGAAACTTGTGCGAATTTGAACGTTGCTATTCTGATGCTAAAAAAGACTAAGGTCCGCCAGTCGGGTCTCAGTCGTTTTACTTTAAAATCTTTTAATAAGTTTTTAAAGTACTCGTAGGTACAAAGCGACGACTAACTAAAAGCTTTGGGTAGAAGCAACGTTAACACAACAATGACTTACATTACACGTTCGTTACGGCTTATAAGTGAGATTGATCGTCAGTGATAGTCACCTGAATTACGTGGATTTTACATAATTACACACACGTCATACACTTAACTTTATGTTGATCCATGTAATAGTATTAAGATCCTTGTAACTACAACATAAGGCAATAAAATATATGACTATGACTATGACTATGACTATGACTTAAGCGATATATATTTTATATAATGAGTATTAGTTTGAGTGGGATTTAATGTAGCAGGTTAGGTTAGGTTGCATCCAACCAAATTGGAATAGATCTTATACCAAGATTAAACGCCGAATTTGTATAGACTAAGGTCGGATTTTTATTCCCACAGAAAAAATGTAAACAAAGTTACGTCACTGTCAAAGTGACATTTCAGGGAATCTCAAAGTCTGGGCCAGCAAGAAATATAATATTAAGTTATCATTTCGCTTGTATCGTGATATAAAAATAAATTTAAGAAATAATTGAAATTAAAATCGCACGAATGAGTCACTGGAAAGAGATTACGACGAGAGCACGAATTGTGAAGCGAAGCGAGTGAAGTTACGTCTCACATCAATCAAGCGGCCCTCAACTTGTTGACACAGGTGTATCGAGTCAATGATACCAGTGCAATAAATAAATTATGCATACAAAAACAGTTTTCTCGTTTTAAATTAATACAACAAAGAATTTATATCAAAATTAAGTTTGCCATCAACAAATTATATTCTTCTATCTTGATTACAATATATAGTTTTTTTTATAGAAAGTTGATTTCTTATAAATTTGGATAGTTTAAACATTTTGAAAATTGGAAATGTTTTCGTTAACGGCAACACCTTTGTTTACATTTTTTCTCTGGGAATAAAAATCAGACCTTAATCTCGGAGTAAGTCGTATTCCAGTTTGGTGAAATGCGGCCTTAGTGAAAGTGATTGAAAAGCAAACTCGCAAAAAAAAAACTGTATGTAATAGTAGTATAGGATCATGTACCTTTGGGAGTTCTCGGGTTGCAGCAGGAGATGAGTGAAACTCGATGGTCGGAATAAGAGTGATTTATTAAAACGATGTAACGATATTTATACTAAATTTCTTAGAACTAAAATTATTATTAACCAATAACAAATATTTACATTAAATGCGTAGCCAATAAGATTACAGTTATTTTAACCAATGGTGTAGCGCGAGTGTGCAAGAGAGACGGCGCGCGAGACTCATGCTGTCTCACGAGTATAAATATAAACGCCGGCGCGCCTTGCGCAGCTTCAGTTGCGTCCGCGATCTACTACGCGGCGAACGTATGACGTAGGTACGTAGGTACACGCAGGTACGATGCAGCTACATGACTCCCCTTCAAGTGAAACGTACCGGGAGCTTGATGGTTCGGCCGGACCTGGATTGCAAGGGTCCAGATGACACAGTAGTATCTTCGTTTATTATATAAGCTGGTTTCAGACGATCTATGGAGATGGCAGCTTCGCGTCCTGGTAGTTGGATCGTAAATACTTTATCGCTTCTTTTCAATACAGGATACGGGCCGTCGTATGGTGGTTGCAGTGGTTTCTTAACCGCGTCCACACGTACAAATACTCGCTGGCAATGTTGTAAGTTTGGGTGCACGAATATAGCGCGGGTGTTGCCGTGGTGATTAACAGGCATAGGCTTGAGGTTGCTGATGGTGTGACGCAGATTTGTCACGTAGTCGTAGTCCATAGTTGAGCTGACAGTTGTTTCGTTGAAAAAGTCGCTTGGCAGTCGTAGGGTTTGGCCGTATGTTAGTTCGGCGGGGCTAACATTTGTATCAGTTCGCAATGCAGCGCGTAGTCCTAGCATGATGATAGGTAGCTCGTCGATCCAGTGCTTGTTAGGTGTTAATTTAGCCTTCAGTGCAGCCTTCATCGATCGATGCCAGCGCTCAACGAGCCCGTTGCTCTGTGGGTGGTACGGCGTTGTTCGTATTTTTTGAGCGCCTAGCATTTGTGTAAGAGCAACGAATAGTCTACTCTCGAATTGTCTTCCTTGGTCGGTCGTTATTTTCACAGGACAACCGAAACGTGGAATCCAGTTTTCATAGAATGTCTTCGCTACTGATGCTGCAGTTATATCTTGTGCTGGAATTGCTTCAGGCCATCTTGTTGTGCGGTCGATGATTGTAATGAGGTATCGGTGTTCTTGCGGGGAGGTGGGAAGAGGACCGACGATGTCGATATGTACGTGTGTGAAACGATCAGCTGTAGGCGGGAAAGTAGAAACGGCGCTGTTAGTATGCCGATGAACTTTCGCTTTTTGACATGACGTGCAGGCTTTGGTCCAGTCTCCGACGTCAGTATTCATTGTAGGCCAGAAGAAACGGTCTTGTACTAGCTTGCGGGTTGTTCTAACCCCGGGGTGGCTAACTCCATGTACTGCGTTGAATGCATTGAAACGGAGTGATTCTGGTATGTACGGGCGAATTCGTGTTGTAGAGCATTCACAATATAACTGTTTGGTTGATGTGGGCAATGCTGCTTTTTTTATCTGCAGGTTAGGTTGCTTCATTAAAGATGGTATAGCGCTGTCCTTTTCTTGCGCGTCAGCCAGCTGTTCGAAGTCGATTGTGGTGGGGCAGGTAATGGCGTCGATTCGTGATAACGCGTCTGCTACGACGTTATCAGCGCCACGGATATGCCTGATGTCCGTAGTGAATTCGCCGATAAATAGTATTTGTCGCGTCCTTCTCGGTACTTCGTTGTTTGCATTTACTTTTGTAAATGCATAAGTAAGTGGCTTGTGATCGGTATAGATGATTAGGTTTCTGCCTTCGAATGTCTTGCGGAAGTGCTTTATAGCCATATAAATCGCTAATAATTCGCGATCATATGTACTATATTTTTTCTGTGTATCGGTGAATTTCTTTGAAAAGTATCCCAATGGTACCCAGGCGTTGTTAACGCGTTCTTGAAGTACTGCTCCAGCGGAGAGGTCCGACGCGTCACACATTAGTGCGAGTGGGACGGAATGATGTGGGTGAGCGAGGACTGTTGCGTCTTGAATACTCTTCTTGCAATTGATAAAGGCCTGCGTGGCTTCTTCGGTCCAAATAATTTCAGTCTTATCCTTTTTTTTGCTATTGTGTAAATAGGCGTTTAGCGGTGCTTGGATGGATGCGGCATTCGGTATGTTTTCTCGGTAATAATTTATCATACCGAGGAAACGTCGAAGTTGTTCAATCGTTAATGGTTTCGGGTATTCGTTGATGACTTTAATTTTTTCTTCTGGCGGCTTGATTCCGTGTTCGGAGACGTTGTGACCGAGGAATTTAACTTCCGTCTGCCCGAAAACACATTTCGATGGATTTATTGTTACGCCATGTTCTTCGAATCGCTGTAATACTTGATGTATGTGCTGACGATGTTGCTCTTCGTCTTCTGAGGCCAGGATGACGTCATCGATAAAAGGAAATGCAAAGTCTATGCCCCTAAGTACTTCGTGTATAAACCTTTGAAAGGTCTGTCCTGCGTTTCGTAATCCGGGGCACATGCGCGGGAATTCGTACAGCCCAAATGGAGTGATTATGGCGGTTTTTTCGATATCTTTTTCTGCGACTTGTATCTGTTGGTAGGCTCGGTTTAGGTCGAGGGTTGAAAAAATCTTCTTATTTGCCAGCAAATGCGTGAAATCTTTTAAACGAGGTATTGGGTAGCGATCTGGGATGGTGATCGAGTTGAGTCTGCGGTAGTCCCCACAAACGCGAATGTCGCCATTTTTTTTTGGAACGACATGCAGTGGGCTGGCCCATGGGCTTTTGCTCGGTCGGCATAGGCCCTGTTGTAACATGTTCTCGAATTCGCGCTTCGCTTCGTTGTATCTGTGCGGCGGCAAAGGTCTTGCTCGAGCGTTGATTGGCGGGCCGGTTGTTTCTATGACATGTTCGACGTTGTGCTTGCTGTTGAGCTCCATTGCAGATAGTCGCGTGGTGCCGGGATACTTCGCTAAGATGTCGTGATACGATTGGTTTTGGTCGATGCTTCTGACTGTAGGTATGTCCGAATTACAGGCTGGCGCTCTGACTGCTAGGCTTGTAACGTTGTCTATTAATCTTCGGTTCTTTAGATCGACTACTAGGTCGTGATGTTTTAAGAAGTCTGCTCCCAGGATTGGTTTGTTAACTGCTGCAACGATGAACTTCCATTTGTACGGTCTTCGGAGGTTTAAGTCGAGTTCTAATGTTTTCTCTCCATACGTAGCTATAATACTATTATTTGCTGCGTAGAGATTGAATGGTAATGGTTTCGCGATGATTCCTTTCAGCTTCGGTATGACGCTAATATTTGCGCCCGTGTCGACCAGGAATGTGAGCTTTGTTTTCTTGTCCTGTATAAATAGGCGGTACGACTTGCTTGATACGCTAGATTCCGCCGCTTCCAGCGTATTTTCTAGTTTTCCTTGTTCTTATTATCTTCCACGCTGAACGAGCATGGCATCGTACATTTTCTTGCATTGATTCCGAATCGTCGATGATAGTAACAGTGCGGCGATGGAGAGTCGCTCCGCCCGCGTGAGTTAGAGCGAGACGGGGCGCTGAATCTGTCGCGCGAGCGTTGGCGGGGATAACGGCTGTGCTGCGCCGGGCGATTCCTGTAGTTGTGATTGTGATGCGATGCTTTGAGTTCTGCGATTTCTAGCGTGATTTTCCTTATTTCTTCAACTAGGAACTGAGAGTTAGCGCATTGATGTGCGGGTACAGGCGTAAATGTCGGTGGTGGCGGCGTTGAGGTGACAGCGGATATCTCTTGATTTTGTTCTAGCATTTTATCGGCTAGAAGTGCGAGTTCGTCGAGCGCGGCGGTCTTGCTGATAGTGTCGCTGACGACGAGTACGGAGCGGACGTGCGGCGGTAGATGGTTCATCCACATTAGCCGTAGTGTGGAGTCGGGAACTTTATCGCGTGCCAGGTTACGCATACGGCGAAGTAGTTGGGTAGGCTTTTGATCGCCTAGTTCCATCTCTTGGAGTAATTTTTGGAACTGCCGCCCCTCGCTTTCTTCGTAGACGGAGATGAGACGCTCCTTCAATATTTTGTACTGGTCCTGTAACGGTGGGTTGTAGAGCAAGTCGGATATTTGTTCTACATCTTGCTTGTCTAACTGCGCGATGACTAACTGGGATAGTTGTGCTTGACTCTTCCTAAGATCGTGAGTTGCGGCTTCGAAGCTAATGAACCATAGTCTGGGACGGTCACGCCAGAACGGTGGTACGCGGAGCGAGAGGGAGATGCCTCCAACTTCATGAGAGGTTGCTGCGGGCGCCGAATCTTGAGGTGGCGTGTCGGTGGTTTCACTATTTTCTGACATTGTTTGTCGGGGTCACCACTTTGGGAGTTCTCGGGTTGCAGCAGGAGATGAGTGAAACTCGATGGTCGGAATAAGAGTGATTTATTAAAACGATGTAACGATATTTATACTAAATTTCTTAGAACTAAAATTATTATTAACCAATAACAAATATTTACATTAAATGCGTAGCCAATAAGATTACAGTTATTTTAACCAATGGTGTAGCGCGAGTGTGCAAGAGAGACGGCGCGCGAGACTCATGCTGTCTCACGAGAACTCCCAAAGTGGGCCCCAAACGATGCAGCTACATACCTATACTAGAAAGTAAGAAATAAATAAAATGCATTTATTCAGTGATACACATACAGCACCTAAGTGCAAACAGTAAGTACAAAGGATTAAAAAATAGAATAAAATCAATGGTCGAACGAACAATCCTTTGACTAAACTAGCCCTTATTTCTAACAAATCGTAAGTATATTATGAAAGATATAATATAAGTTATCTGACGCTTTGAATTAAAAGAAGTTAAGTATAGTTAAGAGAACTACAAATGAACGGCTTACAGGAAAACTTTTTAACTTCATTATTTATTATTAGCTAGTACGGGACATGTTTTTTTTTTAAATATATAAATTCATTTAACTATTTATAACTAAGGAATTTAGTGAAATTTGTGACAAGTGTACAATGTGAGTTTCTAAAATTTGTGCAATACTATTTTGACGTTGTACTGTACCTAAGTTCCACGCAATACCTAAAGTATTTGATTTGTTTTGACAACTTATTAAATAGCTAGATCACACCTAGTTAAAACTGTTATAATAATATGCAAATTACTATAGAGGTTCTCATCATTATGAACTCTGTTTTAACGAAGTTTGTTTATCAACTCGATTAATAGTTATCAAATCCCTGGACCTACTATTTAAATATGTAATCCTAGTATAAATTAAATTATATAACTGTTGCCCGCGTAGAGGTCGTTTATCGCTATTCCCTCCAGAACTGTCCTTTTTCCGGGATGTAAAGTATTTTGTGTCCTTTTCCGGACTCAAGCTATCTCCATACTCAATTTCATCGAAATCCGTCCAGCGGTTTTGCCGTTAATGAGTAACAAATAGACAGACAAAGTTAATTGTACATGTATAAAAAAGTAGCTTCCGCCTGCGACTTCGTCCACATAGATTTCGATTATCGTTATTCCCTTGGGAACTTTTAAATTTTCCGGGATAAAATTATGCTATGTCCTATTCCAGGACCTAACCTATATGTGTGCCAAGTTTCATCCCGATCCGTTCAGTAGTTGAAGCGTGATCGAGTAACAAACATCCAAACATCCATACATTCAAACTTTCTCATTTATAATATCAGTAAGTAGTGGGGGGCTTTTAGCTTTGAGCTTGAACCTTATGTAACGCGTGTATATTACCCGCTATACATTAATATATAAACATAATAATCATTTTACATAATGTAAGAAAATACCTAAAATTTATATTGTGGCATTCTTCGAAATCCTACAATTACCTTTAACAATAAAACGTTACAGACAAACGAAGCCGCTTCTGGGATTTCTGACTCTGCAACTGCAAGATTTCTTTTGTCTTAATATTTTCGTTAGATGGTTAAAAAACAGACAAGGTGTTGAATAGCACTTTATGACGGGCTTTTATAATTTTTCGAACTTTGCTTGCTTGAAACGCACATGTGCGAGATCCATTGTAATAAATATCTACTAGGCGGCCATAAAGAGTTACGTTACATTTTATATGACAGTAGTTTTCGGCATTAACAAAGAACATCATTTCTTCTAAAATAGCATGTTGCGCAAATGGGTTTCGAATCTTTTGTTTTACTAGGAATAAGAAAGTCGGAACGCATATTTATTACTTCCTCGGGATAAACTGTTTCTAAATAATTTTAACAAAGAAAAATATAGTGAGAGAGTAATTTAGGCACAGATGTTGATGATTTTGACGAAGACAATAGGGCCTGGGCGTTAACATTGTAGAACGAGTATTGATCACCGATTGGTCAAATGTGATATTTAGTCAAGCCTACTTTTAGGGGAAGTTGAAAATTTAGATTCGGGAGAAGGGGTCTAAGAGGTAACAACGAGAGTTGGGAACAAACCTAGGGACAGTCAACCACGCGGCGCGAGTAGAATCGGATCTCCTATTTCTATCTAAATTTCCAAGTTACTGTATTTTAGTAATTCATAAGTGTTGATCTTTACTTCGCTATTGACGGGTTTTGTGTGATTATGGACTATTAGTTTAAAGGACTGTAATTGTGAGTGACTTGTGATTGCTAACTACTAGATAGTTATTTAGAGTCAGTGTTTATACACGGTTGTATCTATTTTATATATTTTATTTGATTTCATCTATTATATACCTAACTCATGTCTTTTCAGTATTAGGGGCGGAGGGGCTCTTATATTTTGTATCTTTGAAATTACTTGTAGGGTTAGTAATTTTTATTTAAGTCGTCTAGATAACTAGGGATCAGAGGGAGTTGGTTACGAATCGAGGGACATAAGACAGTAATCGGTAGAGAAGTTAGGAAAGTAGTTGATCAGGGTTCTAAGTATGGACGCATTCGGTTATACAAGTAGCTAGGCAGTGATGGTGGAATCGGCGGCTTTACGTTACTTAGGCACATATGTACACTCTTCCTAGATGGTTGATGGTGGAATCGGCGGCTTTACGTTACTTAGGCACATATGTACACTCTTCTTAGATGGTTGATGGTGGAATCGGCGGCGTTACGTTACTTAGGCACATATGTACACTCTTCCTAGATGGTTGATGGTGGAATCGGCGGCTTTACGTTACTTAGGCACATATGTACACTCTTCTTAGATGGTTGATGGTGGAATCGGCGGCGTTACGTTACTTAGGCACATATGTACACTCTTCCTAGATGGTTGATGGTGGAATCGGCGGCTTTACGTTACTTAGGCACATATGTGCACTCTTCCAAGACGGTTGATGGTGGAATCGGCGGCTTTACGTTACTTAGGCACATAATTATGTACACTCTTCCTAGATGGTTGATGGTGGAATCGGCGGCTTTACGTTACTTAGGCACATATGTACACTCTTCCTAGATGGTTGATGGTGGAATCGGCGGCTTTACATTACTTAGGCACATATGTACACTCTTCCGAGACGGTTGATGGTGGAATCGGCGGCTTGCGTTACGTTTCTTCGTTATTTACGCAATATTCGAATTAAAAGTTTTGACGTATACCGATGACTTGTATGGTCATATTTAAGTTGAGAGAATGGATGCAAGATAGCGGGGTAGTTTGTCTTAGTGAGGTCAAACCCCATCCAAGCAAAGGACCTGTTTGATTTAAATTCTTGTTCATTTATTCAGTCAATCTAAGGTCAAATAGGTTCTTGCTGTAACCGACCTCATTCTCCGGTAGGGGTTAGGTAGGGAACATTACTCTATATCATTTTCTAATTATTCTTATTTTCTAATTATTCATATACTCCAGCTTTATTCCGATTGAGCGGATCCTCGGTGAGTCGTACTCATTTAACAACTCTCCTTTGTTATTATTTTATGACTATCGTGACTGTGGTATATTTTGTTTATATATGGTTTCCAATTTGTCTATTAAATGAAATAGGTTTAGGGTTATCTTGTTCACCATATTATTTTACACAACGTAGAGGGTCCTAATTTAGACATATTTAAAAACTAGACGATCACACGTTTTAATTCAAGGCCAAATTAATTTAATTACACAACGTAGGATATTTTATCAGTTCTATGTAGCCCGGGGGTAGGAGTGTTACAGTTGATGCCGCGTGACCAGGATTTTGAGTCATTAAAATTTGAATTTATTTTATTCAAATACTTATTTAAAAGAACTTGGGTTACTTACTTAGTACTAATATTTTAAATATTATGTCTTATTAGTCTTAACAGCGTTATGAGAAATATTGTATTTCTTGTTAGGAAATTGTCAAGGTAGTGAGCATTTCTAGTAGGAACTGTTAATAAAGGTGTTCTATGATTAATTTGTGTTGTGGGTTCGATTCACATTAGTGCTTGATGTACGAGAGTGTGTTATAATCGTGGGTTCGATTCCTACGGAGATAATTGTTGAATGGAAATAAATTAAAGATTTGGTAGGCAGCGATTTATTGTGTTACAATTGTAGGTTCAATTCCTGCAAAGTTATAAGTGATTCTAAAAATCTCTTAAACGTGGGTTCGATTTCCCGCGTAATTATTTTGTTCAGAGTTGGTGTTTTAAATTATGCTTGCATTATTAATAGTTTAGGGGCGCAAATTTGTAAAACTTTATACATAGTAGTTATTTGTATTTCCTACTTGAGACGCGGTTTCGATCACCGTTAAATATTTTTCCGGTTCAGTGAATATATCAAATTAAACTATAAATCGAGCAGGCAATAATTTATTATTATTAATAGAAATATAAAATACGGGTTCGAGTTTCATTTAAATATTCTTTATAAGATGCCGAAAATAAATAAAAGAAATATCCAGTCTAAGGCACGGAAAAATATAGAGGCAGGACATCAATTAAGCAATAAATTAGTACCAACTTTAAGAGATATTGTCACAACATCAATATCGCCAATCGTAGAATGGATTGGAAACCAGGAACAAAATAATGATTCGATCGTAAATCGCGACACATGCGACCAATTATCATTTGGGACGGAAGTTCAACCCAAGGTATTAAATTCTCAGGTTATGTTACAAACTAATACAAAACCTATTTTTGATGGAAATAATAAAAATCCAGTCATATTTTTAGAAGAACTCGAGGTTTATTTGTCAAAACTTGACGCACAGGGATCCAATTTAAAACAGATAGTAGATTGTTTGTCAGGTGAAGCCAAAAGCTGGGCAAAGATTTTCTTAGATCAGTGGAAGGATTATAAAGATTTTAAGAACAATTTTGGGACAGTAATGCTCAAAGAAAGATTAGGGACAACATTGTAAATGCGAAATGGGATCTCCATGACTAAAGAAAAACTATGGTAGGTCATTTTGTGGCATTATACGAGCAGGTAGAAATTTTAACTTTATACGATAAAAGAGACTTAATCAATGAAATCATGAGTCATTTTCCTCAGGAGATTCGTAGTTTGTGGTATTTCATTGGTAGCGGGGAAGCTACGACAGCAGTGAAATTTCTTAAAAATATGGATCGTAGATCTGATGATGTTGCCAAGCAACAAGAAATTATAAACACTCGGGTAGAAGTATCTACACAAGTGCCCATCGAAGAAATTAAAATTGTCGAGGCATCTGCAATAGTATTCAGTAGTAGAATTTTAAGTACTAGGAAAGCAAAGCAAAACAATGTAGATCAAAATCAAAAAAGTCAAAAATACCGCGCAAGGCGAGTTAGACAGAAGGTTAAGAAGCAATTTTATAAATCACAAAAAGAAACAGGTTTTATTAAATTAGAAACACCACTAGTGTAAATCTATAAAAAAAAACGTTAAATTTAATTACAGGTTGTTATTAAGGTAACGTTAGGTAAGGTTAATATGCATGTTTAGGTTGATGATAGACAAGACTGTGTAAATATGTATGTTATTTTTTTATGGCATATTTTGCAATTAAGTTGTAAATAATTAACGTTTCTTAAGGGAGAAGTATGTTTTGATGATAATGGCAACGAATCTAAATTAATGTTATAAGTAGGTATTGTCATTATCACAAGTAAGCTCTTGATTGTCGATTAAGAATCAAAGAGACAATTAAATGGGTTAAACAGATTACACAGAGCTAGGGGCGTAGGTTTTGAAAAATATAAATATGATTAGTGGTATCGTTGCAGTTTGTCATGGATTCGATTTCCATGCATTATTTTTCCTCTATTGGTGTAATATTAAAAGGCCATGAAAATAGCACAATAGTTCCCATGATAAAGAACTCTGAATAACTTAACAGTTACCTAATGTGCGTAAAGGTTTATGGATAATTGTCGTTTTAAACGAATGTAGGTATGTGTGTTAATGCTATTTAGCTAAGGATTTTGCTATTAAAAGTCTAAAACACAGATTCGATTACTGTGAATTATTTTGTTGGAAAAGGTGAAATAATAACAGGGAACTAAATAATCAATCAATCAATATTTCTATTTAAGGTAGTAACACGCTGGTTCGATTCCTGTGTATTTTGTTTTTTTTTGAACTGCTGTTTGCGAATTATTACTTTTGATAACTGACCTGTAGTCTTTAGTATGAGAATACTAATTGATAATAGTGTAGGTATGTATGTTTGTTCTTTTGACAAGTATGTATGACGGTGATGTATGTAGGTATGTATAAATAGGGTATGTTAAGGAGGTCACCGAAATTGATAACTGCCAGTTGAGATCGAAATTCCATAAGTATTGGCATTGTAACAACTTCATTAACGAATATCTAATTACTCGGACTAGGGGCGAGAAATTAAAATAAATAAAACACAATACAATAATATAAATAAAAAAAGGGTAGGTAAGCAAGATAAAATATTATTAAATATATATAGTTTAGGTAATATATTGTTGATTTTTCAAAATTTAACACTACTGGCGCTTAAATTTCTCAAAATCAAAGGGGCGACTGTAACGCGTGTATATTACCCGCTATACATTAATATATAAACATAATAATCATTTTACATAATGTAAGAAAATACCTAAAATTTATATTGTGGCATTCTTCGAAATCCTACAATTACCTTTAACAATAAAACGTTACAGACAAACGAAGCCGCTTCTGGGATTTCTGACTCTGCAACTGCAAGATTTCTTTTGTCTTAATATTTTCGTTAGATGGTTAAAAAACAGACAAGGTGTTGAATAGCACTTTATGACGGGCTTTTATAATTTTTCGAACTTTGCTTGCTTGAAACGCACATGTGCGAGATCCATTGTAATAAATATCTACTAGGCGGCCATAAAGAGTTACGTTACATTTTATATGACAGTAGTTTTCGGCATTAACAAAGAACATCATTTCTTCTAAAATAGCATGTTGCGCAAATGGGTTTCGAATCTTTTGTTTTACTAGGAATAAGAAAGTCGGAACGCATATTTATTACTTCCTCGGGATAAACTGTTTCTAAATAATTTTAACAAAGAAAAATATAGTGAGAGAGTAATTTAGGCACAGATGTTGATGATTTTGACGAAGACAATAGGGCCTGGGCGTTAACATTGTAGAACGAGTATTGATCACCGATTGGTCAAATGTGGTATTTAGTCAAGCCTACTTTTAGGGGAAGTTGAAAATTTAGATTCGGGAGAAGGGGTCTAAGAGGTAACAACGAGAGTTGGGAACAAACCTAGGGACAGTCAACCACGCGGCGCGAGTAGAATCGGATCTCCTATTTCTATCTAAATTTCCAAGTTACTGTATTTTAGTAATTCATAAGTGTTGATCTTTACTTCGCTATTGACGGGTTTTGTGTGATTATGGACTATTAGTTTAAAGGACTGTAATTGTGAGTGACTTGTGATTGCTAACTACTAGATAGTTATTTAGAGTCAGTGTTTATACACGGTTGTATCTATTTTATATATTTTATTTGATTTCATCTATTATATACCTAACTCATGTCTTTTCAGTATTAGGGGCGGAGGGGCTCTTATATTTTGTATCTTTGAAATTACTTGTAGGGTTAGTAATTTTTATTTAAGTCGTCTAGATAACTAGGGATCAGAGGGAGTTGGTTACGAATCGAGGGACATAAGACAGTAATCGGTAGAGAAGTTAGGAAAGTAGTTGATCAGGGTTCTAAGTATGGACGCATTCGGTTATACAAGTAGCTAGGCAGTGATGGTGGAATCGGCGGCTTTACGTTACTTAGGCACATATGTACACTCTTCCTAGATGGTTGATGGTGGAATCGGCGGCTTTACGTTACTTAGGCACATATGTACACTCTTCTTAGATGGTTGATGGTGGAATCGGCGGCGTTACGTTACTTAGGCACATATGTACACTCTTCCTAGATGGTTGATGGTGGAATCGGCGGCTTTACGTTACTTAGGCACATATGTACACTCTTCTTAGATGGTTGATGGTGGAATCGGCGGCGTTACGTTACTTAGGCACATATGTACACTCTTCCTAGATGGTTGATGGTGGAATCGGCGGCTTTACGTTACTTAGGCACATATGTGCACTCTTCCAAGACGGTTGATGGTGGAATCGGCGGCTTTACGTTACTTAGGCACATAATTATGTACACTCTTCCTAGATGGTTGATGGTGGAATCGGCGGCTTTACGTTACTTAGGCACATATGTACACTCTTCCTAGATGGTTGATGGTGGAATCGGCGGCTTTACATTACTTAGGCACATATGTACACTCTTCCGAGACGGTTGATGGTGGAATCGGCGGCTTGCGTTACGTTTCTTCGTTATTTACGCAATATTCGAATTAAAAGTTTTGACGTATACCGATGACTTGTATGGTCATATTTAAGTTGAGAGAATGGATGCAAGATAGCGGGGTAGTTTGTCTTAGTGAGGTCAAACCCCATCCAAGCAAAGGACCTGTTTGATTTAAATTCTTGTTCATTTATTCAGTCAATCTAAGGTCAAATAGGTTCTTGCTGTAACCGACCTCATTCTCCGGTAGGGGTTAGGTAGGGAACATTACTCTATATCATTTTCTAATTATTCTTATTTTCTAATTATTCATATACTCCAGCTTTATTCCGATTGAGCGGATCCTCGGTGAGTCGTACTCATTTAACAACTCTCCTTTGTTATTATTTTATGACTATCGTGACTGTGGTATATTTTGTTTATATATGGTTTCCAATTTGTCTATTAAATGAAATAGGTTTAGGGTTATCTTGTTCACCATATTATTTTACACAACGTAGAGGGTCCTAATTTAGACATATTTAAAAACTAGACGATCACACGTTTTAATTCAAGGCCAAATTAATTTAATTACACAACGTAGGATATTTTATCAGTTCTATGTAGCCCGGGGGTAGGAGTGTTACACTTACAAAAAATCTAGACAGCGTTTTTTTCTTGAATCATTATTTTGTATGTATTTGAACTTAGCTCTCCAAATACTAACAAAAAAATTAAAAAATCTTTGACCTCTTTATTGCACATAAACAAATTACAAGTAAGTTTAAATTTATAATATTTTATTTATATTACCTATAGTCTATAGACAATCAATATTATAGCTATATTAAATAAAATAATAATTTATAATATTAGTATAGTTCTCTATATTAAAATCTTTATTCTGTAAGTAGCCTAATTATCTAAATAATTATAGAATAGGTACTGCTGAGAATAAGAATACTCCCAGAAACGTATACTTACTTAATTCCAATTTAAGTACCAGTCAATATAATTGAAATAAAGAACTCCCTTGTTTCTGGCTCTTTAGGTATCTAGTTTCAACGGGAGCCCTTTGTAATTTGAATGCTGGTATTTCGGGTATCTAGTGAATCGAGAATTCGATTAAGAGTGCGCTGCGCATGGTACCATAGTATAAATAGAAAAGTAGTTCGTCTAAGGCCCTTATCGAGTTTCTGTTACCTAATGCCGCTTAGGCGCCGCGCGTGAGTCGATGCGCGTTGCTCGATACTCAATACGCACGCAACGCGGGGACGGCGCACTCTCGACTAAACCGGCTTGGTGCGTCCTGATGAGTTTGCTTGGGGTGGCTCGCGGCGCGTTTACAGGGTGCTTCTGACCTTGGAGCTTTAAATGTATGGATCGTTTCTACTCCTGAAACTGAACTTCTTTTGTTGAGTAAGTTGTCAAAAATATATCCACCTTAGATTTCAATTTTTTCATACAAGTTAAATGTAATTTTCAATGTACGCGATCCAATTCTCCATAGGTATTCCATTAGTCCTCGTACCAGGGAAATGTCGCCCTCGTACCATGAGATAGTGATTATATAGCCATGATTTAATACACTGATTTTACAATTAGACTTTAACATCAATTAGATATAAACTTAACTTATGTTTTAATGTTGCAGAACACAAGTAGTTCAGTTTAGCGAGTAGAATCGATCGTTGCATTTAAAGCCCCAAGGTCAGAGGCACCCTGTATACTGTCTGTGTGTATGTAGGTTTCTTCCTTTGTGGCGCTATAGAAACTAAACGCGTGGGCTGATTTTGATGATTCTTATTTCAATCAATGTGTTAATCTTGTTAGTATCACTAAAGATATGACATCATTCAAAATTTTATATGACGGCAATCAGACGTCATATTATTGTAAAAAAGAAAAAAAAAAGTCGACAAACTGTGACAAGTGGGGTATCACTGAAAAGGCACTGATATTTAGAAATTATCTTTAGGTTTCTTTCATAATTTTTGATTTTTATCATTTAGGATTTATAACAATTTAAAGTTGGTTAGCAACAGTTGGGTTTCGTAAAGTTTGCTTTTTGTTCAATGATATAATATAAAAAGAGGTAAATATGTTACCTATACGGTATTCCGCGTGTAAAAATGGCCCGGCTTTCGCACACATAATTAGAAAATATTGCAATTATACATTAATTCACAAATGACAAGTGATAGCAGGATGGTATGCTAATTTCCGGGAGCGAAACAGAGACGAGTGTATGTTGCTCTGCAGACTAGTTCACGGTTCTGTTAACGGCGCAAGACTAAGTAAAGGTGTACCAATTGGCTTGGTTTTAGGGTGCCACTATCGAAGTGCGTATAACATATCTACCTCTTTTTACTATATTATATCATTGTTTTTTTGTTAGAATTGTTTAGTGGAGCAGACGACGGTAAACGCTCATTTATTTTTGCTGAATAACCTTCACGAGGTTTGCCAATGCTACTTTGTGATAGTGCATTCAGACATAAAAGCCGGCGTCTCAGTGCCTTTTCAATTTTACTCAATCGAAGTGCAGGCTTTGCATCACTGCACACCCGTATGGTTCAATTGGGTACACTATCTAACTTGAAAATGAAAGCATGATTTTCAGTACGATTAAAGTAAAGTAAAGCAGAAAATACGAAGTTCATTTTTGAATTATTTTGTATATATCTATCATTAAAAGTTGTGGATAAAGTAATAAATTAGCTTCATGTTGTAGTTTTCTGCTGTTTATTTAAGTAAAGTAAGATAATAGAAAGGTATCCTCTGGCTAGCATTTAGAATCTCTTGACGAAGGTTAATAGAATTAGACGTCTTTACAGTTCACGTCTTTTAGGGCTTAAGGGTTTTAGATTTCTTAGATATAATTTTCTGTCAGTTTATCAAGAACAATGTTCACAATAATGTTAAAATAAAAGTTTACTGGAAGCTCAAGAGATGACCTCCCGCTGATATACAATAACAAAGACAAGGAAAAGTGCTAATAATATCAAATTTAATTTAACGATACTTTATTAACACTTGTATTTTTGTTTTGTGTTATTGCAAAATCACAAAAAAAATGTCATTGGGGTTTTAAAAAATTGAGATCTATTTTCATTCATAAATAAAACAGTGTTTTTTTAGTTTTTCAATAATTTCGACTCCATTTTTGTAGTCTACTTGTACTCTTGCGATAAAGTATTTTGTATAATTATCATTTCTGTAACGTTTTTACTTTAGCCAAAAGACGAGAAAATAGGTTACATACCTACGTTTACGTTTAGAGAAATACGTGAATACTGAATAATGTTTAATCGGGATCGATCACTTCAGCAAATCACACATTTAAATAGAATTCCGTCTGCCTTGTTATCAATTATGATATTTCTTAGAATTAGCTTAGTAGTTCTATTCGTAAATTTTCAAACATAACAACGTTATTTTGAATGCAATGACATGTTATGAAGTGTGTTAGTACGAAAAGCACTTAAATTGAATTGATTTCAGTACGTAATTAACACGCTCAGAACCAGACATTCTAATCACCATACACAAACCCTTGAATACTTAGCCAAACAATGTCCTACAGCCAAAACCGGGCACTTGTTGAAAAGTTCCTAATTGAAATGTCTGATCTACGTTGAAGTGATTTACTTTGTTGATTTGAAAATAAAACTACATGCTTGGGAATATACCTAACCACTTTCACCACACCACTTTTTTATGTCCTTTAATCCACCCATTTTTATCCTAAAGGAAAAAGCTATGGACAAATATATTTCAAGCGACCGCCTTAAAGAGGACGTCATATATCTCTCGTGGAACTTGTGCCACCCGCCCATTTAGCTGAATGATCTGATACCCAACTTGTTGTGTTATGTTACACTCTAAGTAATAATACCACTGAGTAAGTGGTAGATATTATTATTTCCTAAATAAACGAGTCTAGTAAATAGTCAATTGCGTGCTTTGAATTGTGCCTCTATCACTTCTAGAATAAAGATCAATTCAACACTACCTACCTCTTATTTTGTAAGCTGTCGAGCACTTGGTCTTACAGGAGTTCACTATATGTCATATATTTGGTTTGAAAGAAAAGAAAAACAATAACAGCATTTGCATTTTGGCTGGGGCCCTGGGGTATGATTCTCTCAGCAACGACGGACGGGCGGACGAACGAGTGATTGTCCAAGCGGCGAGTTTAAGTAGTCCCGTCAGAGTGAACAAAACACATTTTAGAGCGTGTATTTAATTTGGCAGCATTACTTCTCGAACGTATAAGGCTGCCTAATTGACAATGCACGCGCTAAAATGTGTTTTGTTCGCTCGGACGGGACTACTTAACCTGTCGTATGTCAGACAGATTTTAATTGCAACATTAAAGATCGAATTTTTAATCTTTTGTCAGTAAAAAAATAATTCAAAATCTTAATTAGAATGGCTGACGCACTAGTGGGTCAAAGGTAGAGGAGAGGTTAAACTCGCCGCGTCCGACCGACCGCCGTTTTTTGAGAGAATAACACCCCTGGAGATAAAAACTCTTTTGACACAACGTCTTACGTTCAGTCCCACAGATTCGTAACATTTTCACCACATTTCAAACTAATCCATTCTTGCAAAATTTGCTTTCATGCATTTGCCACTAGCTACGAGTATGTACTTTCAGTATTTAATCTAATCCTAGAACCGTTTCGAGTTACTTAATTAACAACGTCAATGACTGTCTGGATTAGATAGCTGTATAGACACGATATTAAATATATCGTGTTACCAGGTGCTTTCACTGTTGGGGTAAGAGTTCTGAAATGCGTACAAAGTAGAATCATCCAGTTAACGTTATAGGGAACTTTCATGACTTTTTTTTTACTGCTTCAATAAAACAAAAATAATAATGTAACAAACATTTAAGAACATGCAGTGAAATATTAATGTTATGTTCCTTATAATAGGTTGCCAAGTATGACGTTTCAGGTGCGGCTAGGACAAGAGGTCGTTAATGGAATTTCATACAAATCGTGCAGGACTAGGCTGGCAAAGTCCTCTTTTTTAATTTCCATTCCACATAAATTTGTGGCACAGGCATTCTGCCAATATGCGTATTAAAAAAATAAAACTTTGATTTTTTTGTTGTTTATTTCATTGCATGATTGAAAAAAGCACTATACATACCTCGGCGGGAAATATGGGGTTGCCCGCGTCAGACCTATACTATATGTCTTCGGTCGGCAACCCCTTTTGTCCCGGCGTCTGTAGTAATGTACTATTAATAAGATATAAGCCAACAAAGATTTGTTCCTATCTCTTTCTAGCAAAACAGAATTTAGCATGGAGTTTATATGGCCGACCTGTTACATGACGTCACAGAGCATAGCGGATCTCTCTGTCTAATAACTTTCTAATAGCAGTTAAAAATGCTTGTATCATCCATTTCTTGGCCGATTTTAAATTTAATAAAATTTTTGGTGATCTGTTTTACGGTATTTTCATATTTTTTTAAGAAATGCGATTTTTCATATTCATGCATATTCCTTAAATACGAGTAAGGGGCGGAAATACTCGTGTTTCTGACGAAGAATTGGGTCGCCGATAAAATATGCCATAGCATTTCCAACTAAGTAACCTACTACAGAAAGGAGTTAGGTGTATCACGCAAAAAATTAATGAAAGTATAGGCCGAGGCCTTTTTTAGGGTTCCGTAGTCAAACTAGAAACCCTTATAGTTTCGCCGTGTCCGTCCGTCCGTCCGTCCGTCCGCAGCCTAGCTCGGAGACTCTTAGTCATAGAAAGCTGTCATTTGGCATGAATATACATATTAGTCACGCCAACAAAGTGGTATAATAAAATCTTGAAAATATTTTTTTTGTTTACCTCCCCTACACCTGACGTGGGGATGTATTTTTTTTCTTGTCTACCCGATGGTGATGGGTGTCGATGGATAGGTCTTTCAATTTTTCGATTAAGGGATTCGTTTATGAAATATTAAGCTTTAAAGCGCAAATTTTTGTTAGAGTCAAGAAAATATCTTAAATGAAAATATAATGAATTTTAAAGGAAAAGTATGACGACTAACTAGACTTGATTGGTTCCTGAGATACAGGTGAATAAAGTGTTTATACCTACTAAAATTACCAAATAACTTTAAATAGAGAATTACTTCATACTTGTGGTTTTTTGACATAGTTTTTGTTCGGAACCCTACACTGAGCATGGTCAGACATGCTCTTGCCCGGTTTTAGTAAGTAGTCTTTGAACCAGCATTAAGTACTATTATTTTTACTCGTGTCTCTGCAAAGTTTATCGGGTATAACCATTGTTTAACAAAAACATACTTTAAGGCACACCTTCTGAGGATATTTTAAGATTGACCATTTTAATTTTTACCCGACTGTCCCAGAAGGTGGTTTATGTATTTCGCGCGTGGTAACGTATGTTGGTATGTCCGTTCCATTAATGGAACAATTGTAACGACAGGTTACAATTGTAACCTCCTGTAGCGTAAACGGCTTGAACGATTTTGAAGAGTGAGGTGTCGTTAGAGTCGTCGTGATTGTATAGGAATGACATAGGCTGGAATATTTTTATCAAAGTAATGAGGATAAAAAGAATAATGACATTATAAAAAAGCGATTTTTTTATATTATGCGATATTATGTTGACGACAATATCAAAAAAGTCGGGTTACCTTAAAGATTGTTTTCGATTAAGTACTTCGTTAAATCGCATGGTACTGCTTTGCAATTAAAACATGGCGGTGCAAAGCGACTTAAAATAGTTTGTATACACAACTCGCGTGTTGACTGATTTTTTAACAGTCGTCCGCTTCGATAATATAGACAATTTTGGAATTGGCGACAAGAGCTCCCTGCCTCTCCCTCAACTCACAAAGAAGAAAAGAACAATTTGGCTGTGTTCCAAATTCAAACGTACATTATTTATGCCAATTACTGACTTTCACCGGCGATTCCACTCTTAGAAGTTATTTACCACCTTTTTCTCGGAAATGGTGCAATTTATGTACCAAAAATAATGTCATTCTTTGACTAACCAACATTTTGTAAGAATACGTCGAAACAAAATGAAGCAATGTAAAAGGTACCTATTACTTGTATATTTTTGATACCTATTAAAAAAAAGCTCGTTTAAGAGTCGTAGCGGTCCTAAATACCGGCAACGCGACATAATATGTTCTTTGAAACCAGGTAATAATTTGTAGCAAAATCAACTGAATGAGGTCTAAAATTAATGTTTTCCTAATTATTAACTACTAGCTGTTCCTGTGCCCACTTTGTTGGGCAATAAACTTTTTTTTGGTTAATATTTAGCCTATGACACTCATAAATAAGGTGGCTTTGTATTGGTAAAAGAATTTTCAAAATCAGTTCATTACATCCATAGATTACCCCCTACAAACGTCACAAACTTTACCTCTTTTTAGTATAGATATACATATGATTTTGTTATTTTACGACCGTATTCCTCAAATTCATGCGTTAAAAAAAATCTTGGCTTACAAAGGTTACTAAGTAATTTTGCTACGTTTATTTATTTTCTGCATGACAAAAGTATACCATACATAAGAATGGTGAAATAGTGATTCGGTTTTTCATTTTTATCAAGATTAAATATTAACATTTTATTAGTAAACTCCACAGAGTAGGTTATCCAAAATTCCCGACATGCAATCTTACCGTTCTTTTCTAGACACGAGAGAAAATACTCTCGTTTTTCTGTGTTTTTTCTTTTTATAGGCCATTGTGACCGCGATCTAAGTGCTTCTACAAATCTTCTGATGACATTCAATTTAGAATTTTGAGGTGTTTCAGACGAGCGCCGTCATTAAGGGCGATGACATAAACTTGGAGGAAGTGATTCAGCAGTACCATGATAAATTGTCATGGTTGTAAAACTGGAAGAACTTACATTTTTTTATTTTTGGGGTTCCATAGATATGGAACCTTTAGTTAGATAAAGGTTGCATACAGGACCTTATTACTAATCTTTTGAACCGTATTATCTTATAGACACTTGAAATATAATTTAATTTATTTAATTATTTTTATGGCCGTTATACTATAGACCAAAAAAAGTTAAAATAAAGGGGGATCTACATGAAACCTTCCCCAGACAATAACAAAAAATATATCCAAAAACCACAAGTTAATTTTGTATTTTAAGTTGTTAACTTATGTTATTTTCGGTAGGTATAAAAATTAAAGTAACTCAAAAACTAATGTAGTCTACTCAGTCTTGAAAGTTTTCCTATATGTACCTACTAATACTGGGATTTTTTTCACAAATTCAAATAAAATGACCTAGTAGGGGTGAAGGGGGCTATGCGTGGGGACTAATTAGGCTCTAGCAAAAATCACCAACTTAAAGCTTAATATTTCGCAAATGGATCCCAAAATCGAAAAAGTTTTAACATTGAAAAAGCTATCCAATGGCACCCTATACGTAATGAAACAGACCAGTAAAAAAACATCCCTGTTCTACGTGGGTATGGGATTTTATTTTGTAACATTATTGGCGTTACGAGTATTACCTTCATTTATTTATTAAGTTCACCTTTGTATTAAGTGTCTGAGTTAAACCACGGACGGACGTACAATCAAACATGGCGAAACTATAAGGGTTACTTCTTGCCTACGGAAACCTATTCTTGACTACGGAACCCTAAAAAGTTAAACCCGACGAACGACTAGTAGGTATGGTGCTTTCTTGTTATTCTATGACACGCGTTTTGTCCGTAAAGTCGGTGCAATAGTACATTGGTTACACATACTCGTAACATAACGTACATGCACACCTGCCTGCAGCATGCTAAATATCCTCAATATCCTTCCTTTTAGCTCGATTTAAGTAAATCGCCTGATAAACTTACGGCGTTATAAAATGAACGATAGCCCACAACGCGATTATACTTGAAAGCCTTACAAAAACAAGTAAACAATATTTTTTGAGTAGTTAACGAATCTTCAGAAAATATATTTGTGCTTGTAACTCTTGTAAGTAAGAAACGGTCATTTTCAAATGGGACTGTTTATTATCATTATAGTTTTAAGGTTGGACAATTAGCCTATCTAAAATTGAATGTATCTTTGATCGAATACTTTTGGTATTGTCATTTATAATATTTAAAATATTGAAATAATTTTAATGATGCCTACTAAAGGTATTTTTGTGATTACATTTCTTGGGCTACAGAAGTACTTGTACTTACATATAAAATTTAATTTAAATGGCACTTTTTAATTAGTAGCCAAAATTAAAATATCCTAATGGTATACAAAAAAAATCATGAAAGATTTCGCAAGTAGGTAACTAAATTGCACCGTTAAATTTGTAACATTTTTTAAAATAAACGACAAGTTTTATATCGTTGCTTTCGACACAGGAACTGTGTTTTTTTTCCGGATACGAAGTAAGCAGCATCACTCTTCCGCTCTCCGATTACCTCTGAGCAAAAATAATATTGATTTCTTGCTCCGTTGTTGCGCAAAACCAAAATATAAAGAAAACCAATTTTTATAAAAACATATAAATTGTATTAGCAACTGTAAGACACAAGTTTACTGCGGTGTTTGTGTAGCATTTGTATTGCATTATCTAATAATTAAAGGGCGGACAACGGATGCAATATGTTGGCGAAAGAATAAGATGGATAAGACTTTTATTAAATTTCGAGTAATATTTATGTATGCAGTTTTTGTTATAAATTGATATATTTATAATTTTATAAGTATAAAATACGTCTATCCTTCATAGAACTTAATTAGGATATTAAGAAATTACCGGCCACTTGTAAATTATCTCCTCTGGAGAGTCTTAAGACAATTAAGTGTTTATATCTATTACGTCTTATACTTGTCAATCACATTGACGTTTTCACTTGGGACTTTATGTGCGTTTCCTTCATATTTATATTTAAAATAGTTATGTCAAATGAAATCACAATAATTAAATGGATACTTGATAAACCGGATCTAATTTACGATATCTAAAGGCTCGATCTTTTACTATACAACAATAAAATTATATAACTATTTTGCAATTATGTTCTCTTCTTTAAACCAATTATAGTCATATCCATATTACGTATACCGTTTGACAGGATTTTGACGTATATTGCATCCGTCGTCCGCCCATTACTAATAATAAAACTATTACTATTTTCCTGTGAACCTTAGGAAACCTCACACTGTACATACATACAGAAAACCTGATAATCCTTAAAATTAAAAACGTAATGTTTTACGAGTACAATATAACTTATTTCTTGCATCAAGTTTGGAAATATACTCGTGAGTATATTATATTTTATATTTCTACATTGGTCACTGGTAAAAACTAGTATAACCAGTTATGAAAATTAAAGCTATGTGTCAGTTTTATGCACATCGAAAGTATGAAAGTCAAGGAGCACCCGCGGGAGTGTGCCCGTGGATGCGTCATCGCCGCGCGCCCTGCCGCCGGCCGCGCCGCCCTGAGTCGCACCCGACCCGCGCGCCGACCGCCCGCCTCACGCCGCCCAGTCAAGCAACTTTCACTAGACATCGCATAACAACGTAAGAACAAAACTTTTCCACATAATTACTACCGACGTCATACAACATTTTGTGAAATTAAAAAGTATTATTATAAAGTGTTAAAGTGAAGTTCGTGTACTTGGAAACAAATTTGGGTAAGTTTAAAGTGCATATTTAGTTGGAGGTGTCGTGAGTGATTGTTCCGATTTATACTCATCAGGATAAGAGCCGGAAATAAAGAGCGATTTTGTTGTTCATTGTTTTAGAGGAAGGGAATGTTTCCGGAGACAAAGGCAGCGTCATTTATTATTTGTCGGAATTAGAATATTTAGAGGGTGATATTTTTGCGCAAGTGTTTTATAAGACAGGCGGTATTTTTCATTTTAAATTAATACCGCGGCTAGATTAATTATTTTTTGTGCAATTAACGTGAAAATGTTGTTATTTGAGAATTATTAAACAAAACGTTTGCAATTTATTATTTTCCGGGCATTGCTTTTAGTTATTATTGTATTGTGACAAGTATATAGGTTGGTGTGTAGGTATGTCACGGAACTTTATCATCAACTAAGGGTTTTTACAACTGATACCACTATTGTATTTTTATCCATCAGCACTAATATTAGGTTACTTAAGGAAAACTTCTGTCACTTTTTAATTCGCCGAAGCAATTACAAAGTGCACGCACGTGAATAAAGGCGACTTTAAATTTAATGAACTCTATTTTATATTTTATTTTTTATATGTTTTATATGTTCGAAGTCGAGACGGACCGCAAAAAAAAATTACGTAATTTTGAAATGTTTATTTAAACATGCAATGTTTCCGGAGATTACCCTCCACACATATACGAGTAAACAAACATTACAAATGTTCTCTCTCTTTATTACATTAAGTATAGATTTTTTATATAGGATGCTCTCAAATTACATGCAGATATTTCCGACGTCGTTTATCTACATTACCCGGGGGACCGATCGTCGGTTGGGTAAAAGACAAGGTCTTGACAGACCAATTTTTTTCTCGAAAATCCCTTGGTCTGAGATTTTAATTAAAATTGATAGACGTTTTCGAATATGTATGTTATTTTCGGCGAAGAAACAAAATGCTGTTTATTAGAATAACACAATCTTAAAAATGACAGTGCAATATCTAGTAATTTGCTTATAGTTTTTTTTTTTGTTGCGAAAACGGCCACGAGCGGACTCGCACACGAAGGGTTCCGAACAAGTTTCTTATATGAGAACACCCTTGAATTCTTAACTTTATAATTTTTATAATTTTTTGTTATAACAACTAGGTATAGAAATTTAAAATCTGGGAAAGTTTCAAGTTGCCATTAAGGTTAAATATACAGCCCTGTGAATGACGGAAGGACAGCGGAGCCTTAGTAATAGGGTAACCTGTGGGTACGGAACCCTATATATAACTGGGGAAACACTACTTCTTTCCATAAAATAAAGTTTTATCAACTTACAGTTAATGGTGCTATTGATACATAAATCATATATTCTTGTAATATCCGCACCTACTCGTAAATTATACTTCTTTGTAAATAAGAGGGATATTTAAAGTTATCTTAATATGTAAATGTTTTTGAAATAATCGTACTCAGATAGAAATACTAAAAAGGTTTTAAGGCCGGAACACACTATTTTAACGAGACGCGACGACATGTGTTGACACTTGGATCCCAAGTACACCACTTAAATAAATTACCAACACGTCGGATGTTCACAGTGTGTCACTTTTCAACTAGACTCAGCTAATATTAACCGGCGAGCTTAAGTAGTCCCGTCAAAGCATAAAAAACACATTTTAGTGAGTGCATTCTCAATAAGGCAGCTTTATATAGAGTTCGACTCATTTCTCACCCCACGCTATTCAAATTATTTGTGAACGAATTGTCGAACCGATCATAAAAATAAAATACGATTTCGACGAACACGCGTCGTGCATAGTCGTTTCAACCGTTATACTCGTATGAACAGTTAACACGAGGAATATCGTTTGCTGAAGTATATTTAATGTTTAACATTCCCTTGCTGAAGTATATCTTACGACGATAACGGCTGAAACGACTATACGCGACGCGTGTTGAGTCGAGTCAAATCCTATTTTATTTATTTTTATGATCGGATCGACAATTCGTTCACAAATAATTTGAATAGCGTGGGGTGAGAAATGAGTCGAACTCTATTTGACTCCGAGTAAGCTCAAGGTCACATTCAATGCAATCAATCATCGTTTACTTAGGGTCTGGACACATATCCACGGCACGGTGCCGTACGCCGTGAAACGGCGCGGTGCCGCCAGCATGAGACGGTACGGCGTCACGGTGCCGTGTACGGCGCGGCGCCGTAGTAAGGCACGTTGCCGCGACGTGCAGATACACGGTGCCGTCATTCATTATAAAGTGCAATATTAAGCCCAATGTCCTGCGCGTAGAGTTTAAAATAGTTTAAGCCGTTGTCACACGGTACCGTGTATTTGCACGACGCGGCAGCGTGCCTTTCTACGGCGCCGCGCCGTACACGGCACCGTGACGCCGTACCGTCTCACGGTGGCGGCACCGCGCCATTTCACGGCGTAGGGCACCGTGCCGTGGACATGTGTCCAGGCTTTTAGTGGCAGCTATCTTCATCTTTTAACGTACATAAACCATTATTTGACACAGTTTACAATTCGAAAACTACTAAAACGCACAGCAAGCTAATATATTTAAAAGCTTTCTTTGGGACACAACTGGCAGGAATGTATTGGGGTACGCCAATTTTATTTACGCGTTCAAATGTTAGGAACGTCAATTATTTCAGATTAGAATGCCACAGCCACCGTTCGTTCGAAAATTTGAGTGGAAAACTCGTAATGCTCAAAGTTAATTCTTCAATCACAGTAAATAAATATAGCACCACACAATGAATAGCTCCTTGTCTTTATATTGTTATAATATAAAAAAGAAATAATAATTATATTATTAAGACAAGAAATAATTATATTCAAATATACAGGGTGACTGCGGGGTCGTGATCCGAACTTATTTTTCCCAACTTGGTACCTAAATGGTTGAGATTTTATTAGTATAGTGGATTTTGAAACAATTAAAGTTTAGCATTTAGTAACAATTCGAGTATAATAGCAACGATAGTGAATAAAAAAAAATCATTTAACGTTATTTAATTATATAAAAAACAAAGTAATTGTCTTAACGCTATTCAATCTATTGCGCTATGTTCCTAATGGTGTAGTGACTTTTAGTTTACGTTGTTGCTGCACGGCCCCGCAATCGCCCTGTATTTTATCCCGGGATTGAAATATCAGCCCTTATATTTATTATTTTCGCGCGCTTTTCCTTGTTACTGTAGAATTTGAGACATAATAGATGCAAAACAGATATTAAAATCTGTTGAAATTAAATTGTGTATAAAAATAGAACATTTTCAGCATTCAGGAATCTTATTAACTTATTTATTATACGAGTACATAGCTGGTTTTTCCGATTACCCATATTACCCGGCTGACTTAAAAGAAAGTTATGCGTGTGCTAGTCTGAAAATCTGCAAATCCAACAAAGATATAGATATGCAGAGTGAGTATTAAAATAAAAAATATAATAAGAACATGCGGCCGAGTTTTAAGGTTTGCTTCTTTGTTATACGTAAGTAATAACTTTATTTTTATTTAGAAGTGAAAAAGCTTACTTTAGTCCCTCGTGCCTTAACTTCGAAAACGGGCTAGCGTGACCTAACAAATTTGCTTGTAAAATTTTACAATGGTGGGAAACGGAACGTATTTTTTTATGTTGCTATTAGATACCGAACTCTGGGTCTATTGTAAAAATACTTATATTAGCCAACCAACTTTAAAAATGTGAATGTTTGTATTGATATTAGGATCTTTGAGTGCCAATCACGCCTTAACGGCAGAGCGGAATCCAATTGACAGTATTGACACATAGAATACTTTTATCCCGGAAAATTTGACAGTTGCCAAGGGAAGAAAGATAAATGACTTAACGCGGACGGAGTCGCGGACAAAAGCTAGTAATGTATTAAATCAATATGTGATTGGTAAATCTAGTTGTTTTTGTACATTTTGCTAATATTTCTTTAAAATAAGCTAGGTACGAAGTTTTTTTTGCTTAGTTGAATAGAGTATTTATACCCAAAATGTATTTAGGTAGTTGGTTGTTATTAAATGTGATTTTTACATTAAACGTGTTAAAATTGTAGTTACTCTGTTCAGTGATAAGCATTTTAAAAGGATAAAAAAACCAAAACTATTATAAAATAATAAAAATGCTTTAAAAGTGATATGATTGTGAGTGGGGACCTAAGTATTACTAAAAATTTCCGGCTTGACTATAAACGAAAAACATGAGTTTTTTTTTAAAGAAATATTCAGAATCATACTTTGTGTGACGTTCGTTATGTCAGTCACTCAAACCATTTTAACAAAATGTAATCAGCCTTTATACTCCTGACTGTTGGGTCTCCTGTAGGTAGTGATAAGACAGCCTATTCCATTATATCTACAAGGACCTTAATATTATTAGCTATGATTGTATTCGTATTTGGAGTTTTGTATAATAAAGTGTTTACACACATACACACATACACATACCTTCTGCGTATTAGGGACTCAACGCACAACATTGAACAGCTTCACATAAATACGTGCAGGTTTCCACACGAGATTTTCTTTCAGTGACTAACATCGTGTTCTTAAAATACAAATTATATTTCGCATACTCGTAAGCTCCGGAAAACCCAGATTAAGGCCGAGCCATACCGGTTGCGTGACGTGCACGTGCACGTGCGCGTTCGCTTTCCACTGCGTTGTAAAGTGACATGTCGTATAATAAGAATTCATACTATACAACGCAATTGAAAGCGAACGCGCTCGTGCACGTGCACGGCACGCAAGCGGTGTGGCTGGGCCTTTAAACCCACAATCTCTTTTGCTCGAGAGCCGCATGTTCAAGATCAATGCAATTATCTTTTTCTATTTAAATTTTAAGGTACACAGACTAATTCCGTTGACTTACGCTTACACCAATTCTGCCTTCCAAGGCCAAAAGGCAGTATCTCAGATAATACCCCTGTAGCAATATCAACCTTATTACTAATAGAGTAGAATTAAAAGTGCTTTGGTTATTGAATTTAAGATACGCTTATTGGCTAAGGAGGACAGAATTTGGCTCCTTTATTACCGAATTATTATTTGGGACATTCTTCACGGAAGCACAAGGATGCTCGAAATGCTTGTGTCAGTGGTAAAGAACCTTTTCAAAGTGTGTCAAACAAACTCAAGCAGCGTAATTTTAAAAGACCTTGTGTTATAATTATAACGTTCTAACTTAAAATAAGGAACAAAAAGCCAATATTTACTTTTATAATATTACTTAGAATTAGAATAATTATATTGTGTGCGTCGGTTTGTTAGTTTAAGGAATTCCGTTCCATAATTTTAACGAAGTGGCCGGCTTACTCAGCATTTTGCTACAATTGAGGATTATTTTTAAGTAGATAAGTAAATTAGACGGGAAGTAAGGAAAACTCTTCTATTGGTTTAACAATCTATACCTATATAATAAAAGAAGAAACTGACTAAGAATCGCTCAACGCACAGCCGAAACCGCTGGACCGAGGGACTTAAAATTTGGAGGGAATATTCTTTAGGGCCCTTTCTCACGGCAACATCCCGTTTTTTGCAGGTACAGTTTTTTGCAGAATCCCGTTTAGTAGTGTACGTGTTTTAATACTAGCAGCCACACGAGAATCTTTTTTATTTGGATACTGTAAACAGGATGCTCGTGTGACTGCTAGTAAGTATTCAAACATGTACACTATTAAACGGGATCTGCACAAAACCGTACCTGCTAAAAAACGGGATATTGGCGTGGGAAAGGGCCCTTAGATATCCTAGTGTTAATAAGTAAGGATTTTTGGAAATATAACTCCTAATAGGTTAAAATAGGGAGTAGCGGGAAATTAATTCTACACGTACGAAGTTGCAGGCATCCTCTAGTATGTATAAGAATATTACTTTCTTAATTAAATTGTCAAGAAAAGGATTAAGATTCTCATTTGATAAAAATAGTATCATTAGTCCGACCGCTGCTGCTCTGAATGAGTTTTCTCGAAGATGTGATCTATAGTTGAATAGGTTTGTCCAGACAGACATTAGCTGGAATCAGAGTGGGCTTAGCTCAAAATTAAAAATAGTTTGGAGCTAATTTTTGGTGATAAACCCCTGGCTCGTGTTTGTTAATATGTTTTATTGTATAAATAAATATATTTCGACTGGAAAAAGAGTGAGGGGACCACCACATAGATCGGGACCTAAGACTCGGATTGATGTAAGCTCTCGCTATTTTTTTCCCGTCAATCTATTGGGTAGGCAGGTATAAACAGGTAAGTTGGTACTAGTAATTTGCACCAAACCTAACGTTTGCATATTCTAAAGCCTTCATACTTTCGATTAGTATGTAATTTGTCTATTAAACAAACATTTGCAATTTAAAAAAAAAGTTCATTTTTAATAAAAAAAAAATGATATAAGTACTGGACTGAAATTTTTCAGCCTACCTATTCGCCACATATTATTTAGCGTATTAAATTTGATATAAAATACTTTTCATCGAATAAACAGCCCGGTCCAAATCTTCTCCTATTCGGATCTTAGATCAATAGGGAATCTGTAGGATTTTTCAACAAAATATGAAACACCGTAAAAGAGATCACCAAAAGTGAAATTAAAATTAAAATCCGCCAAGAAATACGCATGAAACTTGCATTTTCAAGTGCTAATAAGACAACGATTAAACAGAGAGATCCGATATGCACTGTGACGTCATGTAACAGGTCGGCCATAAAAACTCCACGTTAAATTCTGTTTTGCTACTTTTGCTAGAAAGTGATAGAAACCAATCTTTGTTGTATAAATCTGATAGTTCATCATCATATCAGCCTGTTGCAGTCCACTGCTGGACATAGGCCTCCCCCAAGGAGCGCCACAGCGCGCGATCACCCGCCCTTTGTAGTCACTGCCAGCTGCTTTCTTCAGGTCATCGGTCCATCTAGCCGGGGGGCGTCCTACACTACGTTTGCCTAAGCGTGGTCTCCATTCGAGGACCTTCCTGCTCCACCTCTCGTCGGTTCTGCGACAGACATGGCCAGCCCACTGCCACTTCAGCTTGCTACATTTTTGGACAATATCAGTCACCTTAGTCTTATGTCGTATGACCTCGTTCCGGATCTTATCCCTAATCTGATAGTTGGTTATTTGTTATTTTCATAGCTATTCAAAAAATGATTTTGGCAACTGTTCGGAACATGAATCAGCTTTTATTGAAGCTCTAAAAAACAGGCATGAATATACCCTATTTGGGTAGTACTGGCATTTAAATATTAGTGGGGGTGGGCCGTATAACGAGGAAGGGAACCGCGGCAACAATAAAGCGTGTTATAAAAGCGAAATTCTAACCCCCCAACGCACGAAGTGGGTGTTATCTTTGTTATATCTAGGTGTATATAGGTGGCATTGTAGCGATGCATCGATTGGGGCGATTTTGTTAAATATAATAAGCTATTTTAATCGGTATTGATCTTAGGAAGATTTATTAAAAATCGGCTGGGTCGTCTTTCTTTTTGTGTGCCCCATTTTTGTTAGGTAATAATAAATTTTGACTGGTACATAATGCTACTAGGCATTAAGTCCGCCATAAGTGCTTTTTGGTGCATCAAAAATTAAATCAATAAATAAATATCAGCTTTGAAAGTAGGAGTTTTCATTATATTTGGTAGAAAAACCTGTTATAACAGATTAATGACATGCAATACTTTAATTTTAACATTAAAATATAACCTCAGATACAGGTTTCTTAATATACCTACTTGGGCAATTTGCTTCTCGATTCTCAACATATTATAGGGAAGTTACGATATAGAAGTAGATAAAACCCTTAAACACCTATTATAGGTGAAAAACTTAAGTAAAGCTCCTCTTGCATGTAGTAGTAACACATCTGTATAGACCGTTCGACATTCTATATTTGAAATTTGACGATTGCATATTAATTTTGTGCCCTACTACATGTAAGAGGTCATTTACTTAAGTTCTTCACCTATAATTTACTTGGTAGCATGACACGCTCCAAAAGCTGAAAATGTGCTGTATTTCGGCTAAATAATAGAGAGAGAGAGAGAGAGCTCTCTCTCTCTCTATTATTTAGCCGAAATACAGCACATTTTAGCGAGTAACCTAACCTACCCTTGCTTTAAATGATCTCGTTTAACAGCAACACTGCCCTTCTTAGCAATAAGGAATATCTCAAATTCAATAACCAAACCGTTTTTAATTCTGCTCTAATAGCAATAAGGTTGATATTGCTACAGGGGTTTTATCAGGGAGGGCAGAACAGTACTGCAGCTTTTCTCATAATATTGACTGCCTTTAGCCAGCAAGTCCATTTACGGAGAATTCTAGAAGTATCTTTGTTCGAACAAGCTTTTGCTCTTATAACATTAGACTTAAGCGACGTGAAGTGACGACGGCTGACGCTACACTGAGCCGTGATGCGATTTGTGACAGATACGAGTATGTGATTCAATAAACAACTATTTAATCATACTAAAAAAAGTTCGTTAAAGACAACCGAATTTTTGTCTAATATAAAAGTGACTACGGAACAGAACTAATGCAATGCTGGTTGTATTGGTTGACAGGAGATTATGCTTTAAGGCAGCAAGTTCGCCATTTGTATACTTGCTGTGTGTAGGTATCGATAAAATTTATCGAGTTCTACCTGTACGGGTAGCACACGTTGTATTTTCTCGCTTGTCGCTCAGTGCTCTATCGTTACTGACTATGTAGAAAGGGAGACGCGAGCGACAACCATGTCGCGGGCAACTTGTGCTAGCCGCACTGTTTGGTTCATCTTACTAATATTTTAAATGTGAAAGTTTGCATGTCTGTCGCTCAATAACGCATGTACCAATCTGGATGAAATTCGGCACATAGATAATTAACAGTCTGGATTAGCACATAAGTTAATTTTTATCCCGGAAAATGGAAGATTTTCCGAGAGCGATAAAGGAGTTGCGCGCAAAAGCAAGTTAATATTATTAGTATTGTATAATTAATCGTAAATACTAACGGAAAGCCTCACTACATTAGGGATATTAAATATGCAAATAACCGAAGTAGGATGTTTACGTTTGTGTATTTAATATTTTACATGAGTAGATAAAAGTGTCTTTATGGAACACCGCATGCAAGCATAATGGAAAAAGGCTTACCTGCTTACGTGGCGCTCGTGTAAGTTTATGGTACGTCAGCATATTATTATGTTTATGCATCTATGTTAAATTAATAGCGTTTTTGTATCACGAGTCACGAGTGAGTAAAGCGACAGATAGACTTTTACGGTATTGATTGCTACAAAAAAAACCACTTGTACATCCAAACATTATGATAAAACCGGTTTGGTGTATTAAAGATTAGAAGATAGGCATATATGTAAGCAATTTCAAATAAAGCCTATATTTTAATATTATAAATATATCTTTTAATGTGATACTATTGTTTTTATCAGTTGATATTAGTTATAATTTAAGTTGTGATTGGCAGCGCTGTTGAGAGCTTACGTTTTTATTATAGGCTGTAGTATACCTTTAACATTATCTGTGGTTGTTTGTCTGTGACAGGGTTTTCGGCGCGCATGATGCGTGTCGTGGGAAGTTCTATTGATAAAGTTACCTATTACAGTTTCTCGTAAGTGAAACAAAGCGCATTTTAATCTGAAGATACGGATGACTCATTAGTCACAGGAAGTTCCCAGTCAGGGAGGTTTGACATACAAACGTACTCGGTCCTCATACCTCTATAAAGGCCGAGCCACACCGGATGCGTGACGTGCACGTGCGTGCGCGTTTGCTTTCCACTGCGTTGTATAGTGACATGTCGTAATGAGAATTCATACTATACAACGCAGTGGAAAGCGAACGCGCACGTGCACCTCACGCAAGCGGTGTGGCTGGGCCTTAAATAATCGCGCATTGCATCCACATTTACCTACTCTTGAGATTCGCATCCTAATCTGGCAGTTCAGGTTCAGTATCTCTTTGGCTTTTATCAATTTAAATGAAAGTATCGGCAACGAAATAATGCAAATAATGCACGAATAAAAAACTTCTCGTGTAATCTACAAATATAATGTCTGTATTAAACAAGAACAGAAGCGCTAAGAAAGGAAAAGAGCCAACAGTAATCTCTGCGGCGCGCAAATTCAATTAGGATGGCGGTTCTCGTTAGCACTTGTTATAGAAGCTCGTCCTAGCAAGTTTCACAGCGACTCATATCGTAATATTAGTCTCTTATCTAGGGTGGGGATTACTCTAGCCACGTAAATGAAACAGGTGTGATTTAGTGGGATTTGCCCAGAGATTCGTTAGCCTAAAATGCTAAATCAGTCGGACGAGATAATAAATTCCAATACAAAGAAAGGGTCAGCAATTTGTGATCCGAAGTGGGTTTTTGGTTAAGCTTTCTGATACTTGTGTACTACACGCCATTAAGAGGGTTTATTTTGTATCATTTGCTGAGTCTGTTAAATCGTAATGAGCTGTTAATTTGTTTGTTAGATTGTTGATATTATGTTTTTGTCTTCACACCATTTAAGTGCGGCCTTTTCAGTAAATAATGGGTGCGCCAAAGTTCATACAAAATTGCAACTTCTATTATTGGAACTCCGAAATTTTTTCTCATAATATTTTACATCATAATGATCACTCTTCATACTCTTCATAATATTTTTTAATACTAATGATCGGAACTTGTACTCATCTGAACTTATAACGCCAATGTTCATGGAACCGTACACTTTTCAGAATATCTTAAATATCTTACATGTAGATAAAATTAGGTCAGGTTAGGTTAGATTTATAACAATCCTCAAAAAGTAATAGTTTCTTAAAAAAATGGATTATGAGTTGCGACGATTATGAGTTAAAAAAGTATGAACAAAAAAGTATAAGCAAAATTTTTCGAAAAAATGATGAGTATAGACACAAATCGTTATTTGTATAAAAAATCTAAAGACCAATTTTATATGAGCCAATATGGACCCGTAAATAATACTTATTAGCCTTTTCTGGGGGAGTGAAACATTTTTTGAACACTCTGTTAATCAAACTTATCAAAGTCACCACCATCCTTGAGACTTATAAACTATGTGCAATAGATATTTCTCTAAATTTATCAAAATATATGAATTTACGAAACCGTTTACGTCTATCCTAATAAAATAACTGATATTACTGACGTCCGCAGAATATAAAACTTTGCACTTTATAAAAAAAATTACTAAAGCATTACAAAAGGTTTAAAAGTTATCTTCCAGTAATGACATATTATCATTCCAAATCAATATGCTTAGCTTTATGGGCACCATACATACATGGTTTAATTAAAAAAAAACAGTCAATCAATCAATAGATATATCAAGTTGTTTAAGAAACTCGAAATTGGCATAGCGTCCCACAAAGGATTTTTTTTTTATGTTACAAGTAGAATTTGTGCCATTTCCACATTTAGCCTCAGGCCACATTTCACTTTCAGGCCTTTTCTAATTATAAAAGGGA
This sequence comes from Acleris literana, assembly GCA_946894065.1. Classification (NCBI taxonomy): domain Eukaryota; kingdom Metazoa; phylum Arthropoda; class Insecta; order Lepidoptera; family Tortricidae; genus Acleris; species Acleris literana. Next base: position 7,456,105 of record OX335677.1, read on the forward strand.
CCCACCTTTGTCCCTTTGCGAACACAGAGCGTATTAGGGATTTATTTAGGGCTCATTTATGGGAATATAGCCGATGAAAAACATTTTTAAAAAGAAACAAAAAGCTAATTAAAGCTAAGAAATAAGTTAATAAACTTCTTACAATTATTGTCAAATAGTTGTAAAACAGTTTCGTGGTGAAGACATAAATATTTACATTCATTTTGACACATTTTTCAAACTGTATCCCGAGCTCATTTTTTTATCTTTTATCGAGTACCTAAGTTACCGAGAAAATGTAGGGAATGCAAATTAACCGGTTATTAACCGTTTTTGTATGAAAATAACCGGTTAAAATCGGTTAAAACCGGTTATTTGCATTCCCTAAGAAAATGTCTATAAAAATTGATATCAGCTCCTCGTGTCCTACTTAAATACGGACAAGAGGTGCTGCTATTCATGTACTTATACTATTTAGTATCTACTAAAATGTGATAGCTACTTGATATTGACGTTGACTGTAAAGGTGAACGTCCTTATTCATAAACGCAGTATCAACCTGTTTTAGTTAAAGTACGCGTCATCATTTCTGCCAAATGGAAATGTCACAAAGCATATTTTAAGCTCACCTTAGCTATTGTGCGTCTATGAATAAGAAGGGAAGTAATATGTAAAATAATGAAAGGAAACGTGTTTTTTTTAGTGACTCAGGCTACGGATGCCCCTGTAAAGATAGATAGGTATAATTTGCGGACCAACTGCTAAGTCTTAATAAAATAAGAATACGTCTTCGGATTCGAAAACACGACGTATGATTGTTCGTGCTAGAGCTATTCTGCCTTGCTATGGAGAAAAGGCGCATGTGCAATTAATTCATAGAGGCATATTAAACTCTCAAAGATGATAATAAGGTTGGATGTGCAATACAATTCATATAGTAGATGCGCCTTATTCTTCGTAGGAGAGCTAATGTACAGTCAGCAGCAGAAGTATCTACGCAACCGAAAAGGTCAAAATGATCTTCACTCGACTCTATTGTCAAGAGAAAAATGTTATTCTGTTTAGCTACTTTTGATGCTAACTGTACATGTATGTATGTAGCGGTTTTGGTAAGACAGGCGCATTAGTCGCTAGGAGTTAACCACAGTTTATACTCAACTGCCCAGAAGAATATTTTTTTTTAGTTGCACATAAATGTATATTACTTATGTGGAATATCCATGTCTCTTGACAGTGTACCTATTACCTATTTACTGTAGACTTAACGGCTCGACGAATTTTACAGTGCAGGATATTATTGGATTGGTTTTTTCACAAAAGTGTCAGATCCCAGGTTTTTACCATTAACATGAACACTTACACCAAAATATCAAAACATTCTTCCTCCTTTTTATTGTCAATGTCCACAGCGGTATTTCACAGTGATATCGCCAATGTCAAGTGAGTGAGAGTACAGGTCGACACACGTAAAAAGAGCTCTGAGCGGCTAGTCGAGGGGATATGTTTGCGCATGGTGTCTACTAACAAACCAATCATAGATAAGAGTGTATTACTGGGAACCAATAGCGTGGCAGCAAAACGAAGCGGTTTACGCTCTCCTCGCCGCGCCCACCAATATGGTCCGTAATTTGCTCACGGCGCACTTGCGCAGGCAGGTCGCTCAGGGCTCTTTTTACGTGTGTCGACTTGTAAATCAGTAAACAGGATAAATCAAAAGTATAAGCCGGACATCTTTCCATCGGCCATCTCCCCCCCCGAAGGTTACCGGAAGCCTATCAAAACACATACTCGTACGGTCGGGTTTTTAAAACTTGCGTTGTGTTAAACTTTAATTACATTTATTTATTTATTTTAATACTTTATTGCACAACATTAAAATAGTGTACAAAAGGCGAGCTTAATGCTTCAAGCATTCTCTACCAGTCAACCTAGAGATGAAACGGAAAATAAAAAGTAGGTGTAATAAAATGATAATATTTTCCCTTAAACTAGTTCTGGAAAATGTCTTGAACTACGAGGGGTGATCCAAAAGTTTTGAGAATCAGTAAGAACCATCTACATAATGATATTCTTTTAATGTGGACTATACCATGGCTCTAATGAAACTTAAATTAGAGAAAAGAAATGTAAACATTATTCATTTGTTTCCCTGTGATAGCTAAACAAAAAACATCTGTACTTGTCGTGTTTTACAAGACGGCAAAAATAAGAGTTAGTTTTGTAATAATTTGGACACAACTCCAAAAGGAAAAAGGTTTGGTACACTAATAAAAAATATTGTTATTGAAAATGAAACTTTGATTTATCATTATAAGTTATCATTGCAGTGGATTTTTCTATCTCCAGCTCTGTCACCAAAATTTAGGGTGCTTTTTTCGGCCTTTTCCAGGATTATTGAGGCCTACAAATAAATACTGCGACATTCTTTACTAGCAATTGAGTTCAAATAATCTAGGAGAGTTATATAACATTATTGTATCCTAATTATGGCAACATAATAAAAATAAGCTAAAGAAACAAAATTACAAATTTTCGGCAGGAATTGTGCTTCAGAGCCTTCTAATTGATAAGGGTGCTGCTCGTCGACCAAAGATCAGAACTGATAACCGCTCTTCCCGTTATTTAGCCCTAACTTTCGACTACTATTTCTCATTCACTAATGTTCAAAAACAACTACATAAAAATCACGAGCTGGTGATGACATAGTGAAGGTACAAAATTTGGCCTCCAAAAGTAAAATTATTTTTATAGTGGTAAAATAAAACAATTGAATGACGTTAATAAGTGTTCGGAAATATAGAAAGTGTGCTCATTCCAATTACAAAAAAAACGATTTACATATCTCCCATTTTTTATACCGATTATCAAAACTTTTGGATCACCCCTCGTATTGTTGGATATTGTTATTCTACAATATAGTATAATTACCTATCTATATGTTGCAAAAAGACTAGCAAAGTGGGGGTAAAACTTCCTGTTTTCTTAATGACCGCTTTGCTTTGAAAATTGCCCTTTTTTGACGAATTTGTTTATTAATGATACAAGCATTAACATTATGTTTTACATCAAAGGGAAGTTTAACTACTTTTCAATAAAATTCAGCCAAAACCGATGGTCCACGGGGAAACAAAGGCAAGCTTGGAAACTTTTGGAGTGGAAAATTACTCTAACTTTCTGTAATCACGTTTTTTGGTCAAACAGAACTTACCCGTTGTTGTTAATTCTCGTGGTTAGATTCTATTTAAAGTTTTAGAAATCAGTGGAATTGTTGGACACTGTTTAATGTTTTGTTATGAGGCCAGAGGTTTCGTCACACGTGTTGTACAATTTACTTTTCAAATTGTAGACGAAGTATAGTGAAACTTTAGTTGCCGAGCGCATTCTTTGATTCGACTAAATGAAAAATACATGCACTGTAATGTTAAAGAAAGAAAGAAAAAAAGAAAAAACATTTTTTCGTGACAAACTAACAAGAACAAAATACAGACATAGACAAAAGCACAGATTAAATAAGAGTTACAAAAAAAGACCTGTGGTCACGAAATGGCATTAAAGCCAGAACAGGTTTTCCATTCGCATGTTAGTAATTTTCTGACAGGACAATTTACACAAATACAAAAAAGCGGTACAAACCACATTCCATAATTTAACCTTCATTGTTGGTATAGGTAGGTACTAGGTAGATGAAGGCTTAAGTTCGTAACATACCTAATAAAACAGTCAGTCGAAACGGGTATTGAAACTCGAATATGAAGATCCCTGTTTTTTCACTTGTATTGGTTACGGAATACGAACTCTTTTGTTTGGTGCCAAGTTAAAGAGTTAGAGGCGAGAGAGAGCGTGCCGTTAAGCCCCGCAAATTAGGGTTGTTGTGTTGTTCAATATGACATGTACAGACACCTAAGTAAGCCTAGAAGGGATGTACCTATTACATAGATACTAACCCCCTTATTCATAAACGTTCAATAAACCTATTTTAGTTAAATTATGCTTGGTAATATATATGTACTATAAAAGGTTACTACTTAGACCAGCGGCTCTATTCAAGTCGGTAAAAACAATGTCGTCTTTTACCTGTTATCGTATTGTCAACGTTTTGATAGCTCTTATTTCCTTGACAGTATAATGGCGGCTGACGTCATAACAATACCATAACAGGAAAACTACGATATCGTATTTACCGCCTAGAATAGAGGCGCAGAATGCGCTTCAATACGTTATTTTACGTGCATCGTGCATTGACAAATTCAATTATAATGCGCTTATTCGTGGGTTGAAAACACAAAATTTTACACCGTGCATGCGTGCATAGTGAAACAATTGTTTCGAACGAAGGCTATTCAGTTTAACATAAACCTAAACCGAATACTTTTAGTAAGTTATCATATCACAAATTCGTCACAATAGACAGCCAGTGGAGACAGGCGTAAAGGTACGAGTATGTACATGTATATGCGGAAATGCGTCTTGTCTTCTGTCTTGTAAACACTCATAAGTTATATTTCTAAGGCAGAATATTAAACACCTAATCATATAAGTAGGTACATAATGATCTGTCACGAAAATCATGAACTATGGCATTATGTATGAGGCTGGAACGGTAAGATGAATAGTCTGGGTTCCGTTAATGAACGCGATCGCTTCGTGTCGTAAAAGATATTTTACCTGTCAGCTGCGACATTGCCTGCTTGAATTTTATCATAACTTAAAGCTCTAATATACTATTATAAATATACCAGGTACGGTACGACACTGTATGCGCCGTACACTCAGTATATATACTCGTACATCTGGTTTCTGTGTGTGAATGCTGCCTCTAATATACAGCATCTTACCTCAACTTATCTTCCAGTTAGGCCCTTTCGGATACATTTCGACGTCTCTAGGATAAAATTCAAAATTCAAAATATTTATCCAGCAAATAGGCCACATGAGGGCTCTTTTACACGTCGGTAATATAGAGTGAATCTACCAGCGCTTCGGACAAGACCATCATTGCGGAGAAGAAGCGCCGCAAGAAACTCCAGCAGAAGGTCATTTTTTCAATCATAAAACATACAACAACAATACTTAAAAGTAAATTACATGAAGTAATAAAGTAATAAAGATATTTTGTGCAATGACCCACTTACATATTCAGCTGTTCGAATGTGCACTTTCTTAAGATGTTTTTCCTTCACCGTAAGAACATCGGGTAATGTAGGTTAGAAAAACTCATTGGTACGTGATGACCGCGGGGGTTCGAACTCGGTACCTACCTTACGATCACGAGGCCACCGACGCTTTTATTATAAAGCAAGTACCTATCTAGCCCTGAACAATAAGTCCCTAGAATACCACCAGAAAGAGTGGAAATCTACGGTAGGCTTAGGGCATGCAAAAGCTCTTCATAGAAAGAGTTGACCAGAGCTGGAGCAAAAAACTTTGGAAACTCAGCAGAAGACAACTCCGATAAATTATCGGACTCTTCACTGGGCACTTTGGGGTTAAATATCTCCTAGCAAAGATGGGCCTTTATGACAACACAGATTGAAGAATGTGCGGCGAAGAGATGGAAACAGTGAAACACTTATTGTGTGAAAGTGATGCCCTCGCCGGAGTAAGAATAAAAATCCTCGGTTATGGCTACCCAAAACCAAACGATTTCAAGGCACTGTCATTGCACTCCACTATCCGCTATCTGGAAAGGGTGGAGGCTACATTGAATTAAGCGCTAAAATAGGGGTAATTACACAAAAGATCCCATAGAGTCGAAGTGTATCCGTAAGGACCCCACAAATAAGATAAGATAAGATCTAGCTCGGTATTAGGTACGACAAACTGCAAATCATTGAAATACCTGTCTCGATAGTATATTCATATTAAAAGCTATAAATAAAACGAATGAAAACCGTGGCTTGTGTACCATGTTAATAGAACCACTCTCGTGTTGTGTACGAGTACACATAGGGAGCAATGTTTGAGCGCGTTAAAATAGAAGGTTGAAAATCAAAGCTCTCCATGCAATGTCTATTCAACTCATCCAACTACGAATAATATCACGCGGTCGAGCGGATTTGTTATCAGCAATCAATGAATGGGATCCTATTGTTTGAAGGAATGCTGTTCATGGCATTTTCGGCCGGTTTACCTGATTTTCTCTTGCGTGATGAAGGCAGTTAAAATAGTATAAGCTCAAAACCGTTTTTATAAGTGGAAATAGTAGTTTACGTGACGGTTGCGTAATGCTAATTACGCAGAGTCGCGTACAATACTTTATCTACACACATATTATAAGTACTCTAAGATGGGTTCAGAAGCCGAAAGGCAAATGACCAGCATTACCTTACCTGTGGTAGTAGGTGACAGCGATGACAGCTGTAACGTAATTTTGAAATTACGTTAGCGAATATTGTAAGGTAATGAGATCCAAATTTGGAACATCTTCCAAAATTAACAGCTGTCATCGCTGTCACCTACTACAGGTAATGCTGGTCATTGCCTACGGGTTTTGTACGCATAATAGAGGACTTATGACATGTGTGTAGATAAAGGTATTTTTAAACATATCGCAAGTAATATATTTATGTAAGTACATGAAGTTCTTGAATAGAAAAAGGTTTGTATTTGATATAGTATAATTTAGATGTACGATAAAAACGAAATGATGTTTGTTTTAGTGTTATTTACATAAAACTAAAACTGGATCGCGTATCTAATAAAAGCGCTTGTATAAATAATTTAAATAGAATTATTACATCTGAACATGTATGTACCTGTAGCATTCTCGGGAAGGCTGTAAGTATTAATCTATATAAATGAAATAAGGGTTATTTAGATGTCAGTTGTCTAAGGTTTTTAGGGTATTTTTGGAATATTTGTCCGAAAAACACAGGACAACGTCCGTCGGGTCACATTACAATAAACATCAAACAAATTGACCCAGTCAAAAATATTTAGTAAAGAGCCTGTCGTCGTTACAGGAAACAACTATTGTCCAGTTGCATAAAACTTCATTAAATTTAATGTGATCTAAAGTCACGTGTTATCACTTATTACCTTGGTCAATTAAAAAGTGACAGAAGGTGCCCACATTAGGAACTGCTGCTCTTTTGCATAGCGTTCGTATGGCCAACGCACCACTTGCACTCGCAACTAACAGTATATTTGTCACTCGTATTTCATAGATAAACGAAGATTACCGATAATGGTTATTTGCGAGCTACGAGTAAGTATACTCGACGGTTTTGTTCGGCTTAAAGATTTGTAATTACTACCAGTATATTTTAATCCACATTACTCCCATCTTATTAACACGTACATATACGAGTATAAGAAACGGAGTAATGTGTACTAATGTGATTAAGGCTCTTTCGACTGCAAAAATATTGTATAGACAAAATAATTTTGTAGTTTACAATTTTATGTATGAGTAGTTAGGCCAACGCGGCAGTGGTTATGTGTGGTTGTATGGCCTGTATTCTAGGCGGTAAAAACTGTATCGTCTTTGATCTGTTATGGTACCAAATAACGAAAGAACAGCTATAGATTCATCTCTTTCCAACTCACTATGAAAACCATAAGTAAAAAGAAGTGAACCATAATGTATTTTCTGCTTATTTAGTACGGTTTCTATGCCTTTAGTATTTCTTCTGTGTACCTACTGTACTAATCTGTCAAACGTGCGACAAGGTGTAAAAGTGTGCTTATACCTAAGGCCGACTGTAAGAAGGTACGGTAAGGCAAACTGAAAGACGTACCTTTTTCGGTCTTGTTACAATTAGTTGCGTTTCTACACGACTTAAAAAGGTCAAATACGGCTTTTTCTGAACCAAAGATTTCCTTTAGCAGGATTAATCTTTGGGTTCATTTTTCATGCGGGTGGGGGGGGAGGGTTTTGATGTCTGAGGTTAATAACTGATTAAGTTTAGGTACTAAGACAAGTATGGTATCATTTTTTTTCATTTTGGAATAAAAATTGCATTAATCTATAGTAAAAACACAAAAAAAAACAAAAAGAGTTAAAATGTTTATTTTTTTGTAACTATTGAAGATGAGGCTGAATTGGATCCAGAGGCATTCGGGGAAGTAGGCAAATGAGGGAACACCTGGAACACTTTAAACTTTTTTATGTTTTAAATACCTTTGTAAACTAGTTATGGCGTAGTTAATCATGTTTGCAAACCCATACCTATCATTCAAGGATCGCAAAATATCATTTTAATTAGAATTCTTCCATTTAAATTTTTAGCATCGTCAACAGTTTTTATCTACACTCATATCATAAGTCCTCTATTATGCGTTCAAAACCCGTAGGAAATGACCAGCATTCCCTTTGGTAGTAGGTGATAGCGATGACAGCTGTTAATTTTGGAAAATGTTCCAAATCTGGATCTCATTACCTTACAATATTCGATAACGAAATTTCAAAATTACGTTACAGCTGCCATCGCTATCACCTACTACCACAGGTAAGGCAATGCTGGTCATTTGCCTTTCGGCTTCTGAACCCATGTTAGAGTACTTATAATATGTGTGTAGATAAAGTATTGTACAAGACTCTGCGTAATTAGCATTACAACACTCGTGTGTTCTATTATGAAACTCGCCTTGCGGCTCGTTTCATAAACCACACTCATGTTGTAATACCTGTCATTACGCAACCGTCACGTAAACTAGGTACTATTTCGTACTACACCCATACGAAACATTTTAATTTGACATTACATTTTTTATAAGTGAACGAATAATACGGCTCTCTAAAGCATCTCGTTTTTTTCAACATTCACAATTGTTTATGAGTTATGGAATTTTTCCTTGTGAAATAGGTTATTTTATGTATTTTTATTTCGGAACGGAGTCAACATGATACCATAAACGAATTCGGCATCCCCAATTTATACGAAAACAATACCAAACTTGGCCTAGTAGCTTAACCAATGTCGATATAAAGATAAAGTTGACAACCCCCCCCTCAAAAAATTACATCAAAAATCTTGGTGGCTCCACTTAAAAGCCATCCTTGGGCCCCAAGGACCAATCCTGCGGAATTCCTGCCAAAGGAAATCTTTGGTTCACGAAACGCCGTATTTCATCTGCTACAACTGCCACTAAATGAAAATAAGACATAAAAAGGTTCGTCTTTCAGTTTCCCTTACTGTAGGTACGTTTCTTAGCACGTACCTATTGTGTCATTATGAGCGTAGTTGTTTGTCACCTCGGGCGGGGGTATTCCGACGAAGGAGTTTTCCGTCTTTTTAAGATTTTCAAAGGAGTACAACGTATTGTATTTTTTTTGCTCCCTTCTATAGAAATTGAAGCATCTAAACTAACGTGCTATAAATGGGCACAAAAATTGATCTATTTTCTCTTAGATTTAATTAGTATGAAGCTTTAATTATATCATATAACGTGGAGTTAACTTTCAACTTTACTTAAGTAAGCTTAGAAAGTACGTTTTTATCACAATAGTTTCTGAATTTATCCCTAATGGGTACTTCGACGTTGAAATACACGAGTATACGAGAAGCTCTAATTTTCTTAAGAAATTATAATGAGCTCTTTTAACAGCATTAAAACGCTGTTATAAAAATCTCCGGCGAGGTTTATTACTTTTCTCATTCCGAACATTTTAGAAGTTTTCATAACGATTAAAGAATTATTTAGTAATTCAAGTAGTTTAGTCGGACTCGCTCTTTAATTTTTAGAGATTTAACCGTTTATGCAAACAAGGTTCTATAATTAGCAATTTTAGGGGCACTGCCAATTCACTGCCTTTCAGTGAATACTCTTTTAATTTAAAACCGCGTTTAATAATAATAATAATAATAATAATAATAATAGTTTATTTCAGATAAAAGAATCCATAATTTGTTAGTTAATATAAAGCTATGTTAGTAGGTACCTAAAATTATTTTAATTAATACTAAAGATCGGTGTGGAGCTGCATCCATCTCCGCAGGAGTGGAGAGTCCCACCTTAATAATAATGTTTGTAATTTCTTAATTAATAATACATAGAATAATTTAACTAATAATAGTTGAATAATTGTTAAGAAGGAGGACATTATCCTACGTACTTATTGACGAAACACCGTGAAAAGACCTCTTTTTTTTTTTAATGGTTCCGTGTAATAAAGACCGATGATATAAAGTTGCCTCGAGTGGGTGAAGTTGCCACGAGTGAGTGAAGTTGCCACGTGTAGGTAGGTGAAGTTGCCGCGTGTAGGTAAAGTTGCCACAAGTTGTTGAAGGTACCACGTGTATTTAAAGTTGCCACGAGTGCGTGAAATTGCCACGAGTAGGTCAAGTTGCCGCGTGTAGGTAAAGTTGCCACGAGTGGGTGTAGTTGCCACTAGTGGATGAATAAGCGGGTGTTTATGGGTCGCGATGATCACTTACCATCAGGTACTCGCTTGCTTGTCTGCCTCCTACTTCATATTTTAAAAAAAGTTGCCACGATTAGGCGAAGTTGACTCGATTGCCACGAGTAAGTAAAGCCCTATCCGCACGTCTTGTCCGAAGCGCTAGTAGATTCACTCCGTATTACCGACGTATAAAGAGCCCTCACGTGGCCAATTTACTGAATAAATATTTTGAATTTTGAATTTTGCATTTTGCATTTTTATTCAAGGCTAAGCTCTCGGGCCCTAGGCAAGATTCATAACGCTAACGGAACGCTAACGGAAACTGTCAAAATGTATGGAAATGATATAAGCGCTCGACGCGACCGTTCGGCAGCAGTTTTCCCTCAACTCTTTTTCCTTTTTTCCTGTGCTCAGTTGCCTGCCTTTATATTTTTGTACAAATATTCATGACCGATTTATTATATGTATTTTACTCCTCTATTAATTCCCATGGTAAAATAGTAATTTATTACTGATTATTTCACTTAATAAACTATTACTACTACTATACAGGGTTTCCCTAAAACCAACGCTAAAACTGAGAGGGCTGATAGAGCAGCTAAAAACCTTTTTGTTGCAGTATTTTTTTTAAGTAATCACATAAACTTGTTTTATCCATACAAAGTGAAAAACAAACACTGGGACACCTAGTATGGAGACAAACTTTATGTGATTACTTAAAAAAAAATACTGAAAAAAAAGCGGGCAAATAGGTTTAAAAACTTCGCTGATTCGTAATGATTCTGATTATGTAAGATAACACGGAAAAACTTATGAAATAAAACATGAAATTAATGATTTTTCGTCACATAGACATAAATTACAAAAATTCAGATTAAAATGATCAATATCTCCGAAACTAGTAACAATCGCTGAACATACATAGGGGTTAAATCGATAGCTTTTTAGCTGTTCTATCAGCAATTTCAGTTTTGACGTTGGTTTTAGGGACACCCAGTAAATTATATTCTCTTATTACTTAAAAAACTGTTTATGTAGTCAACCGCTGTCTCTTCGTTCGTGTGTCACGTTGGCGCCACTGAAAATCAGCGTCGCAGTTTATGCTGCGTGACATAGTGCTGAGTGGCGCCTATTTTGACGTCACGGAATCACCGTGGCATATATATACAATTGTATTTTTTTTCTAAATTCCTTTTCATTATTGTTTAATTTTGTTTTCTGTGTTGCCATTCTTTGTTTGATGTTAATTAATTCTGTTTCTTTCCTTGTGATCGTCGAATAAATGTTTCTATTTTTATTTCTATTTCTATAATTATTTATATTTTCTACAACGAGAAAGTACGCGGAATGCAGTGTCTTTTATAAAAGGCGTCAAAAGAACGTTCACTTGCATTGCCTAAGAGTGGAATTTAGTATTCAACAGAACAAAATGACAAATTTAATTTTATAAGGTCTCCGTTTAAACTCTGCTTGTCGCCCCACAGTTCTCCGAGTTAAAAGAGTGCTATTTATGAAATCTGTCATCGCGAAGCGTCCTTTGCACTTTCATTATGCGTTCGAAAATGGAGCAAAAAAGAAATACGTAATGGAAATGATATTATATTGCTCTGTTTGTAGTATTATAGTAGTTCTGGGCAACGGGGTAAAACAATATTGATTTTAACATACTATCGTATTGTATTTAACTGGGCCACCTTTACTTACAAGTAAATAAGAGCTATCCTAACCACAATACTGCCCTACTAATCCAATACGCAGTATCTAGAATAAAACTTCTGTAGCAATATCAACCTTATTACTAACAGAAGATAATTTAAACTGCTTTGGTTATTACATTTGAATACAGCTTTCTAGGGCAGAATACGACATCATGTCAACAGTAATACGGTTTTACCCAATATAGGCCCTCAGACTCAGCAAATACCCAGTATATAACAAATGATAATTCGGATAGACGACGATATGTTAGACCAAACGTTATTAGGGATTCGGGGCACCCTGAGATAATAGGGGTGTGTCCTGGGTAAAAATAGAATTCTAATTAGTCCGTCAGTAAGATTATCAAAAAATATTGAATACGTATTTTTTGCTTTTTCAAGTCGATCAAAATCGACAAATATAACACGCATCAAAGTTCGGGAGTGGGAGCTCGTGACGTCACAAAGTGGTATAAAGTGTGCCACGGCGTGACGTCACGCGACACTTCAACGCACTGTATCTTCGCCATTTTTTGTTTAATTGACAAAAGAAAAAATATGTATTCAATATTTTTTGATAATGTAAATTAAGGCCTAATTAGATTTTTTTTAGGACACTAGCCCATTATCTTTGGTCTAAGATCCGAATAGGAGACTACCTTCACCCAGCTGTGTATTCGATAAAAAATATTTATAATTATCAAAATTAATATGGTAAGTAATATATGGCAAATGGGTAGGCTGAAAAATTTCAGTCCAATACTTATACATTGTAAAAAAAAATAAATGCAATTGCTTGTTTAATAGACAAGTTACATACTAATCGAAAGTATAAAGCCTATAGAACTACTATACTGGACTGAACTTTTCCAGCATACCTATTCGCTATATTATATTACTTAACATATTAAATTTTATATAAAATACTTTTTGTCGAATAAACAGCCCGGTGAAGGTCGTCTCCCATTTTATATTACTTCTTATACCTACTTGATGTTTAGACGGCGAGCTTAAGTTATCCTGTCAGAAGAACAAGACATTTTATTGGATTGGTAGTTTTATTTACGTCGCAAGAAAGTACGATTTTACAAGAATGTGATTCTCTTTGGCGTATTGTTTTCAATCTCAACGCAGCTATAATATTAACCGGCGGGTTTAAGTTGTCTGGTCAAAGCGTACAAAACACATTTTAGGGCCTGCATTCTCAATTAAATAACTTGACACCATATAGGCTCACTTGTAATCTCTGTGAACGGATTGTCGATCAAAGCCATGATTCTAATGAAGTTCCTAGATCAAATTACTACCCTCATAAGCCGATAGGCATTATCTCAGACAAAACTCCTGTAGCAATGTGAACCTCATTGCTAACAGAATAGAATTAAAACTGCTTTGGTTATTGAGTTTAAGGTACTGCTTATTGGCTTGGATTAGTATTTGAATAACTCGTTCTAAATGACTGCCAATTATCACGTCCGATTTGAGATGTAATAATCCCGCAGGCCTAAAAGGGTGGCCAATGTGCGATGTGGCAGTCGATAAATAGGGCTCACTTTATCGAATTTAGCCGATCAAATAGCAAAATACAGGGCATTTGGCGATAGATTGAGATCCTTACTTAATATTTGTGTTGTAACACGATTAATATCTACATTTAGTTTTAGATTTTAATCTGTTGTTATTGACTAAAGGCACTCAAAGTCAGTAATGACGATTTTTCGTACATAAGTTTGAAAAAGGAACTACAGTCTGTGCCAGTTGAAATGGCCAAAGATGTAAACACACCCATCCGAACCTTACCGTAGAAATTGACAAAATGGCTTTTGCAAAAATGTTTTTATAATATAAATGAATTTATGAATTATAGTGACCTAAATGGATACTAAGGAAATACGACATTTTACTTTTAATAATTAATGATTGTCTTTTTTACGGAATGTTATTTATGAATGCTATTATTTATTGAATTATAATTTGTATGTTTTTATTTGTAATTGATAATTGTATTTTAGATTTATATAAACATTTTAGACTAACTATTAATATTTGCACGCTTGCATGCAAGCTGAACGCAATGGATTTTTAATTATTGAACATATGCTCTATGTTATACTGTGTTCTGGCAAATAAATATGATTTGATTTGATTTGATTTGATTTGAAACAATTTACCATTATTACTCGATAATCACGTGATCTTAAAGATCAAGTGAGGTCTTAGCAATGATTTGTGCACTTGATCGTTACTTTCACATTAAGTTTACTATTAAATAGCTATTACTTATACGTTATTTTAAATAAAAACACGCTTAATGAAAATTTGAGTTATGTGTCATACGGTACTAATTTGATTGACACAGTCTATAGTTAATAGTCTCCAAAATGTCTCTGAGTTCGACGGTTAAATGTGTTATTTGTTCATTTTGTTAAAGGTTATGAGATTGACGTGAATAATAACGTAATTATGCTGATAGAATTTGGTACATTCGCTAGAATGCTCCAGAAAATGCTCAACTCTATCAGCACCTTAAGATGCCAACATTTTAATGAACGCAACATTCTAACAAATTAGATTTTTTTAATACTTTGACAAAAAGAAAACTTGACACTGCTGATTAAAGAAAAAATTAAGATGCAAGGAAGTTTCCTCGGTTCATTCGTTCGTTAATTAGAGAAAATGTTCTTTTACAACAAACCTGTCTAATTTACTTGCGCACGCGTTTTAAGCTTTATTTATATTCGAACATAAATTAACAAATAAAACGCTCAATTTATTTGTATTTATCATTCATGTATAGTAATGATCTCCCAACCTCAACAAAATTTAATTTAATGTTTATTTTTGAGTTAATTCCTTTTCTCTTGCCAGCACGCACCGTAGCAAAGGCAAAAGTTGTAGCCGACTACAACGGATCGGAATGCTACGTCGTCGGACCAGCGTAGCGTGTCGCTCGCGCTACAAATAACTCTTTTGAACTAGTCATGTCTTTCCAAGAACAACGGTTACAAAGATAATAAACATGTCATAACATTAATTTGAAAATATACTTTGCTGGGACAAAATGGCTCTTGCATACTAGAATTTAACTATTAAAGTGCAAGGTTTTTTGTCGTTGTGTTGCGGTCGGGTGATGAATCATTCAAATATATACTAGTGTAGGAGAACGATCACGTCGGGGTCACCAATGTAGGAGGACGATCACGTCGGGATCACCAATGTAGGAGGACAATCACGTCGGGGTCACCAATGTAGGAAGAGAGGACAATAGAGAGATCTCTCTCCAGGCGGGTGTTATGCCTGGGGACCGAAGTCCATTGGAATGAAGTTGGAAGTTGTATATATGTCATCTGACTGGAGAAACTTCGTTAGCGCGTTGTAGAACACATAAGTTGCGCTGTCTGACGCTGGTGGCGCTAGCGAGGTAGCGAGTTGGTTGATACAAGTTGCCGTTAGATGTCGCTAGGTCGCCACACTAGTATGTAAATTCAATTCAGCGTTGAATTCTATGCAGCAGCGCTCGCTGACTCGATTGTATTTATCGATATCGCACCGAGTTAGCATACCGACAACACTATTCGAATTTATATTAGTATCGTCCTCGCTATTCTATTTTCTTCTATTTCCATATTTCTTGTATATATTTTAGTTCTTTGAATAGGGTTTTACTTTAAAACATAAAAAGATTCCGATGAGTCATTCAATTTGTTCTCTTAACCAGGGGTTCCCAAATATTAAGGTAAGTACCTAACGGAAGATTCACCATATTCCTTTTATTTTATGGAACCCCACAACAAATACTTTCGTCTACAAGTGAGTATTTTTTCTTAGCTGTAGTTTTGTTATAGATTTTCGGTGACTTTTCCACGGAACTCTTAGGTTCCGCGGAACACACTTTATGAATCGCATCTCCCCATCTCCAATTGGCAATTAAATGAGCGGTCAATAGCAACGCGACGACCTCCGAAACGAGCCAATCGTATTTTGGTTACACAATACTCAAACCCGAAAGTTACCTTAACAAAATATTATATTCCCTTGCTAGGAAACCCTTACGATTACTTCTCTTGGTACAAATGTAGTGCGTAGGTAATCTTTCGATATCGTATTTCATGTTTGTCTTGATTTCTTGATTAGTTTAGAAGGCGACTGAGAAGCGGGGTGAAAGGGAACTTTTCGATTAACTAAGACGTCATATGTGGCATTATCTATGTAGAGGGACCTTATTGTCGATGGCGCTCACGCCGCACTGCGTTACGCGACGTTGTATTTATATCGGAGCATCTTTAATAATGGCGGAAGCGCCATCGACAATAAGGTCCCTTTTTTATAGATAACCTCACTTATAATTATTTACTACATCTGTAAACGCATCTGTAAAAACTACATTACAGTATCTTATAATAAAACAGTTCCGTTACTGACTGATGCGCAGATTCTTAGAGTCGACTAGTGATTGTAAGGTACCGAGTTCGAACCCCCGCGGTCACCATGTACCAAACAGTTTTTCTAACTGAAGTACATTATACCCGATGCACCTACGGTGAACAAAGAACATCGTGAGGAAACCTGCACATTCGAACGGCAGAGTGTGTAAGAGGGTTATCCTAAAGGGGTCGAAGTGTTATCTGTAAGATAAGATAAGATAAGACTAAATAAGTCTAAATAAGTACTTACTGATTAAAAAAACATAAAATCCTACGGTCTAACTAATTTTATTTCCTAATGCCCTAACTTTCTTCCTACTAATTCTATTTCCTTCCTTCCTACGTATTTATGTTTATCTTTCAATCACATATACATGAAACATATTCGGATGAAATTTGGTACTTGGGTAGTCATGTCGATTCGAATATATAGAATGCTTTTTATTCCGGAAAAATTGGTAGTTCAAGTGGGAATAACACAAATTCCATGCGAAGGAAGGAGCGTGCAAACGCAAAATATTATAAAAAAGTAAAATATTATACCGTAATATTTTAGTCTGCTACTCTGGGATCTGAACTAGAAACTCCCGTTTATCCATAATTTTGTTTAAAATCTTATTATGTTATTTATTATTATTGATTATTAAGAAAGTTTAATTGATTATTATCTATATGGAATCAGCTCTCGGCGTCTGTATTTCCGAACCAATACGACTTGGGGGCAATGGGGGCCTTCAAAAAACGTGCCTTCTTTTGTTTCAAAGGCCGGCCGATTCCTCTGGTGTTGCGGGTGTTTATGGGTCACGATCATCACTTTACCACCAAGTTACACATAACAAAGTAAAACGCATGATAGAACTATAATTAAGTACCAAAAAATTGAATACCTATTATTCTATGTAAATTATTAAAAAAACGTGGAAATAAAATATTAACCCCCTTACTAATAAACGTTGAGTAACGGTGGTTATCTGTCATTGTGACATTTGAATTTGACAGATAAGGACAAAACATTGTATAGCTATACCACCGTTACTCAACGTTTATTAGTAAGGGGGATAGTGCTTAACGACTGTTAAAAGAATTCTTAATTGATAATCGACAACATTTTAAAAAAAAAAAGCATTTTTGTTTTTTCGCGTTTATAATAGCTGGTTAAAAATTAGACGACCCGTGTTTCTCGGTTTTTCTTTATTTAACTTAAATTCGTCGTTAATAATTTATTAAAGAAATAGTCATTAAAAAGACCGTATATACAAAGTATTTCTAATACTGATGTCGTGATCTTAGCTTGATATAAAATTAAAAAAAGTAACTTTAAACAGAAACAGAACTGACTGTCATATCATGTCACTTTTCAACAATAACAACTGTAACAACATAGTCGACTTTGGGCATATTGCGTTGCGGCTATCCTCTTTTACAAATCCGTTAGTCACTTTCATTTTAATAGCGTATATCAAAACAATAGTATTACGAGAATCGAAAGCGTGTCGTTAGAATCAAGTAATCCGTCAGACAGGTAGATAAAAAAAAATTCATGACAGTTGTATATTTTTTTCAATTCCTATGGTAATAAATGGACTAAGGGCACTATAAGTATATTCCTAACATTCACCATCAAACTTATTTTACTGTTTTTCCGAAATATAAAAAAAACTACTGCATAAAAAATTCCAAAAAGATTTTTACTGTAATCAGCAGTGTAAAATCTACAAACGGTATTTTAATTTACTTCCTTAGCACATATGAATTGTTGTCAAGATCTCAACAAAAATACAATTAGACGTAGTAAGACATGTTCCCTGATATTAGGGGATAATCAAAATGGAGTGTAAAAAAATAAACATGTTCTTCCGGCAAACGGCTCTCGCTTACAAAGTATTACAAGAAATATTTCGTCGCGCTTAATAGCAGAAAAAAAGGAAAGAAATTTTAAAATTTGGAATTTCTCTCTTGTTAAACATTTTTCTCTTTCAATTTCTTTTGTAAAATGATTTTGTAACATTCTAACTAATATTGACTTCAAGTGTTGAGCCACCAGAATACTGACTGCATAAAGTCAATATAAAAAAATAATAGGATAAGTATTTAAACTTCGATTAGCCTAGTTGTTAGCAACCCTGTCTACAAAGATAGCGGTAACGGGTTCGATTCACGATACAGGCAAATATTTATCTGTTTAAGTATCGTTTTCTAGTAAATACCCGTAGAACCATCTTAAAGCTTGGTCCGAGACTAGTATCTAATATTAAGTAATATATCATTGTAAGAGCTTTAGCAAAAGCTGGATAGTTAATCCAAAATCTCGCATACAATTACGACTACAAACTTATTATTAATTAGTAGTAGATTAACGTTTCACGCCCCGAGCTAAATCGTGGAAGTGGCTACGAAGTAAGTAATTTAAGTGAATTGATGTAGGCGGAACCACTTGTTTAATCAACATTTACCGTGGGGGTTATTCCCTTGAGTCACATACATCTTTGACGAATTTACCAACAAGCCTATGATTTCGCCAAGCGTCCAGTGGCGCCCTCACTCCTATTATCGTGTTTTGTAATAAGGTAAAGTTTTGTCTTGAAATCGAAGGATGATTTTTTGTTGTAAAATGAATACACATTATGACAAAGTTACCTTCGTGTAGTCAACTTAATGGTTTTTTCATGTCTTCAACGTAGCTAAGCCAATGTCAAAAGTACTTACTGCTGCGTAATACTCGTAGGTACACGGATCTAATTACAATTGCCGGTCACGTAAGAGAATAACATCACATCACACATCTGTTTGCATTGTAAATTTGATGAGACGGAAACGCATTACCGGCTCACAGCAAACGAAGATACGCAGAAAACCACGGAATTGAGTGTATGGAATATTGGCGCAACGCAGAGAAAAACGGAAAATCTGTTTTTAAAAGCAAAATGAACTTAAGTTTCGTATTGATTAGGTGACAAAAGTAATTCAAAGTAGAATAAATTGGGAGATGCCGGGAGAATCAGACCCATCAGTGGACTTTTAAATAAAATGCTGCGAATCAAAACATTGGCCGATAAGGACGATGAAAAAATACTTGAACTTAATTAAAGTTTTCATTTTCTTAATTACGTGTTTTTTATACCGCTCACATATTCTGCTGCTACTCAATGCTTACGACGTGAGTATAATATCATTTATCAATGGGTCAATTAGAATCAAATTTTGGCATGAGCTATCCATCAAATTTAGGCATCATATTATCAAAACGTCGGGCAAATCCGACGCTGCTCTAGTATACAGACCCCGACCTAAATCGATAGTCATAGTCATAGTCATAGTCATATACTTTATTGCCTTATGTTGTGTTTACAAAGATGTTATAATAAGTTAAATGCTCTAACATAAACCCTGGGAGGGCACTGCAATGTCAAATACAATACACTTTCCTATATATTTAAATGTCAAGAATTATTATTACGAATTATTACATGCCATTACTATTAACTAGGTGTGTAGGGATATACAGGGTGTTAGGCAGAAGGTTGGACAAACTTCAGGGACTAACTCTGTAGGTTATACTCATCAACTTTTACTATGGGACCAACATCCAAATCGCGAAAAAATAAACAGCTGCTCCATACATTTCGGCTGTTTAGCTCTTAAAGTTTGTATGGAACAGCTGTTTTTTTTTCGCGATTTGTTTGTTGGTATAACCTACAGAGTTAGTCCCTGAAATTTGTCCAACCTTCTGCCTAACACCCTGTATAACATCGAATTAACGTCTCGAACTTTTTTTTTGTAAAACTGTTTCCCTAACGATCGTCTTAAATTAATTCAACATTAAAAGAACGGAAGCAATAAGTCGAGAACAATCACGTTACCCATCCATCAATTCATAAGCGTAAACAATGAGAGAATGTCAGAAGTCTGTATTTACCGCGCTAAGATAAATTCTGGTGATTATCTCATTTCGATGGCCGGATGTTTTGTTTTGCATTGATCTTTAATTCTCGTGGGTAGCTTGTCAAGTATGAATAACTATGGTACTAATACTAACTATCAGTACCTGGAAGACCGAGCGTCACTCGGGTTAAAAACGTATTTTCCCGAAGAAATCTTGACAGATCGATTTTTCGCCCCCCTATATCCCTATATTGCTCGTTTAATAGTATATGATATATATGTATACAAAATATCTCATAAAAGACCCAACCGATTTTCTTAAAATCTAGCTAAAAACGAACCCGATTAAACTACCTTTCTTTTTAAAACATCCGATTCGTCCATTCCTTTGGGAGCTACAATGCCACAGACACTTAGATACACCGACATACAGATACACAGATACACACGTTAAAATAATCGAACCTTTTTTGGCATCGGGGGTTTAAAATAATATAATGCTAAGTATTAAGAAGTGGTCTCTGCCTACACCTCTGGGAAACAGGCGTGATTTAATGTATTTATGTATGTAAGTATTTATTATTGGGTCATCTACATAAGTAGGTAACTGCACTGATGCATAAATTTTCATCAAATCCATGAAATTTAACATACAGATAAACCATTTCCTTGACTCATATCAAAACATCATTATTATCATAAATAATAAGAAAGTAGGATTGAGGAGAGAAAACAATTCTTTATACATTAATAAACTTTAAAATACCTCGTGTATTCATAAGTATTGAGAAAAACTTTTACTTCAAAAAATAAAACATAATAAGACTGGCAGTTGTCTAATTCTTTTTTCAATTTTGAATTTAAAGGGTTAGGCTCGTAAGAGCTAAATTGCAAAACGACTATGTAACCAAAACGCCTTTTTTGTACAATGCCCTAGTAAGCGAAATATCTAGATTGTACGTAATGCCTAATTAGGCATAACGTCATGGTAGTAAAATGACAAAGTAGCATTAGATTCAAATTGTACATGGCCTTAGTTGTATCATGACTCATTATGCAAAGTTTCTAGATAGTATAAGGTCTTGGTTTTAAATCGTCTAGGTAGAAAAACGTCGTGATTGCATAACGACGAGCTTAAGTATATTTAGATGAATTTTATGTAGGAACGAGTATTTATTGTCTAGGACTCCATACTACTTACTAATTTATTATTTAGTAATTATTTTACTAATCTATACATAGGTATAGTACCTATATCCATAACTACTAAAATTAAAAATGTGAGTAACTATGTCTGTCTGTTACGCTTTCACAGCTAAACCGCTGGACCGATTTTGTACACTAAAGATGTTTTTCAAAACTTGAAACTTGAATTTAAGAGGCCAGATACTCACCTTTTTTATCAATAAAAGAGTTCCTTTACAAACTACAGTTTGTGATTTCCTTGTCATTCAACCATCTAGTCGCTTTGCTTTTTTTAAGGTTATCAATTTTTGACGATATGCCAGCCTAGTCGTTTTACTATCAGTACTCTCTGCATATATTGGCGTTTTGCAACTGGGACATTTTGTTATTTGGGTGTTCTACAACAAAACGTTATAGAATTAAATCCAATCTTTAACCCAGGCATTCTACTATTAAGACGATTTACACAATTAGACATTTTGCAACCAAGATCTTATAAACCTAAGTCGTTTTGCTTAAATAGTCGTTTTGCAAATCTAGATCTTACGAGTCTTACCCGAATTACGTGCTACTGTCATTTCGTTACATATGGCCGGAAAAAACCAATGGAGATTTTCGGTGTCTTAAAATGTTTTATGATTAGCCGCAACTTTATATATTGCACCATAAAACGTTACAAGGAGACTAATTCTCTGAAAGATCGCCAAAGGAGTGGTCGCCCGCGGTCTGTAAGGGCGATTGCGAACATTACATTAAAATAATCAGAGAGCGACTTCGCCGAAATTCATGTCGCATTTCGCGTGTTGCGGTAAACAAAATACTGAAACACAATCTCAAGGTAAAGGCTTACAATCGTAGGAAAGTTTACTTTTTTAATGATCGCCTTAGTAAATTACGACAGGAACGTTGTCCGATGGTGCCTAAGAGACACGATGCGAAAAAAATACTCTTCACCGATGAAAAAATCTTCACGTTCCAAGAAAAGTTCAACCGACAAAACAATAAAGTTTATGCCAAAAGCAGCAAAGATGTTCCAGCTCCAGCACGAAATGTATCGCGTTCCCATCATCCAGCGAGTGTGATGGTATATGGTATTATGGTAGGGCGTTTCGTATGAAGGTGTCACTCCGCTCCATTTTTGCGAACAAGGCGTCAAGGAGCTCATAATCATTTAAACAATGTTATTAACTTTCTATGTAAAGTTGTAAAGATTTTGATAAGAACTAATATTAATAGAATTAGGGAAAAGGCGATTGTGTAAAAATAAGAACTTTGTGGGATAGATGGATGTAAACGAATGTTAAGTCGTGTGGAATCCAGATAGTGCAGATATATTATAAAGAATAGAGACTAATTTTGAGTAATAATTGCTTGTAGTTATTGGTTAATGTATAGGTACTTATTATTATCTGAAATTTTTAAAAATATACTTAACTCAAAAAAATATTTTTTTTATGAACATTTTATTTCGTCTTAAAACTTATGAACACACGAGGTACTTGTAATAGCATACCGTTTAGTGTGCCTCTATAGGTAATATGAAATTTCTGTTTCCGCTCATTCTTGTTTTTTTGTAAAGTTAAATAAAAACAGAAAAATATAAAAGTACCTATTTAACCTGTCTTTTGACGTTGACGCACCTGTACGTTTATTTTTTATTGACAAAGGAATAAATATTCGAATTTTAATGCTTCAATTAAACTCTGTCACGTACACGTCGGTTTAATACTGTTTACGCCAATCCTACTTGTGAACGCTCAAAGCCGCGGGAAAAAGCAAATATTTTTAATAATTTCGTTGGTGAAACTACAAAACCGCGTAAGTAATTTTTGTAATATGGAGCAAAATGCACCTTTTTAATAAGATGGTAAGGTTTACTTTGCTCTATCATAAATTTGTTAGTTACGCGGTTTAGGAGTATCACCGACAATTGTTCAATAGCTACATTATGGTAAACTTAAAAAAATGAGAGCCAATCAAGAGAGATTTTCTCTCAGTTGACCTAAAATGAAACGAATAGTTATGATATCAGTTATATCAACCAAAGCTGATAGTAACAACAGCAAGTTCTTTAGTGATTCAACCATTCAACTAACATCTTAGGGTGGGTTTAGATCAAGCGAACGAACAAGAATTCTATTGCATTATCTCTTACGTTGTCTTTGTAAAAATAAAGACAAAATATGTTCTAGAGCATTCGCTCGTTTGGTCTAAACCCACCCTTAGTTGATGTCTTGTTAGGCTCGTATGGAATCAAGACGCTTTTTCGTGATAATCTTTTTAGGCGGCCTTTACACTGTAACTTACTGCTTACGTAAGTAGGGACGCATCTATTGGTTAGAAGTAGATAGAAATATTTTTTTTTGTCATTCTAACAGATAGCTGCGTCCCTACTTACGTAAGTCGTAAGTGTCAGTGTAAAGCCGGTCTTAGAAGCGACTAAATTTTCAGTGTAAGTATACGCTACTTAATTACTATACATGAACTGTTTTAATTTAGTAGCGTATTCGTATACGCTACTAATTTATTAAAATTACATCTAAATCTACTTTGAAAAAAGAAACACGAGTTATTTTTAAGCTTTTACGTTCTGTGTACATTATTCTGATCTACCACGAGTCGGCAGCGTAAACAAGACAATTGTCTATTTATACCCGTCTACGGCAAAGCCATAAGAAAGGGTTATGATCTTGGTGTATCCATTTACGTATCTTTCATCGGAGTACAACTGCTCGTCTGATTTTAATAAATAGATGCACATACATACACTGACACACAGATACGTAGGTACTTTGTATGTACTGGCAGATGAGAAGTCAATCCTTAGGTACTCATTGAACAACCATGAAGTTTCTGAAAATTGCTGTCAACAGTGTGTCTATATCGGATGGCATAATGATAGTTTCTCTTAACGATTGTTTGGTTGAAACTCATTTGGTCGAAAACAGTATTACAATAGAAACCGTATTTTTTAAAATTGTTATTAAACATTAACCTAACCTAACTTAAGTAAACTACACAATAGAGGTTTATTCAATTGTGTAATATCAGTCTAAAAGGGTGTTAGACCAAATGATTTTCGACCAAACAATATCGTTAGGACAAAGAATCAGAATATCAAATGTTCAGAAATTTCATACACTCAAAAAAATGTGAGCCAACCAAGAGAGATTTTCTCTCAGTTGACATAAAATGAATACAACAGTTGTGATATTAGTTATATCAACCAAAGCTTATAGTAACAGCAGCAAGTTCTTTAGTGATTCAACTTACATCTTAGTTGGTGTATCAAACGTCTTGTTAGGTTCGTATGGAATCAAGACGCCTATCACAGTAATCAAAATCTTGTTAGAAATTACCAATATTTTTTTTAGTGTATGCCGGGATGTACCTTCTTCTTATTGGCCTGGTACTGAGTAGGTGTCAATCGATTTGTTATCATGGTTCGAGTGACATAGGCCGCATTTCATGATAACAAAATCAATATGACATACTTTACCATTATTACTGGATAATCACGTGCTTTTAAAGATCAAGTGAGGTCTTAGCAATAATTTATGCACTTGATCTTTAGTTTCATATTAAGTTTAAGATTAAATAACTATTAATTATACGTTATTTTAAATAAAATCATTCTTGATACATTTTTGAGGTTATGTGTCAAACAGTACTAATTTGTTTACATCTTTGGCGATTTAAATTGACACGGACTATAATAACGGGAGTACCTATTGACTTATATAGACGACAATGTCAAAATATGCAGACGGCTTTGTTATTTATTAGTTTTATTACTAATAGTAGGCCACAGGTAGTAATTTATGTCCCTTTCACTTTAAACGTTAGTACAGAAGTCTAGTGTGGTCTAGTGTGGTTACCGGCTTAGAATAGTGCCACTCCATGTCTTCGCTTGGAAGTCGTAACAGGCGACTAAGGGAATAAAGGGATTTAGTATTGTTAGAGGATGGGCTTGCAACAAAACATCTCGGCCTGTTTGTGCAAAATGTGGTTACAGAATTATAGCAAGATTTAAAGTTGTTGGTAATTCTGTAGCTCTGCCTACCCCACTCTGGGAATGAAGGTGTGAGTGTATGTACAAAGTCTGGGTGTTAAAAAACGAAAAGCAGTAAGTTTTGTAAAAATCCCTTTTCTTACGTTGACGATCCACTTATAAAGAGAGCGACCTCTCTACATCAACAGCCGTAAACAATTTGTCATTGTCCCTGTACTTCATCATTATAATATAAATGTAAGATCTAGATAACAAAAAACTCATACCTACGTCTATAAAACATAATTTATAGACGTAATTATATTTGAAATCGTCCACGTTATACTTTCGTCGGAAAATTGCTTCCTGTTGCCGACCATTATTTATTACAAGCGTATTTGGTTTGGCTCGACAGTTTAAATTTTCCTAAAAGTAGCACTCTCTCCTATTTTTATTGAATAAGCTTTGCCAAAACATTAAACGAAATTAAACCTTATATTTTTCAACTATCGAAGCCAATATCAGGCAGTCCATTTCCTAGAATCACTGTTGAGCTTCCACGCAATATCCTGTGGTACAAAAGAGCATCAGAGAAACCATTATGATTTAGCCCTATCGCCGATTGAGACTTGCTTTTGCTCTGTGAACTACAGCAAATAAACATCGTTCTACAAACATAAACGCCATGCCGTGGAAAATGAAATAATTATTTTTTTATATTGGAGTGAATTTACACCATCGCGTCCAGAATGATTTTTAACAGTCGAACCACAATAGAATTAAACCACCAAATAACGAAACGGCAAAATCTAGTATTGAGAAACACTTCACTGAATGTATTTACTTTGAAAAACTTTGATAGCGTACAGCCAGCAGAAAAAGTTGGTGGAGAGTCAAAGAACTCAAAATTATCTACACACAATTGTATTGTGAGCGTGTGTAGATATAGCTCAGAATTGAGCTCTTCGACTATCCACCTACTTCCCTACTTCTCCTGCTAAATATTCAAGATTGTAATTGATCTATCTAGATTTTGGTACCTCTATGTTACTGCGTCTGCAAAACATCTAGGCTTGAAAACATAGTAGTTCCCTTATCATAATTGTCCATCTCACCCTTACTTATGTAACTTGCCCGCATATCGGAATGCTGTAACGAGACCAAACGCCTAGAAAAACAGTAGTGGGCCCGTTTCCGATGATGTTATCTGAAAGGCAATCTCACGCAACAAGAATTATAACTATTGAAAGTGCGTTTCTGGCATTTGATTTCGACAAAAACTTGAAAGCCTAACGTATTTTCTTAAGATTAACAAAGGAATGCATGTTTAATCACCGTGTTTTGGATGAAAGTTTAAATTTCTGGGTTAATTAGGATTGTTATGCTATTATAAGGGTTTTTCAGGATTTATTTCAGGGCCATCTTGTAGAACCCTACTATAGGTTAGGTTAGGTTAGTTTTATAAAAATCCTGTAATATTTTTATTTTCTGTAAAAATCGTTTTAACCGATGTTTGTGAAATGAATCACTTTGTGAAACATTTTTTAACAAATGATGGTGAACCTATCAAAAGCACCAAGCTATTTCCTGCGCGCAAATACTACCCACCGCTAAGCCTTCCGCCTCAGTAGATAAATAAACCCAAGATGCACCTGTGCCTTTTGCAATGAATGCAAGCTTACTTAGTTTTATTAATAAATAAGTAAGCCAGGATAATCATATTTTGTAGTCTTCTGTTAATATTTTCGTTAACTGGATAGAAAATAGCAGAAGAAATATAACTATGATTACGTCAGGCTGTATTAATAAATAATTTTTGATTAAGGAAAGATCCGTCAGTTTTTTATGACTTTACATTTATTTCGCGCTGTCTTCAGACGAGCATCTCAACCAAAATCATATTAATTCAGCGTTCATATAGTTACTAAAATACGTACGCATCTAGAAATCTCCACAGAGGTTGAAATAATATGTATGACGTCCAGAGCAAATATCTGGCATCAGATTTAACCATAATATTCGTACGGTATTCGGTCGCTGTAATCTAATCAATCTATCGCCTTTATATAAACCGCATGTGGTTCGACGTCGACGACGATTTACTGGTGGGAGATACCGGTAGTAGCTCGCTCTACTCAGGATGCCTAGCCTAGTTGCAATACTAGGAAACCATGATAGCGAAATACCTGTGTTTGTGTTCGAAGCAGGTCAGTTGGTAGGCCTGAGCAAAACCGACTCACTGAATCCCGAAATTCAGACTCAATCCAGTTAACGCAATTTAGCTAATGTAAACCTTTACTATAAAATTCTTACTAAATTTCGCAATGAATAAGAAAAGCAATATAGCAAATTTTACTGCGTGAAAGCGCAAATATCGGGTAAATTAACATACAAAACAAAAGCAACTGAAGACAAACAGTACGTTAATGTTGTAGGCGTGGGAGCAGCCTCATAGCCCGTACTTGCTACATAAGCATTAGGTATGTGAACCTACCTACATATACGAGTACAACAGCAACAAGCGGAGGAAATAAGGCTCATTATTTGCAATCTACTCTTCAGTATAATCTTGTGCTTCTTATTCAATTCAAGCGCTTCAAGCCATAGGGGCTTCTGGGCAAAATAATTCTTCTGTAAGAGTAATCTGCTAAGGTCACAATTTTCTGTCTGGTAGATCTGCTCGAATAAGTATGAATTGTATATAAAAACACCGTATATGTATTTGACATTTCTTAACAATATTGATTTAGTTCGTTTGTCCGTATTTGTGGTTGTATTTTGCCTCTTTCTTGTGCCTCCTCTTTGCAAATGAAGAGTAGGATACAGTTAGATTAGCAAAAATTGTAAGAAAATGGTTTCCGTACCATATAGGCTATACGAATACCTATGGTACAGTCGCGTTCATAAATATGTGTACACTTGAGTACCTTTTCTATTTAATGTCATGTTTAAACTGCCATATATGAATTGTCACAGCGATTAAAGTGACAAGGTACTTAAGGGTACACATATTTATGAATGAACTCGACTGTACAAGCAGCTAAGCATGTCAAATCTACCCTAAATCAAGTGTTACTAGACAAGCTGTTTTGATAAACGACATCCCAAATTCTTAAAATATAAGTAATTTAAAAAACTTGTTTGTAATTTCCGGACGGAATCAATAAGCTGCTTTACAATAAGTTTCTCTAAAAATTGTTTTTTTTTTGGTACCAAGTGCACTTTTTCAAGTCTTTGTTACTATACAAAGACTTCGTTAATTAAAACAAAAGATCAATTCAATTCAATTGAAAAATATTAATAAAATAAGATTTTTCATGGCAGTTTTTCAGTCATAACTACCTACACAATTTAAATTAGGTAGGTAGGTACTCTCAATCCTGATACTACATTCCGAGTCCCATTTTAAATAAAATGATATCAATCAGTGACACAATAGTTCCGTAAAACAAACTATAACAAGTATTTAATACAAAGCAAAATCCCTTAATACTTACTAATTATTTGAGCAAAACCTAACACAAGTTATACCGCGGTTTGAAATTATCGGCGAAGAATTGTTTATTGTTATTAGTGTTATATTATGAATTAATTAGTTTAAAAATTTGTGTGTATACAATGTCAGTTTCCATTTCAAATTACCATTTTTTGTTAGTTAAGTATTATTTATGATTTATATACTATTATCGATTTATAGGAACAACCTAATTTCTTCCATAGTTTCTTGCAGTGCTTCTAATCTGCATTGTTAGTCTAGTCATAAGCGCTAGTAGATTTATCTAGTCCATTTTATCAACGTGTAAAATTTCCTGTTTTTGTTTACACATGTATTACAAATTCTGAAGATTTATACTAAACATTGACTAGCAAGAAAACCAGTGAAGTTTAAAATAAATCATTTTATAAGGTAGGTACAGCGTGTTAAAAATGTAAGCTTGATATTGACCAAATATTTTTAGGAAGGTACACGTGTTAAGGATGGATTGAATGATTGAATGAAACACCGTATGAATAATAAACATGGAAAATCAAATTACGACTAAAAGTTCCTTAACAATTAACGGCGACGTTATAGCATCGTTAAATTTATATGCGGCTCCAGTTATAAGTAAGTACCAATGTCCAACCTTGTTCCTTTTTGTGAATAGGTAAATATGTTGAGGCTAAATACAGAAAACTCTGTGGAAATTATTAAGAGGTATTATCGAAATATTCTCTTTGAGTAGGACCACGTATGAATCACATGGGTTTCCGGGGCGCGGCAACCTCACAGACGACATTTAATTTTGATTTGCATATCGTCGGTGAAACTGCAAAACCGCGTAAGTAACATTTTTATTAAGGAGCAAAATGTACCATTTTTTAAGACATTAAGGTTTATTTTGCTCTATAATAAATTTATTGGTTACGCGGTTTTGCAGTTTCACCGACGATATGTGACACTCGTACCAGGGGGGCAATTGTTGACTTTCGAGCGATCGAAAGTTTCACTCGGAAGTGAGCAAAATCTTCAAAACCATTTTTTGAAATACGAGCGGTAGAATTGAAAACGAATGGTGACCACTCGTCTTTAAATTTTCTATCGCTCGTAATTTCAAAAATACAGTTCACAGATTTTGCTCACTTCCGAGTGAAACTTTCGAGCGCTCGAAAGTCAAAAATCGGCCCCCTGACATTTCAAAGTTTCGAAGGTGAAATGGCAAAGAATAGAAACCTTTTAATGTAATGTGGTCCGTCGGTATGCCTCAGGCATACAGAGAATACTTAATCCTTTCAGACTATAGAGTTGAATTACTTTGGGTCTTTGGAGTAATGTAACAAACTTGGAAGGGATGACCAATGAAAATGGGGACAAAAAATCGCCCTTAAGTTCAACGATCGTTTCACAATGCTTGATCTACACTTTGACGACTTTTATTAAGGTTCACAATGCTGTTTCATTTTAGTAAAAGGAATCAACAATTTACTGTAGCTCTATCCCGAACATTTCAATTATATGTAATCAAATGGCCGGCGACAGGTAGCAATTTATGTAATTTTCACGTCAAACGTAATGACTAGGGTTAGGACTTTTGGTGGCATATCGTGGTTCTAGAATCTATGGAGTCGCTATTTCCTAATTATTATAATACAAGACACTTTGATTTTGATCTTCAGTATGGTCATATTTCAAAATGAACAAAATACATTTTTAGTTCAGTTTATCCATACCTACTAATATTTACTCGTTTGTAACGCTTTCACAGGAGAGATATCCTCCATAACAAAATTCATTTAAATTGGTAAATCGGATTAATGAATAAATGAATTTTGAAATATTAAAATACTGAAGGTCAAAATCAAAGTGTCTTGTATTATAATAGTTAGGAAATAGCCACTCCATAGATTCTAGAACCACGATATTCTACCAAAAGTCCTAACCCTAGTAATGACTAATATGATAAGTCTAGGGTGGTACAAACTAAAAGCAAAATATTGATCATAAACACCGAATGTTATTGTTGTAGTTTTTTTGCGATTCCATGTAACATTGACGATCTACTTATAAAGAGAGCGACCTTGCTTCATTAACATCCGATAACAATTTATAATTGTCGTGTACAAACATTCACGCCTTCATTCCCAGAGTGGGGTAGGCAGAGCTACAGAATTACCAACAACTCTAAAAATTGTTGATAATTCTGTGACCACAGAATTTTGTAATTATTTTATAAGTGAAGCGATGTGTTAAAATGAGTCGTTTTTAATATTGGTGAAAACCCTAATGTGGGTACCAACCTATCCTCGGACCTCATAATATGTAAGAGATATGCATGACCTACATATATACATAACTTTAAAAAAATCTGCGTTTACAGCCGATGATCGAACGTTCGGGCAGCCCATGCCAGAGTAAGTATAATGACGACGACGGGCACGTCTTAGTATTTTGAGTATCTACTGTCATATGAGTTATTCTGTAGCTAGAGCACGAACATTAATTTCAATCATTCGTCACGTTTTCGAATCGAATTTATTATTCAAAAACGTGTTCTGAACACATCCGTAGCAAAAATTCCTAAATAAATTCACATTTTCATAAATTATTTTACATATAATTCATCTATACTAAGGTACTCGATTACTATACGAAAGTCAACGTCAATGTCAACTTGTTATTAAATTTCAGTACTAATCATATTCTAGAGGGCGCTGATATCAATCGCTGGCCATACACATTTTCTCGATGATGATACGTTAACGTTACTTACCGTCCGTTATCCGTAGTTAACTAACTACCTAATGCTTAAAAATCGTAAAATATTTTCTATTTCTAAATCTGACCCAAATGTCTCACATTTTTGATTTGATTTTCCAATCTTAACCAGAAGTTCAGTTAACTACTCTGATCAAATAGAAGGTAGTTCGTGCTTGGGGTACGGAAGTGTTGCCCGCCTCGAAGTTGCCCTTAGATTTCGGTCAAAATACCGCAGTACTCTTTCCTCAAGTTTCACTGCGAGTAGAACGACGCCTCCGCGTTAGTCGCCCTGACATGTTCGGTTAGTTCACCTTTGCTATGGATTAACGAATTCGGATACTGATTCCAATCGCCATACAATTTATCTCGACGTTAATAACATCACATACTCGAAAGTAGGAAAAACCTACTGTGCTAATATATCGTTATTATAGAACGGAATACGACGTAACAACACATACACGCCCTTAAATAAAATAACAAATGTAATTTGTTTTTGACTGCACTTTTAGTGGATTGGTTATTTACGATTTCTCGGAAAAAAAGACATCATTACTTGAACGATTGTGGACAGCCTACGGAGGTCGTATAAATTGACTGTGAAAATCGACTATTTCGTCGTATTAAGGGATAATTTAGTGCTGTTATCGAAATTGGTACGCTTACTAG
The DNA here is from genome assembly GCA_946894065.1 of Acleris literana. Taxonomy (NCBI): domain Eukaryota; kingdom Metazoa; phylum Arthropoda; class Insecta; order Lepidoptera; family Tortricidae; genus Acleris; species Acleris literana. Next base: position 7,488,515 of record OX335677.1, read on the forward strand.
GTTTAGAAGACAAATGGTTATGCCTTTAGTTTACACCAAGGATCTTCATTCAGATGGCGACCTCGAGAGGTCAGTAGAGCTGACTGGTGGTATTTGGATGGCATAGTCTAGAATTGATCGGGCCGCCACCTTCCCGAACACATGATTGAGGGAGACGATGGCTGAGATACGCGTCATACTCGTGAACGGGTGTTGTTTGTGGGGTCCGGTCTGTTCACGTCTGCAAGGATTTGTTGTTCAGTTAATTATTCCAGTTATGGCTTTTGACGTAGAGACCTCGTGGTGTTGTTCTCCTAGTCATTATTTTTAGACTATACATTTGTAATGTTTTTATTTGTGCGAGTTCTAATAATTAATAATTGTTACTTTATTACCTTGTAATGTAACTTACTTTTAAGGAGTTTTGTATTTTATGTTCGAAAAAATGACCTTCTGCTGGAGTTTCTTGCTGCGCTTCATCTCCGCAATGATGATCTTGTCCGAAGCGCTAGTAGATTCACTCTATATTAGCGACGTGTAAAAGAGCCCGTATGTGGCCAATTTACTGAATAAATATTTTGATTTTGAATATCACAGAATAATTTCCATTTTTGCATGAAAGCCGTTAGCCTGGAGACAGAATTTTCATGCCCGCGAAAAACTTTATCGGTGCGTCGCACCAACAATAAAGGTCTATCAAAAAAGGCCTATTTAAAGCTAAAATCATTATGTAAGTGCCTTTTGACAACGTGATTAGAAAGTGAGAACATGAAAGAATAAAATGTGATTAATGACTTGGAGCTGTAAACCGATACGGAAACAGCCCGCTGCTTTTCATTTCTGAACGATAATCAATGGCGTGATAATGTTTTTCGTAGACTAAAAAACCCATAAAAGAACTCTCATGGATTTGGGTAAATTTTGCAATAAATTCAGTAGGCCTGGCCAAGAAGCAACGTTGCTGAAGTTTCTTTATTCTATCGACTTGAGATGTGTGTAGTTGCGCGACAATAGCGGTCAACGCGGTTTGTCATCAGCTTACATCAATTCTATACATTATGTCGATTTTCGAAAATTGCTAACGTAGCGTTATGCATCTTAAAATGTTTACAACAGAAATTACATTACTTTTCTTACCTACCTGTCTGTAGCTTAATTCTACGTCAATTAAACTACTGAACGTTTCCCTGTGATAACTAAATCAACTGACGAACCATATTTATTCAGAAAAACAAGTTTTGAACTTTTCTGAAGACTGCTGGAAAAAAGTATACTTAAATATATACACGTACACGTGTGTAAAAAGGCTTAAGAACTAAATACTACATGATGGAAAAAATATACAAAACAATAATACAACAAATACATCTATTAGTAAAATAATTGACACACTTCATTTTATTCAATGTTAGTATGTTATATGATGACATATTTAAAAAATAACAATTAGTTGAATTCTTTAGTTTTAACTAACTTATTTTAACAAACTGTTCCTTGTCTTCATGAACGCTGTAGCATACCTGTTATGAAAGTACAGGCAGGCCTTGTTCCTGAATTTATCACTTTTTTTTATAAATGTTTAAGCTGTGTCCTTTGTTGGTGTGTTTAATAAAATAAGTAAATATATTTCCATAGATCTGGCCTTATGAGCATCATTTAAAGGGGTGTGTAATGTTTAGTATAAAAACAAATGGTCTAATTTTCATTTTAACACGAATTGCATAATTTCTATCTCTATAATAAACCAACGATATAATAATCATGATGTATAAAACGAAATGAATAATTTCAAAAACTATAATGTTCATAAATTAAAAAGTAAATATTTCTAACGGCTTGCATTACTATGAGTTCTAACTTAACCTAACCTAGTTAGAAGAAATTGACTAAAAGTGCATAATAACATGGTTTACAATAGTTATAATAAGTGAGTTTTATGTTATTCGAAATTATACAATTGGTTTTTATGCTAAACGTTCATTATGCTTTTCGTGGTTAGTTAAATGACATACATACATACATAATCTCACGCCTTCGTGCCCAGAGTGGGGTAGGCAGAGCTACAGAATTACAAACATCTCTAAAAACTTGTTGATAATTCTATAACCACAATTTGCACAATTAGGCTAAGATGTTTACCAGCGTATTAGTGACAGGTTGCAAGACCATCGCCTAACAGTAGCCTTTATTCCCTTAGTCGTCTCTTACGACATCCACGGGAAGACATGGAGTGGCACTATTCTAACTCGGCAACCACACGAAATGAGTAGTTAAATGAAATTATACAATTTTTTTTTAAACTAATTGAAGCGCACCCCATTTAAAGTTATCTAGAGTTACCTTCATCTTCTTTTCTCGAAAATGGTTTCCACTACCACTTAATTGATATTATTACTTATCGATTCTATCTAATGTTAACATTAGAATAAGCGAACAGATTTAGAAAGCAGGTTATATAGCTCGTTGAAAGACATATTACATATGCTAACTAAATATTGATCCTCTTTACATTACAAACCGAAGTATGATTACTTGCCAGGAATATCAGACAGATGTAATCTAAATAAGGTACTCTAATAAAGTTACAAAACGGATCAACTACTTAACAAATGCGATCGTAGCACATTTTCCAACCCTTCACCTCATCTTCAGAACGACCTTAACATATGTTCAACTTAGCCCATAAAATGGGCAGATTGGTAATCATAGGGTAAGTTTATAATTATAAGTACCTGGAAAACCGAGCGTCACTCGGGTTGAAAACGAAATTTCCCGAAGATGACAACTTGACATATCGATTATTCGCCCCCGTAAACCCCTATGTTTCAAATTTCATCGAAGTCATTGGAGCCGTTTCCGAGATTCAGATTATATATATACAAGAATGGCTCATTTAAAGGTATTAGATGTATGCACCTATGTAATCCTATTTGGATATTAACTTTATTCAATGCAATGCAGATAAAAGCAGATCATAGCACAAAATTATTTAAACAGATGCTAACAACCACCATAAATTGCTTAATAAAGTGTGATTGACGAACAATAGCTCTTCATTTTATCCACAATAATTTAAATCTTTCGGAAATTCCCTGATGCAAAGCAGATTCCAGTTTCAGATTGGATTGATTATAGCTTATAAGCGGCTTATAGTTTTCGTTCCCAATTCTATTATGGTAATTTTCTCAAATCGTTCCCCGCTGTTGGAGATAGATTTACTTAATCTGATGCCTTGTTTTTTCGCGACGAAATGAAGCACGATTTATTAATTTACATAACAGAAGATGTGAACAAACTCATTTAATTTAATTTACGGCTGTAATTCATACTCAACGAAGCCTCTGTCAATTTACAAGCCAATATTTTGTTCAACCAAAAATTATAACAATATCTCTGTAAACGGTTTAACAACTTCTTAGCGCCTTCGATTGGAAGCCAAGTAAAATAGAATTATACTACTACCTACTTATTTCGGTCAGTTAGATTAAGTTAAAATAAACCATTTCTCGAATATGTTACAAAAACGCTTTCAGAGGCCTTAGACGCGATTCTTACAACAAAAAGCGTGGGCGGACGTTTACCTAACCTTACTCCGTAGAATTGCGGCTGACTTAGCACGTCGTCATTTAGTTAGATATTTGTGGAAGAAACCCAACCAATGGCCGCTTAGTTTTCGGTAATCTTACCCTATATAAATAGACTATCTTGGATTTTAGACATCTAAGTAAACTTCATGGATAATTAATCTGTTTGTTTAACCTGTTCTTTACTTTTAAATTAATGAATAATCGTGATTTATTTTACTTTAGTTGGTTCGTCCTTTTTTTCATAAAACTGGAGCAACACAAAATCGTGATAGGCATAATGTTTGGCAAACTTAGAAAGTTCCCGGATATCGGCGTTTGAATTCTTCCTAGATATATGTATAAAGAACACCTACGATCTTGTGCTAGGTAGGTTCATAAGTCAACTTCATTAGACTAATAATTTGCCAATTCTTGGACTTAAGCCTTCCTATTTCCGATTCCGTCTCTTACAACGTGTACCGAGACCCTGACCAGCCCCTAGTTTTTACGTTTACAGAACTTTACATTTATCCTCTGTGAGTAGTCATTGGGGACAATTCGGATCAATGTTCTCTAATTTTAAATATCTGGATTGCAGTCTAACAAGAATAGAGTTTGAAGTTTAAAAAACATTTAAGTTTAGGTACAGATTTTTGTTTATGAACACTTATTAGAATCGGCCCCAATACCTATCTATATAAAAGGCAAAACTGACTGACTGACTTAGATATCAACGCACAGCCGAAACTACTGTACCTAGAAACTTGAAATTTGGTACAAGGGTTCCTGTTATGATGTAAGTGAGCATTAAGAAAGGATTTTTAGAAATTCAACCCCCATCGGGAAGAAATAGGGGGAGTAGCGGGAAACTAATTCTACGCCTACGAAGTCGCGGGCGTCCTCTAGTATACTATAATTATCATTAGCACAAGTATGGAAAATAAAGAATATTAAACCTTTTTTGTACAAAAAATTTAAGATGGCAAAAAAGTCCATAAATCGTTTTGTTTACCCGATGTATTTTATGGGTACCGTACGCTCGATTGGAAATTGTTTTTGAACAAAATAAGAACTCGAGGGGTTTATGTACTTACTTTTGAATTTGGTTTATTTTGTGAAGCAGGTGTGACAAAATTCTGGAGGTCCGGCCGGGGATGAACTCCTTTGTTATATTTCGTACGTATTTCGGTGTACCTACAGGTTAAGACCTACGGTAAAATGACTTGCATCTTACAACCCGTGTTAGTCTCATTTGGCAGCACATTTGCCAACATACTATAAAAAGTTAAGTTCGAGTCGAAATAGCGCACCGAGGGTTTCTTAATATGAGATAGTGACGGTGACTCTTTTTACTGTTTACTGGTAGAGTACATCATTTAGAAACCTTTGCTACGAGAAACTAAATCTTTATTCTTACTCTGTTCCTATCTAGTAGATACAGAGTAAGAATAAATAGTTTGTTTATTACTCGTAGCAAAGGTTTCTAAATTATGTACTCTACCATACTACTATCTACCATAATTCTAAAAAGTGGATAATAATTATATTCAATATCTCCTCCGGAGATCTTAGAGCTGGTGCTTACCTCTAACAAAGGATTGGGCTAGCTATCCAGAGAGTTAATGCAGCCAGTGTCATAGGGACCATGCCGCGAGCTGACGTGCTAGAGGGAGTTTTCTTTTTATAGTGGTGATTATTATTTATATCTTTAATATATGAGTAGTTTAGTTTAATTTCAATTTAAATACGTTTAGTTCTTTTAATTGTTTTAATGTTGAATTCTGTAAATATTATGTTCATTATTATTGTTATTGGTCTTGTATTGACCTAAATGAAAATCTATTGGTATCTTGTATAGTGTCTGAGATAAAAGGGGGACAAGAAATTTCAAAGAGGTTTCTTAATCCAACCGTATATTTTTTTTATGTGTGTTTGCGGATAACTTCGTCTTTTATGACCGATTTTGATGATTCTTTTTTTTCACATCGATTGCCAAATATTTTTGAACCGATTCCAAAATTTTAAAATGTAAAGAAAATTTTTGGTAAAAGAAAGAAGGGCTTTATTTTATAACTTAGCTATAGTAAAATACTAGCGACCCGCCCTCGCTTCGCTTCGGTAAATATAAGTAGAAATAAGCCAAGTTCATCTCGAATAATATACTTTTCAAATGGTGAAATAATTTTTAGATAGGTGCATTTGCAAAGAGGTTTGCAGAGGAATGCAGAATTCACTTTATTTGGCCATAAATTAGAAGTACTTGTGGACCCACGTTCATGTTCAGTAGCAGATTCTCTGGCTCTCTGAGATCTATATCCATCCCTGTCGCCTATAAGACGAACGTCACGTTCAGTAGAAGATTCTCTGGCTCGCTAAGATCTATGTCTATCCCTATCAACTATAAGACGAACGTCACGTTCAATAGACGATTCCCTATTTCTTTGCAAATAATTACTTTCTCTTCCCTGACACAGCCTGATTTCCCTTTCTTCTTTGATTTCATCTTTAAGACGTAAATTGTTTCTATTATTATCCCTAATTCTACGATCTATCTTAAAACGACTTCCACACGTCATAGGCAGTCATAGGTAATTCATTTTGTTTTTTCCTTAAAAAAAAAACCTATTATCCCCAATTCACAAAATTAACTACCTGCTTCATTGATGGGACAAATACTAAACTAACACCAGCCAGGCTAAGGTAATGTGCTAAAAGCATAAAAGTTAACATTTACTTTTAAATTTACAACAGGAAATACGCAAGTAAATATACATATAATATTCTGAATATTTACAACACAATCTTAAAATAAGAAAAATGGAGTTTTATCCCTTAAGCGCAATTCACACAGCGTGAGGGAGGGGGTCGGGCGCCGAGCATGTCGTTTTAATCGCGGGACCCGCGCAGGTCGTCCTATTCACACAGAACGCCGAGCCGCGGCGGGCCCCGCGCGGGTGTGCGCGGGTGATCGCAGGCGGGCATTCGGGATCGGATGTTAGTAGAATTTACAACGTGCTCTGTGAGAATGCCCATCGGAGAATGCGTGTTATTACGATCAAGGACGCCCGCGACGGGCCCGCGACGGACCCGCCGCACCCGCGCGCTGATAGTGGCGGGTGCGGCGGTCCCGGCCCGCGCCCGACCCGTCCCGCCGCGTGTGTGAATGATTCCATAATTATAACTCCATGTTAAAGCACCCGCCGAACTCCCGACCCGCCCGGCGCACGACCCGCTCCCGCCCGCTGTGTGAATTGCGCTTTAAGTCCACAAAATTAAATAATAAACACTACCTCTCGTTGATAAAACGAGGGAAACTTAGGGAATAACTATATGAAAAGCAAGCTTTATAAACCCGACTGCATTTTTTATACTGTCGTCGATATACCTACATATATTAATAATTGTCATTTTACCATTGTTTTTATTTCAATTTTAACAGTTTAAGTATCCTATGTCACCCGAGATGACGTAAGGATTCTAACGATACCTCACACATCTAAATCGGTCAAGGGATTTAGAAGTTATAGTAGAATAAAGAAACTCACATACATACATACAAACATGAACCCTGAAAACATTACACTCCTTTTTTGGGGCAGTCGTGTAAAAACTTATTTTATTAACCAATATTAATTTATCTATTACCTTTATGATTTTACTTTGTATTCAAAAATATGAAAAACAACATAAAAATAACTTTCAATGAAAACCTAAACTCAATCAAACTACCTACCCATTTCCGTAATTTAAAAATATTTCTTTACCAATATAAATATAAGTAAGTAACAGGAGAGCTCCGGTGCACTATGCATCCGGTGTTCTATGGCTGCTGTGCTGTAGGTACGAAAGGGCGATAATACAGATTTAGGTAGCGCGTAATTTTGAATCTGCCATATCTTCTAAAGTATTTATTTAAATAATATAGTGTAAAGGACAATTTTAATCTGCATTAAATGCCCAAGGTGACTAAGGTATTTATCTGGATAAGAATAAATACTGAATTGGAGAAAATAGCTTCGCAAATAACCTAATATTTTTTAATAAAATTTTAAAGATAAAAATGGTTACTGTGAGTCCACCTTAGGAGGTAAACATAAGCCATCGCGGACTTTTCTTTAGGTTTTTTGAAGAACTACAATTCTTCAGTACATTATTTTGATATATCTCTTACGGTTTAGCCAGCGTTTTCAATGTAAGCGCATTTTTTTTGTTTATTTACGACATCACACTAGAAACATCTAAAATTATCAGTGTTTCTCTACTATAGTATGCATATATTATACATATAAACCTTCCTCTTGAATCACTCTATCTATTAAAAAAACCCGCATCAAAATCCGTTGCGTACTTTTGAAGATCTAAGCATACATAAGTACAGACAGACAGCGGCAAGCGACTTTGTTTTATAATATGTAGTGATAGTGATAGTGATATTGAACTTGAATGTGACTGAATATATCATCAAGTAAATTCTTCTTCAAATTCAACATATTGAACTTTGTGACTTTAAATATTAAGTAAAAGCCAATATGCCCAATAGCCAGGCCACTGAATGTTAAAACTATTCCAAATTTGGGCTCGGAAGCTAAAACGCCGTTTCAGAGAAAAAGGGCCACAACAGGCGGAAAGACGAAATTATAGACAGAAAACGAAATAAAGAGTGTTCCCTAGACCCATTCAAAAATACTACAATAACCTTGTTTACCTGTACAATGCGTCGTTTGCTCGCTGAAAGGACCCTTTTCTTAGGCCGACGTTGAGTGATGACAAGCTCTGACATTTTATTTGAATATAAATAGTTTCAAGACATTCGGTTTATACTTTTAATCCGCTAAGAACTTGTTACTTATATCTCAATATCTAGATATAGCATAAGTATTAAAATGGAAAAAGGCTAACCAAAAACCAGCGCTGTAGTTAGTCCAACATTATGCTACTTCGAAATGTTTTCTACTTCATACAGCATGCCCTGTATTTTTCATATTTAGAATAGAATAGAATAGAATAGAAATCATTTATTCAACGCACATAGAAGAAAAACAATAGAAAAAAAAGTAAAAGGAAGACATTACGTTGAATAGGACCCCTCTCAGCATTGTGCCGCAGTGGAACTACGGCGCTGATTTTCAGAGGGAAATGTTTACTGTTACCCGTTTAATTAAATATTAAACGGGTAACAGTAAACATTTAACAGGTAACATTACAAATACTAGCGATAATTTTATACAGGAAATGAAAAAAAAAAAAAATATATTAAATCACGCTTAAAATCGTTAACAAGGACTAAAAGATCATTTTGTGTGGCAACACCAGAACAACGCAACCGTTTCCTGTTGGATCGTTGCAAGTGACGGCCAGTTTAATTTCAAAGGTATGGATTACGCATATTACCAGTTTCATATATTCCAAAAAATGATATACGCAACATTCCCAGACTTAACAGTAAAGAGGTAAATTATTTTCCAAAGAAAAACGGTAAAAGTAATGTGCTTGACTCATATATAGCAGCAGCCATTATTTCGGCGTCGAATAAATTATTTTCATCTTATTTTTCACACACAAACATATTTTATTGCCTATTTATTGAAACAAAACCATGGCCTCTACTCTACTGGGTGTATTGTGGTACGTCTGGTCACTGGTAACTGGTAACTGTAATGGTGCTGGGATGAGATTCGGGATCAACCTTCCTTCGCGGGCCCAAACGTTTGCCGAAGACCATATGCTGGTGATAGGGTTTCCTACCTCTGTAGCCACAAGGGAGACCAGGTGAGGAAAACTTTCCGCAGTCTCTTCTATTATTCCCTTAATCTCCAAATCATCTCACAATAGTTCCTGTTACTTATCATTTATATCATGCCTGAGCTGTATTATCTGGTTTTCTAATCACTGTAGGTACTCTGTGAAGGTATATCGCCTGGAGACGTGAATCCATTCCTTTAATTTTTTTGTCCATGTCTCCAATATTTTCGTGGGCTTACATTACTTAAGCGAGCTAGTAGATGATTGCATCTCTCGCTGAAACTCACATATTACATTTTTCATGTTTCTGAGTTCCTTGCTGAATTCTTGAATAATCTAAATTCGGACTGCTTGTAATTAATTAATTTCCGCTTACTATTGACGTTTTTGCGTGCAAGGTTGTTCATTTAAAGCATTCAGAAGTCGGAACTTTTAATTAAACTTTTCACTGGTGTTTCATTAGCATTGTCACGCGGCATTCGGGATTTGCATTCCAGACACAACAAATAAGGTAAAATTTCAGCATTTTTAAACAATAAGATTAGTGCCTCGGTCATTCTCCAGAATTGTGTTCTCAGTCTAATTAACACAGCCCTTTTTTTCCACTTGGTTTTTGATAAAATTTATGCAAAATGTAGTAACATATCGACCATTCAAACTTTAATATTTATTGGGCACTTAATTATTATTAGCGGTTAATTAACTAGAAGGGTTTTAATATTTGCGTGACGCGCGAATTAGAAAAGCGATGCGTTAATTAGGTTTACTTGCTTGCGAATTAAAAAAACTACGTATTTATTAGATAAATGTTCATGCCAAATATATATTTTTTAGGAAATAAGACAAAAACTGTCAGACTGTCTATTAATTTTATCATATTTATTATATTGCAACGTTGAAACTATTAGGAACATAAAATATCCATCACGATATACATACATAATAAGCTAACTAATATTTCACTGAAATAATCGTTCTAATATAATCAACAATGAAAACGATAAAAAAAATCAGAATTAATAACTTTATAACCTTAACCTTATTTAACCTTATTTAACCTTAGGTATTATGAACAAACGATAACAAATAAATTGCCGTATCCGCTAAAGAAAAAATAATACTTCTTCCTCCTACTTTTTACATTCCCTATCTATCTTTAAAAAAAGTAATTTAAAATTTAAAAACCCGATGAACTAAAAGGATATAAATAAACTAGTTAATTTTATTGAATCTAAGGACACCTCATAATTCATAATGCTAAAATCCGTCGAGCCGTTTAAGCTTTACATACATAAGTTATGTAACATAACATAAATACATTCAACTTTAAGTATGTAGTTTAATTATTGCGGGTGGTTTTAATACATAATTTATACAAATATGAAGAATGATGCCGGGTCCCTAGGATTTTCCTTACATGATTAGAATTACAGTTGTCACTTATTGTCAAATTGCAACTTTTTAATGCGGTCAGAAAAAATTTCATGTTTTCCAAGAGAAATATGCTAGGAAAAGTAAAATAACCTCTAAAAAACATATTGTCCAAACACTTAAGCACACAGATACGATCATAAGGATGATATTAAGGTTAGGGCCCCTCTAATAACACCAGTTTGACATAATATATGTCATTCTAATCATGCCATCATTCTTCCGGGAATTAAATTTTTGTAAAAAAAATATTCCTGTCAATTAATTTAAACTGGTTTAGCTTAAGCGAGGAATTAGAAATAAAATACTAAAAACCTTTTTTACTACTCTTAAACTAATTAACGCGTTCATTTTTGGCCCGTGAATTAGACGTGTGTATTAGGGATTCTTGATAAAAAAAATATAACTTCTTTTAGGTACATGTGATAAACTACATAATCCGGTAACTGTTAAATACTGAGGTTCTTAATGTATACAATAATTTACAGAGCTATAGAGTTATTGGCTGATTTTAAAAACGTGAACGCGTTAATTAGAATTTACGAGAACCAAAACATGCGAATTAGATACTTACATTTGTAGTGTGCGATCCACACAACATTAACACGTCTTTCTCTCAAGAGGGTCTTGACATGAGTGTCTGCTCACGCAAAATGCATTACAGACGTCTGTCTATTTCTTCAATGGCCTTGCACGGACACGAATGAAAGCGGCGCGTGAATTAGTACACGTATCGGGACAAAGTTTCTTTATTTTATATCTTAGTGATATATTACTAAATAAATTTGGTATTTTTTTTGTAATTTGGATATCTTATCTTTCATTAAATAAAAATACTTTCATTCATCTTTCCTCTTGTATATGATCGGGGAAAATAGTTATATTAGTGATTTCGGAAGTGGGACGCGCGGTGTTAATTAGGAGAATGGGGTATTGATATATTTTTTCTCCTAGAAAGGTATTGAATATTTACTTGAAAATTCATGTACACCTCAATACGAGTACCTTCTAGGAACAAAAAATATAAATTATACCAAATTCAATAGTTTTATATTTTTTAAGCCCGAGGACATACAGAAATGGCTGTCTGGAGAATGACCGGCCTACGTTATTCACTAATTTAGTATCAAGTAAATTTGTTTTTGGGAAGCAAAACCACTTCCTTCCACTGCTTTGATTAATAATTATTTACGGAGCCGTTGTAATGACGTGTTGCTGACTTAACGGTGGTGTGGTTGCAATAACCACTAGTAAAATTTACGAACGAAATGCAGTGATTCATGTTAAAAAACAATCAATTCATAAAAGCGTGATAGGCAAAATAAGGGTTTGGCTAACTTTAAACTAATCTGGACTTGTTTCCTTTTCTTTTCAAACATGCAAGATGTCCGATCTAATACGTTTCAACTTGCTATTTCAAAGTATTGCAAAGCTGATCATTACTTGCACATATTAAAGTTCAACTGGAAGAGTTATACGATATATAAGAGAATACTTGGAAAAGAAGTTTGTTGAGTCGACTATCTTAATCGAGATACCTTATCGCCACCGGTTAGTAGTTCCGCTGGCCATCTGTGCTTTTCATCATCACCAAATAGGTAGTGCTTTTCAAGAGCAAATGCATGAGTCACAATGAAAAATACCGGAAATCGCTAAAGTTGTGCCTATATTATTTGAGGAGTTCCCTTGATGTCTCCAAGATCCTATCATCAGATCCTGACGTGTTGACAATGGGACCAACGAGGAAAAAACGGTTTTAACAAACAAAAATATAAATCGGTCTAATGGTCTTTGAGTTATCGGGGATTATACATAAAAAAGCCCGATTAATTGTGACCTTCCTCTTTTTTTTGAAGTCTGTTAAAAATATCCCAAAGAATTGAGAACCTACGCCTTTTTTATGAAGTCAGTTAAAAAGAGAAAGAAAATGGTTATGATTTTGTTGGTTGCTATGGTTTATAGGTTTGGTGTTTATATCTACTTCGTAGCTGACCGCGAACACAAGATGAGAGAAATTAATATACCTAATGTGCATAAATATCGTATAGCGTGTGAAATGTATAAGTATATACTTTACGTCGCGGTCACGCTGTTCGCGGATTGTTTCACGTGATTAATTATTAATTATTATATTTGCCTCGTGTGGTTGCCGAGTTAGAATAGTGCCACTCCATTTCTTCCCGTGGATGTCGTAAGAGACGACTAAGGGAATAAAGGCTTGTAGTACTGTTAGGCGATGGGCTTGCAACCTGTCACTAATACGCTGGTAAACATCTTAGCCTAATTGTGCAAATTGTGGTTATAGAATTATCAACAAGTTTTTAGAGATGTTTGTGATTCTGTAGCTCTGCCTACCCCACTCTGGGAACGAAGGCGTGAGATTATGTATGTATGTATGTATATTTTACGTTGCGCTTATATGATTTATCAACTTTAAAATAGTAAATTAATTTTATTTTAACGCTCTGGATTTCGTGAAATTCACAATTCGGTTTCACGTTGTTTAGTTATTCATGTTTACGTGTATACGGTTTTATTGGCGTCGCGTTTAATTTCGTTTGTTTATTTCGATACCGTTTTTATATCATTCAGAATTAGCTGATACGTGCGTTGTATTACGATTTACGATTCACATACAAATAAGGTTAGGTTAGGTTAGGTTAAGGGAAATTGAAAGACGTAGGTACCTTTTTATGTCTTATCCACATTACAATAGTGATAACATCTGGCATTTCAGTACCTGTGCAATAGGATGTACATAATCAAGGCAATTTAATTTGAACTGTGTTGCAATTAGAAAAAGGTTTATTTTCCTACCTTCATAAACTGAAAATGGCATTATTGAACAAACATAATCGAACTTTATTGTCTTGATGGTAGATTCAAAGTCCCACTGACAAAAAAATCCCTGTTTGTAGTATCGTGGGCCTTACGAGGATATAGAATCATTGATGTCTGTTGTCTCCGCATACTGAAAACATGTTTTTTAAAATCACGAGTGAATCTTCGGACTACGCAACAGATTTTAATGCGATTTTCATCAATAGATAGAGTAGTTCAAGAGAAAGGCTTTTACGTATAAAAAAAACTGGAAAAAGCATGTACGGGTGTTACAGAAAACTCACATAAATCGTAGCGAAGCGATGGCGGGTCACCATTTAGGGCTAAATCTATTTATTTTATTTTATTTATTATAGTACTTAAATAAAAAAAACCTTTAAAATCATTAAAACTTCAACCACAGTTTAAAATCACAATAGATTTTCTATTTTTTACGTTATTTGCCAGGTTAGTTTAGTAAAATCTGATGCAAACTTCAGTTGCGTTTTTCAAGAATCCAAAATCGCATTTCTTTTACTGCTACATCATTATGAATAAAAAAATCTTTAAACACATTTTTTTTTGGCAATAACCTGCAAAAAACAGATTTCCAGTATTTGCAGTCATAGCCCTCAAAGAACCGGTTCAAGGTATCAAATAGGTATCACGAGTTTTGTTAAAATGCTAATATGTCGAAAACTATGAAATTTCCATTAGGTAAAGTACAATTTGCGTAATCATATAGCTTATGAGCTCCTCTATCAGCCCTCTTAGTTTAGGCGCTGGTTTTAGGGACACTCTGTATAATATTATTTTGTTCGTCTCTTGAACGAGGAAATAGTCCACAGATAATTGCTTTCTCCCCGGCGGCGAGACAAGCGCCCAAGTGCAAGTAACATTAGTATTACATTCTAATAGTTTGTTTTTCTATAAGCACTAGTTTCTGCCCGCGACTTCGTCCCCGTGGAATAGTTACTTTGGGCTAACGCTAACTTAACCCGCGACTTTGTTAACGTAGAAGGTTGAAACATTCTTCATTGCCTATTGCTCTTAGCGTGATGATATATCTGGGGCCCTAGTGAAAAAGGGTGTAAGTATCTTGAAGATCAAGTCAAAAAGGGTTTAAGTCATGAATACTCCATTTATGTATATACTCTTTTGTAGAACAAGTTAAGTCGACTTATACCCTTTTATCACTAGGTCCCCAGATATAGCCTATAGCCTTCCTCGATAAATGGGCTATCTAACACTGAAATAATTTTCCAAATCGGACCAGTAGCGATTTAGTAAATTCTTTTCCTGAGATTAGCGCATTCAAGCAAACAAACAAACTCTTCAGCTTTATAATATTAGTATAGATTAGATATGGACGTGACATTATTTGGTTAGGTACTTATGTGATTTTGTTCAGAATACAGACCATAACAGCAATATCTTCATACTACTCATAGAGTTCATCCCAGTTTCGCTTGGACATGCGGCATGCTCCGGGGCCCTTCCAAGTTTTGATTAACTGAGAAGTGAGTTTGCTCGACCGCATTTATCTTTGAATTGATCCTCAGGGGTCAATAGCTAAAGCTAATATTGTTAGGATACGATTGTGGAGAATCTATCAATAAGTTATTATTAATTGTTGTTCATATGGCCGGGGGTAAGGACCGATTGCCTTTTGTTGATATTAAGTTACGAGTAATATTTATTTTATTTAGGAGGGAAAGTTTGAGCTGTATTCTAGTAAGTTTAGATGTTTGTTTCTTAAACATCTTAATGGATTTAGATATATTCGTCACACAGATGGTCCATGTTCTGGTAACGGTAAGTTTTTACTAGAAAATCGTTACCCCAAGGAAAATGTAATGAAATAACTTTGTGCAAATATATTTAAGGTTGTAACTTGAGGTTGTTTAAAGTTTTAATTATGTTCCACAGATAAACAAAAGCACATAACTCTAATTATTTAATGTAGTACATCACCGCAGCGTCGTTATTTAAGTTTATGCAACTATTAATGAAGCGTAGATTTAATTAGTTTCATCGTGCTCTTCAAATAGCCTACAGAAACTTACTAAAGTAAAATGTTCTCTTATACCGAATAAATCTTACTTATGAAGCAAATAAATGAGACGCATCGTTATAAACTAAGAAGTAAGATAACATCGTAAACAATCGCCACGCGGGGCTCGCGCTGTTTGCGGGGAACGTAAACACACACGTCCGTCTTCACGCTTTATTTATAACTGCTTCGCAGTACAATCCTCACAATATCAATACAACTGAATTTAAAACACACATGTAACCAGTAAATTACGTCGTATGACCTTAATTGTCCGCGCACAAACCACTAATACTAATGTTTCTTTGCAGGATTCGAAGAGACACAACGATGTGAACAAAGAACCGCATGATGTATGATATAAATCATACGGAATACGTGTATGAAATTTACGAGCCACGTGCGCCAAGCAATGGGTATATGAGAAACGCTTCGTTGGAACTGCCAAGTTCAACAACCGATCCGAACTCGACATGGCCCGACCGCGAGGGCTGGTGCTCAACAAGTGCATCGTCAGGAGAATTCCTGACTTCACCGTTATTTCAAGCTTGTGTCTACTTCATGTACTGCACGGTGTTTGTAGTAGCGTTAGTTGGAAACGGATTAGTGTGTTTCGTGGTGCAAACGTCCCCTCGAATGAAGACGGTGACGAACTACTTCATCGTGAACATGGCGGTGGGCGACATCCTGATGACGCTGTTTTGCGTGCCGTTCTCGTTCGTGTCGATGCTGGTGCTGCGCTACTGGCCCTTCGGCGCCGTCATGTGCAAGGTGGTCAACTACTCGCAGGCCGTGTCCGTGCTGGTCTCGGCCTACACGCTGCTCGCCATCTCCATCGACCGCTACATGGCCATCATGCGACCGCTTCGGCCCCGCTTGGGCAAAGCGGCTGCTAAACTGGTGGTTGCTGCAGTGTGGGGAGGAGCACTCGCCACTGCAGCTCCTATTCCAGTCGTGTCTACACTTCAAAGACCGACGGACTGGTATCAGTTTTGTCAAGCGTGAGTAATTACATGTATGTATATGTCGATACTGCACTTTAAATAGGTCTTTAGAGCTGGTTTAATAAGAATAATACTATGTAATTTTCACAGAGATATTTGCCTCGAACAGTGGGAACGGGTTGAGCAGAGTTCGCAGTACACGTGCGCGCTGCTGGCGCTGCAGTTTGCGCTCCCGCTGGGCGCGCTGGTGTGCACGTACGCGCGCATCGCGGCCGCCGTGTGGGGCGGCCGGCCGCCCGGCGAGGCGCAGAGCGCGCGCGACTCGCGCATGCAGCGCTCCAAGCGGAAGGTCAGCGCACGTAATACTAAACACCTATTACAGGCTTTAACCAATAGTACTTGTTGTACGATTTCGAAATCTTGATTAACTGCAAAACTTTCGAGACAACATGCCACCTTGGCCTAAAGCAATTTTTTTCGAGTAAAAGTTATTAAATTAACAATGAAAAATGCTTTAGTGCCTTAGAAAGTACGGATTTATTTTGAATGCGTTGTTATTTTGGAATTACGGTGTCATTCAATACCTACATTACAACGTTTTTATTATTAAGGATTGCCTGTCAAATTTTAAAAATACTTATTAGCGCTATTTTTAGCCAAGGGAGGCAAATATGTACCGCAAGTAGCGTTCTTTACCAGTATCATAAAATTGTAAAAACTCCTAAATGAACATATTGAAAATCCAATACTATATTCCGGACTGCTCTAGAAGGGACTTTCTTATGTCGTAATATTAACGTTAAGTTCAGGTACAGAGGGACACCCTGTAGATTCAGAATTTAGAGCATGTGATAGACATAGAAAATAAAATTAGAGATTATGAAATAAAATGAATTTGTTTTTAGATCAAATGAGGGTAATTATACCGCTGTAAAGTGGATATATAAATATCCCCATTCAGTTTGTTGTAAGAGTCATAATATGGGATTTTTGGTCACAGATGATCAAGATGATGGTGATGGTGGTAACAGTGTTTACGATATGCTGGCTGCCGCTTAATGTGTTCATTGTAAGTTATTTTCTTAGACTGCACGTTTTTCAAGTGTAAGAGTGAATCAAGTTTTAATCTATGTCGAGAAGTTATGGACACAAGCGGTAGGTCTTGTTCACGAGCTACGGGCTAGTCGTGATCCCACTCCTGCTACACGCCATCATCCACTGCTATACATATGATACCGAATGTTGTTCAGTTATTGTCGAGGTGTTGTGGACGGCTCACGAGAGCGACGCGGAGTGGGGCGCGTGGCTGGACATGC
Organism: Acleris literana; assembly: GCA_946894065.1. Lineage (NCBI taxonomy): Eukaryota > Metazoa > Arthropoda > Insecta > Lepidoptera > Tortricidae > Acleris > Acleris literana. The sequence continues at coordinate 7,506,366 of OX335677.1, forward strand.
CTTATATCTGGTTCGCGAGCCACTGGGTAGACATGAGCCACTGGTTGGCCATGAGCCACTCCTGTTACAACCCATCATCTACTGCTATATGATACTGAATGTTTTTTTTGTCGAGGTGTTGTGGACGGCTCATGAGAGCGACGCGGAGTGGGGAGCGTGGCCCGGCATGCCGTACGTCTGGTTCGCGAGCCACTGGCTGGCCATGAGCCACTCCTGTTACAACCCCATCATCTACTGTTACATGAACGTACGGTATCGACGCGGATTCAAACAGGTCTGTAAAATGCATGCCATGCAGAACTTAATATACGCTAAGTGCACAACATACTATCTTTAATTTCGACTTCCAATAGCTGGAGATAAAGATATAGTGGCCGTGATGTGCTCTTACTGTGTTTTAAGATCTGTGCAGTAGATTTATTCATATTTGTTCACGGTAACATGATGTGTCACACTCAATCTTGGTCTCTGACTGTATCTACCACCTAAAAGTTCTTTCTGTAGCATTTTTCGAAAGCAAATTGTAAATGAACGCGAAGTGGGAATATATGAAATATTCGCCAATTGACATGTCTAGACAAGCTAGCCTGACTTTCGGACACCATACAAAGGGTGCTGCAAATTTTGGCAGCGATATATCCAAGGATTACCTTAAGGTACATTCAACGAATCTTAGTTAGTAATTCTAGCAAATTATAAAGCCCATTTTGGTTGATAAACACTCTCGGAGAGTTGGCTTAAAGCATCTTAGTAACCACTGCTTGTTTGCTATGGCAAAATTTACTAAACATTAAGTAAACGAACAACATCAGCATTGGTTTGGCAACAAGGAATATTAATTTGCAAAGGAAGATATATTTGCTCTAGTTTTTAGCTCTATTATAAATGTATTTCTAGTTGAGCCAAAAAGAGACATAAATAACACAGTGAAAAAATGATGCGGTGGCTCGTTTTGCTGACGTAATTTAGCCACACGAGTATTACGTAGGTAATGTAAAAGTTGCCCATGTCGTTTGTGTGATAAGACGGTTTGGAACACGTGTGTTGGTGCTTAGTTGCGCTAAATACTTGGCATCCAAACTTAGACTTAAAGTATTCTTGTCAACAATCAGTATTTCTTACTAACTTGTAATATTTAGCTAACTTAGATTAAAGCTGCTATTTCAAATGGTTTCAAAACCAGCATAGGAATGTGTATTTGCTCGTGTGTTTAAATTATCTGGTCTAACTACTACTACGCTACTACTATACGTACACCTACGTATACTTCTCACTGAAAATCCCTCCATATGTCAGTATTACGCCACTCTTTAGTTAGACCAGCTATTCTCAAAGTGTGTTCCCCGGAGCCCTGGGACTCCGCAAGGCCTCTGTAAGGCCCCGTCCAAAAAAAATATAAAGAGAGAATTCAACGCACTTTATTTTCGTCATTCTTTGTTTAATTTACAAAAGTAACAATATGTGTTCAATATGTTTTGATAATGTAAATGATGGACTAGTTAGAATTAATTAGGATACTAGCCTATTCTATAGAAATCGTTTGTGCTTCTCTTGGAATAACTACGCTAACGATATTTCATTCCGCACAATTCGTTCGTTTATCAGAAATTATCAGACAGTCTGAGATTGTCTGTGGCAAACAATATTCGGAACATTCCGTTTCGATATTCAATATTGAGTGTAAACAATATTCCCGCATCATAATATTATCTAGTAAGTCTGTTTGTCTTCAAATACGGAAGTTTCAAAATATTATAATAATATTATGAAAGCGTGTGGCTTAATTTCCTGATAATGTTTACAATTTACTCTCTAAATAGGTGGTAAATCTAATAGAAATCACAGTTGGAATTGTCGGGAACTGGTTCGGGTTATTTTGCTTAAAATATTTTTTAAATGCACCATGCGTTCATTATTAACTAGCTTCTGCCCGCGACTTCGTCCGCGTAGATTTCGATTACCGTTATTCCCTCGGGAACATTTAAATTTTTCGGGAGTAAAAGTAGCCAATGTGTTAATTCTAGATGTGTTAGTTCTAGAAAGCTGTTATAGCTAAGCTGCGGACGGACGGACATTTCGAAACTAGAATGGTTCCTAGTTTGACTACGAAACCCTAAAAAGGGAAAAATCTAATGAAGCAGAATCTAGCAAAGTGTGTTTTGTTCGCAGGCATTAGGAGGTCTCTTGTGTATGAAGTTCGACGGCCCTTCTCGATCCTGTCATCGGTCCAGCATGGGTGACGGCATGCCGATGTCAGGTAAATACTATCTACAGCATGTTACGAGAACCCGTTACGCCGCGAAACTATTTCTAGAATTCCTCCAAACAGTACAATATAGGTAATTGGTATATCGAGGCGCATAATCATTGCTTGGTTTTTATAATTTGAAACCTTTTTTTTAATTATTATAAAAAAATTACGAAACCTAACTTAACTATTCGAAACAATAGTTTTTTTCTTAATTCTGTATTTTCAGCCTAAAAGGGTTAAGACTCAAAAAAAGACTAAACAATAGGTACATTAGGACGATCAATTTTCTACGTTTCAAAGGGATACCATAGGTAATATTAAATATTAAATTGTTACTATCATATTTTTGTAAAATAAAGTGTTTACATAATATATACATCATCATCCTCATCATCATGTCAGCCGAAAGACGTCCACTGCTGGACATAGGCCTCCCCCAAAGCTCTCCACTCAGACCGGTCTTGTGCTTTTCGCATCCACCGCGTTCCCGCGATCTTTACTAGGTCGTCACTCCATCTTGTTGGAGGCCTACCTACAGCTCGTCTCCCAGTCCGCGGACGCCACTCAAGAACCTTCTGACCCCATCGGCCATCAGTCCTGCAAAAAACACATAATATATACATACATATACATAGAAAAACCGGCTAAGTGCGAGTCAGACTCTCATAGTACGAAGGGTTTCATACCATTCTTGTATACCTCTCCTTTATTTTTTCATTATTTCATTACTATTTGTTTTTTTGTTTGTTATTTGTGTATTTGTTTGCATTGCGCTTACTCATCTGCTTCAGGGCTACCTGGAAGAGATCCCATTTAGGAATAAGTTCGCTTTTATACATTAGTTTAATATTAAAACTGTAATATTTCTATTTTTGGGCAATAAAGAGTTTACACACATATGTATGTATACATACATACAATTTGTAATGGTATTTGTACTACCGAACCTAATCACGACTAATGCTTGAAAAGGTCCATACAATTAAAATCTCGCCTCGATTTTTGTTAAGTTCGTGCACCCCTTTTAATTTAAACTAATTCGGATCAAAATCACGTTTTTTCATTACAGCTCCTTAATTTGCTTCGTTTTGTTTCGTATACTTTTACGTAGGAAATTAATACGACGTCAACTAAAACATTAGGTACACGTAATTAAAATTTGTGTTACAACAACGACTAAAGGGTGTTTTCCTACTACGGATGCTCTTAATTAAGGTCTTTTTAAGATCTTCTGCGCTGAAATTAATGAGCCTAAAGCTAAAGGTTTACCGAGTTAATGTTTATATTATAGCACATATAATATTCTTGCGTAATGATATCACTGCTTCAAAGACTCGTAAAGTTATTTAAAATTTACTCGGTACACGAGCTATAAAAAGGGTTATAACTTACTACTTGTAAGCTTTTAATGAGTTTTGATATAATACTGTTACTAATATTCCAACAAAGTACAGTCGCTATGCAATATATAAAAGTATATAAGGTAATCAAAATTGTTTAATAACATGCTCTTATGCCCTTAACGATAGAGTCGAGTTACGATATTTTTGAGTTTCACTCTCTGATATTAAGTTTTTTTTTTTTAAATACATTTGCTAACATGTGGAACTTTTTGTAGCTTTTTTATTGTGCGGAGCGGAAAGTTGGATTTCTCGCATTAAGGCCCAGCAACACCGGCTGCGTGCGCGTAGACGTGACGTGCACGTCCGCTTTCCACTGCGTTGTATAGTGACATGTCGAATGAGAATTCATACTATACACCGCAGTGGAAAGCGAACGCGCACGTCACGTCTACGCGCACACATCCGGTGTGGCTGGGCCTTTATTGCGTTGTGATTTTTTTATCAGACTAAGAATTAACTAAAATTGTTTCTTTTAATTACTGTTTTTTTTATCATTGTATTTTTTTTCGTAATGGTGTTAAAAATCTTCGTTTGATAAACGTGCGAAACTATCATACTTTCTGCACTTGCATCAAAATGTATGATTAAAATATTGAATGTAAAATTGATACAGGATGTTGCGAATAAAATGAGTATTTTAGTTTAATGAGAATAAAACCAGTACTAAAGGTCGGGGTTCGATTTAATTATGGTACTGTTACCATCATATTATCAGAAAACATACTTGTATATCCAGTGCAACATCTTACACTAGCATTTATATGTGAATCTGAGTCAATAATAGTTTATGGAAAGACATAAATTAGACGTCTGTATAATATTGAGCAACCAGAACTCCCATTTATAACCATAATAATTATTTCTTGCTTAAAGTGTACGCTACTCATATAGATTATAACTACCTATTTATTCATAAGTATGTGTAATAAAGTGCGCGATCTGCACTCTCTGGTTTAAGGCCTGCGTCGCTATTGCCTAACGCACTCGCAATCGCAATCGGCTTCAAAGTGGGACAATTGTTTTCATTTTGTAAAATCAAAATTAAAATGCGTTTATTTGCTGGAATACAGTCATAAAGGTGTTACATGTTTTGGGTACAGTGTATCCAGCCTGCATGCAGGCGTGCAAAATGTTTATAATAACAGATGAATTTATAAACTCAAAAATTATACAATAAAAAGATATAAAATGATAATAAATATCAACTTAATTCCTATCATGCTCGAGGTGTACATCTTAACACTATACAAACATTTGTCCAGAAGCCACTTTGTGAGCGAGCGCTTAAAATCGTTACCTTGTAAAGTTTTCAGATTTATGGGTAGTTTGTTAAATATAACAATGCACATATTAAAAAACATTTCTTTTATAAATACACTTGTGGGTTGGAGGTTTATATAAAAGGTTCATAATCTTTTCCCTAGTCTTCACTTCGCTTCTTTAAATATGATGGGTGAGAGACAACATGTATGCAGACAAGCCTTCGATTTTCAAAATGAAAACGATGGCGATTGCGAGTGCGTTAGGCAATAGCCCCTCTGCGTCGCTATTGCCTAACGCACTCGCAATCGTAATCGGCTTTAAAGCGGAACAATTTTTTTCATTTTGTACTCGTATGCAGACAAGCCTTCGATTTTCAAAATAAAAACGATTGCGATTGCGAGTGCGTTAGGCAATAGCCCATCTGTTTATTATCTCTTCATATTAGTCAATTTAATATTTTTTTTGCAGAGCGGGCATTCCATCACGTAGTAGTAGGCTGACGAGATTCTCCGCTTTATTATTAAGGAGCAGATTAAAATGCACGAAGGTCATACGTGAAGAGCTCTACAGCTTTGGGAATAAATACTCTTAAATTACGAGTCATGGCATTTTTATTTGTATTATAACCTCGTAAGACCCCGCGTACAAAAAAATGTACATAATACGGCCATTGCAATAAAGATCTATTGCAAAGGAGATAAAGTAGAATTTCCCTTGTTTTTATGACTGACAATTAAAATAGAAAATTGACTTTATTGCAATAATAATAGGTTCATTTTCCTTTGGCAAATTTCGTTGTATGGTGGGTCTTAGGAGGTTAAAGATGAACGAAAATAAATTATGGTCATTCATCATACACATTAAAAAGTAATTATACCAAAAACAAAACCACGGTCTAACAAACGCAAAGTTAAGTTAAGGTTATTGTTATTCATAGCATACACAGTCGAGTTCATAAATATGTATACACTTTAGTACCTGGTCTATTTAATGTCATGTTTAAACTGCCATATGTGAATTGTACCAGCGATTAAAGTGACAAGGTACTTAGGTGTACATATATTTTATGAACTCGACTGTACAGTCAAGGGCTTTAATTGTTATGCCACTATGGAACCCTCTCATAATGACAGCGTCAAACCACATGACAGAAATTACGCTTAAATGAATGATTAACGTTATGCGACAGGGTTCCATAGTGGCATAACAATTAAAGTCCTTGACTGTACGTACGCGGCCAAAATGGAAAGTTTCGTTATTTTCTGATTATTTCAGTCCGTTCATTCGAATATTTCCATTTGTTTTAAATATAATAATAAATATGGTACAGTTTGTGATGTTGTCTGTGCTAATGCGTTTATTTTATCTATAGTCGTAGTAGTTGAGATGAGAGTGCATTAGGTAGTACTCCTTTTGGACAAAATATGAATCGGATCTATTTAGATTTAGGATAACGAGTATATTCTACCAGTTGATATTCCATTTTCTTGTCGTAAAAACTATTTACCCTTTGCCTGTTCACATATTTATGCCTATGACAGTACCGTGTTACGAACACGGTAGAAGTTAACAACTCTATAATTCATCGAGAAACTTCGTTCAGTTCCCGTCAAAACAGTGAACACCTTGAAGCCTTATTCTTTGTGTCTATTTATGGGCCATCGTTATCATGTATTCACCTGTTTATTTACGACTTTGGGTTATATCAGGGTCGGGTGTCCCTCGGAATCCCTAATAACATTTGTCCTAACATCGTTTGTACGAATTTTCATTTGCCCTAAACTGATTTTCAGCTGAGTCAGGCAACTTTTTAAGTTTTTCAATTATATTTGCGGTTCGGTGATCGGTTGTATTATAACAACACTAAAAAGTTTTAAAATTTAAGCGGTAATGGCTTTAGGATAAACGAAAATTCGGACAAACGATGCATTAGGACAAATTACGATCTTGGATTTTAGTAAAAAAAAAGTTTAACTTTGTTTATTTGCATATAATTTAAATGTAAATTTATGACGATCTCAATGCAAGAATTTTACAACACACCACACACCACGATACACCACATTTATAAAAATATAAAGTCATTTAACCCCAACATTGACATATGGGTGTCCCTCGGAATGTCCAGTAACGTTTGTCCTAACGCTTCGTTTGTCTGAATTATTATTTGTGCCAAACTGGTTTCAGCTGAGTTCTGATTCAGACAACTTTGTAAGCTTTCCAAAAATACTTAGTTAGGTTATAGGTTAGGGTTGTATTATAATGACACTAAAATGTTTTAAAAATTAGGCCGAAATGGCTTTAGCATAAACGAAAATACGGTCAAACAATGAATTAGGACAAATGACGATTAGGGATTCCAATAAAGATCCCTATATCCCACTGCTGGGCAAAGACCTCTTCCCTTCGTCTCCTTGAGTCCGTATTTGGTGTCTCTTCCGGCCAGTTGCTGAGAAATGCGTCCAATTCGTCCCGCTATCTCTGTCTAATCCTGCCCCGTCTACGTTGCCCAACTTAACTTTAAATTGTTTACACAATATCCCATTATAAATGCAAAAAAAGAATCAAACGACGTGAAATCTGTATAATTGGATGGTTGACGGTTGGTCGCGCGGTGGTTTAGGCCGCAGCGGTCACAGCGGTACCCCAATTAATTTGAACAGGCATCGAGTGGGTACCCCCTCCTCGCCTTTATTGTAAACCTGTCACGAGGTGACACGGTACATTGGATCTGAAAGGTGCTTTACAGGGTATGGGCACGAAAATCAGGGATTGATTTAAGGGAGTTTGTAACGTACGTGTATTTTTGGAATGATAAGATATCAAAAAATCTATCAAACCCTACCTATTTGTATGCGTAGGTATGATCTAAATAATTGCTAGTCATATAAGATATTTTTGGCTTAAAATATTAACGTTGCATAAACATTTGAGTCCATTTTCTTGTTCTTAATAGTGGGTAGTAGTAGTTGAAGAGGAATCAGGGGGGTTATTACGACATAGCAATGCAGTTCAGTTTACGCTGAGAGAAAAGGACAGAGCTATATAACTGCTATATATAGCTTTGTCCTTTACGCTCGCCGTAAAATGAACTGCATAGCTATGTCATGATAACCCCCCTGTAATATAAAATACGGAGTATAGGCGCCAAATAAGAGTATACAAAGTGTTCAAAAATGGTGGCAACGCTCAATAATTTAAGCCCGTTTGTCCAAAAAAAGGACTTCTACTTTAATAGTAGTTTTGCGTTTAATGGACCTGGACATGAAGTGTTTTAGCGATACCCTAGTCTAAAAATAACTCTACGATTTTTTATTTCGCGTTTAAAAATACTTTAAATTAGGTTAAAGAGGTTTGGGTAAAAGTCTTGTCATTTGTAAAATTCATACATTTTCAAAGTGAGCGGCCATTCGTAAAAGTGGTAAATTATGATAAAATTATTAAAAATAAACATATTTGATATGTGGGTAAGGCCGCGAATTTTGACCAATGTGACATAGAACTAACATAAAAAAAATTCGTGACGTTACCATAAAACGTGACATAAGTTGTTATTAAGCTTAGATCACACTGGTAAACATTCGCAAAAAAATACTTGTTTTCAAAAATTAAGTTTTTATTGACTAAATACAAATAAAGTATTTTCACGTAATTAACATTTTTATTAATTACTGAAATGAATATTTTTTTAACTTTTTAAATGAAATAGTAATCAATAGGTACTTTTCATAATACAACAGAGACATATGAGCCTTTCTCAAAAAAATGCGGTTTTTTGTTTTTTAAAACATTTATTTTATTTTATACTTTTTAGTGATCATAATACGCTGTTACGTAGTTTCACTTCTTAGTTGAAATGAAACTTTAACTTATATCAAGCGCGCCGCAAGCAACGCCGCGGGAAAATCATAGTCACAACAAGTAAATATTATTCGTTGTAGGTAGTCGCTCAACTATCTTAATCGAGATATCTTATCGCCACCCTTGAAATCGGTAGCATTGAGGAGTTCCGGTGGCCATCTGTGGTCTTCATCATCAGTTCCACTACACCAAAGGATACTTTCTGAATGCAAATGCTGGATTTGTTACTAAAAATACTAAAATCGCTATATGTTTGCCTACAATATTTGAGGAGTTCCCTCAATTCCTCACTGATCCCCTCATCAGATACAGATTTGGTGACAATGGGACCACCTCGGAAGTATACTCTATCAAACCAAAAAAAAATTTTTTAAATCGGTCGACAATTGACGGAGTAATCGGTGAACATACATAAAAAAAAAAAAAATACATACAGTGGAACGTATAACCTCCTCCTTTTTTGAAGTCGGTTAAAAAGCATTCGTACGCTTCGCTCGCTCGATCGGTTAATAACTAGCTTCTACCCGCGACTCCGTCCGCGTGGAACTCGTTTATATCGTAGCTACATGCAAATTTTCACCCTCTATTTTACCTCCTTAGGGGATGAGTTTCGGGATAAAACTATTTTATGTCCTTCTCCGGGACTCAAACTATCTCTATTCCAAATTTCATCCTTATCGGTTCAGCGGCTTAAGCGTAAAGAGGTAACATACAGACAGTCACACTTTGGCATTTATAATATTATAATAGTATCTATGGATACGCATAGTATGGATTTAATTCTCTCGTGCTGATCCCTGTACCTACTGTACGTACCTACAATTTCAAATTGATTCATCTTAATAACTTATTGTATTTGTCGTTGGAAATCTAGTAAAAACTCATTTAAGTTCGTATTTTTCTGTGTGCACTTCCCTTTACCTCATGTTTTCGTCACTTTACGTTAAAATGTAACGTATTCTAACGAAAGTGTAAAGTATTTAAAAAAAAAAATTGATTATCATGGTGAAATAACGATATTTTGAATATAATACATGTCACGTGCGTGAATAACATTAACCCATCGTATGAAAAAACAACCGCTTAAAAATAATCACTACTTAGCCATAAAATCACACTAGCACTTTAGAAGATATTTAGAAAAACTTTGTGCGCGTCACCTTTGACCGCCATTTAATCAACAAACTGACGAGGTTGGTGTCCTCTGTGATGTTGCCCTACTAGAATATGAGTTGCCAGTGCACAAAAACGAATTTATACCACAGTTGGCTTTAAATATAGCTTTATAAAGCGTCACGAAAGTATTCGTAACGAAAACGTGGAATTGTGGCCCAATAAAAGAATGCAAGATAAAACAAGTAAATTATTTTAATATATTTTTTTCGCAATCGGTAGAACTATCGTTATTTTTTTTTTATATTTGGACGGAAATATATTTTTATTATTTATTTGAAAAGATTTAAATCAATTATGTCACTTGCGACCTTGACAGTTTTTATCGCGTAATATAATAAAATTGTTTTGAAACCTCTCGGTGTTACCAATTTTTTTATGAGCATGTTAAATTTGAAACGAACAAATTGGTCAAAATTCGCGGCCTTACCCATGTAATATAATACTCTTATGTGCATCGGAGCCGAGATATTTAAATATTCATACTTGGGCGTACTTGTACTAAAAACTGAATACTTAAATCTTTCAAATCTCCGCTCCGATATTATTTAACGCCATAAATTATATATATGTGTATTTAGAGGTCCTCTAAATAACTATGTAAAAATAATGCGTGGCCGCTGAAAAAAGATTACAATATTCTTCAAACAAATTTACCCAATGCCCTTTATGATATAACGTAGGTGTTGACCATTAGGTAATAATGTAATTTTAATACGTATGTAACATTCGAAAAGGAGGCGATAAATATAACGGGCGAAAAATTTAAAAGACATTGCTCTTAAAAATTCAATCGGAAATTAACTATAGGTAATTTGAAGAAGTTTAAACAGGGGACTAACGTTTTCCAATATCACGTTACCTTCATTGAACGTTTCGTACCTAAATGTGCTATAGGAGCACCGGTAATGTTATTCTAAGTACACGCCCTACCTGCTCTTTCCTCGGCAGATAAGGCACATTTACATAAAAAGGTCATCAGAAACTTTTACTCTTCTTAAACTTAAATTGTAAAAAAAAAAACGGCGATGAATGAACTCAACAGCTTTTGTTTGATGTTTTAATGCGTAGTTGGAGGTCGAACTAGCGGACCCGGCACGTGATCGTCTGCGTTTAATTGCTCACGTTTTTGGGTTGAACGTTCCGTGTGGTTTCAATAACTTTAACAACATCCTGTATCTGTAATAGCAATTTTAAAGAAAATGTATTTAAGTTGTGGGAAATATGAATAATTGAAAAATTCGCTTTTGAAAAATTATATAGTCTGAACCAACTTGATTTTTGGCATTGTTTTACATTTTTGTGTATTTTTGAAGATAAGTACCATATTTAGAATCCATTTTTTTTGTATATTGAACGTAAATATATATATAAGGTCTGTTCATTCTTACTTGTCTTATATAGTAAACAACTTTCTAACCTCAAAATGTACCTTTTTTGGCTAAAACAGCTAGTTATTTTAAACAAACTAAAGCAATCACAGACAATACATTAGCCAAGTGATGTCCATAATGTTTATTCAGTTTCAGTTTACTTTATTTACGATAAAAGAGCCGTTTTAGCCAAAAGAGGTTCATTTTGAGGTTAGAAAGTTGTTTACTATATAAGACAAGTAAGAATGAACAGACCTTAAATTGAGCATTACGCTTGGGGAAATTAAATTGAAAACGAATACTAGTGAAATCTCTACATAGTATAAAACAAAGTCGTTTCCCGCTGTTTGTCCTTTCATACTACGCAATGGATTTTATGCGGTTTTCACCAATAAATCGAGATTCAAGATAAAGGTTTTTATGTAAAATAAATTCTGGTTTATATACGGGTGTTACATAACACTAACTTAAACCAAAACGAAGCGGGGGCGGGTCGCTAGTTAATATTATAATATGTATACAGGGTGGAAAAAACTAACGCCACATGGACGGCAACTACTTTAAATATTGGAAAGTCGTTTTTATGGCTATTGATCGATAATTATAATGATATATGTATACCGTGACATAAATCTGAGACTGGTATTTTTGCAAAATAAATTTAGTCTGATATTAGTTACGAGAGTATGTAATTTATTAGAATAAATATCGCAATTAAGTTACGAGATTGAAATGGAGGGCGTATGCTTGGATATACCTTGAGTCAAGTTTTAAATGCGGTATTTGCCCGGGGATAATTTGCCAAGCTATCGGTTAGGATTTGCCCCGGGTCGGGTAAGTATTCCCCTGGGCAATAGAGGTATTTAGAGTTATAACATGTTGGACCCGTAGAGTGTAGTCGTGGTTAAAAAAAAATATAATTTGCAATAATATTTAATATGGATGGGATACGTACAGTATGAGAAAATAGTTATAAAATATTAATGTTGAAGTACCTATAAAGTTTAGTGTCTTGTGTGTTTAGGCACTAAAATTTTTTGACCGATAATAACGATAGTACCAAAAATTATAAAGTCGATAACAGAGGAACTCTCCGTATCAATATTTTAAAATACATTGGTATTGTTTCATCATTAATTAAATTGGCAGAGATGAGTTACATACCTAGAGCTTCTCTGGAGTACAGTATTCAAAAAATATTTTACTAAACATTCATTTTAAATTATAATCTACAATATCACATAATAAAGCTTGTTTTACGTCCCATTTTGTTAAAGCTTTCTAAATCGCACTCGTCAGTAATTCAGTGGTGGCAGCAGATTGACACGCTGCTAGATGACTGGCTTTGCCAAATTACTCCCGCTTGCAAAGGGTTGCCCCATGTCACGCAGATCTGATGGAAGAGCCTTTTGCCCCGCTTTTATAAACGAGTATGTTTTATACATTTTTGCGGTGTGAGTTTTGACTTTACGCGAAAGTTAGTTCAAAATACAATTTGATGAATTTCCGTGTTGTTTGTGATTACGAGAATAGTTTTATGAATATGAAGGGCTATCGTTTAAAGGAGACCTTAAAAAAATTGATGATGTGAGAAGCTAGGGAGTGAATACTGAGATGACTGCTGCTGATGATGATAATGATGATGATGATGATGATGTTGATGATGATGATGATGACGATGACAATGGTCATTTATTTCACGTACTACTAGTACGTACGTACGTAAGTTTTTAAGCATAATAGGATGACGGCACCAATGATGGACAGTTTCAGCTGACACGCACCAGTAATGGACACTTCGTTCTTAATGCAAATTTCATACCGTCCTAAATTGATTGTTGCTAAACAAATTAATGTCCATCTTTGGTCCTTGTCCATTACTGGTTTCGTTACCCTATTACTTTTCGAGACAAACAAAGAAATACAACTTCTATTTACGTGGATGAAATGGCGGGTAATTGTTTATGACTGAAAAAATAACACTCACTAGCATTGAAAAGTACGGATTATATGAAGTAAAATGGTCTTGCCTGTCGTTAAGCTCTTGAATTAAGTTCAGGTTTATTTGATAAATATAGTATTTTACGCACACTTCAGTTATATTTTATATTATATTACATTTATTTCGCTCCCCACACCCAATTTACCGCGTAACAAGCGCTCTACTTCCAACTTCAAAGATATTGTAAGAACTCGAACTTGTATAGAAACCTGAAATAAAATTACTTATTTCATTTTCGCATAATTCTACCAACGGTACGGTTGAAATCTCTTAAGATCAGTTCTGTTGTAAGTAGGTATTATTCTCCTTAATTAGTTCCACTGGAGAATTTCGGGGGAAATACTCTTTCGAAATTCTATCCAAATGTTAATTCTTATACGATACCGTTTCGACGCTCGCTGTTCTGAAATGTTATAAATATAATTTAATTAGACAGCAATATTTATTTATTATATCATCATTTTAGTATATTATGTTGAAAATTACTTGCGAATTGTAGTTAAAAACAAGGTAGACCGAGATTAATAGTGGCAAAGAAAACATTTAATTTAAAACAAATCTCTCATTCATATCCTTGGCGAAGACATCTGAAACACTAACAGTACTTAACTAGGAAGCTTAAGTTGTCCCACGTGCGCGTAGGCATGACGAAAAGTTGGGTACCTACCGACTTTGGTTGCATGTTTCGTCTTTGAAACCGCTCGACCAAAGTCTGACAATTTCCATACAAAATGCGATAATGTACCTCCCCTTAAACGTAGTCCGATTTTTACGATTTTGCATATGTTTGTATGTTGCATGTTCAGTCAACACCTATACCCACACTAAATTCAAAATTTGTCCATAGAAATGATCGGCATGAATGGCATGACTCGGCGCGGCACGCTCACGAGTTGCGCCAGTCGGCTACAGCGCGCGCCGACGTGCTCGTCGTGCGCGTCGCTCCGCCGCGTGCCGGCGCGCGCCGCGCCCGTGCGCGCGCTCTCCGTGCGGACGCATTTTAACTAGACAGAAGTAAGAATCAACTAGATACAGAAGAAATGAGAGAGTACGAACACAGAAGACAGAGGGAAGAATGAACTAATTAAGAGACAACTAGATTCAGAAGAAGTAAGAGAGCAGGAACACACAGAATACAGAGGGAAGAATTAAATAATTAAGAGACCACTAGATACAGAAGAACAAGAAGAAATGAGCATTAATGCACAGATGGCAGAAGAAAGCATGTACAACATCACGCGCTTTCCGTGCGGATGCACTTGAAGTAGACGGAAGCTATGAGCCAACTAGATATAGAAGAATGAAAAAGGCACTGATGCATTTGAACAAGACACAGAAGATAGAGGGAAGTACGGACGGCATCACGCACTAAGTGCGGGTGCTCTTAAGCTACAGATAAGAACTAAAAAGCATCAAACAAACTAGTAGAAGTAAGAATAAATCCATTGAAATGCTTCATCTGACGACACAAAGGAAAACATAGGAACTGAATAGTGCGCTCTCCGTACTGAGGCAGTTTAATGCCATTCAGAAGAAAGATCATTGGTGCATCTTAATAGCAGCATGGAATAAAGTAACATACGTATTATTGTATCTAAATGAAGATTGACAATTCATCTACCAAACATAAAGATCCACAAAAATAATTGTCTCAAAACTAATAACGGCCTTCAAAAGTCTTGGAACCTAACTAACATTAATATAAATAAACTGAGATCAAACGACGTGCTACGTCAACAATTACTACTTTCATACTTCAGACAGAATCGATAATTAAAGAAGCAATTTGAGTTGCTTTGTATTTTAACAGGTTGGGTAAAAAGAGGCTTTGACTGTTGTTATAGGTACCTGCCTTAATAGCAGTATTGCTATTCTCAAAGGCATGCAGCCAAGGTGAGGTTGAAAACCCTTCAGTAATTAATACAATACAATGGCCAATTTCATAAATTTGCTTTTGTATAGAAATCAATAGTTTAGACGCAATAGTAAAATCATTGTAACAACAAGCAAATACGCGTATTTGAGGAATGGTGGTGGCATTACACCATTTCTAAGGTCAGGAATAGGTAAAAACAACTTTAAAAACGTCAGGTTAGTAGGTCAGTGCGGTTATGGCTCACGTTATGGTTATGGGCGGTTTATGACGGTCAGAACTATGTCCGCAACAGCTGGGCGTTTTCATTTTCTACCAAGAATAAGTTATTAGTTTTATGAATCGTACAAGGTGTAGAAAAACGATAATAAGCCGAGTAGGTTTGTACAGTCACGTGCCACCGTACAATCCTGTTGTAATGATAGGTTACATCACCTATTCATGTGATCTTTAATACCTGACCTCACTTAGTTGTACTTGTCTATGCGTTGGTACGATAATATATCGTCTTGACTGGACATAACTGTCGCATGCTTATATTTAAGAAACATTAATTGATGAACCTGTTCAGATAGGGTATACTCGTAGGTCACTTCAAAAGAATTGCCACATGTGGATCGAATAGGTAAATACATAAAAATTATGAAAGATAATATTGGCGGCAGTAAAACAATGCAGCTATAATTAGCGTTCAAAACCCGTAGGCAATGACCAGCATTACCTGTGGTAGTAGGCGACAGCGATGACAGCTGTTAATTTTGGAAGATGTTCCAAATTTGGATCTCATTACCTTACAATATTCGGTAACGTAATTTCAAAATTACGTTACAGCTGTCATCGCTGTCACCTACTACCACAGGTAATGTAATGCTGGTCATTTGCCTTTCGGCTTCTGAACCCATCTTTGAGTACACATATGTGTGTTGATAAAGTACGAGTATTGTACGAGACTCTGCGTAATTAGCATTACGCAACCGTCACGTAAACTACTATTCCTTCACATACAAACATTTAGCATGGTTTTACTGCTGTCAACATTGTCAATATTTATAAAATTTGTGGTTGTGCAATGTGTCAGGATTGACTTCTTACCTGCCTTGTACTATAATGCAGGGTCGATTTCGACGTTTTCTTTACGTATTGCAAATTATTTTTTACGATTTACGAACCCGCATCGAAAATAACAATATGCGTTAAGCTAAAGTGAAATAGAGGCCCTATATTTTCCGACTCTACTGAATAAAAATAAGATACGGAAAGTACTGGTAAAATAGATAATTAACATCTAATCAAATATTTTACTAATTGAAAAACACTCTTTAAGCGTATTAGATCTTTAAGAGATTTAAAGATATTTTCTGGAACTTTCCTGTAATTAAAATATAATTTCCAACAGTCCAGTGGATTTACACAATTCGTTGTGTGAATTCAAGCAATACTTTTTGTTGAATATAATCATTCCGAGCAAGGGAGAAAACATTCATTGTCGATTTCATTTTTCCATTAGGAGGAAGGGTTCTCAGGATATGAGTTTCTCCAATCGAGAAAAAAGATCTAAACAGAGTTTGACAAAGCCAATCTTGAAAAGGTTATTTGATTTTGAACTGACTCGTTGTTAAAATGGAGGTTTACCGAGTACTTGTTTATATGAATGCTTTCTAGTTTTAATCTATTTGAAATTTGCGAGATGGATATAGGTATAAAGTGATAGCGATAGTGAGCTGTTTCAGTTTGTTTGCACCCACTTAGAGAATGTGCGTGACTTGCAAACACGTCGTCGACGCTTGTCGACACGTTTCTACCTAATATGTAAAAGCATTTGGAGGACGATGAAAAAAATCACGCGTACAAGAATATAATGTAATTTGGATGGAAGAACGTGATCGAGATCAAGAAATATATTTACGTTACTTTTTGTGGATCTTTAAATGTACCAAAGTATGTTATATTACTTTTTACGCAAGCTGTATGGAATCATGTTAGTGTATGTACAATAATACGACTCGATCTTGGAATATCCGGTATTAGTTTTTTAAGATAGTGATTTTTCTATCTGCATCCATCCGTTCACACGGGAGTTTTTTTTCAACTGTGACTACCTGGTTAGCCAAGCTGGCAGCGACTCTGCCTACGAGGCTAGTAGTCCCGGGATCGGTTTTCTGTAAAAAAAAAGACGTGATAATGATTACTGGAATAAATAGCTTTAGAGAAAATAAAGCGCATAGAAGATCATTACAATTCATAAATTAATTTCGGAATTCCTAAACCATACTCCATTTTACGGGTACTTACTAGTCACTTATGGTTATTAGGTACGTTATTTTAAAATTTAACTTTAAGTCATTGACATGTTTGTACAGATTAGTTTTATTAATTATAAATTTAAGAAATTGATGTATTCTTCCTATGAAATAAAATATTGTAAATCTAATAAACAACTCAACTAGTCATTGATAAGAATTGATTAAATGTATTTATTAAAGAAAGTAAGTATTATAATTTAACTTCAATTGAAGTTTTAAGCGGAGAACAGCCGTTTACTAACTGAAATGTAACAGGGTGTTGTCCGGGTGGCTTTAAGTTTGTTACGTCAAGACGTAACAAAAAAAGTTTAACATAAAAATATCTCCAACTAATTAGTAGCATTTCATCTTTAACATTACAGCCGGAAAAAAAAACTCCCTGTATTATTGAAATTTCTTTAAAAAATATATATACTGACGGATGGACGGACAGTTTAGGCATATCAATCAATATATGTATAGGGTCCCGTTGGGCTCCCCTCGGGTACGGAACCCTTAAAATACCACCATTGAGGCCAGACTAAACTAAAAATAATTCTAGGGTAAGTAGTAAAAAGGGTTTAAGTCTTCTGAAGATCAAGTGAAAAAGAGTTAAAGTCTAATATAGTCCTTTCATGTATATACTCTGTTTTATTACGAGCTAACTCGACTTGTACGGTCAAGGACTTTAATTGTTATGCCATCATGGAACCCTGTCATAATGACAGTGTCAAACCACATGACAGAAATTACGCTTAAATGAATGATTAACGTTATGCGACAGGGTTCTATAGTGGCATAACAATTAAAGTCCTGGACCCTACCCTTTTTCTCTAGGACCCCAGAATTGTACCGACAAGGCCCATAGCGTCAACAATGTGATTACCATGTAAAAACAAGATAAGGTACTAAAGTAGAATAAAGAACCAGTTCGTTAATAAAATAAAAATCTTTGTAAGTGTGAAATAAAATATGCTTACTTGACTTTTATGGTTACACTCGCATGTTAGCAGTTTTATTTACATAGTAAACATTGCTATAGATTTTTGTAGGGTCTGAATAACTGTAATAGGAAAACTTTACAGTCGCAGTAAATTGAGGGTTGTTCTTAGCTTGTTTTCTCGAAAGTAATATTAAAAAGAGATGTAAGTATTAAATCAGAATTGAAGGAAAGGGCTCCCGAACTCGTGAGCAAGATATTACGGGTGAGTGACGCGGGTCGCGTGCTACGTAATTTGTTTTATAATGTAATAACTCACTTATTTTATTTGTCATGCAACATGTTAGTATTGTTGACATGAAATTAAAATGGATTTGGAGGGGCTATTCAGATCAAAAAATGAGACAGTACCATCTAGGTACAATGTCCTACCTCGAGTGAAGTGAGGTAGGTACCGCGAAGTTCTAGAGCGGCAATTGTGCCCCGGAAAGCGGAGTGTTAAATTGCCTTCCAACGAAATGGTTAATATTGCAGTAAGCTGATGGATGCGAGTAGCACAAAACCGATCGTCGTGAAGATCTCTGGGCCACAATGCCTATGTTCAGCAGTGGAAGTCCTCTGGCTACTATGATGATGATGATGATGATGATGATGAAGTTCCGCAATAATATTATGCAGGATGTCTTGGTTACCCATATTCACACCCAAAGTTACTCGAGACGCTACTCTATCATTTATCATTTATTTCAACTCACTCAGGTACCTCTAGACTCGTTTTCCTTTGATGCGACTAGAACCGGTACAGGTGGGACATTTTTACGAAAATAAATGTTATTATTTTCGTAAAAATGTCCTATGAAAATCATATACTGAGAGTGTCGCGTTCGTGTCATGTCTGAAGTTTCGTTTCCAAATGTTTAATTTGTCCGAATTTACATAAGTTATTTTTCCAGAAACCGTCACTTTTACGATTTCGCGGTGCTCGGTAATGTTACTGTTTTGTATGCATACGTAATTTCGTTCCATAATTCTAAACGATGTCTGTAGGAAGGTGTAGCTACGAGTAAGTAGGTACAGACAAAGCTCTTCACTTTTATTGATACCGTGTCCTTATCTTCGGCGCTTGATGCACTTACAGTTTATCCATTACCTTTGCAATAAGCACTAACTATGTCTCGACTGCTGCACCAGCTAGATAAGAGTATACAAACCTGCACTTGTACTGATAATAAAATCCCTCACTCGCATACAAAATGCTCAATGAATAGCTAATTTACGAGCCATTTCGAAGTTTCAAGGGAGTCTCCGTGATCCTAATGGGACTGTGAGGTCGTGCGATGCACAATCTAGCTGTTACTGTGGAATTATTTAAGCGTATTTAAGCTGTGTATTTCTTGAAAATTAACTTTGCAGATTTATGCAGCGTTTTTGATGAAAATTGGCTAGGTACTAAAAAACTAAAATCAGTAAGCCCTGTCGCAATGATCAGCCACATTAGTCAAATAATAATAACTTATTCCAAGTTTTTATGATAGGTCGTTATTTAATTAATATCTTTGACCTTGTTAGGAAATATTTTTGAGAAATAATTATGGGCCATGTATACGTGCATAGTCGCACCTATATGTTTAGATTATAATTTCTACCACGTTCTACTAGTCACTCAGAGAAATATGAAGACATTGATGACTGATGCTCGGTTGGTGCCGAAAACTTATAGACATCATCATCATCATTCTAGCCGAAAGCCGTCCACTGCTGAACATAGCGCATCTTTAGAATTATAGTGACCTAATTCACAAATGTTGGATTTCGAGTTAGGTCTCTATAGTAATAAATATATGTCTCAAAGTCAACTGCTGAAATGTTGAATTAGGTCAGTATAATTCTAAAGGTGCGATAGGTTTGCCACATGGACCGGTCCTGCGCCACTTGAATCCAGAGGTTTCCCGTAAGCTAAGTCACGTCGTCGGTCCACCTTGTTGGAGGCCTACCCACGGTGCGTGTTCTGGTACGCGGACGCCACTTGAGGAGTCTTCGACACCATCGGCCATGGTGTTCTGCTCTGTGAGCGAACCAACTTGTAGTACTTAACTAATTTTGAGAAATTATTTAAATGGATGTTTCCTGAAAATTCCAGATTGGAAATAGGTTTTTTATATTTGTCAAACATGTCGCTTTTACCTACATTATGTTATGGATGGTTATGGGGCGTTAGTGTTTCTACAAACCTGTTTCCTTAGATGCGTTATTTTTCGAAAAAGTATGGTAACACATAATTTAAAAATGTTGCAGGCCTTATAATTTTCACTACACATGAATATTCTTATTATTTGCTTACAACAAAGCCAAAGATAAATATAAACGTCGCTAATAACGTAGAGTCCGGAAGGACGTCATCTTAAAAATGTCTGTAAAAGCTGACATAAAAATGATATTAAAGCCGAACCATCGCTCTCGCGAACAGGATAATAATTCAGAGGATAATTGACTATCTTTCGTCGACGTTAATATATATAATACAAAAGTAAGCATGTATCATTATGACCTGAAGAATAGAAATAAAACAAATTCTGAGATCATTAGTAATGTCAAGGTATACAAGGCCAGGTAATGTATTTTCAAAAAAGTTGAAGCTTTACGTACGTATACTTTAAGGCAAGGGAAAGAATGTGTTTCGACAGTATTTTATTTGATTAGTTAACTTTATTGCAAAATGTAAAAAGTAACTAAGATCCTACAAGTGGTGGATTAAATACTTCAATTAATTGCCTTCCTTAAGGAATAAAAACGAAATCAGTTCATTAGATAAAACAGTCCATCCACATCGAGAGCAAAGGGACTACCTAATGGAGATTATTAATTAACAATAAGGATTCGTACGGATGTAGTGAATAATAAAATTATACGACATTTTAAAGGGGTAAGTTCAATTTATTTTGCTTTCTTTTCTTCCTCTTTTTTATCAAGACATTCATTGCTGGAATTGTCTAGCATTTAACGCTAATGATGGTAAATTGGTAACTATTATCTTTGTCGGATGAATTTGCATTAATGCCTGTGTGTAAATTCCCGAAATTCCAAAATCTCGGCACATTTATTTTGGAATGAAGTAATTAAGTAGGTAGTGACTAAGCAGAGCCGAGTGTCCTTAACCACAAAATTACCTTCACTTTATTGTCATAGCTGACCTCCAGTAATTTTAGAAGTTTAAAAAAGCCATCTATCGGTCGCGGCGCGGCTTGTAACATTTGTGCAACCTTAATGACGAGATTTTAGTTCCTGCTGTGTAAATACCAGAGGTCGGAAGAGGTAGTGCTTATTAACCAAAACTTGAGTCATGTTCATTCATGCGTGATTGAGATGGGAATACGTTATTGAATGAAGATGCATCACGTTTAGGTTAAAAAGCACTACGTATTCCGACTTCTGGTAAATACTAATCCTACCAAGTACAGTCTAGCGCACTAATATCTATGGGGCCATCGCGTCAAATATTTGTATACATAGACCTTATTGTCAGTGGCATAGAGGCCATGGGAACTTATATTTATTTTTGACTTTGACTCTACTATGTTCTCTATACTGGGTTTAGACTCTAAGTTTTAAAATAATGTAATGCCTTTTGTTGCAAGAAAAAATAAATTATTATTTCCTTGATGATGAAGCCAACTTCGGCAAGCCACCTGCGCTCATGTTGTGGTCGCCTTTATCGCGATGGATAAAGCTTATACCTCTCTCGCACTTACGTATTGTCAGAAAGAGACAAAGGTTTTATCCACGCTTATATCCACGTTGATAAACATGCTGGCAAAACAAAAAAATATATCCATATTCATAACTTAGCTAATAAATGATAGTAAGTAACAAACTGCCTTTAAAGTTTGAAAGATTCAAGTACATCATCAGATTAATGTACATACTTACATTAAATTACGCCTGTTTTCCAGAGTAGTAGGCAGAGACAACTTCTTTCCACCTGCTACGATCCTGACAAATCTCTTTCGCTTCTTTCACATTCATACATCGAGTCATGCAAGCACGTCGATTTTGGGTAAGATTCGGCCCTTTCCGATAAATGTTCTGTGTCAATTTTAGTTTCGTAAACAGAATCGAATCCGTTTGAAAGAAAATGAAAATCGACTTGAAATAAAACTTTTTAAGATATAAATGTATTGGTGATAATTATGTCTCTGTCTGTAAAACTTATAAATGTTAGCATTATAATAAATTATTTATGAGTAGGTAAATGATGTTTGCAAAATTCGTCGTAAGACTGAGGAGAACGAATAAAGGTTTGAAATCGAACGTTTTTTATTTATACCATATCAGTTAGTAGGGCTTGATAATCTATGTTAATACTATTAATTCGCATGAAACTGTCTGTTTGCCTGTTACCTTTTCACGCCTAAACCGCTGAACCGATTATGATATACTAAGTACCAGCCCTCGCTTCGCTTCGGTTTATGTGAGTTTTCTGTAAAACCCGAATCCCGAATTTATTATACATAAAAACCTTCTTCTCTTGAATCATTCCATCTATTGATGAAAACCGGATTAAAATAAAAGACGTTGCGTACGGGTGATTCCACGGGCGTTTCAACCGCCGTCAGTCCGCTGTCATAAATATTGAAGGAATGAGCTACACCAAGCAGCTAACATTCACACAGAGCTATACTGTTATCGTTATTCTTGCCACAATTGATCGAATTTTGAGTATATTATCGCCTATTTCTTAAATACTTAGGACAGCGGACTGACGGCGGTTGAAAAGCCTGTGGAATCACCCGTACTTAGTTTGAAAGATTTAAGCGTACATACAGAGGGACAGACGGCGGGAAGCGACTTTGTTTTATTTAAAGACTAGAAGAAACAGTTTATTTGTTTTTTGTGTAAAGATTTTGTATCTTACTTGAAACCCGAAGGACATAAGATAGTTTTCATCCTATAAATATCAACGGTTCTCAAGGGAATAATCGTAGTACCTAATAGAAGAGTCCTACGCGGACGAAGTCGCGGGCAAAAGCTAGTAAGTGTGCATATGCTAATCGTAGCGTCGTAACGTCGTTTACGTTCGATACAATTCGGATAGACCAAAAAAAATAACTCAAGGATTTTATATTCTAATTGGAAACAAAAGGTAATTTTAAGAGACCAATTTCATTAATTTTGTATTTGACCCAATAGTTTTTTTAATATCTTTATTTATTTAGCAGAAATTTTATGGATGATATAATTATATTAAATTTGGGTTGGCATTTTATAATAAATCACAACAGTTAAATGCTATCTAATGATAAAAAGTGATTCTAATAGTGTATTAAAAAAAATCAAGCGGTTTTCGCCTAACCCGTAAGATACACCTAGGAGGGCTTTAAGCCGAAAACGTAAGTCAAACACAGGTTAAATATACTTTTGTCGAAATATACGAAATAGATAAATATTTCAAAAACTTCATAATGCAGAATAGAAATAAAACCCAATCCTCGAAATGGTTTTCAAATTAGAGAAATTGTAAAAATACGAACAATTCCAATTGGAACGCGATCTGTCTAGACTTACGACTATTCTTTTTCGATTTCCTTTGCCTTTCAACTTAATTCCCTTCTACGTAAGTGTACCAACGTTTTATTTACGGGTACAAATTTGAGGGAGAATATTAAAGTACAATAAATTACCAACAAATCCCATAGCGGAAAAACTTTGCCGTATCAAATAAGGGTTGCAAGACGAAAATATTACAAGGTTACCAGCATGATGGATGATCTCACGAAACACGCCGAAACAACAGAGTTAAAAATTTAATTTACCCTCCTAAGCCAAAAAAGGCGCATCTGCAATTTGATAGTCATAGCATATTAAACTCTCGATGGTTAAACACAAGGTCGCTCATGCCATGCAACAACCTGTCTATGCCAGATTTACCTTATTAAGGCAAGGAAACCTCTCGGTCCAACGACGAAAAATAATCTGCTGCAAAATTATGCTCACAAATTGAAATTAACACTTTGAATATCTACGAAGTTCGATGCAAAATTTTAGGTTTCGGTTCAATTTTGGTCTAACAAGATAAAAAGTTATTCAACAGAAGTCAGTTTATTATAATTATGTAGATTCAATTAAAGGCATAGAACACGAAAATTTAAAAATATTCCAGTGAGCAGCTATCTTTTACTGAATGAGCGAGATTGATTTCGCGTTGTTCTGAATATTCGAAACGGGCTGTTTTTTGATATCGCTGATGAACACGCAAGAGATAGTTTATTCGAATATGTAGATAGCTATGGAGATCAGAAAGTCTGGCATTTATGCTCTCTATATTCTTATATCACTGATTTTAAAAGTAACATTAAGTAAAAAGTAAAGAATTCCAGTCTAAAGGTGGTATCTGTATCAGTTTAACATTATTAAATTGTATATCCATTAATAAACATAGACTCGGATTCTCTCAGAAAGCAGAGATTAGTTCACACTTGATCACTCGACAGATCACTGTTCAATATATTGTGATCTCAGTTAAAAACACTTATAATAAGTCCCGGGGTACACAAAAAACGGTTAAAGCATCACAAATACTGCTGGTTGAAATCAAATCATCGAATGGTTGGCCGTAGGTACGAGTATTTTCCATCTGTCGATATTGTGAACGCGCGGTGGAACTCGTAAATTAAATAGTTTACGCCCGGCAGCATGAGCTGCCTGTAGCTATGAGCTATATAGCACTGTCCTTGGACAAAAAAAAACAACTGCGAGCTAGAAGTTTAATCAAAGCCGATCCTCTCTTTATACCAATAAGCTTAATAATACTACGGATTTAAGTAGAAGATGCGACTTTCGTATTTTAAAAAAGCACTCGGCGGGTTACCAGGCTTTTTAATAAGTAGCCTGTTGAAATGAAGTTGCTTTCAAATATAAATAGATTTAAAAATAAGCTTAAAGTTTTTTCGCTAAGGAAGTGTTTTTATTCAATTGAGGATTTCTGTGAATCGTGTAATTAATTAATTAATGTATTAAATTGTTATTATTTTTTGTGATAAAATGTTACGACTAACTGCTTAAAAGTATTTTTATATATATATGTTAAAATGTAGGTTTAAATATTGTTTATTTTTTAATGAATATTTCAAATGCAATGTATGTTTCTGAATAAAAGACTATGACTACTGCGGTAAGTATTATACTCGTACTTACAAATAGTTAAATTCACATGTTACCTTATTGTTTGGTCTAAGGGCCTCAGACCCTACGGACTACCGTGGCCTGTGGGTCCGTACGCCGTCGCCGTGCAGTAAAATAAACAAATAAAGATAGCGATGGAACAGATAAACTTGAACCTTCAGAAACATACGCTTTGATAAGGAGTTATTTCGCCCACAGAGAATATGGTGCGTATAAAAAGAAGATAGAATCAGCATGAACATACATGTCACAAACACGAATCTAGTATCACAACAACAATAAATACAAAGTGAAGCAATGTTATTACGGTTTACCAGTCTTTTTAATTAAATTTACAAATATCCGTATGGGTGTGTAATGTTTTGTATAAAAACATATGTACTAATTTTCATTTTGCATAACACGAGTAACATAAATTCTGAATGATCAAAGTGTACAATAAAAAAAAAAAAAAAAAAATTATAAGTGTGCATAATAACTAGGTGCATAACGCACTAATATAATAAAGCCATTTTGTATAATATTTAAATACATGACGTATGTACAATAATAATAACGCAGAACCTAACGCTGAATAATAGTACTTAACTCAAAAAGAAGTGTACGAACAAGTCGTTTTTGTTTTAATGCTGGACGATTGTTATTCATTTTGTGGGTAGTTAAATGAAAATATGCAATATGTTTTTAGACTGACTGAAGCGCGCGCATCCGTAATGCTACGCGCGAAAGAACTTTGGTTATTGCGGTATGATGTTGATCAGGCGCAGATGTTAGTTTGTTGTTGCGATTGTTCAGGAATACCTAGTACAACTTATAATACCATTTGACACATGTCATTATTATTGCACGGGTATTAATAAGTAGGCCTTTCGTAGATTTTAATGTCAAAAGTTTAAGCGTGAACTAGGTCTTACTTAGGTAAATACCGAAAAACTTCAAATCTAAAAAATGATAGTAATGTCGCTTTGGTTTATGTGTATGTGTGGGGGTGTACGCGAAACGTATTTTTCTCTATTTTTATCTTTTATTTTTTCCTTACCCTAAAATATTTAATGTTTTTAGATATCCTGTATGCTCTCTAAAACTACAGATGGATATGCGATGCTGCTTCATGATTATCTTTCAAAGAATTCCGAGAGGTTAAAGGCAAAACAAAAAGTAGTCCGCTATTTAATATCTAAAAACAGGTCTTATATTTGTTTATCTAACGCTTAGCGCTGAATATACTTATTATGAGACCTCTTAACAACCTATCTAGTTGCTTTATAGCTCTAGTTGAGAGGACTTCCAGCCACCCTTCACATGATGTTCACCCCTAAATTTTAACAGTTTGTAAAACTTTTCTTATTATAATTCCTCAGGTTTGTTACGAAGTTTAGATATTTTTATTTACTCTCAAGGAAGAGAAAAATTTGTAAACTATTGCGGAAATTTTGTTTGCCAAGTATTTTGCTGTTGTTCAGAACATTGTTGTTTCGATTTTGACTTTCACAATATTTTATTTCTCTTCCAGTTTTCGTAGGTATATCAGTTTGTATGTTGAATCAATATTGCAATTTATTTCTGGAATCGCTAAATATTGTTATATTGTTGTGTGGTATGAGATGATGATATTCTGATGAATACCCAGAATACTTGAAAAATTGGAAATGATGAGGACACGCTGTTCGAAGTATATTACTAACATTATGTATGTGTATCTTTACCCACAGTTATACTGGCGTTGGCAGTTTACAATTTTGTAGTTCCACCTGTCATCACGTAAAACTGTTTTTATCTTGCTTTACAATTAGGTATACCCTCTCTTTAAACCAGCTTAAACCTACCGTATTCAACTCCTCAAACCCCAACGATGCACGTTTCTAGAAAAAAATACACAATTAGTTCAGTTCCAGCACAAACTTTAATAATTTCATACCGACGCGTTGCCATCATTAATCTTCCTTGCTCGTTCAATAAAGAAAATGACATTTTCCGCTAACTTATTGGTCGATCGTAGAAATTGTATCAGAGATGTACAGTCAAGAACATAAATATCTATAAAGCTATAGCGTCAAACACATGTGTACATGGACCTTATTGTCTGTGTAGA
Source organism: Acleris literana (assembly GCA_946894065.1). NCBI lineage: Eukaryota > Metazoa > Arthropoda > Insecta > Lepidoptera > Tortricidae > Acleris > Acleris literana. Next base: position 7,534,058 of record OX335677.1, read on the forward strand.
TGTTTCTGACATGTTGGGAACGTGTCTACATTTATGACTTTGACTGTACGTATTTGTCTGAAAAATATAATTATCTAACTCCTAGCATTAGAATGTTTTATATTTTCTTGATGTTTATTCAGGAAGTTTTATCCTGGAAAATTAGAAAGTTCCCGGGGGAATAGCGATCAACGACTTCTACGCGGAGGGAGTTGCGGCACTTGCGGCTACGTTAGTCCTACTATACTAAGTAGGAATTCTGGCCGAGGGGTGTCATATTCCGGCGGTTTCGTGGCCGCCGTCTGGCAGACACCGCGGAAGTGTATACTTATAGTACTCATTCATGCTGCAACTGCTGGACGTATTTGGATGAAAATTGAAATGGAGATAGCTTATACCCTGGATTAACACATAGGCTACTTATTCTGGAAACTTCGGAAATTCCCGAGGGAATAAAGATAATCGAAATTTACGCGGACGAAGTCGCGGGCAGAAGCTAGTACTAAATAATTCTGAAATTGATTGGTTGTAAAATGAAATTTGACTAAGTATTCCGGAAAATACCGTGCAGCCGATAAATCGTTTTGTTACCCGCTCGGGGCAATTGGCCGTATGTCATACAACAGCTGCCTAAGATTAATAGTTCAGTGCAAAAGACCTTTTGTAGCGTTTCCAGGAATGCAATTTGAACTAGAATAGTGACGTAATATTACAGGTTGACTATTTACCGTAAAACGGGGTGAGTAGGGATTAAGGAGTGTGTAGGGACACAACGTAAAATAATTCATAACTTGTTACAAATAAGAACAAGTATTATATCCTTGTAAGGCCCACCATACTGCAAACAGGGAGTTTTTGAATCTACCATTAAGGCAATAACGTTCAATTTCGTTTGTTCGATAATACCATTTTCAGTTTATGAATATAGGAAAATAAACCTTATTCTAATTGCAATACAGTTCAAATTTAAATTGCCTTGATCATGAACATCCTATTGCACACTGGGCCTTACGAGGATAAGGACAATAACGGTATGTCTATTGGAAATAATTTCAGTCTTATAATTAGTAACATGTTTCATTTTAGGTCGTGTCCCTACTCACCCCGTTTTACGGTATATCATAAAATGGAAGGATGTCGACATTTAGTTATTTTACTTGCGACTGTGGTCTCACATTCCTGTTTTGGGTTCAATAAATATTGTGCGATATGTGTATATTGTGCGATAATTATCGGACCAAAACTAAAATTAAAATATTATTTTATATAAAACCTCTTTCTTCTTTCTTTCAAATGCCAATTACCACAGATTCGGATTTTCCACGGGTCATTAGTCATATTACTTTGGGAAACGTATAACACGGCTAATTGACGTAGGTATTATCATCGGTGATAGCAATACTGCGTAATTAACAACTTCAATGAGTTGCAAAATGTACCTTACTGCTTACGTGCTAAGGTGTATTTTGCATCTTACTTTACTTGCTAGTTACGCGGAATTGCCGCATCACGGACTTTATGTCAAACTTTATAAGTAGCTGCACACTTTAGTGCTTCGGGACTTTAACGTCATTTTTTTTTTCTGGACCCGCTCGAATGCTTAGCCATTAGTCAACTATTTTAGGGCATTTTTTTAAAACAAAAATTAAGGAAACAAGCGGGGAATATTTGACTACTAATAAACGGGAACGATAAGGAACTATGGATCAGTATAGTAGTTGGTTATATTTTATAACAGAATAAAGAGATTACATGTATTCAAGTATAGGAAGGAAGAAAGAATATTATATTTTAATGTTGTTACAATTTATAAAAGATTCTATAAACAAATAAATAGAAGGGCCAAGGGAAGAAAGTAAGATATTCATATTATTTATGGGACAATGGGACATGGTGGGAAATTAGGTTTTCAAAAAAAGGGAATATGGTAATACATGCTCAACTCATCCCCACAGTCACAAGCAGGGCTCCTTGTTAATTTCATTCTAGCCAAATAGCCAGGAAAACACGTGTATGGCCTAGACGCATTCTAATAATGACTGTAGTGGCTCTTTTGTTTAAACGAATTTTAAAAAAAACAAGGTTTTAATGGTAAATGTTTTCTGAATATTGGTGTTAGTAGATTTTCCCAGGATTTTTCCCAAGATTCCCTGAGATTAATCCTGGGTAGAGAAATCATATCACGGCTATAATTTATATAAGGGAAAACGTCACCACAATCCACCGTTTCATAAGCCAATTTATCAGCACGCTCATTTTCAGAGATGTTACAATGACTTGGTATCCATGCCAAGTTTACTATAAACCCAAGTTTGCATCGCAAAAGTTTATCTCTTGCTTTAAAAATTAAAGGGTACTGTGTTTTAGAACGAAATGGATAGGTGAGTACAACTCTGCCCTACTAAGAATAATGGCGTTATCTCAAACAAAACATCTGTAGAAATTGCAACCTAGTTACAAACAGAAGAGAGTTGAATCTGCTTTGGCTATTGAATTTAGTTATTGCATTTTTGCTTAGGAGGGCAGAACTGAAGTCGGTTTTCTAATTGTAAGTACAATGTGATAAACGAAAAGCATTCTGTTTGACTGACTTAGAATGATTTGGCATTTAACTTTTAATTGGGAACTTTGAAGCAGTAATCGATATAAAAAAATCGGTCAAGTGCGATTCAGACTACAGCACCGAGGGTTCCGCACCGACGTCACACTTGTAGCTATGAAATATTGGAAGCCCAATAAAGTCCTGCTGCTGCAAGCTGTACCTTCATAATTTATTTATTTTATTTTAAGTTTAGCCTGTGACTTTTTTCGTAACAAACCATAACTGTTAGAGCAATTCTGACACTTTTCCAGAAAAAATAGATCATTCAGCAGTTTCTGAAAGGGACCTGTTGTTTTTCATGGCGTTTGACGTTAATTACCTAAATCCATCAATTCCTAATTAAAATATTTACAAAAAATATGAGTATCCTATTTAACTTCAGAGCTTGACAGACAGACGAACAACAAACTCATCTTACAAGGGATCCGTTTTTCTGTAGCTAGTATGAAACCCTTAAATTTACTCTGAGTAGGTCGCATAATATGTATTAATTAATATTATTTTTGAGGTCGGATACATTTAAAATAACTAGATGCTTAAATATGTCCCCCTTAGCCCACATCTCGTTTGTCCACACAGCGAACGTTTCTCGATTTCCGGCGGAGGTTTATACCTTTTCCGGGAGCTGTTTGTCAACGAGCTCCTTGCTTATCTAAGATTATGTTGCACGAGTGAGCGAAGTAATTACGAGTTCATAATACAGTCCATATTGGTCGAAATGGTAAGAACATTTCAAAACATAATTTTGCTACTCGTACTTACACGAAATATAAGAATGTGTATGAATTTTTTTTTATGTGTCTTGAAAGTTTTCTATGTATAGCAAATTATTCGATTTATCGCAGGATAATAAGATATGTCCATATTATAACATACGACTCGATATCCCTCGAAATTGGACTACCTAATCCGATCACCAAGTCTACATACTAAATTTCGATTTTTCTTTTCTTTCTTTATTATTTCTGCTATAAAACATAGCAGTGGGTAAGAGTAGGTAGGCTATAACTTGTAACATTCAATCACCAACATCGAACACCATGCCTGTTTTATAAAGCTACAAATTACAATTTACAGATTACATGTTTCCATTTGACACAACCTCGACCATTGACGACCAGCCATTTGAGCAGTATTGCCAGTTTAGACCTGAAAAATTGTAACTTGTAGTTTTATAAAACGTGCCCCTGAACAGGTGAAGCTAAATTAAATCTTGTAAAAAACAAGCGAGCCACAAGATTGACAGATGCCTGCTCAATATGAAGTAAAGTATGCGCAGTGTAAACACAGACGCCGAATGATCCTAAGCAAAGAGATATAGTGCTAACACACAACTCACAGGTGATGCGAGTACATACCGCCTGGGGCTGTATTCTACATTGTTTTACACGTATTGTTATCCTATTTTTTTAACACATATACCTTTACTGACATGTTAACTAGAGCTGACAAAACGATGACAAGATACAATACAGAAAAAAAAGTGAAGAATATGGCTATAATCGCCTGTGACAAAGTATAAATAGAAAAGTAGTTCGCCTCCAACCCTTTAGGAGTTTCTATTACCTACTGCCGCACGGGCGGCGCTAGGGTTGCGTCGATGTAAATAAAATAAATAAATAAATATTAAGGGACGATCTCACACAAATTGACCTAGTCCCAAACTAAGCTCTAGGCTTGTACTAACTATGGGTACTAGACAACGATATAAATACTTATATAGAGAAATATATACTTAAATACATAGAAAACATCCACGACTCGGGAACAAATACTCGTGCTCATCACACAAATATCTGCCCTTACCGGGATTTGAACCCAGGACAATAATTAATATGGACCGGACGCAACCAAACACGGCGACTGCGCGTCTCCGACTAAACCGGCCCGATTCGTCCTTTGGCCCTAGACAAGATGCATAACGTAAACGATTTTCGAAAACTGTCAAAATGTATGGATTCTATATATCAATATAAGCTCTGGAAGCGACGACCGTCCCGTAACTTACGTCAAGTACATTTTCGATATCGAGAACGTTATCGCAGGCCACAGTTAAGTTTACTCGTTGTGGCTCACGGGGAGGGTACGGTCGAGGCACGTACATAAAAGCCGCGCGATATGCCTTTGTTTGAAGACGAACTACTGTTTATACTGTACCTGTGTACTATATATTGACGATATTACACGGTTCAACCAAATTGGGACAGTTTGCTTATTTTCCCAGGTGGTAGTGACCCGCCTACGAAGCTAGCGGTACCAGATTCGTATTCAACCAAGCAACCTGCAGAAGTATTTGTTCAAGCACAAATCTCGCGTATTTTCTATTATTTTAATATAAATTTATCTATATTGGTATTTTTATCGTTGCTTAGTTCTCAAGTACTTACAAGCCAAGAGATTAGTTTAGGACATTGTCAAGTTGTAAAAGGTTGTCCTCTGATTGAATACTAGTTTTTTTTCATCTATCTATCTATACATATATATATATATATATATATATATATATATACAACGTGTCCCAAAACTCAACGATAAGCCGGCACCAGAGGATGGAGCTGCTTATGATTAGTCGAGAAAAAATAAAAAAGATAAAAAAGATAAAAGAAATTTATTTAGTAAGTAGGCCGCTCGGGCACTTTTACACGTCAAGATACTACCAATACCAATACCAATAAGGAAAAGATATATTTTTTTCCTTATTTTTTCTCGACTAATCATAAGCAGCTCCATCCTCTGGTGCCGGCTTATCGTTGAGTTTTGGGACACGTGGTATATAAAAGGCAAACCTGACTCACTATTATACATATATCAACTCACAGCCGAAACTACTGTCCTACCTAGAAACTTGAAATTTGGTAAAGGGATTCCTTTCATGATGTAAGTGAGCACTATGAAAGGATTTTTGAAAATTCATCCCCTATGGGGTTAAAATAGGGGGAGTAGCGGGAAACTAATTCTACGCGTAAGAAGTCGCGGGCGTCCTCTAGTTTTAATAAAATGACTTCTTTATTCATTTTGAATCTTCATTTTTTCAGCATGCATTTTATGGATGTCTTGATTCATTTAAATATATGGTAATCATTTGGTTTCTGAAACATGCTCATTATTTAAAAAAAACTTTAGATACCAGGTCAAAATAAATAATTGAGCAAGCTCCACTCTTTCCACGGGATCAAACAACGCCATAATTCACTATGTACCTATTATGTTAACATGTTTCAAGGCAGCAATAGATCGTAGTGGTTTTAATTACGGCGCAATAAAACCTCATAAGCGAGACTGTCCAAAAGTTTTTTTTATCCAGAAAATACGGAATGTTACTGTGCGATAACTCTTAGGTGCTTCGGGTTTGTACCTGTCTCTCACTCGCTCTTATACGCTCTTATTACGAACAAGTGAGAGATAAGTACAAACCCGAAGCACCTAAGGCACTGGACCAGAGGGCCCTGCCAAGATGCACTACGCTAACTAACGTTTCTATTCGATTCGTTTTTAAATAAACCAATCGCGTCACTGGTAGATGACGTGATACGAAAAGTCACGTGGTGTGGTCTACCAGTGACGCGATTGGCTTAAAAACGAATCGAATTGAAATGCTAGTTAGCGTAGTGCATCTTGGCAGGGCCCTCAGGGCTGCTATTCCATTGCCTAAAACTATATTGCCCTTGACGTGTTATCGTAATATTTGAACTCAGCCGCCATTACATTCAAATTAATAAGAGCTATTTTAACGTTGACAATACGATAACACGTCCAAAGCAATATTGTTTTCATCTCACTAGCTCGGAAAGCCCTTTTTGTTTGTTTGATATCTATTGAGAAAATCGCTTTTTATCCACATGTGAAGCAAGAGTTTTGACATTTGAAGGCAGCTTAAGTGATATTTGACAGCTAACAAAACGTAAAACATTAAAACCGCTGAATTTTTAACATCACAATTAATGAATTGCATCGAGTAAAAAATACTACATACAGTCTTACAACTTTATTTTAGTTCATAAATATAAGCATTCAACATTAACCTTCATTCTTGTTGTAAAAACGGATACAATGTTCTGACAGTCCAAGTAAGTCGATGTGCGAACAAAACGCATCCGAAATAATAATAAAAAACCTTAAGTCAAAACTTTTTAATTAAGCCGTCAACGCATAGAGGTAGTAATGCAGTTTTCCTTCAACTTTACGTCAACGTTAAATATTCGCATGTTTTTCTAGTTTGTTTTGTTATTAAAAATGAGCGATTCGAGTGACGAAAGACGTATTAACACCTGCAGAATTACGGGAAACCGTGCAAAATGCGGAATTGAGCTTATTTTCCTCGCTGTGGTGAGGTGAAAAGTTTTGTGGTATACACGGGTGAAAAGTTATTTTACGTCTCGTGTGTTGAAACACTCGCAGGTAAAATACAACTTTCCCCCCTTGTATAACAAATAACTATTTACCTTTTTACCGCGTGAAATAATGGCCCTGTTGGTTTTACGTATGTAAATATGTATGCAAACACTTTATTGTACAAACAAAAGAAATAACAATTATAAAATAGACTAAAATATAACAGGGATGTACAAAGGCGAACTTATCCCTATAAATATATACAATGAGCAGGAAAAAGTTTAAGAACAAGTGTCAAGCCAGAACTTCTTTAGTCTAGATTTGAAAGAATCTACAGACTGAGACTGCCTAATTACAGTAGGCAATAAATTCCACAACCGCACAGCGTGAACCGAAAAGGATTTAGAGTAAGTTTTGGATTTATTAGATGGGAAAGCAAGAGAAAGATTGTCACTCGAACGCAAGCGATTATGAGATCCAGTGGCCAGAAAGCTAAAACGTTCAGAAAGGTAGGGTGGGGAATGAGGATAAAAAAGGATGTTAAAAAGTAACGACAGGACGTGAACATTCCTTCGAAAGCAAATCGGTAACCACTCAAGCTGTGCACGAAAATGAGACACGTGGTCAAATTTTCGCAACCCAAATATATAGCGAATGCACAAGTTCTGGAGGCGTTCCAACTTATTGAGCAGATCCTCATTTAAGTCCAGATACGCGATATCACCATAGTCGAGGAGAGGGAGGAGAAGGGAATGAACAAGAGTAATCTTGGTGTGGAGAGGAAGGGAGTTCTGCAAGCGCCTAAGCGAATGGACGGATCCATAGACCTTACGACTTACCGCAGCTACCTGAGCCGACCAAGAGAGGGTCTGATCCACTATGATACCTAAATTTTTGACTGAAGAAGAAAAAGGAATTGCAGTACCGTCAAAGATCAATTCAGGTATCATGAGGTCCGACAACTTTGCGATGAAATGAGGGCTACCGACGATAATTGCCTGCGACTTTCTTGCATTGATCCTCAAGCCGAAACTAGCCGCCCAGTCTCGGATAACCGCGAGGTCACTGTTAATTAAAGCGATCAGGGAGGGAAGATCATCAATACAAGCTGCCGCGTAGATTTGCAAGTCATCCGCATAGAGGTAGTAGGAAGATTTAAGAGAAGCAGTGATGCAGTGTGTTTTTATTGTTGTAATCTAAAGATTCAAGATTATACAAACAATACTGCCATGAAGAATATCCCAAAAAATGGCAACACTGGGCTGGTGCATATTGGCGATATTGGGCATACTATGTAAAGGACGTGATTTTTTTTAAAGTGCTTTATGCGAGAGATTATCAAAAATTTAGTGAAATCAGATGATATTGATGCGTTTCCCAACGTGTGTGAGAAATGTATAACTATATTTCTGTGATCATACAGGACATTTACATACAAAGTTTCCCATCGAGAAATAGTTTCTTATTACCACTAACCCTAAATTTTCGAGCCGTGTTTGGAAAAATGTGTAGGTAAGAAAGTGGAGTAAAAAAAAACGGATTTTACCTATACTATTTGTTTACACACTTCAAAAACGAATTTGTTCTTGTTCGCAAATTCTGCACAATTTTGATTCTACACAGCAGTATTTGATCATTCGCACTGCTAGATCAAAACAGTATCAAGTCAAAATCCTTGCTAGTTTGTTTCAAGTTCATAGAAGTTGCATTAAAGCTGAATTTTAAATACAGTTGTATTTTGAGTTACTACTGTTTTGTAACTATGTCACTTGTGTAAATAAAAATTATTCATAAATATTCTTATTCTTATTCTTATATTGTCTTTTCTGCTCAAAAACCCTGGCGAAATAAACAAACGTAGAGCAAGTAGCAGAAAGCATAAATGCTTTGTTATTTTTCGGTGCCCACTGGAAGAACCAACATTCCGGCTACAGTTAATAATGATAATGGAATTAATAACGGTGATCAAATGAACGCAATTTGGCTATCGTTGCAGTAACAAAATTAAAGTTTTTAAGGTACTTAGGTACTTGCAATTTGATCTGGTATAAGTTTCGTTAAACCGCCGCTAATTCGGTTAACGTATTTTACGCTCGAGAAAACAAGAAAATGGATTGCGGATAGAAATTCTACAACGAGCACAGGTAAAAACATTCCACTAACGAATGGTGAAAGCTTTTATTAAAAACTGGCCAAGTGCGAGTTGGACTCGCGCACGAAGGGTTCCGTACCATTATCTACAACATTAGCAAAAAACGGCAAAAAAATCACGTTTGTTGTATTAAGCCCCCTTAAATATTTATTTTATTTTAATTTAATTATTTGTTTTTAAAGTTAATATACAACTAACTAAATATTCTGCGAATATGTATTTCAAGCGTCTACCTGTTGCCGTTATTAATATCGAGCAAAAAACGGCAAAAAACTCGCACGCTCGCTCGTACGGAACCCTTAAAATCAAGGGGAAACCCGAACAGTTACATACTATATGCACTATTTCTATACAATGTTGAACACAAAATAGTAAGTTCAAGGAAAACTATACGTACCTACTGATGAACGACGCAAAATATTTCAAAAACTTGCCACTTCTTGAAATTATTTCATGTTTAATTTGAAGCCTGGTTGCCGCGCATCATAAAGTTGTCGTCGACGTAACTGTTTCAGCCCGAGCATTAATTTGTAATCTGTATTTAGTAATTAAGGCTTTTGTTCTATTAAGATACTGTTCCTAAAATTTCTATTTATTTTAAGAGGATTGTGAAGCTGAACATTTCCTGAAAAAGAAAAACGGAACCGTACAAACCTTGTTTTTCATATTCAAAAATCGTGGAAATCGAACTTGATTTAGGGGGTGAGAACCGCCATCGCCCGGAGTTAAATTTGCATGGAAAATAATTGACAGCTTCGCGATCAGCGTCGCTTCTCAATCCGCTTAATATTTTTAAGAATTGGGATCGAATGTCACTACCAACCCGGAACTTTAATCATGACGATTTTGCCGTTTCACGTTCCTCTTCAATTAAATTTTCAAGAGTTCGATTTTCAAACATCATGCCGCTATCGTTTGTTTAATGCTTGTTTACTTAATAATCGCGTATCTAAATCGGATTCGCTTTGCCGTACAACACGAGGGAAACTTTAGATCGCACCGTAAAAAAGTGATGGAATTTTTATCGAATTTTATGTGTACGCTCGTGTACGGGAGACGTGGCTTAACGACGCCGCTGAAATATTTCTTTGATGGAGTACTGTTCGATGGAATAGTGTTAATCTAGATAAAGTACTTTTAACGTTACAAAATAGCGCATACATGCTTTGCGTGTGTTAGAAAACAGGTCAATATATTACAGATTTTGCGAGAATCTTTTTAAAGAAAATCTGTGATAAAACGTATTTGTAGAAAATAAACAATTTCTAACGATTCGTTACGTAACGATGCGTTAGAAAAATCTGTTAAAAATTTGTCTCAATTATTCACATACCGTTTATGTCATCGCTTTGTAACTGGTATATTGGTCAATATACTTTATACTTTTATTCAACTGTGTTCAATTTGTGCTGCATACCTGTCAAGAATACTAAAATGTCCATATTCACATCGGCGAACTGTGCTGTTCGTCAATGATATTCATAACGATTTAAAAAAGCATCAGCTGGGGCCGTATTACGCTATATCACGGGAATAAAACAAGAAAACCTATATAATGCAATATTTCAAACGCATTTTTTTAACGACCGTGGTTAATCAATCAGTGGTTTGAGGTTTTAAAGTTTTGATAATACAAATAAACTTTTTTTTGGGTTATTCAGATCCAATATAACTAGTTAATTTATTGCTGAAATCTATCACAGATTTTCATCGAAGCGTGAAACAATTTACTAGTATGTAATCAGAGCATTTTTGTGCGTGCAGTGACGATTAAATATTTTGCCTGACGAGATAGTAAACCTGACTAGGTAACCAGATTTAATTATTAATGTTTTTACATTCGGTGTGTTTGAAATAGATTAATGAAATTAATTTAGTTAGGTGCGTACCTATTTCATTGTCCCTCAGTACTGAGCTAGTTATGTTTAATACAGTTTCGAGTCTATAGCTTGATCGCAACACAATCAAAATAACGGAAGGCCATGAATACTAGCAATTATAATTTAACTTTGTTTTCACCCGTCACGGGAAATGTACCGCAGCTAAAATTAGCTATTTCCAATGTTTCAGTTAGCTGCGGTACATTTCCCGTGACGTGAGTATTCATGGCCTTCCATTATTTTGATTGTGTTTGTTATTTAGAGATAAATGAACCATATCGTCAACCCGTTCGATCTGCATCATAAAATACGGCATGTTATTTTACCGCATTTGACCGACCGGTTCGAGTCCCGGTTGAGACAGACGATTTTTCAAAAATCCTTTAATGCAGAGTTTATAGTTTTAAAAAATAAAGGAAAGTCTCCTTTACACAGAATGTGCTATTTCCAATATTTAAGGTAGTTACCTTCCATGTGGCATTCGAACTTTCCACCCTGTAGAATTTCGAACGGCCTTTACAGATTTGTGTTGATTAATTTTTAATCTAAAAGAGCTTGCCTGTCTATCAAATAAATGTTCACTGTATCAAATAATTGTTGACTGTACTTCTAGTTCTATTAAACTGTCATCTGTGGCGGGACAGAATTTTAATTTTAAATTAATGAGCATACTCGTTCACGAGGATACGGTGTCTCTACCTACCAAGCCTACTTCAATCTACAGATTGCCCTCGGTGGCTATGCGTCTTCGAGGTTCGCACTTTTCTCCAGAGAGTGCGCTGATTGTCTCATTTCAGCAATTTGGGCTGGCGAACTGTTTTTGTACAAACGAACTCTGTCAAATGTTTAATTTAGGGATAACAATTATTATGATGAACATTAAATATTCTACTTGATCTAAATATGTTTTTATACAATTGATTAGGTATTAAAAGAAGTGTTAGTTAGTGTATACTTAAGTGGCATTAATTAGCATTCAAAAGTTTATACTTTGCATTTATTTACACTTCTTACTGTTAACTACTATTTATTATCAATAACTAGATACCCACCACCATGACATAATAGGTATGTATATGGTGTAACTTCTTAAGATTGGTCTTAGGATAATTTGAATTATGTTTTTTTTAATAGACAACTTTACGTTTCTATTTTTATACTTTATACTTGAGTTTTGGTCATAATATCTTTGATTACATAATTATTGAGAGTCACAATTTTTGTATTACTTGAACCGTTAATTGTTTCTAGAATTTCTTAATTATCTAACGTGTAGAATAGGCTGAGTGACGGTAGGTTCGATTTAGAAAAATCCTGGAGAAGTAACAAGTTTCTAAAAAAATACTTTATGACTTGAGATAATTATGAATTTAGGTTAAAAATAATTATGGCTGACGATAACTCAATATGGGTACTTAAGGTCTGTTTATCCTTACTTGTCTTATATAGTAAACAACTTTGTAACCTTAAAATGAACCTTATTGGCTAAAACAGCTATTTTAAACAAAATAAAGCAATCACAGACAATACATTGGCCAAGAGAGATGTCCAAAATGTTAACTCGGTTTATTTTATTTACGATGAAAGAGCTGTTATAGCCAAAAAAGGTTCACTTTGAGGTTAGAAAGTTGTTTATTATATAAGACAAGTAAGGATGAACAGACCTTACGTATATCAGTTTTGTAATCGAACTAAATTATGTAAATTTGACCTAGTACCTAACATTTTAAGTCACCCTTTTCATGTGGAACCGGCAGACATTTGACCCCAATCTAACCCGGCGGTAAGTGACGTGAGGTTGATGACGCGCACTTCCCTGGCAGCCTATTCACTTTCGCTCTCGACCTGAAAGGATCCCGAGTAATTTAAAGATTCATCACGTCAGGTAAAGCCATCAGGATCAATGAACTAAGGCAACCTAACGTGAAGTCACCGGCTCTCCAATCCATTAAAAACGGGCTGTACCTAAAAAGAAGAATGCTGTAGGTACTTCCAAAGTCGGTTATGGAACTCCTTAGCTTTTAAGTTATAAGTATATTAAGTGTTGTGAACCATTTAAAAAAGAAATAAAGTTAATAGCTCCAATAAATTTAGTGTAATTCATTTTTAAAGGGTCCATCGAGCAGCAATGTACAACATGAAGTCTAAGTTAATTGCAAGTTAATTGAGGGATAATTGAGTTTGATACATTGCGTGGCGAATTAGTATGAAAAAAAAAGTACAAGTTATGTTAACAATACACATGTTTTTATGTTAATTGGATGCATATTAACTGTTGTCAAAATATATGTTCGTATGGATGTCACACACTGTATATTATAATTCTTAAAATTTACATAATTGTTTTTTTAATAATAAATTCGTAATTACCTACACCATTTTTGAGGACTTTTGTTTATTAGTTTATAGAGTTCCGTAGCAAAATGGTAAAAAAGGAACCCTTATGCTGAGACTTCGCTGTCTGTCTGGCTGTCCGTCTGTCATCTCACAGCAGGTTTTCTTAGCAACTACAAATGCCATCGACTTGAAATTTGGGATAGTTTTACAACTTACTTGCCTGCGTCTGTTTTTAGTAAAAAAAATATTAAATTAATATTATAAATAATTGAAAAGGAGTTTAATAGCAAATGGGATGTTATATGAAAGGACTTTATCTGCACATTTCGCAACTATTTTTTATTTTATTTTTTGTGACGTACTTTTTTTGTGTTTTGGTTTTAATTTTAGATATAACTTGAATGTAACTATTACGTAAATAAATTACGGATAAAAAGATTACAAATAAATATAATATTAAATTAAGTCGTTTTACTCATAAATCTATTCAATACTCGGCGTTAAGTATTTTTGTCGTTTTCATGTTTTCGCGGTATTTATTTACATTAAAGAAAACCAATTCGTTTGCTCTTACTTTTTTGTCGTTCTAAGTAGACCCCGGACATTAGTCGCAATGACGTCACAATAGGGTAGTTTGGAGAGTAAATGGAACGGTGTTACTTAACACGACAACCTATTCTATTGGTGTTCAACGGAATTAAAATATTATAATCAGGCATTCACGATATAAATTACTTATAAGTCAATTAATTTCTTTTGTTAACTGACTCTCTGTAGCAGATCAGAAGTTGTTCTAAATCACTTGCGGTTAGCCTGCGTCTTCTAGCAGAATCCACTTAAAAAGGAAAAGCTTCTTTCCACTTCGACAGATGGTATTGGCGCATATTTGAAAAGCTTGCGTTTATCAAAACAGGATTGGTAACGGTTGTTTGGATTTATTTGTATTTCATGATAGAATAGACTAGGTTGTCGTGTTAATTAACACCGTTCCATTTACTCCCCAAACTACCCTATTGTGACTAAAGTCCGGGGTCTAATGATGGCACTTAAGACAATTTATTGCGATAAATATATTTTGTTAATTTGTATTTAAATAAAAATTGCTAAAATAATGTAAGTATTATTTAATTTATTCTTCAGTAACACGAACTAAAAATATTTTGAATTTCGTATTTTAATTAAAGCAAAGCAAACACGTACTTTTGCTTTTCTGTTAGGGCCCGGCTACACACAGTGATTTGCATGAGCAAACGGTTTGTGCAAAATTGCAAAACTGTATGGAAAGCCATTTGTGCGGTATACCGTTTTGCCGTCTTAACGCACGTGCTTGCTTGTGCAAATTGGAATTTGCGCAAGTATGATTGAGCGTGTAGCCGGGCCCTTAAAATTGCTTAATGTCCCTTAATACTGGGTTTTGTTCTGGGGCAAAGTTTTTTGCAGATTGCTGGCTAGCAAAAACTCCGAGTTGTTATTTAATACATAATACAAAACGGACATATCAATACATCTTTTTGGGAACACATCTATCGGGAATGCTTGTTTTTGTTCGGAATAATGTTTCCCACCAACGTGAATATTTCCTCAAATTTAAAGATGAATAATTCGTGCTATTTTTTTTGACTTCCCTTTAACAAACCTCAATACCTGCGTTAGATAATTTATAACATGAAAGCTTTATAATAACGGAGAAAGCGATAACTAGATCATTGAACTGAGCCAGTCAAACGGATAAAGTCAATGACCAGAGGATAAGATTTGGTCAGCGGAAAATGGCCGGTCGTCCGCTGCGAATAATATAGTTTGGACAGTTTAATTCTTCTCGTTTGACACTGTGCGTCTCTTTCATTGTAGACTTAAAAGAGAAAGATGTACTATGCAATAAAGAAAAGACGAGGGTGTAAGTCGCACATGTCCTAAAGCTGGATAATAGGCAATCATCATTTGTTACGAGATGGACTTACGGCGTGAGGTCTATGCTACGGCCCTTCAGGGCGGGAACCTAGGGACAAATCGTCGATGATACGCCAATTCCGCGTAACTACCAAATAAAATAAGTTGCAAAATACACCTTAGCACGTAATCAGTAACGTACATTTTGCAACTCATAGAAGTTGGTAAGAGTGTAACTGTGTTACCAACGGAGAAAAATATTTCCCATTGCGTAGCAGGTAGCTCTTTCAAACCTTATGTATTTTGAGATTCAGTATTTCAACCATTAGGCTTATCGTACTTAAGAAATTTTTAAGTTTATCTATATTGAGCATTAAGTATTTTTGATTTGGGTTGTTCGAGCTTAGATATTTTTTGATACCTATACGGATATTTGGTTTCGGACCGTTCTATCCGTTTCCCAAAACACCCGTTCCCAAAACATCCGTTCCCATCACTACCTTTTCCTAAATAATCCGTTTCCCGATATAAATGTTTCCCAAAATGTTCTTCTGCCAAAAGATACGTTTGTCTTGATATCCGTTTCCCAAAACACCCGTTCCCAAAACATCCGTTCCCATCACTACCTTTTCCTAAATAATCCGTTTCCCGATATAAATGTTTCCCAAAATGTTCTTTTGCCAAAAGATACGTTTGTCTTGATATCCGTTTCCCAAAACACCCGTTCCCAAAACATCCGTTCCCATCACTACCTTTTCCTAAATAATCCGTTTCCCGATAAGTATTCTACCTAAATGGTACGTTTGAATTTATATGCTGATGCCAACTATATTATTAAAATAGTCTTGAAAACAATTCTAAGGTCGTTAAGTTCTTTCGAGAGCACGCTGCCTCAGCATCACGTGTAGCTCTATGTATATTTATGAAACCTCTTTACAATAACACTTTCGTACCACTTGTATAGATAAAACTTGATACCTGGCCGCTTGTTAACTGATGACATGTGTTTACTGATTGCCAATGTCATGTCTGTTGCAATTTGATTGGGAGCAAACTACAAAATGGATGTGAAATTTGTAAGAACTCAAAAAGGGAAATTATCTTTGTTGATTGGTATTTACCGATATAACCTACACACAAAAAATAGAAAGAGTGGTTCTTCTTATTGGCGGTGTGTTAGTGAGGATTGCACCACTTCAGTGACTTTGGATAAAGACGATCACATATTACGACAGCCTAAACTACACGCATGCAGCCCGATTGTTAAAGACAATGAGATCAGTCTAATAATCGATAAATGCAAGACTGATGTGTGCGAAAGCTTAATGCCAATAGAACAAATTTATGACAAAAATTTTGAAAATTTTCAAAGTACCGTGCCTTTATTTGATTCTCACAGAAGCTCTCTATATAGGGCAAGGAAGAATCATTTAGAGTGCGATAAGTTGCAAATAAATACTCCAGAAGTTGCTCATGTTCCACAAATTTTGGCTGAGAACTTTTTACTCAGTGAAGACGGCGAAACAAATAAGATGTTTATTTTTGCTACTCATCATGCCCGAAAAATGGTAACTAATAAAAGTTGCTCTTATATGGGCGACGGAACTTTTAAATCAGTACCAAGAGCTTTCTACCAGTTATATACCCTTCACATTGATGTAAATTCCAACAAAACGACTACGAATGTGAAACCAGTTATATACGGTCTTTTACCGAACAAAACAGAGGCCACTTATATGCGATTCTTTTCGATATTAAAGGAGAAACTAAATATAAATATAGTTGAATTCAAAGCAGACTACGAAAGAGCCCCAATGAACGCAGTCAGGGTTGTTTTCCCGAACGCCAAGATAAGTGGCTGTTTTCACCACTATTATGCTGCAGTGTGGAAACACGCCAGAAAACTGAAGCTTGACGAAATACCTTGTGGGAGAAATATAGCAAATCTTTGTGCTGAAATACCACTACTACCAGAGGATTATATTCCTGAAACTTGGCAAATAATTAAACAATTATATCCAGAAAACGAGATAATCACATTGTTTAAAAATTACATGGAGAGTCAATGGTTTCCGAGGATGCCTTCAACTATATTAAGTGTCGCATTTCAACGACACCGGACTACAAATTGCGTTGAAGGGTGGAATAGACGCCTAAATAGCAGAATTCCCCCTCATCCCAACTTTTTCCTGTTTATTAACAGATTAAGAAAAGATGCGAAATGTATTGACACAAAATTAATAAACAGCCTTTTCGTAGCATCAAAAAAAATCAGGAGGAAGAATGATATCTTGTTTGATGAAGAGTACAGCAAACTGTTACACAGATTACAGTATGGGGAAATTGATTGTATGGCATTTTTGCACGAAGTAAAACAGTTACGAAGCAGTATTCGTAATTAAGTTACATACATCGTCATCTAAAACAAGAGGGTTTTTTTTAGTTTATACTGACAGTTAAGTTCTAAGAGTCCTACTATTGTAATAAAATAAAACATTTAATAAGTAGCACTTACAATTAAGTTAATTTTGAGTTGTCATCGAGAACAAGTGGTTTTATTTTTATTTATTTGTACCGAGCGAGCGTTATGGTGCATTTCTAGAGTATATAAACACATGTGTAATATCTTTTTTCTTTTTTTTTTGACACCAAATAAATATTTTTTCTTTCTTTCTTTCTTTCTTTCTTTATGTTCTAAGCATACTATTGTACTACATGAGTAAAGTTCTGGGTTACAATTCTAATGGTTTTTAATTTATGTAGAATTATCCCTCTGTCTGCCTTAGTATTTTGTGTTACATATAGTAGAATATATATGGGTTTCTAGGGTTACGTGCGTTCGATTAAAATGATGATGCCCTTATAGGATTTCTCGTGTTTGTCTGTCCGTCTGGCACAACAGCTCCAAAGTTGAACTTTACTTTTTCAATTCCTCGATTCGTATGCATTTCTGTGACCCCAAACACGAACGTGTAACGTAAATAAATAAACGTAATTTAAACATTTAAAAATATAGAGACTTGTTTCTTTCAGCAATTGATAGTCGAATAGCATATTATTAGAGTATGCAGTTTTAGCTACTTATTACCAATAGCTTTGTACTACTAGCGTGGTCCATTTTGCTGTGAACGGTCATTAATATTGCGTAAGTCTTTGAAGAATGGCAAGATAGGTAAATCAGGATTTATTTACGGGGAGTTCGTCAGAAACGGGTCTTTTGGGCATACGGGTGTCATGAGAGACGGATCTTTTGGCATACGGATGCTATGAGAACGGGTGTTTTGACATACTGATGCTATGAGAAACGGGTCTTTTGGGCATGCGGGTATCATGAGAGTCGGATTTTTTGGCATACGGATGTTATGACAACCGGGTGTTTTGACACACTGATGCCATGAGAAACGGGTCTTTTGGGCATACGGGTATCATGAGAGTCGGATTTTTTGGCATACGGATGCTATGAGAACGGGTGTTTTGACATACTGATGCTATGAGAAACGGATCTTTTGGCCTATGGTGGATTTAGGAAACTGTTATTTTGGAACGGATGTTTTGGGAAAGGATGTTTTGAGAAACGGATAGAACGGTCCGAAACCGGATATTTATAATACGGCATTATTTTAAAACACCATTTCGGTTTTAAAAATTAGAAAAATAAAATGTAGATTATTTGAAAAACTACTGACGACATTGAAATGCTTTTTTTTAACCGTGTTAAGCAAGGCATGAAAAACCGGACAAGTGCGAGTACAATTCGCGTACGTAAAGGTAAAGTCCACTATAAACTGACACACACTGAGTATGCACTCACGTACTAAGTTAGTCTCGTTTATATACTAGGTAGACATTAAAACTAAGAGAACTATAATAATCTTAAAGGTTTTCCATAGTTTGATATGTCACGCGAAAGTATGCAAAGCTTTATTTTAACGTTTTTATCCCCTAAACCACGACCCCTATATTAATAACCATGTATTTAAGTTACACGTTCGTGTTTGGCTAACAAACATACATATATATGCACCAAACTGAAATATAATTCGTTCGTTAGATTCAGAGCAAATTGGCGGCTGTGACAGACGGACAGACAGACTCACAAGTGATTCTATAAGAATTGAGTTTTTTCATTTGGAGTATAGTTTAGGTTTTTTTGTTATGAGAAAATAATTCTCTAAAATTCATGTTTTTACTGTAAAGAAACTGGGCCTCTATTGTTCTGGGTAAAACTATATCACCTTTGATGTGTTATCGTATTGTTTTAATGCTTTATTGTCCAGTAAATAGGAGCTATCATAACGTTGACAATATGATAACATGTCAGAAGTAATATGGTTTTACCGAGAAGAATAAAAACGAAACTGCTCTCAGATATAGTTAGGTTAGGGTTATTTTTAAATTAAGGTATGCTAATCAATACATGTGACGAAAACATAATTGACATCTTAAAATAATCCCAGGTAATAATTTGTCTAACAATAATTTATAAAATCATTAGTTGGGAAATTATATCAGTGCGAGAGTCGGGAAATAAAAATTTGCCCAAATAAAAATATGAGATACTTACTTAGTTTGGGGAGTTAGGAATTTGCTAAATAACTTTAGTCGAAACATTAGTAAACCTGTGTTTGTAGTAAATAACATGAATTTCATATTTTCTGTTTACTTACCTTCAGAGTAAATTATTCCTAGCTGTAATATCGCCCGAACTAGCTACACAAAGCTTCTTAAAGATAATAGAACAGTTGAGAATATTTGATGATCAAACTAAGAGACGCCTTGTAAAATATAATTGGCGGGTCAATTTTCAAAGTACTTAACTCAAAAACAAAAGAATATCAGTCTTTACTGGTTAATTAAGAGGATCTAATATTCCCTTCACTTGATACTAAGCTTGACTCTTTGACCTTTGACAAATCAAATAGTTCTTAACTGAACTGTCAACCCATATCAGATAGGATTTTTTTGTCCAGCTACCCAAGGAGCTTATCGTACCTAACTAGATATATGTAAGTATAATGGGTCTCTATGTCCCCCTTCATGGGGATACATTTTTTAATTTACAAAATTATATTGCATAATGCCTTTAAGCGTCATTGTCTACTGGCATAAACTCTTACGGCATATCCTAATTTCGCATACTTGGCATAAAGTCGCCGAATGATCTTTATGCATAAGATTGAAGAACCGAATCGTCGCGACGAATAACATTTTTTCGCATAAAATGTTTCAACAGAATATTATTCAACCTAATTTTAGATTGAAAAACCGATTCAAAAGGATATTTTGCAGTATGCATGCATGTAAGCAAATTAGCAAGCAAGCAAGCATTGATTTTTACATTCAAAGGGTTAGATTTTTAAAAGTTTATTTTTATTAGACTCCTTATCTAATTTTGGAATGGCGATCATAAAATATCAGCTATTCATAAATTGCAGAGTAAATTTTCTTATCCTGTCCAAATATTTTTACTTATGAAACGCATTTAATTAAAATCGTTCAACAGATGTCTCTGATATTCCTGTGAGAAAGTTGTAAGGAGTTTCGGGGACACCTTTTAATAAGAATTCAATTAATAATCGGATCGCAATTTTGAATTTAAATGGCATCTATTAAGAGAAGTAATAACATAGGGAGCAGAATACGTACTATGCAAAAACATTTTGGTAATTTCCGGGAAAATTAGCACTTTCCCAAATTAAATTAATCAGAGTTATTCATTCCCTGTAATATAAAGACAATTCAAAAGAAATGTACCAATTTGTTTAATGGTGTTACTTCACTTGGTTTGTTATTTGTGAAATATTATTGTTGCATCTTTTTCATTCTGTTATGTCAAATGTAAGAGATGTAACATCAATATTTGGCAAACATGACCAAGTGAAGTTCTACCATAATGAGAAATGCACTCAATATCCATTCAGTTACTAAGAAAAACTAAAAAAGAAACCTAAACATAATTTTTAAATACCCATTACAATCATATTGAATATTATAATTGGACGTAGTTTTGCAAACGGGAACAACCCACAAAGATATTGCAAACTGGAACCAACCCACATTATTCAGCATGACAGTTGACATTTTATAGCCCAAAAAAATCGTCGACTTTTTTTTCTTTTTTACTATATGGCGTCTGGTTGCCGCCATTATTGAATTTTGATGACTGTCATATCTTTTGTGACACTCACAAGATTAAGGAAAATCGATTGATATAAGAGTCATCAAAATCGGTCCACGCGTTTAGTGTCCAGATCGGCACAATGTTTACATGTTAAGCAAAGTGTGTAAGGTCTGTGCATCCTTACTTGTCTTATATAGTAAACAACTTTCTAACCTCAAACTGAACCTTTTTTGGCTAAAACAGCTCTTTTATCGTAAATAAAGTAAACCGAGTTAACATTTTGGACATCACTTGGCCAATGTGTGGTCTGTGATTGCTTTATTTTGTTTAAAATAGCTGTTTTAGCCAAAAAAAGGTCAATTTTGAGGTTAGAAAGATGTTTACTATACAGGGTGTCTGGAAAACCTTTGGAGAAATTTGGCGCGGTAATAGTTCGCACGATTCTGATCACGGGGGTATGGTTCATTTTTGTTTCTGTTAATGTAAAAAAAAAAGAAGGTTTAATTATATTCATTTAGTTACTTGATGTATCGCAGCCGATATCTTGACCTTGACATTTTGATGTTGATACTATACGACCCCAAACGTTCGTAGTAACTAACGTCAAAAATTCAAGGTCAATGACCTGAGACCATACGTTGTTTACATGGTATGTAAACAAACAGTTCGCCCCATGTAAACAAAAATCATGTTAACATTTTAAAAAATAATGATTAATTTTAGTGAAACTTACTGTATTTTCATTTTTGCAATTGGAACACTAGCTGGTTTTAAATGTAAATTCACTAGATCTCTTGTTCATGCTTTGCCAAGAGTGATCCTATCGTCCGTCTTGTCGAGATCTAACCATTTACCAAAGTTTTCTGCTCTAAAGTGGCCCACATAACTGGTTTACAGCAAAAATAATTACGACTTGAATATCTGAAAATAACATAATTTAACAATGACATCTAATGACAGCCATAAATTCATAGACTTCTAAAAGTTCTAATAGACATGGATTGCACGATCCGATTATTGCCCTCCGTATTGATCCGCATGGTATTTTTGGCAGTAGCCAACAGTTCGAATGCAAAACATTTTGTCGATGGATATAAAGGTTGTCGCATAATTCATTATAATTTATGATGATGTCACACTTACGATAGCCATGCCATGGAATCGATGAACTTACGTAGTACAGCGCGAAAGCTCTTAGAAGGTGCTTCGGGTTTGTACTTCTCTCTCACTCGCTCTTAATAAGAGCGTATGGGAGCGAGAGACAAGTTCAAACACGAAGCACCTTCTAAGTCTTCAGAGACTGTACATATTCATTCCGTCTTACACAAACATTCCCCTCTGCCAAAATATTGGACCAAAATTAAATGATCTAACACATTACAAACAAAACTGTTAAGTCAATAACCTGTACATAAACTGACGTCTTCGTTCTGAGAGCGGGGTAGGCAGAGCTACGGAACTACCTACAACTCTCAAAAAGTTGTTGATAATTCCATGACCCAATTTTGTACAACAAGGTTAACCTGTCATTATCTTACTCGTTTTCGCAATAAGCAGCTTCAAGAAAATGCAATGCTATAGCAGTGCAAATAATCCAATACAAAATTTGCGAATTTGATGTAAGGGTTTGCATGGCATCAAAGATCCCATTGACAAACACTGCTTCCTGATAGATTTAAATCAAATTGGTATCTCATAGAGTACTTAGAATCTGGACTATATGATGAACTTTGCACCAGCTATTCTTCTCTACCTTTTATATTACGTATTTCTTAAGAGGAAACGAAACAAAAATTAGGCTGTTTCTTCTCCTTTTAATGTCACAGCCACAACGTCAAATTCAACGTCGACTCTGACAATCACAGAATAAAAGACTAAAAGCATAGAAACCGTACTAAATAAGCAGAAAATACATTATGGTTCACTTCTTTTTACTTGTGGTTTTCATAGTGAGTTGGAAAAAGATGAATCTATAGCCGTTCTTCCTTTATTTGGTACATCGTCACAAGTAAGGCGTGATTTGGACCTAAAAGCACCTATAGTATTTGGACCTATAGACAAGGAAAAACAAATCCTTCCTATAGGAAGGACAAAGAAGTCCCTGTGTAAAACCTTGTGACAATGACATTAAGGAAGAAAAAACAGCCTACTTTTTGTTTCATTTTTTCTCATGTAATACGTAATCTAAAAAGTAGAGAAAGATAGCTGAAGCAAACTACATCTTATAGTCCGGTTTCTATGCTGTATATTCTTATTCTGTGCTGACAATAGACCTCTCTTGGACTTTGAATACAGATTAGACAAAGACATATATTTAAAAAAACTTGTAACAACTTGCCAAATAAAATCATGTTGCCAATTTCACTCCGAGCAGTAGTGGCCTCATTTTTACCCGTTTGGCTAAGCTACCATGACTACGGATAAAAAAATCGGTCCTAAAAACGGTTGTTACCCTTAGGTTCGCGTTCGCTCTATCCTTGTCCTGCGTAATGTCCTGCCCCGTTTTCGCGTGGTCCATTCATTTTTTCCTATCAATAGGACTACGAGGGAGAACTGTTTCTCGTAGTCCCATTAGTATTTATCTACTTCCTGTATACTAAAATAGGGAAGCGTGGTTTGCTAAAAATATAAATACGTATATAATGTTAGTTTTGCAGCAGGCTCGGAGGGCTAAACCACTCTGAAATTGGTGTCGACGGAGCTCCTATTTCTGGGTGGTGTGGCTAACATAACCGACAAATCTAACATAACCGAAACCTACCTACGTATTCTCTTATTCTATTTCCATAACCGTAAATACTAATGGGACTACGAGAAACAATTCTCCCTTGTGGTCCATTGATGCCCCTTTTTACCGTGGGCCCACCGCTATGCCCCACTGTTGGGTGAGCAGGTAATTTTTTTTCCCCGTAGACCCACTGCACTAGAGTTTTAACATATCCTTTTCAATCCGGCAGTGCCAGACCACGGGTAATTCCTCAGGTAATTTCTTTCCCCGTAGACCCACTGATCTGTTAAATGGTTGCCAACGGCACCACTAAGCCGCACTACTGACCAATGATTTATATTTCTAATTCAAATTTAACGGAGTCGACGGAGCTGCGCTATCGCGGAGCTCTTTTTCCTGGGTGGTTTGCCGCTGACCAACTAACATAACCTAAACCTACCTCATATTTATTATACTAGTTTTGGTCAATAGTGCGGTTTATTAGTGCCGTGGGGCAGTCGGCCCCCACTTGACAAAAAAACATGACAGCGGTGGGACCCCGGGCTAAGGGTGCGGCTCCACTGAGGCGGAGACGAGAGGAGCGGAGCGGAGCTGTGCCAATATTAACCAATAGAAGGCGCATGCGGTCACGTCGAGCGCGCCTTGCGCACGTTAGTTTATATTCTATTGGTTAATATTGGCACAACTCCGCCCCGCTCCGCTCGTCTCCGCCTCAGTGGAGCCGCACCCTAAAGGCAAAACTCTAGTACAGTGGGTCTACGGGGAAAAAAAATACCTGTGCACCCACCAGTGAGGCATAGCGGTGGGACCACGGTTAAAAGGCTTATTGATGGGACAAATCAATATGACCACGATAGAAAGGGGTTGTCCTCTTTGAAGGTCATTTTTGTATGAATAATTTGAATTTCCGGGCAGAACGTACTAAATTTATTCGTTCTTATTAAAGGATATTGGGCAAGACGAGTCTATGACGACAGGTAAACTAAGGCCTGATTTTTCAATGTCCAGATAACGGTAACTGTTGGGTAACTTTTAGCTTGTTCCTTTTCTATGTCAAATAAAAGAAAAGGACCAAGCTAAAATTTACCCAACAGTACTGTTATCTGGACATTGAAAAATCAGGCCTAAGACGGCTAGTTTGCTTATTTAGTAGTAGAAGCATGACAACGAATGGAACTGTTTTTTGGTCGACTTCATTTGTGTGTTAACCGGGCTTATTTAAAAATTAAGTCAAAATCAAATCAAATCAAAATATTTATTCAGTAAATTGTCCACATACGGGCTCTTTTACACGTCGGTAATATAGAGTGAATCTACTAACGCTTCGGACAAGACCATCATTGCGGAGAAGAAGCGCCACAAGAAACTCCAGCAGAAGGTCATTGTTTCAAACATATAATACAATAATAATTAAAAATAAGTTAAATTTTAAGGTAATAAAGCAACAAATAGAAATTATTAAAACTAGCACAAATAAAAACATAACATGTAAAAATTTAAAACAGTACATGTCAAATACATTAAACTAAAAATAATGACTAGGAGAACAACGCGATGAGGTCTCTACGTCGAAAGCCATAACTGGAATAATTAACTGAGAAACAAGTCCTTGCAGACGTGAACAGACCGGACCCCACAAACAGTACCCGTTCAAGAGTATGACGCGTATCTCAGTCAGTATAGTATGCCCTAACCAACAAGCAGCGCTTGATGTGAGACTTACATTTATTGAAAGACATACTGACGATATCAGAGGGCCCTGCCAAGATGCATTGCGCTAACTAGCGTTTCTATTCGTTTTGTTTTTAAACCAATCGCATCACTAGTAGATCACGTCACTTTTCGTATACGTTTGTGCTTACCTTACGGAGTCGGTGACCTGAAAGAGTGATCTTATCCCTATTTCTAGTATTTAAATTATGAACGCCGCGGTTATGCCTAATTCATGTATGTGTTTGGTTTGCGTACATACATGATATTCTCAAAGAGATACTGCGACGCGACTGTAAGTATATTGATTTCTTTAAATTGATCCCTAAGCGAAACACCAGACCCCAATTGATATATTGCACGTACAACCCGCTTCTGTAATACAAAGATGGTCTGGATGTCAGCCGCTTTTCCCCACATTAAATTTACATAACTCATAACACTATGAAAATAATTATAGTACAGAAGTCTCGCCGTCTCGACGTCAGTAAGTTGTCGAATTCTTTTTACCGCATAAGCCGCTGAACTTAGTTTATCTGCAAGTGTGGATTATATGCGCACTCCATTGCAGTTTTGAGTCCAAAGTGGCACCTAAAAATACTGTTCTATCCTCGAATTCCAGTGTCTCATCCTTCAGTCTCATTCTAGCCGCATTCACTCGCTTATGCTATCCCATATAACCATTTAAGGTAGCAGTTACGAAACGTTTCGACTCTGATGTGTAGACACTCATTCAGTTCTAGTAACGTCTTTATTACGTCACTACGCGACTAGGCAACTAAAATTGGGGAAGAGTCGACACAGTAACTTTTACAGCTCCATCGCTGTGTGGTAACAGTCCCAGTTAGAAAAATCAGTCTGTCAAAGAAATCACTCGTTTACTCATGTTAATAGAACTCGTTGGAATATCTCGTCGAACTTTACAGGAACAGTTTGAGCAAATATATTTCTTTATTGTTATTTCGTTATGGTTAAATGATCAAACCTAATGGGGAAAAAAAAACTTGTGTCATTTAATCATATTGGTTGAAATATTTCAACGCGCCGATATTCAATCATAATTTTAGCCAATTTAGCGAAATATGTGGTACAGGCAGTAGGTACTGCATATTATTGTATCAAGTCTATTCATTTAAAGATTTCTGAAACTTGCATAGCCAGAATAATAATATAATTTAGCAATAAAAATAAATATAATCTATGAAGTTCATAAAGTATGTACAGTAAACTTGATTTTTGACCCAGAAATAGTTTTCATCTTAAAATTGTTAAATTACGCCAAACAAACTAGAATGAACAACAGTATAGGCAAAAAAGGGAAAAAAGCGACAGTTTTTCTAGCTGGGGGAGACAAGGAGCCGGAGAGACGAAAGATTTGGGTTACCATGACTATATTGTCCTTTACAACATATTAAAAAACTATAACAATCGGTCCTTTTTTAGAGTACCGGAACAACGATTTACAAAATGTACGACGAAATTTTTTGTATGGGCTGCGCCTTTTCCGGTATAACATTCTTCCGGGTCAAATTTCGGAATGGCGACAGACAGATCGGTATTCTGCAGGGTCTGAACGCTCGGATAACGTTGTCACCCTAACTGTTACATGATTTGCCGCTTGCATTGGTTTAGAGACGCGTTTTCCAGTTTTGGGCCTAGTCTTATAGTGTCTTCTGATGATCCTGCTCACCAACATCGTAGGCGGGGACCTCTCAGATCGCCGAACAGCCGAGAGGGGTGGAGAGCGGTAGACTCCTTCTGCGAAGCAGTCATCTCATAGAAGGAGGAAGCGGAGCGCAGACGACGGAGGGTCAGGGGATCCCTCCGTCCACCGTGGCACACCGGAGGTCTGAGGGTGCCTTAGTAAACCAAGGCACCCTCCGGAAGTCGTTGGCGTCGAGGCGATACTTTCGAATGCGCTTGCTCATGGTTAGGTAACGCATTCTCAGTCTTGTGACTGCCACTTACCATCACTCGTTCGTTTCTACCTACCATTTGCCACTGAAAAAATCGAACATTCATAAGAACAGTGAAAGTAAAATAAAAGCTTGTAAAAAAAAGCACACTTTCGCATTTTGACCTACGTATTTATAATAATAGTACTGGAATTTAACTTTAATATTTATCACTCTTCTCTTGAAGTTTGATTTTTATCTTACTTTTCCTTCAATAATTGCTTTTTCTTGTGTTTCTTTTTTAAAATATAAAGTCATAGTGTTGCTCGCCTTAATTTACCTAAAACAGAGTATATTATTAGTATCTACATCTGTATTTATTTGTTTATAAAATGCCACAACGTACGTAATATTGGCCACGTTTCGAGTTC
The DNA here is from genome assembly GCA_946894065.1 of Acleris literana. Lineage (NCBI taxonomy): Eukaryota > Metazoa > Arthropoda > Insecta > Lepidoptera > Tortricidae > Acleris > Acleris literana. Next base: position 7,562,115 of record OX335677.1, read on the forward strand.
ATCATCAGATCAGATCTTAAACGTCAATAAAAATACATTGACAATTATTAGATATCATTTACTTATTAGTGCTATTAGCTAGGTATTTTATTCGTGCTTTTATGAATTTCTTCATTTATACACACAAACTTTGTTAAACCGTTCTCAAGTATGATAGATGAGGCAAGTGATTCTTAAAAAAAAGAAGTTGAGTTGAGTTGAGAAGATTAATTTGTGTTTCGCTATTCCCTAGAAAACTACGGTTTTTGGGGCATAATAAAAACAACATCAGTACTAAATACCTAAGACCGTTTTTTTCGATTCGTTAAGATCTTCGTTCGTAATGAAAAAACGCATAAGGAAAATTCTACGACCGGTACGCCGTCATCATCCGCTTATCGACCCGAAACTAACAAATCCAAACATGGTGAGCCTGTAATGTAGTCGCTATATTATGTATGCCTATAATATTTGAGGAGTTCCCTCAATTCCTCATGGATCCCCTCATCAAATACTGATTTGGTGACAATGGGACTCGGAAGTATACTCTATCAAACTAAAAAATAATTTTTGAAATCGGTCCATAATTGAGGAAGAAATCGGTGAACATACATAAAAAATGAATACAGTGGAACAAAGAACCTCCTCTTTTTTTGAAGTCGGTTAAAAAGCCGTAATACTTAGTGTAACTTTGACAGTTAATGCTTAGAGCCATACAACGAACATCTAAGCTAGATTTGAAAACGCGTAGCCCTATCTGGTCACAGACCGTCACAGATCCCACTTACTATCAGTTGGGCTGAACTGAATGCTCGTTTGCCTTATCCATGATTTAAAAAATCTCCACCGTTATGGGTCCTATGCAACGTACAATCAAGCAAAATCTGTCTTAAATTCCGCGTTTTAAGCATGCCGCAACGCCATATGAAATCCATGATTTATTGTACCCGTACTTAAACCATCTGAAAGTATCCATCAGAAACATAATGTTGAAAGAGTAATTCAAACCGTTGACGTACTAATTGAGATAATCACAAAGATAAAAACCGCCCAAGTGCGAGTCAGACTCGCGCACGAAGGGTTCCGTACCATTATCAATAAATCTTTGTTGTATGGGAGCCCTCCTTAAATAGTTATTTTATTTTAAATTGAATGGTTTTTTAATTGAATATACAAATAAATATTCTGTGAATATTTCAAGCATTTACTTGTTGCCGTTATTAATATTGGGCGAAAAACGGCAAAAAAATCACGTTTGTTTTATGGGAGCTCCCCTTAAATATTTATTTTAATTCTGTTTTTAGTATTTGCTGTTATAGCGGCGGTAAAAATACTTAACAGTCTAGCTATCACGGTTCATGAGACCGGACAGACAGACAGACAGACAGATAGACAGACAGACAGACAGACAGACAGACAGACAGACAGACAGACAGACAGACAGACAGACAGACAGACAGACAGACAGACAGATGGACGGACGGACGGACGGACGAACGGACGGACGGACGGACGGACGGACGGACGGAACGGACGGACGGAAGGACGGACGGACGGACAGACGGACTGACAGACTGATAGACAGATAGACAGACAGACAGGTGGGCAGAGGAATCTTAGTGATAGGGTCCCGTTTTTATCCTTTGGGTACGAAACCCTAATAAAAAACCGCCTTCAAAAACGCAAAAGATAACTTCTTTTAAAATTGTTGGTACCTAATAGGTTAGTCCAACTGATGTCGGCTTTTTTGTTCAAAATATTATGGTCGCCAACTTTAGTTGGACTAACCTATTTGGTTCCTTCAATTTTAAAAGATTTTTTTTGCGTTTTTGAAGACGGTTTTTTAGTTTCTAAAACTTTTATTTTATTCTTTTTAGTGATCATAATACGCTGTTACGTAGTCTCACTTCTTGGTTGATATGAAACTTTAAGTTATTTCAAGCACGCCGCAAGCAACGCCGCGGGAAAGTCATAGTCATATTTCAACAAGTAAATATTCTTCGTTGTAGTCGCTCAACTATCTTAATCGAGATATCTTATCGCCACCCTTGAAATCAGTACCGTTGAGGAGTTAGGGTGGCCATCCGTGGTCTTTATCATCAGTTCCAGTTCACCAAATGATACTTTCTGAATGCAAATGCTGGACTTGTTACTATAAATACTAAAATCGCTATATGTTTGCCTACAATATTTGAGGAGATATTATCCTTTTTCTCCGGGACTCAACACAATTGGATCATCGCTATATCTCTAAAGAAAAATTAGTCGTACAACCAGGCAGAAATACTTACTAGTTTTAAGATCTGGGTTAAAATAGCTCCACTTTTAAACCACCAAACGTATCTTTCAATATCTTTTACGTCTATTACGATGTCTTTCAGATTTTTCAAAATGATTTCTTCTGACATTTGACAGTTTGACATAAGTTTGATACTTGTCAAATAGCACTTGATAGCACTACCGAGTCATCATTCGAAAAAGGTTAATTAAAACCGCTTTACATAATAAATCGCAGCTTGGAGTGAAATTGGCAGCATGACCCAATTTTTACTCAAAACGAACAAAAATAAATAATTTGAATCTTTCCTCTGGAAGGTAAGTATGTTCTGTATAATTAAACATGTTTTTCAGATCGCAATGAACGCCGCTAAAGCCGAATGATATACGGTTGTTGGTATCAGTCAAGCTTTAGAACTTATAGCTGACATTTAAGTAAATAAAATATAAATATAAATGTATATCACGAAAATGAATTCTAACATGATTCGAGCTTGTTAGCTCACAGCTGTACATACCAATACCAAATATCACCATACCAAATATACCAAAATATCTTAAATATCTTCATATTATTGCTTCCAATTAGATCCTTACAAAAGACTGTAGACCGGGAGACACTGACACAAAATTTCCGGTCATTTGTACCAGTATGGTGACCCTTCAAGAGTCTAATTACGTAATGACGAAAAGTAAAATGATGGTTATAGCGCTGGTACCGGCGGCCCAAACGCGTGGGCGGCCATTTGGAACCGTCGGAAAAATATGGCATGGTGATTTTCGTGAACGGCTACTCGACGATGATTAGCTGTGCAAAACTTAGCCTGGTACAAATGGTTGGATTGTTTTTTTTAATTAACGTGTTTTCGTCGGTATGGCGGGCCTCAACGGAGAAGTATGGCATTACGCTACCGCCTACTTCTTTTTTCATATCGACTATCGGAAAATACAAGAATTTTAGTGGTACAAATCGTTCGACTTTCGTAATTTATCCGACACGTTCGATTAACGTCCACGCGTTTAGGCCGCCGGTACCAGCGCTATGACCATCATTTTCCTTTTCGTCATTACGTAATTAGACCCTTGAAGGGTCGCCATACTTGGTACAAATGACCGGAAATTTTGTGTCAGTATCTCCTGGTGAAAAATGTAAAAGCAAGTAGTTTTTTATTTGGTGTTCCCAATTACTCCAATGATTGTACATAATACGACGTTGATGTCTTCTTCACTGTGGTCTCCTCTTGAAGCGCTGGTAGAAATTAACGTGTAGAAGTGCCCGAGGGGGCTACTTCCAGAACATACATCTTTATCCTTATTTTTATGTTTTATTAAATAGTTCTTTTTTTCCATTTCAAAAATAAGTTTCCGTTTTACGTCTCGCCTCGACACTGTTTCCGTATATTGATCGTTTCCATACATAATTATTATAAATATTTTTCGTATTAGTTCCATAAATGTGTAAGTAATAAAATACTGAAATTAAATCTCACACAAAACAGGTTATATCAACATCCTTAGTATCCGCGGCCTTTTTTTTAAAGTGTTTTTAGCCAGGATCTTCTTTGTCAACATGATTAATTTTTTGCCCAAAACTTTCTGATTAATAAACTATTGCTTCCAACTAAATAACCACCATTAACTGCCGCACTCAGAAACGTCAATTAAGTTTAATGCTTGTTTAGAGACGTCAATTAAGTTTAATGCTTGTTTAGTAACGTGTTGTCTTATTCTATTACTATAGCAAAGAAAGTGACAGACGCAACTTTAATCAAGCATTAAATTTAATTGACGTCTCTGAGTGCGGTAGATATTCTTATTGCTATAGCAAAGAAAGTGACAGCAGCAATTTTAATCAAGCATTACAACAACGTGTATGATGCCAGCTTTAAATGTAATTCTGATAAAACGTAACGTGTAGGGACGATTTTATTTTTACGAAATAAACCTAAAACTCTTTTCATAAAGAGTTTTAATGGCACAAGATTTAAAAAGATACTAATGTCAAATTGTCAAAGCACAATCACAAGTTCACAACTTTACTCAATGATTCGTTTTAATTATGTTTTTTTTTCGTAGTAAACCCCGATAGTGCTACAAATCAATAAAGTAAATCCATGATTCATGATCTCGTAAAAGAAGTTTAATGTACTCACGAGTACAAGTGTTATTTTAGCTGAGTGAGTGTGAGAAGAGTGGGACTTAAAAATCGTAATCGTAAGTTTCAATTTTAAATTATTTCACATAATAGCCCTTAACAGAGACCCTCTTTTCATTTCAGAATAACGTGTCAGTTTTCTAAACACCATGGAGCTTTTAACCATGATTAGAAACATAGTTACATTATAAGGAACACTTGTTTATTTACATTACGTTGTGACACATGTTATGAATGAATTAGTTAAGATGGGGCACACTGAGAGCATCGTCAGGAAAGGCGATGATAAATCAGTCTGTAACTCAGTCAAATATTAACTTAAAAAAAAGTTACCAATATAGGGATGATCCAAATCACCCACCCTATCTACTGTTAAAATTTCTCCAAAGGTTTTCCAGACACCCTAAGACAAGTAAGGATGAACAGACCTTATACTGTTCTACATATCGGTTGACACGTTATAAAACATGACTAATCCTGGAATTATAAAAACATGATTCAATAGACACACAATATAGAAAGAGTTAAATTAAAAATCAGTGCTGTGATACGGCACGTTTGAGCTCTTGTCGGTGTCGGTGTCGGCTCGTGTGTTGTAGGAGTAATGGAAATGTCACGGCATGTAAATTAATTGATTGATCTGACTTGCTTAATGCCGATCACATGTGCGTCCATTTTTAGGCAGCGCTTTTTACCCGACCGCGAAGGAGGGTAATGTTTTGACCTGCGTCGCTATTGTCTAACGCACTCGCAATCGCAATCAGCTTCAAAGTGGAACAATTGTTTTCATTTTGTATGCAGACAAGCCTTCGATTTTCAAAATTAAATCTGTATGTATGGTGCTTTGTGCCCTTGTAAAAGCTGTACGAATGGCACGATTTCGACAAACGAGGTACCGCCGTTAGATTCGTCTTAGCGTCGGTCGCGGAAATCACTGGGTATTTTTTTAAAATGTGAAATTGGTGAAATAAAACATATGCATAATAACTAACATTATATTGATGACATTATCTTAACAGCAGTCGGGTTGTCAGAGCTAGCTTTTTGTTATTTAACTTGTACCTAATGCTTACCTGCCATCTACCTACCTTATTCCTTTGAACCTTTGGACTAAGGTCTCTATTAATAATAATTTTATGACTCGAAGTCTAAAATTGTACATTTTATATTAAAGCTGTAACGTGTCTGTGACGCGCTTAAACTGGCCCACGGAACTAGCTAGACATGCGTCATATTCTGCTCGGTAAAGCCTAATTGCTTTTGACTTTAATCATCGTTTTCAACTCGGCTGCTATTTCTGTATAACGTTGTGCTATCATCATAACATCATATAGGAATATACGGGGCAAAATTAAATTACAGCTAGGGATTGCCTACATCGATAAACTAACTCAATTATCGATGCATTTCACAAATAGGTACTAGTGATCGCTCCAAGTTTTGTTTGTCAAAATATTTTTTTATTGAAACTATGCAAATGAAACAAAATAGCTATATAATTCTGGTTATTCTTTATCTTAAAAGGATTTTTAACCTTCATTCATCTTAATCATATTTTTTTTACTCCTAACAAATTCTGATCGTTTATTTTAACAACAGTAAATGGGACATTCTGAAATACACAACAAGGAAAAAAAATATGATGATGTTGAGAGAAGGTTAAAAAATCCTTTTAAAATAAATAATAGCCAGAATTATGTTGCTATTTTGTTTCATTTGCATACTTTCAACAAAATTTTATTTTACATACAAAGTTTGGAGCGATTACTAGTCTATGGGACAAACATCGATAATCGAGTTTATCGATATAGGCAATCCCTAGCTGTCATTTAATTATGCCCCGTATATTCCTAGGTCTGATCATAACGTTGATCATACGATAAAATCGCAAAAGCAATTCGGTACACAATTCACAGCTAGCCTAGCGTAGCACTTTTAGCAGTACAAGTGCTACGCTGTAGCCAGCATTTTTCCCCTATGTAGCGAACATCTGCTACGAACAGTGTACCCGACTATCGGGTCATTGGCGCTAAGTGTATTAACGCAAGTAGAATAGAGCCCCTGACCAATATGGTAGATCCCTACTAACTGGCCAATACAAGGGGTGTTATTCTCTTAAAAGCACAGCGGCGAATTTAAGTAGTCCCGTCCGAGCGAACAAAACACATTTTAGCGCGTGCATTCTCAATTGAGTAGCCATAAGGCTAGACATTCATTCATTCATTTTAGCGCGTGCATTCATTTTAGCGCGTGCAGATATTCATTTTAGCGCGTGCATTCTCAATTGAGTAGCCATAAGTATAAACGTTCGAGAAGCCATGCTGCCAAATTGAAAATGCACGCGCTAAAATGTGTTTTGTTCGCTCGGACGAGACTACTTAAACTCGCCTCTTGGACATTCACTCGTTCGTCCGTCCGTTCGTCGTTGTTGAGAAAATCACACTGAAGAACTATAATAATTATTGGTTTCCGCACTTACTGTTTTGCAGAAACATCTATCACAGAAAAAAAGTTACCTTCTTCGGGAAATGTATTTTAAGCTACCCCGATCATTCCAGATTCGTTTAATAATCCACTTTCCGATATATGTTTTTTTTTTCACAACATTACACTGGAGGGTGCTCGAATATTGCTGTCGGAAGTAATATTGCCACTTTTCGTTGAGGCGGAATGTCAAGTCAACATACGCCCAAAGGTAATCAATATCGCTGTCGTTCATGTTTGCCAAAAACGCAAATTAGCTTGGCCTGATTTTATTTGATATGTGTTTGTTTTATACAGAAATATTTCCAAAGGAGAGGGATTTCAAGCAATATTCGTTTAGCCAAATCGCTAAAACTTGACGTCCTACATGTGTTACAATGTAAATTTATTTTCATACACATCGCACGTTTTGAATTATTGTGAGTTAATTCAAGATGTAAAATTTTAGACTTCGGGTCATAAAATATTAAAGACCTTAGTCGAAACCTTGAAATTTGGAATTAGGTAGGTAGATAGCACAGGTTAGCATTAGGTACATGTTAAATACAACTAATGAAATTAATATTTAGCGTGTTCAGAAGTCTTAGAAAAAGCAAGCTCTAACACCCGTATTTATAGTCTAGAAAAGTAATTACTTGAGTATTAGTGATGTCAAAAGTCATATAAAAATCGTTACCTCACAGTCAGTCATTACTTTTACTCACTTTTCTTGACTATAATAAATACGGGTGTAAAAAACCCGACTATATTGCTTGGATAAACAATAATATAATGGATCGTCAATATAATGTTGGTTATCGACTATACATTTTATTTCGCCAATTTCCCATTTAAAAAATACCCAGTGATACCCGCGACGCTAAGACGAATCTAACGACACCTCGTTTGTCCAATAAGGTCATGTTAGGCTGGTTTGGTTCTTGGGCTGGGGAATCTCCCGCGTCACTGTGACGTGCTATTTTTGGGACACGCTGTATACTGAAATTCGTTTCGATAGCGATATTGAGTACCTAAACCTTTTTATTTTAGGAACCAAAAAAGGAAATTGCAAAATGAAATGTAATTTTTTGTTAATCAATCATCCGTCAGTCTTGAAATGAAAATATTACCCGTTGAAAATATTACTATATTTCAGCTCCTTTTTCCTCATTTAGTACGTCGTAGGCCCACGTCAAATTTCGTTAGTCTAAGTAATTAAGAATCTTGTGTCGGTCAACTAAAGTCAAAAGTCATTTTGACAGATGTCCGAAATTTAGGTCATCGGGCCTTACGAGGTTAATTACCTACTTATCGTGTTGTTGTTACTCGTACTAGTTTCGTTTGGATGTTTTATGTTTTTATCACCGCTAACTGGGTGGGGATGAAATTTTAACCACTATTCCAATTGGTTTTAACCCATCTTGATTCTAAATCTTAATCATATTATTCACGTTTAAGTAGGTACCTTGGTACTTTTGATATTAACAAGATAACACTGAAATAGAGGCACTGACCTAATGAAATTGGGCATCGTAAGTACGAAAATATAAAGATAATATAACAGCGTTTAAATATCCACATTAGAGACAACAATAGTATACGAACTACATGGCAAACTACTAGACATAAGTAAGCCGCGCCTGTACAAACCTAAGTTCAAAGGAGAATGGCCAAAATGTATGAACGCTGGCCTAAAAACCAATAACAATAAGCACTATATCATCGGATATCCTTTTTAATTCTACAACGATTTTGTGTAGCGGGAAACCTCAAATAAATGTGAGTTTTTTTTTAAATCTGGAACATTGGGACGCCTACATAGACGACTTTAGCATAATTACTATGAAATACCGCCGTCTTTGCATTGCAATAACTTATTTCACAAAAATATTTCGAACTACCTGCCATAGTAATAGTTTTACAACTTAGAATTACCTATCCGGTGACTTATCGCTTGTCCTTATTGGTCATATAGGCCAATTTGCCCACCCTCCTTTGTCGAGGTTGCTTGTATGAGAATACCCCTTTGACTTTATGTTTTATTGTTTTAGGATTCGCGACATAATTACAGATATTTTGTGACAATTTCAAACTCAAAATTACAACTGGTTCAAAACACGGCTCCTAAAAGTTAACCTGTAAAATTGAATTCCAAAGTTCGTAAGTAAAAGCAGCATTTCACGCTACGGGTAATTGCTATGTATATCCTCGTAACATTTTGTCAAAGTCGTTCAAGTTACGTAACTTTAATGGAGGGTTTCCAAATTCTATGGACGAAATTTGAAGCGAGAATACGGCAACCTAAGCTTAACGGTTTCAGAAACGCCATAATACAGTTAACTGCGCAGGGAGAGAGTGGAAAAAAATAAGGCACCATGAAATAAAACTACTTGAAATATTGAATATTAAAAAAAAACACAAAAGAGAATTACCTTTATTTTTGAAAACAATAGATTACTTATCTATTGTTTTCAAAAATAAATGCTGCGATCATGGATTTTTCAAAATTTGTCTGTTTAAGTGTGTGTAAAATTTGAAAAAAAAAAGAAACATGCCTACTCATGTATTATCAGTTTTCACGGCTGTAAATGCACTGAGAGCGGCGTGGTGCAGCGCTTCCTCATTCTAAGGGTGCGGCTCCACTGAGGCGGAGACGAGCGGAGCTGTGCCAATATTAGCCAATAGAATCTAAACTAACGTGCGCCAGGCGCGCTCGACGTGACCATGCGGTCACGTCGAGCGCGCCTTGCGCACGTTGCGCTTTCTATTGGTTAATATTGGCACAGCTCCGCTCAGTGGAGTCTCCCCCTCAGTGGAGCCGCACCCTAAAAGTACTAAAACCGCCTCCGCTACGCTCTGGGCAAGCTTTTTAGTATGGAAAACCCTCTCAGTACGTTTGCGGCTTTAATCAAGAACCATTATGATCGTTGGCGGTAAATGGGTGATTCACATTTGTATGGAAAAAAAAAGACATATTTCTGGCAGACTTCGCTAACGCCCTAACCCTTTATACTTAATGTAAAACATAATAATGTCTAGTTTCAAGTTGAAAAGCAATATTAGCAGATTTTCAATGTTTATTATTTTCCGAAAAACAACAATCAATAACTAACATTCTAGTCAACTTATGTCAAACCATCGACCATCATCACCACTTTTTCTGTTGCGGCTTTGGAGAATTTCATAATCATTGATTGAAAAATTGGCCAAAGTGTGCAACCTCTACATACCAACTTATTTTATTATAATTTTGATTGCTGGTATTTTAGAAAATAGGAGAAAGAATAAGAGCGAATTCTTTAAATACTGCAAAGTTTGAAAAATGAAACACCGTAATGATGGTGACCAAGTTGGTAACTTAACCCACTAGCTGGTTTACCTCCTTTAGCACTAAAATAGTTAGTATATTCTTTTTAGTACCCAAGCCTAGAGCTTATTGGGATTTAATCTAGTGTTAAAAGGTACTGTGCTTTTTAAATTTATAGTATTTTCTTCAGTATGTAATCGTTAGCAACGCGATGTTCCCAGCGAGTCTCACTCACTCAAGTTACAGTCGTGCAATTTCCTCCCGGCTCCGCTGTAATGACCTGTATATTAGATTCTGAGGCCCTACTTTGAAAATCGAAATTTGAAGTTACGTTAGCTCCGTCCCCGTCACTCGTCATATGAGACGAAATTGAGAGAAAGGAATGGAGCTAACGTAACTTCGAACTTCAATCTCCAAAATAGGGTCTTGGCATCCCGTTTCTTCTTGACACCCTTTATTGTTATTAGTAATTACAGTCCTGTAATCTAGTATTTAATACTTTAGACAACTAAGTCTACAGGATGTTATTCTCATACCATCGTACTCAGAGACATTGTAGAGACCATTAGCTCGTTCCTTCTTCAAACTTGTATATAAAACTCGTCACCAAGGAGCGACTTAATTGTCATTTAAACGAATCAGAGTGCGGCCGTTTAAAAACTGAGGCCCTTGTCAAGATGCATTACGCTAACTATCGTTTCTATTCGATTCGTTTTTGAAACCAATCGCGTCAATGGGAGATCACGTGACTTTTCTTATCACGTGATCTACCAGTGACGCTATTAGTTTAAAAACGAGTGGAATAGAAACGCTAGTTAGCGTAATCACAGATTATATACAAGTTACTACGTGCGTAACGCACCTTGGCAAGGGCCTCTGACGTTTAAATTCATTGTCGACGTATTTACCGAACGGTTATAGCGCACATACTGCTTTATGCGATGTTTCGGTAACGAAACCTGCAACTGAATTAAAAATACACTCACTAACATAATAATGTTCATTCGCCGGTTAATAATTAGTCAATGAAATGAATTTAAAAGTGTAAGAAGTCACATAACTGTGTTACTGTGGTAACCAACATAATTAAGGACAGGAGAAATATTTATATTAAAACAATTAGTTTATTAGTTCAAATAATTAGAAATCTAATTAAAGCATAACTTACTATTTCCTAGCAAGTTTTATTCTGATGCCAACAGGTTCTAAACAACGGCCTTTTTTTAAAGTTTCAGAAATAAAATCAGTTGTATAATATTATGACCATTCTGTATTCTGACCGATTATGTTTTTTGAACTCAGTATATTATGATACGATCCCAGAAAGGACGTGTGAAAAAAGATACGATTTTGTGGAAATAACGTTTGTATACTGATACATTTTTGTTAATCATACATTTTTTTATAAGTGATTCGTTCACTTATAAAAAAATGTAGTGCGTTTGCGGCTTTAATCAAGACCCATTATGATCGTTGGCGGTAAATGGGTGATTCACATTTGTATGGAAAAAAAAACATATTTCTTGCAGACTTCGCTAACGCCCTAACCCTTTATAATGTAAAACATAATAATGTCTAGTTTCAAGTTGAAAAGCAATATTAGCAGATTTTCAATGTTTATTATTTTCCAAAAATCAACAATCAATAACTAACATTCTAGTCAACTTATGTCAAACCATCGACCATCATCACCACTTTTTCTGTTGCGGCTTTGGAGAGTTTCATAATCATTGATTGAAAAATTGGCCAAACCTCTACATACCAACTTATTTTATTATAATTTTGATTACTGGTATTTTAGAAAATAGGAGAAAGAATAAGAGCGAATTCTTTAAATATTGCAAAGTTTGAAAAATGAAACACCGTAATGATGGTGACCAAGTTGGTAACTTAACCCACTAGCTGGTTTACCTCCTTTAGCACTAAAATAGTTAGTATATTCTTGTTTAGTACCCAAGCCTAGAGCTTATTGGGATTTAATCTAGTGTTAAAAGGTACTGTGCTTTTTAAATTTATAGTATTTTCTTCAGTATGTAATCGTTAGCAACGCGATGTTCCCAACGAGTCTCACTCACTCAAGTTACAGTCGTGCAATTTCCTCCCGGCTCCGCTGTAATGACCTGTACCCTACCCTGAGGCCCTACTTTGAAAATCGAAATTTGAAGTTACGTTAGCTCCGTCCCCGTCACTCGTCATTCGAGACGAAATTGAGAGAAAGGAATGGAGCTAACGTAACTTCGAACTTCAATCTCCAAAATAGGGTCTTGGCATCCCGTTTCTTCTTGACACCCTTTATCGTTATTAGTAATTACAGTCCTTTAATCTAGTATTTAATACTTTAGACAACTAAGTCTACAGGATGTTATTCTCATACCATCGTACTCAGAGACATTGTAGAGACCATTAGCTCGTTCCTTCTTCAAACTTGTATATAAAACTCGTCACCAAGGAGCGACTTAATTGTCATTTAAACGAATCAGAGTGCGGCCGTTAAAAAACTGAGGCCCTTGTCAAGATGCATTACGCTAACTATCGTTTCTATTCGATTCGTTTTTAAACCAATCGCGTCAATGGGAGATCACGTGACTTTTCTTATCACGTGATCTACCAGTGACGCTATTGGTTTAAAAACGAGTGGAATAGAAACGCTAGTTAGCGTAATCACAGATTATATACAAGTTACTACGTGCGTAACGCACCTTGGCAAGGGCCTCTGACGTTTAAATTCATTGTCGACGTATTTACCGAACGGTTATAGCGCACATACTGCTTTATGCGATGTTTCGGTAACGAAACCTGCAACTGAATTAAAAATACACTCACTAACATAATAATGTTCATTCGCCGGTTAATAATTAGTCAATGAAATGAATTTAAAAGTGTAAAAAGTCACATAACTGTGTTACTGTGGTAACCAACATAATTAAGGACAGGAGAAATATTTATATTAAAACAATTAGTTTATTAGTTCAAATAATTAGAAATCTAATTAAAGCATAACTTACTATTTCCTAGCAAGTTTTATTCTGATGCCAACAGGTTCTATACAACGGCCTTTTTTTAAAGTTTCAGAAATAAAATCAGTTGTATAATATTATGACCATTCTGTATTCTGACCGATTATGTTTTTTGAACTCAGTATATTATGATACGATCCCAGAAAGGACGTGTGAAAAAAGATACGATTTTGTGGAAATAACGTTTGTATACTGATACGTTTTTGTTAATCATACATTTTTTTATAAGTGAACGAATGGATTTAGGGGTAAAATATGAATATACTACTGAAAACGACGTAGTAATAGTGTTTTGTTTATGTCCGGTTAGTTTCAATACAACAGCTGAGAAGTTTATGCTGTTTGTTCATAGGTATAGGTAAAAAACTTAAGTAAAGCTCCTCTTGCATGTAGTTGTGTACAAAACTAATATGGAATTTACGTCAAATTTCAAATATAGAATGTCGAACGGTCTATACAGACGTGTTACTACTACATGCAACAGGAGCTTTACTTAAGTTTTTAACCTATACCTACTACAAAAGCTCCATTAACAAACGTATTAAAATCAGGCAAATGGCGGGCACCTGGACATTATTTTGTCAATAAAGATCTGTACTTTGTCTCAGTATTTGAATATTCAAGTAGGTACGTGCTGTAATGGAAAATGATAATGGAGCAAAATAACAATATTATTTTGCTTTATGCTGAGCTTAAGTTGAATTTACAGGTTGTTACTTTGTTTATGAGGTTTAAAATCTCACAGAAGATAATAAATGCATTTCAGACGCCATGGTAAAAGCTTTTAATCTTACTCAGCATATATTTTTTTTACTTTTTTTTTTTATTGGGTCACAAAACTGAACGTTAAACAAGCATACTTAAAGATTTTATACATTGGGCGCTATATATGGTGTACGCTCTACTAGATGTGAACACAGCATGATAAATTTATTAAATTACTTACCATGAGATACAGTCCCCGTGTACTTTAGGACCCACTGGAAATGGTTGTAAGTACCGTACTGTAATTTATTATAAATGTTACTGTTTTATTTTCCATAATCAATCATTTTTTTCGTCATTACTTTCTTGGCCCAGTCAAGATGCATAACACTTATTTATTTATTGATCGTCTGGCATATATACAAAGATACTTAAAACTAAACAGATAGGTTACACGATTTCAAGTATTCAATAGTATCACTCGAGAGGGACTTGAAGTCTTCGGGTATCCCTTTATATGCTGCAAACGGTCTGTTTTGGATAAGCAATTACACTGAGTTCGGGATTTTCGAAAATCGAGAAAATGTATAGGATTGACGTAAGCTGATGATAGATCGCGTCAACTCCTAATGTCAGCTCCATTTATTCGATAGAAAACAGAAACGGTCGTGTGCGTAACAATCGCTAGCATGATCCTGACGGGCTGTATTACTGTTGCACTCGGTGGATATGATTGACCTTTTGACCGTCCCCAAGAGCCGTTCGGCGGCGGGTTCAAAGCGCCGTTTAGAGGCTCCTGAGGTTATTGAAGAATTAAATATGAACACTGACTTGAGATATGATATCGACTTAATCCACGATTTTAAAAATCTACACAAAAATACGGAATTGAATACACGTTGGCGTCCACACGCTTCAGGTTGACAGAAAAAGATAACCGTAAAAGCCAATGACGGCTCTAGTCTATACCATAACCTAGACCCACTTTATCTATGATTATTAGGTCTGCGACAAATTATCGAGACATTACACAATGACAAAAATAAATGAAAACATGTTTCTTTTCCGTTAACAGTTAGCAGTGATTGCATCTTGGCTACTCCTACACCTTGTATTTATACGTAGGTATTCTTGCAAACCAAGATTATTATGATTATGATTGATAGTGTATTACATTAAAGTAGAGTTATTTATTCATAGCATAAGTGTATCTGACGACGCGCTGGCCGAGTTGGTAGTGACTCTGCCTACGAACCTAGCGTTCCTGGGTTCAAATACCCGTAAGGGCAGATATTTGTGTGATGAACGCGAATATTTGATCCTGAGTCATGGATGTTTTCTATGTATTTAAGTATATATTTCTCTATATATGTATTTATATCGTTGTCTAGTACCCATAGTACAAGCCTAGAGCTTAGTTTGGGACTAGGTCAATTTGTGTGACATTGTCCTCTGATATTTATTATTTATTTATTAATTTTTTATCTTGTTCGTTCAATTGTTTATCCAATTAGAGGTAAACAGTTTAGACAAACCGATCGGTTACAAGTCCAAAAGTCCTGTCTCTTGTAATTTCAGCGAGAACTCATAAGCTACAGGTACTTACTTACGTTGCCTTTACTCTGATCGTAAGCCACGTTAACAACTTTTCAGAGAACACAATGAAGACGTGCGAAGTGTCGCTCGGTGTTGCCGTATGGTAGCATTTCCTTACATTTTATGCAATTTTTGTCTTTCTAATGAACCATGCGAAAAACTTCAAAATAGCCATGGTTATGTTCTTAGTGAAATCAACATTCATTTAATGAATTTTATTTTGCAGAAAATCAAAAATCCACTTTTTGTGTTTCCTCCCACACTCCTCTTCCAAAAACACTGCTAATACCTACGAATAATTCACTTCTTAATTTAGTAGTGTAATTTTGTAACCGTTTTTTCTAAAGAATTTCTATTTCATAATCGCATTTTCTTCTGACTTCGAATCAATGTTTTTTTAATTTATCGTCCGGTCAATCGGAATAAAACCATTTTTTACTCAATATTTCAAGTAAAAACATTGAAAGGGAGAAAAGGGTGAAAAACTTATTTTTTAGGTAACTAGCCTGGTAACACTGCAGTCGGTCCTCAAAGGGTGGCTGGCGTAGGAAACGACCAGTTTGTGCCAATAAAAGTGCTTTACCTTCAACTTGTTATGCGCCCCGTGCGCATTCGACCTTTCTTCTTAAGACTGTTTAGAACACGTTTCGATTCTGCGAGGTTTCCGCAAAACTTTTGGGTCGAGGGACGCAAAAGGTTACAGTCTTAAAATACAATAACCTGTAGGTTATTGTACGATAACCTGTAGGTTATTGTACTTTAAGATTGGTGCGTTATAAAAGTGGGTCTTTTTGATCAAGTTCTTAAAGAATATTTGTTTTCTGTATAACGCTAAGCAGCAGTGTGTCCGGTTCCGGTATAGGGATTAGACGTTCGATGAAATTACTAGAATAGATGCTGCTTTCATCTTAGGCTCGATTTAGACCAAGCGAACGAATAAGAATTCTATGCATTATATCTTACGTTTTCTTTTTAAAAATAAAGACAAAACATGTTCTAGAGAACTTGTACGCTAGGTCTAAACGCACCTCTTGTCTCCAGAGTTTGCAACGCATCGCAATGCATTTGTAGTCTTAGGATTGCAGTCTTGAGATTACAAATAGGATTGGAGTCTGGAGATTGCAAATAGAACTGGGACTATGGGTCTCCGATACCACTTACCATCAGGTCGCCTGTGTGCTCGTTTTCCTTGCTCTTCTTGGCATAAAAAGTGTAAATTGTAAAAGATATTTTATATATACTTAAAATGTGTTTTGGCTTGAGGATCAGTAAAATCTGCTCAAGAAAGTAGCACTAGTCAAATGACTGCATTGTCGAGTTGGGCTCATAATTCACTAAAATCTAATTTGATTAGTATCAGAATGTCCATTCGCAATTTTTCCGATCATATTTTTTTCCAGTTGCATATATACCTATCCGTATTTCCCTGATCGCAAAATTTTCAACCTAATGGTTGAAATAGGTAGGTATAGGTTTATGTAAGGTTAAGTTAGTTTTGCAGCAGGCCCGAATGGCCAAACCGCCCAGAAACAGGAGCTCCGCGGTAGCATAGCCATTATTAACAATTGTTCGTATAATTTTAACTAACAGTTTTCGTAATGTTCAATCGGTATCAAAGTTCGTCGAAGCTTATTACGAAAAAGAACAATCGTACATTAATACGGAGCATTATATACAATTGTTCGTATAATTTTAACTAACAGTTTTCGTAATGTTCGATCGGTATCAATTTTCGTCGACAATCGTAAATTTTTGGCGTGTTTTATTAGCATTCATATCAGTGCGCTGTGACTGATTCCAATCAAACAGATTGACTTGTTTGCAGAGTACTTCATCCATACTGCAGTCCAATGCAATATCCTGTAGGTATCTAGACGACCTTGGTCATAACATTCGATTAGCAACAATCGGTATCCATTTCCCAATGCCGTTTGCATGTTTCCAAAATATATCTCAAACGTTTCACACCGCTCTGCAATGTAGTGTGCGTTCCGCATAGGCCTGCCTTTCTCAGACCAACGGGATGACCATCTTTATAGTAGGAGATCCGAATAGGAGACGATTTGCACCGGGCTGTTTATTAGATAAAAAGTATTTTATACCAAATTATAATATGCTAAGTAATATGAGGCGAATAGGTAGGCTGAAAAATTTCAGTCTGGTACATAATTAATTAAAAATTTAAAAATTTACTTTTCTTCATACTTTCGATCAGTATGTAATTTGTCTATTAACCAAACATTTGCAATTTTTAAAAAAAGTTCATTGTTAATATATTTTTTAATGATATAAGTACTGGACTGAAATTTTTCAGCCTACCTATTCGCCACATAGTATTTAGCGTATTAAATTTAATATAAAATACTTTTCATCGAATAAACAGGCCGGTGCAAATCGTCTACTATTCGGATCTTAGACCATTACCTTAATCTTTATCATATCATAGTCATAGGTCTTAATGGCCTTGGCCTATGTGCCACATTGTGTTTTTCCATACTGATATCGTATATCTTATCATCTTGACAGTAAAGGTTAATTGTGATTGAGGCCCAGTTAGGTTAATTTTAAACAAATAGCGTTAGTTTTCCCGTTATCTCTTCTGCTGAGCTGGGAAAAAAAAGGTGCGACACCCAGGGAAAGACCTGGCTAAAAGGATGTCATCAATTATGTGACTAAAATTTTCGGCGTGTACGAGTATTTAATGTACCTAAAACCGTAGGAGCAAATGGGTTCACAAGTGGAGATCACGAATCGGCAAACGGCAGTGTTGGACGCCCCCAGTCGAGGTGGGACGATGATCTCAAACGGTAAACGATGGATAAGGGAAGCTGAGAAACGCGTTCCGTGCGTGCCTATATGGTGGGGAGACCCATGTTAAACTGAAGACTAGTAAAAGCTCATGATGATGATGATGATGATGATGATGATGATGATGATGATGATGATGATGATAATGATGATGATGATGATGATGATGATAATGATTTTATGTCCTTCCAAGCGCACGCGGCAACTTAGGCCCATCATTAATTAGTCCACTGCTAGACATGCGAAATATCTTAAAAGAGGTGTAATGTAAGCCATTGTTGATTACTCTTATTGCATGTAAATCTGTATATTAAATAAATAAATATTAATCTGCGTTTCTCACTCAGGTTTGAACAGTCGCCTTACAAATATCATAGTTCCAGCTTCCATAAAACACTGTATGTCTAGTGAGAGTGGTGAGTAATAAAACTAATTTTAAAACCCCTAAATACTGTAGCTTGTGCGATCTTGATAAGATCACCAAACATTCAAACTTTTTAAACTGCATATTCACGCTATAAAATGTCTTTCAGGTAATATTTGGATACGATACTTACTATTGAGTTAGTTAAATTGGTATTTAACGAAGTCAAAACGATTTGTCTATATCAAAATTTGAATTAAATTAATTTGAATTTCCCTTATTCTTTGTTTGTTTGCTTTGTTCGCGAGCTAATCGCTTTGGTTCTCAAGTCGAATAATCCATTAATCTTATTTAAAACCATCTGAAATTAAGAATGGGTTCTTAAGCTGCTTCGTTATAGCGGTATCTTACCAGGTTAAATTTAGATTATTTTATTTAAAGCGGCTTGCTACTAATAACAAAAGCGGAGTTGGTTTATTAAACTTTATTAATGGAAACATCGTGTTTCTGACAGTTGCTTTACGACAAATTATTCAAATTTTCAGGTTTTGAGCTGTTAAGTCCTTATAAAACCTGCAGTTGTAAATTATTACAAAGCTTCTGTATTGAATCGGCTTAAAATTAAATTCAGAAACTTCAAGAGCGAATCTGATTAAATTTATGTACTTACTTGAAAATAATGCAATTTGATTATTTAGAAACAAGTCTGTAATAAAAGGTCAAAATGATCCAAGATCATAAATATGAACAACAATAGCAAGATACTATCATGTCCGATGTGTTTCTTAATATTGGGTTTTGATACTTGACACTCTTACCGAAACTTATAATAAAATCCGCAACATGCTTCGTCAAATACCTTAACAACATTTCGACAACGCTATTCCCAATCCAACGACAACAATGTTACAAAATCAGCCTCCTCCCTTTCTTTTCTACTTTAAATACTTTTCAGAACAGGATATTTTTTAAACTTATTTCGTAACTAACAACTCAATCTTTTGACTGCAAATTTTATATTTCACGATTTGTTATTTTAAACTTCGTCGTCATTTCGTCAAGTCAACACAAGTAACACAACAAAAGGACGAAATAATTGCTGAAGTTAGAAGCCCAAGTCACTCTAGCTCGGAATTGATTAATATGAGTGAAAGCGTATTTTTCCTCATTGATTTAATGTTTAGTGTACAAGATTATTAAATAATTAAACAACTTAAACACAAACATCTTATGAGTGTGTCAGTGTACAATATAATTTATAGGCCTTGTCTTCCCTTGCCTTATGTTTGTTTCTAACTGTGACTGAATAGACTGATGCTTTCTTAAAATGATTATTTTAGTAAATTGTCTCACATAATTTGTAATAATTAAATTGTAACTATGTTAACTGATAATGAACTTTTTTGTAATTATTTAAGTGTACATATAATGTAATCTGACCTGTAAATGCTTAAATTTAATTTGGTATTAATTGTTGGTAGGCCTCCTACAAGGTGGACCGACGATTTGGCGAAGATCGTGGGACTGGGAAGCCGATGGATACGAGTAGGTAGCACAAAACCGACCGTCGCGGAGATCCTTGGGAAGGCCTGTGTCCAGCAGTGGACGTTCTTCAGCTGATACATGATGATACGCTAATAGATTATATTTGAGAATTTCACTTCATTTCATTTCAACATTGAAGAAAAGCGACGCTACCACCTTACCTTGTGAAGAGGTTATTTTTACTGTCGATTTACCCGCAGGCCTCAGTTATACTGTAAATAAATGTCTTACGAATTAATGGATCAATAGTTGAGTTGAAATCTGGCATAAACATAACATAATTCGTTTATTCGAATCCGGGAAGCACACGCCATCACACGGTGAATGACACGGTGATAGATCGATCTCTCGCAACAAGCAGCAACATAAATATTTGTCAGTCCGTTGATACATTGCGGGAGTGCGTAATGGTGAAGACTAACATTTTTCACGCGACAGTTCGGATTCGATCGATAAGTGACGATGACGATCGTCAATTGCCACGTAGCAGATTTTGCCGCGAGGCATCGGACCGTCCGGCCAAAATTACTGCATGCCAACAGTTGCAGTTCGAAGAAAACGTCAGTCGTAAATCGTAAGAGAAACGAACAGTACGTGTTCTAATAGTTCTAATACGTCGAACTCTGACAGGCCAATATCGGCCGGCGAACTGTTAGTTTGTGTTCTTCGGGTACGTGCTCTCGCCGTTGTTTTCGAATTGCAGCCTCCGAAGCTTGTCACCTAGTAACTATAGGTACTAGTGTTCTTCAAAAGTCTTCTTTTTGGTAGGTATGTGGAATAAGTAGAATAAGTTAAGGTGCTTGTCCACCAACGGGGCGAGACAAGGCAAGACGAGAATTGAAATTTGTATTGAAAAAAAAATCCTCCTCGCCCAATCTTCAGTGGAAATCTTTATAATACAAACTTAAATCCTCGCGCCGTGTCGTCTCTCCTCTCCCAACCGGTAAAAAAGGACCTTGAAAGGGGTGACAGATACCTTGAGGATGGAAGATCAGCTGTATCTCTTTATTGATTGCAAAAGCGATGACGTGTTCAATATGTCGTTTATAATAAATAAGTAGTTAATAATTAGTAATATTTAATATTTCATCATAAAACGCATTTAATTTAATGTCGTTGATATTTCTATATATATGTACTTACCTTTACTATATTATTATGTTTATTTCTAATTTAAATTTCTAAGCAAATTAGGACTGTTACATTTTCCAATACCTTTTTTAACCAAACATTGGATTGGTTTCGCACGGTTTTACTTTGATGTTCCTTTCACGCCCCTTAAAATATGTAGGTAAGTACATTTTCAACATTCTTTGAAAGTTTATTAAATAATGAATGAATAAGATGAAATGTTCATCTCGCATATTATTTGTGCTTTAGCGATCAAACTGTATTTCAATAGTTCGAAAGAACGACGGGTATGATTACAGAGGTAAAAGGTTACAGATAATTAGCTTAAAACTAACTAACCTTTAAAAGTTTTTATTTAACTCAGAGAAAGAAAAATACGAGTAAAAGAAAAGATGGAAAGATCCTCACTAAATTAAACAAATCCAGCTTGTTAGCAAGGGCTAGAAGTTCAACGCTTCCTAAGTCAAATAAGACTTTAAACACACTGAAGAATTAAAATCTAGGTTTGCATTTTTCGTCCTCTTCAAATTTCCAATTTATTTATTTCAACAAGTAGTTTTCATTATAAAACATAACCTCAAGACAGGATGCGACTCTTTTACGCAGTAGGTATAGTAAAAACATATGTGTGAGCATCTGGCAACTTTACAGATAGTTGGGCGAAAATTTTCAGTGATTAATTTTCAAACGAATTGCAAATATATATACTAGCGATCAGCGGTATATAGAAACGTTTCAAAATACCTACTCATCGAGACCTACTAACCGGTTTAACCTTACTGTCGCAACATCAGCCGCTACTAGGTACTACGTCATGATCCTGTTACCCTTCAAATCCATTATCTGGGCCTCTATCCTGCTTTGTTTTTACCCCCATTGAAAGCGTATCGTTTACAACTCGGCCGCCTTTACGGAGAAGTTAATAAGAGCTATCATGACGTCAACAATAGGGGTAAAGACTACGGGTTGGAGGGCCAGGTCAGCTTTTAGATACTACGAAAGGGCGCCTGCGACTTCGTTCGCGTAGAAGTAGTTTCCGGTTACTCCTCCTATTCCTTCTCATTAGGGGGCGATTATTATAATAGTACATTACTTAACAAGGGCTGTAAAAGAAAGAAAGCCCGAAATCGCAGGTATTTGAGACCCGAGCCGTGGGCGAGGGTTGTAAATATGCGATAGAGGGCTTTCTTTTTTACTACCCGTGATGAGTACACAATTTTACGTCTTCACCTGGCCACAATGCGAGTTTTACCGTGCGCGCAGCGTGCGATAAAACT
Source organism: Acleris literana (assembly GCA_946894065.1). Classification (NCBI taxonomy): domain Eukaryota; kingdom Metazoa; phylum Arthropoda; class Insecta; order Lepidoptera; family Tortricidae; genus Acleris; species Acleris literana. The sequence continues at coordinate 7,584,739 of OX335677.1, forward strand.
CACATTATGGCCAGGTGTTACGTAAAATACTTTGTGCACCCCTATGGCTAGCTATTTTCAGCCAAAGGAGCCAAAGGTGTAACATACCTCTTGGTACCGTTCTTCATCAGTATCATTAAAACCTTAATAATACATTAGTTAACACATTGAAAAGTTAAAAGTATTTTGGACCTCTATAAAAGGGCTTTATTTTGCTGAAATATTTAAGCCAAGCTCTGAGATACCCTGTATGTATAGAAAATAATATTGCATTGCTATTGGGTTACTTAATTAATTATGTAAAACGAACTTATTTCGATATGGAAACTATTGCAAGATTTAAGTTAAAACACTAGAAAAAGGTTTACAACTAACAAGTTAAGAAGAATGCATTAGATATTGAAGATATAATTCAAAAAACGTTGGGTAGGAGGCCAAAGTTTTCTTTTATAACAGTGAAAGTAATTCCGGTTACGGCAAAGGGATTCCGTGGAGATTGTTCTTCTATATACCTGAAACTTTTTCATTTTGTTGGAAATCTTGGCAACTTTTATTTACATACTAGATTAATCAAAGGACATTAGTTTTTGTCCATTAAGTTCGTATTATTTTTATCTTAGTTACTTAGTTAGCTTGTCGATAAATACGAACTTTTAAAATAAAATAGGTACGATGTCGTTTGGTTATCCATTACCTGTGTACATTCGGTTTCTTTAAATATAAGTAAATGCTTTTAATAAATTAATTAGGTATTGAACATGTGTTCTACACAATAAAATTTCCGAAATCAATCATTTTATAACGTTAAAAGTATTTCGATGGGAATTCTTACACCATTAGCGCTAGAACTCCTTTTATATTCCACCTAATAATTACAAGAGTGGTGTATTTTAAATAATGTTATTTAAATGAATCAAAGTATTTGTATTCATAGCTTGTTTCCAGACAACATTTCGTATCCGAAAAGATAATCAACGTCTGGAGTAGGTACTTAGTTCACGAAACAAGAACGACCGTAAAGAGATGTCACATTTGCCGGTATGAAAACGCAAGTTGAAATACTCTTGTCATTTATTTCTCTGTTTCATCACCTTATTGCTTTTTGAAGAAACCCAGACCATGCGATTTTTTGGTTTTACCTGTTTTAAATACCACTTTAAAACTTCACATCCATCACGTATCCACTGCACCTCATAGGTATATATAGGTATCACCACGAGACATTTAAGGTCTGTTCATCCTTATTTGTCTTATATACTTATAGTAAATAACTTTCTATCCTCCAAATGAACCTTTTTTGGCTTAAACAGCTATTTTAAACAAAATAAAGCAATCACAGACAGTACATTGGCCAAGTGATGTCCAAAATGTTAACTCGGTTTATTTTATTTACGATAAAACAGCTGTTTTAGCCAAAAAAGGTTCCCTTTGAGGTTAGAAAGTTGTTTACTATATAAGACAAGTAAGGATGAACAGACCTTATGTATATGTGTACGATTTACATCGTACAGTATTTAGCTGACTTGCGACCTACTTTGTTACATCGACTTTATTTGCTGTTAGTTGAAAATTCGCGCTGTTGTCGATCGGCCACAGTTGAGCATATTTACTTTAACTTGTAATATTATAATAAATTTAAATATTTTTATAAGTGTGGTTTACGTTCAACTCAACTCATTACCTACTAACTTCTTCAAAGCTTCGATCTTACAATATGTATGAGATGCAAATAAACCAACACCACCATACATACCTTCTTCGAAACGTTCCACTTGTTTGATTTTTTAGTAACGCAAATCAATCAAAATTATGCGTTTTAGAATAAAACTTTTTTTTTTTGGCGGTTCCTTTTTGATTTCGCCAATTTTTTGTGAGCAACATCAGTTAAAAATCAACAGTAAAAGCGGAAATGAAAAGTAAAAACATACATCAAAAGTAAAGGCCGGGCAATTTTCAATCTACCATTTTCCCTCCCCACAGTTTCCGAATCAATAATCTTACTTAAGCAATGAAGCTGATTAAATTTCCTGAGAAATTGATAAGACTTACCTTGCTTTAAACCAACAGAGTTTTCACACATACTAAAACTATGAAACGGGACTTTTTAGTATGACATACCATGCGCCCGACGTGACCGTCGTCCATCTGCTAACATCAATTAAGTACCTACCTATGTTTGATTTCGGTGGTCGTTAACATTGGCAAAATGCATTTTGTCTAGGCTTGCTAGGCTGAGATGACAAACCTCCATGCTAAACACACTGTTCTGAAATCTAATAAATTTACACACGTCAAGTTCGAGTAGACTCGCCTACAAATCGTGTTGTGAAGGACCTAATTAACAGGGATGGATGAGAATTTTCATCAAGTAAAATAGATTAACCTTATTTCCCAGAGGGATAAGACCGCTACTTTCGTTGCTTTTGAAATGATTTGGTTTTAACTACTAGGTTTGTTTGAAAGTGGTTTGAAACAACAGATTTAAATAAAATATACTGTTGGTCCCTTGATTTAATATTTTGGGTGTCACTAAATCTACCCTGTTTAGGGTTCCGTGTCATGTCTTTACCTCGTAAATGGAATAAGTTTGGGTAGGTTATGTTAAATGTTGACCCAAAACCGAATGTTGGATTAGATAATAGAATGTTTCTTTATGGGGGGGACATAAACAATCTCGCCGAGGTCCAAAATGAATCCTTTTCTTGTAAAATTTTCGTTTAGTGCCGAATATCGAATGCCCGACTTGCGCATTTGACCGCTTTTTTTTAATTCTCCTTAGTAAAACAGGAGATAAAACATATTTTTTCCAACGTTTACTAATGATACCGGAATATTATAAGAGTATGTATCGCGACCGTATTGTGGTACCTACTCAAGGTCTTTATTCGAATGATATTTTTAGATTACTTTGTTACGTAGCTTGGTGTAGATTTATTTCTACTCTATTTTAACGGTTTCAAAGTAGTATTTTGAACCTTCCTTATAGATAAATCTGGTTCGATACAAAGGTACAATAAAATGTAAAAGTATGTGAAATAGCATAAACCCCAAATTAACAATTAGGATACTTTTTATCCTGAAAAAAACATTATTTCCGTAGGATGGTCAACAAGGATGAAATCGCCGGCAGAAACTAGTAATTTTTAACAAAGGACGACCTCGAAAAGATTACGAAGAGAGCTTTTAGCGCCTATCTAAGAGCTGGAGTTTGTCCGAATAATATGAGTTTCTACTTCGATAAGACCTATTAACTTGTCATTGTCGGCTTAGCAAGGGACGTTTGTTTCCTGATCCACATTGTGCTTTGGTAGCACTTTACATGAGAAAAGGTACAAAAGTTCATAGTGTAGTTCTGTTATGTTATCCAAAGTTAAAAGCTTTATGTAATTTGCCACGTTTTATTTTTAAAGAGCCTGGCTTATTGGACCTTTAGCATGATTTTAATAGGCGTCTCCTCTATGTTAATAATCTTAAAGTTGTACTTCCTACATGTTAATACAGTATTAAAATATAAACCTTCATTACCCATGCTTTGATTAGTAAAAACACGCACTTGTTCAATAGGTTATTTGCCTAACGTTTTATTAGTATTCAAATTGAAGCTTTTTTACCTTCCGAATAGCCTAGTATAAATAGTTTTTTAATATCTTTAAAAATAAAAAAGATATAAATGTTTGAAACTTGCTTTTAGACAGAGAGGAAAATACAGTAATATGACGTCATATTACTCAACCGCCATATGAATTACACGCAAAACATCGTTTCGTGAGAAAGAGATAGACAAAAAACTTTAAAAGGCTATAACTTTTTTATTTTATTACCAATTTCAAATTTGATTTTGAATCATTATATCATAGTACGTATATTTATATATTATCCGAATTAATATATTAAATTTAATATCAGGCAAATACCCTATTAACGTTTCGCTTAATCTTTCTTAATTACAGCTCGCTTAAAATTCTTGCTTTCATGAATAACTTAACTTGATGATTGATACACGACACGTTCGCTGACACATCCTCTAGCGCCAACGGGCAAGTATAAGGGTTTTGAAAACTTCAGGCATAATATGGGTAGGTACACAATGTCATCAACAAAGTCTTTCATACGTTGAGACGCCGACATGTATTACGTCGCGTTTCTACCAGAGGGCCCTGCCAAGATGCATTGTGCTACTAACTTTTCTATTCGTTTCGTTTTTAAACCAATCACGTCACTGGTAGATCACGTATCACGATCACGTTTTCGTATCACGGGTAGCACAAGTTGTAATTTCTCGCTTGTCGCTCAGTGCGTCTCTATCGTTACTGACTAAAAGGAAAGGGAGATCCGAGCGACAATCAAGTCGCGGGCAACTTGTGCTAGCCGCGCTGAGCTGTGAGAGACAGCTAAGCGAAGCGTGAAGAAAAATCCTCCAAGAGCAGCACAGCGCAGTTACCTAAAATGTGCAAATCTAAGACAATTTCCAAGAGAGTCTGGCCATGGTGTAACTGTCCAGGCTATAATTTCTACATCCCGAGGTGGCTATAATTTCTACCACACCATTCTGGGGTTGGCACAACCCACTCGCGCTGTCCTGGGTATCTATCTAATAAAGGTATTCACTGTTCGAGTTCTTTCAAAATAGGTAACTCTAACGTAGAAACCGTTTACACAGTATATGCTGTTTACTTTTAGAAGTCATCACTATCGCGCGATAAATGCGAAGTATCTGCGGGAAACGCAGCTGCTGCCGCGAGATGGCACTGTCCAAAAAAGTATACACATACGCTAGTTAGAGGTAGAAATGAACTATCACCAGTACTTAGAGCAATACACGGTGAATCCTATTCTAAAAAGTGGACTGAAGTCCTAAACTGAATTCTAGCCAGATTGAGCATTATTTAAAAAAAAAAAGGTTTTCTCTATCCATAAAAGAGAAAATACAAATTTTGATTACACAATATTTTTAGAGGTATAAGTACTCTTTAAAAAAACTGATATGAAATCCCAATTTTGATTCTATGTCCACTATTTAGGTTTGATCCAGTGTGCCCCAGTACGTTCGCGGCCCTAAGCAAACATAGTTACGTTTGATTAATCGTCTTGGTTTAATTTAATTAAAATTTTCTCTTTTACGCATATTCTTACTACTTGTACGAGTACTTCTGTAACTTAACTGTGGTAACTATTTATAGACGACCAAAGAATTCCTTTCCCACTATTAAACTTTTTTTATCACTCAATATGGATGAACCACGAGGTCAACTGTGATCCCATACATTTTGAGTGATAGAAAAGAAAAACGTTAGTAGAGTTAGCATCTTGGCTAGGGCCCTTGGTTGATTACAAGAGGGTGAGTTGACGCGAGTGTACGACGAACTACGACGACCAATGAAAGTTGTGCTACTGTTGCCACCGTAAGCCATCACAGCGGACACAAAGACGTAATTTAGAAGTTATTTATTTATTTAATTTTACAAACAACTTACATTAATTAATAAATCTATTTAAAGTCTAGTAGTTGTAGATTAAAAGAGCCTTCGTTTCGTATAAATTCAGTTTTAATTTGCATAGCATAGCAAACATGCTTGGCGTGTGAGTGACACGTTATTTGAAGTAAGGCGTTCAGGGGGCCTAATATGGCTGCGTTTATCGCGTGACAAAGTTTGGATAAGGCATCCGTCACCTTCTGTCACGTAAATAAGTACGAGAGTGACGGATGCTTTATCCACATTTGACACGCGATATAGACGCAGCCATACTAGGGCCGCAAAAGGTTAAGAGGCCACCTATGGTGCCACGCCACCACAAGAATAAAAAGGGATGGCTTTATGTGCTTCCGCGCGAAGAATGTGAGATGGAGATAGTTCGCTCGCGCCTTGACGGCAGCGTTAAATTCAATTAATTGCTGTTTACTTTAAAACCACAACATTTATCGAAAAAATGGTTTACCAGGATTAAGAAGTTACATATCCTCAACTATTGAATTGAAAATCATCGTTAAAGATTATAGGGTTTCGAAGATTCAACCAAAAACATGCAAAAAAGGTGTCATGTTTGAAAAATAAAAGTATCGAGGATTTTGTTTCTAATCGTGTTTTCACGTTTGCCAGTCTCAAGCAAATATGATCAAGTTTAATATATCAAAAGAACAGATACAAAGGCGTTATGGTTATTGAGATCCAGATCGCGGAACACTACAGACTTTAGCATAGGTGGCCTCTTAAAGTAAGTTTGCTAAACTCAAAGGAACAACTCGCGCGAACTGTGCCGAGTGCACTTGCAGAGATCTTTAGAGGTATATTACTAAAGTTACTCAAAGTTACTCAAAAGTTACGCGGCGGTCTCGCAACGATAAAAGAAACAAGCAAAGAAAACTTAATATTACTGCGTAGATAAACGACACTCCGCCCCCGTCTGTCCCGGGTTTCCGCGTACGCGAGCGAGAATTAAGCTTACACGTACCAAGCAGGTTTATTTTCAGACAAAAACCGAGAGTAAAGCGTGTGAATATCAAACAAATTACAATTTCAGATGGCAGATCTCACGACATGAAAATGTTATTTGAACAGGAATTTTATTTATATGGGCGAAAAACTCAATAAAGACCTTTTCCATTTAGTGACAACAAAAATTAACCAAGGCATAATTAATAAAGCATTGTATGATTAATTTTCGTTGCACAATGGAAGAGAATAATATCTTTCTTAAAAAATCTTGAATATCAACAAACAACAGCATCAGCATAGAGGAATTCCATCTTAGTCCTAAGGGTTGGCAATGCATTTGAAGTCTTAGGATTACAGTTTTGAGATTGTAGTCTTGAGATATGCAATGTCTATGGGTCTCAGATCCCACTTACCATCAGGTGGCCTGAGTGCTCGCGTGCCTCTCCTTGCCATAAAAAAAAACAATACCTTCGGCTGTTTTTCCAACCAGCTATGGGTGCCTTCAAGAAAAGAGCTTACATTTCCCTAATTAACGGCAACGCACCGACAACTCTTCTTGAGTTGCTGGTGTTTATGGGCGGTGGTGGTTACTTCCCATCAGGTAACCCGCGTGCTCGTTTGCCTCCCTCTTATAACAATAAATAAATAACAAGATGTTCACAAATGAACTTGTTGTTTTTGAGTATAATACTTTGGTGGATATACAAGTAATATTGCTATTTTATCCAAATTACCTATATCGATTTAGAGGAAACCACTTTTGTTATTCTTTTTTTAGGATTCTGAAGTCAAAGTAGGAACCATTATAGTTCTGCCATGCCCGGCAATCTGTCTGTCTCGTCTATCCGAATGTCACACTCACTATCATCGTTACAAAATTGAATTTTGGACACATACATACAGATATTATACCGCGCATCAAGATCAAAATATGTAATAGGTAAACTTTTTTTTGCGGTAATGTAATATTTATACGGCAAGGGGTTTGTGAAATATTGTTGAATGGCTATCAAACCAATACGTATATAGCTTTATCATTTTCTACATTTGGGGAATCGTTTAGGATAACATGTTATATTGAATTCTAACAGAGCCATTTTCGATAGAGTTACGTGTCCCTACCTCCTGCAGCCAAAACTACAAATGCAATATCTCAATTGAAAACATATATAACTAATTTAAATGGAAAACTATCACGAATAAGTAGACTTCATTGTTTCTTGGACTAAAGTGTTTATACAGCGCCTCTATTCTAGGTGGTAAAAACGATATCGTAGTTTTCCTGTTACAAGAAAATAAGAGCTATCAAAACCTTGACAATACGATAACAGATCAAATGCGATATTGTTTTTACCGTGTTGAATAGAGGCGCAGGTCTATTACTGACATCTGAGACAGCTCCAAATAACTTTATATATAGAAAATACGTTCATACTTTGTTTTACGAGACAGTTTTTGGTGTTTGTAGTAAACGGCTTCGGAACCCTACACTGGACATGGTTTGACATGCTCTTGCCCGTTTTTTTTAAAGTGTATCTGTACTGTCACTGTCCTGACGCAGCCTAAAATTTATAAAACACTGGCGATATTACCCCGTTTATGTTCCTTTGCTTTTACTTTAACTTCTTTGGAACTATTAAGGTCATCTTTAAATATACATTCAATGTTAAAACGCGTTTTTATATGCCGCCTGAATGTGCTCGCTTTTATTGTGGTAAAAAACGGTTTTGGCTCACGAGCGATGTAGACGTCATGGTGTGACGATAAAACATTGGGGGCGGTGCCATATCAACCTATTTCATTTACTTTCGCGTGGCCATAAATAGCCATTTAGGTTATCTTTGGTCTCATAAAACCTTTCTTTCTGTATAGAGAAAATCCTGATTAGGTACCTTGCTTAAGAAATGTTACTTGTTTATGTTTGTGTGGGTATACACAAACATAAACAAGTAACATTAGTTTTGTTCGTTTTATTCGCTCATTCAAAACATTGGGTGGAAATAATAAACTGCACCTTTATTTTATTGTTAAGTTTCAAGATGAGTACGTGGAAAATATAGTATTTTAAATGTCTGACATTCGAGCGCTTCTATCGTTCCGTGCTAACTTTTGAAATAAAAAAATACTAAGTACTTTTATTAAATTAAAATTTTATTTCTAATTTCATCTCGATTTTAAAAGTTGAAATGTTGTATATTTCCCTTTTTTCTGGTTTGATAGGTGAGAGCACTGACAACTAGGATCGCAGAATAGATTAGCAATAAAACTTGTTGATTGCCATCGTACAAAAGTGCAAGCGATTTAAAAAAGTCTTTCGGGTTCGAGTATCGAGCATAAATGCGTAACGAGAGCGAGTGAAACAGATAAAGGTGGGTCTACGCTAGGCGAGCCGACCACGAGCCGATCACGAGCGGAGCACGAGCCGATCACGAGCGGGCCACGAGCCGAACACAATTCGTCTTGTGTGGACCTTAGGCACACTAGACGAATTGTGTTCGGCTCGTGCACCGCTCGTGCTCGGCTCGTACTCGGCTCGCGTAGCGTAGAGGGTACCTTAAAAACTCGAAGGTCTTTCTTATGCTAGAGTAAGATTGACGCTCAAGTTGGTCTTCCTAGCTCTATTTACCTGAAAAAGCAAGAGTTAGCAGTAGGTCACGTTTGCAAGATTAATCGATAATCTAATGTACTTTTTTGCAAACGATAATAACCATGAAAACTATGCAAAGTATTGCCAACTCAAGTTTCCCCCTTCTCGATAGGTACCTATTATTTTCAAAATAATGGCTGATAGCTAACCGTTTCTCTATAAAGTTAATAATTTAACATGATAAGAACCCTCAACAGTCTTGAAGGGTATTATTTACGGATTTCGTAACACAATATCAGCCTCTAGAAAGGCTTGGTTGTATTTTGATATTATTATGCCGGTGGATAAACTAATTGAATTTTCAATTGTGATTTTCGCCGCTTTCGTTCGCTTTTCGTTTCAGTCCGTTTCAAAGGAAGCTATCACATACGAGATTATTAATATTTCGACTGACTTCCAATAGAGAATGTCAGCCAGTTTAGATTTTTGGCTTACCGTATTATTCATTAAAAAATAAAAATTGCTGTAAAAAAATCATTTCGATACGTCAAATAGTTTTCGAGATATTAAATTTTAAACATCGTATGCGGCGCTCGAAACCCGGCGGCTAGCGCTCACGGATGATGACGTCATCGCTTAACAGCGGTATATATGAAAAAGTAAGTTTACAGGGCTATAACTTTTTAACCGTTATAAGTAGCCAGTTGATTTTTTCACAGAATACGTGTTATTATAAAATCTATCGTTTAAAATTAAACAATGAACAATAAATCAAATGCCAAGAGGGGTCCCCATACAAGAAACATGAAAATAAATCATTTTTTTTAGCATTTTTATACGGATTGTATTTTTATAATGGCTTCTTATTTTGAAGCTATTTTAAGTTTAAATTGTAGTCTAATTTTCATAGTTTCTGACTAAATAGCAATCTCAAGTAAAACTGCTACAAATATGTGACAAAACTGATTTTATCAACACAATGTTTTAGGCGGTCACCCATCCTGTTATAGACTACGCTTGTACTTGCTTAACTTTGTAAGTCGTAATATTTTTACGAATTCGTTTTGATGTTACTATGGCAGCTATGTTTATCTATTATTTTGTATTACATAACTAACTGTCTGTCACTGACCGGCTTTTCTATTTGTAATGTTTGTCGAATAAGTTGGTTAAATAAAATTAGAATAATAATCAAGCACTTTAAATTTTGGAATAATGGCAATAATGCCTAGACCTAGCAATGCGAGAGTGTTGTAGGTATGTAGGTAGGTACGTCTATCGACTTGGTAGCGCCCGCGCGCGAAATTTGAAATCGATGAAATGAATACACGAAGTATCAGAACTACTGCTAGGTCAATCAAAAATTCATGTTTTATAGTTCACTCTTAACTTAAATTAACACGAAATTTGTAAAGAAAGGCCTACCACCAAAGTTAAGCAATCACCGCTTACCTAAACATCGATCGTGTAGATTTAAACTAGGCACTTTTTAACATATTTGTGAGAGTTTTACTCCAGTTTACTGTTTGGTCGTAAACTATATATTTTTGTATGGAGTTTTGATTATTATCTAAACTTAATGTGACCGCTTAAAACATCGTGTTGATAAAATCAGTTTTGTCACATATTTGTAGCAGTTTTACTTGACATTGCTATTTAATCGTAAACTATAAAAATTAGACTACAATTTAAGCTCAAAATAGCATCAAAATAAGAAGCCATTATAAAAATACAATCCGTATAAAAATGCAATTTTTTTTTATTTTTTTTCATGTTTGGCATTTGATTTATTGGACCCCTCTTGGCATTTGATTTATTGTTCATTGTACAATTTTAAACGATAGATTTTATAATAACACGTATTTTGTGAAAAATTCAACTGGCTACTTATAACGGTTAAAAAGTTATAGCCCTGTAAACTTACTTTTTCATATAAGGGCGCGTACCGCTGTTAAGCGATGACGTCACCCCAGCAAGATGGCCCCCGCGCGCTTTAATATTATTGACCCAAATTTTAAACGTTCATAGAATCAAAACTACCGAGTCTTTTTGAATAAAATAAAAAGTAGGTAGTATGTTTGTTTATTTATAAACTTTACTGCTACAAAGTTTCAATCGATTTGGCGTACTTACTGACATTCTTCATTGTTGTTGTCTTTATTAAAGTATCGGACGAAAGAAAATTAGAGAATAGATAACCTATACTTAACTTCGTTGCCCTAATAGCTCTCAAAGAGTATCACAATCGGTTAAATATCTAGGTGGTGCGCGTTTCATATTACTTGTTCAAACCAATTTGTATCAAATTCATCCTGTAAACGCTACAAAATAAAATAAGTTATTGCTATGGTGTAACGAAATACTATTCATAATGTGTGCCGGTTTTAGACACGATATCCTCGTGGTTACATAAAGCTCGTCCTTTCAAATAGTGTGCATGAGAACCCTTTTGAGTCGCCGACACCGCTTTGTGCGCGCCGCGGCGGCTCCTTTGTATCAATTGTTGCGGCACATCAAAGCATGCAAACTATTTGAACGAACAAACTTGTACTGGCCCTATTTCAGTTTGCACAGGACGAAGAGGACACAGAATCGGTTTGCACACTATGCATGCTATCCTAGATAATATGTTGTTATATTTTTAACTTAATTTTATATTGAATGTTTTAATTTTAAATAAAATAAAAATGCCACAAAACATCGCATGACTGAAAATGCAATGGCAAGATATGACACATAACGCTAAGCTTTACAAGTACACACTGTATCTACAAAAAAAGCGACTTTAGAGTTTTTGTAACTTATGACCTCAAAATATGCCAGCGCCGCCGGATTATAAGTGAATGTGTTAATGAAGCCAAGCTCTAATTTATCGATTTTATGTGCATTTATATCAGTTACCCCTACATAGGTACATAATAATATTATAATATTTTTAAAATTGTACAACAAAAATCTGTTTTATAGTCAAGAAGTGAAACCTTTTTTTTTTCGGAAAACAAATGACTCTTCAAACCTAACTAGGTAGGAACCTAAATTTATATTTGTAATTACCTTTTCATCGTGTTGTTCCTTCAAAATAAACTACACAAGAATGAGTCATCACATTAAGTGTAGCGTTTACAAAATACTTATATGAAATACAGGTCATAACCAAACATAACCTGGTTATTTTGTAATGTCCCTGTCCTCCGCTATTGCCCATTACTTCTTAATCTTTTGGATAGGCTTTTGTTACCTAACCTAGCCTCCGCGGATTACGACTCAATAAAATACTCATTTCATTATGGTTATCTCACCTTTTGTATGTATAGTGTATTGAGTTTTTATGCCAAAGATTATCACGTTTTTCCCTGAACGGGTAAATTTACTTTAGGGTCGCAGTGTTTGTATCTCGCGGTTAAGCTAAAGCTTGTTTTAGATTACGTCACTACACAATACTTACACCGTAGGGATCCTGCCGTTTTGCAAAAATTATTTTGGTCAAATTTCATTACCCAAACAAATTTTTGCAACTGTTTTTTTGCCAGTGCAATCTTTGGCACAAAATTATAATACGCAAATTTTCATTCAGCAGAGTTTTACTACGGAAACTGACATTTAGGCATTTGTTCTTTTAGCAAATGCTTTTTTAAGGCAAAAAGACATTAAATAATAAACATTTAGTCAAATGAATTGATATGTAAGTGTAGGTTTCTTGGTTTCACTGTGGACTCTAACTTTAACTGGAAGTGCCATGTCGATGAACTGTGCGGTAAACTGAGTAGTGCAGTCTTTGCGTTGCGAAAGCTAAAGATGCTCATCTCTGATGACGCACTGAAGCAAGTATATTTTGCACATTTTCACTCCCTTATGTCGTACGGTACTCTTATATGGGGAAACTCCACGGATGCCAAAGTCATGCTAATGCAGAAACGTGCTATACGTACATTAGTTGGAGTGAAACCTAAACACTCGTGCAGGGGTCTTTTTGTGACGTACGGCATCATGACGCACTACTCACTTTATATTCACGACATTGTAATGTTTGTCAGAAAAAATATTAACATGTTCGCCCGCGTGCATGCAGTCGGCAAGCAGCTCCGCCATTCGGGGCGTTTGAGAACAGTTCCCCGTCGCATGGCACTTGCAGGGAAGAACCCGCGCGTGATTGGTCCCACCTTTTACGAGCATCTACCCTCCGAACTTAGGAATGAACCATCCGATGAAGTATTTGGACGCCGGCTGAAAAACCTTTTATTGGAAAATCCATTATACTCAGTCAAAGAGTTTATCGACCTTAATTTATAATTAGGTACATAAATTATTTAAAATGTTTTGGTTTAATCTGTGTTGTTGTTTTTATTATTTGCATTTGGTTGCATGCTATTTTTAAGACGATCCTTAACGGTAATAACTCCTTAGTTTTGTATTTTTATTATCCTGACTTCTTATTTCTATTTTTGATTATAAATTTGTGTATATTTTTGACGATTCCAATGTAATTTCTTGTACTTTTGACATAACATGCAATGTATACTGTGACTTACTTTGGAAAATAAATATTATTCATTCATTCATTCATATGATAAAACATATAAAGGCATAAATCGGAGTTTGTTTGAGTATATACAATTTGACCAAAATAATATTGGTAAAACGGCACGATCCCATAAAAAAACGAACAGCTACTAGAAAAGTAGGTTCGGTTAGGTTAGAACTGCGACTTTAACAGCCGAACTGCTGCCAGGTAAGTAAATAAATAAATAAAAATCTACCGGTAATGTAAGTAGTTTGTTTTGCGTAAAATATGTTATGCCAACTAAAACATTCGACTAAATGAAATTTGGTCAAACTACCAGTTGGTAAGCGAGTCAATGTCTAAACATTCATGCGCCAAACATTAGGTATGCGTAACAATTATTTGTGAATAGTTCATTTGGCAAACGAGTATTTGGCAAATGAAATTTTACGAAAAATATATTGGGAAGTGATAATTTGTCAAACATAATTTGATAAAACGTAGGTAACTCTACACCGTACAATTAGTGTTATGTCACTGTATGATGTAAATACAGTTAGTGTATATAATCTATTGCGAGATTGTAAACTGTTAGTACAGATATCAGTATATTATAAATAGTTAGCGGTAGCACGTAATTTTTCTCAACATAGAAGTCGTATACCGGTAACGTAATTTCAATAAAAAAAAAATAGAAAGGCCGAGCTACACCGGATGCGTGCGCGTACACTTAGAGTGAAGACACATTTATCAGCACCGATTCGCATTTTGTCTATAGAAAATGGCTGTTTTGTATGAAGATGCGTACGCATGCGAAAGGAGAATTGATGCGTACGCATCTTCATACACTCAAAAAAATGTGAGCCAACCAAGAGAGATTTTCTCTTAGTTGACATAAAATGAATAGAATAGTTATGATATTAGTTATATCAACCAAAGCTTTTAGTAACAGCAGCAAGTTCTTTAGTGATTCAACTTACATCGTAGTTGGTGTATCTAACGTCTTGTTAGGCACAGTAATCACAATCTTGTTAGAAACGACCAATTATTTTTTTCAGTGTACAAAACGGCCATTTTCTTTAGACAAAATGCGAATCGGTGCTGATAGATGTGTCTTCACCCTTAAACGTACGCGTGCGCATTCCACTGCGTTGTACTTGTATAGCACGAATCGTCATACTATATGTCACACCGCTTGCGTGACACGTGCACACGTACGTCACGCAACTGGTGGAACGCGCACGCGCACGCATCCGGCGCGTGGCTCGGCCTTAAAAGTAAAGTGGCACAAAGTTTAGTTCAGACGAGGCTATTTCATCTGAAGTGTTATGAACTATTCATTCTGACACGTATTCTACTAACCCACGTTGGGTCCATTGGTCTAGCAACCGAACGTGTGTCAACATTTCCACAGCAACCGGGGCACGGATACGCTACATACGTGAGCCAAGTGGGTCCATTGGTCACAAGTGACGAACGTGACGACACCGGTCGACCCCCGTCGCTTGCCCATGCGCCGTAGTGGCATGTACAGCATTCCCAGCTTCTTAATAGCGTTTCGCTGTCTATCGCTATCACGCTTGCATTAACAACTGACGGTATATTAGTCATTCGTGTGTCTTAGAAAAACGAAGATTGCCGATCGCTATTAAGAAAATGGTATTACTGTATCAACGTGCGAGGCTTGTCCGTGCATTACAGTGAATTGAATACTGGCACGCGTGTATCAGTGACGTAATTTCGTGCGAAGCGTCTTTGTGTGCCGCTGTAGAAGTATCTACCTACATTTTGATATGACGCGAATCGGTACCCAACAAATTAGGGGTTCCGGCGACTGGGTCAGAATCGGAGCGTGCGATCCAGTGCACACTGTACAATAGAAATCAATACAAAGCAATAAATCTGTCCGCTCTCAGCGCTCCGATTCCGACCCAGTGGACGCGCAGCTTAAAAGGTGTAGGTACCACGTTTAAGTATATTCTATTCTTTTTCGGAGTTATGCTGCCCCGAATTTAAATTTACGCGTCGTGGTGGGTAGTACTTAAATCGAAACTTCGCGCACCTTCTCACGTGGGCGACGTCGATAAAAAAAAAATTATTCGTTCTTTTTTCTTGCTTAGACACTGTCCACGAGTAAAGTTTGGTCAATTTCAATAACGTCGCTTTTCTTTTTAACGCACGGAATGTGAATTAAATGAGAAATGTAAATTTAGTAATATTTATTGTTTTACGATAAAAGGTAAGGTGACCTAGACGCCGCCGCGACTGTGTGAAACAAAATCCAATTAAGCACTAAATAAATTCAAATCACAATTATCTGCATTCCAAAATGTTTACTTGACATCTCATTCCAAGAATATTTGTTTGGTTAACATAATATCTTAATATTTGAAAAATCCAAGTTGAGGACGGAGGTTATAATTTTCAATTAATTACTTAATATTCCTTATGTAAATTAACTCTTTTCAAGCGTTTGTCATCATCAAATCATCTATGGTTGAGATTGTAACGAGGTGTATCTACCTATGTGTTACATACACCTCGTTCAATTAAAGTCGTTCTGGCACTTTCTCATCTACCTATTTTTATTCTAAATTCTAAATTTGAGCTAATTAAAATTTTACGATCGCCTGCGCACGACGACGAGTTCAGTCGCTCACAAGCTACCAAGCTATTAACAAGTTCCAAATATAATAACATTTTAAAATCAAGTTAATACTTACAACAGTGAAGTGAGTTTTATGTAAAGGACCCCTTCACCTAAATACCCACTGTTCAATGGCACGAATTGTAACTTTATATCTATATCCACGACCATCTACCATGACCATGACTTCATCTAGTCCTAATTTTATAATACATATTCCAAGTTTCCTTTTTGTATTGTTCTCAGGTGCCTTTTTACCTTATTTTCTTATTTAACTGACGACTCTTAATAAATATTCCTACCCTGGACCACCACTGTTTTTATCAAGCCACTCCGTTCCTGATTCCGATGCCGCTGCCGTTCCGGTCTTACCGAGACATTGGCGCCCAACGTGGGGCCTTGACCTATTTGTTTAAGTTCTAGTTCAGTTATTTTGCCAGCTGTCTCAAGGTCGAATTGTTAACGTTACCATTTTAATTCGATTACCATAGGATAATATAATCTGATAATTCAAACTGCCTACTATTTTTGGACCCTACTTTCTCGGATCCGAATAACATATATTTTATCGGTACACGTGGAGATTTGGAGAAGCGAACACAAAAGTCCTGTCTATAATCGACCGCGCACTTTTGTGCCAAATAACAATATGTAACCCGAAAATAATTATAGGCGAACAATAAAACCAATTTCGCGTAACCTGAGTGGAGCTGTTCTGTTTACGGCTTGAACTGGCTGAAATAAAGAGTTCGTCGAAGATTGCGTTGGGTTTCGTCAGAATCTGTGATCAATAGTTGTTTATCGGATAACATTACCAACGAAATAGCAGGGATTATGCTTTTGTAAACCTCGTCTACTCGTTATACCTTTGGGTTGCTATTGCACTATTATTTTTTCATCACACTTGCTCGTATAGTGTTCTAATATACTAGAAAAATCCACCGTAAATCTAAAATAATACCCGCGGGCCTTATTTTCCTTTTCTAAAAATCTCGCAAATAAACTATTGATCTCGACTATCACTAGAATCGGACTCATGAGCACGTTTGACATTATCTGTGACAAGTCATAGACAATGATGTTATCTGCCGCTAATTTATAAATACTGATTATAAACTGTGTGATTCCAAAATAATAATTAAAAGGGTGTCTTTGTTCACATATTAAAATTTATTTATCAATAAAAAACATGTCGTCATCAGAAGAAATGGATAATGCGACTCCGCCGGATATCGCCAACGACGCGGCTAAAATTATTAGTGACAATCGTAAGTTAAAAGTATGATCTTTTGTCTGATTTTATTTCATTTCCTCGCAATTGTGATAAAAAACATTGTATGTTACACGGGTGGTAAAGGAAATACAAAGCTCGAGTCATTAAAGTCCTCAGCCTTCTCTGACAGACTCTCGTTTGTAATTCTGTCTTTACCACCCTTAATACACAATGTACTATTATACTATTCGATTATAGTATTCAAT
Organism: Acleris literana; assembly: GCA_946894065.1. Taxonomy (NCBI): domain Eukaryota; kingdom Metazoa; phylum Arthropoda; class Insecta; order Lepidoptera; family Tortricidae; genus Acleris; species Acleris literana. Next base: position 7,602,366 of record OX335677.1, read on the forward strand.
TTAAAGAAGACTACTGTTATAACCAAAATATTCCCATCAGCTTTTTATTACATTCTAGCTTTTGCCCGCAACAGCACTTTATTAGAGTTTTTTTCTGATTTTGCTGTTTAACCATTTAAGGGTAACCATTTAACACTATTGAAAAGTTCTTTGTTACTCCTTTGTTGCTGGATGACAACAAAAATCTAATTCCTAGGGCCTGTTTTATAAAGCTACAAATTACAATTTACAAGTTACAAGTTTCCATTTGACACAACCTCGACCAATGACGACCAGCCATTTGAGCAGTGTTGCCAGTTTAGACCTATAAGTTGTAACTTTGTAGTTGTAGCTTTATAAAACGTGCCCCTAATCCCTTGTTTCTAGTTAAGAGCGATGCCATACGATCATACGAGTGTTGCTGGTGCGTTGAGTAACAATGCTGTGATTTCAACATAGAGCGACGCAAGTGTTTCAACGCATTGGGTGGCATGTCGTTCTAATTGATATGTAGAACAACGCAGCGGCGACGACGCAGCGCACAGACAAGCTTCATGTGGCATCCCTCTTAATTGTTTTAGCTGCGCGCTCATAAACTTATGCCCGTGTCCAATATCTTAAAATTACTCGTATTAGTTAACAGTGACGCTGCTTACGAAACTAGCGGTCCCGGGTTCCTCACCAATTTCGGTAGGGGTAAATATTTGTATAATGAGCGCAATTATTTGTTCCAGAGTCTTGGATGTTTTCTGTGTAGGTATTTCTCTATAAAAGTATGTTTATCTTTGTTTATGTAACATAGTAGGTACCTACAAGCCTAGAGCTTAGTTGGGACCTGGTCAATTCGTGTGACTATTTTCCCTTGTTTTGGTATTCTTAAATATTCGATAGGCGTCCGACAGGCGACAGGCGCGCAGATTGACGATGCACGCGGAGAAGTGTGAACGAATAGGTATGTATGGTACCTACCTACACAATATTGTTTGTTTATTTTCATGAATGTTTTGGCTCCTATTCCCTTTCCGTTTCTTGCCAAAATGAGAGAGAAATAAAAATATGGATATATATAATAAAACTTTGACGGTAAACACAGGCAATCTGAAGATAAGTGAACTCTAAGAATAGACTCTCTCAAGACTGCAAATATGCCAACTGAAATAAAATGATTCAATCCTAAGCGATGCGAAAAGCTCTCAAATTCATTTCTAAAGCAGATTCAATTTTGTCCCGTTAGTAAACAGGTTGCACATAAAGGTACGACACAGACTCGTATCAAAAAAAAATGTCGCCACAGCCAGGATATAATCGCCCTTAACTGTATTCAACTGGGTTTTACCAATGACCGCAAACCTGAGCAGCTGATGCGACTCAAACTTCGCACCCAAACCGTGAGACGATTAAATAATTCATGATTTTGCACAGTAAGATACAGAATCGAATTTTCAAAGTGATCTATTGTCGGTAAGGTCGGCGACAGCCGCGGGGTAGGGGTCGGTGAGCCCGAACGGACCCGATGAACAATGGCGGGTTTAGTTGATTCAGGTCCTGACACCGTGTAATTAATAGGAGATTATACGATTTGCCAAGTGCTATTGATTACTCGTGTTCGATAAAGATTGTGAAATCTGGTAAAATGTAATCCACCGAAATATGTACCTCCTATCCTAAATCCCGAAGGCCTGGATAGATGCAAACGCTACTAACTTTTCTATTTTCTATCGACTCGAAATATGCGGTCGTCGTGATCTGTCATCAGTTTACGTCAATCCTATAAATTTTGTCGATTTTTGAAAATCGCTATCTTAGCGTTATGCTTCTTGACTAGGCTAAGAACTGTCTTTTTATGGGTAGAAAAGTGACATGACATTGGTGTAAAATTATACAAACATTTAATTTTGAAGATCAGCATGTTTTTATTATGATATGAAAGACTTCGTACGCGGAGAACTTATTATGGTTTTGCTCCTGGGATCTATAAAATGTTCTCGGATAAAAAAGTGTCGCATATCCTTCCCCGGGGGAAAAGTTATTTACCATACCATTTTTGTGATCAAAATTGAGCGTTGAAGGCAGAACAAACCTTAAGTTAAGACAAACATACAAACTCACTAATACCATACTAACTTTTTAATATTTTGTACGCGAATGTTCATTAGAAAATCCTCATTTTTTGAAGGTCAGTAAGTATTAATTGAATTATTCCTAAAAAAAAATAACCGCCATTAACCACTTTATTTACATTGCAAAGATTTTTATTTTATTTTCTAATCAATGTAAATTTTACAACCCTGGTCGGATGACATCAGCTCGAGCGGGCCCAATCTGGGGAGATCCACTGCAAATCGGGCCCAGTGGAGGAAAATTGGAGAGCCGTACCTATGCCCAACGGTGGGCGCATATAAGCTGAAAAAGAGAAGAGAAAAATTACTACGACGGAAACACATTTTTATAACATTATCATTGCAAAAAATTACGTATATATACTAATATTATATACCTAGCTGAAGAGTTTGTTTGCTTGAATGAGCTAATCTCAGGAACTACTGGTCCGATTTGAAAAGTTCTTTCAGTGTTAGATAGCCCCTTTATCGAGGAAGGCTATTGGCAACGAGGAAGGATATTATATATCATCATGCTAAGACCAATAGGAGCGGAGCACCAATGAAGAATATTTCAACCTACTACGTAAACAAAATCGCGGGTTAACTATTCCAAGGGGACGAAGAAGATTTACTGAATAAGCAGAACATTTTTTTATATTAGTAGTTAAATATTGTCACCATAATCTCTTACCTTGTCCAAGCCCCTAATCTGTAAATAGTGATAGCACAGGTCGTATTCTTGTAGGTTCTCGAACTTGGTAAATGTTACAAACGAACCCCACGAGACAGGCTTAACCTAACTTAACTTTATTGCAAATATACGATAATATAGTCAACACCGTAAGTACTCGTAGTTAAGTACATTAAAGTTAAGCCAGGCGGCCGATTTTTGACTTTCAAACGTTCGAAAGTTTGGTTCGAAAGTGAGCAAAATCTGTGAAACCGTATTTTTGAAATTACGAGCGATAGAAAATTTAAAGACACCATTCGTTTTCAATTCTACCGCTCGTATTTCAAAAAACGGTTTCACTGATTTTACTCACTTTCTAATGAAACTTTCGAGCGCTCGAAAGTCAAAAATCGGCCCCCAGATTGACATTGGTGAAGGACAGTGGACAGTGGACAGCGGACAGGTACATATACATAGTAGTGTAAACCGATCGGACAGTAGCGAGTCAAGTTGTCTTGCCAGTGATCCGAATAGATTCGCTTTCTATTTTTCCACTCCACTGTCCTTGGCACTGTACTTGACTTGCCACTGTCCTTGACCAATGTCAATCGGGCTTTAGAGCGACAGGGTACGAAAAAGATCACTTATTTATGTTGCTAACGGTACAAAGTTCGAGTGCCGCCTAACAACAATAGGCGCAATCTGCGTAACGTTATCACAACCGCCCAATTCCACCCTACTACGGAGAAAGGGCACAAGTGCAATTTATTCATAGAAGCATATTAAACTCTCGAAGATTATAATAAGGTTGGAAGTGCATTACAATTCATATAGTAGATGTGCCTTTTTTCCGTAGGAGGGCAGCGCCCAATTCCCAACTTTACCTGTAATGTAACGTATACATACTTGTTAAGTTATTGTTATTCTTCAGATAAACAGAATGATTTATTGGATCCTAGAGGTTAGTTGTTTTTACGGCTTGGGAGTTGGTTACACAACTCACTGATGATTTATGGCGCTTATTCCCGAAATAGGTGCCATAATTTTAAAATACCGGATTCTCAGTACACTGGGATCCCAAAACGTAATATTCAAATAAAGGTATGGTGCATGTTTTATATCCAATAGGTATTTGTAATCTGGAGTTTATTAAATTCCTGGTACTTTGGGAATAATTTGTGTTTTTGAAAATAAAGCCATATAGCCGTGTGGTTGCCGGGTTAGAATAGTGCCACTCCATGTCTTCCCATGGATGTCGTAAGAGGCAACTATAAGGGAATATAGGCTTGTATTACTGTTAGGCGATGGGCTTGCAACCTGTCATTAATACGCTGGTAAACATCTTAGCCTGATTATGCAAAATGTGGTTACAGAATTATCAACAAGCTTTTAGAGTTTTTGGCAATTCTGTAGCTCTGCCTACCCCAAACTGGGAATAAAGGCGTGAGTTTACGTATGTATGTATGTGATTACAGAATTAGGTATCAACAAGTTTTTAAAGTTGTAGGTAATTCTGTAGCTCTGTCTATCCCACTCTGGGATTACAGGCTTGAAGGTATCTAAGACATGTAGTGATCTCGTTTTCACGAGTTGGATACGTTTAATATCATAGGCGTAAATGTAAGCATTTGGATATCAATAAAAATCGGTCATTTTGAGGACCTTTAGACACCGGATAAGATTCTAAAAACCGCCCTTTACAAAACGCCAAGTTTTCTTGACTATGTACGGTCGACTACAAAGATATGTATCCGCTTTTTTACCTTATTGCACTATAATAAGGGCTCTTTTTAGTCGACTGTGTAAATTTACTTAAGTCATATTTAAATAAGCCTTTCAAAAGAAATTTCGCGTAATAATATTGAAAATGACATCAAAACCGTTGCGTAACTTATATAGAAGAACATACTGGAGAAACATACAGACATACGCAAAATACTCATTTTAAGTAAGGCTGCTTACTACCCTATATCAATTAGATTAAAATATTAATGAAATTAACTGACTACATGCATTTACCTAACACCTAGCAATCAAACGTATGAACTAACGAATGACCTAGTTTTTTAAAGCTACTTTTTAATTAAAGGACAGACAATAACAGAACATCTCCAGTTTTAATTATCTCTCAAAATAATTAAAAAGTTTCGCTTCGTACCTCAAAAGTCTCTTTGTTATAGGCAAGTGCCATCCGCTTGTCTACTTAATTAATTATTTCTTTGTAGTAAACAAGTTACAAGCAAATGTTGATGTTTACAGAATAAGTAAAAACAAACTGTTTGTTTTTGTACAGGTTCCTAGTATACCCATCAATTGCTCTTCAAGACGAATCTCACGAGTTGAAACTCTCAATTAACTATACGATATTTGAAACTTAATGTTTACCGCAATTAAAACCCGACCTTCTGCCGTTATCATCAAGTTAACTTCCAGATAGCTAGACATCATTACACCACGGACCTAGTAGATCTTTGTGATCATTGATTTAACATTTGTCTACCAAATTGTAGTGCATTACGACAACGTAAACTAACTCTAAAATTCAAAATATTTATTTAGTAAATTGGCCACATGGGGCTCTTTTACACGTTGGTAATATGGAGTGAATCTACTATCGCTTCGGACAAGACCATCAGAAGGATATTTTTTCAATCATAAAACAAACACAATAATACTTTAAAGTAAGTTACTTTACAAGATAATAAAAACAATAAATAATAATTATGAAAACTAGCAAACTGAAATCATTACAAATGTAAAGTCGATAAACATTAAACTAAAAATAATGACTAGGAGAATCACACGACGAGGTCTCAACGTCAAGAGCCATAAGATGTAGATGTTATATGTATTCTCTTAAAAACTTCCCTCTGTCGATCAGTGGACTGAGTAGGTAAGCAAAGTCATACGAGCTGGTTCACTCGACAGGCAAAGCGGCTAAACTGAGAATGCACGCTCTTAGATGTTGTTTTTACCCCCCCCACGTCAACTCATTAATAATTGGTCAGTCAATTTCAAGAGCAAGTTGTTTAACCTGTCGTATGTCAGACAGATTTTAATTGCAATATTAAAATTCGAATTTTTAATCTTTTGTCAGTAAAAATTAAATTCAAAATCTTAATTAGAATGGGTGACGCAATAGTAGGTCAAAGGTAGAGGAGAGGTTAATAGAATGACTTCCTCAACCTCAATCGAACAAACACGGAAGTAAAGTTAAACAAAAGTTGCTAATAAAAAAAACTTACCTACTTGAATATATTATAAGCATGCGTCAGCCAAAACCCCTTATCATACGTTCAAAGAATGTGTGACAAAAAAATGGCGTGCTCCTTAACTTTGCATATCATCCGAAATAATAAACTGCCTCCGCGGATCAACGAACGCGAGACCCTCAGGTCAGCGTTCCCATTTCCTAAAACACCCTCTGAATCCTCAATGACACAAGATATTAATAATCATACGTTAGACAAGTCTTATTTCACCCAGGCAATATCCGAGTCTGGCCTTGTGCATTTTTGTGAATGCGAAGGGAAATATTTTTGGAAGACGGATTCCCTTGCGAATATGTTTCAAATGGTTCCGTAATGCAATTGTATTTGTGTGTGCCATTAATTTAGACGACGCGTTGGCCTAGTTGACGGTGACACGCCTACGCAGCTAGCGGTCCCGAGTTCGATTCCCAGTATAGGCAAATATTTTTGTGATGAGTGCGAGTATTTGTTCCTGAGTCTTGGATTTTTTTTAACTGTATAAGTATATTTTTTTCTATATACTTATGTATTTATATCGTTGTCTAGTAGCCATAGTACAAGCCTAGAGCTTAGTTTGGGACAAGGTCAATCTGTGTGAGATTTTCCCTTGATGTTTATTTATTTAATACGTGTCAAAATTTAAACTTAAACTTGAGTATTCAGCTTTGTAAAATTGTATGACATGTTCTCGCGTAATATCAAAGAAGGCGGCTTATTTTAAATTTAATATGGTTACCAATAGAGTATAAAATGCTTCGACTACTACGTCGCACTTAATAATAATAATAACTAGCGACCCGCTCTCGCTTCGCTTCGGTTACAATAAGTTAAAATAATCCAAGTTCATCTGGAGTAATATACTTTTCAAATTATAGATAGGTGCATTAAGCATAAAGGTTTTATTTCATGACGATTTTAGAAAGACGTCCAATTTTGCGAAATTGAGTTTTTGATGCCGTTAGATTTTAAATTCAATTCAAATCATGACTGCCAGCTTTCACAGAATCTCTCTATATACAATGTTTACAGCGGACTTCTCATTGCACAATACAAACAAATTTTGCCTGGAAGTGACGCGCGAAAGGGCTATATACCTCTATCGGAAAAACACTCAACGCTCAGGCCTAGTAGCATGGCTGCGTCAATATCGCGCGTCAAATGTGGATAAAGCATCTGTCGTCACTCTCGTACTTATTTACGTGTCAGAAGGTGACGGATGCCTTATCCACACTTTGTCACGCGATAAACGCAGCCATATTAGGCCCCCAGGTCTAAGCCCGCAACTTTGAATGTTTGACCTTGTGACTTGTAAATTGTCTTTGCAGTCGTTTAAAGTGGAAAGTATGGAATCCGGGGAATTAAAACGACTTTTCCAGCCGCGAATTCGGTCAGTATTGTGTACTCTATTATCAACGCTTTTAAAGAATTAATTTGGGTGGATTAAGGTTCCGTTGTGAAATAAAAGGACACCCTTCTTTCAAAACCAATTTATGCGGGACGATCCAGAAGGTTGTAAGGAATTGAGAAATTCCGTTGGGAAATGGATAGCCTCTTCCAGGTCAAGCACAGTGTCTACAGAGTATTATGTTTGTGACGGTGCATTGATTTTCTATACCTACTTGACTATTAGTTGGTGATAAAATAGCTCTCTCCTTAGTACAGTCTGTAGCATTACCGCTACAAATCGCGTTGGTTCGCGTTAATTATTGCTAATTTATTTCGCCTTTTTCGTTTCTCAGCCTTTTTGGTATTGCGGACTTGTTCATTGACCGGTTAGAGTTTGTAATTTCTACTGACAGTTTTGAATTTTGAATTCGTTTTTGTTAAATCCGTTCCTTGTAATGGTACTGTCATTCAATCTCGTACTCTCGCCTTGATACTTCGGAAAATTGGATAGTCTCTGCTCAATTTAAGTTTCACTATAACATGGAATCTTAAGCCAGCTTCGAGTGCCGCGTCCGGTAGTGATGTTACGCGAAAGCCTTTCCTATTACGCCGTGGTCTCGATTGTTGACCGATCGAGATAGTGCTGTTGTCTTCTGTATGTCCGGATAGCGGGTGAGTTGGTTTTTGTTGCCGTTCAGCTTTCACTGCCCCCCATCTTTAGGAAGCCTTTCTTCCGTCCTTTTCGTTCAATTTTGCGAGTAAAGGTGTCTTTTGCAGCACCTCCGCTTACCCATATCACGCGACTCTTCGCCCCAACGGAAGATTTGGACGAGTGGTTTTGCCGATCACCGTGTGGTTCGCCATCGAGTTCGCTGGCAACGGGTCGTCGTCTGCGGTAGTGCCCGCAGGCTTTTCCCGCTGCGTCAGTTGCGACGAACGCAGCGTTACGGCAACATCTTCGTACGGCGGCAAGTCAGCGACGACGGAAGTTTACAGGATAGTCACACATTTCGTTGATTTTTATTATTTTCAAAATCCCAAAATGAGTCCGCGAACTCCCCCCTAACCTATCTATGGTTACTTTCGGTTGAATTTTGGCCATAAATTTAACTTGGTTTCTGGACCTTTTTTTTTTACCGATCAACACCACAATTTGTTATCCATATTTCATTATACTCCGAACTCATCAGTTTTAATCATGAAGCGCTTCTTGTATTTAAACCGATTCATTCTATTATAGTTCGATTCAGATTTACCTATAAATTGAATACAAGTTTTGGCCTGACCGTGTTCTAAGGTGGTCTTTTACCTTTATTAGGCGATGTGTTTTAAATTAAAAAGGCTTTATTAACGTGACAATCCGCAGACCGTTTTATGTTAATTCGTTTTGGTTACCCAAGCAAAGATCTGTGTCAGCCTAGTAATCTAGTTTTTATAGTTGCATTGTAAGTAATTTGTTTTAATCTAATCATTGTATGTTCCCTAATTATAACCTTGTTGAAATTCGTTCGGTTTTATTTTACTTTTACAGGTCCAAATTTACGTGCTGATGGTTTTATCACAACCATCCCGTGTAGTGTTCCGTACCCCTATTTTTTATGGAGCGCTACAAGTCTTAGAATTAATATTATTAATTTCGGGATAAACATTGTCGACTAATTATTTTACTAAAACGCAAAGGTTCTCATTTTGAAGATTAATGCTCCTATTTTCATGGGGCTTCTGTCCATTTCCTATTTTAAGCAACGACTCTGCAAAGTGCCGTTTTCATACGTGCAGACAACGAAACTCTATTTGTTTTGAGTTCTAATCTATGTTGCGCGTAATTTTGAATCAGCCATATATTCTAAAGTATTTTTTTAAATAATATATTGTACGGGACAATATTAATCTACATTAAATGCCCAAGGTAACCATCGTATTTATCTGGATAAGGTTAAATAATGAATCGGACAGAATAGCTTCGGTAATAACCTAATATTTTAAAATAAAATCATAAACATAAAAATGGTTACTGTGAGTCAATCTTAGGAGATAGACATATGCCATCGAGGACGCTTCTCTAGTTTTTTTAGAGAACTACGATTCTTCAGTACATTATTTTCACACATCTCTTAAGGTTTAGTCAGCGTAAGCTATGTAAGGGCCCGAAAAACGATTTTTGACGGCGTGGTAGGAAAACATTGAGTTTTCTCAACTATATTAAAACTTAATTAGAATGAAATGTACATATAAACCATCAAGAATAAATTCCCTAAATGACAGTGAAAACCGTATCATAATCCGTTGCGTGGTTTAGAAGGAGTTAGCGGAGGAACAGGCGGACAACGCGAAGCGACTTTAATTTATACTATTTAAAGAAGAGATTAGAGAAGAGATGCATGGTTTCGGTTAAATTATTAGATACTTAAGTAATAGCTTTCTCATCATCACATACACTCTTGAAAGTGAAAATAAAGAAGTGGTCTCTACCTACCCATCTGTGAAACAGGCGTGATTTAATGTACCTATGTAGGTATGTCATACACTCTTTGATGCTCTGCTGACTCATTTACACAATATACAGGAACCATTAGCCAAATTTTACGTGTCTATCTATTCTCTGTTGTAGATAAAACCAATTAAAGACACTTAGAGGGCTGTTTCAGAGTGTTTCTTAATATTGATAATAATTACATTCATGAAAACTTTTGAATGGTATGTCCGATTTGAATAATTCAAAAAGTAATTTACAGGTACTGAAAACGAAATGATTTATTTGGATACGGATTAATACCAAGGTACGAATAATGGGGCCTAGTTATAACCGGCGTTACTATTGCATATTTTAACATGAAAAAGTAGTTATTGTGACATAACTGTAATAGTTAGACATATGGTATTGGAACTTTTTTGTAGAAATTGATGTCTTCTATAAAACTGTAGTACATCACATTGCTCTATTGTCGATAGTTTCGGCAGCGTACGCGATATAAGGATTTTTTTTTGGCATATTTTTCACACCTTGGGTTACATTATCGAAGCTTTCATACGGATCCCTAACTTTTTTGAAAATATTTGATAACCTATGTTCATCAAGGATAGTGTAGGATTTTAATGGTGAAAGAATTTTCCAAATCGGTCCAGTAGTTTCGGAGCCTATTCAATTCAAACAAACAAACAAAAAGTCTAATCTTTCCTCTTTATAATATTATAAGTGTAGAAGTGTAGACAACATAAAAGTATGTTTTAATCAAAACCTAAACTCAATCGAACTACCTACCCATTTCCCTAATTTAACAATTTGAAAAGCTTAATATAAATATAAGTACCTACGTAACTAACAGGAGAGCTCCGGTGTTTGATACTATGTGATGCTGCAGGCTGTAGGTACCTATACTAAAGGGCGAAGCGTGGCTATACGTGGCTATAGGGCCGGCGGCCAAGCGTTTGGATAATACAGATTTAGGTTGCGCGTAATTTTGAATCTGCCATATCTTCTAAAGTATTTATTTAAATAATATAGTGTAAAGGACAATTTTAATCTACATTAAATTCCTAAGGCTAACGTTTTTATATGGATAAGAATAAATACTGAATTGGAGAAAATAGCTTCGCAAATAACCTAATATTTTTTAATAAAATTTTAAAGATAAAAATGGTTACTGTGATTCATCCTTAGGAGATAGACATATGCCATCGCGGACTTTTCTTTAGGTTTCTTGAAGAACTACAATTCTTCAGTACATTATTTTGATATATCTCTTAAGGTTTAACCAGCGTTTGCAATGTAAGCGCAAAAAAATGTGTTTATTTACGACATCACCTTAGAAACCTCTAAAATTATCAGTGTTTCTGTACTATATTATGCATGTATTATACATATAAACCTTCCCCTTGAATCACTCTATCTATTAAAAAAGCCCGCATCAAATTCCGTTGCGTACTTTTGAAGATCTAAGCATACATAAGTACAGACAGACAGCGGCAAGCGACTTTGTTTTATAATATGTAGTGATAATAATCATTTATTTGCAAGAATATGGTCATTACAGTTGGTGTTAACATAACAATGAGTACAGCATAATTCTACCGACAATACGGCGCGCAAATGTTAGTGGCATTTTTACTTAATAATAATATAAACTATATTAGTTAGTTTTTTTCTATAAATCATGTTCGAAATTATAGGGACTAACATAAAATTGCAGTTTAATATTTTGATATCTTACGAATCTACAGGTGCTGGTTTCAAGGAAATCTTTTATGCCAGCCAAGAGCGCAACCTATTACAGAAATGATGCAACTGCAAGTCGCTTATTTCTTTTGGTATCGCATTAAATATCAACGATGCCATGTAGTAAGAATTATTTCGGTAAAATTTTAGTTTTGGTCCTGGCATTGACAAGGGCATATGTGTTGCTGATCCGCCGCCTTCATTGGTCTTACGGCAGCGTAGATACCTACCAAAAAAAACGTAGTAAAACAAAGTATATAAGTAAAAGATGTATTCACAACAAGCATACGTCCCGACGTATTATATCTAAAGATTGCCAACTTTCATTCAGGTCTAAAATAAATATAAAACATATTGAATATCAAATAAAATTATAAATGTATCTGATGAGTGGGCAAATAAGGTAAACGTAACAGCGATCTTTTGACTGCAGCTGCTTACTAACTAACTATAGGTACAACTAACCAATGTTCGATAAATATTTTTAAATTTATTCTCCTTAAATTACCAACATTGCCAAGAGTTTTTACTCGCGCGATCGCACTTTTGCACAATAACACTAAAGATATTAGAGATATTATAAAAAGTAGTAAAGGTATTTAAGGATACACGTACATATTCTACACTAATATTTTATAAAGAGGAAAGATTTGATTGTTTGTTTGTATGTGAAAAATTCTTTCGCCATTAGAATCCTACATTAACCCTGATGAACATACTTGTAGGCTTTATTTTTCTGCGCGGACGGAGTCGCGGGCAACAGCTATAGTTTATTAAGATTTAATTCCAATTCAGGTTACAAATTTCACAACTTTCGAATTATTCGTCTCACATAAAACGTATCAATGTATTCCTCCCGCACAAAACGTACCTATGCCATTTGTTAATTAAAAAAACCTATCACTATTTTGACACATGGTTTTAACAATATTAGTTTTAAAGCAAAACGATAACATACTAATAAAATAAAATAAAATGAAATAAAATGTCATCCCTGTATAAAACCTTACAATAAATATTATGTTCCTTTTCACCTTAGGTACTTACTTTCTTCACTAGTTCATGATGTTCGATTAAATTAATCTTCTCTTTATAACAACACAGTTCGTTGTGGGTTGAAGTTTGATATTTTCTCCGCAGCTTAGGATTGCGGGAGATAAGTGGACCCCCTTCCCCTCCCTCACGGGTTGAATTACAGTAAATCCCCTCTAAGCAAGTGGCTACGTAAAAAGAGAATTTGGCCTAAGTCGTCACGTTTTCGGGATCATTGGCATTCGAGCAACAGCAAAAACCGGTGAAGTACGAGTCGGACTCGCGCCCCAAGGGTTCTCTATCGCAGTAGGTATTATTATATTCCGATTAGAATTCGACTTCGAATCGAATCAGCGCGAGCCTAACTCACCCTTGGGCATTTTTTAGTCTTTGTTGTTTTTCCATAGTTAGTACTATAATCAATACCAAAGGGGTTCGGGTAAAAGTGTTGTCATTTGTAAAAGTTATACATTTTCAAGGTGAGCGGCCATTCATAAAAGTGGTTAATTATGATAGAATTATTCAAAATAAACATATTTTGTTACGTAATGTAATACTCTTAAGTGCATCGGAGCCGAGGTATTTAAATTTTCATACCAGCAGGCCTTTCGCGTAACAACACTCGCAATCACAATCGTTTTCATTTTGAAAATCGAAGGCTCGTCTGCATACAAAATGAAACCAATTGTTTTCTTTTGAAGCGGATCGCGATATATATATATATTTTTAAATATTCATACCTGGGCGTACATCTAGTACCAAAAACTAAATACTTAAATCCTTAATATCTCCGCTCCGATATTATTTAACGCCATAAGTTATATAATCTATGTGTATTTAGAGTTCCTCTAAATAACTATGTAAAAATCATCAGTTGCCGCTGAAAAAAAAAAGACAGTTTTCTTCATACAAACTTACCCAATGCCCTTTGACGCTTGTATATATAGTTAACGGTTTTTACGATACAACAAGCACAGCAACAATCAAAGTATGTTGAAAAAAGCGTTTCTTTGTATGGGGAAACCATTAATTATTTCAATTTCTTTAAAAAAAAAAAATTAAATCCGCCGTAATAACACATATTTACAAAAAAAAACACCCGCTACCTACTAACTACGGTTCAAAAGATACACCTCTTTAAAGTTAGGGCGGACGGACGGACAGCAACGTAAGCATAACCCTAACCATAAGAATAAATAATAACTAGACGTAGAAGCGAAACTCCCGGCTCCGGAAGCGCGCTCATCGTGTTAGATACCTACCGCCTGGCGACACCTGAGGTGTCTAGTCAGTCAGGGGCGTCACACACGGAATATATATTAACCAAGATATTGATATTGTGTCTTGAAATGGTTTTCGTATTGATTTTAGTGTTTATGGTTGAACTAAGATAGTGTTTTAAATAGTGAACGACTATTTACGGCAAAATATATCTTAATATCATCAAAAGGTATTATATAATTTAACGAAAATGTAAAAAATCATTTTGCTACAATGTTTACGATGAACTAAAACATTAATAAGTTAATAACATTTCGCGACTAAACTTGTATACCACATCCATAAACCGATTAAAATATTTCGCAAGTGACAGCCCTAACTTTGGGCGCGGAAGACAGAGGGGCGTACCGGGGTGAAGGGGGAAGTAGGTATTTAAAGCACGGCATTTTGGACCTGCGTAAAGGAGATTCGCTTCTGCACGTGTAGTTATTATTTATTCTTGTTCCCTAACCCTAAAGATGAACGATGAAATAAATCAAACACAATGTAAATGTGTCGTTAGCTCGAAAATTGTTTGCTAGTTTTACACCCAACACTCAAGTGTTTACCCATTGGAGGTTTACCTATTCAATTTAGTACGGGGTTTTCATGCACACTCATATGTACATGTAAGCGATTCCGAGAGGTCACACCTGAACAAATATTTAGGCTAATTTATAGAGTATAAACAACGCTATACGAAACCCACTCAACAATTTTGGCCAATTCACCCTTATAAATAGGAAATAATTTAAATCTTAATTTCCTGATCAAAGCACGTATCTAAAAGAACGGTTTTCGTTTAGCGCGTGACTTTACAAGCGATACATGAAAATATTGCATGTTTGGGAATATAATTTGTATGCTCCGTTGTGTCTTGGAGATACACTGGGTAAGTCACGTTCACGTACCGTGGGAAGCCACCTTAATTAATCGCTACTTAAAGAGACTTTATTTTTAGAGCATACTGGGACTGTAAAGAAGCGTAGCCCTGTTGCTATTGTTGTTGTTGTTGTTGTTGTTGTTGTTGTTGTTGTTGTTCTTGTTCTTGTTGTTGTTGTTTTAGCTATTCTGTAACAGGCAATGTTTATTACATGTTTAATTGTTGTGGTTTTAATTTTTTTTGTATTCTTTGATTATTAGTTTTTATGTTAACAATCTCAATGTTATTTCGTATTTTTTGACATGCAATGCAATTTAAATATATTATAATATAACATTTTTGAATAAATTAACTAAACTAAACTAACTAAACTGTAAGATGTTGATAGAATAACATGGCTTTAAGAGGTTCGGTTGCCTTCCCACTTTTTTTAGTCATGTCTTTGTTTGTATTTAGAGTTTTTTTTTATGTCGCTGGAACCATAAACTTTTCAGAATTTGTAAAATAAGTAACGTGTTGATAAGGTTAGGTTAGTTTAGGTTTGATTTATATACAAAACCTGAATAGGAACAGTTTGTAAAAATACATTATGATTTACGATCATTACAACGTACACACTAATTATGAGTAAAAAACTGGCAGACAATAATAGTAGATCGAGGGGATAAAGCACTGTTTTATGTCACGGGCGCAATATTGAATACTGAGCAAATGAGGGACTCCAGATTTAACTCCCGAGCGTAGCAAGGGTGTCACGAGTTAATTCCTGAGCGAAGCTAGGGAATTAAACGAGGTCCTGAGTGCAGCGAGGGATTCAAGCTTGCCCAAGACGAAAACAGCTTTATCCCAAAGAAGAATACTCTACTTTTCTCACCTTTTGTTTTATTTTCTTTGTTTTGCGTATATGGCTTGTAGTGGCCAGTTCGATTTTCAAATAAGTTCTGTTTGCTGTAGGTTTCTATGGAACAATTTTTCATACGAATTCAAACCTCATTATTAACCAGCGGGTTTTAATGAGATTCAGTACAATATTATAACCCGCTGGTTGGCCGATGGCTATAATCACTTACTTTAGGTGAGGTTTGCATGATATATAATTGGGCAAATTATTATTAATGTGGTGAGAAAATAATATAATACACCCGACTCAAATACATCACGTAATAAAACTAATATAGAAAGCTTCCTTACAAAGAGCTGTTAATTTTGATTAAACGAAGGCCAATAAAGGAAGTCAGACACGACATGAACCTACCCCTGCAGCGAGGAAATCGTAAATTAGGCGAGCGTGAAAGCATCAGTAGGCTTACCTAAACGATTCCTTAAAACAATAAATACGACACGACATTGCTGAAAGTTTTTAGTACCTTGCCGACTCATAATATAGACCTCGCTCAACGAGTAACAACGGAATCACTCACCACAACGCAATGGATACAACGCGCCATCAACCAGTCGTAAGGTTGTGGAAAAAGCCATTTATAGGTTAAATAAAAGTGTTTCAAATGTACTCAAGATCACATTTCATTATTTGGACTTGTATTTTATCGCGTCGTTCGGAGCTGGACACCGTATTTTACGACATAATAAAAAAGCAAGTATCCCTAATTGATATTTACGGTAAAGTTGGCGACAGGAGATGCAGGTTTTTTCCTCGAATAGGTACTCCAGAAGATTTTCCTCTTTAATATTTCATTGTTTAGTTTAGTATCTCCAAGTTTGTTGCGTAAATACGAACATATTTCTCTTGGGCGGTATCGTTTTCGTAAAAATCCATACCTACTCTTTAAATTACTATGGTAACCTATAAGTTAACGATATGTGTTGTAATAAATGGACTGTAGGTACTCATTGCGATAATTTTTGATAATGCGACGCGACAAGATACACGAAACGAAAGCGACAATAATATATGCAATATTAAATGTTGAATATTCCAGAGAACACTTGCCTTATGCGGTGCAGCGGTGGAACCTCACTGCTTTCAAGTGCAGGCTTTAATTTCTAGGCCCCGAATTAAGCACTAAGGCTCGAGGCTTACCGAGGCTCCTGTACAGCTTCATGATCAGCGTCAGCAAGCGTCCTTCTGTTTGCTTAAGTATGGTAGGTGGTACCGACACGAATTAGTTACTAACCTTTAAACTAGGTACGATCGGCACTTTTACGTAGCGATTCGCGCCAGATTCAATTCAATTCAATAAAATTTTTGGGAAAATAATGGCCCCATCAATGTTTGGATGATTCTGCCGATGTCGAGGGTGGATAGTGCACTGCCATTTTACATTTTAGTCTTCCATTTTTGTAGGTTATGGCTAACACATTTTAGTCTCGTTCGATGAGTTTACGGTATTTGGTGGGCGCCAGGTCTCAAATAGGAACGGGTGACACGACATGACATGACATTTTGTTGAATGTTGTTGTGTCAAAAAACTAAACTACCATCCAGTGGTGCCCTTATTATGCATGTATTTATAGTAGATTGTTCAACAAGGGACTAAAACAAGCCATAATGACAAGAGACATAGTATAAATAGAAAAGTAGCTCGACTCCGGCCCTTTAGGAGATTCTGATACCTATTGCCACTCGGGCGTCAGGGTTGTCCAAACTTATTTTTCAATTTTAGTCACCTACTTGGCCATGCTGTGATTTATAATCATGTTAATTTTCATAAATTACACAAACCTAAAGTACTTAAGTATAAATATTGTTAGGTACCTAAGTACCAAATTTAAATTATTTTACTTACATACTTTTTATCTGTTGACACTAAATAATAATTATGTTTATAGGTATGTGACGTGATATGTAAATTCCTTTTCGACCTTTTGATAATACCGCTTTCGCGCAAGGCGGCTTCCTTTGACTACTTAGGTACCTATTATTGGCGGCACGCGCCGTCGCCGCGCGGCTTCCTTAGAGCATTGGCCGCTCGCTTTGGTTCTAGGCTTGTGCTTTGGGTACTAGGCAACGATAAGCATACTTATGTAGTGAAAAATACATATTTAATATGACTACATAGGTACATATAAAACGCCCAAGACTCAGAAACAAAAAATACCTACTCGCACTCATCACACTAATATTTGCCCTGACCGGGAATCGAACCCAGGACCGCTAGCTTCGTAAGCAAGGACAGTACTTACTTAGTCACTACCAACTACCTAGGCCATCCACGTCGTCACATGTTACCTGTCACGTCACACTCAATAACTTAAATTACCTACTTAATACGTATTTATTTCACCTAGGTATATTATAGGTAGGCCGGTACGAAATACCTTTTATTAAATCTGGAAATAGTTGTACCTACCTAAGCTAGGTTTAGACATCCGTATACAGAACAATATTTAAGCGTTTTCGGCACCGACATTGTCGCTCGATAGCTAAGTACGCGCGCTAAAAAGAAAACGTAACCGAACGCAATGACGCCGCGGCCCCTACTAAGTTCCCTCGAAATTTCTTGATATCTCGTTTCGTATTGGTTCGCCGCGCCACAGGCCCCGCCCACAGCCGCAAGCCGCGCGATGTACCTTTGTTTGAAGACGATCTACTGTTCTCTTATACTGTGCAAGAGATATTTAGCCACGCGAGCGAGCGAGCGAGACAGCGAACGAGAGTGGCTATAGTTCGAGTGTCATTATGGTTGTTTAGTCTCGCGTTTACTTTTCACTTTGAATGCGAGGAAAAAAAACGACGTTCAGTGCCGGATTAGCCACGTAGTAAGAGTAGCAAGTGCTACGGGCCCCGAGCATTGGGTGGCCCCGCGCACCCACGTCTAACCTGTAAAAAAGTGGCCTGTACACGTAGAGTTCGGACCGCGGGAAACGCCACTTGCCATTCCAATCTTTTTGCCGAACCGTACGTGCAAATGCAACTGTAATAGTAAAATAGTAAAAATGTACGGTTCGGAGCGAAGATTGGAATGGCGCGTGGCGTTTCCCGCGGTTCAATCTTTACGTGTAAAGGCCGCTATTCTCCTGTTTTGGTACTTACATCAGTATGCGTGCACTCATATCCATCAGGGTCGTAAACAGAGTATAGAATAGACCTGGCCCGCGCGTATTCCTTTGAGATGGAGATAGTATATCTATACATATAAGTGTGGTATATATGCAATCAATTCTGAGTTGCCAACAATTTGCTAAATTTCCCCAATAGCTACTTATTACCGGTCAATTGAGAGTCGGAAATATAATCCTCGTGCTTGTGACATTGGTTCTAGAACATAATACAGTATAATTTTCATACGGCGTTGCTTAATGTTTTAAATCAAATTGGCAACCACCTAACCTCCAAATGTACGTACGTATTTGAATATCGAAAGTTACAATATCGAACGGTCAGAACATCTACAGTAATTATAGAATTCTATGTATGTTTTTAGGTCTGAAATGCCTACGATTAAAATGCTACCTGCATGTTTTTGCAAATGTTTATTTATATAAATATTAGTTACAGAAGGTGCAGTCATATATTATATGCACAATGTGCTTCGAAGTGTTCTGAGCAGATACGAGAAAACTTTGTTGGTTGCCAATTTATGCTACATGTAGCTATAATCCAAAGCTTCCTTGCTTCAGTATCAGATAGGTATCTGAAAAATATTAAAAAGAGTTCTAAAATTTTGCGAACGTAAAAAGGTAAATTTCAGGGATTATAAGAGTTAATTAAAAAAAAAAACTATGTCAAATCATCAAAACTTGTTTTATTAGTATAACAAAATACCCAATAATATCATAATTATATATTACCCCGTTTGTTGGGTAAAATGCATTTTAGATGGATGACAACACGAAATCACAAGGATTACTATGTATTATCACAGTATTATCGTTATCAACATAAATCGGACGGTTAGCGGAAGAAAAATACGATTTATTTGAACACAAAACCGATCCTTTTTTATGTTAAAATGTAACAAGGAGACGTTATTTCAAATAATTAGTTGTTTACATAGTCAATCAGGATTTATAAGACCACAATAATAGTATAATGTATCCACTTACGTATGAAAGGTTATGTGCTCATATCTCCGCTCACTCCGGGTTTTACAGCCTAAAATACTGCAATTCACCATCACGAAATTGTTCTTTAACACATTACACGTAAACTTCACCCTTGTATTTTGCCAAAAAACTCCGAAACCAGCTAAAAACCACTAAAAACTCATACGACTCGCATCAGCTGTCAGGGTTATAATAAATTGTGGCAAACACGTCGGAAAGGTATACGCGCGAGAGGGACAGTAAAAGTAAGTGCATCTCGTTTATAGGTACATACGTAATTATGTATAAACGCATCTCAGACTTCCCACCTGGTACTAGTCCAATGCCCACTCCGTTCTATTCTCCCTCTACGATCAGGGTTGACGATAGGATGAATAATCCAGTCGATATTCTCCAGCAGAATAACCTAAAACAAACCCCCACACAAAATAGGCGCATATCTAAGTCGCCAGTTGCAGAAAAGAGCCCGCCTCAACCTGTAACCTAAAGCGAACCGGGGTCTCTTTATAGAATTTGTTACGGACCTCGTGCTTGCTCAATCCGGCACTGACGACGTTCTATACAAAACTACAATATTGATTATAAGAAAGTTTCTTACTAGTTCGTTCCGCGGTTTTTCTTTTCTTTTATTATTTTTTTGTACAGTGCCGCTTTAAGTGCTTGCGTATTTAGCCAACAGGTTCAAACTTTAAAACTATTTTAATACTAATTGCACGGTATGCATAATAAAGTTAATATAATTAAATATAATTAAATAGATTCATATTCGTAATTATTATTCGTGTTTCACGAAATTAAATCGTTTTTTTTAATATTTTTGCACAGTTGTCATTTTGAGGTTATTTCCATGGCCTAAAAATGGTCCATACACAATCACTGAAAATGGCAATAAAGGCAATAATCCTCCATTCACAAACACTGTGATTGGCTTTTTAGGGGTTTCCAAAGTAAATTAAAAAAAAAATACTTTAATCCCTAGAGATGAATAAGGAGCTTTAATCCCGATGTGCAGAGAATAAAGTAATATTTTAAGAGCATGAGAAGTGAAAAACATTTTATTGTAAGACAATATTTTCATTTATTAGAAAACACTATAATAGTATATTTATAACCTTTTAGTGGGTAGCCTTAGTGCATTCTTGTTAATTCATTTTAGTTTTTGATTTTCTTTTGCACAATAAAATGTTTACATACATGCAACTGGACGGCCAGCGTTCCTTAACATGTTTTAATCCGTTACCTTATTTCTTAAAGTGGTGATAGACGGGCGAGTAAGTACGCCGTACTTGGGCATTTTAACGAAAAGTGTACCTAATTAAAGACTAAAAATGAAGTAACTTTAACTTTGTCCGTTTTGTGACGAAAATTAGCTATACATTGACGGCCGCCAAAACTGACAAAGTTCCTTAATTTCAGTCCTTAATTGGGTACACTTTTTCGTGAAAATGGCCAAGTACGGCGTACTTACTCGCCCGTCTATCACCCCTTTTATACGTGTAGTTGCCAACCCCGTACAGGTGACATCGGTTTCGTTTATCCTATTGGCATCGTAAAATAACTTATCGGTCGGTCACGCAACGTTGACCAGTCCAGGTTCACCTTCAAAATACCTCGTAAATTTAAAAGCAATCAATCCTTTCTGTATCTGATGTATGCCCCTTTTTATTGTACCATGTAACATTATTCTAGAGGTAAAAGGGTAATTTGATAATGGGTTATCAATTTATCATTACTTTCATTATAATGGTTGTAAATAAATAATACTTATTAGGTATTCTTCAAATGGGAATTACTTTTGTTTATTGGCTTACATTATGCGTTATCTGGAGATATAAAAAAATACTGAGACTATGAAAACCGAATCGAAAGTGTTTTAATAGTTAATATTGTTTAAGATTGTAAGATTAAGTTATACAGTATGTCTCGTATCAAGAGGTCCAAAACCAACGTTTATACCTATATACATATAGCTTTTCACATCATTTTTAGCGAACAGCAGTTTTTTATGCTAAGATTTGATAGATACACATCTTATGGTGCAACTAATCAGCAATGGTTATTAATAAATAAATTGAGCTAAACTAAATCCTCAAGTTATTCAATAGGGATACAAAAAAACTAAATTAACGCAAAGTATGAAAATTTCAGTTCATTGCGATTGTCTTGAAAACCGTAACCCATAAACTCACTATAAACCTATTTTTGTTAAAATAATCTTTGTCCCTTTTTGTCAAACTCAAATGCCAGAATGATAGTTAGGACAGAGCATATTTCAGGCACACTTTAGTTATTGCGCGTCTATGATTAAGAGGGTAAAGCTGGGAACAAATTATCGGACGCGGCTGACGGACGCGGCTCACAGCCGTGACTTATAGGTATCTAGATAATGAATATACACTGAATTGTGCAAACTATCGGAGGTAAGCCGTGGACGAAACCTTGAGCGTCCGACAGAAATCTGGCGCGCTTTTTGTCAGCCGAAGCCACGTCCCGTTCGACTGTGCACACTTAAGGCCCAGCCACATCGCTTGCGTGACGTGCACGTGCACCTGCGCGTTCGCTTTCCACTGCGTTGTATAATGACATGTCGTAATGAGAATTCATACTATACAACGCAGTGGAAAGCGAACGCGCACGTGCACGTGCACGTCACGCAAACGGTGTGGCTAGGCCTTTATCAGTCGCGGCCGTCATCCGCGTCCGATAATTTGTTCCCAGCTTAAAACTGTTACTAGACCCATGTTAGGTTGTTTAGCAAGAGTAAAGGTTCAATCGTCTATACAAGGTTGGTTTTGGACCTCTGAATACACGACACCTGTGTATTGTTACGCATGTTGGTTTGCAGGATATTTGTAAATATAAGTATGGGCATATGTATATATCAAGACATAGTAGGTATTTCAAGAACAGTTTTAACAATGGTATAGTGATACCATTGCTGAATAAATATTTTGAATACAGTATGTTTTCTAGGGAGCGCCGAACTGCCGAAGAAGGAGGGTAATGTACTTAAAATACCGCCGCCTGACCCTGGCCGCGGGAGCGCTGCACTCGGTGTGATCATGAAGTTCCTCGAGTCAGCCCGGAAGCCCTAGGCACGGGTTCGAACCGATAATTTAGACTCCCAGGGATTGTTGACGTTGACTTGATTGAAACACTGAAGTTATGTATAACTTAGTTTAATGCAAAAACTTAACTTTAGGAAAATACAAAAATGATTTGATTTGCGTCCGGCACGCTGTGAATTTTACACGGGCAGAGATATGAATGTTAACCTATAAGTTATGACAGTTCTAGTTCTATAGTAACATAACTAGATTCCCTAGTCTATGCTATTAAGGCGGCGCCACTCATTACAATTTCCATGAACAGTAATGTTTTGACCTGTATGTATGTATGTACCTACCTATTTATGTATGTATGGTTCTTTGTTTCCTTGTAAAGGCTAAACGGACGGCCCGATTTCGACAAACGAAGTGTCGTTAGATTTGTCTTAGCGTCGTGGGTGTCACTGGGTAATACCCGGTACTTTATTTTGCTTTAAATGTGAAATTGGCGAAATAATAAATATAATTTATTTATTTTATTTATTTATTTATTTATTTATTTATTTCACATATACATCTATCTTTACAGGTCAGTCCAATGCGATAGTGTAGCAAGTATTTAACACAGGTTAAAAATTAACATTACGAGCAGTAACATAATATAAATAGCGTAACATTTGTGAATTCATTCAACGAACAAACGAAGTCGTCAATTCTAGTGGCTACCTGGTTGAACGTGCGCAGCGCCCGGGTCCAGGGTGCCTCGCGCAACAGTTGGGTGCGCGCGCGCGGCTCGGCCAGCAGCCGCGGCCGGCGCCGGCGCCACACGTACCGCTCCGGCACGCACAAACTCACCCTTGCCAGTACACCTGGGTTATTGATCCTTGCCCGCAGTAATTTAAATATATATAAGGCGAGGTTTAACTCTCTTCTAACTTCTAACCGATTTAATATTTATAATGACATAATTGATTGATTTATGATTATAATGACAATTATGATAACTAACATTACATTGACGACATTATCCAAACAGCAGTTGAGTTTTTAAAGCTTGCTTTTTTCTATGATTTTATCTTTAAAAAGGTAGGTAGGTGTACCTACAGTCTGTGAGCACGTAGAAAGTGCTTCGGGGTTGTACTTCTCTCTCACTCGATCTTAGTAAGAACGTATGAGAGCAAGTGAGAGACATGAACAAACCTGAAGCTCCTAAGACCTATCGCACTGGTATACATAGGTATACGTTCTGTTATAGAGAAAAAAAAACAACTTTTTAATAATGTCGGTTTTTTTGTCGGCAAGTTCAACATTTTGTAGACTCACATTATTTAGAATAAAGTCAACCAGTAAAGAGGCTTGGGAAAACTAATTTCATATTTTTCCTCGACCGTTATTAGATTTTCGAGAGCGTATGGTTCTTTTATATAAGAATATGTTTGACGGGTTTAAGCGTCCCTACGTAATACCTAATATATTGAAAATGATGAAAAATATTGCTTTCAATGTAACTTTTAAGACATCATTTGCATTTTTAACGATGCGAATTTACCCTCTTACATCTTCGGATGAGTTGATAACATTTTATTATATTCCCGCGGCAAGTTATTTTCTACAACAAAATTAACTATTAAGTACGCAAAAAGTAGTAATTCTTTAACATTTTTAAATCAATATGCTGGTAAAGGATGGAATAGATTACTATTCTCCGACGTCATGGAGAAGCGAGCACAAAGGCCATATACATGTGCAATCTTAAGAAAACAATCTCAAGACTGCAAATGCGTTGCCAAGGACTAAGAATGCTTCTGTGCTAGTCGCATTCTATCTTAGTTCCGACCAAAACACAGTAATGTAAACACGGCTGCTTGAAAAAAGCCTGGTGATGAAAAGGTGATTCTTAAAATCTAAATACTTATTTGTGTAGGTACTGTACCGTCCCCAAGGGGTAGGCCTTATAAAATATAAAAAAATATATTTTTATTTTTAATTTGTTTGGCGGGCCGGAAGACAAAAGAGATTTGTCAATCGAAAAGTGGAACCTACGTTGTGATAATTTTTTTAATGTTTTAGTAATTCCTGGTTCCTAAGGTGAGAATGAGGGATAACAGATTCATCTGATTAAAGAGATATTCAAGAATAAGGGAATTCAAATAATTGTATTAGTTGAGATAAAGAAGCGATTAGGGAACTTCAGTTAATGGATAGTCGACAAGATTATGATTTCTGGTAAAAGCAGAGCCCCTCCCCGCTCTTACTCATGTGCTCGACTCCAGACTGGTCACACTCTGCCAGCCTGCCTCAAACTTGTCTGGGGAACGTTTCCATTACGTCGCCAAGTCAGTCTAGGTAGGTTCTCGTAACCAAGAGAGCAGAGGACCCAACAAATTATAGTCACTCCAAGAGGCAGGATTTATCTTATCTCCTAATAATTTAGATGGAGAGACTATTGACCTAAACTACCCCTCTTGTATCCTCGGATATTTAGGAGGACGGAATGTGTGTGTTTTCTGCAATCCAGTGTGACAGGAATCAAAGCAAACCCAGAATATTGGAGGTCTCCTCCCCCTTGAATCCGTCAAGGCACTCGATACCACGCGCTCAGCTTTCGCTTCGCTTAGTCGAATCCCCACGAACCGACATGATAGCCGGGAGTAGAAAGCAGTTGCCGAGCTAAACTCGCAGGCATCCTTGCCGACATGAGATCATAAAAACCAAGCCAGCAAGTCACCTCAACTAACTAACGTCTTTCGATCAGAGGTGAGATCGACTCTTGACGCAACTCAAATCTGACCTCCGGTTCCCCAAGATAAATTTAGAAGCTATTAACTTTGAACCTTCAACACACCGAAGCAGTCTGTGGAGTCTGTATGGATACTGAGCGTACCCTGTACAGTGTCTCTGCTTGCTATCTTAGTCCAAGATGTTTAATGACGGTAAGATGTCATCGACGTCTGTGTCCCGCTGATAACTTTCACCAAGACACTAAACCCTCTTCGACTCGAATAGAAAAGGTTGGGAAAATATCCGATGCTTAAAAAAGAAAAGATAGAAATAAATTGTAATTTAGATTGCCAGGACACAAGTAAAACTGTAATCCCCGTTATAAAAGCCGAAAGAAATAAAATAATCTTAACCAAACAGCATGGGAAAATTTAGAAAAGGATCATCAAATAAACTGAAGATTAGACATGGAGTCCTAAAAGGTACACAAAATCCAAACGAAATAGATCAGTCTTGAAATATTAATAATCCTTTGAATCCCCTTGATTAAAAACATTTATAAAAGGATATCAAATGAACAATAAAATTATTTACCTTTTAATAATTATAAGTTTCGCAATAGAATTAAAATCCCGTGAAATAATTCAAAGAAATTTATCACTAGATTGGTTTTCCGACGACCAGCGTATATCACTATTGAGCTCAATATGATTTGCTTCTAAGAATTTATTTTTTTAAAAAATGTTCTGTTTTTTCAATTTAATTCTTGCTTCAAGGTTTGACTCGAGATGAGGTCAGTACAGTACATAAATGAATTATTGGTCTACTGAGGAAGCTAATAAATGTCCCTACAGACTGGCCCTCAATATTGTAAAGATTATTTGGTGAAACATTAGTAAATCAATATCCGTAAAAGATAACCTTCAAAAAATAATTACATTGTAACTAGAGGTATCACGCCAAATTCAATCAGCATTGGACATCCTTTGCCCAGAAAATACGGAGTAAAATGATTTCATTAGCGGTAGCGAATATCGGCGGAAGATATCTTAGTATTGTTGGTGACATGAATGAGGAAAACGAATGAAAAGAAACCGATAACGAAAGCAACCACTAACTTTCTGGTTATCGATAATTGTTCCTGTAATGAATCCACACAGACAATATGATTTCTGATCGTTTTCTATATTGCTGTTTGGATCTTTTTTCTTTCCTGACAATGCGTTGGTAAGGTAAAGATAAATATTTAGGTATGTTAGAAAATAGACACTGCTTATAGATCTAGTATTAATTATCCATATTATACTTATAATAGTCTTGTATTCATATCGTTAAAAAAGTTTTGACTTAAAAGAGCGCCATTTAGGCAAAAATATTGTTCCAAAATAATACGCACGGGAAAAGAAAAGTTTAACAATATTAGAAATTCAATTCGAAATTAGCGCTCCTACAAAATCTACGAATGAGGGATTTTCCTTTGATGTTTCGATTTCGCAATGTTCTGCGACAGAGCTTTTCATTATTTGCCTAAAGCTATCGAAATGATTGACACAACAACGTTGAATTGTTGGAAATGAAACGTGGAATCATTACACATATAACTGGTTAACGTATGTTATTACTTATTACTGTAAGTAATTGTCATTAACTGCAAGATAGCCTTTCTATTTCATTTTGATTGTGAAAAGTAACTTAAGTGAACTTAAGAGGATTGTGAAGCGCCGCTAAAATCGCGTAGCTGTCAAAAGAAATCATACAAATTTAGCTCCTGGCGATAACGTTCCTCAAACCCCTAAATGAATTCCGATTTCCACGATTTTTGAATATGTTATACCTACTCGTAGTTATTATAAAGCTCTTAATTTATAAAGTAACCCACCCATTGTTGGTTTGGAGGCAATAAAATAATTATGGGGTACGGGGACAGTAATTATGATGATCATCCATTGTTTGATGTTTACAAAGACCTAATGGCTTCCCAAGAAGTAAGTCAGAAAGTCACTAGAAATTGCGTTCATAAACAAAATAAGACGTGATTTAATGTATGTATGTATGTATGTATGTAAACAAAATAAATTGCCGAAATAACATAAACGCGTAATAAATGTTATAGTTCTAACTATATTTTATTCAAATCGAATTTATTACGTTTAAATTTGTGATTTTATTTAATGCTTTATTTCAGTGTCATAATAAATCGTACGTTTCTGTTCTTTTTTTTCAAGGAAACGTTGGGACCGTGTTTAATATTATTAACATTTGCGTTAAATTTCCTCACATCGTTGGAGAAAAGCACTATACAAGCCTCGGCCGGGAAGGGCGGTTGCTGGACTCGTATATAGCGCGGCCTCGACTGCGTCTCAGCCACACTAACTCTACTCGTCCCGCAACGGCCTATTTCCCGGTCTGTGCAGTAATGTAGGTACTATTACTTGTCATTTGTTTTAAATTTGTTACTGTAAGCTTTAAATAAATTATATCTTTTGTATTCTATTCCATTCTATTATTTCTCCGGAATCTTATCAACAATTAATAAGAACAAAATCAAAGTATCAACTGTGTCGGAATCGATTAATATCGGATTACCAATTAGAGAAAATAATTGATACAGAAGACCGAAGGACTAAGTTGTTTTATTTGTTAGGATATTGGAAATTTGCGCACTTTAGTCCACTTGGGTGAGTTATAATTAATTATCGGCAACCGGTAGCAATTTTTTCGACGAAAGTATAACATGGATATGGTTCTATTTAAATTTTGTGCACAATTTATATATTAAAAATTTATGCAGTTTTACTATCGAGGTTTTAACATGTCTTAAACGACGAAATATCGGCAAACAACTAGCAGCTCTCACATCTGTTGATGTAGAAAGGTCATTCTCTTTATATAAAATGATCCCCAAAGTTAAAAGAAATCGATTGACAATATCAATCATATTTAAATTCAGTGAGTTTTTAACAATATAATTATGGTTTTATTTTTAACAACTCAGAATTATCCATATTAGTCATTATGTTACATTTGACGTTAAACTGACATGAAATGCTACCGGTCGCCGATCATTAGTTATAATATAAGTATTATTTAGTTAAGATTTTAAGGTGTTAATAATAGCTTGAAAATAAAGTAGGTCAACGGCAAACGAACTAACTTATTGAAAAAGTCAATAAAATCAGTACCTCTCTGTAATTGTTACTCTCTGTGGTGTGAAAAAGATTAAAGTGTATTGTTTAAACAGGAACGTAGCTTAAACGAAACGTTATATTTTGGACAGCTGTCAGCTGTCATTTGGAAAGCATAAGAATCTGTGGCTCAATTACTTTTTGGCCTCTGCACTGTTAACTGTGTCTGTGTGAGGGCTTGACAGAAGCGCGTGGAGCTAACCCCATGTGCTTCTGTTTAGTCCATTTGAGATAATTCTCTTTTACCGAACAATTGTCTTCGCGTGTGATATCCATGGACTTATTTCTCTAATAAGTCCATTAGTCCATGGGAGTGTCTATAAATAACTCGACATTGGCGAAATACACCTTAACAGGAGTGAAAGCCATTAATTAAGAAAAAAAAAACTGTGTCTGTGACTTGACAGAAGCGCGTGGAGCTAACCCCATGCGCCTCTGGTTAAATCTCTTTAACCGATCAATTGTCCATCCATGCACTTCTTTCTCTAATAAGTCCATGGGGATTGTCTAAAACTCGATACTGACGAAATACACCTTGTTCAATACACCGTGTACCTAAGCACAAGGAGTGAAAGCCATTAATTAAGGATTAAAAAAAACTGTGTCTATCTTGTAATAAAAACTTAAATCTCGTATCATCGCCTCCATTTTATTTATAAAATCGTTCATGTATCGTATTGTACCTATGTTAGTATGTAAAATAACCCTCATGGGGCCACATGAGGGTTATTTTACACGTCGGTAATATGGAGTGAACTTACTAGCACTTCGGACATAAACGATTTGTAACCTGAAAGAGTTGAGGGCCAAAGCTAGTAAACATAATGATATTATCATGATATATCAATACATATAATAAATTATTAATACACTTTGTAGTCTCATCGATCATGACTGAGGCATCATTTCCTTTCCTGTTAAAATCTGCAAGTAAATCGTTATCTATAAAGTTTATCCACAGTTCTCGTTTCTCATTAATTTTCTCGTCCATCTCAAAGAAAGTTCAGTCATCATTAATTCACTCTAGGTACAAAATGGAAGAAATAATAGACTTTCTTAATGCCCTAAGGCACTCTTTACTAATTATCACGATAAGGCTAAAGTTGAAAATAGAGCGGTATTAATCCTAAAATATGATGTTGAAGGTTCAAGTAAGATACTGATTTATTCGACAAATTTATTCTTTGCATAAAAGTATTTTAAGGATCGTGATGCTACTAAAATATTAAAAAAATATCGTATTGAAGTATTAAGGTATTAAAATATGACGTAGTCTTTCAACCATTCTTTCTCTTTACATTCAACATAAACTCCGGATTTTCTTAAAAACGAGGACTGATTTTAGTATAAAATTGAATGTCATTACTGAAATTTCCTCGGTATACTTTGCTTTCGTACAAACATGGCATTTAAATCGGCTGTCTCAGACTGACTAAGCCATGTCATTTAGAAACGTGAGGGTAATTTAATTGTTCCAAGAAATTCAATTTATCTTGCATTCTTAATGCTCGTACTGCGTTCGCCGGAAATTTACTGCGACGGACATTTTAAGTTCTTTGTCTAGGGCCACTTGCAAGCAAAAGATAAATGTAAGTCTTGACTCTACTAACTAATCTAGGCGTCTACTGCGCTACACACTAACTGGGGTCCTAGTGAAAAAGGGTGTAAGTCACCTGAAGATCAAGTGAAAAAGGGTTTAATTCTAGTATATTGCAGACATGTTTATACCCTTAATTATTACGAGTTAAGTCGACTTGTACCCTTTTTCACTAGTACTCCAGTTAATACGAAATAATATTGCTTTTGACATTGTTATTTTATTGTCAACGTTATAATAATTATTTATCAACATAAAGTTGTCAAACTTTGTATTGACGCGTCAGCATTAAGTTTTAAAATCCCTATTTAGTTTAAACCTTGGTTAAATAGGCCAAAAACTTTTAGATTGGTGGTCACAATTGAAAAGTCGTACTACTAATTAATATGCAATTAGGTATGGTAATTAAGTCGGTTAAAAACGCAAGCGTCCCTTAATTATGCGACCACCGCTGTATAATAATGTAGGGTTAAGACTTTTGGTGCCAAACCGTGGTTCTAGAAGACATGGAGTCGCTATTTCCTAATTATTAGAATACATACTACATTGATTTTGACATTTTGTATTGTGATATTTCAAAATTCATTCTTTCATTAAATTGCTACCAGTTTAGATAATTTTTGGTATGGAGGATATCTCCGCTGTGACACATTAACAAACAAAAAAATATTAGTATGGATACACCGAAATACACTGTGATTTAAATTAATTTTGAATTGTAACAATAGGTACTGAAGGCCAAAATATATTTTTTATGTATTAGGATAATAATAAAATAATTAGGAAATAGCGACTCCATGGATGTAAGAACCACGGTATGTCACAAAAAGTCCTAACCCTAATAATATTTTATGATACCTAGTAGTGTACTAGTACCAAGTGCCACCAAGACGGACGTGGGCGCGGCCTGTCCAGACGCCTACGTATTCAGCTTCAATTCATCTAGTCGATTTAATCGCTTATAGTGCGTCACAGAAAGCCGTAAATATAATGTATAGCCGTAGAAAATATAGTAAGACGTCGTAAGAAATATCTATTACATTTTGAAATACGTTATAGAAATTGTCACATATTCGTATAGCGCGGTATACCTACTAAAACATAATAGGTGTGTCCTTGACTGTGACGCGCTTTAATATTACAGTTATAGTGTGCCTTACGACGTATTATGAAATTTACAAAGGTAGATAGGTACCAACAAAACTTATTATTATTTAATTTGTCTCATTAAAATTTGTATTCAAAAATTAAAATCTATCTAAAACCAAATGTGATGACAAAATGATAAAAAAAATATTATCAAAACTTTTTAAAAGTTAACAATAGCCAGTTTAAATGTCAACATCATTAAAATTATCTCTTAATATATTGTCACCTTACTAAGTTAACCTATGTTGATGAAATAAATGAATTATGAATTAATGTTTAAACGCTATTTTATCTCTAGCTTGTTTTTAGTTTGCTTTTTACCGAAAAAAAAGTTAAAAAAAAGAACTTTCTCCAAACGTGTCGTCGTGTCTGTCTAATCTGACGTTAGCAAAATATGTCTCATGCAAGATGTGAAAACCATTAAAAATATATAATATACTTATTATATCCGACAAAATACGATGGCATTTTATTATTTACTACACAGACCTAATGTACTCGGTTTTCTAAGACAGTCAAATTAGCATCTGTTTTAAGGATTGATTTAAAATAATAATCGCACTCGATATAGTGGCTATAAATCGGGATTAATATCATTTCGCTGCTTGTTCGATTGAGACGGTCATTATAGAGTTATTTTATCACATGCTATTATTCATCTTGAATCCATTTAACGGATGTTTTTGATATTTAAAAATAGCACCGATATGGTTCGCATCATAGATCGGTGCATTACGTGTTTGGTTTATTGCTCTTTTACCTAGCTACTTTCTTTTTTTGGTATAACTGTTGTTTAAATAAGAACACTACATAATTCCGAAAAGTCATAATTCTGAATTGATCCAAATCCTGAACTTTCATATTTCGGAATGCAATGTTATAGAAGACTTTATTTTTTGATATCGCTTATAAATTAAACCTATCCGAC
Organism: Acleris literana; assembly: GCA_946894065.1. NCBI lineage: Eukaryota > Metazoa > Arthropoda > Insecta > Lepidoptera > Tortricidae > Acleris > Acleris literana. Next base: position 7,634,779 of record OX335677.1, read on the forward strand.
GTAAAGCAATTAAACTATGCATTTCTAAAACAGCTCGAGAATATCATGTTTCAGAAAAAAAAATCGGAATTTTAAGCCGTCTTCAGACCAGTACTAGAGATATCTTAAGCCTAAAAACAAAATTATTTTAAGCAATTTTTCTTCTTTGACATGTTTGATGCTTCACTTGTATCAAATTGGTTAAATTCCCTTTAAACCAAACAACTCGTGGGCAAAACGGCGATACCTTTTAAATTTAATTGGATTGGCGGAAAAATAAAATAAAAGCTCTTTCGTGTTGGCGATCCAAAAAACAGTTATCTAAGAGATAACTCTACAAAGTGTTCAATTAATCGCTTCAAGATTGGGATTTTTGTTTTATCTGAAATGTTTGATCTTTCTTTATTGCTCTTTGACACGCACTTTCTCGAACCTTACCTTTAAATGTTGTGTTGTTTTTACCCCGTAAAATCAGGCATTCAAATTCTTTAAAACCTACTTAAGCCGGAGCCCCACTGCTGCGCACGGTCAAGCTACACGCGTGGGTACAACAAAAACGCTTTGTATAAAAATGTAGGTAGATACTTCCACAGTAGTGCACGAGCACTCTGCGCACGATATGACGTCACTGATACACGCGTGGTCTGGTCCGAAGTGCCTGCCACGCACACGCTAGCGCGCTTGGCAGGCAAAGCCCCACCGCGACCCACGCTGCTCGTGAGTCGTGGTGGAAAGGTGGCATCAAAGGCGTCGCACCCCCCGCGCGCGCGTGCATGTGTGTTGCGTGGGTATGTAGACACACGCAGCTGACAAACGTAGCCACGTGGCCCACACAGGGCTTGGAACCGGTTCCAAAGATACCGGTCATTTAGGTTCGAGAGAACAGGTAAATATAAATACCGGTAATCCAAAGTACAGGTAAATACGAATACCGGTATTTGTACCTTAAAATACCGGTTTCTAATAAAGGTTCCAGCGACGTTGCCGTTTTGCGCAACAAGGTCAAGTCTCGTCGGCGGCTCGAAGCTCGCGCGCCGCGCGCCCGCGCCGTTGCTTTGATTGTCGACTTGTCACCATGTACCTACACCGAACGCGGCGTTGTTGCCGGGCGGCACCTTGGGCTTGCAGCTTTTTAACAATTTTAATCGTGTCATTAGTCCTACGACCTTGGCAGTGCCGCGTCAAAATGAACCTAGATCCAAAAGATCCGGGTGTACCAAAGCACTAAAAAGACTTTTTGACCAAAAGTGCAAAAAATATAGTAGTCTCCGGTAGTAGTATATTTGTACAATGATGATGATGATGTTGATGATGATGATGGTGATGATGATGATGGTGGCGATGATGATGATGATGATGATGATGATGATGTTGATGGTGGTAGTGATGATGATGATGGTGATGATGATGATGATGATGACCACCATCATCATTACCATCAGAATCATCATCGCCATCACCATCGCCATTATCATCATCATCACCACCACCACCACCCTCATCATCGCCATGATCATCATCATCATCATCATCACCACCATCATCATCATCATCATCACCACCATCATCATCATCATCATCACCACCCTCATCATCACCATCATCATCAACATCATCACCATCATCACCATCATCTTACATATCAGTCTTTTTTCAGTGGTTACTCTCCCTAACCTACTTAACAAATTATGATAATATATGACTGAGGGAGTAGGCATAGGTAGTAAACTAAAATGTGTAAATACACTTACCGTCACCGTCCATTGAAAAAACCTGCAATACCTACTTATTTATAATCTAAAACACAAATCCAAATGTCATTTTTTATCGAAATAAAATTAAATTAGCGTGCGTCAAGCCGTCGACTAACGACATGTAACCTGAATCTAACTGACCGACCAGTAGGCCATTTGCCGCTTGCCGCTTGCAACATAGGTACCATAACTATACTATTCTCTGTATTTTTATCCCTTCCTCGCACTTATACCCTCTATTACTGAATACCGGTATTTTTACCGGTATTCGGGCCTTATTGGTACCGGTATAGTACCAGTAAAATACCTGTATTTCTTATAAAATACCGGTACAACGAGTACCGGTACCTAGCGTGGTACCGGCACCCATGGTACCGGTACCTATACTGGTATAGGTTTCACATCAAGGTCACAGTACCGGTTCTCAAAAATACCGGTATTTCAAGCCCTGGGCCCACACGTTTTACGAGTGCGTGCATTGGTTGCTTTGAAAATGTTGACACACGTATCCAGACCAATGGACCCACGTGGGCGACGTGTATAGCGTGTCCGTGCGTAGCGTGCGCCGCAGTTATGCTCCAGCCAAGCTGAGTTCGGACCATTTCATAACAAAATTATTTTTGTTCGTATTTTCTGTCCTTTGTTGTTGTTTTCACGAATAAATCTTTTTATTTCTTACTCGATGTTATATGGGAGGTACCCGAAAACCTTTTCTCCGTATTATATAATGTTTTCGTTGTAATTTTAATTTATAACTATTAGCTTTATAATATCAAGAGTTTTTGAGCTAAACCACGGATAAACTATGGCGAAACTATAATTATCTCTGAACGATTTTTCATTTACTTTACCTTAATCTGTCGTCTTTTGTTTAGTTTACTGAACTATGCTATTTTGCCTTATGCTTACCTACTTTAATTAAGGATTTAGAAAATAAGGATATTTTACAATAGGGGCTATTAGGATATTTCGACGCTTACGCCATTATTGTTTCTTCCTATTCGTAATTCTGCACAATGAGAATTCTACACATCTGCATTTGATTACATTCGCTATTCTTCACAGTCATTATTTTTATACAATCCTGGTCCTTCCTAGTTGCGATTCTGCACAATACAAATTCCACACAATTGCATTTGAACACATTCGTTATTCTTCACAGTCATTATTTTTATACCTACAATACTGTTTCTTCCTAGTCGAGATGCTGCACAATATGAATTCGACACAACTTCATTTGAACACATTCGTTATTCTTCACAGTCATTATTTTTATACCTACAATACTGTTTCTTCCTAGTCGAGATGCTGCACAATATGAATTCGACACAACTTCATTTGAACACATTCGTTATTCTTCACAGTCATTATTTTTATACCTACAATACTGTTTCTTCCTAGTCCCGATTCTGCACAATATGAATTCCACACAACTTCATTTGATAACATTCGTTATTCTTCACAGTCATTATTTTTATACAATGCCGTTGAAACAACATATCGGCCGAAGTGAACATAGAGAGTGGACGTGTCACAAAAAAATCTTTTGAAAATAAAAATAAAAACATATTGAAATTAGAATCAAGTGCATAGTCTTAAGATTGACTTTTCATTAAATGTGCAAATATTTTTAAATATTTAATATTAAACTCAGTGCGCATACTGCCAGCAAGAAGCACCCCTCTTCACCTCGGGTAAACGAGACAGTTGCTATTTTTTTACTCCCTCGCACGAACGCGCCAACCTAAGCTTGCGCTCGCCACAATAACCGACGATCCTTATCAACACACTTATTCTACTCGGCAGCAAAAAATATCGCTAAAATGTACGTAAGTAGATCGCCAACAAGTAGTAGCTCGCAACCCGACCTGTCGAAGCTAGAGGAACACATTACTCAGCGCAAAATCAAACGTAAACAACCAGAGACGGACTGTGACTGCAGAAATGAAATACTCAATTTGGGGCAAGAAATGAAGAATTTGTTTGAGCAATTTGCGAATAAACAAAAAGAGTATTTTTCTTCTGTGCACGAGGATATGATGCAGATAAAAACCAAAGTTGAAAATATCCAAACCACAACCGATTTCCTCGTATCGGAGCACGCAAAAGTTTCAACAGAAATATGCGAATTAAAGGATAAAAATAAAGACACGGAGGCAAAAATAAAAAGTTTAGAGGACAAAATTAACACAATTAACACAAACTCTATGCCGCGCTCAAGCAAGTCTCAATCATGCGCAGAGGAACTTATCCACGAAATATCAGAGCGTACGGAACGACAGAAGAACATCATAGTCATCGGAATAACAGAACCCCAATCAGACAGCGCTATAGAGAGACAGATGAAAGACAGAAATGAAGTTATAAATATTCTCAAAACCATCTTTAAAACTGAAGAGCCGCCACAACCATGGAAGATTATGAGAATAGGAAAGTATAATTCAGGGGGGAATCGTGCGCTCAAGGTCTGCCTCAATGCAGCTACAACAGCGAAGGAAATTCTACGGAATAAGCATGAATTTCAGCACAACACAATTAAACTTTTCTCAGACCAAACTCCACTGCAACAGTCATACTTAAAAGAACTACGAGAACAGCTCTCAAATAGACTAGACAGCGGAGAAGTGGATCTAACTATTAAATATATCAAGGGACAACCTCAAATAGTGTCAAAAAACGACAACACTCAACACAATCTGTAAGTATATCCAGCGAAACCGAAGACTCTAATCAGAATCTCTTCTCATATCAGACTTTGACAACTTACGATGATTTGAAGCCTATGGATAACTCCTTCAATTTCTTCTATACTAATATCAGGAGCCTTGTAAAGCATGGGAAGCTGGACGAGCTAAAATGTATAATAAAACTTATAAGCACCCAATTTCATCTAATACTATTAACGGAAACCTGGATTAAGACAGAAGAGGAAGCCAACTTTCTCGCAATACCTCATTATGTACACTACTATAACTACAGGACGGACAAAAGAGGAGGAGGAGTATCCATTTTTATACACGATAGGATAAAACACAGCATAACAGAAACGAAATACCTGAATGGTAATAATTACTTGTGGGTACATACGCAAAAATTCAACTTAAACATAGGATTGGTTTATAAACCAGGGGATACAAACATGAGTACTTTTTTAGAAGATTTCGAGAACCAGCTACCCCAGAAAAAGCAAACTATTATTTTTGGTGACTTTAACATTAACCTATTAGTAAAAGACAAAACTTCCAAGACATATACAAATATGATTAATGAGAATGGATACGAAATTATCAATAAACTTGATGAGCAGCATTCAACTCGTGAAACATCCACTACCAAAAGTATTCTAGACCACATCCTCTCAAGCGCAAAAGACAAAATGATTCAGATCGCGTTACTTGATTCCTCACTATCGGACCACAAACAAATTGTTGTCAGAATGAAAAAAATCAATCCAAGTAGGAAACGACTTTTGAAAGTGCAATACGAAGCAGTCGATTATGAAATACTCAGAAAACTAGCGGATGAAATGGACTTCGATGGTGAAGGAGACAATAATTTTGATGACCTCCAGTATTCCATAGTAAACTTAGTAAAAAGTAGTATTATTACAAAAACAAAAATATGTAATAAACCAAAACAAGATTGGATCAACAGGGACATAATTCTAAATATAAACAAACGTAACGAACTATGGCAGCAAGCTAAAAAAAATCCAGAAAATAACGAATTATCACAAAACTTTAAAGCACAAAGGAACAAAACCACAATTCTTACAAACAAGACCAAAAATAAATATTACAACGATGCTTTTGGCAAATGCAAACACGACCCCAAAAAAATGTGGAGTTTAATAAACTCTTTATCCCTAAATAAAATTAAATCTAACTACGTTCCTCAAAAACTTGTCACAACCTCTGGCATTATTACAAATGAAGAGGAAATTTGTGAACATTTTAACATCTTCTTCGCAACAATAGGCCCACACTTAGCCAATGAAATACCATCCCATTATCATAAAAGTTGCTATGCGGTGCCAAACGACAATACCACATACAACAATGATGTATTATTGACTAATTTACAGCCATGTAACGAAGAAGAAGTTAAAAAAATAATAGATAATCTGGACATTAACTGCAGTTCAGGAATAGACAAAATTACGACCAAATCCATTAAATGTATAAATCAATACATCATACCGAAAATTACGAAATGCATTAATACCTGCTTAGGCCGTGGAACTTTTCCTAACTCACTAAAAACAGCCAAAGTAACGCCATTATTTAAATCAGGTGATAAAAAAGATCCCGGTAACTATCGACCCGTGTCAGTATTGCCCATAATTTCAAAAATCCTCGAGAAAGTCATACATCAGCGGCTAAATACCTACTTGACGCACAACAATTTCCTGTCTAAGAGTCAATACGGCTTCCGCCCTAAATCGAGTACACTTTCTGCAGTAATAGACTTAGTAGTTAAAATTAAGGCCAACATAGATGCCAAAAAGACTTGCCTAGGTATATTTATTGATCTAAAAAAGGCCTTCGACACAGTCAGCCATTCACTACTTTTGGACAAACTTAAAAATATAGGCGTCACAGATGTTGCACACAAACTTTTTGAATCATATTTAAGCAGTCGTTACCAAATTGTGAAAATAGAGACCGCTCAAAGCACTCCACAACTCATTACCTGCGGTGTCCCACAAGGCTCAATTTTAGGTCCCCTCTTGTTTTTAATTTACATTAATAGCATATGCCAGTTACCGTTACATGGAGAGTTAAGTTTGTACGCAGATGACACGTGCATTTTTTATTATGGTAACTCTATAGACGAGATTAAAATCAAAGCTCAGGAAGACCTTAATACTCTTCATGAATGGTTCCAATTCAACCTAATGACTATTAACATTGCTAAAACCAGCTATATAGTATTTAAATCAAAATATAAAAAAGAAAATGATGATATCTCACTTAAAATCAATAACATACAACTAAATAAATCAACAGAAGAAAAGTATCTTGGTCTAATTATAGACAGCGAACTCACTTGGAAATCACATATAAACAAGATCCAAGCTAAGTTATCATCTTTAAGAGGCAGACTTTACAACACTGCGCATTGCCTTCCTCGCCAGGCATGTTACACTATTTATAATTCACTTGTAAACTCCCACCTGAACTACCTCATAGAAATATGGGGTAGTGCAAATAAAACTTTAATAAAAGATCTACAAATATCCCAAAACAAAATTATAAAAACCCTTTTTAGATATGATTTTCTCACGTCGAGCCACACAATTTATACGGAAACAAAAATCTTGAATCTCAACCAGCTTTACTTCTATAACACCTGCATTTTAATAAGAAAAATTTTAGATAAAAAAATCCACTCGCAATTGATCTTTAAAACCAAATTTGAGAAAGGACTACGTCCATTACGGAACGCTAATGAACTAACTCTCCAACCAGCGCGGACAAAATTTGGTAAAAAAAGTATAACTTACGAAGGAGCAAAATTTTATAATAAAGTACCTAAAAATATAAAAGAATGCAAAAGTTTCAATAGTTTTAAACGAAATTTACTGCATTATGTAATGGACAAAATCTAAGTCCGGCCCTGGCACGGTCTGCATAGGAACAAAGGAATGTCTTATCGGGCCTACGACCATCTATTTTATTTTCGCTTTTTGTAAGCGGGTATGTATGCGTACCCGCAATAAAATGCATAATTCTACAACAGAGTACCTACTATATGCCCATTTGTTAACGTAGCTAGTAAATATTAATCAGGAACTACAAATGTTATTTACTAATTGCATGCCCACTTTTTTAAATATTCTGTTCTAAGCTCATCTCACCTTCTATTTAACCTGTTGTTTGTTGCTTACATTGTTGCAAAATGTTGCCTACATTGTTATTATTAATCTTTGTTCACTCAAAACCATAACTTTAAGCCGTCTATGTTTTTCTCTGTATAAGTGAAATGTATATATTTCTTTAGAGAAAATAAAGTTCTTTAAACACAAACAAATAAAAAGCAAGATTTAAAAACTACTGGGTGCATATATGCCATACCCATGTTACATATTTCTAAGCCCGTCAAGGTTTAAGGAATCAGGAGTGACACTCTTGACGCTAAGACGAATCTAACGACACCTCGCTTGTCGAAATCGGGCAATCCGTTCAGGTTCTACGGGGGAAAAAAACTATACATACAAACAAACGTACATACTTAAATACACTTTTTTTGGCAAAAATAAAAAAATCAACGAATTCAAGCCTCTTCGGATTTTAATCCAGAAAAAAAAGATATTAAATGTGAACTTTATGGTATATATCATATAATACAAATCAAACGGTCATAAAAACTCACTTTACTTATTAAGTAGGTACCGCATATTAGCACTCGGCAGCATTAATTAAATTATGCAACCGTCGCCCAGGACCAACCAAAACGGTACTGTTATGATTGATTAGCAAACTCGGCAATGGCCCATTTCCTCTCGCAACACCTATCTTAAATGATATCGATTCACTAAAAGCGCCCTCTCATCGTGGCCTACTTAATGGGTAATTTACCGATTCGAGAACAAGCCTTTTACCGTGAATGAGTAAGAACATACATAAATAGAAGTGAAACTCCTTTGTACCAACCCAAATAGACGCGTTATAAATGCCTTCTTCTCCACCTCACAAGGTGCCGCCGTAAGGATGCTTCCGCCAGGGCTGCCACCTATTAAATATTTTACAAATGGTGATCTTAAGGGTATCCCACGCCTACACGCGGTTAGCCTAGTTTATAGAGAATAGCTAGTCTAGATACGAAAGTAGCGGTCTCAGATGCGATCCCCGGGAAATATACCATTTCATGACTAAAAGGTAATTTTTGTGTGATAAGCTGATAAGAACCACTATTTAATTCCTAAATCTTGGTCGTTTTCTACGAATCTAAAAATATTTTGACATATCTTGTGACGGCCATCTCAGCCAAGATGAGTTTATTAAAACAGCCCTTATGATTAACCAATACTGTTTTTGACATTTTCAACTGATATTTACTTGACAATAAGAACAATACGATAACATTTTAAATATGGTTTTACCAAGTAGAATAGAGCGCCTATTTTATTTTGTTTGGTGCGCGAGTGTCACTTCTATATAGTTCCTTGTTATTTTGCTCTCGCGGAACACGTGTGAACACCGATCGTCCTATGCAGAACAGTATTAATAATGTAATTTACTAAGTAAAGGAACGTTGTTTAAGGCGAACTTGTTGTTTGTTCCTCGGTGTAAGTTAAACCTCATGTTCTCTTCCAAAAGATAAATACATACACGAGCCAACGGTTGCGAGCAAGGCATTTAACGCTAATTAAATTGTGGCTAAATTGAAGAATAGACATTAATTGCAAGAATAATATTTTTTTCAATCTCTTCAAAAAAAAAACTCTAGGACGGAACATCTTCACACACGGATATCTTGATAAGCGACACTTAAAGCATCACACTACACCCACTTTATACTATCGGCACCGCATTGTTCCTATTTCTTCTTCATTTTTCGCTTCCCAGATGACTTTAGTTAAAAAGAAATTGTGTCAGAAAGGATATGCCTTTTACGAGTAAGTTTACTGCCCTGGGGGGTTATTATGACATAGCTATGCAGTTCATTTTACGGCGAGCGTAAAGGATAGAGCTATAACAGTTATATAGCTCTGTCCTTTTCTCTCAGCGTAAACTGAACTGCATTGCTATGTCATAATAACCCCCCTGTTAAGACAAGTGGCGGCATGGGCTTGAACTCTGGGGAACGGCGGGAGAATGGCAGACATAAGACACTAACTGCACAATACATATTTTACATTAATAAGTACGTAAGAAGTAATTTAGAATTATTTCCAAAAAAAATGCCAAAACTATACGGATAGATCAAAAAAATAAAAACATACTGGCCACAACGAGTTGCAGACTTGCTAAATCTACTAAAACAATAACTATTGCGAGGCCTTATACTCGTATCTATAATAAACTACCCGACGAAATAAAAAATACCGATAGCAATGTTGTATATTAAATTAATTAAAAAAATGGCTTACTGTGCAAGCATTTTATTCACTAGATGACTACTTCATAATGTGTATTTTGTAATTTAAACTAATGAATAACTACCTATTATTATAAAGTAATTTTAATTGTAATTGTAATTTTATATATATCTATTATGCACCTACTTAATCTTAAATTAATGTAACCTTTGACGTGTAATTTTATCGAAAAATATGAATAAATGAGTATGAGTATCAGACAAAACTCCTGTAGCAAGGGCAATCGCATTACTAACGATAAAGGATTAAATCTGCTTTGGCTGCTGCCTTTAGGCTTATAAGGGAGTTAAAAGAGTAAGAATTCCAAGCATTCGGAGACTTTTCGTAGCTGAAAGTTAATTCTTTTCGTCTGTTCAATCTATTAAATTGAATAAGTTCGAGTAACTTCCATTCGTAAGAAACGCATAAAATACCTAAATTGATTTTTAAATTAAATATTTGTCATTCAAATTTGTGTGATGAGCGCGAGTATTTGCTCCTGAGTATTGGGTGTTTTCTATGTATTTATATATATGCATAAACTAGTTTATCGTAGTTTACTACCCATACTACAAGCCTATAGCATATTACTTTAGTTTTGACAATAAAATAAAACTTATCTATTGGTGACCATCCGAGAATGAATGCATGGCCTAAATAAGTTATTATTATTTTCAGGATTTTTTAAAAAGCCATTGTAAAGAATTCATTAGGTTAGGTTAGGTTTGTTTTATGAAACCCTAAAAACTTCACGGTTTCAAAAAAAAAACATTAGATTTTAGGCGTTCTGTATCCTTACCATGAGTTACAATTAGGTACGTTACTCGCTCGCGAGTCGAATGCTCTGTCCCTTGCACTCTATAAGGTGACTCTACATACTGAGAGGGACAGAGCATTCGACTCGCTAGCGAGTACGGTAATTGTAAATCATGACAAAAATAATTATGTATACAGTATTTCCAGCTGCAACCTGTCACTAATACGCTGGTAAACATCTTAGCCTAAGTGTGCAAAATGTAGTTACAGAATTATCAACAAGTTTTTAGAGTTGTAGGTAATGCTGTAGTTCTGTCTGGGATTATAGGCGTGAAGGTATGTGTGTGTATGTCTTCCCAGCTTCTTTTAGCTTTCGGCTGGCTATCGCTATCACGTTTGCACTCGGAACTGACAATATATTTGTCGCTTGTGTGTCATAGAATAAGTTTCTGTCAAAAAAATCATTTTTGGCACAAGCTTTTGTTGCCGACTGTACTTTTTTGCACAGTCGTCATCTACTCGTCAAAAAGATTCTAACGAGCCCTAATACGACGGATTTATTTAAGGATTTCCTATTGGCACCCTGAGTCTCCATCATCAGACCAGCTCGATGGCACTATATTATTGTATTGTCATCAGAACTAAAAGGTGTATGCAAGTTTTCAGCTTCATCGGAAACCGGGAAGTGGGGCAAATTTAACTTGCAAGATTTAATCCATACACACATACATACATTGCAAGTTAAATTGTTAAAAAAAGTTTGTAGAAACGAAGATTGCCGATAGCTATTAAGAAAATGGTAGCACTGTACCTACCTACATTTTTCATCCTCATCAGTCATCAGTGTCATCACTCATTCCGAAAACGGCTCTAATGATTTCGATGTTTGCGATGTAGAGGTTTACGGGGCGAAAAATATACTGCCAAGTTCTCACTTTTGGGAAAATTAGTTTACAACCTGGGGTGTTATTCTCTCAAAAAAGGGCGGTCGGTCGGACGGACGATCGAATCAAAGCGGCGAGTTTAAGTACTCCCGTCCGAGCGAACAAAATACATTTTAGCGCGTGCATTGTCAATTAGACAGCCTTATACGTCCGAGAAGTCATGCTGCCAAATTGAGTACACGCGCTAAAATGTGTTTTGTTCACTCTGACGGGACTACTTAAACTCGCCGCTTGGACAATCACTCGTTCGTCCGTCCGTCCGTCGTTGTTGAGAGAATTACACCCCTGAGCGACGACGTTCGGTCTCCCAGGTAATTTAGAGCCTCGGTCATCAAGCTTAAGTCGTCCGGGGTTTTATTAATTTAATTATACGACAGGTAACTTACTTACAATACAACTTATTCCTGTTGTGACTATACAATTCCACTAAATGATAGAAAAAGCAATAATAAACTTCATATTTAAAGGGACATGCAACCTGGCAAAATCGCCGTTTATAAAAAAATACGACGTTTTTGTGTTTTCCTGAGTTAAGATCCGTTTTACTTTGAATATGAGTAGAAAAAACGAAATTTCAAAAACAAGTAACACAAAAGTTACAGGTTTAAAATTTCCAGGTTTTTACGAACATCTGATATTTTCAATTAAATATTTTTTATCGTTTGGCGCAACGATGTATTCTTAATAGCAAGATACGTGGGAACTAACATGTTGCAGGTATTCAATAAACTTCACAAATAATTTTCTGTTGGCACCACGGCACCAAAAGACAATGTCACGAAGATATTTTTGGAGTTTATACAATATTGTTTGCTTTGTACTCGCCAAAAGATCATTTGGATTAAAATCAGAACTGAGTAATTGGCAACGTGCTCCAGTTTTACTCCAAAACTGCGGTTAAATTCTACAGTCGTTCAATAAAATGTTGAGCATATTTTGAACCTTGTCATTCTGATTGTCATAGTCATCGCCATGCTTGCCATTTGATGTTTAGTTTGAAGTTTATTATGACAATGCATTGTAACGTCAAATACCTACTTATTTATTTGTACTGGGTCTCTATTCAACACGGTAAAAATAATATCGTGTTTGACCTGTTATGGTCATCATCATCATGTCAGCCGAAAGACGTCCACTGCTGGACATAGGCCTCCCCCAAGGCTCTCCACTCAGACCGATCTTGTGCTTTTCGCATCCACCGCGTTCCCGCGATCTTTACAAGGTCGTCACTCCATCTTGTTGGAGGCCTACCTACAGCTCGTCTCCCGGTCCGACCTGTTATGGTATTGTCAACGTTTTGATAGCTCTTATTTACTTGACAGGAATGGCGGCCGAGTTGAAAACAATACCGTAACAGGTCAAATATGATTTAGATTTTATCGCCTAGAATAGAGGCGCAGGCATGCTTTTGTTTCATTTCTCTCCGCGAGTTTAAATTTCATAAGGCCGGCATCACACCTGCGCCTCTATTCTAGGCGCTAAAAACGATATCGTAGTTTTCCTGTTAAGGTATTGTTATGACGTGAGCCGCCATTCTCCACGCTATCAAAACGTTGACAATTCGATAACAGATCAAATACGATATTGTTTTTACCGTCTCTGTAAGTTATTACTGTAAGTTTTGAAACAAAGCTATATGCAAGAGAGAGATGCAGATATTTGCCACTCACTCTTACTCATAGTTACGTCTCAAAACTTACAGCAATAACTTACAGGTGTAATGCCGGCCTAACGCATAGTGCATACTTACGTATGCAATAACGTGCCACAGAACGTTCTCCTACATGGAGGTACTCAATGAAAGTGAAGTACAACGAATGCGATATTAAAATTTGTATTGCGGTATTAAATTTTAGTTGCGGAGATCGTGCAGTGCATGTAAATATGAGTAAAGGTCCTTATTCAGTACTAGAGGACGCCCGCGACTTTGTACGCGTAGAATTAGTTTCCCGTTACTCCCCCTATTTCTTCCCGTTGGGGGTCGATTTTCGGAAAATCCTTTCTTAGTGCACCCCTAGGGCACACAAGGAATATTCCCTCCAAATTTCAACTCCCTAGGTCCAGCGGTTTGGGCTGTGCGTTGATATCACTTAACATGGAATGGCCATATTGACTTGTAATGAAAAAAAATGTACAAATTTATATTTGCACTAAAAACAGTCAAAAATACAACCTCAAAAGATATGGCTGTTACAGTATATCATGCTTATATATGTTCTCAAATTCGATATGGTATTGTTTTGTGGGGTAACTCGACCAACGCGGTCAAGGTATTTGTAGCTCAAAAAAAGTGCTTAAGAGCAATCTGGGGCCTTAGACAAACAGATTCGTGTCGGCCAATTTTCATAAACAAGAAGCTTTTAACACAACCTAGCATTTATATTTATGAAGTAGGCAAATTCGTAAAAGAGAATATGTCAATGTTTAAGCCGAGAGACAATACTAATAAAAGATCAGCAACACACATGCCATTGTCAATGCCAGGACCAAAACTAAAACTGTACCGAAATAATTCCTACTACATGGCATCGTTGATATTTAATGCGATACCAAAAGAAATAAGCGACTTACAGTTGCATCAATTTTGTAATAGGTTGCGGTCTTGGCTGGCTGAAAAATGTTTCTATTCTGTAAAAGATTTCCTTGAAAACAGCACCTGTAGATTTGTAAGATATTGAAATATGAAACTGAAATGTTCTATTAGTCCCTATAATTTCGAACATAATTTAAATAAAAAATACTATTAATGTTAATAATATTAAGCAAACTAACATTTGCGCGCCGTCTTGTCGGTAGAATAATGCTGTACTCATTGTTATGTTAACACCAACTGTAATGGCCATGTTCTTGCAAATAAATAATTATTCTATTCTATTCTATTCTATCTAAGTCAGTGAGTCAGGTTTGCCTTTTATATATAATATAGATTCGGCATTGTCTAAGTAGGAGACTATTAAGTTGAAAATGTTGAAGCACCGAAAAACAACTGAAGTTCTATAGTCTCAGAACAATATCATGTCAAAGTTGTGATAGCTCTCGTTTACTTCACAGTAGCGTGTGTATTAGAGTTGAATTTTAATTTTAATGTCGACTCCACAGCTCCCTTTCGTCCAACGGTGCTATAAAAACTGCGAACCTTGGTAATTAGTAATTACAGGTTGCAGCTGGGATTACTAATTACCTAACTACACTATAATGAGACTACGGTATCAACTACTAGTTTTATATTTTAACTAGAAGACGCCCGCGACTTCGTACGCGTAGAATTAGTTTCCCGCTACTCCCCCCCAATTTAAGCCCTTAGGGGATGAATTTCTAAAAATCCTTTCTTAGTGCTTACTTACATCATGAAAGGAACCCCTGTACCAAATTTCTAGTTTCTAGATACAGTAGTTTCGGCTGTGCGTTGATATATAAGTCAGTCAGTCAGGTTTGCCTTTTATATACCTATATATAGATACACTTTAATTTATTCACAATTTTGCATGTCATTGTTAAGTAGCTCCATGAAAAAAGATAAACTTTAAAAAAATATGTCGTTTGATTATGTGTCATAAACAAAAAAAAATGCACCTACGTTAATAACTTTGTATGGTAGGTTTTGACCCCTTAACTTGCCTTACCAACTCAAATAATGGTACTCGTAGCGGCTTGGCACGCGTCCGCACGCTGAGAAACCGGCAGCTGGTACATTCAACATCATAAATAAGTGATCATTTATGTACCGTGTCCCTTTAACGTCGTGTTTGAAATGTCACACAAAATTGTGAAACGATTGAAAGCGACAAGGTACATAAATGATCACTTATTTATGCTGTTGACTGTACTGAGATAGGATAACATAAGCGGCACGGTGACTTTGCAAGAACCAAATTACCTCTAAATCACCATAGTTCCATCATTATTTCCTGCTTATCTGCTAAAGGTCAGCAACGCAATTCATCGTAATAACCAGCTTTAACAGAGTTATCCTGTCTTTCAAGTTCGCATTATAGTTATTTTAACATAGAGGTACTAATCTCAGTAATCTTGCGGATCATAAAGCTAACGAATGCGCCTATTAGGGTTACGCCGTATTTCGACCTGTGGAATGGTTTTAGGGGCTGTTAATGACAGACGAGCCCCAGATGGCTGGCTTTATTATCCGATCCGTCCGTCCCCAGATTTGCAAAGGATTCAGGCCACAGAGGGGCCAATTTAACCTAACTCTGTCGGGCTTATCACTCAAATCAGCATATTATTTATAGCCAAAATTGGGGAATAATAAAAAGGTGCTCCGTTTCAGCTGAACCTTACATTGAATTGGATACGAAGGAGTAAAACCTAAGATTATCATAAAGATTTTTTTTAACGAGCGTAATGTTAATTGACTGTTGATTTTCTGATAGCTAAGATTGTAAGGAGCTTTAAAATTGGAATCATTTAGGATATTTTTTTCTTATAAATATTTAATTGTTTACCTATCTCAAAGGATTGGAATAGCTATCTAGAGAGGTATTACAGCCAGTGTCTTAGGAACGTCGCCGCGGGCGGACCAGAGGGCTCAGACAAGATGCACTACGCTAACTAACGTTTCTATTCGATTCGTTTTTAAACCAATCGCGTCACTGGTAGACCACGTGACTTTTCGTATCTTCCAGTGACGCGTTTGGTTTAAAAACGAATCGAATAGAAACGTTAGTTAGCGTAGTGCATCTTGTCCGAGCCCTCTGCAAGAGCGGGTGTTCTTTTTATAGAGTTTTCGAACCGCTGAATACAAATACAATTTTAGCGTATCACTCACTCAGGTCACTTTGTAACCTTAACCTGAAACAATGTGAAATATTTTCACACGCGGTTGTTTAATATTTTTCTTATTATTTATAAAACTCACCATTATTTACGAGATAAAAAATCATATTCAACGGGGCGTAAAAAAATAATTTAAAGGAAACATCTGTATTATCGCAAGCTCCCACGCGGCTCTTTAAAAATACGGTAACGAGTGTTCTGGAAAATCTGCAAAAGTACCGGCCATAACAATTTACATAATATCGCGGTCCGCCCGTAATGACCCTCGTTGCCCTTACGGGGCGGAACCGCATGAAGATCAAAAGACAAGAAAACAATAAGGCTGGTCAATGTGCAACGGAAAAGGTAACAGAATAAGTACGTAACGTATGTGATGCATAATAGTACATTATTGCACAGACCGGGAAATAGGCCGTTGCGGGACGAGTAGAGTCAGCGTGGGCGAGACGCAGTCGAGGCCGCGCTATATACGAGTCCAGCTACCGCACTTCCCGGTCGAGGCTTATATAGTGCTTTTCTCCAACAATGTGAGGAAATTAAACACAATTAAACATAGTCCCAACATTATCTTGAAAAAAAAGTACAGAAACGTACGATTTAGTATGACACTGAAATAAATCATTAAATAAAATCACAAATTTAAACGTAATAAATTCAATTTGAATAAAATATAATTTAAACTATACCATTTATTACGCGTTTCGGCAATTTATTTTGTTTATGAACGCAATTTCTATAAAAACGCTGTAAACGCTGTTTGAAAAGGCTTAAATTTTTAGTGTATGACATTTAAAAAGCAAAATATACAAGTAAGTGTTTGGCTGTTTGGAAATAGTTATCCTAGTCCAAACATGGTTTTAAAAAGTAAGTTACTTTGTTTTTTTTTAAAATTTTGCCTAGACCTGGAACTCAGAACTTTGCGGGCTGATTTTACAACAGTAAGGTTAACATTTCCGAGCATGTGGGAGAAAATTATTTTTTCTCTGATTTGTAGGCCCAAAGCAATACAAATTTTACAAGAAAAAAATGAACTACTTGAGTAGGTAGTTTTTTATTACGGACCAGAGAGCCCTGCCAAGATACATTGCGCTAACTAGCGTTTCTATTCGATTCGTTTTTAAATCAATCGCGTCACTGGTAGATGACGTGATACGAAAAGTCACGTGATCTACCAGTGACGCGATTGGTTTAAAAACGAATCGAATAGAAACGCTAGTTAGCGCAATGCATCTTGGCAGGGCCCTCAGTAGGCCTAGCTAAGATGCAATCGCTGCTAACGTTTCTGTTTTCTATCGTCTCGAAATATATTGACCATAGAGGTCGACGCGATCTGTCATCAGCTTACGTCAATCCTGTACATTTTGTCGATTTTTGAAAATCGGTAACTTAGCGTTATGCATCATGACTAGACCCGCGGGGGGCCCTAATATGCCTGCATTTATCGCGTGGATAAAACATCCATCACTTTATGTCACGTATATAAATAAGTACGAGAGTTACGGATGCGATAAACATAAACATACTAGGCCCGCAGATAGACCGCCATGTGGGTATAGTGTAGACCTACCGAAAAGTTTAACAACAATTAAAAGTACCTAAAGCATAAGTAGCGACCAGCGTCGCTATTGCCTAACGCACTCGCAATCGTAATAAGTTTTCATTTTGAAAATCGAAGGCTTGTCTGCATACAAAATGAAACCAATTTTTCCGCATTGAAGCCGATCGCGATTGCGAGTGAGTTACGTAATAGGCCCGCTGCGTCGCTATTGCCTAACGCACTCGCAATCGCAATCGACTTCAAAGTGGAACACTTGTTTTCATTTTGAAAGCAGACTCTGGACTGTTTAAATGAAAACGATTGCGATTGCGAGTGCGTTAGGCAATAAGCTCTCCGGGACAGATCTTGTATTTTTACTTTGGATAATCAGTTCTCTAAAATAGGAGGGTACAGGACTTTCGGAACCACGAGAACAAGAATCATTTTATTTTATAAATAAATTAATTGAACTCCTAATTTTATATTGCACATAATACCTGAGGTTAATTTTACTAACTAACTTGTGCCAC
The DNA here is from genome assembly GCA_946894065.1 of Acleris literana. NCBI lineage: Eukaryota > Metazoa > Arthropoda > Insecta > Lepidoptera > Tortricidae > Acleris > Acleris literana. The sequence continues at coordinate 7,653,153 of OX335677.1, forward strand.
GTTAGTTATATTTGGGTTATGTATGTCATAGTATGAAATGAAACTTTGATTTCGGCGTACCGTTATCGAGATCTTAGCAAAAAAACAAAAAGAAGGACCTTATTTGTGCCCAAGATTTGTTTTACTTAATTACCAAAACTACTTAGCTAAGTTGTCAAGCCATGAGCAGTCAAGGAGTTTGATTATTTAGCAGTTTGACATAATACGTCAATTTGCCGGGTTACACATTTTCCACGCGTGATTGTCATGTGTCCGGAACTTTATAACACGACTAATGTACGTTTTATTTCAAACTACTGAAAAAATCAAATTTCTCTTTGGTACATTTTACGAACGTAGTGATTTGTTGCCAGCTGCCGCCCACGCCTTAGGCTTATTTCACACGTACCACAACCACACCACACCGCAGCGACCAAAAGGGGTTGTGACAATAAATATATGGTTACACTGACGGCAACATGTGGTCCGTGTGAATAGAATTATTTATTTCCATAGAAGGGTAATTATCCCAACCACATTTTTGAGCGGCGGACGTGATAATTGGGGTGTAAAGTAAATATATTGGAAAACTATTTATTTTCTAGATAATCTTACACAAAGTACCATGTTGAGCCAAAGTTAAAATTATTATTAACTTATCATATTTAACGTAAATAAATATTTTCTAAATAAAAGGAAAATAAAATAAAAGGAAACTGGGACCACATCGCTTGTGGCTGCAATGTGGTGTGGTTGTGGTACGTGTGAAACAAGCCTTACTTCTACGTTGCAACTTGCATGATTGCTTTTCCATTAGCGAACATACAGCGTGCTTGCTGATGTAGAAAAATACGCGTCACAAAACATTGAGCTTTTATTTATTGGGTATATTTATTTATAAAATCTTTATTTTAAACGTTGACTAGTCGAAAGCAACTGGTCTTGCCTTAGGTACTTATTCATTATAAAAACTAGACTTGTTTGCTCTCAGAAACTTAAAGGTCATTTTGAAGTAAATAACGGAACCAAATCCATACCTATTCGGGACCAGAAATCGATCGGTCCTAAGTTTTTTTTTTTTCTTTGCTATGGTTTGGGTGCAAAAGTGGAGTTTAATACGTCGTTAAACTCGTCACTGTTTATCTTATTACACTTCCCAAACAATCTACGGTTAAAACTTAGCTCTCCTCAATCGTTGATTATCTGACGCATGTTTAATAATCAGACAGCATAGTGAAAGACATTCCCTTTTCCATCTTCAGTAAAGAAAAACAAAAGAGATAGATTGATTGGGAATGGCCGTGGTATTGTATTACCAAATCTTGTTCTTGTTCTATTTTACAATATTCGTTGGCGTTCATAGTTAGTTATTCAACAGAAGACTAAGCGTTGAGTGAAATACGTAGCTCGTAATGACTTACAATACTCAGTAAATGAAAGACTGAAGATGGTATTGATTATGAATCGAATTTTAATCAGAGGTACCTGAGTTATCGATAGAGCTTCTATTATATTTTAGATACCTAATATCTTTACACACTTACGTTATGACTTTTTTTTTTGAATGCATGGTGATCACGACTTGTCTAGTTAGATGGTCACGGGTGGTAGGAGTTTGTATAAGGTCCGAGCGGATCACCACCTTACCTGTTAATCCTATCACCAAGCAGCAGTGTTCGCTCTGTTGTGTTCCGATAGAGCGAACACTGCTGCAGGTAAAGCACCTGTTGAAATTACCTGTTGTAATTCTCTCAACAAGCAAAGGTGAGCGAAAGCTAGAGAGAAGGTCAAAGCGGCGAGTTTAAGTAGTCCCGACAGAGCGAACAAAACACATTTAAGCGCCTGTATTCTCAATTAGGCAACCTTATACGAGGGCTGATTGATAAGTATCCGAAACAACAATGAAAAAAATAAAAAAAATATATAATTCCCGCCGTAACGTCATTTGACATCTTCTAAGATTTCAAAAAGCCTATTATCATTATTTGTTTCTTACTTCTTTAAAAATAAAAGCAGTTTAAAGTCAGTAAAATTTTCCATTTTCATGAAAATGGAGAAAACGGAGATTCGTGCTGTGATCAAGTTTTATGTTTTAAAAGGGAAAACGGCAAGTCAAATTAAAACAAAGCTTGACCGTGTCTTGGGGGACTCTTCTCCTTCTTTTAGCACAGTCCACACTTGGGTAGCGGATTTTAAACGCGGACGCCAAAGCTGTGAAGACGCTACCCGCACTGGAAGACCAAATGAGGTCACTACTCCGGAAATGGTCAATAAAATAAAAAAAGTTATATTAGATGACCGCCGTTTGAAGCTAAGGGAGATAGCAGAGATTGTAAATATCTCGTCGGAACGCGTTTTTAATATATTGCACGAACATTTGTCAATGAAAAAGCTTTGTGCCAGATGGGTGCCGCGGCTACTCAACGACGAGCAAAAGCAACGACGAGTGAATACTTCAGAGGAGTGTTTGCAACGTTTTAGAGCCGACTCCAATGAATTTCTTCGTCGTTTCATAACGGTTGATGAGACATGGATCCACCACTACACGCCAGAAACTAAACAACAATCTAAGCAGTGGACGAGAAGTGGCGAACCCGCACCAAAGAAGGCAAAGACTACGTTATCGGCTGGCAAAGTGATGGCAACTGTATTTTGGGATGCTAGAGGCGTAATTTTTGTAGACTATCTTGAAAAAGGAAGAACAATAAATGGCCAATATTATGCAAACCTTTTGCAAAAACTGAGCGACCTAGTTAAGGTAGAAAGACCCCATTTGGCTAAGAAAAAGATATTATTCCATCACGACAACGCACCAGTTCACACGGCTAGAGTTGCTATGACAAAAATTCAAGAGTTACGCTTGGAATTACTGCCCCACCCACCGTATTCACCTGATTTGGCCCCTTGCGACTTCCATCTGTTCCCAAATTTAAAAAAGTGGCTAGGAGGACGAAAATTTTCTACGAACACCGAGGTCATTGACGCCGTTAATGGTTATTTTGAGGGTCTAGATAGAAGCTTCTTTAAAAATGGAATTATGGCTCTGGCGAAGCGTTGGGTAAAATGTATAGAGTTAGGAGGAACATACGTAGAAAAATAAATTAGATTATTGAAAAAAAAAATTTTTTTTCTTCTTCATTTCGGATACTTATCAATCAGCCCTCGTACGACCGACCCTTCGTTCACCAGAGCTGTATAACGGTACAGCTCATAGGCATTTTACCACGGCTAGTATAACTTGTAGGTCTTTGTTTGTTTTAGAACAGTAAGAAAGGGATCAAAAATGTGCGCTCGTTCATTATTACATAACAAATATGTAACACCTAGTTTCCTTAAATAATTATTTATAAAGCGCTTGATTATTAATATTTTTTCATACCTACCCTTGCAACGCGAAGGAAAAGAAATTCGTTTAATTCTAGTCGCTTCTAGTTGAGTTACACTTCAATATCGAGCGACCGCGGAAGAGCGCTTGACTCAACGGAAAAGGGTCATTGCCGCGTCAGCGAAAATGTATAAATAGACTCGACACTTTATAATGGAAACTGCAGTGGTTACGGTGTCAAAATGGCTTTTTAACCGACTTCAAAAAAGGAGGAGGTTCTACGTTCCACTGTATGTTTTTTTTTTATGTTTGTTCACCGATTACTTCGTCAATAGTGAACCGATTTTAAAAATTATTTTTAATTTGATAGAGTATACTTCCGAGGTGGTCCCATTGTCACTAAATCTGAATCTGATGAAGGGATCAGTGAGGAATTGAGGGAACTCCTCAAATATTGTAGGCAAACATATAGCGGTTTTAGTATTTTTTGGTAACAACTTCAGCATTTACATTCAGAAAGTATCATTTGGTGAAGTGAAACTGATGAGGAAGAACACGGATGGCCACCGGAACTCCTCAACGGTACTGATTTCAAGGGTGGCGATAAGATATCTCGATTAAGATAGTTGAGCGACTACAATGAAGAATATTTACTTGTTGAAATATGACTATGACTTTCCCGCGGCTTTGCTTGCAGCGCGCTTGAAATAACTTAAAGTTTCTTATCAACCAAGAAGTTTGACTACGTAACAGCGCATTATGATCACTAAAAAGTATAAAATAAAAGTTAAAAAAAACATAAAACCGTCTTCAAAAACGCAAAAACTAACTTCTTTTAAAATTTTAGGTAGGTACATAATAGGTTTGTCTAACTGAAGTCGGCGACCACAATATTTTCAACATAAAAGCCGACATCAGTTGGACTAACCTATTAGGTACCTACAATTTTAAAAGAAGTTATTTTTTGCGTTTTTGAAGGCGGTTATTTGTTTTTTAAAACATTTATATGAAATTTAACATAACATTATAATCCAATGATTTACACAACTAGATAGGGTCGCGCGAACAAAAAAGTCATAAGTATTTGTGTGGCCAAGCAACAATAACGCCGTTTCTGATTCCTTACAAATTACGTCGCACTATATAAACACAAATCTCACACAAATTGACCTAGTCCCAAACTAAGCTCCGAGCTTGTATTATGGGTACTATATACCGATAAACTTACTTTATATAGAGAAATACATACCTACTTAAATACATAGAAAACATCCAAGACTCCGGAACAAGTACTCTAGCTCATCACACAAATCTACCTTTACGTACCGGGATTTGAACCCGGAAATAGCGCTGTCTCACAGATTTCAAAAAAACACTTTTCGTTATTTTGTATTTTTAACCAAGGAAAAAAAACGGACGAGGTTCTCAAGTCAACCCGTATATATATATTTTTTTATGTATGACCACGCATAACTTTTTATACAGCTGTCCGATTTAAAACACATTTGTTGGTTTGATAGATCTGAAACTGATGAGGGGATCCGTGAGGAATTGAGGGCACTCCGTAAATATTATAGGCATACATATAGCGATTTTAGTATTTTTAGTAACAAGTCCACCATTTGCATTCAGAAAGTAATATTTGGTAAAATGGAACTGATGATGAAGACCACACCATGGCCACCGGAACTCCTCAACGGTACCCACCTATTTCAAGGGTGGCGATGACGATAAGATATCTCGGTCAAGATAGTTGTGCTACTATAACGAAGAACATTTAATTGTTTAAATATGACTACCTACAGGTAACTTTCCCACGGCGTTGCTTGCGGCGAGCTTGAAATGTCTTAAAGTTTCATATCAATTAGGGAGTGGGACTACATAACAGCTTATTATGATCACTAAAAAGTATAAAATAAAATGAAAACCGCCTTCAAAAACGCATAAAATAGACCATATTTTATTGTTTTAGAGTACTTTATCACTACAAGTGACATCTCCCCATTTTCTTACCATCTTTTTTGCTAAAGCAAAATTAGGATGAACCACTCGGTAAGTGTTAAAGTGCGAGAGGGTCTGCAACTATAATTGCAACGACGGGGACATCTGTGAGTGCGACTGCTACAATAATACTTAAAAGTAAGTTACATTACAAGGTAATAAAGCAACAAATATAAATTATTAGAACTATCACAAATAAAAACATTACAAATTCAAAAATTACAAACATTACAAATAAATGTAAAAAATAAAAATATTACATGTCAAATACATGAAACTAAAAATAATGACTAGGAGAACAACACAACGTCTCTACGTGTCGACTAGGTGTGACTGTAACTGTCCCTGCAACTGCGATTGTAAATGTGTGTACGACTGTAATTGCGATTGCAACTGTAAGTGCGACTGCTGCCGCAATTGCAACAGTCAGTGCCACTACGACTGCGATTGCAAATGTGACTGCGACTACGAGTGCGGTTGTGAGCGTAAGTGAGAGAGATAGTGAGATAAAAAAAATATTTAATAATATTTCGACGTTAATGGAATATAAAATCAGTGGGGTGCTATTCAATGAAATTTTGAAAAATGTTAATAGGTACCTACATTTATTTGAAAATCTCGTGGTTGTTTACATTCCTATTCAGAATCTCCAGAGGTTCTGTCGTACTTCTATCCATGGCATCTAGAGGTAGGTATATTTTATTTTCAATCGTTCCTATTTTAAAATATCGGGCCATAGAGGCGACGTGGAGGTCTTCAACCTTCACAGTACCAACATGAATGCCAAACATCGCATCATTCGCATCATCAAAGACTCCTGTTTGTATTTCTAATAGCCTTTCGTTTATATAACCTGCTATACCAACATTTAATCACAACTCCTGGAATTATTTATAATTACACAATTAAATTGGCTCTATAATTCATGACTAGCAAAGTCAACCAACATTTGAGAAATGTTAATGAGCCGTGAAATTAACAACACGAAACCATACAAGCACTTCATAAGTGCCAGGCAAACATATTTCTATACGAATTGGACCTTATATGGAACTTTAGGCCCTGAATGTCAACACGCATTAGTCATGTTTAGTCGTCGAGTAATATATCGTTTTGATCAATTAAAACTTAATCGGGCAAAATATTCAAGAGCAATACATTCCTACGAGTCACTGCGAGGACTAATTTGTATATTTAATAAACAGTAGGTAATCGATTTTCTAAAACGGGCTAAAATGAATTTAATTCATATAAGGATAAAAATAATGAACTAACTATTTATTCCCACGACAGTTTTCATAAAACTCGTTTATTGCTTTTATCTTTTGTCTTTTCTTAAAGCTTAAGCTTTGAAGAAACATCCAAACAGACGAACTAACTATAGCATTTATAATATTAGCATTCGACCGTGACTCCGTCCGCGAAAGTCGTTTAAATTGCTGTTCCGTCTTTTTTTTTGTTTTCATTGTCCGGCAAATGGTATCATATGTCCGCCTCTGAGCTTTACAAAGTATGTATGTACTTTCAGTGATTTTCAATGTTTCACGAGTTGATTTATTACCAAACGTAAATTTGCCGTGTTATGCATTTTCCACGTGTCATCGCTTCAAGCGTTGAATCAAACACACTTCATCATCATCATCATCGTCATCGTCATCGTCATCGTCATCGTAATCGTCATCGTCATCGTCATCGTCATCGTCATCGTCATCGTGATCGTCATCATCATAATCATCATCATCGTCATCGTCATCATCATCATCATTATCGTCGCATTTTACTATGGAGCATGATGTCTAAAATTAATAAAATGTATCGCATTGCAAATAAGACTATGTAGTAACTGCATGCCAAAATATGAATAGTAGTATTGGCAAACATTATATTACGATACTGATGATAGGTCGATCTTAAAGTTTGTCATGAAATTAGGCACGATTCTTATCGTGCTACGCGAAAAAAGCGCGTTTGCGGGAAGCTTCTAACAAACCTCTCCAACTATTAAACAGCTAGAATTACTCATTTGAATTTTATTGGCTTCTTCCCTTAGGTTTTGCTGTTTCTTGTGTGAGTAAGGAATACTACAACAATTTTCTAAAATCATATTTATTATTTGTTCTTAAATTGCTACGACATTTCACGCTTAAAGCGAACATACATCAATGCGGACTTAGTTTACTTTGCTATTTACAGGAAACACCACCTTGAACTTTCTAATTTCGAAAACATTTGCATAGAAACAATATTATGGTTGAAGTATGAAGAAACTTACGCGATGTTCACACGTAGGTACTGTTATAAATCTAAAACGGGACTTAATCGCGCAAATACATTATAATATATAGTTGTTTCGATCGTGTTGCAACGGTCGTGGTCACGAGCAGACTGAAAAAGGCTGGTGCTTATTTATATTGCGCACGAGTTTACGAACTACCCGCACTTGGTCTTGTTGGCGTTTTATCGGAATACTTACCTCCAGCACACAACAATCACAGTGTAGATTTAAGCGATTAAATCCCGTTTTAGATCTATAACAGTAAGTTTTAAATGTAATAATAAAGTAGAACTTATATTGTTGTTCTTTTGTCTCTGTATCATCATGTTGTTTTTTTATTACATACGATATCATTTTTCATGTCGAATAGAATATACAAAAATATTTACTCTTTCACTATTTTTTTAATATAATATTAACGACACTATTTAATTTATCAGTTTAACGTCACTTTTGAAAGATATTATAATATACTTAACAGAAAATACACATACTTAGTCATTTTACGTCTTTATAAATAGCATTGAAGTGTAAAAATAAAAATAAATCTTTCTTGGAAAAGAAGTACTTCCTCTATTCGAAATGTGTTAGGCGCTAGCGCATTGGCTAAGTATGAGTATCTGTAAGTTATCTATTTCGGTTTTTTTTTAAACAGATAATATTGCATTTAATTGAGAAATTAGATAAATACCTTTCTTTTTTCGAATCTCCGACAACTTTGGTACATAACTATTGAAAGTCAGTAATTAAGTACCAGTAATTATAATACCTATCGCTAAAACCGTAAACTTCTTAGAATTTCTAAGATATTTAGAGCTAGGTTAGGTACATAAAAAAAAAACATTTTAACAAAAAACCTTGTGACTTGCAAAAGTTATGGCTTTAACACATTATGATTATGACTAAACAACCCCATTAATATACTATATTCGGTAAAAATTACACATCTCATAAAAATTGTGACTTTGATGTAGGTAATATAACTCGTCCATAAAAATTTAAAAGACAAAATGAAATTGGTGATAAATCAAAAAATAACAAATGACTCAGTATTGCTGTCAGCTCCGTAACGTAGCCATTTATTATTTTCATACCACATTCGTTCACTACCTGTCAAACCAATTACTTACTTAATTAACTCGCCCTCACTGCTAACAGTATTTCCATCACATTTATTTTATTTATCTAGCATACTTTTTCAACACAATTTTAGTTTATTTCTATTTCGATATACAGTTTACATTTTAAATCAAACATGAACTCTTTTATTATAAAACTTCAGATTGTTCTATCTCCTGATGACATTTCTCTAATTTAACTTACAGGGAATAAAGAAAGGATACAAATTAAACTTTAGCTTACACATATATTTTGCCAATTATTGGAATATTTACATTTACATTAACACAACGAATGGGTATTTTACAAATTTAAAGTTTTAGAAACTTTTCATGCAGTCTAAACTATAATGTTTCGTCGTAGTTAACGACCAAAAGAGCAACTCGTGTGTATCTTTACTTACAATCACTCGTATTTATATAATTCGTACAACGAATTTTATTTAAATTTTATAAAATGTACCTACTAATGAAAACCATACAAAAAGTTTAGAACTTTTGGGTACAGAAGATACATTGTTACGGACGTTTATCTCCATAAGTATAACAACAATGCGACCGCATGGGGCCATACTCCTTAAAGACTGTATCTTGGCAAGTCTAAGTTTATGTTTAAATTTTGACCAGCATTTCAATAATACCTACTTAAGCATAACAACGCCCAAATTTTTATTTTTCTCAGCCAAATTCAGAACGATCTGACACTGCCAAACATAGTTATAGCTGATATAGTTTCCTACTGCTCTGCTACTTTAATTCACAAGCTTTTGCTAAAAAAAAAGACCATGGAATTTATTAGAAAACGATCAAACTGCAATATTATTTTAGCACTGCTAAAACTGGGTTTAAACGAAATGCATCTACAACAAAACACCCATGCAGTCGTATTAGACTTGTAGAGCGTCCAAATTCAAGTCAATGAAAATTATATGATTGCTAACTTTGCCTATCTTTCCACTAACTCTCATGATTAAGTGGTTCATAACAGGCCAGCTACACAGGATTATACTTTGTAGGTGCTTGAACTAATAACAGTAACACTTCCACAGTATTTGTCTTCAGTGGTATGTAAATTTACTCTGTATGTTTTGCTTCTTTACACAGCAAACATTTGAACGCACGAGCACTGTTACAGTGAACTTCCTTCCCATTTTTATGAGAAATGCCTCCGAGAATTCCCATGGAAAACTTGCACTTAATTCCTAACGCTGTCTTTACAGGACATTAAACTAGGTTTTACGCAAGTCATTCGTCAACACCAAAAAAGCCGTGATTGGCGAAAAGCAGCCAATTATAATTTAATTTTGTTCTGTCTGTGGTTACACCTTCTTCTGGAAAAGGCAACCGCACTTCAAACACACGCGCACTGTATCTGTCACCATTCTTTTGTCGCACTGTTTATAAGTTTAAGTGAAATGTGACCGCACTGACAGGGCCCTCGCTGGAGGTGCCGGCGGCCTCACAGCACACAACTTGTTGTCACATTTGCTCTTGGTGTTGATGCCGATGACCTTGACGCTGTTGTCGGAGCGGCAGCGGCAGCCGCGCCGGCTCGACATCCCGTTCAAACCCACCATTTCTGTGGACAAAGTGAGGTTTAATATTTATAGTAACAAAACTGATGGTAGCCAAATACACGTCCTGAGAATCTCTTTCGCCTCTTCCACATTCATACATCGAGTCATGCATGCACGTCGTTTCGGATAGGTACTTAAGATTTGGCCCTTTTACAGTATTTCTCCGATTTGATTCGAAAAAGTACGCAATTAAAAAAATCAATGTTTAATTCGAAAATTTACGTTTTATACTAGGTCAATATATACAGTAATTCTAGCCTAGATTAACCACCTAAAGCCGTAGTAAAAAATCAAATAGGTAACATGGTATTTTGTAGGAATAGTTCGTATTAATCTTACTTCCTCGTTTGCCTTTCGTAGCCATCGATAAGCTGACTTAGAAAGCAAGACAAATACGGACTTATCCGAGAAATTACAAGGTCATTTGATTATTTCCTTCTCCTGTCTGTACCTTTAGTACTTATTTTGTATAAATTTGATTATCTTTAGTTAATCGCTACAAATTAAGGGATCAAATTTTTCAATCACGTTAAATAAATCCAACAGTCACTATGTTAAAAAGGAATTCACACAAAAGTTAATTCTTTTTAAAGGCAATAATATCGCTATTCAAATGTTTTTTATCTGTAGTTTCGTCTCACTGTGGGATATAACGAGCGTTTCTCATAATATTATGACTCACTGCTTGTATTAAAAAATAACAACACTTGGTCGATGAAACAGGCGAAATACATTGCAATAGCACAAATTGCAAATACACAGTTTCGTGGCTGATACGTGTACCTAACTACTTGTATTATTCCACGATAAGAATAGAAAGATTTTTTTGCTTCAAAACAAAAACGAGCGATCGACGCCTGAATATACTCATACACACTTCTATGAAGCGTCATAGGTACCTACTTGATAGGTAACCAAATGTCCTCTTATTATTATTATAGATGTAATGTGATCACGAAACGTAAATGACTATTACGCTATTAAATGTTTAATTAATAAATTACTAATATGATATTTATTTACCCCAAACTAAATACTGAAATCGGAATCTCAATGTAGACAAATTTCAACTTGGAATACTTGTTACAACTGGAACATTCTCAAATAGAAAATACGAAGATAGAAAATTATTAAGACAAAAGTGTTTAAGACGTTAGTGTTAAACAACATTAAAACAAAATAGTTTGAAACAATATGGACTAGTTAGACACTTTGAAACTAGATCGATAACGGCTATACAATAGTCGACAGCAGGTAAATTGATCTTGCTTGAAACAATAGCGGCCTTTACAAGGCACAGTTTGGACCGCGGGGAACACCACGCGCCATTCCACACGCCAGTTCGAACCGTAGGTTTTTTACTATTTTACTATTACAGTTGCACTTACACGTACGGTTCGGCGCGAAGATTGGAATGGCGCGTGGCGTTTCCCGCGGTCCGAACTCTACGTGTGCAGGCCGCTAATATCTCATTTATTGTTAGCTAGAATTGGGCTTGCAACCTGTCACTAATGTACAATGGTAAACATCTTAGCCTGTTGGTGCAAAATGTAGTTACATAATTAACAACAAGTTTTTAGAGTTGTTAGTAATTCTGTAACTCTGCCTACACCCCACTGTGGGAATGAAGGCGTGAGTGTATATATGTGTATGCTAGCTAGAAGATTAGGTACTTAACCAGGTGACAGTGTTAACTATTAAGTAGCATCATAAGGTCGTCGTTTAGAACTAATTGACATCATATGACATGTATAGTAATACTATACAAATGACATGTTAAGAGGGATGCCACAGGAGCGTTGTGTTTGCTGTCTGTTCTAAGAGACCGCATATGACAAAATCGGTAGTACTCTGGATCTCAATATTCTCAATAATCACAACACCTTTGTTTGTGTCTGTTCTTTGGATATATTAAACTTGATCATATTTCCTTGAGACTGTTTAACGTGACAAACACGATTAGACACAAGTTCCTTGATAGTTTTATTATTCAGCCAAGACACCTTTTTCGCATGGTTTAAGTTGAATCTTCGAAGTCCTACGTTCGTTAACGATGATTTTTGATTCAATAGTTGAGTATTTGTAACTTCTTGATCCTGGTAAACCATTTTTTTATCAACGTAATGGTTTTGAAGTACACGGTAATTATTTGTATTTGACGCTGCCATAAAAGCGCGCGCAAACTAACTTCATCTCACGTTCTTCGCGCAGAAAGCACATAAAGCCATCCGTTTTCATTCTTATGTGGGCGTGAAAGCATTTGTGGCCTCTTAAGGCTTCGTTAGCATGCGTCTCATTATTATGGGGTCTTATTAGAGAAGGGCGGCGGGTAAATACCCAATCTACCCACCCAGGTATTTAAATACCCATCTACCCGGTATTTACCCGTATCTACCCAAATCGTCGGGTAGATATTTTTGTTACTGATGGTGTTAATATTGTTTCAGAACTGGAATAAAAGTGAGTAAAAGTAAAAGTAATTAACAAAACAAACTATTAATGTTACCTTACGGAAACTTTCACTTGAAAAATCACCACGGCAAAATAATTTGTCGGATCATGACAAAACAACTTAATGTGATACCGATGATGCGAAGCGAGAGATAGTGCAATAGAATTTAGTGTTCATTAACTGTTTATTGCGTATATCTCATTAAAGAAGCAAATAGTGTTACAAACTTAATGTGTTTGAATGTTTCACAATATTTAAAGAATCAATAAAAATAAAAACAAAATTATCTAAATGCGAATCATTCTTTGTCTAGGTACAATAGAAATTATAATAATAAAATCGTAATATTGACCAAATTTATTAAAATACGTAGGTAATTGGTACTTAAATTGGTAGAAAACTCAAGATATACGTATGTACGTATGTAAACACTTTATTGTACTAAATAAAAACAAAAACAATACAATTCATTATAAGGGTAAGGCCGCGAATTTTGACCAATTTGGACGTTTTAAATTTAAAATGCTCATAAAAAAAAATTGGTAACATCGAGAGGTTTCAAAACAATTGTATTATATTACGCGATAAAAACTGTCAAGGTCGCAAGTGACATAATTGATTTAAATCCTTTCAAATAAATAATAAAAATATATTTCCGTCCAAAACGTAACGAAAGTTGTCAAATTTTTTCGACCACGTTTACTTAAAGCCCTGTTATTTTCACGATTTTCAACTTCTCATGATCATGCTTTTGTTTAAACAAAATTTTATGATATAACGATAGTTCTACCGATTGCGAAAAAAATATATTAAAATAATTTACTTGTTTTATCTTGCATTCTTTTATTGGGCCACAATTCCACGTTTTCGTTACGAATACTTTCGTGACGCTTTATAAAGCTTTATTTAAAGCCAACTGTGGTATAAATTCGTTTTGGTTCACTGGCAACTCATATTCTAGTAGGGCAACATCAGAGAGGAAACCAACCTCGTCAGTTTGTTGAGTAAATGGCGGTCAAAGGTGACGCGGACAAAGTTTTTCTAAATATCTTCTAAAGTGCTAGTGTGATTTTAAGGCTAAGTAGTGATTATTTTTAAGCGGTTGTTTTTTCATACGATGGGTTAATGTTATTCACGCACGTGACATGTATTAGTATATTCAAAATATCGTTATTTCACCATGATAATCAATATATTTTTTAAAAATACGTTACACTTTCGTTACGAATACGTTACATTTTAACGTACAGTGACGAAAACATGAGATAAAGGGAAGTGCACACAGAAAAATACGAACTTAAATGAGGTTTTACTAGATTTCACACCATAAATACAATAAGTTATTAAGATGAATCAATTTGAACTTTTAGGTACGTACAGTAGGTACAGGGATCAGCACGAGAGAATTAAATCCATACTATGCTATCCATACTAATATTATAAATGCGAAAGTGTTTCTGTCTGTATGTTACCTCTTTACGCTTAAACCGCTGAACCGATTAAGATGGAATTTGGTATAGAGATAGTTTGAGTCCCGGAGAAGGACATAAAATAATTTTTATCCCGAAAATCATCCCCTAAGGAGGTGAAATAGAGGGTGAAAATTTGCATGGAGCTACGATATAAACGAGTTCCACGCAGACGGAGTCGCGAGCAGAAGCTAGTTATTAACCGATCGAGCGAGCGAAGCAAACGAATGCTTTTTAAATTTGGAGATGTCACTCAGTGGCATTTTTTTTGAGAAATGCTCAAATGTCTCTGTTGTATTATGAAAAGTACCTATTGATTACAATTTCATTTAATAAGTTAAAAAAATATTCTTTTAAGTAATTAATAAAAATGTTGATTACGTGAAAATACTTTATTTGTATTTAGTCAATACAAACTTAATTTTTTAAAACATGTATTTTTTTGCGGTTGTTTACCAGTGTGATCTAAGCTTAATAACAACTTATGTTACGTTTTATGGTAACGTCACGTATTTTTTTTATGTTAGTTCTATGTCACATTGGTCAAAATTCGCGGCCTTACCCATAAAAAAGATGTACAAAGGCGAACTACAGATGCAAGAATAAATACCCGCGTATCTACCCGTGGGTAGGTAGATATCGGGTATTTACCGGGTAAATACCCATTTTGGGGTAAATACCCGGGTAGATGCCCATCTGTAGGTCTTATTGTTTTCGAGAATTCGCCCTGTTGCATGCTATAATCGTTTCAAACAACATTATCAATTTAAAGAATCAACAGTCATGTGGGCTTTCGGGAGTTACAATTTTGTGAAAGTCACAAATTTACCTTACCTAAACGTATGAACGCATTTATTGGTCAGGATTTCCTGAATATAACATTTATCTTCTACTGAAGGGAATTTGCTGATGATATATTTTATGTCACATTCGTCGCTTATCCGGCGTTTAATTGAGTTTATTTTGATATTATCATGCCTCGGTTTTGTACATAAACAATAACTATTATAGCAATTAAATCAAACTTATGTAAAAAAAGTGAATGAGTAGGTACCTAATAAAGAATACGCATGGATTTTTGAAATCCCATTTCTCAACAATATATTAAAATACCGTAAAAGAGATCACCAAAAATGAAATTAAAATTAAAATCGGCCAAGAAATAAGCATGATACAAGCATTTACTGCTAATAAGACGGCGATTAGGCCGAGAGATCCGATATGCACTGTGACGTTATGTAACAGGTCGGCCATATAAACTCCATATTAAATTCTGTTTTGCTAGAAAGATATAGAAAAAATCTTGATTATTTTTATAGCAATTAAAAAAAAAACCTCAACTGTTTATTACATGGATCAGCTTTTATCGAAAAAGCAGCTTTTGTGGAAAACGGTCATGAATACCCCTATTGGAGCTACAATTATTTATAAATAAACACATTTTTTGAACGACGCAAAAACGACGATGCTCCCATTATTTCCTACTGTGTAATGTCGCACCCGCTACGAGTACATACCGTAATAGTCGCGCAGGCTACTAAGTGTTCATTTTCCTCATGCAAGTGGCCCTCGAGAGAAATAGCGGTTGTAAGAGTAGGCGTATAATAAAAATATATGGATTTTTTGCAGCATTGTAAACGCAACCTTCTAAACATTAGCTCTTAATATTAAAATAGACAAACGACTGATTGGGAGTTACTGCCAACTTTCCCATTTGTGAAATTAGACAATAATTATTAGATACGCGATAGCGTTTTCTTCTTCGGAACTCCATTAAATGAATCAAAACAACGTTGTATAATAATCGTTTTTTTTTGCTTTGATTTTGAGTCGCGTAATAGCTGTTACGCATCGTTATAACATCAAAAGTTTGTTTTGTCACTTAATTGACATTCATTAAAACAATGCAGAAGCAAGACGAGTATTTAAGTCAAAAAACCTTCATTAGCATTGTTTTTAAGAAGTATTGTAGTATGTTGTATACTTAATTATTTATTTATTTAACAATTAGAGAACGACAAATGCACAATTTGATATTATCCACTATAGCTAAAATGAGACAACGGTAAAAACTTGAATAGAGCATACAAGGATAAGGCTAATTGAAAAAAAGACGCCATTTAGGTAGTTTTCACATGGAAAGGTTACAAAATTTATGGAGATTTTTATTGATGTCGTCTCCGCCGCCGGCGAGGCCGCGTAGAATCGTGGTCTGCTTTAGTTTCTTCTCCATTTTTCAAATCGGGATATTTTGTCGAATAATAATATGTAAAAGTAAAAACAGGATGTTTTTATTTTAGCTCCTTAATGGAGCGCCCACACCGACGCATATAATACGGTGACGTTCAGTAAACAAAAGAATGGGTCATAGGTAATTACATGGCGCCAATTTTGACGGGCCGTAATTTACGCTCCGTTTAGATGAGGTGCGGTCGCTCCCGTAATTAGAGAAAATAATAATATCAGGGAAATACTGAAATGTAGCTGCCTCGTTTTGTCTTGAAGAAGAAAAGGGGTCTTACCGGACATAGGCACCCCTTCACAAATGCTGGACCGGTGGCAGGAGCGGTTCTCGTCATGCTTCAGACACAGGAACCCGCCGAGGATCTGGCACATAAAAAAATAATTAACCTCTCGAAACGTTTAGTCTGAAACCGCCCTTAGTATTTAGCATTAAAAAATACATAGTCTGCGCCCATTGCAGTCATTTATATGATTTTACGGCGCGACAGACTGTCCCACTATTGCGCTAAGAGTGACTGTTGTGTTTAGTCCGAAAAATACTACTAGGCATTCTGGATATAAAGCACATCACTCACTCTACGTCATATACAGATCCTAACCTTATAAAGATGGGTACGAAAAATGCTAAATTATATTTATAACTTGAGTCACACGCAATAACGCGCTCCTTTGAAGAATTGGGTCAAAGTCAAAGAACCAAGAAACCCGAGGGGCTTGAAGTTACGCGCTGTCGAGATTAAAAATATGAAATATTTAATATTGTAACATCGTCCCCTCACTTCACAATACTCGAAGTGACGAGCGGGGCCTTTTATTTTAGGACCCTATGTTTTAAAGGAACTTATCTGACTTAATTTATCTTAAAGGTAGCCTCGTATCATACCTAATAAATGAATTAATTAAATTCATTTACGTTTTCTACACGGAATTTAATAGAATTGTGCTCGATTTCTCATCTAGTCATATTCTATACAATTATGCCATTATGACCTAAATAATAATAAAGAGGCAATGAATGACAAGGTAAGACTAAAGAGGTCTTTCTGACTTCAGGATTAGCAATACATTAGCGGCCTTTACACGGCACAGTTTGGACCGCGGGAAACGCCACGCGCCATTCCACGCGCCAGTCCGAACCGTAGGTTTTTTACTATTTTATTTACTATTACAGTTGCATTTACACGTACGGTTCGGCGCGAAGATTGGAATGGCGCGTGGCGTTTCCCGCGGTCCGAACTTTACGTGCGCAGGCCGCTATTAAGGTTAATGTATCGTACCTCTGATAGCAAATATTTGTGTGCCTCAGATCCTTCTTATTATCAGGCGGCTTGTGTCTTTATTTTCCTTTTTTATTCCATAAAAAATGGGATATAATCAAGAAATCGAAAATGTAAATTCTATTGCACAAAAATATAACAATTACAACACTAATTAAATGAATGAAAAAAGACAAACTTTTTATGTGATTTACTTGTTTTGATTTGGATGCTTTATTTAGTTTTTAATTTTTAATTGTATTGATATTGAATTCTGTAAATATTATGTCGATTAAGTTTTGTAATTGTTATGTATTTATAAACAAACTTAAATCAAAATTTTGAATTTTGAAAAATAAATGTATATCGTTAGAAGCTTATTACTTTTATAAATTTCGACACTGTTTAATTCAATACATATTTATTTAAAATAATTATCTCAGCTGTAATTGCAGAGAAGAGCTGAAACATAACCGTTTAAACTATTTAATTTCGTTTGATACAGAGAAATATTAACAATAATTAAAATTAAAACTAAAACAAAAGCAATGGAAATTAACAAAATAAATTATGAAACGCCGTCTATTTCAATGTTTTTAAGGCTCGGTGGTCTGAAACATGGCAACATCCCTTAGGGCCGAGTTCACGAACAATTAAACGGACGGTTAGCGGTTTAACGGTTGTCAAATGTATTGACTAACAGCTGACTAACACTTAACCGTCTGTTTAATTGGTTTAATTGAACTTGGCCCTTAAATTGCTGTTTTATGGGTAAACCAAATGCCTTGACCGCGACATCAATTTTAAAACTTTCGCCATTTTCATTAAAACTTTTCGACAACGTCATGAACAATTTGGAAATTGTTTTAAAACATTGACCTCGTTAATTATTTATTAAGGGTTACAGGGTATAAACAGAAAACTAATCAAGCCACTTTTTAAACTTACGCTGCGTCTATCTAACAAATTTCTTAGAAACCTATAAAGATCTCTACAAAGATAACTTTCGATGTTGTTTTTGTATTGTTTTATTTAGTCTGTCACGTTCTGATTTTGGCAATCTAGAGAAAATAATGAAAGTGATAAAACAAAGCAATGTGGTAACGATCGGAAACAATATGGTTTAAAACAATATTTAAGAGGCACTAAATTGTTTTTCTTTTTGGCTCTCTCCTTGCTATCTTGGCAAGGTGTATTACTTATGCCAATGTCGAGTTGCAGACATAACGCACGTGACGAGAATATTCGGTGTCGGTGCAAATTTTGATTTTTGTGGGATGATCAGACGCGATTCCTACAGCAGATAACAAAATGTTGTGGACGACACAGACAATCACAGGACATCTGACAGGTTAAGTACCAATTTCACAATACGATGTTAAACACTTAACAGACGATTAGGGCGTTAACAGCTGTCAAAATGTATGAACTAACAGGCGATTAACGTTGATTAAATTTAACATCGAATTGTGAAATTGTTACTAAGAATAGCGGGAAAGTGGATGACGGTTACGTATACCAACATAGAGGATAAAGGGAAGAAAAATATATAATTAACTATAATAAATGTAACGTAAAGAAGCTAGAATTTTATATTAGTAACCTATAACTTTTTAAGGGTGAAAAGATGAAAAGGTGATGGGCCGCGGAAGATATTCTTGTTAAGTAATTTAATACTTTATCGTTAAATTGAGAGCAGCTTTGCAGCAATTTCTTTACAAGTTATACTCATACGAGTATTGTAAATTGTAACTGAATTATTTTAAATGATTTTTTTATAAGTATTTACAACAATTATAATGTGTTAACCTATCACTTAGCGCAAATTAGAAGCTACGGCTTATTCTCTTAGACGTTTCGAACTACGAGTATCATAGACATTATCTATTTATATCTAAAGTATATTTTTATTCGCGGCTTAAACAAACATCTGTTTTTAGTAAGAAGTGTTAGAACAAATTGAAACTTTTGAACGAAGCAACACCAATTACGAACTTTTATAAGATACGTGAAACACACCAACAAGTTTTTACAAGTCCTCAAACCGAGTCCATAAAGTTCACGATGAAATTAAAAGTTACCCGGTAAGTATTTAATACTCCATCACGTCTTTTTTTAATTTTTATTACTTATTTTAATTTTCGTTACTTAGTGAACAACTTTAGTTATTAAAACTTACTCTCCAGTTCAGCCAGTGAGATTAATCAAGAGCTTAGAAATTTTTAAGGAGGTATTTTAGACCTCGTTAATTTTGTGGCGAACGGCGCTGCGTTTTACTAGGTTATTTATTCACATAATATTTATTAAATTTTATGAAGAAGATAAAGAAACGTGTCATGATTGTACCTAACCTGGCAGGTTCCAGGTGTACAGTCGAAATCATAAATTATAATATACCTCCCAAGATGCCAAGAATATCTACACGCCTTTACGCCACAAATAATAAGGTATAGCGTGATGGCACCAATGATGGACGCTTTTAGCTGACAGGCACCAGTAATGGACACTTCACTCTTAATTCAAATTGTATACGGGCCAAAATTGATTGTTATTCATTTGTTGAAAAACAAATGAATAACCCTTATCTTCTGTAAAATAAGAATCAAGTGTTCATTATTGGTGCCTTGTCCATTACTGGTTCCATCACCCTATGTGGTTCTTTGTCTTTTGGCCGAAATATGTTTGGCAAAATGTATCGTTTCCCAACCATTTCATTTGCCAATTCGCTTCTGTAACTGTAAATATTTCAGGATTTATTACAGTACCAACGTGTAGAACCCTTTAGGTTAGGTTAGGTATGTTTTATAAAAATCCTGAAATAAGTATTTACAGTTACAAAAAAACCTGACAATTGCGAGTCGGACTCGCCCACCGAGGGTTCCATACAAATTTGTAGGTAAGTACATATTATAAATACCGGATCACCATTCGTTGCATAAAGACCCTGTTTTTTGTGATTTAATTAAAAATGTATAGTTTTCAAATTTTTCCCTATACTTGTAGTATAAGACGGTGTGACTTGCCAAATTTCATAGTTATTAATTCGGATTAAAAATAGTTTCTAATTTAATACCCTCTAAATTTTGATTCCATTGAGAGTCTCAACTTTTGCCGCATAAACGGCCGTATCTTTTTTTTACATTAGCTTAGAAGTTTAATTTTTTCACATCTTCAAGGGACTAACTAAGAAACCTGAGTGTATGGTTTTATTCAACTCGATACCTTCACGCATTCCCGAGATGAAGGGTCTTGACAGACAGACGGACGAACGGGTTTTTTTTTATAACTCACTAAAAGTAGTACCTAACTGAAAGTCCATTGGTATAAAAACTGCAAAGCAAAGGCTAACGAAGCACTCAAAGAGGTCACTGGGAGCATTTCGGAATTTATGTTCAATCCAACAGTTTAGTATTTCATAAAACGATTGAGAGTAAAGGACAGGACTAACGAAACTTCGGACTTTAGCGGCCTGCATACGTAAAGTTCGGACCGCGGGAAACGCCACGCGTCATTCCAATCTTCGCGCCGAACCGTACGTATAAATGCAACTGTAATGGTAAATTAGTAAAAAAACCTACGGTTCGGACTGGTGCGTGGAATGACGCGTGGCGTTTCCCGCGGTCCAAACTGTGCCGTGTAAAGGCTACTATTATCTTTTAAGAACCTACTCGTAACACCACTAGTTTTGCACGTTATTTATGCTTTGAGTAGGTAAGCAACAAACGATAATTCACAAACCTCCAAAAACTTAATTAATTATCTAAGCGGGATTCCTCAAATAACACGTTGTGCAAATGAATGAACCAACGCGTCATACAAAGCCAAGAAAATTAAATGCTCCCCGGGTCCCACAGCGCCTTCTCCATTAGCAGAATGCATTTCGTTAGAAGCCTTTTAATGTACGAGTAGGTAATCGAAATATAGCTGTAATAAACTTTTGGTTTAAAAACATTTCATTATTGTAATGTTTTTAATCCTCAATAAAAAGGGTTGAAGAGCTATACATTGTTACCGGTCACCTAACACAACGTCGAATTTCAGTTACGTAGGTACCGTAGGTACCATAATTTTTTCGTTTGTCCG
Organism: Acleris literana; assembly: GCA_946894065.1. NCBI lineage: Eukaryota > Metazoa > Arthropoda > Insecta > Lepidoptera > Tortricidae > Acleris > Acleris literana. The sequence goes on from OX335677.1 coordinate 7,674,932, forward strand.
AATTTTCATAAGTTAGAAAATCATTTTTCCCTGAATCCGTAATATTTTCCTGAGGGCCCTGCCAAGATGCATTGCGCTAACTAACGTTTCTATTCGTTTCGTTTTTAAACCCATCGAGTCACTGGTAGATCACGTGACTTTTCGTATCACGACGAATTTTTTTCATTTCATTTCATTTCGTATAACGAATCGAATAGAAACGCTACTTAGCGCAATGCATCTTGGCAGGGCCCTCTGAATTGTTATAAAACAAACCAAACATAACGTACAGGTTCTGTAGGTATATAACTTTAAACGTTTTGTTAGTGGGTTCAGAAAACTACTAACTAATGAATTTTCGGACAAATGAAAGAGAGGGAAAACAAAACTTCGGACTTGGAATGGGATACTATTTTAAGCCCTTTCTATCCGGTTAGGTTAAGTTTTAACAAAAAGTTATAACTATGTATTAACCGAGCACTCAAACTCGTAAAGAGTTCCACGTCGGAGGTAAGCATTTTTAAATTAAAACTGTTCAACGTAATGTGTCTTAGAGAGTAGTGTAGCGTCACAAATGTCAAAATGAAAACGTAAAAAAATATTTTGATAATTAATTAAATGTGCTTCTGCTCGGCACAGGCTGCGCATGGCGTGTGCTTATAAAAATTTCCCACGTTCGCAATATATAAGATGACTGACATTTAATTAATATCGATGGCAAGTAATAAAGCAGGGTTCAAACTTGTTAGAGTGGCTTTCAGTTAAGCAGAGTTTAGTAAACAAAGTAGGGCTTCCAATCCCGCAGCCTATCTTCAATCTCGGTATTTGCGGGACTGAACATTTTCAATCCCGCGGGATTCCGGTATTTGCAGGATCCCGCATAGAAATGCATAGTATTGATATAAGGTGAATGAAACAAAAAGAAATAGAGAACAAAAATTTAGAAAAAATAACGAAATCATACATAAAATAACCAAATACCCAGATTTTCAACAGAATTCTGAATAAACTAATTAAAACTTTAATTAGTTTGATGATGATGATTGAGATGATTTTTTTTGCGTAGATAACATAAAATATCTAATGTGTCGTCTGCCAAACTATAGCGTCCCGCAAATACCGCGGATCCGCGCTCGTAATCCCGCAACAACCGGGACTGGAAAATAGCGCGGAATCTCGGAATACCGGGATCCCGCTATTCCGGGATTGGAAGCCCTAAAACAAAGTCCCTAGGGCCAGCTTTACCACAACGAGGATATTATGAACGTGACCAAATTCCGAATTATGTTTCGCCATCTTAACATTGTCACTTTAAGGAGGGCGGAATCGGTCACGGTTGATTTATTTGTATCAATTTACGTATATTAGTAATTTTAGATCCTTTCTGCCTTTCAAGTGCGAAGGGTTAATTAATGACCTTCATATTTTTTATGGGAATTTCCCACAAAAATAAGATACTTTAGCCGCAGGGTACTGGAGCCGCAGGTGTAGGAACCCTCGCCCTTTTTTCATCCCAAAAAGACTTATCGGATTTTACTTGTAATTATGATAAATAAATGAATAGTTAACCTCAAGAGAGAGAAATCTTACACAAATTGACCCCATCCCAAACTAAGCTTCAACATTATCATTTTATGATGATGGCTTTCCGTTCAACAATTTCGTATGACAGTTTAAACCCATTGTTAAAAGGGGCTTATTTAGTACAATGCTGTCATGCTGGAATCGCCTGAAATAGATATAGAATTGACATGTATTTATACTCATTGTATGTATTCATTTATATTAACAAAATCTTCTCAATTCTGAATCAACTCGCTTTTTAGTTAATTGCAGCTAGTTTTCAACAGCGTCAATTATAATTCATTTTGTAGTAGTTAATTCAGTATGAATTACGTGTGGTAATTATCGTTTTAGTGACCTAGATAAAAATATTACCTAAATTGATTTATAAATACATACACAACACAACAAAATGTTTATGCTTATTTTATACGTTTCCAGCTAATAGAATTTTACGGAATGAATGCTCTTGAACAGCATAAAGGGGTCATTATTTGGGCGTTTGTTCCGAATCACTTTCATGGCTTGTGACCATGAAAGTGATTCGGAACAAACGCCCAAATAATGACCCCTTTATGCTGTTCAAGAGCATTCATTCCGTTCAGTTCTAGAAGTGGCTGCAGATTTCGATTTCCATTCTGGTTAGGTATTTAAGTTTACTGGACATCTAACAAATATCCAAAAACCGCATCAAAATATACTTATTAAAAATATACTTATCCAATTCATCAAAAATATGTCCACAAAAGTGAGGCGGTTGAAACGCTCGAATAATGACCCAAAGAGCATTGATGTAAATATAATTACCATTGATATATTACTATTGATTAATACAAAAATAAAATATAGGGAAAAAGGTGAACTAACACGCAAACAGGTACAGGACCTGGGGCCCTAGCCAAGAGGCATTACGCTAACTAGTGTTTCTATTCGTTTCATTTTTAAACCGAATAAAACGAATAGAAACGCTAGTTAGTTAGCGTAATGAATCTTGGCTAGGGCCCCAGGTCTAAAACGCTTTTGCGTCCGTGTTATTTATACAAGAAACGCAAACGCGTTCGAGACGTTTCCTGTATTAACAACTTATAATATAGGTTCCATAAAACAAATTAATTTCTAGGTTAGTTTATCACTATGTCAAACTAACACGAGTCAAATCGTAAAAAGTCACTGTCACGTGACACAGACCCTGAAATTGTTAAGTTGACAGTAACATTAACATTACTTTTATCCCCACCTCATTTTAGCAATGAGAATATGTTTTTGGCTTTGATATTATTACACATGTCAATTTTTAAATAAAGAAATGCTTAGGACTGCCACCAAAAGCACCTGACATTTTCGCATACAATCCGATTTACTTACTTTTTTTTTCATTTTGAGAAATTTCGATATGGTCACCATATAAAACAAATTCCATTTAACAAAAGTAAAGGTTACATCTCCTAAACACATGAAAATGTTTTATGTACCTAGATGTATAAATGAACATAACATCACGACGCAAATAAATATTTTCTTTTGACATGTCGAGCACTCGGACGTCTACCTAGTTTACATGTTGTTCAGTTCTTCAAAAATCTTCTACTCGTATGAATGAATGGGTTGTTCAGTTTAACGAAATAGGTATTCAAACTGCAAATGCTCGGTGTGTTTAGGGTTCCGTACCCAAAGGGTACCAACCGGAAGAAACTTTTACAGTCTAAACTATAGTACATTGTTGCAGAGGATAGAAAGTACACGATTTTTGGACGAGTCATATAGAGGGCCGAAACGTAGTTGAGACCCTCTAGTGTACGAGCCCATAAATTGCACTTTCTACCGAGGCAGACATAGTGCTTTTCACAACTACTCAGGAAATAAAATAAAAATTCATAATATTCAAAACTCAGATTTTAATTCATGTTAATGTGACATCACCGCCAATTTTACCATAGATAACTTTTTTTTTAATCTGGACCCCTATTCTCGTGGCTCTATCTCCCATGTAATTTCATCTCTAGTGGTTCGAGATTAGGGGCCAAGGTTGAATTACATTTACAAAAAAAGCAGTGACATACTTTTTAGTCTGTGTATCTTTTAGCAAAAATACACCTAATATTGTACGACACAAAATGGTGTGTTCTGATTGGTCGATTTAAATTTTTCATTTTAAGGAGCTATGACACAAAAAGTGATTGATTGATTTTCATTGGTTCTTAAAGTTGGACAACAATGTTCTCGACCAATCAGCAAACACGCCGACAAAAATATTCTTGGTCTGTCCTTATAAGTGACATTTTGTGACCCCAAACAAGCCCATCTGTGGCCATATTTCCGAGCAGTGTTGTGAAAATTGGTATTTATTACAGCGTCGAGAAAACTACAAAACATAAGCTTCTTAGCTTTATTAGTTTGCTTTGAAAAAGCGATAAGCTGGATTCCAATCTCAACAAAATAAAATAGAAAATGATTTTATAAAACGTAAAAATCAGATTGTTAAATTTCTAAAGAAAACGTGATCCAAACTCTTAAGTTATTTTTCTTAGCTTCTATTGAAAAGTTAAGAGCATTTTTGAGATTTTCCCACATTGAAACATTGAAAAAAGCATCGTAAAACGGACAAATAAGAATTGAAAACAAACAATACAATTATTACTCAAAGTGTATTTAAATTATATAAATGTCGTAGTTTTTAGAAAATGTGATTGTTATAAAATACTACATTACTGGAATTCATTCCAGTAATGTAGTTTAATGTAGTTTTTCATTCATTTTGGATTTTTTTTCAATTATGAAAAGGTTTCTGAGAGATTTTCTTTGTCCCTTTAGATACCAAACAATAATCATAAATCACCAATGCAAAGCCGTTCAGATGAGAAATTCAAATTCTCTCAAAATAATTTTACTACTCAATTCAATTATAATCCCAAATCAATTTAGTAGTAAAAGCTTCATTTCTTTAAACAAAACATTGTTACTTTATCAATCGGCACTAACTGAACATCTCAAGTCCTAATCTCATTGCCAATACTGATACTTCAATTAACCTCGACAATGAAATACGAAATGAAGGTAGAATCGTACACATAAAAGCCTAAAGCTACGATTCAAGCTTCGTTCGGTAAGTTTCTTCATTGCTTTAAGCTCCTGCTTATTGGCAAAGAAAGATTAAATCGGGGTATATTTCAAAAATAGATATGCCGAACCTAGGCAATGTCACAGAATGTACAATAGTACAAGCACAGTGCCTCTATTCAACACGGTAAAAACCATATCGTTTATGACATGTTATCGTCTTGCTAACGTTTTGATAGCTCTTATTTACTTTACAGTAATGGCGGGAGAGCTAAAAATAATACCATAACAAGTGAAATACTATTTGGATTTTACCTCCAGAACGCGCTCTGCCTTTCTGCTCCTGTACTGATCTATCACAACAGTGTTTAGTTCGCACCGTGCCTTTTTTATGTCAAATAGAAGGCAAAAGAGCACACCGATCACCAGCTGGCCAATCGCAATCGACTTCAAAGTGGAACAATTGATTTCATTTTGTATGCAGACTCGCCTTCGGACTGTCAAAATGAAAACGATTGCGATTGCGAGTGCGTTAGGCAATAAGCCCTCTGGATGGACTAAAAGTTCGTGTTTCAAGTGCTAATTATTTCAATCGTTCAACAAATTTAAACAAATCAATTGAATCTTCCGCCCATCCACTCCCACGCACGCGCACTTGACATTCATCTTGAACTTAAATGTCGAGTAGGTATAGGTACACGAGGGGTAGCGTGGCCGCGTGGGTTTCAGCACGGAAATTTTGCCGCCCCCATATTAGTAGATAGGTAGTTAGGTAATATGCCTACTGATCATAAGTGGACTGTGAAACCTATAGACATCTAATCTCTAGATTGCAATCTTATTTAGATGACGACAATTTCAATGATGACAATTTTCAGACTGCAAATGTGTTGCCAACCCTGAGGACTTAGATGGAATGCCTCTATGGCAGTAATTCCACTGATTGTTTTTTTATGCGAATACAGCTGGCCAACTCTGTGCTTCCCTTTCTATCGCATAATTTTGAATTCATTCGCACGCAACCCAGCCCATACAAAAGTCACACCCAGAGCTGCAATGCGATCTACAGTAAAACTGACAAACGTACCTTTTCATGTCTTATTCACATTGTAACAAGAGCGAAAAAGGTACGTCTTTCAGTCTCCCTCATTGTACTTATAGCTTCACTTAAAGGAGTTCGCCGGGACTGACTCTGTGAAGCTATGAGACAAAGGTGAAAGGCGAGTGAGTTACGAATGTCCGAACCAACCCTCATAATATTCAACGTTGACAGGGGAAACCTCTCAATTTGCAAAGCCCGTGATAATTCTACGTGACGATTTACATCCGGTATTTACGTAAACGGTTAGGTCTAAATCCCGGGACAAGGTAATCCCTCCAGTTTACCGCCCTACGGATAACGCCAATACATACCTAAACTCGGATTCATAATTAGATTCCATCAAATCTACCACGGTGCTGCCATTGAAATGAAACATTCCAACATTAGTTAATTTAATCTTGGCGAAAGAACGCACGTAAGTAATTAATTACTTAGTAATTTTAACAATAACATTTAAATGCTCTGTTTAAATAAACATGCTCATATAATAACCAGTTGTATAAGTAAATATTTAATTGAAGCATTTTTGTGGTAGAAATATTCATGTTGCAATGGTAAAACTTCAGGTCTCGATAACATTTGGTATCCGTTTTGGTACAATAATATTATCGTTTCAAGATGTGCGTATATTATTAATTATTATACCTAAAACACGTAAATTCGAAAATAATTAACCACTACCTAGTTTTGTTGGCTATTTTTAAGGCGTATTACATTATTCTGACTGTAGCATCCTAACTGGAGGAGGGGCGTTAAACTATCTCACTAATTAGAGCGAAACAATTAGGATCCTTTTTACTTAGAAATTAGGAATGTATGAAATGTTTACTTCGATACATTGTTGCCTAGTATAGGCGACAAATTTAACGAAACCCCTACTACGTTTATGTAATTGTATAGTGTCTGTGTACAGAAAATGGTCTATATTTTAAATTGGACGTATCTTCCCTTAGTTCTCTAAACCACTACAAAGACTTTCGTTAAGTTTTTCACCTGCAGTAAGATATTAATATTTTTTATTATTAAGAAAGGGTTGGTGGCATCTGGACCGTCATACTGACATTGACAGATGTTATTGTGACAGTGACATTTCTTGGTAGATTTGATGGAATCTAATTATGAATCCGAGTTTAGTTATGTTAATCGTAATAAACAAACCGGTTTTGTTTTTGGTTCATACTCACTAATTACAAATGAATGATCGGATATATATTTAAGTCACGAAAGAAAGATACCTATTTAATCAAGAACTCTAAAAACTCAAGAACTGAAAAATTTATAACTAAGTTAAGTAACGGTCGCACTCAGTCAGAGTCAGTTAAAGATGATTAAGTCGTTCCTTAAGCTGGGCATTCACGGACGCGCCGTTTGTCTCGGCAACAGATAGACTGTATACAACTGGACGGGCGTAATATTTTGTTCACATTCGTGGACGTGGCGCGCCACGCCACGCCACAATGGTGCGACATCAAGGAGCAGATTGATTAGATAATGGCAGCCGGAGAACGCATTAACGACGACACCATTTGGCTTGGCGCGGAGGCATGGCGTCGTGGCGTGTTCCAACGTTGAATTTCGACATTCACGATAGGTAGTTCCATTCGGATTGCGTGTTGGACTGTTGGCGCGTCGTCCGTTTTTCCGTCCATTTGGAAATCCATAGACCGCGCCAAGTAGGTACTTTTAAACGCTACGGTTTTGATATTCACGGATCGACTTTGGCGTGGCGCTGCTCTATTCGGCTTGTTGGAGCGGCCGTGAATGCCCAGCTTTAGTGACGACTTTTCATAAATAAACCAGTTTAAAAAAGGAACGAGTTGGTTACCTCTAAAATGTCTCTGAGTACGGCTGTAAGTTTATAACATATTTATTATTATAAAATTAAATATTCTCTTAGTAATGCGTACACATATTTAAAATGTTACTTGAAGTAATCAAAATAAGACGACCATTTGTAGAACTGCAGTAACGTGTAACACGTCTATTTACATCAAACTCTACTAAAAATATCAAAATATGGCTAGCTCTGAATATAATAAAACTAACACAAAGTACTTGCGGTGCTTTTATCGTAATTTGTTAATAAAAGATCAATTTGCGTACCGTAAAATGGGGTTAGTTTGATTAATTTTTAAAATAAATCTTCCGTATCTCCCGCATTTAATCGTAAAATAAATTATTAAAAATATTGTATTGGCGACTACTCATTTGGAGTAACTTAAAGCAACTAGAGGCAGACTACGGCAGACGGCTTAGCAGGAAAAAATAATTACGCAGCTTAAAATCTCGATTCTTAAAATGGGGCTACATTGATTATCCCTGTGTTTACATCACAATATCAAAGTCACCCCTAAAACATATCAAAAAAGTGTGGTTTTTTGTTTGTAAGGTTTTAACTCAAATTTGTCTGAGAATACTTGAACTACTAATATTTTGTGCTCGCATATGAAACATATGAAAGTAATGTCGCGAAAGAGCTAAATAAAAACTCAGACATTGCACAAAATCGATGATTCAAAAAATTATCAAAGTCACCTCGCGTTTCCAAAGTCACCCCATTTTACGGTACATAGAACGTGTGGTTACTAATCTATGCTACGGGCTTGTTTACGGAGACGCGGAGCGTCGCGCGTGGCGTGCGGCTTGGCGTAGCGCGGCGCGTCGGGCGTTATTTCCGTTTACAGAGAGGCGGCGCGTGCAGCGGACCGCGTCATCACACAAACATATGGCAATGTACGGTGTTGTTTATAAAGATGCGGGGCGTGATGCGGCGCGTGATGCAGGGCGTAGAGAGTAGCGGCGTCCGCTACATCCGCGGCGGACTGTCGAGCAAGTAGCGGAGCGCGCGGCGGAGCACAAGACTGTCAGAAGGTTCCGCCGCGGGCCCCGCTGCGGGCGCAGTGGCGGGACCGCCGTTATTGACGCGTGCGACGCTGCGTGCAACGCGGCGATGCCATCCGCGGACTCCGCCGCAAGTAACGCTGTATTTGAAGCAAACGCGCGTAAAACCGCTTCTCCGTAAACGCTTTTATACAACGCCATATGTTTGAATTTAGTGCAGATCGCGCCGCCCAACGCTACGCGCGACGCCCCGCGTCTCCGTAAACAAGCACTACCGGTTGAGAATTAACAGCATGCGCATTGTGCATGTGTGTAACGAGTCGATCAAGTATCGAACTAGAATAAATATTCTCCTTGCACGCCCTCTCCGTCTTACCCGCCCGTCCGCTACATTTCAAAAAAAATGTTTCGTTTATGGGAATCCTTTTATTAAAAAAATATATATTTGCTAGTAAATCTGCCGTAATAAGACATAATCTGAAAAAAAGTCAATCGGCTGTCATTTACTGTACAAAAGATACAGTTCTCTTAAGTTAAAACAGACAGATACACGGACGCACAGCGTAAGCTTAGTAATAGGGTCCCGTTTCACACCCTTCGGGTACAGCACGCAAAAAGAACTTACTTTGTTACGCTTGATTTATCTGAGAACTCATGATTACCTCCTATTTTCATCAAAATAATTGTAGCCTTACCTGTTTAAATCCGCGTCGATACCGCGCGTTCATGTAGCAGTAGATGATGGGGTTGTAGCAGGAGTGGCTCATGGCCAGCCAGTGGCTCGCGAACCAGACGTACGGCATGCCCGGCCACGCGCCCCACTCCGAGTCGCTCTCGTGAGCCGTCCACAACACCTTGACAACAACAACAACATTCAGTATCATATAGCAGTAGATGATGGGTTGTAGCAGGAGTGGCTCATGGCCAGCCAGTGGCTCGCGAACCAGGCGTACGGCATGCCCGGCCACGCGCCCCTCTCTGAGTCGCTCTCGTGAGCCGTCCACAACACCTTGACAACAACCACATTCGGTATCATATAGCAGTAGATGATGGGTTGTAGCAGGAGTGGCTCATGGCCAGCCAGAGGCTCGCGAACCAGACGTACGGCATGCCCGGCCACGCGCCCCACTCCGCGTCGCTCTCGTGAGCCGTCCACAACACCTCGACAACAACAACATTGAGTATCATATAGCAGTAGATGATGGGTTGTAGCAAGAGTTGGTCATAGCCAGCCACGCGACCCACTCCGCGTCGCTTTCGTGAGCCGTCCACAACACCTCTTCAGTTAATAATATTCAAAGTAACTATGTAACTACAATTAAAGTTTCAAAATCCATTGAAATACTTACAATAAATACGTTGAGTGGCAGCCAGGAAATTGTGAATACTGCCACAACTGTCACCATCATTTTGATCATCTGTGAATGGAAATATTTTTAAAATTTTGGAAGTCATATACCAAATCTAAGTGGTCTTTTTATTAATGTAAAATTACATAGGTACACACTAAGATGCTAAGAATTTTCTACATTTAATTTTATGTAATTAAACGTTTATCATGTCATGTATGTACGTGTACACGCGTATATCAGTCTACCAACTCTACCGCCGCTCCTAAACATCGTGAATTTTATAAAGGGTAATTAAAACACCAGGAATGTACAAAAACAATTTTGGGTAAACCAATCTGAAATTCCGATGAAATTATAATACATTTTTACATAAATGTCGATGCAATTAGGACAGTTAAATTTATTGCCGAATGGCGCGTTCGGTTCAATACCATTTCAGCTTGTGGTTTGCGTGAAAGAGAAATTAATTAAACCGTTTCCGAGAACTCCGGACGAACATTAAATAAAACCCTCTTCACCCACAGTCCGGATGTATTTATATATAACAACATACATTACCAACAATAAGTATGTATCGACCATGACAGTAGGTAAACGAAGACTTTTATTACTGACTTACAGAATCGTACCAATTAAAAACACAATAGTTAGTTGGCCAAGAAAGTCGCTGCAAGTGTGTATGCGTCTACGCATACACTAAGTCAAATAGGAACAAACAATAAAAAACAAAACACTCTTTATTGTACACATCAAACAAAACAAAATAAGAAACAGTAGGTACATTTAAATTACTTAACTACTTAGCAAGTTCCCAACGTACGAGGGGAGGCTGATAAGTAATCTCCTTGGTCAGAAATATATACAAAAATAATGCTGGCTGGTATGGATTTATATTCGTTTGTTATTCTATTTTCAAAATGTATTACATTCATTTGTTTATTGCATCACGTTTATTTGTCTCCTACAATTGTTTCAAACATGTCGGTAGAAAAAGTGAAAATGGATAAAATCGAGCAGCGTGCGGTGATTAAGTTTTTGACTAAAGAAGGGAATACGCCTTCGGAGATCAGACAGCGTATGTTACGTGTGTTTGGCAGTTTGTGTTCTTCCGAATTTGTTATAAAGTTTTGGTCAAAGCAGTTTAAGTTAGGTCGTGAGAGTCTGGAAGATGATCCTCGTAGCGGAAGACCAGTTTCGGCCGTCACCGATGAAAATGTAGCCAGGGTGAAAAAAATTATATTAGAGGACCGACGAGTGAAGCAGTGGGAGATAGCTAGAGATGTGGGCGTCAGTAAAGAGCGAGTCAATGAAATAATTCATGAGCATTTGAACATGTCCAAGGTTAGTGCACGTTGGGTCCCCAGAATGTTGACTGCATTTGACATGGAGAGGCGTGTCAAATGTTGCGAAGAGTTTTTGGAGATGAGTCGAGGGAAAGAGGAAGAAATAATTTCTAGAATTGTAACATGTGATGAGACTTGGATTCGACAATGGGACCCGGAAAGTAAGCAAGAGTCGTTACAGTGGAAATTTAAGGATGAGAAGCCGCCTCGGAAATTCAAGGTCTGTCCATCGGCAGGTAAACTTATGGCTACAATCTTTTGGGACACAGAAGGGATTTTGCTCATAGATTATTTACCGAAGAAAACTACAATGAATGCTGATTATTACTCAAACTTACTATACCAACTAAGAGAGACAATAAAAGAAAAACGGCGAGGTAAACTAAACAAAGGTATTCTGATTTTGCACGATAACGCACCAGTGCATACCGCCCGCACAACGAAGCTAGCAATTAAAGACAATGGCTTCGAAACCATTGACCACCCCCCTTATAGTCCAGATTTAGCCCCCTGTGACTATTTTCTGTTTAGACTTCTCAAGAAAGACCTCAGGGGACGAAGGTTTATGACCGATGACGAAATGAAGGCTGCGGTTACTGACTTTTTTGACGACAAACCGAAAGATTTTTTTTTTAATGGTTTAAATTCAATATTTGAAAAATTTAATAAGTGCATTTTACTAGCAGGGGACTATATAGAAAAATAAAAAAAAATTAGCCACGACAGTCTTTTGTTTCATTGTTAGGTAGATTACTTTTCAGCCGCCCCTCGTACGTCCTAATTTCTAGCAGTCTGGGCACGAGTAAGAGCTTATACACGATGTTCAGTGTGTGTCCGCTGATTTTCCGCTAAGTAGTAGCAATATTGGTGAGAGCCTTTACAGAGTATTCACGCGTGAATACACTGTATAAATTTTGGGGTAGCTGCTCAAAGCCTGTATTAGGAGTTTAGTATTATGTGCGCTGACCTTACGCTTAGAGCGCTGCATACGCGAGTCGCGCGCGCTTTCCGCCTCGCCGGGCGGCCGGCCGCCCCACACGGCAGCCGCTATGCGCGCGTACGTGCACACCAGCGCGCCCAGCGGCAGCGCGAACTGCAGCGCCAGCAGCGCGCACGTGTACTGCGAACTCTGCTGCGCATTCGCCCACAACTCGCCACATATGTCACTGATGGATTAATCGTTTGGTCATGACATAAATTACGTTTTTATTAATATAGGTATGTATGCTAGCCTGTGCCCGCCGCGTAGATTTCGATCAACGTTATTTCCTCGGGAATTATTAAATTATCGGGGATAAAAAGTAGATTATGTGTCAATCCAGGGGATAAGCTATCTCCATTTCAAATTTCATCTAAATCCGTCCCGCCGTTGCAGCGTGAAGGAGTTACAAACTAACACATAAACAACGTTTGCATTTATAATATTAGTCGGTTATATTATTTAAAAACCTCAATGTAGTGTCTTATTATAACTGCAATAACATTAAACTGACTTATCAGTGATTTGAATCTATAACTACCAATTTGAAAAGAAATTACATTAATATTTGAGCTGATTAGACGCCTACACTATATCGTTATTTGGCAAAAAAGCAGCTCTACCTATCAATCTTATGGTTGCGTACCAAAATGGTAAAAATTAACCCCATATAATTTTTACCATAATCTTTATAATACAGCAGCTTTTCTCAGAAAGTACAGAATCAAGAAATTTGGCATACCTATACCTATAATACTTCAGTTATTCATTATGACACCTCCGCAGCTATCTGATAAAATGGCAGCTGTACACGTGTTCTCATGCAAACAACCCCAACAATCCAAATTAATAAGCGTGGTAGTAAATCATCAAAGGCTTCTATTTTCATCATCCTTTTACCGCAAATAACAAATAATCCCTCAAAGCTTTGTGGCTTTTACTTCATAACACATTACTAATGAAAGAAAATACTATACCCATGGGATGGTCTAAGCTGATGAAGTCGCTTCACTTTTAAAAATGAGTTTTGATTTAAAAATACTTACATTTTGCAGGCTTCGTGCCAGAGCGAAGGTCTTTGCAGATCCGATACAATTGGAATGGGAGCGGCGGTGGCAAGCGCCCCGCCCCAGACAGCAGCTACCACCAGTTTCGCCGTGGCTTTTCCAAGCCTCGGCTTCAGCGGCCTCATGATGGCCATGTAGCGGTCGATGGAGATGGCGAGCAGCGTGTAGGCGGAGACCAGCACGGATACGGCCTGCGAGTAGTTGACCACCTTGCACATGACGGCGCCGAAGGGCCAGTAGCGCAGCACCAGCATCGACACGAACGAGAACGGCACGCAGAACAGCGTCATCAAAATATCGCCCACGGCCAGGTTCACAATAAAGTAGTTCGTCACCGTCTTCATCCGTGGAGACGTCTGCACCACGAAACACACTAACCCGTTGCCAACGAGGGCCACCACAAACACTGCACTGTACATGAAATACACACATATTTGGAATAATGCTGACGACATGAAGTCCTCTGTCGGCTCGAACAAGCAGACCAAGTCGTCATGGCGAGATGTGAAGTTGTATGGGGTATCGTTGATGCCGTGGGGCGGTTGTCCGCACTCTTCGTTTCTGCACGTGAACTGGGAAAATGTTTCATTGCGGATCGTCGGCTCGCTGGCGTAAAGCATTCTTCGGCGGCATTAGACGTTCACATATTTTCACGAACGAGCTCCGGAATGCCTGTAACAAAAGCAAAAGGGAAATTAATATAGGTACGCAATGTTATACTAATTTCACTTTGTCGTTTCTTCTGGTTTGAAAAGGTCACGAAAGATACAATTTTATTAAGGACGACATATCTGGCTTACCTACCTACCGTAATTTAAAGGCAATGAATTATATGGATAATAAAGAAAATGTATCCCCATATAGCAGTACTAGCAGGTAAATTAAGTTCGGCAGCTTATGCTGTTAGGAAAATCAGGCAACTTACCAATGTTGAGACAGCTCGCTTAGTTTATTATAGTTATTTTCATAGTGTTATGTCGTACGGTATTCTGGTTTGGGGAAAAGCTGCTGACATACAGACTATATTCGTGTTACAAAAAAGAGCCATTCGTTCCACATATAACCTAAACTCCCGTGATTCCTTAAGATTACTATTTAAAGAAATTAGTATTTTGACAGTAGCGTCACAATTTATTTATGAGAATATTATTTATGTCATTAAAAATCAAGACTCTTTTGTTAAGAATTGTGATATACATAATTTGAATACAAGAAATAAAAATAAAATTGCTATTAAAAAAATTCGTGTCCGTAAGGTATATAATCATTTGTTGGTCAATGCATTCATTTCTATAATAAATTACCTGACGAAGTTTTAAAGTTATCATTTCCAGCACTTAAAAATTACTTGAAAAAGTCGTTGATGTCGAAAGCTTATTATAGGGTCGAGGACTATCTAACAGATAAAAATGCTTGGCCTAAATTAAGCACCTAAATAACTTAGTAATAGCTTAGTCAGAAAAATATGTAAACATTGTAGGTATAATTATTGTCTAGGGGACACGGTTTCTGTAGGAGAATGTATCAAAACTATGTGGTTGTTTTGCACCGTCATGGGTAAGTATATGTATATATATATATATATATATATATATATATATTTAATTATTATTATTATTATTACTATCTATGAGTTCATCTGAACATACTGAGTTTTGACACATTTTCCTGCTCAACTACGCATGATATATACATATATTTTAATGTTAAATTCATTGTTTTATATAATGCTAGGTTAAGTTCTATAATTGTATAAGTAATTTTTAAAAAACGACTGCCTGTTGAGTTTCTTGCGGCGTTTCTTCTCAGCAGTGGTCTGTCGTGATGTGATTTTTGTCGTGTGAAAGTGCCCGTGCGGCCTACTTACTGAATAAACATCTTTTATCTTTTTTTTTATCTTTTATCTTTTTTATACGTTATAAAAAATGTTGCCTACATTTTTCCGCATGAACAAGTGAATATTTTAACCCTTTACTTAATTTGTGACTAAAAAGAAAGGTAATTTTTCCTTAATCAACGAAAAGTTAGCAGTATTTGCTAATTACTTAAACTCTTTTCTGGTAAGCAAAAGTTTTTCTTTCTAACAAAATATAAAATTTAATTAAGTACTTCGCACCTTTAGGGCCGGTTTTAAAAAGGCCCGTACGTAAAAATGTCAGGTAAAATTTTAGTAACTTCATACAAGTTTTGACATTCCTTACCGAAATTTGACCTTACGGATCTTTATAAAACCCAGCCTCACAGTCTTTAAGTTACATTTTTTTAAAAACAACGTCGTTTTTAATACTAAGTAATTACAAACCGTTTTCGTAGTCTGTATAAAAGCAACATTTTTCAGCTTTTTCTTGTCATGCTTTTTACTCTAATGAGATTCTTAAGGTTAGTAAAACTTATAGTAAAATGAAACGAAATCGACTCTTAACTACCCGGATATTTTATTTTGAGGTTGTGTGCGTAATAATCGCTAGTATGATCCTGACGAGCTGCACTCGGTGGATATGATTGACCTTTTGACCTTCCCCAAGAGCCGTTCGGCGGCGGGTTCAAAGCGTCGTTTAGAGGCTCCTGAGGTTGTTGAAGTATGATATGAAATATGAACACCGGCTCGAGATTAACACATCGATTAAATGCACGACTTAATAGGTCGAATTAATCTTAGGTCGGCGACAGACAACCACAAATTATTGAGATCGCGACATTACACAATGACAATAATAAATGAAAACATGTTTTTCCGTTAACAGAGTTTATGTAAAAATAACAAGCTATTTTTCATCTATACAGTAAAACCACATTTTGATAGCACTCGGCTCACTATCGCTTTAACAAAAAAGTCAGTTAAATAAGTTTTTAAAAAGAAATGCAAAAAGTTTATTCCTGGTTTTGAACTCGGTATAAACAACTAATGTGTACAAAGTTACTAAACTCCAAAACGGGTGAAGGAAGCATTTAAAATCCTCATTTATCAATAGTCGATTTACCCCAAATTCTTTCAACAATGGAATACAATTTTGTCATATCTGTTTTCATATGTATTTCTGTCGGTTTGTTCATATATCCCAGCCTACACAGAGTTTTTTTTTAAAACGATGGGGTTAATATTTGACAGGTATCTTGCTAACGGATAATAGGCTTTTCAACGAAGTTTTACAAAAATAAAGGTAATCATGATCACTTCATACATACATTATAAATATTATAATCAAGATATTTAAAAATATAGTACTAGAAGAAAAAAAGGGGCGCCCTTAAGACATTATGAGCTCTGAAAATCAAATAATTGGATTTTATAATTCCTAATCTAAAAACAAATCAACTCGTAAATAACTCTGCTAATTTAACTTTCAACGAGATCCAACCACACGTTTTTGATATATCACAACAGCAAAATGTTTACCTCTGATTTCATAGTTTAAAAATACGCGTTTTGCTACGTTATATGAACGGAGCAGCTAAATGATTACGTTCTCGACACGTCCTCGGCCATTGTTTTTCACGAACTTTCGAAACTATATATAACATACTTATAATAAATTTTGTCGATGTTCTTTAACGATTTTATAAAAACCTCTCTAGCATAACTGTCACCTCGTAACAGTATTAAAAATCGCAGGCCAATCGAAAAGCCATTATTCATCTTTTATGTTTAATTTACTATCGTTCCGGCGAGAAATGGCAGAGAGATGAGAAATTACAAAATAAATGTATTTTCGCTTTAGGGCCAATTCTTTGTTGTACCTAGCGTAAGTATTCTTTTAAATGCAGGTTTTATTTATTGTAAGCACACTAAAATCTAGTAAGTACTTTTACAATTTAAATTTTCCAATGGCGATAAAAGCTAAATCGTGTCGTCAATATATCTTTTTTTTAACGCAATACTCGTATCCATAGACAAGACTCAACGTTAGAATTTTGTTAAGCTACGCCTCAAACAGTCCGATTGCTTTTCATATAGATGTACAGTCAACTACAAAGTCTAAAAATGTATTCACTTTACTGTACATTTAACGTATTACTATACACATATATAACATTAAACGAAACAGTTTTAGAGAATTTAGTGACGTAGGTAATAATATTTATACTAAAAAATACATAAAATAACACTAACAGCTCGGCCATCAGACCTCCAGTAGACCAAAACTGATTTATCGTACCACTTCTTATTGTAACACATATTTGGTTTTATATTATATCACAGTATGTTTAGTTACCATGTTTACGACTTATACTTTTAATTGTTAAATCTTAAATTATTTCCTGCAGCACTATCAGGTTTTCATTCTACAACAGTTTTGTACAAATTTTACAAAAATAAAGACGATTTCAGTATTTATTGTCTCCACTTTATCCAATGGACTATCCGTTCCAGTGCTCAAATTAAAATTACGAAGTTCGAAATCAAAGAATTTCAATTCGAGTTTTATCAACCGCCCCATAACGGCTTCGTACAATGGTCGTTTTATTGTTCACATCACACACATTTTTTACGTAAAAGATCAGTCAAAGGCCATTATAGCGAAATCTGTAATAAATCTTTGAAAGAAACGAGCAATTCCCAGGAACTGTCTTATTTCGTGTTATTTTTTGGGTAGGTAGCTCAAAACTACCCACTGCTTCTGTATGTACTGACGAGGAATTTTAGTATTTAGCAATTTGACATGATACGCTAATTTAAGTTTTATGTCAAGCTGCTAAACATTTAAATTCCTTGATGGCACCGATAATGGTGTTTTTATGTAAAGTCATGCCGTTGTAAAACGAATATTAAAAACAGATTTTAACTTATCCAACACGATTTGACATTCAGAATACGCAGCTTAACTGTATACATAACATGGCATTCTCCTTTTAGAAGTTTTTTTCCGAATAGAAGCTGAGTAGGAGTCTTGGTAATGTTAATTCCTGGCAGTGGCAGTATTGTAAACTAATGTCCAAGTAAGGAAAACCAAATATAACCACCTTGGGCACGTTTTTTAAAGCTACAAGTTACAATTTTACAGGTCTAAACTGGCAACACTGCTCAAATGGCTAGTCGTCATTGGTCGAGGTTGTGTCAAATGGAAACTTGTAACCGGTAAATTGTAATTTGTAGCTTTATAAAACAGGCCCCTGGTAGCTTGAGCAATGCCCCGGTGACAAAAGCATCTGTAGGTTAGGTTTTTTATAATATTTATTAACCTGCGTCGCTATTGCCTAACGCACTCGCAATCGCAATCGGCTTCAAAGTGGAATAATTGTTTTCATTTTGTATGAAGACTGGCCTTCGACTTTTAAAATGAAAACGATTGCGATTGCGAGTGCGTTAGACAATAGCTCCTCTGGATTGATTGATTGATTGAACTTTCCTAGATTGATATAGCATAAACCTAACCTAACCTACAGGTATAACCTCTGTAGGTATATCTCTTTAAACATTTTGAAAAGTTAATTTGCTTTTGAATTTTCGGACAAATAAAACAGTTGGAATTTCGGAAAAACTTACGATAGGATACCTGCCTCATTATATCTTATAAGTATTTGAACCAATTCCTTTAATACACATATACAATACGTAAAATAAATTAAGAGGTTCATTATATGAATCTGAAGTCCTAAATATGGGGGCGGCAAAATTTCCCTGCTGAAACCCACGCTACGCCTCGTGTACCTAGTTACCTAATCGATATTTAAGTTCCAGATGAATTTCGAGTGCAGGTGCGTGGGAGCGGACGATTGAATCGATTTGTTTAAAGTTGTTAAACGATTGAAGTAACTAGCACTTGAAACACGAACTCTTCCTATTATTGTCCATCCAGAGGACTTATTGCCTAACGCGATCGCAATCGCAATCGTTTTCATTTTGACAGTACGAAGGCGAGTCTGCCTTCAAAGTGAAAACAATTGTTCCACTTTGAAGTCGATTGTGATTGCGAGTGCGTTGGCAATAGCGACGCCGTTCATCAATAGTTCTAATTTTCCCTATCTACATAGTGTTTTTCGATGCATAGTAAAACAGTATTAACAAGAATCTGTTGTCTATCGCTTATACACTCTCTCTGGCATAACCGGATGTGTGCTAACTCGGGGCACAAATGCTAAAGTGATATAGCGAAATATGAAAGTGCCCCGAGTTAGCACACGTGTGGGCACAACAAATATACTGACAGAACACAGAGAAAGTGTAACACTCTGGTTTTTCAGTAAATTTGTTCGGTGATGGGCTGGCCACGTGTTTGCCACAGTATAAATAAAACAGTAGAACATCGTACGACTCGTGTGTGCGCGCCTTATATGCCACTACTGCCAAATTACAGAGCGCCGCCGGAG
This sequence comes from Acleris literana, assembly GCA_946894065.1. Classification (NCBI taxonomy): domain Eukaryota; kingdom Metazoa; phylum Arthropoda; class Insecta; order Lepidoptera; family Tortricidae; genus Acleris; species Acleris literana. The sequence goes on from OX335677.1 coordinate 7,694,524, forward strand.
ATTGATGGGTAAGTATACTTCGTCTAAGGATAGTATAGTACGAGCCAGTTGTCAGTGTGTCAATGTGTCATTGGTGTAAAAGCGCAAAATTGTAGAAATTTATTCCATGGAATATAGTAGAGTAGTATTTAAACTACCACATTATTTATACCGTGAATAATAATAAATCATAATATTCATAAGTCATACTGAGTCGTTATAAAAAAATGAAAATCTTTCGAGTATTCTGACGCCCACGTACCCGAGCGTGCGTGGTACGTGGGCCACAGATGAACTACTTTTCTGTTTTTATTTTGGAGCTGGCGTCTGGGACAATAATAACTATTAAATAGATCAAATCCAACGATATAATGGCGACCCCTTCTTTTGGAGCTGATATCTCTAACGGCCCAACCGATTTTCACGTAACCTAGCTAAGAACTATCCCGATTAAACCAGCTATCTTTAAAAAAAACGTCCAACGACAGACACACACTCTGTGTATCTCACGGACGCGCCCATAGTGTTGTCAGACGTCCCGATTTTCAGAGGTCAATGGACACGTCCCAATTTACCCTTGATCAGGACGCCAAATTGTCCCGATTTTAGTACATTCCTAGAGTGATCATGAATAAGATAACAACTGCAGGTCAAAAATGGTACGCCACATTGGTGGTTATAATGTTGTAAGTCGCGCGATTTTTCAACTGTATTATTTGTACAGTCCCGATTTTAAAACCCAGGTCCCGATTTTTTACTAGCCCAGTCCCGATTTTCGTAGGACTTGACCTGGCAACACTAGCGCCCACATACACATAAATACATATCTCATTAGCTTCATATCCTTTATTACCAAGAAAAAGATCACAAGGAATCAGAAAATATTTTGCATACCCTTTACAAGCAACAACCTCTCATTCAACGCTCCACTCCTAACGATGTGTCGTAGATATAATTTCTTAGATGTAGACATAGATATCGCACATTCAGAACAATAGTGACCTAATTGAGAAATTTTAAATTTCGAGTTAGGTCTCTATGATAATAAATTTATGACTCGAAGTTTGAAAGCACAAATTTTGAATTAGGTCACTATTGTTCTAAAGGTGCGATATATTCTCTGACAGCGCGAACAAATTTAGAACCAAATTAATGATACAGCCACATTTCTACTTTTGCATATTTATGCAATCATCTACACTTATTATTTACCGAAATGAAATGTAAATGCTGTGTACAATCATTATTGTGTTGTTACCATTTACGAGTAAGTCTTTTGTATAACCTTAATTTTAAATGCTTGGTGTTCAACATGTTATTGTACCTAATAAATAAATAAATAGATAAGCAGATACACACGTTACACTTACAACATTAATTTTTCCATCGGGGTTTAAAACTTGCAGACAGCCGTGATGTTTTATAAGTAACTACAACGCATCTCTCAGGAAACTAGAATCCAAGTTTATATACTATAAGATAAAATCGCCTCATTCCTCCTGACAATCTGATAAGACCTCATAAATTTAAAAACAAATATTAAACGGTTCGTTCTGTCTAATAAAATTTCTCCCGAAACGAAACAGATAAGAAAACATTCGTTTATGAACATGTGAACCGGACGTGTGGTTAGATCACAATTTGATTAATAGATTCCCAACGTATAAATATCCTGGCCAGTGATGTGCCGTTGTCAGTATTCCCATTTCCCAGAATACTACCACAATATTGTCGGCATCACAGGCAAACTAAATTATTTGCAAACAAAAGACAAACCTTGAATGGGTTTTGTTTAATAATCGTTTGCGAAATGCACATTACATAAGTAGATCTGCCCACGTAAATATGATATCATTTCCAGTTAATGCCATATCAGACCAACACAAATATTTCCAGTTAAATGTCTGTTATTATTTTCTATTATTGGTCGTGCTATATTTAAAGTACAGTCAAGTCCAAAAATATGTATTGAAAGAATCCTCTCATAAATTTATGTTGCGAACACGGACCTAAAATTTTAGGTCCGTGGTTGCGAAGTTCTTATTACGCTGGAATAAGCTGCATTGGAAGATATTTTTGAAATGTTGCGTTCTCCCATATTTTTACACTTGATTGTACGTACATTGATCTTTTTGCGTTAAAAAAAAATTGTTTGAAACTCTATTTTGGCCTACAATGACGCAAGTGGCTCGACCTCATCTTGCTGCCGAGCCCAAGATAAAAACAACGGAACAAACATTACAAACATAGCAAATATTTTCGTACATTGCGTTGAAATGTTACTGCACAATTATCGCAACGGCTTTGTGCTGCGGGTCAGGCGATGTTGTTGCAGGTGCCATTTTTCAAAATATTTCAAATACGGGAAATATTACAGAAAACTTATCAACATGCAATCACAGATCATAAGGTATCGCAGATTATAAGGGTATGGAGGGTATGTCGCACCGCAATTCGAAAAAAACGTTTGAGTGAAGTCGATGTTGACAAATACTGCGTTCCGTTTCACGGTGATTTTTAAAAGAGGTGTCCGAGAAACCCTTGAAAATAAGACTAGAAAAAAGTTTAAACTTTTAATACTTATTTCTTCTTAATTATTAACAGTTAATATTATTATTCGGTACTACTATCGAAGTGCAGTGCAGTTTTCTTTTTATTAGGGCTATCAAAACATTCCTCTACACGCATTTCATTTTTGCATATTACTTGACAAGGACAGGATACAGGAATCAAATGTTCCGCAAAAATATCAAAATATTACTTTTCTATTTATATTCTTAATTCCGGTTTCAGTTTAATATAGGGTTTCGTTCATTTTTAGGGTTCCGTACCAAAATGGTAAAAAAGGAACCCTTATAGTGAGACTTCGTTGTCTGTCTGTCTGTATGTCACAGCAGTTTTTTTCATAAACTATAGTAGCTATTAATTTGAAATTTGGCATAGTTGTATAACTTGCTTGCCCGCATCTGTTTTTAGTAAAAAAAAGTATGAAATTATTTTTCTAAGTATTTGTTAAGGGGTCTAGAATGGGGGGTTGAAAAATGAAAGTTATTCGATTATAGCAAACGGAGTGTCATATAAAAGGGCTCAGTCTGCACATTTCGAAACTATATTTTTTATAATTTTTCGGGACGTACTTTTTGATTTATACGCAAAAATGTACAAAAAATGACCGTTCCCCCCCTTATCTCCGAAGTTTATGGACCAAACAATCTGAAAAAATCCTGATTTAAAGATAATTACTTATATTTAACAGTAAAAATAAAATGAAGTTGTCAAACTTTACAGTTTTAGAAAAATTATCAAAAATCTTTAAAAATCTGTATTAAAATTTAGGCTAGTCAAAATGGCCCTTAATGCATAGATAAAGTTCATAACAAAGTAAGTATTTTCTTTTCCAACCATATTATCTTAAATACGGAACCCTCGGTGCGCGAGTCCGACTCGCACTTGACCGGTTTTTTTTTTGAATAATTTGGTTAATATTTTTTTGTGTTTATTATGATCAATAAACGTAACCGTTTCTAGTTGGCCCAAAAAAACTATCTCCTTCGAAGCTTGAATCACCTGATTAATTAATTGATCTATAGAAGTTTTGATCATGCAGCGGCATTTATACTGTGCAAAAGTGATATTTTTTATTACCGTGTTCAAGATAGGTACCTCTTATATTTTGTAGTCTTACTGGGAATTGGCAATATTAGTGGTATATTCTCTTTAGTCACTATGTCGTGATGGTCGAGAGAGCATCACGCGTTCTCTGTCGAAACGTTACTTAGGGCCTGTTGTTTGATCAGTAGTTAACTCAACTAATTGTTAAAATTAGAAAAAGGAATCGAAAATCTTACACATTTCCTTGAGATTTAACCATTAGTCACGATTTTTAGCAATTTGTTGGTTTAACTACTGATAAAACAACAGGCCCTTATAGTCAAAGTTATCAACAGTTAGCACAAGTTAGGTTCGACAACGAGCGTAGCGCGGAGGAGTGTCAGTTATAATTGTGATCATGTTATTAAAGGGCGCTGCATAGGTACGTAACGTGACCAGAGGCCCTACTTTGAAATTCGAAGTTCGAAGTTACGATAGCTTCATCCCTCTCTCTCGATTTAGTCTCGAATGACGAGTGACAGGGATGGAGCTAACGTAACTTCGAACTTCGAATTTCAAAGTAGGGCCTCAGAACGGGGACGCGACGGGGACGGGACGTGGTTGCATACTTTTTTGGTTTTCCCGTCCCGTACGTGCAATCCTTACGTATGCACATTCCGATACATTTTCTATGAAACAATATTGTCGTCTCGTCCCGTCCCCGTCCCGTCCGTGTAAATCACGTTATGTTATGCAGCACCCTTTAATATAGTGCGAGAGCCGAGCGAGCAAAGCGCGTGTTTTGCGGCAGTGGCGCGCGAAGCGCCAGATCTGAGTTACTCCTGTTCTGCTTGTATGCAAAAACCTCTCAGTATGCGCTGAAATTTGATAACTATGTGCATTATATATTCTTTTTTATTATTTGTTAAAATCTAACGGTAGCGTTATCAAAATGTACGCTATGTAATTATTTTATAAGTACATTTAGGTACCTACTTTGACAATAAAAAATATGCGTGATCAATGATACACAATAATATTATGCGTATAAACAACATGGTTAGATATATGATATACTTATAATATGGTAATCGTAAAGCTAATAAAATAATAGGCATTAAGTCCGCCATTTGTATTTACTTCTTGTACTACGCAATAAAGTTTAAATAAATAATGTAAAAAGTCAAAAATCCAAGCAAACGAAGTTGCGTTACTTAGTAAAGAGACCCTTTGAACGGATAACAGCTGACGTGCAGACTAATTACCCACATTATTTGTCTGTATTTCGAGGATCATTACTAGTTAACGTAGCAAAGTAAGTAGTTTCATAAAATGTTGCCGTCTGTGGCTTGTGGTCAAAGATGAAGTAAAACATAGATCGCGTGTAGCCAACTGTCAAGCGTACCACCTTTTTCTTCTGTGTACGACACAGTCATAGTATAAATAGAAAAGTAGCTCGACTCCGGCCCTTTAGGAGATTCTGATACCTATTGCCGCTCGGGCGTCAGGGTTGTCCAAACATGTTTTTCTATTTTAGTCACCTACTTGGCCATACTGTGATTTATAATCATGTTAATTTTCATAAATTACAGAAACCTAAAGTAAGTATAAATATTGTTAGGTACCTAAGTACGAAATTTAAATTATTTTACTTACATTCTTTTTATCTGTTGACACTAAATAATAATTATGTTTATTGGTATGTGACGTGATATGTAAATTATTTTTCGACCTTTTGATAATGCCGCTTTCGCGCAAGGCGGCTTCCTTTGACTACTTAGGTACCTACCTATTATTGGCGGCACGCGCCGTCGCCGCGCGGCTTCCTTAGAACATTAGCCGCTCGCTTTGGTTCTAGGCTTGTGCTTTGGGTACTAGGCAACGATAAGCATACTTATGTAGTGAAAAATACATACTTAATATGACTACATAGGTACATATAAAACGCCCAAGACTCAGAAACAAAAAATACCTACTTGCACTCATCACACGAATATTTGCCCTGACCGGGAATCCAACCCAGGACCGCTAGCTTCGTAAGCAAGGTCACTACTTACTTAGTCACTACCAACTCCAGAATGAAATTAGTAAGACATAGCCATCACATGATGATAAAAAATTATAACCACCTACCTAACTTTATAAAAAATATAGAAAAACCTACTGCATTTATTAAACAACTAAAACTATTCCTTATAGATAAATGCTACTACACATTAAACGATTATTTTAATGAAAGTTTCTAAATCTATATTAAGTTACGTTACGAGTATAAGAAGTGCAATAACATATAGTTCATAAAATTATTTTAAGTACCTATTGTTACCTAATAATAAATATAGCTAGCCCTCTCGTGTTGCTGCGCCCTTGCAGGGTGTCACATGTATGCCTATTCCTGTTTGTTCCACCTTGAATTGTAATGTGATATGCAATAAACTATTGAATTTGAATTTGAATTTGAACTACCTAGGCCATCCACGTCGTCACATGTTACCTGTCACGTCACACTCAATAACTTAAATTACCTACTTAATACGTATTTATTTCACCTAGGTATACTATAGGCAGGCCGGTACGAAATACCTTTTATTAAATCTGGATATAGTTGTACCTACCTAAGCTAGGTTTAGACATCCGTATACAGAACAATATTTAAGCGTTTTCGGCAGCGACATTGTCGCTCGATAGCTAAGTACGCGCGCTAAAAGAAAACGTAACCGAACGCAATGACGCCGCGGCCCCGACTAAGTTCCCTTGAAATTTCTTGAGATCTCGTTTCGTATCGGTTCGCCCCGCCACAGGGCCCATAGCCGCAAGCCGCGCGATGTACCTTTGTTTGAAGACGATCTACTGTTCTCTATACTGTGACACAGTTTTGTACCCATTTTTTATTGGTCAATACCCGACATGTGAACCCTACTAAATTAAGACGAATGGATACAATAAGCGGCTAGTCGGATAAAGAATTAAGAAAAAGTGTCACTTAATTTAGTCGGATTACTGTTGTTGTTCACTGTCTGTTCGCCCATCAGAATTTCAAAATAATTCGTAGAAAATATATGAATTGAACTAGTTAACAGTTTAATATTCAAATATAGTTTAAGTGCGATGCGAAACAAAGAAAATGATGCTCAAAATATAAACTTTCACAGGTGAGTGATGTTTTACAATAAATCTGTTGATTTTTGGCCATAAGGCGGCCGCTTTGCAAGTATAACTAGAAACATTATCGTGGTATTACATCTTGTAATGAATACAAAGGCACTATGTGTAGCAAATGTGCATTTTTACTTAATCAATAGTGCTTATTAAAATTTATATCGATAAGTAAACTTTCGATATTTTGATTGAGTACATGAGTCAATTAAGTCAATGGGTATGTGTTTAAATATCAAAAACTGAATACATTTTGAGTTAAAATAGCGATTTTCGGCATCGCTAGTTAAAAAGCCGATGTTTTAAATGTCGAAAGTATTTGTTGGGTATGTTTTTGAATGTCGAAAGTTACAACAATTAAAGTTAGTTATTCTAAACGTTCGGTTTTTTGCGTTGTGTGCCTTTTAGACATAGGCATGGCATAACTATTGTAGATATTTGGATCGTTCGTTATTCATGTTCAATATTTTAAAATCGCTGTTTTAATTTAATATGTATTTTATCCGTACCTACATATCTATCGATCGGTACAAGAGTCTACTATGTGTGATATTAATTATTTGTATTGTTTCAGATTTTCAAAAGCCTCGCCAGTCAGAGAGGAATGGCTGAAATTTGTTTGGAGCGGTCTGCGTGGTTGGAATGGGACACCCCGAAAAAGTCACCGACTACGTTCGAAACATTTTTCAGCAGACTCATTTATTATGAAGGCTGATAAAAGACTTCAAACAGAAATGGTTCGTCGTGGTTTCAGAAGTTGCAATGCAATCTGGCATCAAAAAAGGGTCACAAACTGTTACTGTTCCAATTACTTTTTGTAAGACTCATCATTATTAAAGATAAGTATATAATATAAGCCGTAAGGCGATATCTCCGACTCAATAGCCAAAGCAGATACAACCCTCTCCCGTTAGTAATAAGGTTGCACTTGCTTCAGGAGTTTTGACAGAGATACCGCCATTTTCTTAGCAGAGATGTTACTTTATATGTCTCGCACTGATGCAAATGTAACCTGTTCAAGTTAAATAGACGAAGAATGTTGTTGTATTCTGCTTCGATAGGTACTTAAGAGGATTGTGAGGACAATACAATAGTGAATACCATACGAAATGCGGTAACTAGGGCTTCCATTCCGTAATTACGGAATTTCGCAATTCCGTAATTACGGATTGATTTCGGACCTTTTTTTAATTACGTTATTGTAAGCCGCAATTCCGTAATTACGTATCTTTACTTGTTTATTGGAAAAACTGACGAGAATAGATTCAATTTTATTCTAAAATACATTAAATCATACATAGAATACCTAACTTACAAGGAAACGGCACATGAACCCCCGCGTACTACTAGCGCAAATTCGCTGGCAGGAGTTAGTATCTCTATAAGTATGTCTATCGTTGTCTAGTATCCCATAGTACAGTCAGGGACTTTAATTGTTATGCCACTATGGAACCCTGTCGCATAATGTTAATCATTCATTTAAGCGTAAGTAATTGCTATCATGTGATTTGAGGCTGTCATTATGACAGGGTTCCATAGTGGCATAATAATTAAATTCCTTGACTGTACAAAACGGCTTAGTTTGGGACTAGGTTTATTTGTGTGACATTGTCCACTGATATTTTTTTTATTTTTTGATAGGTAACTCGGGTATATTTCGTTCATTTTTCGCAGTTTTTTGCAATCGTTAACGTCCGCTGAATGCAACTTGTCGGCAGACTGATCGGACAACTCGTTGTCGAATTTAGAGGTGTGTTTCGTTCAAAGATAATATTGATCCAGTTTCCGTTATTTGAATGGGTTAAATCTTTGAATACATGTGTAAAGGTGGGTTTAGACCAAACGAGCGAATGCTCTAGCTAGAACATGTTTTGTCTTTATTTTTGCAAAGAAAACGTAAGAGATAATGCCATAGAATTCTTGTTCATTCGCTTAGTCAAAACCCACCCTATCTATCGGGTCATCGGACAATGCAATGTTATGGAGTTTTACAGCTAATGATGAAGTTCTAAGGTGGTAACAGAATCTCCGCTATAGGTACGGTCACGAACGTTAACGTCACATGACCCATTTCAAAAAATATGTTTGTAGTCATTACAGATGCCAAGTCATTTGTAACTTACACGAAACTCAACCTTATTGTTGATAAATGTCAGACTGACTTTGGACCTAAGGTTGGTCACAAATTAAAGTCCTTAACTGTACTTATAACATAGATCTACAGAGTTTCGTTCGACTCTTTAGGTTGCTCTTAATAACGAGCTGTTGACTGGGAAAAAAGGGCAGTCAGTTAAAAATCTTGTTTCATTATATTCTCGTATTAAAGTCTTCAATGTTGTCACCCTTATACATTAAATACGATGACATCTAAACTCACTAATATAAAACGGACTTTTTATACTTTTGCTCATCACAGCAAAACATTTTCACGTAGACTATAAAGACAAAGCACGTCTCGTAGAAAAAACTTCTGGAATAGGTATACGCTAAAATTTAAATGTTGTCTAAGTTCAAATCCATTTTACAGACAATAAATGCGAAAACTTTACTCAAGTGGCAAACCAAATTAAAAGAAAACAAGAAGTTTCTTGAACAAGATTAAAACCTCCATTTCGAGTTCATCGAACGAAAAACAAACGGCTCCAATTCACAATGTGAGTACTGCGTTTGCTTTGGAAATTAGATTTTGATTAAATTTGCATCAAGTTCCAACGCTTTCAATGATTTTAGCGATTGCTATATCGATTAGATTTGGTTCCTAAAAGTGTTTTCACACTGCAACGGATTTGAATCCATGAAAATGGGGTACAAACATTTTGTACGAGTATGGTGCGTCTGGATTCTCAGATCGGGGATTCAATTAGTTCTACAGCATCTTGAAATATAATAACAAACTTAAGGAGGATGGGCTAATCAGCCCTTATGATAATAAGGACAAGCGATATGTCACCGGATCTAAATTGTAAAACTTTTAGTATGGAAGTAGTATCAAAATAGAATATCGTCGCAGATTGTGAAGGTTTTTTAATTGTCCATGATTTTGTGTCATGATATTTTAGTTTTGTATACGTTTTCTTATGTTTTTTGTGTCATTCTGGTTTAGCTATGTGAGCATTATGTTGACGACTTTGGTTTGAAAAATTAGTAGTCATTTTTTACTTGGTATGTCGATATTTGGTTGTTTTCTGATGCGTATTTATAAAATAAAACATTTAAAAACCGTTGGTCAGAACCCAATAATCAATCATAAAACGCAATAACAATAGAAATTATCGTATTGATGAAATGTCTATTTGTCTTGCCATAACTTTTTTTACATCTAGATTTGACAAATCTCGACCTACAAAAAAATGGAGTACATAAAAAAACCTTTCCGATATTATGTCGCTTATTGTTATTGCTTCCAGGGCTGGTTTCCGTATAAATCTGCCCATCTTTCTTTAATGCATAACCTATTGTATAAAATTAATTTAGAACCATAGTATATATACGATCTTAACATTATTTTATGTTTTTTTTTTTTTTAATCCTCCCTCACTATCCCCACACGGAAACACGAGAGGTGCGAAGACTCCTGCTTGGTGGTAAGTTTAAGGGTATAAGATGGTGGTAGCGATCCTGACACGACCAGAACATGTATTTTATAGGTAGGGTTACCATTTAGGAATTTGAAAGACCTGACAAAAAGCCTGACATTTCGATAAAAGTCCGGACTATTTAGTCACAAAATGGAAACATTACTCACTTGGTTAGTGGTATGGCAGGCATGGTAGCAGACGCTCGCATTGCGCGGGGGTAGGATGCGGAGTGCGGGATTTGTAGTTTTATTACTCATATTCCATCTAATTAAAAAAACCAGACAATTTAAAGAGCCGGACAAAGTCCGGACTAGAGTCTAAAAGTCCGGACATGTCCGGATTAATCCGGACGGATGGAAACCCTATTTATGGGGACGATTTATTTGGGTATCCCTTGAATCCTTAATAAAGTATCGGGCTAGTTAACACTTCCTGCAAAAAAGTTTTATGTCATTGTTCACTTACGAAATTACCATCGGCCTAAATTAATTTCCACATTTCACGTTTACATCTAAGTAACGTGATCCATAAAATAAGGGTCCGAGGAGAACTTCACGCCATTTTTCACGTCACGACGACATTTTGTCAAGTAAAATTACTCTATTTCGCATCAAGAGACTCGACAAAACACACATACTGTCAAGAAGTATCATGTCTCGAGTTAATCGAATCTTGCTCGGTTGACTCTCCCTTGGTAGGGTTTTATTTTAAAGACTTTTTCTGTTTATCACGTTTAAGTACTGTGACAAAGACGGACGGACAATCAAATTAGTGATAAAATATAAGTTACTGTGGATAGGTAAGCCTAGTGGATTTCATTAAGGTGGTCTTTGTAACATTTCTAAATCACATTTATATTCGAGACTAAAAAGGATTTTTCTTCAAGACAAAGTAAAATCAAGTATTAAAACATTTAAAAAGAATTGACATACTATGACGACCCATGTCGTTAATTAAATAGGTTCCTATATTATTTACGTAATTAGGATATTACATTCTAATTCTAAAGAATAGGTAATTTTAAGAGATCAATTTCAATAATGTTGTATTTGACCCAATAGTTTTGTTTTAATATCTTTATTTATTGAGCAGACATTTTATGGATGACATGATTATGCAAAATGTGGTTACAGAATTATCAACAAGCTTTTAGAGTTGTTGGCAATTCTGTAGCTCTGCCTACCCCAAACTGGGAATAGAGGCGTGAGTTTATGTATGTATGTATGTATGATTATTTTAAATTTTAAAGTCAAATATAGCTTAAATATACTTTTGTCGAAAAATCCGAAATAGATAAACATTTAAAAAACATAATAATGCAAAACGGCTTTAAAACCCTATCCCTCGAAATGGTTTTCGAAAGCGGGCTGCACACGTAGAGTTCGGACCGCGGGAAACGCCACCCGCCATTCCAATCTTCGCGCCGAACCGTACGTGTAAATGCAACTGGACTGGCGCGTGGAATGGCGCCTAGCGTTTCCCGCGGTCAAAATTGTGCCGTGTAAAGGCCGCTATAGAGTAATCGTAAAAATATGAACAATCCTAATTGTAACACCTTATAATGACGATAAAATTAGCCGTTTTATAAACAGCAAGCGTAGTATGGTTGTGTTTATCGCGTGACAAAATGTGGATAAAGCATCCGTCACTCTCGTTCTAGGTACATAAACGTGTCAGAAAGTATTCCCATTTTTCACTAGATAAACGCAGCCGTATTAGGCCCCCAGGTAACGATTAATAAAACAAAGTTAAATGAAGGCCGCGACCATTCCATCACATTTTTTTCACCTGAACAATAATTAAATAATACCCTTTTACTAAGCCTCCGCTGTCCGTCCGTCCGTCCGTTAATCCATCTGCCAAAAGCGGGCTGTATTTCATGAATTGTAATAGCTAAAAAAACACGATTATAAATCAAAGGGGCTTATAAGAAACGTGATTATTTTGACGTTTTTGCTCAACTTTAACAATTTAATTTTCAAAAAGTGAACAAGAAGTGAGTGTATTGTCTATTTATTTGAAAAAAAAAATACGATTATTATGAGTATAATTAATCGAACCAAAATGTGCCTAAAACACCTAAATAAAGGCTATTACGGCCTTACATATAAAATAACTGTAATGGCTACACTAGCGGCTAAAGCCTAAATTAGCCGCTAAATGGTGCTGGTTTGAGGATTAATCTCGGCCATTATTTCATATTCTCAGCTAGCTCCAGCAGTTTTATAAATGTCGGGTTTTCTACTAAAGTACAGTCGTTTAGTCCCTTTTAGAAAATCAACAAAATAGCTATAGGTATAGAACCCGACTTTAAAAAAGGGATAACGTCTTTATCTATCCCTCTGTAATCTCTAAGGGCTAAATGAGTGTACCGATTTTAATGCGTTCCGGAGGCTGTTCTTACCCAAGTTAAAAGTATCTATATCAATTAGATGGTCTGTGCGATTGTGGAATCTGCCACTGCTGATATAAGGAAGTCTCAATCTGTTGCGTCGCTTAAATCTTTACTAAAAAAGTAGTAACTGGTTTGTCTCTTGCTCTTGAATAAAGACTACATTATTAGGTATGTCCTCTCTGGTGTGTTTGTTGACAATAATAGAGGGCTAATTATGGAATGGTTGCAGAAACAAAATAACTAAATAACAATTGACATAATTTTTGTTTCTAGGTTTCGATTTCTAGGATAAAATGTGTTCTTTTATAATCAGTTTTTATATTAAATATATAATTAACTTTATTACTTATACATATACGAAGGGAATCTTTAAACGGTATCAAAGGATTAAGAGTTTAATCCATTTGGCGAAACAGATTACGTTACCTTGAGTTATTGATGGTTTAGCAATCGCTTTTGCATAACTTACTGAAAGCAACTAAGGTAAGTTCAGCTTCTACATTCAATTTAAACTTTCTACTAGCTCGGCCGAGACGGTGAAAATATTAATGACCGAAGTGATAATTATAATAATAATACTATTACCGAAATAAAACTAGTCTTAACCCGACCTATAATTAAAAGGGATGAGTTCGCCTTTGTAAATCCCATCCGTATTTTTGTCTATTTTATAATTGTTATCTTCTTTGTTTGTACAATAAAGTGTTCACACACATCCCTACATACATCGCTCACTTAATAATAAACCGGCTTAACTCAAAATTTGGAAAAAATGAGTTTTAGTAATAAAACGCCATTAATCCAATAGGACTATCATGTTTCTTTCTTTGAACGGCCATAATCGAGCGAGAACAAGAGATAGCCTTAGTTAACGCGTTTAATTTTTAACATATTCGCTAATTTGGTTTTGTTCTAAAGCGGCTTACTTGAGACATGAGCCAGCCGCCGTCGAAATAGGACGGCGCTTGCGTGTGGCAATCGGATTTATATCGATATTTCTTTAAAGATCATGTAAGATTTTCAAATATTTTTTGTGAAATATGCGCACATTTTGAGTTAATTCGTTTTATTGTACAAAATGTTCCAGACTTTGTGAAGTAATCATACTTAGCCCGTTACATTTTTAAAATCTATTTCATGTTCGTTGTGTCATCTCGAAAAACGCTAGTTTATTTTTATGTAATAAGGCATTTTGCTGTGGCTTTTTTGTAATATGTCAATTTATTAGTTACATACCTACGTCATATTCTATAGTTACATTACAACATAAGCTTTTTTTAAATGAAATTTATTGTATTGTTCGTGATATATTTGTGTTTATTTCGTTTTACCAGTAACACAAATACAGAAAATAAAACGTTACGCAGGGAAATCATGAGATAATGGTGTACGCATTTACAATACCAAAAAAAAGATTCAAGATACGAGAATAAGCTCATATCAGCTTATTCATGCCAATTATCTTTACGTAATTGTATCCTAATAATCCGTTAAATAAAATTACATTGTTAATGAAATTATTGGTTTTTGGTCTAGATATATCAGGAGGATAAAATAAGAATCAATATTATACATCTCAAATGATTCATTTTTACCAAGTGCTTAATTTTAAAATACCTCCATTCTGGCATACAGTGTAATATATGCCAGAATGGATTCTAAATCATTTTAGAATTCATTTAAAAAAGTTATTCTTAAAGCTGACTATCATTTGTCTGTGCGTAATATTCAAAAGATGAACATAAACATGTTTTTTTTCTGGAGAGTTAGGTTTTTGCGGTTTTCATGTTCTTCTACAGGGATTATTACACATTGTATACGCCTAAGTTTAAGTAAATCTTCAAAACTTAGTAAGATAGGGAGAATAAAGTACTTGCGAGGTTTTTAACTTCGTAATGTACCCACTTTCTCCACTATTGGTCATGAGCAGTCAGGTGGACGGGTGGAGGAATGGAACATGTCCATGAGTACATATACTTAGGCCAAATAGTCTCTTTCCAGTCTCGACAATACCAGGAGGTCGCAAAACTCACCGAGAACGCCTGGAGGAGTTATTGGTCGATGAAGGTAAACCTTCTAACGTCACTTAAGCGTAAACTAATGGACATTTGCATTCTTCCGATCCTGACCTAAGGAGCGCAGACTTGGTCTTTGACAAATATTCAGAAATCTGGCCTCAAAGTTTTTCAGAGAGCCATGGAGCGTAGCATTTTGGGAGTGAAATTGACAGACCGCATCAGGAATACCACACTACGCTCCAAAGCTAAAATAGTTGATGTAGCCCAAGCAACCTTCAAGCTCAAACGGGAATGGGTTGGGCATGTCTGTCGCATGCCAGAGGAATTGTGGGCTAAAGTGTGTACCAAATGGGTCCCACGTGATAAAATTCAGCGTCGTCGCGGCAGACCAAGACGACGTTGACGAGATGCTCTTGATGCCTTCTATCAAGACGGATGGGAGACTGCCCAAGATAGGGCTACGTGAAAGGGAGGGAGGGAGGCTTTTGCCCAGCAAGAGGACATTATAGGATGTTAAATAATAATAAATAACTGTGCCTACAATCTTTAAATTAAAACTTTGCGTATCGTAGCTGTTCAATGAAACCACTGACCGATTATTTGTTACAATTAAATTTACTTAGTGATCATTAAATCCTTACTGATCTCCGCCTTAGTCACCCAGAACTAAAGCAACTAAAACGTCGCTCTCCGAAAGATTCAACCATAACTGTTATTAATTTGTTCATTACGATTGTACTACTCTACCTTTTTAGTTACTTTCTATATTTGTATCCTGTTTCTTCTCCTAATAAAAATAAATAATAAAAAAACGATCGCCAGACTCATTTGGCATAAGGCAGTCTAGTTTTAAGATTATCAATTAATGGGCTTTTAGCATTTAATTATACGTATGTATTTTTTAAAAGTGACACAACTTAATTTATTGTGAAATAAACAAATATCTGAAGAATAAAAATATAACAAGATAAAATAAACTAAAACTTGGTCAAATGACCGTCAATATTCTGCTATGAAAATAATTATGAATAAGGGGGTTAGTGTTAATACAGTGGTCGTTCTTTGGCTGGCCCTGGACAAGATGCATTTTGCGAACGTTATCGTTTATGAAAATGTATAGGATTGACGTAAGCTGTCGTGTCGAGTGCATGTGTCGTGTACGTACATTATGACTATATTTTTTAAATCGTTTACGTTAACGTTATGCATCTTATCTAGAGAGAGCCCTGTACCTTTACGCTGTAATAACGAAGTATAGTATCTTGTAGTGTCGGTAAAAACTAATCCGAGACGCTAGAGCAGCCCGACCGACAATATCTGGATGGAGTTAAACTTGTCTGCTTTGCTTTGTAAGTTATCATCGACGGGCTATGAAGGATACCAAATAATGCTTATTTTTTGAAATAAATTTGATGTTTTTAGCTGATTAAGCGGTGGTAGGACCTTGTGCGGGATCCAACCACATTACTACCAGAATCGTGCTTATTAACCTACCGCTAAGCAAATGTGTTTGCATTGTTGTGTTTCAGTTTGGGATTACACAACTAATTGGTGAAATAATAAGCATAGAATTATGTCATTAAGTCTTCAGTATTAACAACACAATGGCGGTCATGAATTTGTAATGATCTATGCTCCATCCTTTTTAGGGTCCCGTACCCAAAGAATAAAAACGGGACCCTATTACTAAAACTCCGCTGTCCGTCTGTCCGTTTGTCCGTCTGTCTGTCACCAGGCTGTATCTCATGAACCGTGATAGCTAGACGATTAAAATTTTCACAGAAGATGTATTTCTGTTGCCGCTATAACAACAAATAATAAAAACCGAATAAAATTAATATTTAAGGGGGGCTCCATACAACAAACGTGATTGTTTTGCCGTTTTTTGCTCGATATTAATAACGGCAACAGGTAGACGCTTGAAATATTCAAAGAATATTTAGTTGTATATTCATTTTAAAGATAAATAATTAAACTAAAATAAAAACAATATTAAAGGGGTGCTCCCATACAACAAACGTGATTTTTTTGCCGTTTTTTGCTAATGTTGTATAGATAATGGTACGGAATCCTTCGTGCGCGAGTCCGACTCGCACTTGGCCGGTTTTTATTTATTTATAATTGCGTATTACATTTGTTTTGATCGGGGAAATTGCATCATTTCATTTTAGATAAAATATTTTTGTATCCAGCTAAAAACATAATATTGACCCGCACCGACTTATTGTTGCGCCGGCGCCTCGCTTCAGAGTGACTTGACCAAACCTCGGCCGAACGCACTTCTAGGATATCTTCTACGATAGTATAATGGTAACTTACTAGGTTAGGATATTACCAACCCCAAATTAAAAATAAAACGCTATATTCCACATTCATACGAGGAAACAAACATATATTTATTATTAAAATGATCTAACACAAAATGTACATCACTGTTTGTCTTTATTATTTCACATAAACCGCCTCATTTAGAGTTGAGCCTTTTTTAATGTTAAAACTTTGGAAATATTTTAACAATAAAGAGTAGCATCTTCGTAACTTTTTTTTGTTTACTTTATAATAAATCTTAAATACAAACATGTACCCTTGTTTTTAAGTAAAAGTTTGAGTATACATATAGTGTAAAGTATGAAGGTATTCCAAAAAAACTACGTTTTAACCATTATCGGCTTCAGGATATACATGGCAAGTACGAAATTATGACTTTTTAAACTTTGAACTCAATTTGCCACAATTTACCGTTTTTGAGTTAAGCCGGTTTATTATTAGGTGAGCGACATGCATAATTATACCCAGATAATAAAACATACAAATGTTCAAATAATAATCTTTCCCTAGGTACAATGCTGCGACTGCGATAAATTCAAAAGAGAATTCATTCCATGAAAATACGAAACAATATTCCACCTGTGACTGCCTTTCTCATCTAATCAATATTGTATCGGGTCCAGTAAATCAGAGCTACATGCGTCGGCGCATTTATGTTTAGCTGGCATGTGATTCTCTTAGGCGTATCTTTAACAACTCGCTCGACGCAATATTAACCGGTTAGTTTAAGTAGGTAGTCCTGACGAACAAAACACATTTTACCGCGTGCATTCGCAAAGTAAAAATAACCCTGATATAATAATAATAACCCAAGTCAAAAGTCTTTAAACCAGTGTGTGTTGCCAGTGATGACTTACGGATCTGAGACGTGGGCGCTAACAATGGGCCTTATAAGGAAGCTCAAAGTCACTCAGAGGGCTATGGAGAGGGCCAAGCTCGGGGTTTCTCTGCGTGATAGAATCAGAAATGATGATATCCGCAGTAGAACTAAGGTTACCGACATAGCCCGAAGAATAGCCAAACTTAAGTGGCAGTGGGCGGGGCACATCGCTCGCAGGACTGATGGCCGATGGGGTCAGAAGGTTCTTGAGTGGCGTCCGCGGACCGGGAGACGAGCTGTAGGTAGGCCTCCAACAAGATGGAGTGACGAGACGACCTTGTAAAGATCGCGGGAACGCGGTGGATGCGAAAAGCACAAAACCGGTCTGAGTGGAGAGCCAAGGCTCTCCCAAGGGGGAGGCCTATGTCCAGCAGTGGACGTCTTTCGGCTGACATGATGATGATGATGAATAATAACCCATACTTTCAGAGCTGATATCTCTCCCTAGTAAGAGCGGCTTACGGATGCAATATGGTGACGAAAGCATAAGATCGATAAGACTTTTATTAATTTACGAGTACTATTTTGTATATGAAAAAGTATGCAGTTTTTGTTATAAATCGGTACATTTTTGTTATAAATCGGTACATTTTTGTATATTATTTACATTTTCGCTATAGAAGTGGATAGTGAACTTTAAAAGGAATAGACTGAAAATACCTAATATAGAAATAATTATGATTATTTACTTCAACAATAAAATTCTATAACTTTTTTGCAATGATGTCCCCTTTTTAGGGTTCCGTAGCGAAATGGCAAAAAACGGAACCCTTATGGATTCGTCATGTCTGTCTGTCTGTCCGTACGTATGTCACAGCAACTTTTTTCCGAAACTATAAGAACTGTTACTGACTGTAGATACTGTTGAAACTTATTGAGTAGATGTATTCTGTGAACCGCATTAAGATTTTCACACAAAAATAGAAAAAAAAAGAACAATAAATTTTGGGGGTTCCCCATACTTAGAACTGAGACCCAAAAATTTTTTTTCATCAAACCCATACCTGTGGGGTGTCTATGGCTATAGGTCTTCAAAAATGATATTGAGGTTTCTAATAAAAAAAAAAACTAAACTGAATAGTTTGCGCGAGAGACACTTCCAAAGTGGTAAAATGTGTGTCCCCACCCCTATAACTTCTAAAATAAGAGAATGGTAAAACTAAAAAAAATATATGATGTACATTACCATGCAGACTTCCACCGAAAATTGGTTTGAACGAGATCTTGTAAGTAGTTTTTTTTAATACGTCATAAATCGTAAACCGCAATTTACCTTTCACGGAACCCTTCATGGGAGAGTCCGACTCGCACTTGGCCGCTTTTTTAATTTTCAATTGTAGTCATATCAATATCCGTCAGCAGCCAATTACTCTCTTGCTAAGAACCATCCCGATCAAACTAGCTTTCTTTAAAAAAACGGTCAAGGGCGATTCTGTTATGAACTTTATTTTCTTTGCAATAAGGGCCATTTTGACTAGCTTACATTTTTATAACGATTTTTTTTATAATTTTTCTGAAACTGTAAAGTTTGACAACTCGCGCGCAAAATATGTATCTTTAAATCAGGAACTTTTCAGATTTTTTGGTCCATAAACTTCGGAGTTAAGGGGAACGTACTTTCTGGCTATAAACCAAATATTATAAAAAAATAGTTTTGAAATTTACAGATTGAGCCCTTTCATATAACACCCCGTTTGCTATAATCAGATAGGCAACTTTTATTTTCTACCCCCATTCAAGACCCTTTTAAAATATTTAGAAAAATAATTTCATATTATGTAATACCTTTAAATGAGCAATATATATAATCTGAATCTCGGAAACGGCTCCAATGATTTTGATGAAATTTTAAATATAGGGGTTTACGGGGGCGAAAAATCGATCTGTCAAGTTGTCATCTTCGGGAAATTTCGTTTTCAACCCGAGCAACACTCGGTCTTCCAGGTACTATTTAGGTACTAAAAACAGATGCGGGCAAGCAAGTTCAACTATGCCAAATTTCAAGTTGATAGCTTCTATAATTTCAGAGAAAAACTGCTGTGACATACAGACAGACAGACACCGAAATCTCACCATAAGGGTTCCTTCTTTACCATTTTGGTACGGAATTACGATGCCACAGACAGACACATACGGTCACGAGCGTTAATTTGGGACCAATTTCAAGAAAAATATGCTTGAAGCCGTCAATGTCATTAGAGATGCCAAATCATTCGTGACTTATAGGAAACTCAACCTTATTGTTGTAGAATGTCAGATTGACTTTGGACCTAAGGTGGGTACCAAATTTAATCTCGTGACTTACATAGATACCTACACAATCACAAACCTACAGATTCATACGATATAGCAGTTTACGTGACGGTTGCGTAATGACAGGCATTACATCATGAGTGTAGTCTATGAACCGAGCCGCAAGGCGAGTTTCATAATAGATCATATTATAAGTACTCTAAGATGGGTTCAGAAGCCGAAAGGCCAGCATTACCTTACCTGTGGTATTAGGTGACAGCGATGACAGCTGTAACGTAATTATGAAATAACGTTATCGAATATTGTAAGGTAATGAGATCCAAATTTGGAACACCTTCCAAAATTAACAGCTGTCATCGCGCCGTCACCTACGACCACAGGTAATGCTGGTTATTGCCTACGGGTTTTGAACGCATAATAGAGGACTTATGATATGAGTGTAGATAAAAAATATAACACCCCTCTTTTTGCGTGGGGGGTGTTTAATTAAAAACGCTGAACCCTGCCGCAACTATGCTAACAGCTTCCCTGTCCCATTAATCACGTATGATTCACGAACGCAGTTTTGTCCCTGTCACCTCTATTTCTACTGGGTAAAACAATATCGCTTTTGACGCGTTATGGTATTATTTTTAACTCGTTCGCCATTACTGTCAAGTAAATAAGAGCTACCAAAACGTTGACAATACGATAGCAGGTCAAGGACAATATGATTTTTACCGCGTATTCCCAGGGAACCTGTTAAAAACTAGTAAATCCGTGCCTGCTCTAATCAATAGCCATTATATTCGTTCATATTTGAGTATATATTTACTTTCCCTTAATTTGTCGTCAAAATGAAACACCAAGTTTAACGTATTTAAGAGTCACTTCGCTACAAACCAGGTTGCTGACCCGAATATAAATCGAAAAAGTCCCGCGGGACATTCTCCAGAGATAACCAAATATCTTATTGATAAGGGCATTAAGGGATCGTAACTATTTTTTTGTGAATAGAATTTCCCGTTCCCTTCCCGAGAATTTGTAATATATTTTGGGATTAGAAACGTCCTTTATAGTAACACCTACTACTTATTTTACCTACCTACTATCTACTTGTGAGCTAAATTTCGAATAAATCCTTTTAAAGCTTCTTATGCGCCACGGATTTATTCCCTAACACCTTCACAAATTCACCTTAGGGTGACAAATCAATGGTGCAAGTTTCTCGAATTGATATCAGTGGAATTTAATCCTCTTTTCCACCCACTTTCTTATTGAATATGCCTCTTATTGCCTACTCGATGCATGACAACGTTTTACTTTCTCAATCTCTCAAAGGTTAAGGAAGTAACCTCTGAGGGCCCTGCCAAGATGCATTGTGCTAACTAACGTTTCTATTCGATTCGTTTTTAAACCAATCGCGTCACTGGTAGATGACGTGATACAAAAAGTCACGTGATCTATCAGTGACGCGATTGGTTTAAAAATGAAACGAATAGAAACGCTAGTTAGCGCAATGCATCTTGGCAGGGGGTCATGGCTGCGTTTATGGCGTGACAAAATGTGTATAATACATCCGTCACTTTCTGACACGTATACAAGTACGAGAGTGACAGATGCTTCATCCAAAATTTGTCATGCGATTAACGCAACCATACTAGGCGCGCAGAACTAGAACCTGCGCGGCTAGCACATGTTGTCTGCGACTTGGTTATCGCTCGGATCTCCCTTTCTTCTTGTGCTAACCGTGGGAAGAGATTGTTTCTTTTTCTTTTGTACAATAACGTGAATACATCATAAAATACTAGTAATAATGAAATTTTATAAGCTGCTTTCCCGCTTTTCTATTATAACCTCCAGAGCTTTCTTGTAGCGGTTATATAATTAATTTATCTTGCATGAAGTTAAATTGTAAAAATAAATTAAAAAAGATAAACAACTATCATGGGATGGGCAGGGGAATAGATATTTCACTTTATTAAAAAAAAAACTTTATGGCAGGCCTTTCTCACTGGAGAGTAAAAGAAAGCCCCGTCAAGATTAAGGACTGCTCGCGAAAGTTAAAAGACTAACATTGAAATGCGATGCTAGTCACGGACGGGGAATTAATGGATCTCAACGTCGAAAGCGCCATATTGACTGTTCAAGCAAGCTATTTACGATTATAATCGAATCAAAAAGTTACGCTCGTGACTATACACATTTCTCGCACATTTTACGAAAAATCAAAGTCCACATAGTTTGGCGTGATGAGTGTATTTACTGATTTCGTATAAAAACGGCTAATTAACAAAGGGATCCGTAAAACCACGCCGAAAAAAAACTTTTCTAGTATGGGGGCTCACTTTAATTTTAAACTTTTTTTTATTATTAATTTGTTGTTATACTTGTAATAGACACTATAGTAATACACACAGAGAAATTTGCAAGTGTCTATCCGCCCGCTAACAGGCACGCACGACGGACGGACGGACAGCGGAGGCTTAGTCCCGCTGACACCCTTTCGGTACGGAACCCAACGCTTTTATTTATAGGAGGTTTTATATGAATTCCTGGATATAAAATACACTTAATAGCAATGAAAACGGGTCACTTTCTATGGAAATTCTATACAATGTGACCCGTTTTCATTGCTCTTGACTCTACTTGACACGGAAGCTGACTCAGCATTAATTTTGTCGTAGAAATAGAAGATAAAGCACGATTTTAATGTAAATTACCATTAATTATGGCAGGCTAATCGTAACACGTCCTTGAGTGGTTAAGAAGAGTTTAGAACAGAAAATGTAAATAAATGTGAAATACAAATTGTTCCGAAACATATTTGTTCAAGTACTTATTTTTAAATTAACTTTGGAAATGC
The DNA here is from genome assembly GCA_946894065.1 of Acleris literana. Classification (NCBI taxonomy): domain Eukaryota; kingdom Metazoa; phylum Arthropoda; class Insecta; order Lepidoptera; family Tortricidae; genus Acleris; species Acleris literana. Next base: position 7,717,547 of record OX335677.1, read on the forward strand.
TTCTTCATGAAGTTCAAATTCTCGCATCTCTATTTTACGGCGTATGTCACTTACCGCCGTACTCTGAGTTTTGAAATAACTCTTTCGGTTTTCCAAAATCATCACGAAGGAATCGCCACTGTTAACTGACTCTGAATAGTCTGAATGCGGACGTTACTGTTTTTTATTCTTCGATTTTGCCACTGCTGACTTTTACGTATAAAATCGAACTATTTTCATTCATGAATAACAACGTAGCTTTCAATCTGTTAAAGAATTTTCAGAATTGAATGTGTATTGGATTGACGTAAGCGGCTGTCATTCGTTTGCCAATGTAAATTCCATACATTTATGTATTTAGATAGCCCAGCAGTTTGGTTGTGGGAAGTAACCTCTAGAGGTATCAATACCCGAAAAAGTTGATAATTTTGTCCCAAATTCAAGATTATTAAAATAAGTTAGTAAATATCTCGTCAAAACGATGAAATCAACCTTTTTATTACACGACTGCCCCAAAAAAGGAGTGTAATGTTTTCAGGGTTTATGTTCGTATGTATGTATGTAGGTATGTGAGTTTCTTTATTCCACTATAACTTCTAAATCCCTTGACCGATTTAGATGTGTGAGGTATCGTTAGAATCCTTACGTCATCCCAAGTAACATAAACTATGTGACGTTAAAATAAAAAACAAAATGGCGGACTATATACTCAACATTGCGGGGCCGAAAGAAAAAAAAAATCAAACCTATCAAGTGGGGTATAAAAATAAAGGGTTTTAAAAGACGATTACAAAAAATATATACAACTTGTGTTTAAAGCTTATTTTTACAATGGCATTCCAAAACGATTATTCGGTTATTTCGGTTAATGTACTTATGAGATAGGTACCAACGCTTACGCAATTTTTTTTTTTACGAAACGTTATATTAAGTAAATTACATGTACGTCTACGTACGTATACGTATACATCTAATAATCGAAGAAGGAAAACTTACGGTATGCTATCGCAAGTCAGAAGTTTTGTTCTGCAATTGTTTCATTTGTCCAAAAATAAGTTAGAAAATATTTTTTTTCTGATCCTATTCACTTTTCAAAACATCTAAAGATATATACTCGTACCTATAGAACCTGTAGGTCAGGTTGAGTATGTTTTATAACAATCAAGGAAATTTCAGAAAAATGTTATTTTCTAACTTATGAAAATTCGGAGAAACGTAACAGTTGGTAACTGAAATTCGACCTTGTGATAGCTAACCAAAACTTACTACTCATTAAGTTTGAAAACTTTACTCACCGTTATAGTTTAGGCAAACTTTTCACAAACGCAAGAAATATCAGTCAAAACAATCACTAACTTTCCAAAACATACGAAAACCGAAACTCAGCGTGTTTCACTTGATCTTCTCCGCCACTTATTGTTTGTAGAGTTAAGTTTTTAGCGAAAGTGTGGATTGCTCCGTGGTCGCGGCGATACGTTCCCGGTGTGGCCGGTTGGTAAATGAGGCGCTGAGCTGTGTGCCACCCGCGCATGCTCCCAGTCCACCGACTACTGACACTACTGAACAGTGAGCTCATCTCAGTTTAAGTGCAGTATTTAGAGACTGTATATACATTTACGTCAGTTGAAAACGTCGGATTAATTGATGAGCTTTTCATAAGTTATCGTATTTTAAAAATTAATGCACCAAGTTTCACATGGTTTGCGCCCAGATTTAGAGCGACAAGGGCCTTTTAGGGCTGGTAAGGTGAAAATAAAAATAATATTTAATGGCTAATGAATCCGTTTTTCGGAAACCGCGAGACTTGATGAAGGGTTTGAAACGTCTCAACTTAAGTTTAGTTTAATTAACACTTAACCTTAGTTTGAGACTAGGTCAATTTATGTGATATTGCCCCCCGATATTTTATTTTTTATTTATTTATTTTTTATTTGTATAATATGAAAAAACATGGTAATCCTTGTCTTTGTGTTTTGTTTAATTGTTGTATTAATTTAGTAAAAAGAAATGTAGCTCGTTTTTAGGCTGTGAAATAATTGACCTTAATTTAGTGGTACGGGTACGTAATATCGTATTTGTGAGTTTGACTTATCTGCGACTAGATTTTCAAAAAAAATAATTACCATACCTGATTATTTTAAGATAATTTAAATTTTAAACAATATCTATTATTTACTTAACTCAGTTAAAAAATACAAAACCTAAATACCACTACCGTTTACCAATTAATACTGACAACCAGTACCGTAAAGCGAAATTTGCACGCACTGCGAATTTTTTTTTTTTAAGTACCTTGTCGTACGTACGTGGAAACGATCATAAAGGTTGCCGCACAGAAACCTGAACGGCATCGTCTCGCCTCGCCTCAAGGTAAAGCAAATATGGGCTTAAAATACTGCTGTGTGCGGAGTATCATATTACAAGCTACAGGGACACACCAAGTGAGCACGGGTGTTATTCTTACACAGCAAAGACAAGCGAACTTACCTGATAACGCTGACCTGATAGAAAGAAAAAACATTTCATTAAAACTTTCATGTTCCATTTTGTAACTTTGACGCGTGAATCGAACAAATCGTAACGGTACAATCGGAATACACCTAAAAATACCGTTCTAGTACGAGTCGGACGCGATCACCGAGGGTTCCGCACTAACGTCGTATTTTTATAATAGATTAGAAACTTAATAAAGTCCTTCAACTAAGTTAACTTAGTGAAGTAAGTTTAGTGATGTTCCCTGTCTTCATACTTTAGAAGCCCAATAATACAAGAAAGAGTCGTAACTTCACCAAACTTACCTATAGTTTGTAATATAAGATAACTAGCTTCTGCCCGCGACTTTGTCCGCGTAGATTTCGAATATCGTTGTTCCCTCGGGAACTTTTAAATTTTCCGGGATAAAAAGTAGCCTATGTGTTAATCCAGTTTATAACTATCTCCATTCCAATTTTCATCCAAATCCGTCCAGCCGTTGCAGCGTGAAGGAGTAACAAACTAACACACACACAAACTTTCGCATTTATAATATTAGTAGGATTCCCTAGTCAATGTAATTTATTTAGTCATTTTGAAAAATAATGGGGGACGCACATTTTCTGTGCGTTTCACGGTGCATTTAATTTCACTTTTTTGTACGTTAAATATCTCAAAAACGTAAGTTACTCGTACTTTACTCGAAATATCATTTCAAAGAAAAATCGTCTTTACCAACAGACGAACGGAACCCTAAAAACTGCTAGCTTTTCATTTTCATTTGAAACAATATATTTTACAAGAATCTAATTTAAAGCATTTCATGATAAAAAGTGACATGTTTATTTAAAATAATTTATGAAATAAATGCAATCCCGCCTACTTATAATGACAAAACGACGCAGAACCAATTTGAAATACGGTTTTTTTAATGTCTGTGTTTCAAGGTCATGCATAATAGACAGACGTCATTCAAACGTAACGTAAACAAATAACGCATGATTTAAAATTTATTATTTTAGAGTATTTTTAGTATTCGACCATTGCCTATTACATAGACTTCAATTTACACAGCATTTTCTGCATGACTCATCTCCCTGGAGTAGATTTGCTGAATACATCTCATTAACTTTACCTATTGTATCTAAAGTGGACCAATTCTTGCAGTCATGAGTTTCTTCAATAAAATTTTCGTGGCAACGTATTTAACTCCTCTCGTCTTGGAAATCATCACCAAACAAATTGTTATTAGATATTTATCACAAATAAAGTAATTAAAAGAGAAGTGGTGTCATTGAATGATGTAATTAAAACCAATAGAATTTACGTGGCAATACTGTTGTCAAACCAAAGTGTCACCTAGCTGTCTGAATTGCACTTATAATGTAAAATATTCGAGGCGGTAATATGTTTTATATAAAACCCCAGAAAAGCTTGATATAGGGCAGCGTGCGTCGCTTTTAGCGTCAAATGAAAGTTATTCATTTAATTTTAATATAATCAATTCATTGTCACATTGTAAAACATGCTGCAGGGAAGCCTATTCCTCGAAATGGGTGTTTTTGCTAGTGAGATTCAGAGTATAAGCAGGAACCACTAACTTTGGCCAAAATTAATGATTTGAATTTCGACACATGAATCTCCTCGCGATTTTAGGCTCCAAGATACCATAATTCGACGCCAATTTGACAACCGAAAGTGCACAAAAGTAGGTATGTGTAGTGCTGTTCGAGTCGATATTTAAATATATTTTTTTACATATTTTGTTAGTCTCACAGTTTAATTGCAGATTGTCTCTTTGACACCGTTCTCTTAGCAGTCACCAGTCACTCACGTGAGTCGTTTCCTAGCGCTTGCGTTTTATATTATGAGAATTTTGGCGAGAACCCACTAATTTTTGTGGTAATTTACTATTTTTGGGTTGATTTACTATTTTTAGGTTCATTTACTTCAATAGGATAATGTGATGGTCAATATTTGGACTGCATTTTGGTAAGTAGTTATTTGTTATTTTTGGTAAAAGGTATTTTTTGAACGTTACTTTATTACTAAATCTGCTGATGCATAAAACATTATGCCTTTAAAAAAACAGAACATATTCTTTGAGTGAAAATCTTTAACACCCGTATTCACAAACAATACTTTAGGGATCCTTCACTGAGTAAACGCACTGCGTTCAATACAGCTTTGTGATTGGTCCTTTTTGACCGACCTTTTGTTTATGAGACGATTTGAACCATCCTGTGCGTTTGTGAGCACTGTGAGACCCCATAGTGACGTTTGTGAATACGGGTGTAAGTAAGTATTTAAGGTATATCCCCTATATAACCCTTTATTTTTCCACCCTGTATAGACTGACATTTCGGAAAGGTTCCATCTTAGGGTTCCATCGTGGCCCAGAAGTTCACGTAACGTTAAGTTGATAGTACATTTTGGATTGATAAACAGACACGCATTCATCGGAGAGTAAATTTCAGCTAGCTCGTCATGAAATCCATTGTCAGAGCCGCTGTGTAATCATGTCATGCGAGTAGAAAAAAAGAATTCTTTCCTATTTTGAGTGTGTCTGGAGTGTTAAATGTTTTACATAAACGGGCATTTGTGATTGGCAGACATTAAATAATCGTTCACAATTTTATTTACGCAAGCCTAAATCGACGACATTTACTAAGTTTTTCAATCAACAAACGTGTCACTTCGTGAAATAAAATTATTATATTTAAATTCTTGAATTTATTCTGTCAAAATGCTTGAAAAGCAATATTCCAAGGTTCCAAAGAAATGTATTACTTAATAAAATTATTCACTTGGACTGTGCCCCTATGATTTCCAAGAAATACAGTTAAACAAGATGAGATAAGTATTAATAACCGGGCAAGACATGTTTCTAGGGTTCCGTAGCAAACAAGAAACCCTTCCGTCTGTCCACGGTCTAGCTCACAGACTCTTGGTACTACAACTACAAATAAAATAACAATAAAAAAAAACAAATCTCCAAATTATGATTTTTATTTCCGTGAAAATAAAGCCTTCGACATGATACCCATTTAAGTAGCGGCTCCACTTTGAAAATTCGACCAGCAGGCCTTTCGCGTAACAGCACTCGCAATCACAATCGTTTTCATTTTGAAAATCGAAGGCTTGTCTGCATACAAAATGAAACCAATTGTTTTGTTTTGAAGCCGATCGCGATTGCGAGTGAGTTACGCGAAAGGCCTGCCGTTTTGCAAATAATATTTTTAAATTTTTAATTTGCTATAAATACAGGCGCAGGTGGCAGGCGAACTATTTTTCATAGCAATATTAGTGCTTTCATCGCGCAAACCTGACACAAAAAACGTTTGACTATATCATCGCATTGTCATAATAAAATGTATTTTTCTCCGACAAGTTCGGAAATGTACCTACATTATTCATCTCACTGTTGGAAAAAACGGTGCAAAAAGTTCTTCGTTCCAGGCAAAGAAAAATAAAAAAGAATTATTTCCCAATAGTGGCCGTTTATACTGTATAAAACATTCAATGACAGTTATTTTACTCAGAACAACCAAACACTCGTACAATAAAACTTCCTAACTACCTAACCTAACTCTTACTCGTCTCGCAACTTTCTTCTCTATCTCAGCAGTAAATTTGCCATGCAACTGGGCTAAGATTCTGCACGATAAAACCTTAGGTATTGTTTATGTCATGTTTTCGTATTGTCAACGTTTCGATAGTTAAAAATTTTTTTTCGTGCGGGTCTGTAAAATTATGTCGACAGCTTATATCAATCCTATGCATATTCTTATATGCTCCGGAACCATGACAAAAGGACGAACAGAAGGACGGACAGCAGGGTGTCAACAATAGACCTGCGTTCTTTGGACGCGGAGCTCTAAAAATCAAACCACGTTGGACGTTTTGGCGAGCGCCCAAAAGTTAGGCACTTGAATACCGCGTTAGTCGAGATAAGGTTACCTAAATTCGTGAGAGAGCGTCGAGATAAATGGTAACTAAATTATTACGCGATACATACACGTTCGCCTAGATGGTAGTGACCCTGCCTATATACGAAGCTACATTCCCGGGTTCAAATCTCGGTAAGGTATTTGTGTGATGAGCGCGAGTCGTTCCTGAGTCTCGGAAGTCTTCTATGTAATTAAATATCCATATATTTTTCTATATAAGTAATTTATCCTTGTCCAGTAGGTACCCATAGCATAAGCCTAGAGCTTATAGTTTGGGACTACGTCGATTTCTGAGAGATTATCCCCTTTTTTATTATTATTGGTCGTTAGATCATTTGCAAACTCCGTCCGGATTCCGGATCGCCAACCGACACTATTTAACCTACCGCCAAGAAGCAGTGTTTCAAATAGCCTAGCATACCTACCTATAATCATCATCATCATCATGTCAACCGAAAGACGTCCACTGCTGGACATAGGCCTCCCCCAAAGCTCTCCACTCAGACCGGTCTTGTGCTTTTCGCATCCACCGCGTTCCCGCGATCTTTACTAGGTCGTCACTCCATCTTGTTGGAGGCCTACCTACAGCTCGTCTCCCGCTCCGCGGACGCCACTCAAGGACCTTGCCTATAGACGCATTTAACCGAGTTCTTAAGATTGGCACCAACACATCACGTGGTCTGTTTGCTGATAGTCCATGCCAAAAAGTAAAGCAATAAACAACTGAACTTCTGAACTTATGTTCCCTCATGTAGGGCCTTTAAAAAAACGAGCCTACTTACTCTTTTCTCGAAGGCCGGTAGCGTAGTTGCGATTACTCGGAGTAGCGTACTTGCGGTGGTGGCGTTGATGGGTCGCAGTAACAACCAACCAACATCCATCTGCTTGTCTTCCTCCATCATCAATAAATAAACTTGATAAACAGTACCTACGTAAAATTCCTTTCAACAGTATCCGACATTCGACAATCATATAAACAAACAGCGACCTCAAATAATTACAAAATTCACGTGAAACGCGACTAGTAGGTACTACACCTAACACGTGTAATTCAATTCTTGACCGCGTGCCATCGGTATTCATTCATGAAAAAAAGGAATTATATCTCGTAAACGAATATCACTTTCATAAACTTTCATTGTTGTACATGTGTCTCCCACATTTACTAGGCAATGCACGAACGAAAGATTCACAATAAAACGAACACTTGTTAGCCGAATTGATAGCAAAGTTCCTATTGATTTGTGAACTCTTAGATTATTCATAATTAATTGATTTTCTACATGTTGGGAGAAAAAACATGCTGACGGTTGACACGTAAACAATGAGAGTGACGGATTTGACTTAGAGTCAATTTAGATCTCGCAACGTAGCAATCATAAAGGTGATTTAAACTTTAAATTTCATAACAAAATGTTTATACAAAAATGGAAATATCTATAAAATTAAGCCAAATCCAGTCTACATTATAGGAAATTTTTACCTTTGACCAGAAATACTCTGTTAAAATCTTTCACAATCCTCCCGGGCACCGTGTATACAGGTACATCTCTTGTACGGTCAAAGAAATGTAGTCACGTACCTTTTTCACTCTTCTCACAATGACAATAAGAGTCAAAAATGTACGCGAATACATTTCCATGACTGTACATATAGGTGATGTATAGCTAATTGTAGACAGTAGATAGTAGTAGGATATGATAAAAAAAGGCATGACTTTTCTGTGTTTGCCAGCATCCATCACCAAGGGATATGGTATTCAATAATATCCTTATCCTTATCGCTATCCGGCGTAGTATTATAAGTGTAAAAGTGCGTATTTTTTGTTCACTCCACGGTTCAATGCCTCAACCAACTTTTCTGGCCGGTAAAATCGCGTAGCTGTCAAAAAAAATCCATACAAGTTTAGCTACAGGCGATAACGTTTATCAGCCCCTAAATCAAGTCCGATTTCCACGATTTTTGAATATGTTGTAATTATTATCAAGAACTAGGTCTGTACGTTTCTGTGTTTTGTTTTTTAAATTTGTTTAATTGTAAGAATTATTTTCTTGGAAAGAATAACGTACAGACATAGTTTTTCATAATATCTACAACAAGCAAAACTTAGCAAGAATCAGAGGCCCTAGCCAATATGTAAACGCTACTAAAGTTTTTCTTTTCTTTCACTCAAAATGTATGGGATGACATTTTCGTGCGTAGCGACATATACCAACTATCATCTAATACATTTTGACTGATAGAAAAGAAAAACGTTAATAGCGTTTGCATCTTGGCTAGGGCCCCAGGATATCGCAAAGATTGATGCTCATGACGTTTTTGTTTTTTAAATTTGTTTCATTGTAAGAAATATTTTCTTGGAAAGGAAAACAGTTCATTCGCGTAGATAGTGTCGCTACACTCGTACTCGCACGTACTTGTGGTTATTTTCATAAAATATAAATATTTTTCGATGTAAACTGCCAAATTCCCTTGCGGGTGTTACGCCGCAAGTGAATTTGGCAGTTTACATCGAATTATAGCGACACTATCTAAGCGAATGTACCATACAGACATAGTTTTTCATGATATCTATAACATTTTCAAAAATCGAAAAAATCCGACTATGTTTAAGGGGAGAAAAATGTTATCGCATTTTTTATGGAAATTTTTCGCTTCACAATCCTCTTAAGAGTGGCGAGCTCGTATGACTTCCACTGACAGCCGTTTTTATGCGCATTCCACCTCTGGACGATAGCCAATGAATTTTAATTGCAAAGCAAAAGCGAAATATGGGTTCAAAAGAAACATAATTTCCTATTCGATTTATTGACGCGCATATCCCAGCCAATTTAATAATCACACCAAGGTTAACGAGGACGGACGGATATTTGTCCGTCATATTAACATATATGTGTATATTAGCTACACGTCTAACTAACTAACTAATAGGGCGGGCAAACAACAACCTAATGTACCTAATCAAATGTATTGAATTGATTTTAACATATCTAGATATAGACATCGGAATTGTCAGCACAAAAAAAAACATGCCACAAAAATATTTTTTTATTGTTATTATTTACTGACAAAAAAAATTTGAATATTATCAGTGTTTGCTACGCCCGCTTGGCTAGTGGTCGGAAATAGTTGAAACGACGTCATTTTGTTTGTAACCTCGCTTTGTTAGCATAGCTGCGACGTAGAAAAGACCATATATGGCGTTTAAGAGGATTGTGAAGCGCCGCTAAAATCGCGTAGCTGTCAAAAAAATCCATACAAATTTAGTTCCAGGCGATAAAGTTTGTCACCCCTAAAACAAGTCCGATTTCCAAAATGCAAAGTAAATTTTTGAGGCTTTAAATTAGCCTTGACTGGAGAAATAATTTTAATGAAATATAAACATCCCTCATGCCAAAAGGTCTGAAGGTCAAACCCCACTCAGGATGCAAAAAAGGGTTGTTTTTGGCATTAGCAGCTTAAAAGCGCCTAGATCACATTTAATTACTGCATTTTGTATTCAGTATGCTAAAGGAGTACAATATCGAAAATATTCTGCTGTTGCTTCCGCCAGCATAATAATTACAACCAGAATTATCTACCAAATTTACATGTTTGATTTCTCTTCTTTTCAATGACTTTTAATTTATCTCTTTGTAAAAACTTATTTTATGTAGTTTTGGAGCATTTATTTTTATACCCCACCTTATCCAAAGTTCTTCTAAACGTAAACTTACTGAAAATAACTAGGTAGTATGCAAATAAGAAGTAAATCTTGTAACATTGATGTTTCTGAATTTTGATAACGTTGACATACATGTCATATTTAAAATACTGCACTAATCTGCCAAAGGCAGGGGTCGGCAACCTGCGGCTCGCGAGCTACATGCGGCTCTTTGGATGTAAAGCTGCGGCTCTTTAGTTCCATACGCAAAAAAAATATTTATTTTTCACTTCTCATGCTCTTAAAATATTACTTTAGTCTCTGCACATCGGGACTAAAGCTCCTTATTAATCTCTAGGGATTAAAGTAATTTTGTTTTAATTTACTTTGGGAACCCCTAAACAGCCAATCACAGTGTTTGTGAATGGAGGATTATTGCCTTTATTGCCATTTTCAGTTATTGTGTATGGACCATTTTTAGGCCATGGAAATAACCTCAAAATGACAACTGTGCAAAAATATTTAAAAAAACGATTTAATTTCGTGAAACACGAATAATAATTACGAATATGAATCTATTTAATAATATTAAGGATGAATTCATTTTATTATGCATGTTGCAATTAGTATTAAAATAGTTTTCAAGTTTGAACCTGTTGGCTAAATATGCAAGCATTTAAAGCGGCACTGTACAAAAATATTAAAAAAGAAAAGAAAAAACCGCGGAACGAATTAGTAAGAAACTTTCTTATAATCAATATTGTAGTTTTGTATAGAACATTGTCAGTGCCGGATTGAGCAAGCACGGGGTCCGTAGCAAATTCTATAAAGAGACCCCGGTTCGCTTTAGGTTACAAGTTGTGGCGGGCTCTTTTCTGCAACTGGGCGACTTAGATATGCGCCTATTTTGTGTGGGGGTTTGTTTTAGGTTATTCTGTTTGAGAGTATCGACTGGATTATTCATCCTATCGTCAACCCTGATGGATATGGGAACACGCATACTGATGTAAGTACCAAAACAGGAGAATAGCGGCCCTTACACGTAAAGATCGGATCGCGAGAAACGCCACGCGCCATTCCAATCTTCGCTCCGAACCGTACATTTTTACTATTTTCTATTACAGTTGCATTTACACGTACGGTTTGGCAAGAAGATTGGAATGGCGCGTGGCGTTTCCCGCGGTCCGAACTCTACGTGTACAGGCCGCTTTTTTAGAGGTTAGATAGATGTGGGTGCGCGGGGCCACCCAATGCGCGGAGCCCATAGCATTTGCTACTCTTGCTACGTGGCTAATCCGGCACTGAACGTCGTTTTTTTTCCTTGCATTCAAAGTGAAAAGTAGAGTGTTTAACGCGAGACTAAACAACCATAATGACACTCTCTTGTCATTATGGCTTGTTTCAGTCCCTTGTTGAACAATCTACTATTATGCAAGTACTATTGCCGACCCCTGGTAAAAGGCGTCAAAGTGACAAAGTACTTACTAAAGTGTACAGCTACTAAGGTCGACTGTACGAGGGTCAACCTGAGACCGCGTTTGCGGAGAATAAAACATTATATTCACGCTTGCTTTCCCGGGAGAGGTAGTCAAAGGGATTCGTCGTGTGCGGACGGAATAATTTACGTCTATCGCCAGCTGATAGTTTCTGACTATTGAATGCTGAAATACGAGCGGGGCCGTTTCGGAGAGTGCGTAACGTATTTTGTAGGTACGATTTTTCTCATTTGACGCTTTCTTTACATGTCCCGAAAAAAGTAGATACCTATTTAAAATAACTTTTGTCTCATTTGGTTAGTATTGCTAAATCGATTAATCTGTAAATGATCTATTTGCTTTGTTACGCCACATTAATCAATTACTATTTGCTTCTGGTCGCTTGTAATTAAGCCACTAGTTTTATATCTCACATAATTATAGAACGTTTTTATACCTAGTTATAAGGCATTTTACAAAGAAACGCCTTAAACGATAGCCGTATCGTATACAATGTCATGTTTGACTGTTTGTTCGTGACACGGAATATACCAGTGCGGCTAATAAAAGTTGCCCGCGAATTGGCTGTCGTCATCTCCCTTTCTATCTAGTCAGTAACGACAGAGTCGCACTGAGCGACAAGCAAAAAAATACAACTTGTGCTACCCGTGCAGCGGTTGGTTATGGTCGCGTTTATCTTTCTGGATAAAGCTCCCGTCACTCTCGCACTTACATATTTGTAAGAAAGCGACTCATGTTTTGCCCACAGCGATAAACGAGACGATGATAGGCCCGCAGGCCACATTCATGTCATCACCCCGTGCCCCGCGCAGTGTAAAGGAGAGTCGCGTAAGAAATGGACGGGCTGGTAATGTCAAGGTGGGCATTCCAAATGGGTCAGTCGGTATGGGGAATTCGAATATTACCTATAAGAGTTAGGGTAATCTTTTCTTAAAAATTACCGCTCGATTTTGGAAACTGCACTGCATTTAAAGATTTAACAAAATAATAGGCAATAATAACCGGGAAATTAACCCAGTAAGTTTCCTTTTATTATCACGAAATATCGAGTGTTTGATTAATTTTTACTCAATACTCCAATACGAATCGTTCCTTACCACTTACACTATCAATTACAACAATAAAACGATGTGTGTTTTTTCAATTAATCTTCAAATGCTGTTTGCTTTTCCTTAATCGAGGCCTTTGTTCCTTAGGACAGATCACCTTGAATATTTAGAGATTACTCAAACTATAGAATCAATTTCAGGTTTTAAAATTTATATTTGAAATTAAATGAATTGAACCAAGAACTGGCTGGCTATATTTGTGTTGGGAGTCCCTCGGAATCCCTAACAACGTTTGACCTAACACATCGTTTGTCCGAATTTTCATTTGCCCTAAACTGGTTTTCAGATGAGTCAGGCAACTTTTTAAGTTTTCCAATTATATCTGCGGTTCGGTTATGTTAGGGTTTATTATAACAACACTAAAAAGTTTTAAAATTTAAGCGGAAATGGCTTTAGGGTAAAAGAAAATTCGGACAAACGATGCATTAGGACAAATGACGATTAGAGATTCCAAAGGGGAACCATTTGTGTTCAATGGTAAAGTTGTACTGCACGCGCATATCCCTCGCGGCAGCACAGGTGTAATGTGACCACAATTCAACTGTATAGACGCTAGTGCAGAAACTTATGAACAGTTGCCTTCTGACACCTTCGCTGCACTTGGCGAACCTTCTGGCTAGCATATTCGCCCGCACCGCAATAGCTCGTCTCTGTCTCTCTATGTCTTTGTGGTCTTTCATACTCGACAGTAGAATGTGCCCGAGATACTTCACCTCGTGTACTCGTCGCAACTGTTTGCCATTTATTAGTAGCGGAGGTATATGTGACGGCGTGTTGGCGGCCTCCATGAGCATATACTCCGACTTATCGGGATTGTATGCCATGTTGTGCTGGTTAGCGTATCTTTTGCATTCGGCTAGTAATTCCCGCATAGCCGCCACCGATGGAGCAAGCAGGACCATATCGTCCGCATACGACAAGTGGTTCGCCATTGTACCATTAATGGAGCAGCCTACTCCGGTCTCCGTCAGAGCCTGTGACAGGCCATCCATGTACACATTGAACAATGCTGGTGACATGCTACCTCCCTGCCTTACGCCACAATTCAGGCCAGTAGACGCTGAGGTAGCTCCTTTCCATCTCACCACATTGCTTTGTTGGGAGTACCACTTTTCCAGAACATGAATAATTGGTGTCGGCGTTTTTCGTGCTTGTAATTTTTTCCAGAGGAGTTGGTGATCGACTCTGTCGAAGGCTTTGCTCAAGTCCAGGAAACAGGCATATACGGAGGTTTCTCTGGATTTGTAGTACCCCACAATCTGTTTGAATGCATACATAGCCGAAGTAGTCGAGACATTACTTTTAAAACCAAACTGGCTGTCGGCACTATGTAGAAATGGAGCAGCAAGCTGATGAAGCACCCTTTCCAATAGCCTGGCTACTATGTTCGCAAGAGCAATAGGGCGGTAATTGCTCGCACTCGTAATGTTTTTCCTCCTATTTTTACATATAGGTACAATTACCGTATCCGTTAAATCCTGCGGTAAATGTCCAGTTTTCAGTATGGCTGTAAACAAGAGGGCCAATAATTGCAGCACACCCGTGCCGCCGTATTTTACATGTTCAACCGTCAGTCCATCTAACCCGGGAGATTTCCCGCGCGTCATTTGTTTGACAATGTTGGCGAGGTCTGTTGCCGTGATAGTGGTCGATATCGGAACGTCAGCGTCGATTTTTGCGTCAGCCTGATGGACAATAGCAGGCTTCGGTTGCGTGAAGAGTTTCCACAATATTTATAGGGAAACTTTTCAATGTAGGTACAGTGCACCTAGAAGTTTCTTCGGGTATTTACTTCTCTCTCACTCGCTCTTGATAAGAGCACATGAGAGCGAGAGAGAGAGAAGTACAAACCCGAAGCACCTTCTAAGAGCAAGCTATCGCACTGTAGGTAGTTGGTCCAAACTCTTTTGCCATATTGATTCATAATTCTTGGAACTGTAAACAACGGCTTGGAAACCCTTTATGTGTGATTCCGACTCGCAATTGGCCGGTTTTTTATACTAACTAAAATACGTGGGTACCTAGTTGGTGCCGCACCGCCACTAATTACCATATTTACAAACATAAGTAGTACTTAAAGCTTATTGATTCTAAAAATTGCTGTTTCATTACTTGAATTTTCTGACGTGCCCATGGTCAGCATTCTCAATGGCAGTGACTTGCCACTAAAACAACTTAATAAGAATGCAACACGACGCACAAGGCTTCCCCTTTGCCTAGGTAATCCTACCCTACTGACATTCTTGAAATATAGACGAACACAGCGGGTAAAATATCCTGTGATGGAAATCTGATGATAATCAAATCATATTTGCCTGCTCCCTTTTTTCGAGATTTGGAATAGGAATGGGTCGTTGGTCGCGATCCAGTAAATCATATTTGCTGTGAATTTTATACGGTACCATCCTTGGACAAATGACTATCATGTAGGGTAGGAATGTAGACCCTTCGTTGTATGAATAGGTACATATTCATAAACGAGATGAGAACAGGAATTGCTGTGGGTCAACTTTATTACACTATCAATCTGAATCCAAGGTTTCGCCGTAAACAATGCGAGCCTAATGTACGCCTACTCCTTCTTAGAATGATGTTATGTTAAAATTATACGAGAATACACAATGTACAGCTATGTATGTAGCGTTCTGAGATAAACTAACCGACATACAAAGTACTTCTGAATATACGAGTTATATTTATTTTTTATTCGAGTCTGTGTGGTAATAATAAAAATAGAATTAGTAATATCTTCATTTGTTTATATTTAGGTACGCAGGTACATCAAGTCCATAAGCGAGATCTCCTTTTTAGGTTTCCGTACCCCAAAGTGCAAACACGGGACCCTATTACTAAGACTCCACTGTCTGTCTGTCTGTCTGTCACCAGGCTGTTACTCATGAACCGTGATAGCTAGACAGTTGAAATTTTCACACATGATGTATTTAGGTTCCCGCTATAACAAACACTAACAACAGAATATAATAAATATTTAAGTGGGGCTCCCATACAGCAAACATGATTTTTTTACCCGACTGTGTCAGAAGGAGGGTTATTTTTTCCAAGCGCATGTAAGTATGTATGTATGTATGAATGTATGTATGTATGTATGTATGTATGTCTATTTCTGGGCATGCTCTGCAGCCTAAACGGCTCGACGGATTTTAACATACGAGGTGTCATTCGATTCGTCTTAATTGCCGAAGTGACATAGGGTATATAATATTTCAATATGGCGTCCGCGAAAAGTATGGAGGGGGATTTTTTATTTTTTATTTATAACAATATGGGTATCAAATGAAAGCTATTAAATAGCCCATTCCAAATATATATACATTAAAACATGCTATTATTTTGATAGGAAAGTCAAAAAATACGTAAATGTTAAGTAATAAACTCCTTTCGCTAGAAAGAGAGTTTCGCTTCAAATTACAAGCGAAATCACCAGTAGCTTCGCGACATTAAAAATTAAAGCTCGAGAGCTTATATACCTATTGCTTAGTAATAATTAATTAAACCACTATTTAATTAATAAAAACTAAAAAGAGTAAAATAAATTAAATTATTAAAAATAAACAAAAAACCCGACTGCAATAAAAAAAACAACTGAAAAGCGAAAAACAAGCTATATAATCTATAGAAAATTGTAAGAGCATGTACTTATTGATATTTATAACAATTTAAATTTAATTTGAATATTGGTAAAGGTATTGCAGGCGGGGACAAGCAATGAATTTCAAAACCTATTTCTTGAAAAAATTTAACATTTGGACTAGCTTGTCCCCGCCTGGAACACCTTTACCAATATTCAAGTTAAATTTAAATTGTTATAAATATCAATAAGTACATGCTCTTACAATTTTCTATAGATTATATAGCTTTTTTTTCGCTTTTCAGTTGTTTTTTTTATTGCTGTCGGGTTTTTTGTTTATTTTAATAATTTAATTTATTTTTTATTCTGTTTTCTGTTCGATAATGGTACGGAACCCTTCGTGCGCGAAGAATTTGGCCAGTTTTTGTTTTGCTGTTGTAATTATGATAATAGTATTAATAACCCGATAGTTGTTTCGGTAAACGGTCTCATAGCGAAGAGCAATCTACCAACACCTTATGAGACTGTCGCTAGATGGCTGGATCAAGGGCCAGATACAGAAAGCGTACTCCTCGATACGGCACGTATTGTGAGGAGGTTCTTCTCTCTGCAGCCCTAACCACTACCGGTAGGTTGATCCCGCCGGCAGCACCCGTAAGTTAGGTTAGGTTAGGTTTTTTATAATGTTTATTTTTTATCAGTATTGTAAAAAAAAAAATCTACTGTGAAATGTCTAAATAATAAACCTATTTCTTTGTAAATAACTAGCGGGAAGAAATAAAGGAAAAGCGGGAAACTCGTCTGGAGTCAAGGGTATCGGGGATGTCCTCCATTTTTTAAGCCTCTCGCGAAGCTTGTGAAAATAAAATTTTCATATTATGATAACATTAACCCCAAGAGAGAATATTTATCTCCGGCGAGCAAAATTTAAATTGGTTTTGTAAAATCTCTGCAAAATATCAGAATGAGGCTATTAAGTAAATGTTGATTTCAAATTAATTAAGGAGAACATTTCAGCAGCAGAAACAAATTTTTAAGAAGAAAAATGATAGAAATCTATAGATAAGTTTTTATTTAGAATTTATTTGCTTTTTATTTTGTCTAGGGCTCTTATTCGGACGTAGGTAGTTATGGTATCTACTATCAGCAGCACAATAAACCGAGCATTTGCGAATAGTTAAATAGTATTACGAGTACACGGCAAAACGAACTATGTAAGTAAGACATATGATAAATATCGTTTTTTTATGTATATGAACCTCTTAATTTGTTATGTTTATGTCGAACATTGTATGTAGGTACCTATGAAGATGTATGTGCAAGATCTTTAAGAAATAATATTTCGGACCGTCCCTGACTATTTAATTTACCGCCGCACTTTATGACGATTAAAGAGGTACCTAGTAGGTACGATTTTTTTTACACAAGGGACGAGTTAATCGTAATTAATAGTAATTTTATTAGGTATGAGTTATGATGACCATAAACGTTGAGTTGACAACCTCCGCCACGGATTAAATCCTCGGCAGAACTCAAAAGAAAGATAACCTTAAGGTTGTCGACAAGATAGGCCTACCTACTTACATACGAATTGTAAATCAATACAGTATCCACTCCGACCGCGATAATAAAATAATATACCCCATTTATCAGTCGTTAAACCCTCCTAAGTAAATATAATAACGATGTTTGTGTCAGAAACACTCTTCGTTTTATTAAGATTGCTATTCACTTTATCATAGGCGCTAAGTGTTAAATTATAAATAAAGAAGGCAGATTTAATTTAGAGTAAGTATTTTAGAGTAACAATGACGTAGAGTTTTATTTAAAAGAAATTATGTAAGCAGAGAGGCTTAATGTCTAACATTTTAATGTTTATCACCTTTTTGGACATTAACGATATGAAAGAGCTAGCCAATGTGTTGCCGGCTCACGGAACACCAAAAGCCAATTAAAACCTGTCATGTTCCAGGCAGTAAATGGGACGGAGGTATTCAACTGCTATAATGTCGCTTTCCTTCATAATTCCCAGGACGCCTAAACAAGTTGCAATTTACAAAAGTTAACAAGTTTATAGCCCCTGTAGACAGTTAAACACAAGCATAGAATAGAGTTTTCACTTCTCACTCTCTAAAATGACTCATAATAGCCAATATACATGGCGGACAAAAGTGATACATTTAATCTCTAAGGACTAAAGTGACACTTTACTCCCCAGGGACTTTAGTACTTTTTCTTTTTAATTTCCTTATTAGTAAAAGCCTTGGAAAATCATAAACAACCAGATACATGTTGCCATTTAATGACGGTGTCGTTGTCGTCGGAGTGCGCGGTGGAGGGCGGGCTGGGCATACAACCTCCACCGCCTCAGTCTTCGTTTCCGAAATGTTGTCTATGAATTATTTGTTATGTTCTAATACCAAAAACTACCTTGTTGTTGTCTCTTTATGCATTACAGTGACGGGTTGAGTGTAAAAATGTTAGAGCTATTAAGTTGTACATTTTTACGTGTCTATGTTAAAACTATTATAAATATTATAATTTAAGTTTTATTTTCTCGCAATCAAATTTTACTCTTGCCTAAAATGCCACAATGACACTCAAACGAACCATTTTCTTCGGGTGGCTAAATGTCTCGTGTCCCTTGATAAACAATGTACCATTTTTGGTCGAAATCAAAGTGAAAAGTAAAGTGTTTAACTCGAGACTAAAAAGCCATAATGACACTGGAGCTTTGCTCGGGTGGATAAATATCACGTGTGATGTCATACATTTTGACAGCTTACTTTACTTACTAGCTTATTTTAGTCCCTTGTTGAAAAATCTACTATAGAGCTACGGTAATTTCATACTTCACGTACCTTTTTTAATTTCTGCTTTCTTTAACTTACATAGAATGCGACTAGTTTACCTACTGGAGATTCTTACGGCGCTTCTTCTCCGCAATGGTGAGTTTGTTCTAAGCGCTAGTAGATTAATTCCATATTACAGACGAGTAGTTCTCATAAGGCCAATTTACTAAATAAAACCCCTTCTGAAGTCAATGAGCAATATAAATGAATCTCGTTACGAAAATGTAATATGTAAAAACATGGAGTTCTTTCTTTTTCTAATAAAACAGTCACATTTGAGAAAAAATCCTTTATGTTATAAATTAGGTATAAAATTGTACAGCTTCAACGTGAACTCCACGGCTTTCAATATTTGCTAAAGAAACAACGAGTATCTAACAGTATTTTTAATGAAATAAATACGAACTTTTGTAAATTTGTAAAACGGGAAATCTTTAAATATTCCAAATTTCCAATATAAAAAACAGAAATACAGGACTTTTGTATGAGAAATAAGCTTTTGTGAAAGACGTCTAATCGAGTTTTAGAAATTTTCGGTTGAGCTATTATCATGATCCTGACCTCGAAGTAGGAGCTGACGCAGTCCATCCCGCTGGGAACAAGATCAGGAGTTGGTTATTGGCTTTGGTACTTAAAAGGATTTAAATTATTGATTTACAGAACCAATTCAGGGTGAAATAGCTTGAAATAGAAAAAGCTGGTCATTCACGGACGCGCTGACCGCGCTGTTTGTCTCGGCGACAGATGGAGTGTACCTATACAACTGGATAGGCGTAATATTTTGACCACATTCACGGGCACGCCACGCCATTTAGTTTCCGCTTCTTTACGTTCTAAGTGGTCGTGTGTGTTGTTTCGACGATGAGTTTCGATTCTGATGAAGAGGAATTATTATATTTCGCTGCAGTTTGTCTGTATTTAAAATAACGAAAGCCGAAGAGCAGCATTTTTTATCCGCAAGAATTATACCACGAAAACAAAACAAACGCCTTAATGGTGCGACATCACGAATTGATGATGATGATTAGAAAATGGTAGCCAGAGAACGCATTCACAACGACGCCATTTGGCGCGGCGCGGTGGCGTCGCGTGTTCCGACGTTGAATTTCGACATTCACGATAGTTCCATTCGGATTGCGATCTGGAAATCCATTTTCTATTTTTCCATTTCGAAATCAACTGGACCGCGCCAAGTACTTTTTAAACACTACAGTTTTGATTTTCACGGATCGATTTTGGCGCGGCGCTGCTCTATTCTGCTTGTTGGAGCGGTCGTGAAAACCCAGCTTAAGAATAAAGCAGCCTTAGTCTTGTTTTTTATGCATTATTTATTATCACGTTTCCTTCCAAAAAGTAAGGATGAATTTTGGAAAACGCTTGAATATAAAACATAAAGTTAAATAGTGAAAAGTCTCTATTTAGTGAAGCTATTTATTATAAGACTATACAGAATATTCGCTAGGTTGCCAGTTTTGATTGTCTTGCCATATTCGACAGATTTAGCTATAAAGTCGTAGATGCCAGACTGGATGAAGAGACGCGACGCGGCAATGCAAATTGCGAAAGCGGCAGAGAAATCGCAATGTTCTTTTGAAAATTGACAGTGGTCATTTGAATAAGGAAATGTCATTGGGCTTAAAAAAACTAGTATTAGTGGCTCGTTTCGTTTGTACCGATATTTAAAATTCGTGTGGAATTTACACAACCTAGTGGCGTAGCGTAGCAGGGGCTGCTCGCCTCCAGTGGCACTTTAAGGGGGAAGCGAAATTTCCCAATAAATAACAGGATTACAGTATATTTTTAATTTAGAGGGTTTTGAATTTAAGACCTAAAATATGGGGATGGCGGCGAAAGGAGAATGAACAGACGATTATAATGTCGACAACTGTCAAAATGTATGAACTAACGGTGTATTAATATTGATTAACATTTTACATCCTTTGGTGAAATTGGTACTTAGTTTTTAAACATAGGTCAATAATTGGGAAAACTATGCATAATATTCTAAAAGAAAATCATCTTTTATTCGGGTTGCAATTAAGTCACGGTATAATGAAACTCACCAATTAACAGTAGGACTATACTCCATCGTCAGATATTAAGATTATCCTTGGCCGCTCATAGACCAAGTTCCATACAAATTTGACCATTCACCTTTGCCAGCGTCAAACCCACGCTAACGATTTATTCCACGTTAGCTTGCAAGTTGTATTGGTTCATAAAAAAACTTTAAAGTACAGTTTACGGTAACATAAATTAACTCATCATAGGGACATTAGGAAAACCAATGATTTTGTTTAAAACATCTTTTCAAAAACGTTTTAACTAAAAACAGAAAATTATTGGTATGTTGTTATGTACCTCTATAAAACCAATCGTAAGTTAAGACGCATATGATACAATTAGTCACGAAGTATTGTTGCCATCGACGGAAAAACAGGCGGACGGCCTCATGGGAAGTGGTCACCGGCGCCTATGGACATTTGAAACGCCAGAGGCTTCATCAATGCGTTGCCGGTCTCAACGAAATTTAATGACACCCGTTTTAAAAGCAATATTGTAATAATGTATCGTTCAGAATACTTCTTTGACCCAGACTTTTCTTTTCCGTGTGAGCTTAAAGGCGCAGTAATTGAACGTGGAGTGAATAGAATTGATCGACTTAGAATAGACCAGAGAGAGTTTGCTAAAATTATTTCTGCTGTCAGCCGTTGCCCCAAGGTCTACGAGTTATGAGAAGAGAAAGATAGAGAGATTTTTTTAAGATGAACTTTTTAGGAACCCGCTTGTGATCTAAGCCGAACTATCAAAGACGTCTCTTTATTTCTCTATTCGTACAAGTCAGTCAGTTAAACGTATTGACCGTATTGTTAAAAAAATACATTATTTCAAATTTGACCTCCGAATATTGAACAGATCGATTATTATTAAATGTAGAAATTTAAATATATGGTACCTACATACGATCAGCATCATCCATTATGACGAGAGGATTTTTCCATCGAGTTTTAGAGTTACTCGTTTCAGGGTGTTCACTTCTGCTTGTTGAATCAAGCCAAGCTGTGTAGTATATTTTGATTTGTAAATGAAAGAAGAATCATGTCAATCTTATCATGATGCATTTGTGGATATGTGATGTATAAGGGTATTTATTGTTTTAAACACCTTCCAACAAACGTATGATTACGCAGAATTTTCATTCTATCTAAAGGCATTCTCGCCGCATAAGTTTTTGTTTTTGGAAGTCATAATTATAACCTAACCTAACCTAGATAATTAATGTTCAAGATATGCTGAAAACATCAAAGCTTCAGTAGAAAATAGCGTTCGATGAAATGAAACTCGTTAAAACGATACAATAAATGAAGTGAAATTCGATAAAATGATGGGTTACCGATGTATTATCCTCTCGTACACCAGGATCTCTATTTTCTTCCGTAAAACAATATTGCCTTTACCTTTGTTATCGGTGTCGATAGCTCTTATTTACATGAAATGAATGGCGGCTGAGTTAAAAACAATACGGAAACTTGTTTTATTTAATTCCTTTTACCCGTGATTCAATATTATTTTTGGATACAAAAAAGCTATACAGGAAAAAACTATATTTACGCGATGCCTTTGATCTGGCCCAGTCAACCTTTTTTATATGATCAAAAACGTTTTACTTACCAATATACGAATAGAAATTTTGCAAACTTTCACATTTTTTATATTAGACGGGTTTCAAAAGAGCAAAGTTACGGCAATCAACTATCGCACCTTTAGAATTATAGTGTCCTAATTCAAAATTTATTACTATAGAGACCTAACTCGAAATCCAACATTTGTGAGTTAGGTCACTATAATTCTAAAGATGCGATATATATAAAAATGAACCCCAATTTCTCCTGGTCACGCTATAACTTGAGAATGGCTGAACCGATTTGGCTGATTTCTTTTTTGTTGTGTTTGATATTGTCAGGACAAGGTTTATATGTAAGAAAAAAATTTAAATACCCAACGGGAAGGTCGGAAATTTACAGCGGGGCGAAGCTGCTGGCGGGCCGCTAGTTAGAGATAATTAAGTACAACTGTTCTATCCAACTACTTACTAGTACTTTTTCTTGGAAACTAACTTTTGCCTACGTTTCCGTCAAAGTATCACCGTTCTCTTCCCCTTAAAAGTTGAATACCTATTCCTAGACAACAAATAGTAACGTTTTCAAATGTTATATTTTGACTTCTACATTAATTTTGACAATATTAGCCAGCATGCGAGAGAATGTTATTTGTTTGTTCCGATTTCACGGGTTTATTGTAACTGCCTCGCTGCAGCGCCCATAAATTATTGAAGCGGGTTCAATAAATTTTGGTAAATGCGTACTTTGGAGTCTGGAGAAGAGCATAGGATACTTTTACCCTGGAATATTACTCACTTTCGGAGGAAAGTATCGTAAAATAATTCCGAACTGAAAAAGTTTTAGCATTTATCCTAAATACGAGTACCTAAGAACCAAGAATGAGATATGCCTTTATCACCCAAAAACTTATCGAATGAATTTTTGAAAGTCAGGGGGCCTAATATGGCTGCGTTTATCGCGTGACAAAATGTGGATAAAACATCCGTCACTTTCTGATAAGTATAAATGACGGATGCTTTATCCCCATTAAGAGTTATCCGTCCCATTTTTAGTTTTTGCAAATAATTCATAAACGGTGGCCCATACCATAAAACGTTCATACATAAGAAATCTAAATATCTTATTTGCAAATAAATTTTACATATGATACAGTTCTGTGGTGGGGCACAGAACTGTATCACAGTGACGAGGGTTCGGTCCTGTTGGCCTTACTTGCATTTAGCCTTGGCGAGCAAAACGTCTCAGTTTAAAATAAGTAAAACATTATGACATTAAGTCATTTTACAGCCAAGTCATTCCGTCCATACTATGCCTTATAGCAATGAGGGAGTTTTACAGACCTAGGCATTTTGCTACCCGGACAAAATACAACTAAGGTGCTCTGCTCGCCAAGGCTAAATGCAAGTAAGGCCAACGGGACCCAACCCAGTGACGATATAAATCAAATCGTAAGAATTGTCAAACAGAATGTCATTGTGACACAGTTCTATGGCGATTGTTATTCATCATTTAATATCATAACAAAAACGAACAATAGCATAATATCCTGCTAACATCTGGCCTCATCCTGTCGAACTCTTCAATCACAATAGAGTTATCATGTTGACTTATCTGATACACTATAAAACCGGCCTTATAATTAGCTGCACACTTTTGTACCTTGTCGCTTTAACGCTTTTGACAGGTTAGTGCAGCAGTTTAAACATGACGTTAAAGTGACAAAGCACTAAAGTGTGCAGTTACATATAAGGCCGATCGTATAAACGTATACTACACATATCGTCGTAATAAAGAGCAAAATACACCTTAGCTAGTAAGTCAGTAAGGTACATTTTGCAATATATTGAATTTGTTAGTTACGTGGTATTGCAGTATCACCGACGGTATGTGAACGTAAATCACTTATGATTGTATTTGAGAGTGCTGGTAAGCCAGCACTACAATGTTTGATAAAAGGATTTTAGTGTTGCCAGACGTCTTAATCCAAGCTTAGAGTCTTTTGTATGGGTTACTAAAAGCAATTTGTACATGTCAATGTTGTGAGCCCGCTATGGAATACATCCATAAAATTTAAAATTTACGTTATAAGCATAATTATAAGAAAGGTTCGTTATTATTATTTCCCATTTATATTTATAAATAAACTTAGTTTTATGTAACTGGTTAATGTCGTAGTTAATGTACCTACTCGTAATCTCTCCATGGCTGACCGCGGGTAAGCTCGAATTCAGCTTAACTGTGCTCACGACCTTTTCATTACCACAATGTAGGTATGCAACCTATTGGAAAATTTCTAAATGTAATTGAGTTGATAAATATCAAACTCCAATATGTCCTTGAAATTTGGTATTACAAATTTAAAACTTAATCTGAACAAATTAAGTTTTAAATTCTTATACCAAATTTCAAGGACATATTGGAGTTTGATATTTATCAACACAATTAAATAAATATTTTGATTTGATTTGATTTAATTTCAGTGGGTTTTCCCGATTTTCAGGGATCTAGAACTCCTCCCGATTTACTGATTTACCCTTAATCTGAAGTTCTGAACGCCAACTGTCCCGATTTGCAGCACATCCTCAGAGCAATCATAATATAAAAAACTTATTTATAGCAACTGGAAGACATAATCGGTTCGCCACTGTTGGCATTGAAAATGTACTGTACTGTTTTTTTTACCACAGTCGCGATTTTTGATAGACTAACTAAATACTGGCAACTCAAATTGACTCACACATATTACGATATTTTTATACGATTGAGTTTCTAAGTGTAAGTACTCACTCACGCATAGGTAAACGCAAAATGAAAGCGATACGACTCTTTTATAAACTACTTTTATCTCGGTATAGTTATCGAACTCAGTAAATGCTACTATTTATAGACGGTCTGTTATTGTATGTTTCTTTGATAAAACCATGTAAGCATGAATTAAAATGCCTTGAAATCATACATGAACGGCTGAATGGATTTGGATGAAATTGCGCACTCAGCTTATACGTTCTATCGTTCAACAGAAGCCCTGCTGCCTAATTGAGAATACACGCTTTAAAATGTGTTTTGTACGCTCTGACGGGACTGTTTAAACTCGCCGGTTTAATAAGCTGCGCCGCATTCAATCGTTCGACCGACCGAACGCCGTTTTTAAGAGAATAAAGCTGGACATTCACGGACGCGCCGTTTGTCTCGGCGACAGATGGATTGTATACAACTGGATGGGCGTAATATTTTGACCACATTCACGGGCGCGCCACGCCACGCCTCAACGGTGCGACATCATGGAGCAGACTGATTAGAAAATGGTAGCCAGAGAACGCATTCTCGTCGACGCCGTTGGCTTGGCACAGAGGCGTGGCGAGTTCGACCGTTGAATTTCGAGATTCACGATAGTTCCATTCGGATTGCACTTTGGCGCGTCGCGCTGGCTTTCCGTCAGTTTGGAAATCCAACGGACCGCGCCAAGTACTTTTAAACGCTACAGTTTTGACATTCATGCATCGGTTTTGGCGCGGCGCTGCTCTATTCGGCTTATTGGTGTGGTCGTGAATGTCCAGCTTAACACCCCTTTTGGTTGTAAGTTATCGTTGCTTGAAAGTCGTTCATGTGCATGGACTGGCATAAAGCTAATCTAATAATGTTTGTGGTGTTTAGGATTCCGTAACCAAAGAATGTCAACAGGACCATGAGCTGACTTGTAAACGAGTTTACTTTATTCATGCTATAAAGGGATTCAAATCCACAAACTCCAGCACTCTAGGCAGTGCAATGCCACTGGACTAACGAGTTATTTAAATAATGCGTTGGAGCAAGAACTGCATGTAGTTGGCTTGCAAGACACGCCTCCGCTACTTACACGGATCTCAAAGAGAAATCGACTTGCATGTATGTATGTATCTAAGTATGTACCTATGTTCGGGTCAAATCTTGCTAGGAAGTTTGAATCACTTCCCTGATTGAGCTGAAATTTGGTATACCTACGTAACTTCGATGACAATATAATAATATGGCACCACCAAGCTAGTCTGATGATGGAGTTGCAAGGTGGCTACTGGATCTCCGGTATACTTGACATAGACCAGTGATTCCCAAAGTGGTCTATATCGACCCCAGGGGTCGACGACGACCTGCAAGGGGTCCATGCGAGCGGAAACAAATAATGGAGTGTTGGGACTTATTCGATTGGTCTTTATAAGCAGATAATTACTGCAAAAAAAACTACAGTCGGCAACAAAAACTTGACCCAAAAGTCAACGTCACGGTTTACCTTCTATAATATATAATATAAGGTACCTTAGTACGATCGGCGTAATAAGTAGCTGCACCCTTATGAATCCTTGTATCGTCCCGGGTATTTCTTGGTCGATTTTAATTTTAATTTCACATACGGTATTTTCATATTTTGTTGAAAATGCGATTTAAAAAATGTTTATCGCCGCCTAATTCCACAGTACAGTCTAGCTTACTTAGGAGAACGTCAATTTGTGTGCCCAATATTTTCCCCCTTTTTTTTCCTTAAATTATTCCTATTTCCTTAAAAACATGCAAGCCTATTGAACGTTAGGTATCTCTATACATATATATTTATTTCAATTGAAAAAAAAAGTCCACGAACTGTGACAAGTTTCATTTTGAATGATAATTTAGGATTTATAACGATTTAAAGTTGGTTGGCAACATTTGCACAACATAAATAACATAGTCTCCCAAAATGTCCTCATACATTTGTATGAAACTTTCCTTTTTTGTTACCATGAACCAAAGAAAGTTAGTAACAAAAAAGGAAAGTTTGATACAAATGAATGAGGACATTTCTGGAGACTATGTTATTTAGGCTCGGTTTCATTCACCCTACCAACCTGCATATTTTTTTTGCAAATCGAAGTCGTAAATGAAATATACAAACTTCTTTAGAAATGCTCTTTTATAGCTTGCTTTTGGTTAGACTTGGTTTATAGACAGTATTGATTGCATAATCAGTCTACTCGGTAAAATGCAAACATGATAACAAGATTATAAAATGTTATTTGTCTTTACAAGTAAAGTGTGATATCAGGCAGAACTGGCTTAGATAACATAATGTTTATGTTTGTTTGGCTATTTGTGTTTCTGTAGAATCGTCCAGGGAATTCAAACTTATTATACCTACGTTTAAACTTTTTCATTCAAAAGTATAGTTTTAGAAACTAAGAGACATGCTTTTGCATTTGTAATATTAGAAATTATTAGGGTAGCTCTAGATTCAGATTACATTCTTTGTTAGCCAGGATAACATTTAGAACTGTTTATAACAGCCATGTAGAATAAAATATGCAATAAATAATTAATTAACTTATTTATCATCTTCTTATCGAATGAGGTCACTGCACTAGTGCAAACTTGCAATGATAACCTCTTATATTATCTATAATTAAACATTGCTATTGTAAATGCCGCAGAAAAAATATATCTAGTCTAATCAAAATTTATAGAACTGTCACTTTTGAATCCAAATCTAAGACTAAGAAGAGAAGAATAACCAATTGCATACCGTAAAACTACACAACTATGGTCCTAGTCTGCAACAATAGTCCAATTTTCCTCATTACATTATTCTAAAATGTGATACCTTACTGCTATTATTGCTGGGTATATCTGCTGTTTGGCCTAAAATCGATTGCTCTAAACTCTAGCTATAGCTAAAGCTATCATATTTTTAGAATAATGTGATAAGTAAAATTGGACTATTGCTGTAGGGGAGGACCATACCTATAGTTGTGTAATTTTACGGTAATCATGATGATCATTGATTCCGTGATTTATTAAAAATGCAAAAGCTGTAGAGTGCGGTATGATTCAGCAACTTGATACAAACTCTGTCAGTAATCTGATAATGTCATATAATGATGAGCGTTTGTACTGGTTTATCATTTAATTATTTACTGCACTTACTACCTATGTACACTGTACAGTCAACCAATTTGATTCCTGAGACACTATGAAACTATGTCAAAGTGACGTAACAAATCAAATTCTTAGATACTTCAGACTATTTGACTTATTGCGTCATTTTGACATAGTTCCATAGTGAATTTAATTAGTTGATTGTACATATAGACATAGACCTATTATCTACCATTTTAAAAGAAGTTAGTTTTTGCTTTTTGAAGGCGGGTTTTTGTTTTATTAAACATTTATTTTATTTTATACTTTTTAGTGATCATAATTATGCTGTTATGTAGTCCCACTTCTCAATTAATAAGAAACTATGGAACATTTAATCTCGCCGTAAGCAACGCCATGGGAAAGTCATAGTCATATATTTAAACCTAAATATGCTTCGTCATGGTCGCTCAACTATCTTAATCGAAATATCTTGTCGCCACCCTTGAAATATATACCGTTTAGGAGTTGCGGTGGCCATCTGTGGTCTTCATAATCAGTTCCACTTCACCAAGAGCAAATACACGAGTTACAATGAAAAATACCAAAATCGCAATAGGTGTGCCTATAAATTTTGAAGAGTTCCGTCGATTCCTCATGGATCTTCATTTTGGTAAGAATGGGGCCACAAGGGAAGCACCAGATTTTACATAAAAAATGAATCCTAAAAATCGGTTCACCCACTCGAACTTTCTGAGGTGACAAACATTTAAAAAAATCAGTCGAATTGAGAACCTCCTCCTTTTTTGAAGTCGGTTAAAAACTGTAACTACGAAGCTTCGCTTGCCCTGTCCTTTCCATTTGGCATTTGTGACGCAATTAACAAAAACATAGAGATCTGACGTAACTTCGAACTTCGTTTTGTGGGCCCCCAGGAAATTTAACATTAGGTATCTGGGGGGGGGGCAACAGCCGGGCTTACCCATGGTCTGCGGGACACAGGGGAGGAATGCGCTTAACCAATCCGTCAGCGTCACGTCAACAGTACAGCTAGCACAAGATGTGTTTTCTCGCTTGTCGCTTGTTGCGTCTTTTTCATTAGGTATCATCTACCTTTAAACTACGTACTCGCAGAGGAATTACCAAGCGATAAACAAGTCACGGACAACTTGTGTTAACCACCATGGGGCCCTTCATTATCCAGAACAGCCGCGCAGCCAGCCAGCTATTAAATAATTATTACCCAAGGTAACAAAATAGTTCTCGGCTGTATATGTATAGCTATCATGCGCTTTTACAAGATCATCATAAATAGTGCGCATGTATTTATAAAACAAGTTGACGGAAAATCGTTTCAATCTTTTGTATGATAGGGTACGAACGGCTAGTGGGGACAAACGGCCTTTCGTATTAGAATTGCGCCACTCCGTATAAACATATACTTGTTCTCTAGACCTATTAGAGTTATTTGAACGCAGATCGCGGAGACGGAAGCAATTAACTACCATTATTACAATCAGTAATGTATGTGTACGAAGTCACATGTTTAATTCATTTTCACAACAAGGATAGTACATATTACATAGTATGGGTTAGTTAGGTATAAGAGAAAGGATAAAAACGTATATAAATACTATATGTTTATTTACAAAATACAACCAGGGTAAAAAAATATATAACGCTTTTTAAAATTATACTTTTATCATCTCAAAGTTGAAATAATCATCTATAAAATATTATAACAAGTTGGTATGTACTTTTTACAAAAGCGAATATTTATTCCCTTTAGCCATATTATAATAATATGCTCCTTCGCTTCGTCCTTAAAACTTTTTTGGTAGGTTAATGGTCACAGACTTTACTTCCAAGTAAGGATCAACACAGTTCATGCCACTGAAAGCAAAAAAAGTAGTGTTAGTAGTCGCAATATCCTGCCGAATAATAGGCTGCCGAAGAAAATCTTGAATTCCATTACGTGAAATAAAGACAATCTACCAACGCAATATCCATACTGAAATAACTGTTCAATTTAGGCGAGAAGTTGTGTTTATAATATTTTCATGAGCAATTTGGTCACTCTTTTATTTATGAAATTTTCAATGCGACTAAAAGATAACTTACTTCTCACGTCCCAGGCCGGAGTCCTTGAAACCTCCAAACGGCAGTTGTACGGACGAAGCTAAATATGTGTTCACCCTGCAATGATAATACTATTGTAAAACACAATACGGAGCTGACCAAGTTTGTTCGTTTACGATAAATAAATATCAACTATGTTCGCCTGTAGCTGGTGCAAACGAGCGTGCATTGACCTGCTTGAGGACCTGAGGCTCTTGCCAAGATGCATTACGCTAACTATAGAGTTTCTATTCGTTTTGTTTTTAAACCAATGGTCGCGTCACTGGTCGATCACGTGACTTTTCGTATCACGTCATCTACCAGTGACGCGATT
This sequence comes from Acleris literana, assembly GCA_946894065.1. Lineage (NCBI taxonomy): Eukaryota > Metazoa > Arthropoda > Insecta > Lepidoptera > Tortricidae > Acleris > Acleris literana. The sequence continues at coordinate 7,748,574 of OX335677.1, forward strand.
GGTTTAAAAACAAAACGAATATAAACGTTAGTTAGCATACTTAATGCATCTTGGCAAGGGCCTCTGTCTGTCTGCGTAGTTCATCATTGAACGCGATCCGCGGGTATTCTCATCCAGCACGGGTAGCCCAAGTTGTATTTTGTCGCTAGTCGATCCGAGCGACAACCAATTTGAGGGCAACTTGTGCTATCAGTACTGCTCTTGCTATCCTTGGGTAGAATTACTACAATCTGGGCCTAAATTCGAATTATAAATTCGCTGACATAGCGGGACCTGTCTTTACCAGAAACATACCAGACATTGCCAGCTTCAGAATATTTGCTGAACTGTAGGGCGTTGTTGAGATCAGTCGTGAAGATGCCAGCGGCAAGACCGTAGCTGGTGTTGTTAGCGCGCTCGATCACCTCCTCGAGAGTGTCGAATTTCAGTATACTCTGCACCGGGCCAAAGATCTACAAGATAATTTTTAATAAGTCTCAAGAAAAAATTAAATCCTAGTGAGACAATAACTATCAGTAAAGATCTTTAGAACTTACTTCTTCCTTGGCAATAGTCATATCGTCTGTAACGTCAGCAAACACTGTAGGTTCGATATAGTATCCCGTTGAGCCGATGCGCTTTCCACCAGTCATTAACTTCGCTCCCTCCTTTTGTCCTTTCTCGATGTAGCTGAGAACTTTGTTCATAGACTCATCATCAATCTAAATCAGAAACATTTTTGGGTAACTTATGTCTTGTTTTCTCTTTTATTTCGACGTAAAGATATAAATGACAGAAATTAAATAACCTGTGGTCCTTGTTCTGCCTTAGGGTCTGTAGGGTTGCCCACTTTTCTACCTTTGGCAAATTGTACCGCTCTCTTGATGAACTCGTCATAGATTCCTGATTGTACAAACAGGCGCGATGCAGCAACGCAAATCTGACCTTGAAGAAGAAACACAGCGGTCGCGGCTGTAGGGACAGCTATGTCAACTGGAAGTAGACAAATATATGGTAGGTAAATTCAACTTACACGACTTACTTACTAATTATTCAATTAAACTTGTTTTTCACTTACGATTAGCGTCATTCATTATAACGAGTGGGCTCTTGCCTCCAAGCTCAAGAGTGACTCTTTTTAAATTGACTTTTCCAGCTGCCTGCTGAATCAGCTTTCCAACCTACAAAATATTATAGTTTTACTAGACGAAGCCAACAAATCAAGTCAAGCTTAGAGCTTAAGTAGTTTGGAATTAGGTCACGTATGTACATCACGAAAATATGTAGAAATATCCCACTTTGTATTTGATCTAGGAATAACCATAATCGTGAAGGCATTTTTCAAAAAAATATTTTAAAGCCAATTTTTTCAACTAAGTCAGTTAACTTTAGGCACAAGCATGTCACATGATAATGCTAGCCTAGCTCACCGTTAACTTCATCTTACATATTGAAAATAGTGATACAGTAAGAAATAAAAAATGATAAGTATGTAAAAATACCTAATAAGCATCAGTGCGGTTATTGGTAACAGGATTTCTGGTCAACATTGGATTTCACAGAATTGTGATTGTAGAAGCGAAACAGATTTGTCAGGATCGTAGCAGACGGAAAGAAGTAGTCTCTGCCTATCCCTCTGGGAAACAGGCGTGATTTAATGTATGTATGTATGTGATTGTAGCACATCTGCGCTGCAATCATACTTCATGCGACCAAAAATAATATTTAAACCACATTCTTACCTCAGCCGAGCCAGTGAATGAAATCTTGGCGACGTTCGGGTGGTGTGTGAGGGCGGTGCCGGCGCCGGGCCCGAACCCGTTGACGACGTTGACCACGCCCGCGGGCACGCCAGCCTCCTTCAGAAGAGCCGCCAGTACCAGAGCAGTTAGCGGGGTCTGCTCTGCAGGCTTCACCACCACTGTACATCCTGGAAACATAACAGGTAATTAAAACTTGGAGGCATACTATCACTATAGAACGGAGAATTACATTCGAGCTGGATTGGCTATTTTGATCGCTCTTTTGGAATCAAAATTAAATTTTCCGAAAAAAGACAGCTGCTCAGCTGGTATTGAAAGCGATTCGGAGGTACCCTGCAGAATGTCTTACCACCCGCATAATATTTAACTTACCAGCAGCTAATGCAGTAACGACCTTGTTGATAAACATCAAAACAGGGACGTTCCATGGCAAAATCAACCCGCACACACCAACAGGCTGTTTCAATGTATAAGAGAAGCTGTCACCGTCTGAAAGTTAAATCAAAGTATGAAAACTGTAATGTTTATTTTAAAGGTGTTTGTTTTGCTAGGTGAAAACCACGCTTAATTTGGAGCGTGCGTCGAAGCTGGTGTTCGATATTAGGGCTGGTCAGCTGGCAATTTCAAGTGTCAAAAGTAATAAATTAAAATTTAGACAATTTTAATCTAAAAAAAAAACTGTCACCTGATGGAATAGTATCGCCCTGAATTTTGTCAGCAAGACTTGCGAGGTAGCGAATTGAATTGGGAGCTATGTGCATGAGGCCAACTGCCATGGTGAGGATCATTCCATTGTTAATGGACTCTAGCCCAGCGATGTACTGTGCGTCACGTTCAACAAGGTCCGCGAACTTGTTGAGCAGGCGACCGCGCTCTGAGGCGTCCAGCTGCCGCCACGGGGAGTTGCGGTGGAACGCGGCCTTCGCGGCGGCCACCGCCAGGTCTATGTCCGCCTAAGGAACAAAATACCAGTTACTGATTACTGGGTCTAAACCTGTTTAAATGGTGTCATTCCAATCAGGATGCTTAAGGTGGTGTCGCCAACAGTTTTACTAACGAACATATGGACATTACTTGGGACCTACTAGTTGGCACTGCATTACGTAGTATATGCCTTGCGATGAACAGGATATTCGACAGGGGTTATTGCACAAGACATGCCGGTATTCAACTGTATCCGACTAGATTAGAGCCCTCCTAATTAAGTAAGCTAAGATAAATCTACGTACCTTGTCGCCTTCAGCCACCCTCGAAATGACGGACCCATCATGAGGATTGATTGTGTCGAATGTTTTGCCGCTCTTTGCGTCTACCCATTCGTTATTGATGAACAACTGAAAAAAACATTGACGTGAGTACTTTGCTAGTATTTGTATTGTATTGCATAATATCGTGTATGTATTACTCGAACTAAATTCAGAAGCTTAGTTGGAATTTGATGCGGTTTTTACCATTAAGTATGTATTTAGTTAGACAATTTCTCTAGTAATATTTAGAACTATCATATCACCCGTGCAATACTCGGGCGGGTCGGTAATACTTATGAAATATTTAAAAACTAATTGGATTGAATAATTAAAAAAAATGTGGCCCTAGACAAGATGCCTAACGCTAACGTAAACGATTTTAAAAACTGCCTAAATGTATGAAAATGTCATAAGCGCTCGACGCGACCGTTTGGCAGATTACGTCAACACACATACACACATGTTTATTATACATTTCGATAACGAGAACGTTCTTAAAATGCGCCGTCTGTAAGGCCACTGAACCAGAAATAGCCAGAAATAGTCCGTCCGTCCGTCCGTCCGTCCGTCCGGATTGCCTTACGCAAATATTGTTTATTTGTTTAAATAAATTAAATACAAGTATCGGGGACAATATCACACAAATTGACCTAGTCTAAAACTAAGCTCTAGGCTTGCGCAATGGTAACTGGCAACGATAAACAAACTTGTATTGGTAGAGAAATAAATACTTAAATAGATAGTAAACATCTAAGATCCAGTTTGTAATCCTGCTGCCGATTTTTAGGGTTCCGTACCCAGAGGATAAAAACGGGACCCTATTACTAAGACTGTTCGTCTGTCTGTCTGTCTGTCACCAGGCTGTATCTCAGGAACCGTGATAGCTGGACAGTTGAAATTTTCAGAGATGATGGATTTTTTATTGGCGCTATAACAGCAAACTCTAAAAAACAGAATTAAAAAATATATTTAAGGGACTCCCTTTCAACAAACGTGATTTTTTATCCGCTTCATGCTCGATATTAATAACGCTAACAGGTAGACACTTGAAATATTCACAGAATATTTAATTGCATGTTCCCAATAAAAATAAATAGTTAAATTAAAATAAATTAAACATTTAACATTTTCCCATACAACAAATGTGATTTTACGATTATACGGAACCCTTCGTGCGCGAGTCCGACTCGCACTTGACGGTTTTTTTTTTAAAACGGTTTGACGATATTTTTTCCGGTACCGTTAAGTTCGTAAAATCACACGTGTCGAGCGATGACTGATAATAAAACAGGTTAAACCACATTTTTTAGTCGTCTCAAAGAATTGAAAATGAATAAATATTTTTCAATGATATACTTTAACAAAATGCTAACTGGTCGTTCACATAGGGATCTAAGATGTAAGACTATCAAGGGCTCTATACAGCACGTTTAACGCTAACGCGAATTTCGAAAACGGACAGTGTATGGTATTGTCATAAGCGCTTAACGCGACCGTCCGGCAGCTTACGTCAATCCTAAACATTTTCGATGACGGTAACGTCGATAACGTTCGCCGAATGCATCTTGTTTGGGGCCAGAGATCGACTCTTATTTCAGTGGCGATTCCACCTCACCTCAAAAACCGACTTCACTTCAAAATGGTCTTAAGTCACTTATCGTTAGTAAATAGCACTGAACCTACCTTAGTGTACTTGATTTCTGGAGCCATGATAGCAGATGTTGCCGCCGCAAAGCCAGGAGAACGACTAACTGTGTTACCGCTAGGTGTTTATAAAGGCGTAACTGATAAAAAATAACACACACATCATAGCAGTGCTTATGGCACTGTAGTGTGCTCATCTGTTTTTCTGGTTGTCATAATGACTTGCGCTTAATATACCAGAAAATCGGATGTGCTGCTGTAGATAATAAACGAATGGACCGATTCAAAAAAAATATATTGCGTTGCGAAACATTTCGTTTGCGTTTGATCCTTAAACATTTTTTAACCGACTTCAAAAAAGGAGCAGGTTCTATGTTCCACTGTATATATTTTTGTTATTTTTTATGTAGGTATATTCACCGATTTCTTCGATTTTAGAAATTCTTTTAAGTAACAAGTCCAGTATTTGCATTCAAAAAGTACCACTTGGTGAAGTGGAACTGATGATGAAGACCACAGATTTCAAGGGTAGCGATAAGATATCTCGATTAAGATAGTTGAGCGACTATAACGAAGAACATTGAAATGTTTATATACGACTATGACTTTCCCGCAGCGTTGCTTGTGGCGAGCTTGAAATGTCTTAAAGTTTCTTATCAACTAAGAAGTGGGACTATTTTATTTTAAGCGGGCTGGTTTCCGCAACTCGACCTCTGGCGCCCATTTTGCGTGTGGGTGGGATTACCACTTTGTTCAGTCAAGCCATCCCAACTCCTCCAGGAAGCCCACCGAACCTTTAATGTCAGTGGTTGCCTCGGGGATAGGGCTTGCATTATCCGCCCTATTTTACTATCCGGATAATTCGGATAACGGATAATGCAATATCCGGATATCCGGATAAAACGGATAAAACGGATATTTTTAGGTAATATGTATTAAAATACAAAAAAATGGTAAAAAATCAATACATTTTTATAGAATACAAAACAACGTTAGATTTCACAAAACGTGTCTATTTCGAGGCTTTAAATTAAAATAAATGTAATCACGACTATGTCTGTGGTAGAAGTTGAAGGTTGTGTTGCTGTCACTGGTAAACTTCTGGAAATGGCTGAAGTGCTCAATTTGTCTTTTATCTGTTGTTTGATATCTATTGAGTGAATTAGCTTCAGATGATTGTGCAAAGATGAGGTAGATCCTTATATTTTTTATATGTTTTTACATATTTTGCACTGAGCTTCTCTGTCACAGCAAAAAGTGGTGCCAGGCGCAGTTCTTGTCAAGGTTCGATTTTTTGTATTCTTTGAATATAGTGACCATTTCCCTCTGTTTTAGGATTCACTAAATTCAAACCAGAAAAATAACAAATGCCTCTATAAAGTATTTCCATCATTAATTTAAAAAATACATGCAATATACTAAACAACTTGTTTTCAACACGGTTTGGTATAAGTACACGTAAGGAAAAGTAAGAACCCAGTAGGTACTATCCGTTTATTATTATTATCACCAATCACTATGCATTAGTAAAAGGTATAAGAAAAAGGTATAAAGTATAAATTGCTAACCAAGTAATTCAAACGAACAAAACAGGTTCCATTTTAAGTAACAAACTGTAAGTAAATCAAACAAATTACATGAAATATCCAATTTAAATAATGGGTGCAGTGAATTGAAGGGAAGGGCCACTGCCACTCAGCAATTAACCTTAACCTCATCTTTACTAAATTTTATTTAAAAATACGAATCAATAAGAACAATTCAAAAGTACTCACGCACGTCACGTGAACTCATGGTCATTTTTCCACTACCATGCTGTACTTCCTCGCTCGCCACGTGGTGTTTCTGCACTTAGAGCTCGAATACACGATAACACGTAGGTACGAATGACACGAACACGATGAGCACTGATGTCTGACTGACGCGCCGCCACCACCACCAGAAACAATACTATTGAGCGGAGCGGCGATCGGTGTTGTTGTGTTCTAGAATCTGAGACGAGGATATCGTGCGTCTCGCTCGCGCATTTTATAAATGAGAAATGTTTTCGCGATCTGTCTGGCGTCAAATTCAATACTAAAATTATTTTTTAGTCCTATTTGTTGAATATCCGAAATATCCGAATTATCCGGATACAAAGTAAGCGCAAATCCGGATTTTAAATTAAGCGGATATCCGGATAATTCGAATATCCGGATATTCGGATTGCAAGCCCTACTCGGGGAGACACCTCAGCGAACCGAGGTGTTTAGCCCTGTACTGCGCCACCTCGGTGCAATTCAGCACTGCGTGGGCGGCGGTCTCTTCATTCTCCATGAAGGCACGGCACAAAGGACTATGTGTAACACCTAAATTAAAAAGATGTGGGACTAGGTACATACCAGTTTATTATGACCACTAAAAAGTATAAAATAAAATGAATGATTTAAATAACAAAACACCGCCTTCAAAAACGCACAAAATTACTTCTTTTTAACCGACTTCAAAAAAAGGAGGAGGTTCTCAAGTCGTCGGGTTTTTTTTTTTTTTATTTTTTTTTATGTATGTTCCCCGATTACTCGAAGACCACTGGACCGATTTGAAAAATTTTTTCGTTGTTCGAATGGGTATACTTTCTAGTTGGTCCCATTGTCACCACGTCAGGATCTGATGATGGGATCATGGAGAAATCAAGAGAACTCCTCAAATATTATAGGCACACCTATAGCGATTTTGGTATTTTTCACTGTAACTCATGCATTTGCTTTTGAAAAGTACTATATGGTGAAGTGGAACTGATGATGAAGACCACAGATGGCCACCGGAACTCCTTAACGGTACCTATTTCAAGGGTGGCGATAAGATATTTCGATAAAGGAAGTTGAGCGACTATGACGAAGCACATTTAGGTTTAAATATGACTATGACATTCCCGCAGCGTTGTCTGCGGCGAGCTTGAAATGTTCTATAGTTTCTTATTAATATTTAGAAGTGGAGCTACGTAACAGCATAAATAGGATCACTAAAAAGTATAAAATAAAATAAATGTTTAAAAAAACAAAAAACCGCCTTCAAAAAGCAAAAAATAACTTCTTTAAAATGGTAGGTAAATAGGTCAGTCCAACTGAAGTCGGCGTCCAACAATATTTTAACCAAAAGCAGACTTCAGTTGGACTGACCTATTTACCTACCATTTTAAAGAAGTTATTTTTTGCTTTTTGAAGGCGGTTTTTGTTTTTTTAAACATTTTAAAATGGTAGGTTTGTCAATCCACTGCAGTCGGCGACTCACAATATTTTTAACTAAAAGCCGACTTCAGTTGGACTAACAAACCTAAAATTATTTATGTTGACCTAATTCCTTAGGCTAGACGCTACCATTTCGCAGGATTATATGGTAGCTTAAAAATTTACGATATCGATGGTAAAAAGTTCCATAGTAAGTAAGTCAACAACGGTTAAAATCTACAAAAACAGGAGAGATCGAGTTCCAGGTTTACAGCGATGCCACACGCACGAGCGTTGGCCGTGCGTTAGGTTTTCGCAACGCTGTGATTTTAACATAGAGCGACATGAACGTATTTCAACGCATCGTGTGGCATGTCGTTCTAATTTATATGTTGAACGACGCAGCGGCGACGACGCAACGCACCAGCAAGGCCCGTGTGGTACCTCTCTTCAAAAATCTGGATCTGACTTACCATCTAATGTAATATGTAAGAGTATACCTAACGTTTTAGCAATGTTTTATCTTAAGATAACAATTCTGTAGCAACATCATTCTACCTAAATATATAATGATTTAGTTTTTTTTTTGTTATTTTATATTAGCACTAATATTAAATAACTCGTAAAATGACCTATGGTCGTGTTTATCGATGAGGATTAAACGAGGATAAGACATATCTGTCACTTTCTGTCAGGTGGGTAAGTGCGATAGTGACGGTTGCTTCATTACCATTTATCTACCGCGATTATAGCGACCAAAAAGAGTGATGTTTTCGTTGTTTTGTGCTCGACGGACAAGCAGGCAGACGGCCCAATAGGAACCCACGCTTGGCCGGTTATTATTTCTCTAAGAAAAAAAAAAGGTTTTGATACAACGATCTCGATTTTTTTTGCAGAAAATCTTCCTATTTTTGTAAAGATTTATATAACACCCATAACTGGAAATGCTTGATACCCGACCTTTTGCAAGTTAGGTAGCCCTTTTTTACACAAAGGAGAATGCAGAACCTGGGCGAACCTTACGGTGGGTTTAGACCAAACGAGCGAATGCTCTAGAACAGAGGTACCCAAACTTTTTTGGCTCGTAGACCACTTGGCAATTTCTTCGGTTTTGGGTGGACCCCCTGTTTACCTAATATTTACGTTGTCAAGTAAAAACTAAGCAAGAAATTGACGGATAACGTTGGTCTAGTCGGCTAAACATTGACAAAGGTTACAAAAATTTTGCGCGGAAAAGTATTTTTTATATAAACAAAAACTTACACTCAGATAAAATTAAAACATAATGAATATAGATAAGAAAGTATTACGTGCCTACCTAGTATATATATGTGTGTATGAATATGGATTAGTCCATTAATGGAAAGCCAAAATTAAAGTCACGACCCGTTTAAATGGGATCCACTATTGCGGACCCCCATTTTCCTCTTATGGACCCCCATTTATTTTTCCCGCATTGGCAGATATTTGTGTGATGAGCACAAATATTTGTTTCTGAGTCATGGATGTTTTTCTATGCATTTAAGTATATATTTCTCTATATAAGTATTTATACCGTTTTCTGGTACCCATAGTACAAACCTAGAGCTTAGTTTGGGACTAGGTCAATTGGTGTGACATTGCCCCCTGTTTTTTTTTATAAAACGATGCTCTGATACAGTGATACTCGGTTACTGATTTGATAAATCTTTACATAGTATAAAACAAAGTCGCTCCGGCTGTCTGTTCGCTTAAATCTTTTGAAATACGCAAAGGATATTAATGCGGTGTTCATCAATAGATAGAGTGATTCAAGAGGAAGGTTTTTATGTATAATAAATTCTGGATTATATACGGGGGTTACAGAAAACTCACATAAACAGTAGCAAAGCGAGGGCGGACCGCTAGTGATAAAGATTAAGCTCTGTGATAAAGGTTCATTTGTGCTGTCAGCTTTCCCCATTGCATCTGACACCACCGCAGGACCCATTCTCGTACCAATAGAGAACAAGACTTGAAGATTTGAAACTGTCATAACAACTATGTATGTGTGTAGATGATCTGACATTAACTCTCGGATTGTGACATGACTAATGCGAAAATGCTTCTTCAGTCAAAACTTACCACAAAACTCAAGTTTGTTTTTGTAAATTTATATTAAATCCCATCTCGTATGTGCAACTATAAGCTACTTCTATAAATATACGATATATTTCTAGTATTTCTACGTGTATGCGTGTGGCAACTTTTTGTGTTATATTTTCCATTTAGGTGATATGTCTTTCTAGCGGATTTAAAGGGAGTTCTACCTGAAAAGTGATTATTTTCTCTACAAAATCCAAACATTTAAAAATATTCAAACATTACACTTTTTTAACCGCATACGTAAAAGTAATGAACATCCTTATCTTATTGTACACGAAGTAAATATTATTCCGTTCGCTTCAACATCAGTAGTACCTCATTGGCAGTGTTTCCTTAACCTTGAACTTACTATCAATTTTATTTCTATGTTACGAGCAGAGTCGAGTTCATAAATATGTGTACACTTTAGTACCTTGTCTCTTTAATCGCTGTGACAATTCATATATGGCAGTTGAAACATGACATTAAATAGATAGATAGTACACTTCTTGTCTTGTAGGTAAATTATTTATGTTCAATGCTTGTTACATACATACATACATTTATAACTCCTAATATCATCCTCGAGCGTTATCTTCCATTACTGATACCTAGCATTACGTGTGAAATTATTATCTGAATGCAATTCTACAATCCTTGGACTGCTTTGTATTCAGTGATTTGACTAAACTACTCGACTCGCAAGCGGATGTGCGAAATAAAGTGCAAGTCATCTTGGAAAAAGCTAAGTCAGGGCATGAATAATAAAATGATGTAGGTATTCAAAAAAAATGCGACGAAAAAATATATCGAGGTTACTGTAAAGATCAAGATGTTATTCAACATCAATAATTATTATTTAATCTCTGTACCTACATTTTAAAAACAATTAAAAAAAATATTATTTTTCTTTTTTGCAAATGATTGACATAGTTAACAATCATATTTTTTTCATATTTGTCGGTAATAAACATAGCCGTTTTGATGAAAATATACGCATTCATCAAATATTTAAAATGCCTCAAAGCCGTTTTGAATAGTACTTAGTAGAGGATTTTCAATCGCTACTGTGACAGTTCAAAAGAGTTTATTATTATGTAAACCTACTCGTACAGATTATTCTATTTTATTCTACCCTCGTGCCGCCCAAGAAAAAAAACGCGAGATCAGCTAAACGCCCAGTGTGTCCAAACTTCCCATGAGTTTTTATCTTTTTTTAATGAAAAAGTCTACCTGGATTATGGTTTACGTCTGGGTGGTTATGCTGAGTGTCACTTTGTACATGTGCTGTACATTGGGCGGCACGAGGCTATTCTATTCTATCGACACAATATTTATCGATAGCAAATCCCTAGAATGTGCCCCGAGTTAGCGCAGGTCTGGTTATGAGTGTGTATTGTTAGTTAACTCTTAGCGATAATCATTAAGTGGCTCTTCCAGCTTTGCAACGAAAACATTGATAATCAAGGCTCACGAAATGAATTTTATTGTACTTGTCTACAGTGTCTACTACTTTATTTATTTATTTATTAACTTTGTTTGTAAAGTTGTAAAGATTTTGATAAGAACTAATATTAATAAAATTAGGAAAAAAGCGATTATGTAAAAATACGAACGTTGCGGGATAGATGGATGTAAACGAATGTTAGTCGTGTGGAATCCAGATTGTGCAGAATGGCGAATAGGAAGAAATGTGTTGGACAAGTGTGTTGTATTGTATGGAGAAGAGAGTGGGTAGTCCTTTAAAATCCTTGATAAACATTTGGTATAGTTAAATGTTTATTATGCAGTTGTGAAGTCCAGCAGGACCTCCATTGCCGCCTTGGAAGTCTTTCTAAGCACCCCTGTATTTTCCTTTCAGGCCACTCTCTGTACCTGGGTTAGAGGGTCCTTGCATGTCCGCAATATTGTTTTTGATTATCAGGACAAACAGCTGTACTCGACTTTATTAAATACTGGAAGGATTAATTAAACTGTAATTTTAGGTTTAAAATTACGTCCTAATCCTATCTTATCTTTACTTATCTTACAGATGGGCCCTTTCGGATACACTTCGACCCTATAGGATCTTTTGTGCAATTACCCTCTTACACACTCAGGTGTTCGAATGATCAGGTTTCCTCACGATGTTTTTCCTTCACCGTAAGAGCATCGGGTAATGCAGTTACAAAAACTCATTGGTACATGGTGACCGCGGGGGTTCGTACTCGGTACCTTACGATGACGAGTCGACCATCTAAGCCACTAGGCCACCGACGCTCTCTACGTCCTAATCACTACGAGCTCCTTATTTTCTCACCCGTTAATTCTGCTGAAGCGCTTGGACTCTTGTGTTTCGGTATGAAGAGTTTGCAATTGTTAATAGGTTTGTGAATTCGTCATGTTCGACTGTATATGTATAGCTATCATGCGCTTTTACAAGATCATCATAAATAGTGCGCATGTATTTATAAAACAAGTTGACGGAAAATCGTTTCAATCTTTTATATGATAGGCTACGAACGGCTAGTGGGGAGAAACGGCCTTTCGTATTAGAATTGCGCCACTCCGTATAAACATAAACTTGTTCTCTAGACCTATTAGGGTTATTTGAACGCAGATTTCGGAGACGGAAGCAAACAATTACCTACCATTACTACAATCCGTAACGTATGTGTACGAAGTCACATGTTTAATTCATTTTCACAACAAGGATAGTACATAATAGTATGGGTTAGTTAGGTATAAGAGAAAGGATAAAAACGTGTATAAATACTATATGTTTATTTACAAAATACAACCAGGGTAAAAAAATATATATAACTCTTTTTAAAATTATACTTTTATCATCTCAAAGTTGAAATAATCATCTATAAAATATTATAACAAGTTGGTATGTACTTTTTACAAAAGCGAATATTTATTCCCTTTAGCCATTTTATATGCTCCTTCGCTTCGTCCTTAAAACTTTTTTGGTAGGTTAATGGTCACAGACTTTACTTCCAAGTAAGGATCAACACAGTTCATGCCACTGAAAGCAAAAAAAGTTGTGTTAGTAGTTGCAATATCTTATTCCGGAGGCAGCCGAAGAAAATCTTAAATTCCATTACCTGTGACATAAAGACAATCTACCAACGCAATATCCATACTGAAATAACTGTTCAATTTAGGCGAGAAGTTGTGTTTATAATATTTTCATGAGCAATTTGGTCACTCTTTTATTTATGAAATTTTCTATTCGACTAAAAGATAACTTACTTCTCGCGTCCCAGGCCGGAGTCCTTGAAACCTCCAAACGGCAGTTGTACGGACGAAGCTAAATATGTGTTCACCCTGCAATGATAATACTATTGTAAAAAAACAATACGGGGCTGACCAAGTCTGTTCGTTTACGATAAGTATAAATTATGTTCGCCTGTAGCTGGTGCAAACGAGCATGCATTGACCTGCTTCAGGACCTGAGGCTCTTGCCAAGATGCATTACGCTAACTATAGAGTTTCTATTCGTTTTGGTTTTAAGCCAATAATCTCGTCACTGGTCTATCACGTGACTGTTCGTATCACGTCATCTACCAGTGACGCGATTGGTTTAAAAACAAAACGAATATAAACGTTAGTTAGCGTACTTAATGCATCTTGGCAAGGGCCTCTGTCTGTCTGCGTAGTTCATCATTAAACGCGATCCGCGGGTATTCTCATCCAGCACGGGTAGCCCAAGTTGTATTTTGTCGCTAGTCGATCCGAGCGACAACCAAGTCGCGGGCAACTTGTGCTAGCAGTGCTGCTCTTGCTATCCTTGGGTAGAATTACTACAATCTGGGCCTAAATTCGATTTATAAATTCGCTGACATAGCGGTACCTGTCCTTACAAGAAACATACCAGACATTGCCAGCTTCAGAATATTTGCTGAACTGTAGGGCGTTGTTGAGATCAGTCGTGAAGATGCCAGCGGCAAGACCGTAGCTGGTGTTGTTAGCGCGCTCGATCACCTCCTCGAGAGTGTCGAATTTCAGTATACTCTGCACCGGGCCAAAGATCTACAAGATAATTATTAATAAGTCTCAAGAACCAAATAAATCCGAGTGAGACAATAACTATCAGTAGAGATATTTAGAACTTACTTCTTCCTTGGCAATAGTCATATCGTCTGTAACGTCAGCAAACACTGTAGGTTCGATATAGTATCCCGTTGAGCCGATGCGCTTTCCACCAGTCATTAACTTCGCTCCCTCCTTTTGTCCTTTCTCGATGTAGCTGAGAACTTTGTTCATCGACTCATCATCAATCTAAATCAGAAACATTTTTGGGTAACTTATGTCTTGTTTTCTCTTTTATTTCGACGTAAAGATATAAATGACAGAAATTTAATAACCTGTGGTCCTTGTTCTGCCTTAGGGTCTGTAGGGTTGCCCACTTTTCTACCTTTGGCAAATTGTACGGCTCTCTTGATGAACTCGTCATAGATTCCGGATTGTACAAACAGGCGCGATGCAGCAACGCAAATCTGACCTTGAAGGAGGAACACACCGGTCGCAGCTGTAGGGACAGCCACGTCAACTGAAAGTAGACAAATATATGTTAGGTAAATTCAACTTATACTACTTCTTACTAATTATTATATTAAACTTGTTTTTCACTTACGATTAGCGTCATTCATTATAACGAGTGGGCTCTTGCCTCCAAGCTCAAGAGTGACTCTTTTTAAATTGACTTTTCCAGCTGCCTGCTGAATCAGCTTTCCAACCTACAAAATATTATAGTTTTACTAGACCAAGCCAACAAATCAAGTCAAGCTTAGAGCTTAAGTAGTTTGGAAATAGGTCACGTATGTACATCAAGAATATATGTAGAAATATCCCACTTTGTATTTGATCTGGGAGTAACACAGTTGAATTCGTTTTCGCTGCCATAGGTATAAGCACAACATTATATTATAATCGTGACGGCATTTTTCAAAAAAATATTTTAAAGCCGATTTTTTCAACTAAGTCAGTTAACTTTAGGCACAAGCATGTCACATGATAATGCTAGCCTAGCTCACCGTTAACTTCATCTTACGTATTGAACACAGTGAGACAGTAAGAAATAAAATAGATAAGTACCTATGTAAAAATACCTAATAAGCATCAGTGCGGTTATTGGTAACAGTATTTCTGGTCAACATTGGATTTCACAGATTGTAGAAGCGAAACAGATTTGTCAGGATCGTAGCAGGTGGAAAGAAGTGGTCTCTGCCTACCCCTCTGGGAAACAGGCGTGATTTAATGTATGTATGTATGTGATTGTAGCACTACTTCATGCCACCAAAAATACCATTTAAACCACATTCTTACCTCAGCCGAGCCAGTGAATGAAATCTTGGCGACGTTCGGGTGGTGTGTGAGGGCGGTGCCGGCGCCGGGCCCGAACCCGTTGACGACGTTGACCACGCCCGCGGGCACGCCAGCCTCCTTCAGAAGAGCCGCCAGTACCAGAGCAGTTAGCGGGGTCTGCTCTGCAGGCTTCACCACCACTGTACATCCTGGAAACATAACAGGTAATTAAAACTTGGAGGCATACTATCACTATAGAACAGAGAATTATATTCGAGATAGATTGGCTACTTTGATCGCTCTTTTAGGGGAAAAAAGACAGTTGCTCAGCTGGTATTGGTAGCGATTCGGAGCTACCCTGCAGGATGTCGTCTTACCACCCGCATAATAATTAACTTACCAGCTGCTAATGCAGTAGCGACTTTGTTGACAAACAACAAAACAGGGACGTTCCATGGCAAAATCAACCCGCACACACCAACAGGCTGTTTCAGAGTGTAAGAGAAGCTGTCACCGTCTGAAAGTTAAATCAAAGTACGAAAACTGTAATGTTTATTTTAAAGGTGTTTGTTTTGCTAGGTGAAAACCGCGCTTAATTTGAAGCGTGTGTCGGAGCTGGTGTTCGATATTAGGGCTGGTCAGCTGGCAATTATAATTGTCAAAAGTAATAAAATAAAATTTAGACACTTTTAATCTAAAAAAAATCTCTCACCTGATGGAATAGTATCGCCCTGAATTTTGTCAGCAAGACTTGCGAGGTAGCGAATTGAATTGGAAGCTATGTGCATTTGGCCAACTGCCATGGTGAGGATCATTCCATTGTTAGCGGACTCTAGCTCAGCGATGTACTGTGCGTCACGCACAACAAGGTCCGCAAACTTGTTGAGTAGGCGACCGCGCTCTGAGGCGTCCAGCTGCCGCCACGGGGAGTTGCGGTGGAACGCGGCCTTCGCGGCGGCCACCGCCAGGTCTATGTCCGCCTAAGGAACAAAACACCAGTTACTGATGACTGGGTCTAAACCTGTTTAAATAGTGTCATTCCAATCAGGATGCTTAAGGTGGGACACCAACAGTTTTACTAACGAATGCATGGACATTACTTGGGACCTACTAGTTGGCACTGCATTACGTAGTATATGCCTTGCGATGAACAGGATATTCAACAGGGGTTATTGCACAATACATGCCGGTATTCAACTGTATCCGACTAGATTAGAGCCCTCCTAATTAAGTAAGCTAAGATAAATGTACGTACCTTGTCGCCTTCAGCTACCCTCGCAATGACGGACCCATCATGAGGATTGATTGTGTCGAATGTTTTGCCGCTCTTTGCATCTACCCATTCGTTATTGATGAACAACTGAAAAAAAACATTGACGTGAGTACTTTGCTAGTATTTGTATTGTATTGCATAATATCGTGTATGTATTACTCGAACTAAGTTCAAAAGCTTAGTTGGAATTTGATGCGGTTTTTACCATTAAGTATGTATTTAGTTAGGACATTTCTCTAGTAATATTTAGAACTATCATATCACCCGTGCAATACTTGGGCGGGTCGGTAATAGGGACTTCTGAAATATTTAAAAACTAATTGGATTGAATAATTTAAAGGACTTTGGCCCTAGACAAGATGCCTAACGCTAACGTAAACGATTTTAAAATCTGCTTAAATGTATGAAAATGTCATAAGCGCCCCGACGCGACCGTTTGGCAGATTACGTCAACACACACACATACATACATGTTTATTATACATTGCGATAACGATAATATTCTTAAAATGCGCCTTCTGTTAGGCCACTGAACCCAAAATAGTTGGGTTTTGTACGGTAACCCTATCTTACTATGTTTTTATTTTTTAATTGATTCCGGAAAAATCCATTTCTAACTTGTTAAATATCTCAGGATATTAAAAAATAAAACAGCTGGCAACATAATTCAACCTTGTGACAGGTAACCGTTTTTCACCCAAAGAATACCAATGGGACCCTATTCTATCACTAAGACTTCGCTGTCCCTCTTTCCGTCCCAACTTTAAAGAGCTGCATCTTCTAACTCGTTATAGGTGACAAGTTGAATCTTTTACATATTTTTTTATAATAAGAATTAAATTATTAAAAATAAACAAAAAACCCGACTGCAATAAAAAAACAACTGAATAGCGAAAAACAAGCTATATAATCTATAGAAAATTGTATGAGCATATACTTATTGATATTTAAAACAATTTAAATTTAACTTGAATATTGGTAAAGGTGTTCCAGGCGTGGACAAGCTAGCCCAAATGTAAATTTTTTTCAAGAAATAGGGTTTGAAATTCATTGCTTGACCCCGCCTGCAATGCTTTTACCAATATTCAAGTTAAATTTAAATTGTTATAAATATCAATAAATACATACATACGCTCGAAAAACATAACCCGCCTTCTGACGCAGTCGGGTAAAAAAAAGGCAATGTTTTTGAGGTTAATTGTATAGGAATCCTTTTTGTTGTTCACTTGTTTTTACCCGACTGCGTCAGAAGGAGGGTTATGTTTTTCGAGCGTATGTATGTATGTATGTATGTATGTATGTCTATTTCTTGGCACGCGCTGCAGCCTACACGGCTTGACGGATTTTAACATACGAGGTGTCATTCGATTCGTCTTCATTGCCGAAGTGACATAGGGTATATAATATTTCAATATGGCGTCCGAGGAAAAAAATATGGAGGGGAAATAAAAAATATATTTGTTATTATAACAATATGGGTATCAAATGAAAGCTATTAAATAGCTCATTCCAAATACATATACATTATAACACTTTTATGCTACTATTTTGACAGGAAAGTCAAAAAATACGTAAATGTTAAGTAATAAACTCCTTTCGCTGGAAAGAGAGTTTCGCTTCAAATTACAAGAGAAATCACTTGTAGCTTCGCGACATTAAAAATTTAAGCTGCAGAGCTCATATATTGCTTAGTAATAATTAATTAACCCACTATTTCATTAATAAAAACTAAAAAGAGTTACATAAATTAAATTATTAAAAATAAACAAAAAGCCCGACTGCAATAAAAAAAACAACTGAAAAGCGAAAAACAAGCTATATAATCTATAGAAAATTGTATGAGCATGTACTTATTGATATTTATAACAATTTAAATTTAACTTGAATAGGTATTGGTAAAGGTGTTCCAGGCGGGGACAAGCTAGCCCAAATGTTAAATTTTTTCAAGAAATAGGGTCTGAAATTCATTGCTTGCCCATACAACAAATGTGATTTTCTATAGATAATGATACGGAACCCTTCATGCGCGAGTCCGACTCGCACTTGCCGGTTTTTTATTAAAACGGTTTGACAATATTTTTTCCGGGACCGTTAAGTTCGTAAAATCACGCGATGACTGATAATAAAACAGGTTAAACCACATTTTTTAGTCGTCTCAAAGAATTGAAAATGAATAAATATTTTGAATGTTTTACTCAAACAAAATGCTAACTGGTCGTTCACATAGGGATCTAAGATGTAAGACTATCAAGGGCTCTAGACAGCACGTTTAACGCTAATGCGAATTTCGAAAACGGACAAAGTGTATGGTATTGACATAAGCGATTGACGCGACCGTCCGGCAGCTTACGTCATCATCATTCTCCTGCCCTTATCCCAATATTTGGGGTCGGCGTAACATGTATTCTTCTTCCATACTTCTCTATTAGTCGTCATCTCGGTAGTCACTCCCTTTCTAGCCATATCATCTTTCACACAGTCCATCCATCGTTTCTTTGGTCTTCCCCTACTCTTATAGCCATCCACATTCATACTCAAAACTTTCCTGACGATATTTTCCTCATTCCTCTGCATCACATGCCCATACCATGAAAACCGATTTCTTATTCTATCCATTCGCGTAACAGCACACATCCCTCTTAGCATTCTCATTTCAGCTGCATGCAACTGCCTTTCATTCATCCTTTTCGTGGCCCAACATTCTGATCCATACAAGACAGCAGGTCTAACCATAGTCTTATAAATCTTCCCCTTTAGTTTAAGGGGAATGCGGGAATCGCAGATTGTTCCCGTGACCTGTCGCCATTTCATCCATCCAGCGTTAATTCTGTGCTTAACAGCCCGATCTAATTAGCCATCGCCATGCACAAGTGAACCGAGATACCGGTAGTCGGAGCAGATTAGGAGAAGCGCGCCATCAAGCGCCGTGGCCCCAGAACTGGAGAGACCGCCGAAATCGCAGAACATATACTCGGTTTTGGTTCTGCTGATTTTCAGGCCGATATTCTCCAGCTTCCGTTGCCATTTCTCACATGTCAAAGTATAGAGTCATTGAATATGGAGTGCCTCAAGGTACAATAATGGGACCATTGTTGTTTATCAGTTACATCAATGATTTGCCAAATAACATAGAATACCCAATGACACTTTTTTGCAGACGATTGTACAATAACAGTAAAATGTGAAAATGTAAACACATACAGAAAGAATATAAATGACGCGTTAAACATTACAATAACCTGGCTCATAAACAATAACCTTAAAGTAAACGTTTCTAAAACCAAATTAATGCATTTTAGTCAAAGACAGCACAATACGGAGAATATGTCCGTCTGCTACCTAAATTCAGTAATAGATGAAGTAGAAACCATAAATTTTTTAGGAATTAATATTGATAGGACTCTTACATGGAAAGCGCACATTGATAAATTATGTAATAAATGGTCAAGTTCGTCATATGCACTCTATAAACTAAGACAAATCGTAAATGTAGAAACTGTATTGTCAGCTTACCATGCTATGGTCGCTTCTAACTTAAGATATGGGATAATATTCTGGGGGAATTCAGTTGACAGAGGAAAAATATTCATCTGTCAAAAAAGATGTACCAGGGCAATGTTCGGACTACGTCCACTTGTTAGCTGTAAATTTTATTTCTTGAAATATAAACTGTTGACATGTCCCTTATATCTTCGAAATAGCCCTGTTTGTGAAAAGTCATCCAAATCTATTCCAACGCAAAGAAAATCCAATGTTCCTTAACTTACGACGACGAGACTCTAACGTACTACATACACAACGAGCCAACACAGCATTGTTCAAAAAGAGTTTCTTTGGAATGGCTTCTAACATTTTTAATAAAATACCTAAACACATTAGAGATAGTTGTATTAATTTATTTAAGAAAAAAATGTTCCTATTACTAGTCAACAAATGTTATTATACCATTAGTGAGTTTATAAATGATGAGAGTATATAGATAAGAACATAACTGTAAAATAAATACAACGCAATAACACTATTTATTGATTAATATATATTATGATATTTTTAATTGTGATTTAATTTAGATTAATTTTTGTGACTTAAATAAGTATTTCCTAATTTTATATAAAAAAAATATATTTGTACACCATTGTATGGTAGGGCAAGATATGTACCTAATGTAACATTGTAACATCCTTTTACTCTTGTTTTACAAATAAACAAATTCTGATTCTAATTCTGAATGGTCTTAAGTCACTTATCGTTAGTAAATAGCACTGAACCTACCTTAGTATACTTGATTTCTGGAGCCATGATAGCAGATGTTGCCGCCGCAAAGCCAGGAGAACGACTGTGTTACCGCTAGGTGTTTATGAAGGCGTACCTAACTGATAAAAAATAACACACGCATCATAGCAGTGCTTATGGCACTGTAGTGAGCTCAGCTGTTTTTCTGATTGTCATAAAGACTTGCGCTTAAAAAAATATGTTTATGGCTCGTCATTAACATAGTGTGGCAATAAAAAAGGGTGTCCTTTTAAGAGTCAGTCGGGTTTTATATTACATGTAAGTATGTATACATATGTATGTAAACACTTTATATATTATTTTAATATATTGCGTTGCGAAACGTCTCGTTTGCGTTTGATCCTTAAACATTTTTTAACCGACTTCAAAAAAGGAGCAGGTTCTATGTTCCACTGTATATATTTTTGTTATTTTTTATGTATGTTCACCGATTTCTCCGTCAAATTGCAGACCGATTTTAGAAAGATTTTTTTGGTTTGATAGAGTAAACTTCCGAGGTGGTTCCATTTTCACCAAATTTGATTCTGATGAGGAGATCCGTGAGGAATTGAGGGAACTCTTCAAATATACGAGTACATATTACGAGTACATTTCTTGTCTTGTAATTATTTATGTTCAATGCACACATAAATCATCATCATTCTCCTGCCCTTGTCCCAACTTATTTGGGGTCGGTGTATGTTACATACATACATACATTTATAACGCCTTTTAATTCCTAATATTATCTTCTATTACTGATACCTAGCATTACCTACGTGTGAATGATGACTTGACTAAACTACTCGACTCGCAAGCGGATGTGTGAAATAAAGTGCAAGTCATCGTGGAAGGTATGTAAACTGCTCACTAGCGAACAACTGTTATGAGCAGACGTGTGCTAAGTCAGGGCATGAAAAATGATGAATTAAAAAAAAATGCGACAAAATAATATGTCGAGGTTACTGTAAAGATCAACATGTTATTCAACATCAATAATTGTTATTTATTCTCTGTACATTTTAAAATAAAAACAATAAAGAAATGATTATTTTTCTTTTTAGTTAATAATCGATAACAATACTCGTACAGATTATTCTATTCTATTCTATCCTCGTGCCGCCCAAGAAAAAAACGCGAGATTGATCAGCTAAACGCCCAGTGTGTCCAAACTTCCCTTGCTTTTTTTTCTTTTTTTAATGAAAAAGTCTACCTGGGTTTACGTCTGGGTGGTTATGCTGAGTGTCACTTTGTACATGTGCTGTACATTGGGTGGCACGAGGCTATTCTATTCTATCGACACAATATTTATCGATATCAAATCCCTAGAATGTGCCCCGAGTTAGCGCAAGTCTGGTTAAGAGTGTGTATTGTTAGTTAACTCTTAGCGATAATCATTAAGTGGCTCTTCCAGCTTTGCAACGAAAACATTGATAATCAAGGCTCACGAAAACAATTTTATTGTACTTGTCTACAGTGTCTACTACTTAAAACAACAACTACATATCATTTAAACAATGTTATTAACTTTCTATGTAAAGTTGTAATGATTTTGATAAGAACTAATATTAATAGAATTAGGAAAAAAGGCGATTGTGTAAAAATAAGAACTTTGTGGGATAGATGGATGTAAACGAATGTTAAGTCGTGTGGAATCCAGATAGTGCAGAATGGCGAATAAGAAGAAATGTGTTGGACAGGTGTGCTGTATCGAATCCGTGGAGAAGAGAGTGGGTAGTCCTTTTAGATCCTCGATAAACATTTGGTGCCTATAGGTAGATGCTGATTATGCAGTTGTGAAGGTCCAGCAGGACCTACATACATTACCGCCATGGAAGTCGTTCTAAGCGAACCTTTATTTCCTTCTCAGGCCACTCTCTGTACCTTGGTTAGAGGGTCCTTGCATTGCATGTCCGCAATATTGTTTTTGATTACCAGGCCAAACAGCTGTACACGACTTAATTAAGTACTGGAAGGATTAATTAAACTGTACTTTTAGGTTTAAAATTACGTTCTAATCTTATCTTACAGATGGGCCCTTTCGGATACACTTCGACCCTTTAGGATCTTTTGTGCAATTACCCTCTTACACACTCAGGTGTTTGAATGTGCATGTTTCGTCACGATGTTTTTCCTTCACCGTAAGAGCATCGGGTAATGCACTTAAGTTAGAAAAACTCATTGGTCACCGCGGGGGTTCGTACTCGGTACCTTACGATCAAGAGTCGACCATCTAAGCCTAGAGGCCACGGACGCTCTCTACGTCCTAATCACAACGAGCTCCTTATTTTCTCACCCGTTAATTCTGCTGAAGCTCTTGTTGTGTTTCGGTATGAAGAGTTTGCAATTGTTAATAGGTTTGTGAACTCGTTTGCCCTCTCGCAATAAAAAATCCACATGTTTCTGCAATTCAAAGTAAAAACAAAGAACATAAGACCACATTACATATTTTGCCAAACTGTCCCTCTTTATAATGTAGTTTTGTGTACATATACCTAATCTAGTTCCTATAGTCCGTCCCACTTAACCTTGACTTCCCTGAATTCCGTCGCTTTATCCGTGCAAATATTATGTGACACTCATTTTACTGTCTCTTATGATTTCAGAATGTACAGTTGTGGTGAAGTCTGCAGAAAAGCATCCAAGACTCACGAACAAAATGCTCACCGCATCGCGTCGTTTTATAAAGATGAGCCAAGGAACATAAATATGTGTTAGGTACCTATATAAATTATTTTCTAGTGCAGTGAAGCCGCTCACTGCGGAAAATGCCTGTTAAATTGGTTTATTATTACACTCCTATTGTTATTACCACAATGATTACATAATTATACCGTGTTCTGTTTAATCAAACGTTTGTTTGTAAATATTATTACAAATATATTTGAGTACTGAATATAACATATATATTTACTTAGTAAAGTGTTTGGCAACTGCCCCTGTGTCCCGTGTTAGTGTAGAATTATTTAAGAAAGACGGAAACATAAATAATGGGCTATAGGATAATTGAACAGTCATTTGATTAACCTAACTAGATGTTGTTTGAAGAAAGTATGGCGTTCGCTTGATCAATTTTAATGACTTCGGTTTAGACATATTGTAATTGTCTGCTGTTTATTCAGGCGGGCATGGTGGTGGCGGTGGTGTTGTATTCGGGTATACTTAAGCCGAATTATTAAACTGATGATCTTGGCTGAGAAGACTCTGCCCAAGATATGTCAATACAAACGTCTAATCGTAAAAACAGTTATTTCTGAAGAGTCTTGAGACGGGCATATCAGCCAAGAACAGGGGT
Source organism: Acleris literana (assembly GCA_946894065.1). NCBI lineage: Eukaryota > Metazoa > Arthropoda > Insecta > Lepidoptera > Tortricidae > Acleris > Acleris literana. The sequence continues at coordinate 7,772,648 of OX335677.1, forward strand.
GTTATTCTCTTAAAAATGGCGCTCGGTCGGTCGAACGAGTGAACGAGTGAACGCGCCACACAGGCGAGTTTAAGTAGTCTTGTCAGTGCGCAAAAAACACATTTTAGCGCGTGCCTTCTCAATTAGGCAGTCTTATACGTTCGATCTATCAAAAGAAGGCCTGCTGCCTAATTGAGAATCCGCGCGCTAAAATGTGTTTTGTGCGTTCTGACGGGACTACTTAAACTCGCCAATGTGGCGCGATCCCTCGTTCACTCGTTCTACCAACCGAGCGCCATTTTTAAGAGAATAACACCCCTGCTTATTAAATTTATACGGCCCTAAGTATGTACACAATTGCAAAGAGTCTCAATGCTGAACTTATCGAAATCCCGAACCCAACTTTCGATAGACTTCAGCAATTAAGTTAAGAATTTAAATTTAAATAACACTAACTAGCGTAACGTAACACTAAGGAGCGTTTGCAGGCATAGAAAAAGATGGCAGATGATATAATACAGGAGGCAGGGAAAGAATGGATGAGCGTCGCCACGGACAGATGTAGTTGGCTAAAAATGACTTTCACCCGTGTAATCAAAAAATAAAAGCAACTGAAAAAACCCAAACAGAAACATAACATATATTGTGACATTATATAGGAAATAAAGCTTAATAATAAACTAGCGTAACAAAAGGCTTATGGTATAACTAAAACTCATCAAATAAATATTCAGAAAAAAAACTAAATAAATACTTGACGTTCGAACCTAGACTTTCTCTTGGAGGACTCAAAGACTAACAGAGTAAGTGTTATTTTTAGAGAAAAACAGCTATTTTTAACCGACTTCAAAAAAGGAGGAGGTTATACGTTCCACTGTATGTTTTTTTTTTTATGTATGTTCACCGATTACTCCGCCAATTGTCGACCGATTTCAAAAAAATTTTTTTGGTTTGATAGAGTATACTTTCGAGGTGGTCCCATTGTCACCAAATCTGAATCTGATGAGAGGATCCGTGAGGAATTGAGGGAACTCTTCAAATATTGTAGGCAAACATATAGCGATTTTAGTATTTTTAGTAACAAGTTCAGCATTTGCATTCAGAAAGTATCATTTGGTGAAGTGGAACTGATGATGAAGACCACAGATGGCCACCGGAACTCCTTAACGGTACCGATTTTAAGGGTGGCGATAAGATATCTCGATTAAGATAGTTGAGCGACTACAACGAAGAATATTTACTTGTTAACCGACTTCAAAAAAGGAGGTTATTGAAATATGACTATGACTTTCCCGCGGCGTTGCTTGCGGCGCGCTTGAAATAACTTAAAGTTTCATTTCAACTAAGAAGTGGGACAGCGTAACAGCGTATTATGATCACTAAAAAGTATAAAATAAAATAAATGTTTTAAAAAACAAAAAACCGCCTATGTTGTGGTCAACATTTTCAACAAAAAGCCGACATCAGTTGGACTAACCTATTAGGTGCCTACAATTTTAAAGAAGTTATTTTTTGCGTTTTTGAAGGCGGTTTTTTGTTTTTTAAAACATTTTCACAAATATCGTTCTTTTTGGAATAGATTTTACGGAGCGTTAAGTCTTGACTAAAAATCACTTGATTTCGTTTAATGTCGACGTCTCGTTGAACCGATGTTTTTCTTTCAATATCATTAATTGTATCCATCAATCAATCAATCAAGTCATTTTTTTGCGTAAAACATGAAATGCGTGCAAATACAGTTTTAGGACTTTAAATTTATGCTTAACATTCGTCACGCCGGAAACAATGCCATCTGTACATGAGGTCAAATCGCGCTGCCGAAGAAATTCTAACCGTGTAGACAGTTTTCACTTTTAATTTCAACGACAAGAGTTTTGTGTAGGTATACTTGATTTTTTATTTATTAATTTATGTTTTGTTGGGTTTTGTTTCTTAATATGTCTTATAAAGAGTTTTAATAGCCAACCATATACATTACGTGGATGACTTATCTAACGGAGCACTTTGCGTGCCTTTCCTTTAAGGTGTCCGATTAAATAAAAAGTGTTCCATTATAGTAGTTTATGTGGCTGGTGCATAATAAGAGGCATCAAAGCACGAGTGTGGTTTTACGAGCCGAAGCCGAGTTTCATAATAAGATCACACGAGTGTTTTAATGCCTAATTATGTATAGCCGCATACATAACTTTATCTAAATGCATATCATAAGTTTTCTTTAATATGTTCAGATATGGCCTGTATTTTTATTAAGTTAGTGTTACTGTTAACTTGTTTGTAGTACAAAAGCTTAAAAAATAATAAAAAATAAAATAAAAAACAAACTTTATTTATAATGTATATAGCTTGCATTTTCAAGTTAGTGGTACAGTATTACCGATACTTTAATGTTTAGGTACCGACACTTTAATGTTAACATTACGATGCACTATACTTTAATGTAAACATTAAGATGCAACCACAGATACAGGTTTCTTAATATATTCGATTTGCTTATCGCTTCTGAAAATATTGTAGGGAAGTTATGATATGGATGTAGATAAAATAATTTATAGTATCGTTCTACGAGTATATGTCCTCGATTTACGTTGGGTAATCAGTCTTCTCTGCTCACCTGTCATGTGGTACAGTCAACAGCATAAATAGGTGATCATTTATGTACCTTGTCGCTTTCAATCGTTTTACAATTTTGTATGACATTTCAAACACGACGTTAAAATAACAAGGTACATAAATGATCACTTGTTTATGATGTTGACTGTACAGTAGAACCGGCCAGGGCAGGAGAAGCTCGATGTTCACTATCGTCAAGCAGTCATGATAAGACATGTGTCTCCCAGGACCGAGGTGATCAGCACCGCACTTGGTTGTGTTTTGATGATTTAAAGAACAGGCAGTACGTAATATTATCCTTGAAAAAGTCTAACTGTTGCTAACCAACTTTAAATCGTTATAAATCCAAAATGATCATTCAAAATGAAAAATAATGAAAGAAACCTGAAGATGATTTTTAAATACCTATTCAACGATACCCCCTTGTCATAGCTCGTCGACTTTGGTTGCTCAATATTGAATTTTGATTACTGTGATCTTTAGTGACTACAACTAGATTAAGACAAATCGATTGACATAAGAATCATCTAAATCGGCCCACGAGTTTAGTTTCTAGAGCACCACAAAGAAACAAACATACGTACATATAACATACGTACGTATTATATATATATATAGGCTGATAAACACATTACCCTCCTCCTTCGGCAGTCGGGTAAAAACAGCAAGGCAGGCCATTTGGAACGCTTGAAACCTACACTGAATGTAATAATCTCTAGGATGATTAATTGATCCGAGGTAATTCCGGATAATCATCCCAGCTTCGTCATCAACGGCCCAGTACTTAAAATAATATTATGCCTTATTCAAGATCAACGTAAGATTGAACGGCACGGCGTCTGCATAAAAAACACTTGGCAGAAGATCCGCTGTAACCTATATCGCTTTGTTCGCTCTTGTTGTTCGATGTCCAAGTAAAGTTTTAGTTTAGATTTATTTTATTACTGGTACCATATTTTCTACTAACTGTCACTGGACTATCTGTGTTTTGTATCACCCTAATCAGATAAGCTATTTATGCGTCAGGTCATAACGAATTTACTATACCTAAACAACAATTATAACTCCTTACAATAAGACGCGCTTCGGAAACCTGTAAGAGGTACAAGGAAACGAAAACACGAACACAAAGAAAATACAATTAATTTAATGTAGAGTATTCATTTACAAAATATAACCACTCACAACATGGACATCACTATAAAATGCTCCAAAAATTTCGTACTTCATACCAACATTAGTTGAAACTTTGCACCAGTGGTTTTTTTTACGTTGTCCCCAGATAACCACAGGTTTTTGCGTTCAATATGATGACCGAGTGGAAATAGTGGAATACAACAAACAGGCTCATGCCATTCATTATAATTCAATTGACTTAAGACTATAATATTTTTCACTGCTTGCAAGCTTTGTCCTCCCTAAAACTTCTTTGGTAGACTAATGGACACAGATTTTACTTCCAAGTAAGAATCAACACAATTCATACCACTGAAACAAAAACTTGTATTAGTATTTTATATCCTACTCTAACCAAGGGCTGGTTTTTGCTCGATAAAAACCTTGGATTTCATTAACAGTGACCTAAAAACAATCCAGGGATGGAATATCTACGTTATAATTACGTCTCTTGCAAAAAAACACACTCTGGTTAATTAAAAAGTGTCAGTTTGTAGATGCGCGGAGGCCGAATTACGAGGAAATTATTATATGAGTAGGTACCTAGTGTTTAACAAATTGAATAATACTTCAAATTATTAAAGTAAACAATCTTACCTCTCACGTCCCAGCCCGGAATCCTTGAAACCTCCAAACGGCAATTGCACAGACATAGCGAAATATGTGTTAACCCTGCAAGGACAAAACAGTTTGTAAATAAAAACAATAAATTATGGACTACCGCATTATACGAACACGGACCGCCAGATTTTCCAAAAACATACCAAACATTGCCAGCTTCGGAATGTTTGCTGAACTGTAGAGCGTCGTTGATATTGTTAGTGAAGATGCCAGCAGCGAGGCCGTAGCTGGTCTTGTTAGCGCGCTCGATCACCTCCTCTAGTGTATCAAATTTCAATATGCTCTGCACTGGACCAAAGATCTACGAAAATAATGTGACGATAACATTAAAATCCTCAGGCAATTACTGCAGCAACTTGAACATTAGTAAAGATCACGTTTCACGATATATTCAGAACTCACTTCTTCCTTGGCAATAGTCATGTCATCTTTAACGTCAGCAAACACTGTAGGTTCGATATAGTATCCCGTTGAGCCGACGCGTTTTCCTCCAGTCATTAGCTTCGCTCCCTCTTTCTGTCCTATATCTATGTAACCGAGAATTTTTTTCATTGACTGACTATCAATCTGAAACAAAAGTATTTGTAATTCACTAGGAACGGTTTTCAACACAAGTTTTAACCCTTGATTCAACTTTTACGTGTAAATGAGGACCAAACGTTACCTGTGGTCCTTGTTGAGTGTTGGGGTCGCTAGGATTACCCACTTTTCTAGCTTTGGCGTATTCTACAGCTCTCTTGACGAACTCGTCATAGATTCCAGATTGTACAAACAAGCGAGAGGCAGCTACGCAAATCTGCCCTTGATTAATGAACAAATAGTCAGCAGCGGTGGAGACAGCCACGTCAACTGAAAAAAAGAAGAAGTTGCAAAAATTCGACTTATGCTGCTTATTATATATATATATATATATGTATATATATTTATATTATTGATAGTTTTTATTACATTCGTTTTGTTTGCACTTACGGTCAGCATCGTTCATAATAACTAGAGGGTTTTTGCCTCCAAGCTCAAGCGTGACTCTTTTTAAGTTTACTTTTCCAGCTGCTTGCTGAATCAGCTTTCCGACCTGTAAAATGTATATTACTTTAAACACTATTGAACCCAATAGACGAGAGCTTAAAAATCAATATTATATTTATTCGAAGACCTGGATCTATTGACTTTGAACTTATGACGTATGACACTAAAGGCAATATTTCTAATGTATTACAATCGCACCTCAACAGAACCAGTGAATGAAATCTTGGCGACGTCCGGGTGGTGTGTAAGGGCGGTGCCTGCGCCGGGCCCGAACCCGTTGACGACGTTGACCACGCCCGCGGGCACGCCGGCCTCCTGCAGCAGGGCCGCCAGCGCCAGAGCAGTCAGCGGGGTCTGCTCTGCAGGCTTCACCACCACAGTACATCCTGGATATATAAGGGCAGGCTACAATAAAACTTGGTGGCCAAAAGCAGATAAGATACCTACCCATGGATTTATTTCAATTGCAATCTCAATAGATTTTAATCAAGCATATTATACCTGCAGGAATGTACTTCGGACCACCAAGAGATCGCGAACAAAGCAGATAAGATATCTATGGATTATGGATAAGATACCAATCTTAATAGATTGCAATCGAGCACAATTGCAGACATGTACTTCGGATCTAAGATTCTAATCGAAATAAATCCATAGGTATCTTAGCTGCTTTGTTCGCGAACTTTTGGCGGTCCGAATCAAATGTGCATAAAGAATCTCTCCAAATTTAATATTTTATCAACGAAGCTGACAATCTTGTATTTCACTTATACCAAATAATTCGTTTCTTTCTCATGTTATAAGTTTTTGGCCGAATTAAAACTGTCAATATCGTTTGTAGGTACAGTACAGTCAAAGTCACAAATATATACACGTTCCCAAAACGCCAAAAATATCTACACACCCCTATGCCACTAACAATTAGATCCCAATTTACATATATTCTCTATATAGATATTATTGCGTTCGACTGTAAGTAGGTACCTACCTTAAAGTGACAGATTCCACACCATTTTAATTTTAACATGTTTATTTTATTTTTTAGTTGAATATTAAGGGCACGTAATAACAGCCATACGGCAGATTATTTCTGCATTTAATGACAGTTTTTACGGGCAAGTGTGATGAAAAGTACATAAACTTACCGGCTGCTAAGGCAGTAACGACTTTGCTGATAAACATCAAAATTGGGACGTTCCACGGCAGAATCAACCCGCACACACCAATAGGCTGTTTCAAAGTGTAAGCGAATTGTTCGCCATCTGTAAATATACAAAAATAAAAACTAAAATTTTATGTTTAAAGTGGCTGAACTAGGTGGAGAGGTTGATAGAACACCGTACTTTGCTAGGAACGTGTGTGGCATCTAGGCAAAATTAAAGCTGCGTTTGTTTTTACAACTCGGTAAGTAATTAAGTATTCTGGAAAAAATGATAGTTACATACAAAAATAATGTAGTAGTAGACTGATTTTATCTATTGAAAATTCGGTCACCTGCTGGAATAGTATTGCCCTGAATTTTATCAGCAAGACTAGCGAGATATCGGATTGAACTAGAACCCATGCTAAGGAAATCAGTTGCCATGCTGATGACCATCCCGTTGTTGTAGGACTCTAGTTCAGCGAGGTATTGTGCATCGCGTTCAACAAGGTCCGCGAACTTGGCGAGGAGGCGGCCGCGCTCTGAGGCGTCCAGCTGCCGCCACGGGGAGTTACGGTGGAAAGCAGCCTTCGCGGCGGCCACGGCCAGGTCTATTTCCGCCTGGGAAAAATATATATGTCAATGTCTTGCTCAGATGATTTTAAAACAGCGTCATCGCATTCTAAAGGCTTCGAGAGCGTAGTTTATGCTTGCGGTGTCAACGGTATCACCAATATTAACAGAGGTAAATACAGAAATAATCAAACATGGTCGAAGTGTATCTGACCTTCAAACCATAATTATGCAAAGGTAAGATCAAAAAATTGTCGGTATTTGTACCTTGTCGCCTTCAGCCACCTTCGCGATGACGGATCCATCATGAGGACTGAATGTGTCGAATGTCTTCCTGCTCTTGGCATCTACCCAATTGTTGTTGATGAACAGCTGAAAATTAGACAAATTACTTATAGGAGAAATACGAAAATTCAAACAAAAAAGCATTAAAAAAATTAACGAGGTAAGGTACCTGTCACTTTAAGATGCATACCTACGTAATTTTCAAGTTTAATATTTTCTCGGTGCAATTGAAACACAGGATTGTCAGATTTGTTGATTAAATATTGAAGATCTTATTAGATGCCAAATATAGACTTTCATTAAAGGACAATGTACCTACTTCTTCACTTGTTTTAAAGGGAATTTCAAAGGTTACTTGCTTTTAATACCTGTACTAAAAACCCGTCTTAACAAATTAAACATATTTAAAACACCTATAAAAAAAACTGTTTGCGAAACTATAAGAATTTGCGAACTTGTTTTCTTAAATTTCTTCAAAATTCGTAGTTACTAGTAAATACGTACGTTCCTCATATTTGTCGAAAAACTAAACGGCATCATCTTTGTTTATTTGTGCATCACGTAAAAATAACGATCTATTTCGATGTTTAAACACCAATTAGACTTTAAAACTGATACCTAACTATATATTTTATCTGTTGACGATGTCGGGAACCGTAAATACTCGTAAGAAGACCTCAATCAACGCAGGCCTTAAAATATTAGATTACTCAGCAACTTCAAATACATCCACAAAATATAAAAAGACGATATAGACCAGCAATATTTAAATTCAAATTCAAATTCAAATTCAAATTCAAACATTTATTTGACAAAAACACACTACAACACAACAGACATGGTAAAAAATGAAATAAATAAGAAACAAGGTTAGAGCAGAAATAGAATCGTTGCACTGTAGTCGGTCATTCTCCAGACAGCCATTTCTCTATGTCCTCGGGCTTAAAAAATATAAAACTATTGAATTTGGTATGATTTATATTTTTTGTTCGTAGAAGGTACTCGTATTGAGGTGTACATGAATTTTCAAGTAAATATTCAATACCTTTCTAGGAGAAAAAAAAAATCAATACCCCATTCTCCTAATTAACACCGCGCGTCCCACTTCCGAAATCACTAATATAACTATTTTCCCCGATCATATACAAGAGGAAAGATGAATGAAAGTATTTTTATTTATTGAAAGATAAGATATCCAAATTACAAAAAAAATACCAAATTTATTTAGTAATATATCACTAAGATATAAAATAAAGAAACTTTGTCCCGATACGTGTACTAATTCACGCGCCGCTTTTATTCTTGTCCGTGCAAGGCCATTGAAGAAATAGACAGATGTCTGTAATGCATTTTGCGTGAGCAGACACTCATGTCAAGACCCTCTTGAGAGAAAGACGTGTTAATGTTATGTGGATCGCACACTACGAATGTAAGTATCTAATTCGCATGTTTTGGTTCTCGTAAATGCTAATTAACACGTTCACGTTTTTAAAATCAGCCAATAACTCTATAGCTCTGTAAATTATTGTATACATTAAGATCCTCAGTATTTAACAGTTACTGGATTATGTAGTTTATCACATGTACCTAAAAGAAGTTATATTTTTTTTATCAAGAATCCCTAATACACACGTCTAATTCACGGGTCAAAAATGAACGCGTTAATTAGTTTAAGAGTAGTAAAAAAGGTTTTTGGTACATAAAAGTATTTTATTTCTAATTGCTCGCTTAAGCTAAACCAGTTTAAATTAATTTACAGGAATAATCTTTTTACAAAAATGTAATTCCCGGAAGAATGATGGCATGATTAGAATGACATATATTATGTCAAACTGATGTTATTAGAGGGGCCCTAACCTTAAAATCATCCTTATAATCGTATCTGTGTGCTTAAGTGTTTGGACAATATGTTTTTTAGAGGTTATTTTATTTTTCCTAGCATATTTCTCTTGGAAAACATGAAAATTTTGCTGACCGCATTAAAAAGTTGCATTTTGACAAAAAGTGATAACTGTAATTCTAATCATGTAAGGAAAATCCTAGGGACCCGGCATCATTCTTCATATTTGTATAAATTATGTATTAAAACTACCCGCAATAATTAAACTACATACTTAAAGTTGAATGTCTGTATGTTATGTTACATAACTTATGTATGTAAAGCTTAAACGGCTCGACAGATTTTAGAATCATGAATTATGAGGTGTCCTTAGATTCAATAAAATTAACTAGTTTATTTATATCTTTTTAGTTCATCGGGTTTTTAAATTTTAAATTACTTTTTTTAAAGATAGATAGGGAATGTAAAAAGTAGGAGGAAGAAGTATTATTTTTTCTTTAGCAGATACGGCAATTTATTTGTTATCGTTTGTTCATAATACCTAAGGTTTATACCTTAGTTATTATGTTAGTAAAGTTATTAATTCTGATTTTTTTTTATCGTTTTCATTGTTGATTATAGAACGATTATTTCAGTGAAATATTAGTTAGCTTATTATGTATGTATATCGTGATGGATATTTTATGTTCCTAATAGTTTCAACGTTGCAATATAATAAATATGATAAAATTAATAGACAGTCTGACAGTTTTTGTCATATTTCCTAAAAATATATATATTTGGCATGAACATTTATCTAATAAACGCGTAGTTTTTTTGATTCGCAAGCAAGTAAACCTAATTAACGCATCGCTTTTCTAATTCGCGCGTCACGCAAATATTAAAACCCTTCTAGTTAATTAACCGCTAATAATAATTAAGTGCCCAATAAATATTAAAGTTTGAATGGTCGATATGTTACTACATTTTGCATAAATTTTATCAAAAACCAAGTGGAAAAAAAGGGCGGTGTTAATTAGACTGAGAACACAATTCTGGAGAATGACCGTAGTGTGAAGTCAAATAGGACTCAGCTCAGCATTAATTAATCATGATTATTTTACGTGATTAGGTCCCATTTATTTACAGAATGAATAAGCATTTTTTACACGATTTTAAGTCAAATTCAACAACGCGACTACACAAAAATAAACCAATATATTTTTGTGTAGTCGCGTTGTTGAATTGACCCAGCCGCAAGTTGATCTGATTTCCAGGATGTTATAATGATATGTGAAGTATTCTAGTGCACCTTAAAAACGACCCCAATTTGTTGAATTTTTTGTTCAAAACATTAAAATAAGAAAATTTTTTTTTGTCCACCAAAATTTATACAGAAGAACGACAACAGAAATCACTTCTTAGTAAATAAAAAGCACTGAACTTACTTACCTTAGTATATTTGATTTCTGGGGCCATGATTCTTGATGTTTCCACCGCAAAGCCGGAATGACAACTAAATAACTTATCGCTATATATGTATTTTGTATAAGCACCAACGACAAAAAACTGGCCAAGAGTGAGTCGGACTCGCAAGCCGGTTTCTTGCTTATTTCAATCAATTACTCTTGTGTACTTACCGTGAGTTACAATTACCGTCCTCCCTAGCGAGTCGAATGCTCGCACTCTAGAAGGATACTTGCAAGGTTCCACTCGCTAGCGAGTAAGTACTTAATTTTAACTCGGTGCGATACCTAGCTAATAAGTAAAATATCTTTCGGGTTTCGGTAAATAATTACAAACCCGAATGTTGTTTGATGAAGTATCGCACTTTAAATAGGTAGTTTTTTTACTTTGTTAGATATATTTCGATGAGCTAATATATATTTTTAACTGTTCGAAATCCTTTTTCTCTGTTTAAGAAGCTCACAGATAATATGGTGGTCATTACTATAGGCATTTTTTATCATTTAAGTCAAAACTAAGCCGCATAGTAAAACCAGTTTTGGAATGTGTAAATTATGCCTCCTTATATGATACCCAGGGCCGGATTATCCGTAAGGCGGGTTAGGCAACTGCCTAGGGGCCCCGCATCGGCTTAGGGGCCCCGCAGCGGCTTAGGAGCCCCGCGCACCGAAAAAAATGTGTTTTAGGAACCACGAAAAGTTAAAGAGGGCCCCCCAGAATTGCATTGCGTACAGGCCCCTGACATGATTAATCCGGCCCTGATGATACCCTAGGTACAATGGTTCCTTTTATGCCCCTTTTTGGTACGGAACCCTAATTGCGCAGTAATAATCGTGATTATGGCACGTAAGCAGTTTATCTAGATGTGACAATGACTTGCAAATTACTTTAGACGTACTTGTAGGTAGGTGCATAACGTGTGGGTTGAGTAGATTACTCATATCACTGAATACAGGGGGTTAACATGACATACTAAAGCTGGTCAGTTTAGGTTGAGAGAAAGGGACCGAGCTATAGCAGTTATACAGCTTGTCCCTTACTCTCAACCTAAACTGAACTTTAGAATGTCTAACATGGTAACCCCCCAGATCAATCCTCATTTAAGAATTAAAATTCGAGCGCCGCCGCCTCGTCTTGCCTCGCCTCGCCGGTGGAAAAGCACCTTTATGGTGGTAAACCACCATAAATAAACTATTGCGGTAACCATAATAAATTATTGCGGGGGATATTATCCGTCACTCGGCGTTCGTTATCGTTATCCAAATTTAAATATGACTATGTCATTCCCGCGGCGTTGTCTGCGGCAAGCTTGAAATGTTCTATAGTTTCTCATTAATATTTAGAAGTGGAGCTACGTAAAAGCATAAATAGAATCACTATAAAGTATAAAAATAAAATAAACGTTTAAAAAAACAAAAACCCGCCTTCAAAAATACAAAAAATAACTTCTTTTAAAATGGTAGGTAGGTCAGTCCAACTGAAGTCGGCGTCCCACAATATTTTAAACCAAAAGCCGAATGCAGTTGGACTGACCTACCATTTTAAAAGAAGTTATTTTTTGTATTTTTGAAGGCAGGATTTTTTTTTTACATTTTTGAAAATCTTTGACGTTAGCGTTAAGCAACTTCTCTAGCCTCACTGTACATTTTCGGTATCTAGGGCCACTGGTTAGAAAGTACAGACAGATGCTTAATATTCGTTTATCCACATTGATAAATAATAAACACGACCATATATTGAATCGCGCTTAGATAATAAATTGCCGCATAATAATTATTATCACTTATCAGTGATAGACAATCACCCTCTTACGTTTTTTTGTGTTTCGTAGTCAAATAGTAACAGCAGAACCGTTAAAACTTCATCATGTCCGTCTGTCTGTCTGTATGTCACAGCCATTTAACGCCAAGAGTATCGGGATCATGTGGTGGAATGAGTGTTCTTTTTTACGAACACAATTTACGAGTATACTGTAATAAATATAAAACGGATCTAATCATACCGTCAAAATAATGTAGAGATGTTATTGATCCTTAAGCATGACATAGATTAGCAATAAAAATTGCAGAAGTTGATTGCTGTCTTACTTTAACTTCAGTTCTAGAGCAAGAAGTACTATGTTGCTGTCTTTTTCTAACTTAAAAGTTAGAATAACACAGCAGGCAACTTCTGCAATTTTTATTGCAAGTCTTAACCTCGCTTTAAACATTTTTGATAGGTATGTGTATTTACTAGAGATGGGCCGACTACGGATTTTGCCGACTGGCCAGTCGGCCGACTAATCGGTTTTCAATTTGCCGATTAATCGGCCGACTAGTCGGCAATGCCGATCGTAGGATTTTGCTAAGTTCAATGGTTCTAGGTTTAAAATAAGAAAAACTATTGCTTGTTTATAAATTTATTTGAGTAAGGTCATCGTTGTCACAGTAAATAGGGAGGTACGTCCGGCCTTAGAAGTAGCTGCACGCTGTACACTTGAATTTTTTGGCACTTTAAAGTCATGTTTAAATGAAATAGCTGCACTAATCTGTCAACGGCGTTAAAGAGACAAGGTTCAAAAGTGTGCAGCTACTTATAAGACCGTTTAAGTGCAAAAAGACTTGTTTTTTTTTTAAATATTAATAATAGCTTGGTCACTGAATATTCACATCGTCCCGTTTTGAGCTGCATGACGTCAGTTATACTCTTTATGAGGAACCAGAGAAAGCTGAGAATAGGAAGAAAATAAAATATCATGATCTTGGCACCCAATACCATTGTGTTCCTTTTGAAGTCGAGACCCTCGGTCCGTGGGGTCCAAGTGCCCACAAGCTTTTTTCGGAGCTATCCAAACGCTTCGTCGTCGATGAGACGGGTGACCAAAAAGCTGGCAGCTTCCTCGCTCAACGTATTAGCATTACTATTTAGCGAGGAAATACTGCTAGCATCTTTACCACTGTGCCCTTCTTAGATTTAATTAATTAATGAAATGAAAATAAGTTTATTTAACGTACACAAACTATATTTTTAATATACTAAATGTGCAGGAATAATCCAACAAACAAGCCAACAAACGTAGGTGTAGGGAAGAAAGGGGTAATGGCAGTCAGGGGGCAATGGTGGTCAGCGTTCCAACATACAGACGAAAGTATTAGGGACGGTACAGACGGCCTGCATTTGAACTGCCATTTTGCAGCTGGATGCAGTTCAAATGCAGTCCGTCTGTACCAGCCCTAAACAAACGAATATGAGCCTAAAGGACTCGTTACGTGACAGCTCGCACTTCCTCGGCTGGGCAGTCGTCCCCAAGTAGGCCGATATTTGCATATTAAGATTCGTCTGGATGTCAGAATGCTGACCACCATCACCCCCTGATTACCATTACCCTTTTCTTCCCCTACATACATTTTGTGAGTTGTTTTGCGGCATTAAAAGGTTGCAGTTTAGAATGTGCTGCAGCGGGGCCACAGCGCTGGTTTTCAGTTGCACCCTTAATTTGTGGTGTAATTATTTAACTATTTTAGTTTCTAATATTTAGTAAACATACAAGAGCCTTAAGCAATTTGAGGATGAATCACTTCTTAATCAAAACGACGGCATTTAAGGCTCTTTGGTGTGCTACCACCAAGCGCCATAATAATCTCGTAAAAATACAGCCATTTAAAACTTTTTCGGCAATGATATCGCAACGGTCTTCACTTCAAGGTAAGCCTCCACGCATTGTGTTCCTCTGAAAAATAAAATAACGTTCGTTTTAATGATGGGTATAAACTAGATAAAAACATAACGATATCTAAAATGCGACACGAACTAATCTAATACCGGTTTTATAACAGTGAGGAAGAGCAGTCGACAGCCGAGTACTGATACTGTGTGAAGGCACATAACAGTACTGTGAGACTAGACGAGAAGAAATTGCTTGCTAGAAGTTGGTTAACGCTGACGTAAACGATTTTCGGAAACTGACATAATGTATGGAATTGACGTAGGCGCTCGACGCGACACCTGACAGCTTACGTCAATCCTTAACGATAACGATAACGATAACGAACGCCGAATGTATCTTGTCTCGGGCCTCTATTCTGTCTCGGCGTGTGCGTTCACACAGTAGCAGAACTCTGCTTTCCACTGTTGTGCCTCCGTGTCGAACCAGCATTACCTTACATACATAATTAATATTATCGATCTCGCGGTTAGACGAAGCTGGGTTCGACTCTAGGTTAGGGCAAATATTTGTGTGACGATGAGGAACTCAAGTATTTTTTCATATCAAATTTGGGTGTAGGGGCAAAGTCAAGGCAACAATAATTCTGCGCAAAACAAACGCACACGTAACTTGCATATAATTTCATCCAGGCAGGCATGCTTGTAGTCGCGCTCATTTGCACGTGCCATAAGCATACGATTCACACTGCCCCCCGCAGCCCACCCTCATATACAGGCATGCAAGTTAGTATACGTATACACATGAAAGTAGATGGCACATGCAAGAAGCTAAAGTATGTAAGCCAGCGACAGGAATGTGTATTCCCGGTTTTAACATTGACTTGTCTGGGCCTTAGTTAAAGTCAGTTGCTCAAAATTCAAACAAATAATGCCATTTCACAGTTAAACTGAACATTTTCAATGAATTTTCAATTCACAAAACTCTCGTATTTCTCGTTAACGTAATTTGTCTCGAGAATTTACTTCGTTAATTGCTTATTCAAAGTTGATATATTTTCTTTCAACTGCTCGCGGGTGAACTGAAAAGGCACCTTTATTTAAGAGATTATTTCGCCTCCGTTCATCTACCTACTCATTTTAGTACTACAATCCATACTATAATACTGCCGTGCAGGCCCTAAAACGCAGTAACAGGTTTTTTCGAGTTTTTCAGTTGAATATTGAATTTTAACGGGCACGCTATAAGGAACACAGTGATCTAACCTATTTTATGATCCGATGATTACACGATGAAAAAAACCAATTTGTAAAAGCAGTAAACCCTACACAGCGAGTCTATATGTACTGTAATACTAACTAAAATACAGTGATAGCAGTTACGTCTACAACGACCCGTCACTTTACCAGGTAATACGCAGTAACTATCTTTATTACCACAAAAAAAATGTAATCTTCAGCTTAAAAAATATTTAAGAATGTAAACTAAAACGCAGTAAGTAGTTTTTGTACCAAAAATGTTATACTGCGTAGTTGATCATTTACTTATTTCCTATGAACTACATATTAAAATGCAGCTTCGTGCTTGAATGAAGTATTTTATTTAGTATTAGTCAAGTAGGTTCATAGTGAAAAACCAACTAAAGTGCGACAAAGTCAAAACACTTTCTTTTACTTTTATCGCAATATCAATTTTGAACACGAGTGTTACTGCCTAAAATGCAGTATCTTCATTACTTACTGCAGTATAGTTCGTATTGTTTTCAGGTTGAAAAATAACCTAATGCTAAATAAATAGCAGTATGAGAGCATTTCACTGCATTTTAATTGGTAACTTAAAAAATGTTAATAAATTTCACTGCAGTGAAATCATACTTTACTGCGTTCTAGTCAGGATCTGTGTTGCTTTTTCTCTCGCTTTAGTCGCTTAATCAGTCGCAAGTCGATCACTGCGGAAGAAAGACGTTGGCGTCGCGCCGGTGCAAGGAGGCAGCGTACTTTGTATTAGCTTCCGCATTCATAAGGTTCGTAAATAAAACAAGTACTTAGTTATAAAAAAGTCAAATCTAATGATTGCAACCAGTGGCGTGCCTAGGGTTTCAGGATAGGGCAAGCCGAGAGATATGATTTTGTAGTTTTTAAAGTTATTGCGGATAAATGTCTCAATTCGCTTTTTACCAAAATTATTAAAATCGTTCGTAGCCGAAAACGTGCGATTTAGTCACGTTAGCCACATGGAACTTTAGAGGTTGTGCCTTACCAGAAGACAGGGTCCGTAAAAAAAACCACAGGAGAAAAGAGGAATGGCCATTTTTATTAGCAAACATATAGAGCAGGAACTTACATACCGAAAGATAACTACCATCGTAGCGATTCATCTTAAGGTAATGCTAGCCAGCTCCAACATTCCTGCTGAATTTCTAATATTCAATGTGCACATGCCTGCCGGAGCATCTACCTGTCTAGCACACATTGGTACGCTCCTTCGTCAATCCCCAAAAAAGGCATATCCCATTGTCTTAGGTGATTTCAATGCGCACGTAGGGTTACGAGAAGCGAAAAATGCCGAGCCGCATGTTTCTAAAAGGAATATGTTCCACCAGGAATCTAATATCAACGGAAGCCTACTTATTAGTTTCTTGTTAGAACATAACTTATTGTATAGCAGATATGTTTACGAAGGCGATACCGATGACAAAGTTCCACGATTTAAGAGCACGATTGAATTTAATTTAAGATTGTTAAATGATTGCTTGACTTTGTATCAATTGTTAAATGTTATATATATTATGCTTGATTACAGTAGGTAATCTAATGTTTGATTAACTGCAATACTTTTCTAAAATTGTAGTTATATAATAAAGTAAATTATTGAATTTTTGAGGGGGACTGTTGGTACGAGGGCTACTTATGTAACCGGAATAGAAAAAAATAACAAACTTTTATTGTTTTTCAAAATATTCTCCCTTATGATCGATGCACTTTTTCATACGTTGAAACCAATTTTTAAAACATTTTTTCCACTCTGACTGAGGTATCTCCAAAACGTGCTGTTTGATCGCGTCGACTTCACGGGTCGAAAATCGTTGACCACGTAATTTATTCTTTACATTTGGGAATTAATAGAAATCATTGGGTGCCAAATCAGGGCTGTACGGCGGATGACCCGTTAATTCTATATTTTGACCTTCCAAAAATCGAGTCGTTTCGCGTGATGTATGACAGCTGGCATTGTCATGGTGAAGAACGATTCTGCGTCGCTGGTTGTTTTTACGTATTTCTTCAAATACCTCCGGCAAACAAATGGTCGTGTACCATTCCGAATTAACCGTTTTACGATTCTCTAGTGGCACTGTAGCCACATGGCCATTAATACCGAAAAAGCAGGCGAACATTTGCTTCAAGGTGCTTTTTGCACGAGTTACTTTCGTAGGGTTCGGCTCATTTTGAAACACCCACACTGTTGATTGTTGTTTAGTTTCCGGATCATACGCATAGATCCAGGATTCGTCACCTGTGTAGATATTATAAACAGCTTTTGAGTCACCACGGATATATTTTTTTAACATTTTCTTGCACCATTCGACTTCTTTAATAATACCGCGTTAATGATACTATTATCATTTTTATAATTTTATTATGCATGCTTTTAGGTATATTGAATGTTTGAGCATTTGTTATTTTTGATAGTGCAGTAGACTGCAAAGAGATGTATCCAAGCAATGCAATAAGGGGAAAAAGTGTATACATCTCTTTGTAGTCGACTGTACTTTAGAATTTTTTATAATTTATTTTTAGTTTATGTGCTAATGTGTGAAAGATCACATGTTTCTCGCGAAAGCAAAACTCACTTCAGATTTATTTTTAGTTGGGTATAATATATGCCATATAATGAAAGATCTCATGTTTCTTGCGAAAGCAAAACTTACTTTCCTATTGTTATCTTAGTATAGGTACTTAATAAGATAATGTTACAACTGCATGTGTTCAGAGCACCTAAATTTAAGTAAGCTAGCTCAAATGGTAAAAAAATAAACATTATTCTGATACATAAAAGTGTATTTTTGTTTTATCCTACCTAAAAGGCATCTCGTTATTAGAAAATTTGTTATATACTTGATACTACATACTTAATACGTTTAATTCGTTCAAAATGCAAGTTAAAGTGCCGTAAAGAAAGTCTCATGCCGCAAATTAGTCTGCAAAGTAGCAAATAAATCGTAAGTTTTTGTAGTATCAAGTATTTTTACCGCATTTTAGTATGCATATGTGTACCTTTTCGTGTGCAGTAACTGCCATGATTTTCAAAAAAACCTTTTTATTTTTACTATAATAACCTAAATTTAATTATTTCTTTGTAAATTCAATCTTTGTTGTCACTTGGTCCTCGTGGCAATAAAAACATCCACCATACAACTATAGTATGAAAAAATACGAGCGTCAAAAAGTTTTTCGCGGTTTTCTTGAAACCGCCTTTTTTCTCATACTGCGTTTTAGAGCCTGCACGGCAGAATACTATACTATAATATTATAAATGCGAAAGTGTGTCTGTCTGTCTGTCTATCTGTTACGTCTTCACGCTTAAACCGCTGAACCGATTTAGGGGAAATTTGGTGCAGAGGTAGTTTGAATCCTGGGAAAGGACATAGAATAGTTTTCTTCCCGAAATTCATCCCCTAAGGGGGTGAAATGGGGGTTAAAATTTGTTTGGAGATACTAAAACCGCTGAACCGATTGAGATGAAATTTGGTGCAGAGATAGTTTAAATCCTGGGAAAGGACATAGGATAGTTTTTTTCCCTAAATTCATCCCCTAAGGGGGGTGAAAAGGGGGGTTAAAATTTGTATGGAGATACTTAAACCGCTGAACCGATTGAGATGAAATTTGGTGCAGAGATAGTTTGAATCCTGGGAAAGGATATAGGATAGTTTTTTCCCGAAATTGATCCCCTAAGGGGGTGAGATGGGGGGTTAAAATTTGTATGGAGATACTTAAACCGCTGAACCGATTGAGGTGGATGAAATTTGGTGCAGAGATAGTTTGAATTCTGAGAAAGGACATAGGATAGTTTTTTCCCGAAATTCATCCCCTAAGGGGTGAAATGGGGGTTAAAATTTGCATGGAGCTACTTAAACCGCTGAACCGATTTAGATGAAATTTGGTGCTAATGCTAAGATAGTTTGAATCCTGGGAAAGGATAAACGATAGTTCTTTTTTCCGATATTAATCCCCTAAGGGGTTGAAATGGAGGGTTAAAACTTGCATGAGGCTATTAAAACCGCTGAGCCGATTTTAATGAGATTTGATATAGGGATATTTATATGTAGTTCCGAGGAGGGGCATACGATAATTTTTTGCCCGAATATCATCCCCTTACTGGTGAGTGATGGGTGGAAGGGAGGGGGATTAAATATTTTTTTGCCGTGTTGGTGCCGGTACCGGTCGAGAATAGCACCACCCCATCTCTTCCCGTGGGTGACTAAGGGATAAACCGGAGGATGGGCGTCTTCCGCGGACTACATGGTATAACTGCGGTCGCCAACCCGCCTGCCAAGCGTGGCGACTACGGCACTTTCCCCCCAACGGTTCTAGATCAAAAGCCCTTAATTAATATGAATTTAAAACAACAGCCCAGACCCCTAGTCCCCGGCGGCCCCGCTATTCCTGGCTCCGGTAGCGGCCATGGTAACGGCGGGGCAGGGGGTGGTTTAGGTAATCTCTGGCAGAGACCCGGCTACCAGAAACGACGACCTTTGGCCCTGGCAATATACAACTGCCGAACATTGCGGACCGATGAAAAGTTGCTGGAACTGGAGGAGGAATTGAGCAGGTTACGATGGGGAATCATAGGGTTGTCAGAAGTCCGTAGAGAGGGGGAGGACATGATAACCCTGAAGTCTGATAACTTGTTCTATTTCCGGGAGGGCGACCACCAGTCCCAGGGAGGTGAAGATCGAGAGCGTGTCGAGCAGGGTAGCGTGCCTTGTACTCAGAATGACCCAACGATATTCGTTGAAGGTCATACAGGTACGAGGGTTGATCCGTACGCACCACCCCTGACCTCTTTGCTGTTACTTGGTTATTAAAACCTTTTTGCTGTAGGTTCATAGACATTTAGAGGTTATTATAAAAAAATTAAAAAAATAAAATGTCAAACTATTATCGAGCTACAGCTTACTGAAATTGTTGAATTGCGATTTTTTATGAAAATGGATCCTGTTGAGCAGAGGGCGGTAATAAAATATCTACAAAAAAAGGGTATGACACCAACTCAAATCCATCGAGATATTGTGGCAACTGTAGGGGAGTGTGCAGTATCCTATGACATAGTCAAACGTTTTTGTCGAGAGTTTAAGTGCGGAAGATCAAGTTGTGAAAACCAACATGGCGGTGGACCACCTGTAACGGTCACTACAGACGAAAACATTAAAAAAGTTCACGATATTGTGTTACAAGACCGGCGAATACGTATCAGGCAAATTGTTGAAGAGACTGGCTTATCATATCATGTAGTGCAACAGATACTTACTAAAGAATTGGGCATGAATAAGATCAGTGCAAGATGGGTGCCACGAATGTTAACCATTGATCAGAAAAGGCATAGAGTATTGATTTGCGAGCGTCTGTTGGACATGTATCAATCAAATAAAGATAATTTTCTCCATAGATACATAACCATGAACGAGTCTTGGGTACATCACTATGATCCCGAAACTAAAGTTCAAAGTAAACAGTGGAAACACAGTGGTTCTCCGCCACCACGTAAATTTAAAGTGGCATCGTCTGCTGGAAAGGTTATGTTGTCTGTATTCTGGGATGCTCAAGGGATAATCCTGACTGACTATTTAAAAAAGGGAGAGACTATTACAGGGGCCTATTATGCAAACCTTATTCTAAAATTGCGAGAGGCTATTAAAGAGAAACGCCGGGGTAAGTTAACAAGTGGCGTACTCTACCAAGACAATGCTCCCAGCCATACCTCCTGTGTTGCTAAGGCTGCCATACACCAAGCAGGCTTTGAATTGGTTGAGCACCCACCGTATTCGCCGGACTTGGCCCCCAGCGACTACAGGCTATTCCCAAAATTAAAGGAATTTTTAAGAGGAAAAAAATTTTTAGACAATCAAGAGGTGATATCTGTTGTGGAGGAGTGGTTTTCAGAGGTCGGACAAAATTTTTTTCAGGAGGCTATTGAAATGCTGGAGCACAGATGGAATAAGTGTATTAGTGTACAGGGAGACTACGTAGAAAAATAAAATATAAATCTTGAATGTAGTTTCATTGTAAGTTGGTTAGGGGTGGAGCATAGGGATCAACCCTCGTATATGCGCCGACCTCGACACACTACGTGTAGCACCTTTTCGTCCAAATTACCGCAGTGTCTGAAGTCAAAAGTCTTTGACCAGTGTGTGTTGCCAGTGATGACTTACGGATCTGAGACGTGGGCGCTAACAATGGGCCTTATAAGGAAGCTCAAAGTCACTCAGAGGGCTATGGAGAGGGCTATGCTCGGGGTTTCTCTGCGTGATAGAATCAGAAATGATGATATCCGCAGTAGAACTAAGGTTACCGACATAGCCCGAAGAATAGCCAAACTTAAGTGGCAGTGGGCGGGGCACATTGCTCGCAGGACTGATGGCCGATGGGGTCAGAAGGTTCTTGAGTGGCGTCCGCGGACCGGGAGACGAGCTGTAGGTAGGCCTCCAACAAGATGGAGTGACGACCTTGTAATGATCGCGGGAACGCGGTGGATGCGAAAAGCACAAGACCGGTCTGAGTGGAGAGCCTTGGGGGAGGCCTATGTCCAGCAGTGGACGTCTTTCGGCTGACATGATGATGATGATGATGACTTTTTCCGATTTACTTTCATGAAATTTGGTATAGAGATAGTTTGTGGCCCATGGAAGATGATAGGGCAATCTTTATCCGGGAAATCATCATTCCCTATAAAATTCAAATAAAATTTGGTCTAGAGATATTTTGAATCCGTAATTCCGTTTTCATCACTTACAGGTAGTTTTTAAGATGGAATCAACATTTTAAAGATGTACCCCCTTATTCATAAATGTCCATCAAACCTACTACGGTAATATTTATTTAAGCTCGGTAGTGCCTTCCCATAATTTGAGACTTAAAGTTGGCGTTCCAGTCCTGTTGATGCGAAATCTTGACGCACCGAGACTCTGTAATGGCACACGACTGCAAATTACGCTAAAAGTTGCAGGTGTACATTTAAGCCCTTACTAATAAACGTTGAGTAACGGTGGTATAGCTATAAAATGTTTTGTCCTTATCTGTCATTGTGACATTTAAATTTGACAGATAAGGACAAAAAATTGTATAGCTATACCACCGTTACTTAACGTTTATTAGTAAGGGGGTTAGTTAAAAACTGTTTTTCCCATGGACAACTATATGTGGCGTGCTCACGAATCTCAAGTCCACAAAATCTTCACTAAGGCGGACTTGCGCGGACCAGAGTTAACCCTTAACCCAGAGTTAAGCGTCTACTTTTGTACGTGGTTTGCCGCCTAACCTCGGGTTAAGACGCTAACTCCGGTCCGCGCAAGTG
Organism: Acleris literana; assembly: GCA_946894065.1. Lineage (NCBI taxonomy): Eukaryota > Metazoa > Arthropoda > Insecta > Lepidoptera > Tortricidae > Acleris > Acleris literana. The sequence continues at coordinate 7,795,559 of OX335677.1, forward strand.
GGCCTTAGCAAAGGACGGGAAAACAAAAAACGTAATTTACAGAAACGTGATAAAGTAAATTATATGTCGCAGTAACTAATATTTTTTTTATCTGTTCATTAAATTCTGGTTGTACGCATTATTGATGATTACAAATCAAAACCATCATTATCTTAAATTATTTAAAAGTAAGCAATGATAAAAAATCAGCTTGGATAAAAAATATACTACCCAAATTATTAATTCTACGCAGACGAAGTCGCGGGCAAAAGCTAGTAGTTTTAATAAAATGCCTCTTAATTTGTTTCTTGCGCTAATAACAGAAATGGTTTAATTTTACCGCTGTATCTAAATAACATTGAATAACTAACGAAACGGTAGTATTAAGTAGGTAGTTATTACTTTTTTTAACTTTGAAATAAAAAGCTAAAGACTTAAGCAACATCTTTTTTTTTTAAACTTGAAATTCGCTTAGTTTAGTGTTGTTGTTTAGTTTTTGTTTTTTGGAACGCTACGATACATAAATCTTATCGTCGACACAGGCAAACTCACAGATACCAGTCTTACGTCTCTTTTTTCGTGTCAGGGGTTTAACCCTGAAATGATCTCTCTACGTTTCAGTGGTCGTTTTTTTTAAAATTATGACTACAGTAAGAAATTAAGCTAAGTAGGGACGCAGCTATTGGTTAGACGTAGATAGAAATATTTTTTTCTCGTTCTACCAGATAGCGGCGTCCCTACTTACGTAAGTCGTAAGTTTCAGTGTAAAGCCGGCCTTAGAAAAGAAAAATAGCATGTAAATTTTCAAGTGATTAAATTGTTCTCTTTTTATTATTTCCTCGCGTCTTGTTCTCATCTCGTGCATAGTCGTTCTTAATGCATAAGTGGGAAAGAGATAAACTGATTAATGTCATTTGGTACTAAATCTATGCGACAGTTCGTATAAATTAGAAGGGTGAGCATTTAATTGATGTGTCCTTTAAAACTGACAAAATCCGTTTAAGTGTTAATTAAATACTTACTTCTCGCGTCCAATTCCTGAATCCTTGAATCCTCCAAAGGGCGTTTGAGCGGTACTTGCCATATAAGTGTTTATCCTGAAAAATTAAATAAAATAGTTACAAAATTAACTTCTTTGGTTTTTACGATTTTTGGGGAAGATATTGGATTTAAAAATTAACAGATGTACCTATAGTAATATTGTTTACTTTAATAACCCGAAAGTTTAACAAAAAGTAGTCTTCACTGTATTTTATGCACACAAGCATTTGCCCGCGACTTCGTCCGCTATTTAACCGACTTCAAAAAAGGAGGAGGTTATACGTTCCACGGTAGGTTTTTTTTAATGTATGTCCACCGATTATTCCGTCAATTGTGGACTGATTTTAAAAATGGATAAGTGAGGAATTGAGGAACTCTTCAAATATTGTAGGCAAACATATAGCCATTTTAGTATTTTTAGTAACAAGTCCAGCATTTGCATTCAGAAAGTATCATTTGATGAAGTGGAACTGATGATAAAGACCACGGATGGCCACCGGAACTCCTCAACGGTACTGATTTCAAGGGTGGCGATAAGATATCTCGATTAAGATAGTTGAGCGACAACAAACAATTTTAAAAGAAGTTATTTTTTGCGTTTTTGTAGGCGGTTTTTTGTTTTTTAAAACATTTATTTTATTTTTTATTATTATCAACCCTCTTTTTCCTTTAGGATTCGAATTTGTTTATTTAACAGAACTCACCCACTTTGCAAATTGTGTGTTTTTTGGTTTAACGATTTATGTTATAATAAATCAGGTTTTAAGTCAGTCGTTCGAAAGGGCGCCAGCGGCTTTATACCCGTAGAATAAATTCTCCGCCATTCCACCATATACAATTTTGAAAAACCCATCATTTTAGTGCACCGCAAGGTTTCTCCTCTATACCTCATGTTTCTAAGTGCAGCTCTTTAGGCTATGCTTTGTGTGTCAGGCAGTCAGTCACAGCCTTCTAAATACATATAACAGAAAAAACACGTACCAAACGTTACCAGCCTCCACATTCTTGCTGAAGTGTAAAGCGTGTTCGATATTCTTCGTAAAGATACCGGACGCAAGTCCATAATTCGTGTTGTTCGCACGCTCTATTACCTCATCTAATGTCTCAAACTTCAAGATGCTTTGGACAGGTCCAAAAATCTGAAAGAACACATTATTCAGTTTCTTGCAATTCAGAAAATTATGACAGTTATTAAGAAGATTCCTCTTGAAGTCGTAAAAAAATAATTTAAAATTTTACTTGTCAATAAAATGATAAAGTCAAAGTAATATATGTAAGCGCTCAAAGGCTGTTATTTCAATTCAGACACGAAATACCAACAATCCAACATAGACCGTCTCACATCTCTAAATCGGATCTATTTTGTATAAAATCAAAGGTCCTTGCACCAAGTATGTAGTATCTTCCACGTAACTGGCTATTTACTAACCTCTTCTCTTGCTATGGTCATATCATCTGTAACGTCAGTGAATACAGTCGGCTCGATGTAAAAACCAGTTGTGCCATAGCGTTTTCCACCAGTCATCAGGGTAGCTCCTTCCTGTTTGCCCTTCTCTATATATCGTAGTACTTTGGCCATCATTTCTCCATCAATCTGCGAAATCAACTCCAATGTTACTGGTCGATATTCGATGATATTTTATATCGAATCGATATTTAGCTAAACCAACATGATTTTAACGACGTGAATGTTAGAAAGTTAAACTATGCACATACTTGTGGCCCATGTTGTACTCCGGGCTCTGCAGGATTTCCAATTTTGATGTTTTTCGCAAATTCCACAGCTTTCTGAACAAATCGATCATAGATACCAGATTGCACAAACAGCCTTGAAGCGGCAAAGCACATTTGACCTTGATTACCAAACACACCATTAGCAGCTGATAGTACAGCAAGGTTCACTGAAAAAGCATTCAACGACATAAATCTACGAGAATATTACATCAAAGGGAACTTAATGGCTTAATGATGACTGGCGTTTACATTATCCTGCAAAGTACCTCTCTCACAAGAATAGGGTAACACACACAGGGCCACATCATGCCACATGTTGAGAGTCAGATCGAACAAGTATTAACTTACAATCGGCATCATCCATGATAACAAGAGGACTCTTGCCTCCTAATTCAAGGGTTACTCTTTTTAGGTTACGTTTTCCAGCTGCCTGCTGAATTTCCTTGCCCACCTATAAATAAGTGTAAAATTATGAACGTTAATAGTGGAACTACCGGGAATACGAATTCCAAAGATGTGAAGACAAAGTGTGTCTAATAAGACACGAGAAGATAATGCCGGTTAAGTTTCCGCTCAGTGCAAATAATCATCAGAAAGAATTTAATTACCAGTGTGCGCTTTAGACTACTGGTCGGAATGACGTCATTTTTATGTAACCGCGTTTTGTTTTTTTTTAAGTTTTGCACCATTTGTGACGTAGAAAAGACCATGTGGCGTTTAAGCTCTTCAGCAGCAATTTCTTTATTTATTTTCTAAATTAATACTGAACAAAATAAGTTAAAAAAAATAGTATACTTTCAAGACAAACCTCTAGTTATAAGCATGATTTATTACATCGTTTTAAAAAAACTTTTGTTCAATTAATGGTGTTTTACCTCAAGAGAACCAGTAAAGGAGATCTGAGCGACGTCTGGATGGGCGGTGAGTGAGGTGCCAGCGCCGGGACCAAAGCCGGTCACCACGTTGACCACACCCGGGGGAACTCCAGCCTCTTTCACAAGAGACACCAGCGCTAAAGCAGTCAAAGGGGTTTGCTCCGCCGGTTTCACCACTGCTGTACAACCTAAAGAATCTCTTAATTATTATAGTGTAGTGAGTGACGTAGGAAGGCATACTGATGGTAGTAATGATATTTCGTGAGCAAGTTAAATGTTACCTGCAGCCAACGCTGAGCAGACTTTGTTGGTGAACATCAGAATCGGGGCATTCCAGGGCAGAATGAGAGCACATACACCCACCGGTTGTTTAAGGGTGTAAGAGAAAAGATTGCCGTCTGAAATATTGAATACCTACCAATAAATAAAACAACCTGAATTGATTTCGATTTGTCTGTGATTTCAAAATTAATGCCGAAATTTCAATGAAACTGGCTTTTTATACGATACCATATATCATAATTAATCTTTAAATGTTTTTTTTCTGTCTGTCTGAAAGTTTACCTCGAATTTCAAAAACAAAAACAAGACTTTTACCCCCTTACTAATAAACGTTGAGTAACGGTGGTATAGCTATACAATGTTTTGTCCTTATCTGTCATTGTGACATTTGAATTTGACAGATAAGGACAAAACATTGTACCTATAGCTATACCACCTTTACTCAAAGTTTATTAGTAAGGGGGTAAGTCTACATTTGTGTGAATATATTTCTTTTAGATATCGTGCGGAGTTCAAAAGATATGAATATAAAACCGAAGCGAAACGAGGGAGAGTCGCTATTACGCTACTTATAAATAGTTGATACCTACCAACAGGAATAGTGTCACCCTGGACCTTATCCGCTAAGCCAGCTATGTAGCGCGTGCCGTTGATTCCCTTCTGAACTATACCAAGCGCCATGCCTAGAACCATCCCGTTGTTGTAGGACTCTAGGGACCCTAGGTATTCGGCATCGCGCTGTATGAGGTCCGCGAACTTGTTGAGCAGGCGGCCGCGCTCTGAGGCGTCCAGCTGCCGCCACGGGGAGTTGCGGTGGAACGCGGCCTTCGCGGCCGCCACGGCCAGGTCTACGTCCGCCTGGATTAAAAGCGTAATAATATTTTCCCTCCATCGGTAATATACAAGGTGTCTCAGGAATTCAGGATGTAAATATTAGTGTCATTAAAACCTTAATAACTCGTAAGCTAATTGACATATTGGAAAGTCAAAACTATATTCTGGACCGGAATAAAAGATGCTTCCTTATGCCGTTCTTCAAGTATTTCGGGGACGCCCTAGGTCACACAGGTCAGGTCAGTAGAACTCTGAATCCATCCCGTAGGACTGTCGTGCACAAACTTTTAGGACTATAGGTACTATCAGCCCAACGGAACCCTGAGCCACCGTAGAACGGTGTCACAGTGACATTATAACAATTTGTTTGACGCTTCTTACGACTTGGATCATGAAGTCACTGTGACATAGGTCTTTGGTGGGTCAGGGTTCCATTGGGCTAATAGGACCTATACTGCCCTCCCTAGAAAAAAGGGCGTATGTCACTAGAACCTCATGTTGTATTAGTGACCTTATTTCTTAAAATGGAGGGTTACATTTACTTTGACTATCAAATTGCATAAGCGTCCTTTTTATTTAGGAGGCTAGAATAGTCCTAAAAGTTTGTGCACGAGAGTCCCACGGGATGGCGCACGTATGCAGATAAAACTGGTTTTATTTACGCGAGGAAAGTTGTGATCTAAAGATTGGGAGAAAGCAACGGCGACGATGTTCTTTCATACCTTATCTCCTTCTGCAACTCTGGCGATAACGGAGCCATCACTCGGCGAGTAGGTGTCGAATGTTTTGCCGCTTTTGGCGTCCACCCACTCGTTGTTGATAAAGAGCTGGAATAATTATATAAAACAATTAATGTATAAAATTAAAAAAAAAAACGACTGCGTAAAAAACTGTTTAACTTACCTATATACAATCGAGTACATAAATATGTGTACACATTTGTACCTTGTCCATTTAATGTCATGTTAAGTCTGCCATTATGTGAATTGTCACAGCGATTAAAGTGACAAGGTACTAAAGTGTACACATATTTATGAACTCGACTGTTCCTACTTACAGTAACACCCCAGCACAATATCAAGACAAAATCAATATCCTCCAAAGTGAAAAATGATGAAAGCAACCTAAAGATGATTTTTAAATAACCATTCCATGATACCCCACTTGTCATAGTTCATTTGTACTTTATTCTTTTATTTTTCACAATATAGTGTCTGGTTACCGCCATATTGAAGTTTGATTACTATCATATCTTTAGTGACATTCATAAGATTTAGACAAATCGAATAAATAGGTATCAACAAAATTGGCCCACGCGTTTAGTTTCTAGAGCGCCACAAAATCAAAATCAAAATCAAAATATTTATTCAGTAAATTGGCCACATACGGGCTTTTTTACACGTCGCTAATATAGAGTGAATCTACTAGCGCTTCGGACAAGACCATCATTGCGGAGAAGAAGCGCCGCAAGAAACTCCAGCAGAAGGTAATTTTTTCAAACATAAAATACAATAATACTTAAAAGTGAGTTACATTACAAGGTAACAAAGCAACAAATATAAATTATTAGAACTAGCACAAATAAAAAATTACAAATGTAAAGGAACAAAGGAACAACATACATACTTAGGTACATACCTACCTACATTATACAACGTGTCCCAAAACTCAACGATAAGCCGGCACCAGAGGATGGAGCTGCTTATGATTAGTCGAGAAAAAATAAAAAAGATAAAAAAGATAAAAGAAATTTATTTAGTAAGTAGGCCGCTCGGGCACTTTTACACGTCAAGATACTACCAATACCAATACCAATAAGGAAAAGATATATTTTTTTCCTTATTTTTTCTCGACTAATCATAAGCAGCTCCATCCTCTGGTGCCGGCTTATCGTTGAGTTTTGGGACACGTGGTATAAGCTGATAAACACATTACTCTCCTTTGTATCGCGCAGTCGGGTACAAAATAATATATTTTCAGAACAAAGTTAGGTAAACAGCGATGCGGGATTGTTAAAAGATAAATTCGTCCCAGATACGAGTATTGTGCTCGTTTTAAAACCTACAAATGTACGTACTTTTAGATATTACTTTAAACGATGAAATAACTGGGACTTTTGCTTACGTAAATCAAGGACTGTGAAGGGTTTTTACGCAATTTGTCATGACTATTATCAGATAGTAACATGATAATAAGCTTATTATGAAATATAAACACAGGCAACCGCCATCGCAATATCATATCATACCTATTTTATTTTATTTCTGAGCAATATGTAATTGCGAGAATGACGGATGCTTTGTCCACATTTGTCCATAAAAACGACTCCTGACTGTCCATAACACGACATAATACGGGCCCAGTGATTGGAAGAGACAATAATAAAATGGTTTCAAGACTTGATGTCACTATCGCCTACTGGTGCAGTGCAATCAGTCACGGCGGTTTGTGGTGAACGACAGAATGGAGAGTGGCGACACCACCGGCCTTACCACAAGTGAAACATAAAATATGCACACACTGCACACAGCGCCACACCCCTCTCTTCGCTTGCTAAAGTCAGCCTGCCAGTCGGACTTTAAGACTGTATCAAATATTTTAACCAGAACTAAAAAGAGAGCGATGCCCTTGGGATTACCTACTAGTTAAATACTTGTAAGCTTGTCTTGTACTGTTCCTGTCACATTGATTGCTTTCTTTAATTTATGTCTATTTGTGTGCCATCTATCATCTATGTAGTAAATAAATGTCTTTCTTTCAAAGCTAATTAAGTGAATAGCGATTGTTATGAAAATGATAACATTTTTAAATGAGAAATTCATAATATCGCGCGTTTATTGTATTAACAATGAATCCACTTGAACGTTGACTTGTTACCTTTAAAACAGCCCTATTCAATAATTGCAAGAGTCAAAAATCAAATGACTTAGTTGTTTTTGGAGGTTTGATAACAAAACAATAACCTTATGGCTGTATGTAACAAAAATATAAACTTAGGTACTTACCTTTGTATATTGGACCGGCGGCACCATTTTATTTGAATGCTGTTTTAATTATTGTTTTAATCCGTTTTGTCTCCGAGTTAATAGAGTTCTGAATGAATTGCGTCTTCGGTAGAGGGGGCGATACCGTTACAATTAAGCTAGGTGCATAACGAGTGGGCTGACAACATATTATGATGCCAGTTAGCTCACTAGTCAGCCAGTTACCCGCACTGTGTCACCGAACTTGCCTAGGACATCCCAGTGCAAGTATCTAGCTGCCTAGACAATAGATTTTCATTGTTATTTGGAACATCTGTGTCTCAGTTCGTTTCGGACAAAACAATAGAACCTAAGAACCTACATTGTTACAAAGGCTGGAAAGTAAGCAATAAATGGATAGGATAAGAGATGTACCTACTCGAGGAGAGATTCCTGAGTGGTGTTGTAAAAAAAAATTGTAATGGCTCTGATGTGACCGCTTTCCGAACACATCATGGGGGTTGCAAATAGGGGTTTAGTGGTGGTATAGGAGCTTGTGCAGGGTTCGTCCAAATCGCTACTACGATCATATCCTTTTAACGTACTCAAAAAGCAGTTTCACTTAATATTGTTGCGTGCCAATGTGGACAACCGGTTAAATTACTAGCGTAGAGGCATTCCAGCTTAGTCCTCGGGGTATGCAACGCATTTGGAGTCATACGATTGCAGTCTTGAGACTCTTGAGAGTTTATATGTCTATGGGTCTCTGTCAGCTCCTACTTACCATCAGGTACCTAGTCTGTGTGCTCATGTGCCTTCTTCTTGACATAAAGGATCAATTTCCAAAAAACTGTAAAGAAGCATTACATGGACCTTATTCTTCTTTTTCTATACACATATTGTTAGCACGTAAATAAGAGCTGACGTGGACTATACGATAACATGTCAAAAGCAATTAGGTTTAGCCCGAGTGGAAAGAAAGAAATAAATTAATTAATTTTATTCATAAACACAAAATTGCTGTCTCGGAATGGGACATAATGACAAAGGTAGTGCGAGTAACTGACCAAGTTGCCGCAAGCTGTGAAGAAGTGAAGCCTAAGCCTTAGCACACTAGATAATATTACCTTTACCACATCACGTTCCGCTTCATTTGTACAGTCAACATCAAAACGAATTGCCAAATGTGTTCACACACTTGACAATTTATCACATTTTTACAAAGACATTTCTCTATTTACTTGTCACCTAAACATTTTTTATGAAACTTAGCTAAACTACCATCGGAGTAGTACAACTTTTGAAATCCAAAAATCCCACGATTTAAAATAACTTCCCCCTTTTTAGGGCTTTGTTATTTAACTAAGAACCCTTGTTTATACTTTTGCCATGTTTGTCTATCTCTCTTATTTTGATTAGCTCATTTTTCTCCAAGACTAATATCAATCATAACAAAAAGCTAAAATTTCGTAAAATACATATAATTATCCTGCGCAAAAGTACCAAAACACCAATCAAAAAAAAGGAGGTATATACAGTCGACTACAAAGAGGTGTTTCCACTTTTGGACCTTATTACAATGGCCTAGCTGAAAAAGTGGATATGTCTCTCTCTAGTCGACTGTACAACCTGTATATGTATTTCTAGATTTTCTAGTGCTCCAATCGTGGTTTTCAGATCCTTTTGGCATAAAATCAAACTTAACCAACCTGTTCATTCATATTTTTCTAGTTTATTTTTTACCTGGCTACCTATATCCATCCATCCATACTTTCATTCACAATAATTAGTGTGTAAGTAACTGTCTGTCTGTCTGTCCGTTTATCTGTTTGTTACGCTTTCTCGCTAAACCACTGAACCAATATCGATAAAATTAGGTAAGGAGATAGCTTAAGTCCCGGGAAAGGACATAAAATACTTTTGATTCCGGAAAATTAAATAGTTCCTGATGGAATAGTGATAACAGACTTCTACGCAGACGGAGTGGCGGGGTTGTTCTTATATTCACTTAAGTACTTATTGTTTTATTGACATGCACTTTGTCTCATTTATCAGTTTAGTTAAAGTCTTATCCGCCGTAAGTAAAATAAATATGTTTTCACCCACCGGTCAAGTGTAAACAAAAACAAATATTGTACCTACTTACAGACGTCTAAGAAAAGCATGCTTTAAAAACCGAACTGTTAGTAGGATAATGTCATGTCGTCAATATAATGTTAGTTATCATACTTCTGATGGAAGTGACGCTAAGACGAATCTAACGACATCTCGATTGTCGAAATCGCGTGATCCTTTCAGCCTTTACGATGGAACAAAACACCATACATACATTCATACCTCATCCATACATACCTACATACTAGGGTGGTATGATAAGTAGTGAGCCTACCCAGGAAATTTTATTTTATTTTTTATTTTTTGTTTTTATTTTTCTACGTAGTCCCCTTTCAAAAGTATGCACTTATCCCAACGCGTCTCCAACTTCTTTAAGCCCTCCAAAAAATATGTCTTCGGAAACTCTGCAAAATACTCCTCTGTGGCCTCTATGACCTCTTCATTTGACATGAAGCGTTTGCCTCCGAGCCAAGATTTCATGTTTGGGAACAAGAAGAAATCGCACGGGGCTAAATCTGGCGAATAAGGAGCGTGCGGCAGTATTTTGTAGCCCAATTGATCCAGTTTGGCCTTGACGATGTGAGATGAATGGGCCGGAGCATTATCCTGGTGAAATAACACTTTTTTGCGGGCTAAACGGGGCCGTTTTTTCTTTAATTCTTCATCAAATCGAGACAATAAATCAGAGTAATATTGCCCCGGGATCGTTCTTCTATTTGCTAAATAGTCAATGTGGATAACTCCTTGGGAATCCCAAAAAACGGTCGCCATAACCTTCCCGGCCGACGGAACAGTTTTTGCTTTTTTTGGAGCATTTTCGCCGGGGCAGGTCCACTGCTTGGACTGTTGTTTTGTTTCGGGAGTATAGTGGTGGATCCACGTTTCGTCCACGGTAACATAACGCATAAAAAAGTCTTTCGGATTATGTTTTAATAGTGCCAAACACTCTTTGGAAGTGGCTACACGATTCTGCTTATTTTCTTCTGTTAGCAAACGCGGTACCCATCGGGCCGATAACTTCCTCCTTCCCAAATGTTTATGAACGATATTTTGTACACGCTCCAGTGACAAGCCACATACCTCAGCTACCTCCCTCAACTTCAGTCTACGATCGTTCATCAACATATCACGGACTTTTTTGATGTTTTCCTCCGTGGTAACCTCATTTGGACGTCCTGGGCGGGCCTCATCAAACACAGATATTCTTCCGCTTCTGAACTCGTTATACCACCGCTTTACTGTGGCAATAGAAGGTGAAGCATCGCCATATACGGTATCTAACTCAGTTTTAATTTCATCACGCGTTTTCCCCTTCAAAAACAGAAAGCGAATCACTGATCGATATTGTTCTTTTTCCATTTTACACAAACAATGCCACTCGTTCCCTTTAAAAAACTATAAGTCATGAAGTAATTGACGGAATCATTTGAAACTGTCAATTTTCCCGCGTCCAAGATGGCGGATGTAGGCAAAGACATTTTTAATATTCAGCCAAACCGCATAGCTTCAAGGTTCATTACTTATCATACCACCCTCGTACATACCTCCTTCGGCAGTCGGGTAATAAAAAGTAAGTAGGTTTTAAATGCTCTGAAAAACAGTTAAAACCTTCCTGTTGGTATGGTATCGCATTTAATTAGGTATTGATTAGTTTAATTAGTAATAGTTTTAATTAGTAATTGAAAGGCAATTCCATTTGAAGTTTAATTTAGCAGATTTCTTAAAGAGAAAGAGAAGCCTCGGAACAAATCATAATAATTATAGCTGCTCTTGCTCAAGCATCATATCTAAGTTAGAGAAATAATTTAGGTAAGTACCTACCTACTTACCTACATCCGTTATCTGTGATAGGTACCTACTTACTTAAGTATCTAAATGGAGTTTCCACTTGGACGGTGGACTGAGTCTACAAAAAAAAAGGTATAGATACCTAATTAGAAAGCGGAACTTTTGGGTGAAAGAGTAAAAGTTAATAAATAAACTTAATTTGCAGTTCACAGACAATGTCGCACATTTAAATAGGCATGAATATTTTGCTTTACGTAAGTTAATTTACATTTTTTACGTTAGATAAAATTGCCGAAGCATTTGGTAATAATCATGATTTATATCTTTTGCGTTCACGAGCGCCTATTTATTAAATTAGACAACGCGCGGTTTTGTGCAAAGTTGCGGCTGAGTGGTAACCAAGGTTTTAATTTAGCATTTAGGTACAATTTGGAACTTGGTAAAATATAAATTCGTTTTCATTTGTTTTATTTTAACCATATTTTAACGGTCGCTTTGTTAAACGTTGACAAAGTTAACGCAGCTCACATTGATTCTGAATGGATTGAACTGGAACTTTTATAGCAAATTGAACCGATATATCATTAACATTGTCCAATATTCGAATGGGTGCCTCTGGCCAGGAATTTATTTAATTTAAATTGACAAATGCTACAAATCATTTGTACAGTGTTGTACATACCAATATTTATTTAAATATAACTTAATTACTAAGTAGGTACCTACAGCATTAAAAAAGCATAAAAACGCTACTAAGATCGATTTTAATTCGGGCATGAGGCCCTACTCAGAAAATCGAAGTTCGAAGTTATTAGTATAGCTCCATCCCTGTCACTCGTCATTCGAGACTAAATCGAGAGAAAGGGATGAAGCTATTGTAACTTCGAACTTCGAATTTCAAAGTAGGGCCTATGGATAGGATAACGTATAAAGTATACCTAAGTAGGTAAGCTTATCAAAACAGGTGTACCTATAGCTCACTGTGTTAAGAAATGAACACATAAAAAACCCACTTTTTCTATAACACCTTATTATGTGAACCATGTCTAACTAAACTATCTTTGGTAAAATGAATGTGTTATTTTACTGATGAGGATATTTTCACGTTTTGTAGTAGGTAGGTACTTAATTAAAAAAACATTACCAATTACCAATTACCAATACCACCCAACCAATTACCTACCTTTTTAATAAAATTTACAAAAGGCCAAGAATTAAATAAGTAAGACACGAAAATTGCTTCGATTTACTACGGTAAAATAATACAAGGATATTTTTGTCCCTACAAACTTATTGTACTAAAACGGAACGGTTTGAACGTCAAAAGTTGACAGAACTTTACTTTACTTGGAAAGGAATACAATACTTATGGAGTTGTGTAGTGGTTTTGATTTGGTTTCTAGTCGGAGAACTAACAAGTTTTATTTTAATTAGCATAAGTTTTGTCAATTTAGGCCTATAGACTTGTGATATTGTTTTATTATTTGTGAAGTTTGGTTGTTTATTCTGAATAATGGAAGAAAGTCATGTTAATTCATTCGCCGTGTCTTTTGCGAACGATATGGTAAGTAGTTGACAAACAAAGATTAATTTAAGTACATAAACTGAGTTCATTATATGTAAATTAACGGATATGAACATACAGAGAATGAGAAATAGAATGTTACATTATCATTTGAATGGTTTAAAAGTAACTTAATGTAAAAGTTTCTAAAGAGTACCTAGGAAGTAAACAACTTATTGGAAGGCAATGACATGCGATAACCTTTGCTATAAACTCTCAATGTATCTTTGAATCAACATTGAATTCCTTAAGTAAATAACTAGTAGCATTATGTGAAGGTAAAGTTTACACCTTTATTAATTTAGATCAAAGCCATGGCTTATGGATGGAGTTCAAAAATTTGGACGTAATTAGCTAATAGTTTAGCTCATTAGCTTTAATTAACCATACAAACGTAAAAGTCAAAAAGTTTAGTTGTGCAACAAAATATTCTTATGATTGTAGGTGTACACCTATGGATAAATCTTATCGCACAATAACAAATTCCATAGATTGTCTTAATTATCTGACCTATTAAAAATGCATCACTATTAGTTTATATAAATAATTTCTTAATTTAAATTAGTTTAATTAAGTCATCATGCCATCATGTCAGCCGAAAGACGTCCACTGCTGGACATAGGCCTCCCCCAAGGCTCTCCACTCAGACCGATCTTGTGCTTTTCGCATCCACCGCGTTCCCGCGATCTTTACAAGGTCGTCACTCCATCTTGTTGGAGGCCTACCTACAGCTCGTCTCCCGGTCCGCGGACGCCACTCAAGAACCTTCTGACGCCATCGGCCATCAGTCCTGCGATCAATGTGCCCCGCGCACTGCCACTTAAGTTTGGCTATTCTTCAAGTTTAATTAAGTGCTTGAAGTAAAATGTTTATTTTAGTGCCTTTAATTTTATGAAAGAAGATTGAGGAAAGATATATACATAGCGAAAGTGAATGGAAGGATTTTAAGGGGCCGCGAGCATACATTTTTAAATTAAATCAGAGAAATACCCACTGGAAAAGGGCTGAATCATAAGTACCCGAAGCCAACGTGCATGCATGACTTGATGTATGAATGTGAAAGAAGCAAAAGAGATTTGTCAGGATCGTAGCAGGTGGAAAAAAGTGGTCTCTGCCTACACCTCTGGGAAACAGGTGTGATTTAATGTATGTACCTATGTAATTTTATGGAAGATCCAAGATAAATATACTTAGTTGGCTGGCTAGTATATAAACAATAAATAAAATTTAGAAATGTTACTTAATGATGGCACTAAGGAATAAAAAAATTAAATAAATCTTAGTTGGGTTTGCACAAGTAAATAGATTTACTTGTCTAATCACTAAATTAGCATTATTATCATGACTCGGATTTGGGTGGAGCACAAACCTGTTCAGATTGAAAATAAGTATAATTAAATGCTTATGATTTTTTTTAAAGCCAATATTGGTTGCTCACTGTCATTCCTGTGTGTTGGATGTTTTCTATGTATTTCTCTATACTCGTAATGCCCTCCATACTTCAATAAGACTTTTTTGTGAGTGCGACTTTGAACCTACGATCAAGGCAATAAAGTTCAATTACGTTTGTTCGATAATGCCATTTTCTGTTTATGAAGATGATGATGATGATGATGAAATCCATTTATCCCTCAGCAGGGACATAGGGCTCGTAGAAGGGAATTCCATTTTGCTCGATCCTGAGCGGCGACTTCCAATTCACTCCAACTCTGTCCAATGGAAATGGCCTCTTTTTCAACTGAGCGCCTCCAGGTTTCGGGGACGCCCTGGTCTTCTTTTTCCCCGAGCATGCCAAGTCAAGCCTTGTTTGGAGCTGTGGTTATCGGGCCGCCGCAGTATATGACCATAGAAATATATGAAGATAGAAAAATGAACTTTACTCCTATTGCAATACAGTTCAAATTTAATTGCCTTGATTATATACATCCTATTGCACACTGGGCCCTACGAGGTTACCATATCCAGGGGGATATTATATGTACCTTTAAAGAACTGTATCTTTTGAACCATAATAGATAGCGGGTTGTTTTTTCTTCAGAATATTTGTCATTATGTCGAATTTACTTACAAGAAAATGCAATGATAATGGGTTCCCCATACAAGCAACGTTTTTCTTTCAACATATTTTTATTTTTATTGTATCGTAAACAAGATAAAACATACAAGCGTTAAATTCGAAATCAAATTCAAATTGGAATATAATGGTACCTTCTGTGTGGCGGCACGGAGCCCTCGGTGCGCGTGGCCGACTCGCACTTAACCGATCTTTTTTTCTTGTTGTGGCAATTGTCTTTACTCTAATAATATAAACCATATCAATCTTATCTTGCTTGTTAGGTGATTTTTATATTTAAAGTAATTTCAACAACTTCTAATATCAACTTTTTACTGATGTAGGTATTAAAACTATTTTACACACAAAATGTGGTCTTAAAGATGAAAGCCTAAAAAAATTACGAAGTTTTATGAAACAATTTTTCTTCTTAATAGTTTCTGTCTATTTCTATGCACTTTTCACATCACTTATAGACCTTATAGTACAAAAAGATTAGAAAATACACGCAAAAAACTGCGCATTGCCCGAAAACTTCTAGGCCACACTTCATTCATAGTCGACCAAGAAACTCCTTTACCACATTTCAGCTGTATTTTTAACCGACTTCAAAAAAAGGAGGAGGTTCTCAATTCGTCGGGATATTTTTTTTTTTTTTTTATGTATGTTCCCCGATTACTCGAAGACCACTGGACCGATTTGAAAAATTTTTTCGTTGTTCGAATGGGTATACTATCTAGTTGGTCCCATTGTCACCACGTTAGGATCTGATGATGGGATCATGGAGAAATCAAGAGAACTCCTCAAATATTATAGGCACACCTATAGCGATTTTGGTATTTTTCACTGTAACTCATGCATTTGCTTTTGAAAAGTACTATATGGTGAAGTGGAACTGATGATGAAGACCACAGATGGCCACCGGAACTCCTTAACGGTACCTATTTCAAGGGTGGCGATAAGATATTTCGATAAAGGAAGTTGAGCGACTATGACGAAGCACATTTAGATTTAAATATGAATATGACATTCCCGCGGCGTTGTCTGCGGCGAGCTTGAAATGTTCTATAGTTTCTTATTAATATTTAGAAGTGGAGCTACGTAACAGCATAAATAGGATCACTAAAAAGTATAAAATAAAATAAATGTTTAAAAAAACAAAAAACCGCCTTCAAAAAGCAAAAAATAACTTCTTTAAAATGGTAGGTAAATAGGTCAGTCCAACTGAAGTCGGCGTCCAACAATATTTTAACCAAAAGCAGACTTCAGTTGGACTGACCTATTTACCTACCATTTTAAAGAAGTTATTTTTTGCTTTTTGAAGGCGGTTTTTTTGTATGTCAAAAGTGGTATGTGGTTACGTGCCTATAAGTTAACGTTAACCTGGACATGTGACAGGTGACAATTCAGTATACATTGCAAAGTTAACACAATGACACATCACTGGAATTCATATACGCTGCGCCATGTACACTGAAATGTCACTTCAGTGTCACCTGCCATTTTCAAGATGGTGAAATAGAGGGCTGGTATCATGACAGCTAGAATGTTAAACTTATTCATACTCGTATTGAATCTCATTTAATTAAATAACAAACAAACCGATGCACACTTTTGCAAAGAAAACGGAATTTACTTCCGTGTCCGGTATTTAGGCGCTGATTTTATTTTAATTCAACTATTTTTAAAGTGTTGTATTTGACGACGCGCTGGCCTATTTGGTAGTGACCCTGCCTACGAAGCTAGCGGTCCTGGGTTCAAATCCCGGTAAGGGCAGATATTTGTATGATGAGCGCGAATATTTATTTGAGTCATGGATGTTTTCTATGTATTTAAGTATATATTCTAGTTCCCATAGTGAATACAAGCCTAGAGCTTAGTTTAGGACTAGGTCAAATGGTGCGACATTTCCCCTGATATATATTTATTTATTTAAGGAATATAATAAAAAATCACCGACTAATTGCGATTCGGACTCGCACACGAAGGGTTCTGTAACACCGTACATTATTAAGATGGAGCAAAAAAACGCCAAAAAAACACGCCTCTTGTAGATTTACCTATCAATCATCCTTCATCAAGTTATTAATTAATGCAAAAAGGAGTTTCCTTTCGAAACCCCGTAACTATTGATGGATTTCAAAAATGTATTTGTTGTATAGTGTATTTTACCTTGCCCCAAAACCGCACAGCAATAATTATTTCCTACGAAACTATTCAACTTGTTACGATTTGGCTCGCAGGCTGAATAAAGCCTCGTCTCGTATCTAATTCACAATTAGATTTAAATCTCAGCTGCGAAGTTGACTGCTCCACTGACACCGGTGCTTATTGAATTATTGTATTACGCCATAAATGGGTTCACAGAGAACAGTTCAGTATCGTCGGCATAAGACCTAAGCGGTTTACACTTCCTCGAATTTCAATTGCTCGACTATTTCGGGACAAAGTGGCGAATCAATGTGACTGTGATATACAGAATATACCAAAGAAGATCAAAAGATTACAACTGCCAATGAAAATTCAATCTTAAAAGTAATGTAGCTCTAAATATAAAACCCGTCTGTGAAAAATGGTAAAGAAGTTAACTCATCAAAGCATCAAATTAATCACACGACAACAAAAACTCTCTTGGCTTTATTAAACGACGTGAACGGGTTTTCGTAGGGAGTATCACAAATGACATTGGTTACGTGTTTAAAATCCCTTAGAAGGTGACGAAGCTGCAATATGCCGGAGGTCTCCGCTATTCCGAGGTTCTTTACGGGACATTTCTATACAATATTAAACGTCGGCATCGTTGTTTGCACAATCGTGGAATCGTATATGTTTCCGTTTGCTGTAATCAAGTGGATGATCATTTTGGCGAAATATAGAGACATTGGGAGTGTTTTTTCGAGATATTTGAGTCCGCCCTCTACGCCTTCAAAGTTGAGGTACAAATACACGTTGGAACTGATGACCCTGTGTAATGATAACATGACCAAGCCGGCAGTTCTTTCGAAAAATGAGTCGCATGTAAGCGTCTTGATGGAGAGTGATGTTGGAGAGATGTATGACTGGATCCAGGTAATTGAGGAATACCTAGAATTAAATTTTAGTTGAGATATTTGTCAGTGATGTCACTTTGATTTCATCAAATACGAGCTTCTGCCCGTGACTTCGTCCGCGTCAAATTTGTTGATCGTTATTCCCTCGGGAACTTTTGCATTCCGGAAGCGTAGTAGTGGGAAGGGGTAACAAACTAACACACAAACTTCCGCATTTATATTATTTAGCTTCTGCCCGCGACTTTTCTGTCCGCGTAGATTTCGATTAACGTTATTCCCTTGAAGTTAAATGAAATGTATATTTTATAAATAAATTCAAAATTTAAAAAAAAAAACAAATGAATGATGATTGGGTAATTTTAAATTTTCCGGGATGAAAGGTAGTTATTCCAAGTTATCTCCATTTAAAATTTCATCCTCCAAATCCGTCTATAGCTGTTGCAGCGTCAATGAGTAGGTAACAAACTATCACACAAACTTTTGCATTTATAATATTATTATTTTTTTACACTGAGACGATCTTATTGTGAATTCATTATAACTATGCGACATATAATAATGTAATTTCCAATATGAAATAAATGACTACTACTACTACTATTATTATAGTAGGAAGAAGGATAATCAAATCAAAATTTTAATTGCTGTGTTGTAGAAAAACAATATTATTCGAAATATTAACGATCTTAAAATTAGGTAAAAAGTATATAAAGATAATTATCTTGAATCTTAGAAACATTATATCTCTACTTACGAGTACTTATGCCGAAATTACGAAACAAATTCGGTATCAGTATTTTTTTACTATGATTTTAATATGAAGTGAAGTCGTCTGCAAATCATATTTCGATTAACAACTTTTTTATTTTCTACCTAATAAGTACATCTTTGAACGAACTTCACTTAAGGGATTGGAAAAGGGCACCATTTAAATACAGTAAAATAAGACTCATTTTTTTATTGTTTAAAATGAAATAGAAAGGGATACCTACCGTTGTTATTCTATCACCATAAGGATTAAATTCTTTAAAGGATCGTGTTATGTTTCACACAAAATAATATCCGGCTGCTGTACTGTTAATTGTTAATAGATATAATATTCTGAGGTACTTATTATGTTTTCTATGTATTTAAGTATTTATTTCTCTATATAAGTATTTATATCGTTGTCTAGTGCCTAGAGCTTAGTTTGGGACTAGGTCAATTAGTGTGAGATTGTCCATTGATATATATTTTTTTTTAATTTATTCTTGGATCAATAACTGCTTTACCCTAATCTATTTAGTTGAGTAGTTTGATCATAATCTTAACAATCTAAACAATATCACCTCTGAAACACAGTTACAATCATTACACGCGAAAAGTGAATTAACGCCCATATCACACTTTTTTAGAGCAAGGAAAAAGGGAAAACACCTTTATGTTTACCTTTAAGGCTCGAGTCGTTTAGCAGCGGTGTCAAGTCAGCAAGTATGTCTTCTGATCGGCCGATTAGCCGCCCGCTTAAATCCAATCGATCGTCAAAATCCCTGTATGGTGTTAGTCTATAAAAGAGCAAAATTTAATTACTCGAAATACTCTATATCGTACCTAATTTGACACGTGGGTAACGTATCTTCTTATGCCTCACTTCGTTTCACTTCGAAGTGAATGTAATAGGGCTTCGGAGAAGACCTTCGTTGGTGAGACGAAGGAACGCGTTAAAAACATTGTTAAAGAATTGCCAAAATATAATTTCATTTGTATATTACAGTAAGGTTGGACACTGTTGGACACTTTTAGCTGACAGGCACCAGTAATGGACACTTTTACTCTTATTTCAAATTTCATACGGTCGTAAATTGATTGTTGCAAACCAAATGAATAACCCTTATCTTCTGTAAAATAAGAATCAAGTGTCCATCATTGGTTCTTGTCCATTACTGGTTCCGTCACCCTAGGTATACTTGAAAGTATAATACCTATGTAATAAATAATAGTTGCAAACACTTGTAAAATAAAATAAGGCAGTCTCACTGTGCAATTTAAATGTAACCAAGTCGTAGCAGGATAGCGATGCACTACACTTGCTTGCGCGAGTATACATAATCAACATTCTTAAAACTTCAAGGGACAACTTCTGGTAAGTAATACAGCCTATATTTCCAGCGAAAAATATTTTAGCTAGTCCACAAACTACGGCTGCGTCAAAAAATTACGTGACCAACCAGTAAAGGAAGTCTCTAAAAATATTTCGTCGCTCACTTCGTCTCTGATTTTTGCATGGTACTTAGAAAGTGTTTTTATCTCGATCTTATTTCGGGGCAGCTAGGGCAAGGTCGTAGGCACCTTAGTTTACATAATACTTACGAGCACCGGGTCAATTTGTAACTGTCGAGTAAGATAAGAGACGACGGGTTTTTAAGAGAATAAAGCACGCATAACGTGAACGTGCCAAATGGCCATTTTAATCCCTTACACAACTGAATTCCCTTTTTCTATTCCAGTAAATTCCTTTCAAAGTCAGCATTCGAGAAATCTTTCTTTGCGTGATTTAACAAAACCTTTTCCAAGTAATCGGTGTGTAAGTCGCATTGAAACTAATAGAAATGTCGCAGATGTTTCAGTTCTTATACTTCTGTTATGTGAAAAACACGTTCATTTTATATAAGAATATAACAAACATTTGGAGCGTAAAGAGTCAACTGATGAAGTATGTAATTTGAATACGTTTCCTCTATTTTTTCTTCATCAATAAAGTATCAAATGGCAGTATCAAAAACAAGCTACGTTCCAGTCTTTCAAACAAGGCTTCCAATCCTTATGTAGAACAACTAGGCTGTTGTTAAATCAATTAAATCTTCCAATGGGATTTTCCCAGCTCAACTTTACAATGTAACTTGGTATTGGATCTCAAGTTAATTTCAAATGCTCAGTTTAGGGTTCTTAGGAAGCTCAAAGCACTATTGAAGTTTACTTGTATTGTAAAGAAGATTACTATTGAGAGTAGACATTTGCGCCGTGCCCGTTTTACGCCGTTCACGCTGATTTTACGACGACGTTATTTTTGGAAGAAAGTGCTGGATTTTTGTGATAATTAGAAAACCTGTCAACATCTGCGAAGCCGTTCTATGACGTCGTGTGGACTCGTGTGGGCTTTACAAACGACTTTGAATAATGATGAATATTGCTCTTTATGCCTATTTAAATATATACATATATAATTATATAATATGTTGTATATTATTTATGTGTTTTTTTTTTCATTTATTATTTTAGTTTGTCTGGAAGAAATCGCTTTTAAGGGATTAGAGCGCCTGTTGATTCACTTTGTAATTGTATCGTTTTCAATAAAGAATATTTGTATTTTATTGTATTGTATTGAATTGACCATCTGCTATGACCCAGACCCTCCTATAATGAAAGGATAGTGGTGCACATCAGTGGTCACATTAGTCACATACATCTTATATATTCAGCCTGTACTCATACATGTTGTACTTCCATTTGCGAACGCATCTGTGATTCCTCTCCCGGTGTTGTGAACTTCTGAGAGTTCTGATTGACGAAGATCATTTTTATCAAGGAGTTTCCCATACATGCCCGGAATCTTAACGCCTTGTTTAGGAAATATGTTTTAAAATTATCTTAACCTTAACAGGATCACTGGCAGAGAACTGACTGAAAAGGAAGGGATTTATCACTAAATCCTATTTATGCATCCAGTACCCTATATCACCTGTAGCTATATAAACGATTGAACTTGAAGCAACTACACAATAATGGCCCCTTATCCCGCATAATCTGCTCCATTAATTCCCCGGCTACACCCATTACAATTAAAATAACTAATTGGATTAATATGCTAATCTACCATAAATCAGCTTGACTTCAACTTCAGGTATAATCAAGGAAACATGAAGGAAAATTAGTTTAATTAGATTAACTTGAGAGTAGCTTCCTTGTACAACCGAGAAACTCTAGCAATCATGTCATTACTCTCTTGTAAGTTAATTATAACATCGCGTACAAGATGACAACTTTGATTAATCTTGAACGTAAATACATAAAACTGCTGTATGTCAATGTTTTTCGTAAATACAACGTACATAGGTTGCCTCATATATTTCGGGATTTAAGTAAACTAGTGCTGCCACCTGGCTAGTGACATTTCTGTACTATAGTTTGGACTTTTTGGCGTCAATATAACCAAAAAAAGTTTTGGTTCGATCGTATTTTGTTTTTTTTCTGTCACTTAAAGAATAATCATATCGGTTAAACATGGAATTGAATTGAACGTGAACATTTTCGGGCGATTATTTTTTATAATTTTTGACGTGGACTGAGTCAACAACAGTGTATTGAAGAACTTAATTCGACTTTTGGCGATGAAGCACCGTCTAGGAAAAGTGTTTATCGATGGTTTGCAGAATTTAATCGCGGGCGTAGTTCGCTTGTGGATAAATTTCGCGAAGGTCGTCCAAAATCAGTGGTTGTTCCGAAAAACATAGAAGCCACGCGTGAACTAATATTGCAAGATCGACATGTGACCTATCGAAAGATAGAGGCATGTTTGGGCATTAGTGGGACCAGTGTACATACAAAATTGCATGATTATTTGAGCGTCAAAAAAATTTGTTCGCGATGGAATACACATAATTTGACAGCTGCTCAAAAACAGGCTCTTGTCGATTGATCTAAGGAAATGGTTAAAAAATACAATTGCGGGGCTTCGAAACAAGTCTACGATATTGTGACAGGCGACGAATCGTGGATATGCATATGAACCGGAAATAAACAGCAGTTGACTGTGTGGGTATTTCAAAACGAACCTAACCCTACAAAAGTTGTTCGTGCACGGAGCACCTCCAAACAAATGGTTGCCTATTTTTTTAGTAAAACCTGGCATATTGCAACTGTTCCCTTAGAGGAACGAAGAACCATCAAGTCTGAATGGTATACAACCATTTGTTTACCAGAGGTCATCGAAACAATTCGGGAAACCAACCACCGAAGACGAATCATACTTCACCACGATAATACGGGTCCTCATCGGTCGGCACATACATCGGACTTTTTGAACACTCAAAATGTCGATTTGATGGGTCACCCGCCGTATAGTCCTGATTTAGCCCCCAACGATTTATTTTTATTCCCGCACATTAAAAACAAACTGCGAGGACAACGTTTTTTGACACCTGAGGCAGCGGTTGATGCGTTTAAAATCCATGTTTTGGAGGTGTCCCAATCAGAGTGGTCAAAATGCTTCGAAAATTGGTTCAAACGCATGAAAAAATGTATAGACCTTCAAGGAGAATATTTTGAAAAGCCATAAAGCCCTTTTTGTCAATAAATATTTTATTTTAACTTCAAATCCCGAAATATAAAAGGCAACCCTCGTACAACGTGATGTGTGATGGTTTTTTTTGGCATATAAGGAGTATATTCTTGCTTTTCAAGACAGCTATAACCTGTGATAATAACCTACAATGGAAAGTATAATTAAACATAATTATTAGTAAGATCTTTTTCTACACCTTAATTTTAGAATAAAGCATTCTGGCGCTACTTATTATTTTATTCTCTTTGCAATTACATGTCATGTAGATATCAACGTCACGTCGCTTATATGTCCAATTATTTTTGACTCCGTGACGTGGTTAGAATCACCGAATAAAAAAATATGTCTTGTAAGTAAGGTCCGACCGAGATCTCGGTCTCGGCAAACCTCGGCCAAAAATCGTGCCAAGATCTCGGTCTCGGTCTCGCCCAAAACTGCCGAGATTCCGCGGCAATCGATTTAAATATTTTTGACAGGGTGCAATGCCGAAAAATTGCTTTATTTTGTCATACAATATTGTTCTTTTCAATTTTGAGTATTAAGTTTGTTAAACCCATAATAAAACCTTTTTTTCATTATTAACGGGGGTTTTTTTTTGTAAAAAAACGCGAATATAGAAAAAAATACCCCTTTTTCCATGTCTCGGTCTCGGCCGACAATTTATTTTAATGTCTGTCTCGGTCTCGGTCTCGGCCGAGATTAAAAAAGAGGTCTCGGTCGGACCTTACTTACAAGTAAGGTCCGACCGAGACCGAGAATAAAATAAATTCTCGGCCGAGACCAAGACACGGAAAAAGGGGTATTTTATTCTATATTTGCGTTTTTTTACAAAAAAAAAACACCGTTAATAATGACGCAATTTTTCGGCATTGTACCCTGTCAAAAATATTTAAATCGATTGCCGCGGTGTCTCGGCCGTTTTGGGTCGAGACCGAGACCGAGATCTTGGCACGATTTTTCCCCGAGATTTGCTGAGACCGAGATCTCGGTCGGACCTTACTTGTAAGTATATTCAATTAAAAGTCACTTTATTGCTTTGTCACTTTAACGTCGTGTTTGAACTGCTGCACTATTTTCTCAAAGGCGTTAAAGCGACAATATACAAAAGTGTGCAGCTACTTATAACGCTGACTCTACCATTCCTACAAATTGGGATCCAATCCTTCGGTCAATTTACGGGCTGAACAAAAAAAACTATACGTTATATCTATACGCACATTTTATCGTATACAGATTGGCACACGCGTAAACACTTTTGGCCGGTAGAATTCGATTGTAGAATGTGCGACGAAGAGGTGAAAACAGGGAAACACTTACTGTGTGATGGTGATGCCCTCGCCGGAGTAAAAATAAAAATCCTCGGTTGTTTGTGGCTACCCAGAACCAATCGGTTTCAAGGCACTTCTATTGCACTCCAATATCCGCTTTCTGGAAGGGGTGGAGGCTGCATTGGATTAAACGCTAAAAGAGGGGCAATTGCACAAAAGATCCCATAGGGTCGAAGTGTATCCGTAAGGACCCCACCAATAAGATAAGATAAGATAAGATTACCGCAGAACTCGTTTAATGTACTAAAGTTAGAAAAACTCATAAGGTACATGCGGAAAACTGGGCTTCAAACGTGCGAGTAGGTCTGGTCTGACGCTTTTTATAACGCACAAATTTCTTTTCATAAAGTTCAATCATCAAGCTTAAGTATCTTGAAAAACGATACTCCGTTGCAAATAAAAATGTATTAACTTTCTCCATCCTAATGACACATAACGTTTGAAGATAACTACGTCTCCAGTAGTATTCCCGGTGTAATAAATACTTTAATATGACACTAATAAAGTGACCCGTCGTAAAGATAAGACTCGAATAAGAACAATATGACGACACATAAAGCTTGCATTGGAATAACGTTTTATGACCAACGAAATGACGTCTGGATTCAGGTTACTGACAATTGTTTTGGCCGTAATAGTATACTTGATAGGACTTTTTCTAGTTTGTTTTTTTACTTACCTAACTTTACTTTTCTCCCGTTAAACACCTTTCTTAAATCTGTTATTGTGCAGAAATCTATAAAAGGGTATACACTGGGATATATTATCTCCATCTTGTCTCTAAGTGCCTAAGAAAGAACCAGAGATTTTTCTTTCAAAAAGTATTGTTTTCTGGAGGTTTGCATGCATGTTGTTTTAAAAAAATCTTCTTTAGTTTCATCTGAACGTGCATTACTTTTCATGTACCTACCCACTTTGACTATTTTCTTACATAGACCTCACTTATTACTTTATTCAAAGGAAAACTGGAAGAGAACAAAAGTAGCTAACATGGCCTTGGTACTTATGACATCATATTTTGGGCAACTTTTATTTATTCACGTTACGTAATAAATGTAATAATGAAGTTACATTCATAAAGTCATCATATGATTTGATAGAGATCTAGCACAAAAGTAAGTCTTGACATCAAAAATAAATTTCTAAAGCGGGTATAGGTACAGTCACGAACTTAAATTTGGGACCCACCTTAGGTCCAAAGTCATTCCGACATTCTACAACAATAAGGTTGAGTTTCTATAAGTTACAAATGATTTGGCATATCAAATGACATTGACGACTACAAGCCTATTTTTCTTGAAATGGGTTATAAATTAACGATCGCGATAGTACCTTCCAGTATGATAAAAATAATATGTTCTGTACTTAACGCGATTATTGAACGTTTAAATAAAAAGTCTATTCGTGTTATATTTTAAAATAAAATCCATAGACTAGAAGACGCGGTCGATTGAGTGAGTGAAGTCACACGTGCGGGTTCACTCGACGGGTAAAGCTACCTAAATTGAGAATGCACATGGGGTAAATGTTGTTTATACGCCCTGACGAGATAACTTAAACTCGCTGGTTACGTCTGTCGATTTCAAGAGCTCACCGTCACGGGACTTACAGGTAGACATAGTTTAATTTATTGTACTTATAGGTACTATAAGTTTCCGTCAGCAAAATATTTTTTGGGATAATCTTTCACTCATTATCAAGACCGAACTAATGAGTCCCAACACTTTAAGTCTCCGTTAAGTATAGCGGAGATCCTGTGGCCACCTTCCGACTCCATCACCAGCTCAGTTCTTAGATACAATCATATTGAATTTGTCATCGGGTACAATCATATTGAATTAGATACAATCATATTGAATTTGTCAATCATTGGTTTGCAAATTCTGAAGCGCACGGAATAGAGGCCCAGCGAAAGTTAAATAAAAGCTTGTCTTTGACTGTTCGCAGTCACACACGTACGGTCTGTTCATTCTTACTTGTCTTATATAGTAAACAACTTTCTAACCTCAAAATGAACCTTTTTTTGGCTAAAACAGCTATTTTAAACAAAATAAAGCAATCACAGACAATACATTGGCCATGTGATGTCCAAAATGTTTACTCAGTTTACTTTATTTACGATAAAAGAGCTGTTATAGCAAAAAAAGGTTCATTTTGAGGTTAGAAAGTTGTTTACTATACAAGACAAGTAAGAATGAACAGACCTTAAGTATATCTATTTTATTTGCCAAAAGAATTCGGCTTGGAAACTTAAGATTTTAGTTTTCCCCAGGCTGTTTTGCATTTCCCAAAAGAACTTAGAACTTACCCAAAAACATCTCTCGTTTTCCAGCTTTGTGCGTTTCGCTTGGGCGCACACGCACGCTTAGAATCGTCAAATTCGATACAACTAGCAATTCCATTAGTGATAAGTGTTGTTTGATCAGTGTCGCCATATAGAGACGGGAATTGAAAAATGAAAATGAAATGAAATCTATTACACTTATGACAATAACTTAGGATATTTCAAAGGAATGATTTTAAAGAATGTCCGCTCTCATATCCTTTGACATATAAGACGGAAATAGGGAATATGCATGGATTTTAAATCGCATTTCTCGACAAAATATTAAAATGCCGTAAAAAAGATCACCAAAAGTGAAATTAAAATTAAAATCGGTCAAGAAATACGGATGATACAAGCATTTTAAAATGCTAATTACCGGTGACGTCATCGTGCAGTTCGGCCATATAAACTCCACGTAAAATTCTGTTTTGCTAGAAAGAGATAGGAACAAATCTTTGTTGGCTTATATCTTGGTTATTTTTATAGCTATTCAAAAAATGTTTTTTCACATCTGTTTGTTACATGATTCAGCTTTTATTGAAGCTGTAAAAAAAATGCATATTCCCTACCTATTCTACGACACATAAAATTGTGTTCCGTGATTTAATAACGTGATTTGAATCCCTAAAAGGTGAACTGTACACTACTATAATAATTGTACACATTTTTAGGAGGCAAATCAAAGCTAAATTAATATGTTTAATGTTTAATAATTTATATACAAAATAAAAATACGAAATACAATAATAAACTGGGTAAAACATATAAGAAAAAAATATTTACAATACATATATAATATTACAGTTAGAAATATTATATTAGTTTTCAAACAGTTTTTCAACTTACTTAATGATACATTTAAATCTAAATCTATATCTAAATTATCATATTGTTACGTACGTGGGGGTAGGTAACTGATAGAAATGCACGAATACACCGATAATCAAAAGTAGACTTTAATAACGCACTCACTTAAACCGTTACAAAACAATTATCGCACAATAAACTTCGAATACTCAGATGATCGCTCGGGTCGCTCTTATTCGCACTGATCGCTTTCCAAGTAAAGACTGACTCGTCGCAACCGGTGTCCGCCGTTTTATAGTTCCCGAGTCCGATTATTCTAGAACGCCTTCCGGAATGTTCGATGTACTTCGCCCCGCCAAGGTCGATCGAGACTGTTCGTTGCTGGAATGTTCTACGCCTTGCTACCTTGTTGTTTTTACGATCGCAATGACCTTGACCTTGACCTCACGGGTCTGGATGAGTCTGGAATGTTCCGCGTGTTGCTGTCTCATTTCGTGTTATCTCTTTCACACGCTTCTGGAAGGTTCTCAGTATCGCCGTCTCTTTCTAATCGTGTTATCTTTTTCACACACTTCTCGAAGGTTCTCAGTATTGCTGTCTCTTTCTAGTCGTGTTTTCTCTTTCACACACTTCCGAAGGTTCTCAGTATTGCTGTCTCTTTCTAATCATGCTATCTCTTTCACTCTTAGTGGAAAAATGCCATATACTGAAATGTACTTCAAAGGCCCATAAGGGGTCCTGAAAATGCCTGAAAATGGGTTTTCAGGTTATGGCGTAATCTGATAGAGGGTGGCCTGAAACGGACTGAAAACATGTTTCAGCCGCCTGAAAACAACGGTAAATTGGTCGAAATTTTGATAATCTGGTATGTGATAGAGCTACCTCTGAAACGGACTGAAACGATATTTCAGCCTGCTGAAAACGCTTCTAAAGCACCAAAATTAACGATAAAAGATGAGACGCCTTATGCCATCGGCGTAACACTACCCCCTCCTAAGACATGCTCGTCCCGAGCATTATTAGTTCCGTAATATCTCGCCAGTCGGTCAACGTGGACAACCTTGCAGGGACTTCGCTGGCTCCGCTGTATCCGATACGTAACGTCGTTGATCTTTGTGACTACTTTGTATGGCCCTTCCCAATTCGGTTATAGTTTCGGGGATTTCCCTTTTCTTCGCATGGGGTTATGCAGCCATACTAATGAACCTTCCTCGAACCCCACTTGGTTAGATTTTCGGTCATAACGTGTTTTCATCTTCGCACTGGCTTGAAGTCCGTGTTCACGAACGTGACTGTAAACATCGTCTATCCGGTTTCGCAAATCACTGGCATACTCGGTGATCGATTTCGGCGAATCTGGAGGACGTCCGGTTAAAAGGTCTGCAGGTAAGCGAAGTTCTCTTCCGAAGTTCACGTAAGCTGAAGTGACAGCCGTACTTTCGTGAGTTGCCGATCTGTATGGCATCAGGAAGAGAGGAATATGCCTATCCCAATCCTTTTGGTGACTTTCAACCACCTTGGCCAATGTCTTTCCAGCGTCTGGTTGAATCTCTCGACCATTCCGTCCGATTGTGGGTGATATGGCGTTGTCCTGGTCTTATGAATACCCATAATTCGGCAAGTCTCCTGGAACACCTGAGACTCGAAGTTCCTGCCTTGATCACTGTGAATTTCGAGAGGCACCCCAAATCGACAACACACTTCCATCACTAACTTCTCCGCGACTGTGACTGCTTCTTGGTTAGGGATCGCAAATGCTTCAGGCCATTTGGTGAAGTAATCCATTACAACGAGGATGTACTTGTTCCCGGATTCGGATGTTGGAAACGGGCCTGCGACGTCCAAAGCAATCCTTTCCCAAGGTGCTCCAACGTTGTACAACTTGAGCACACCTCTACTGCGTGTTTGCGGCCCCTTAACTGATGAGCAGTTTGTACCAGGGCTTGAAATACCGGTATTTTTGAGAACCGGTACTGTGACCTTGATGGGGAACCTGTACCAGTCTAGGTACCGGTACCGTGGGTACCGGTACCACGCTTGGTACCGGTACTCGTTGTACCGGTATTTTGTAAGAAATACAGGTATTTTACCGGTACTATACCGGTACCAATAAGGCTCGAATACCGGTACAAATACCGGTATTCAGTAATAGTGGGTATAAGTGCGAGGAAGGGATAAAAAAGACAGAATAGTATAGGCATGGTACCTATGTTTCAAGCGGCAAATGGCCTGATGGTCGGTCAGTTAGATTTAGGTTACTTGTCGATAATCGACGGCTTGAAGCACGCTAACATAATATTATTTCGATTAAAATTTTGACATTTGGTGGTGATGGTGGTGACGGTGGTGGTGGTGGTGGTGGTGGTGTTGGTGGTGGTGGTGGTGGTGGTGGTGGTGGTGCAAATAGTTTGGAGCAGAGCACCGGTGATTGGTTGTGATGGTGGTGACGGTGGTGGTGGTGGTGGTGGTGGTGGTGGCGGTGGTGGTGGTGGTGGTGGTGGTGGTGGTGATGGTGATGATGGTGATGATGGTGATGGTGATGATGGTGATGGTGATGATGGTGGTGGTGGTGATGATGGTGATGATGATGATGGAGGTGTTGGTGGTGATGATGGTGATGGTCGTGATGGTGGTGATGCATTTATTATAGCAAACATAATATTATTTCGATTATAATTTTGACATTTGATGGTGATGGTGGTGACGGTGGTGGTGGTGGTGTTGGTGGTGGTGGTGGGGGTGGTGATGATGGTGATGATGGTGACGATGGCGATGATGGTGATGATGATGATCACCTCCTTCATCATTACCATCATCATCACCACCATCACCACCATCACCACCATCACAACCATCACCACCAACACCTCCATCACCACCATCACCGCCATCACCACCATCATCACAATCATCATCACCATCATCACCACCACCACCATCATCACCATCACCATCATCACCATCACCATCATCACCATCACCATCATCACCATCATCACCATCACCACCACCACCACCACCACCACCAACACCACCACCATCACCATCACCACCATCACCACCATCATCACCATCATCATCACCATCATCACCACCACCACCATCATCACCATCGCCATCATCACCATCATCACCATCACCATCATCACCATCATCACCATTACCACCACCACCACCACCATCATCACCATCACCATCATCACCATCATCACCATCACCATCATCACCATCATCGCCATCGTCACCATCGTCACAATCATCACCACCATCATCACCATCACCACCATCACCACCATCACCATCACCACCATCATCACCATCATCACCATCATCACCACCACCACCATCATCACCATCACCATCATCACCATCATCACCATCATCACCACCATCACCACCATCACCACCACCAACACCACCACCACCACCACCAACACCACCACCACCACCACCGCCGTCACCACCATCACCACCATCACCACCATCACCACCATCACCACCATCACCACCAACACCTCCATCACCACCATCACCACCATCATCACCATCATCACCATCATCACCATTACCACCACCACCACCACCACCACCACCACCACCACCACCACCACCACCACCACCACCACTTTTCACTTTTGGTTAGTCTTTTTTAGTGCTTTGGTACACCCGGACCTTCGGATTTAGATTCATTTTGACGCGGCGCTGCCAGGGTCGTAGGACTAATGACACGATTGAAATTTGAAATTGTTCAAAAGCTGCAAGCCAAAGGCGCCGCCCGGCAACAACGCCGCGTTCGGTGTAGGTACATGGTGACAAGTCGACAACCAAAGCAGCGGCGCGAGCATCGAGCCGCCGACGAGACTTGACCTTGTTGCACAAAACGGCAACGTAGCTGGAACCTTTATTAGGTACCGGTATTTTAAGGTACAAATACCGGTATTCGTATTTACCTGTTCTTTGGATTACCGGTATTTATATTTACCGGTTCTCTCGAACCTAAATGAAAAATACCTTTAAATACCGGTAAAGTACCGGTATTTTTGGAACCGGTTCCAAGCCCTGGTTTGTACACTTCCTGCACCAGTCTTCCACATCTTCACGGCAGTGAATCCAGTAGAAGCGTTGCCGAACTTTCATTAAGGTCCTCTTCACTCCAAGGTGCCCACCGGAAATTCCGTCATGGAAAGATCTCAAAACGTCACTCACTCTTGTTCTTGGGACAACTACTTGTAGGTGAACATCCTTTCCATTGGTCGACTCCCATTTCCTGCACAGTACGCCATTATGCATAACCAAGCTTTCCCATTGAGCCCAGTAGCTCTTTGTTTCTCTACTCAACGGAGCTACTTCACACCATTTTGGTTTAGGCACGCCCGCTTTAATCCACTCAAAAATGGGCTTGATGTCAATGTCTTCTTGCTGAGCTCGTCGCATGGCCTCATTACTCCATTCCTCGCTAACAGTGTCAGTCCTCAACATTCCCACACTGTCTTTGTCCTCTTGATGACAAGGTTTTCGAGAAAGGACGTCTGTTGTTCCATGTGATCTCTTACTGCGAATGCTGAGATGTTGGTTGGTACGCGCCAAACTAGCTCCTCTACTCGCACGTGGTTGGCTAGCTCGCTCCGAGCACACTCCGCCAGCCTTCCGCCATGACCCAACAGTTCCCGACGCAATCGAAGGCACCGCACTCGCATATCTACCATTGTCGGTAATTTTAGGTTGCTGCGCATAACTTGTTCTCGCTGCAGCCGAGTCTCTCTTCGCAGCCACCAGCGGCGGCGCGACCTTGCGACTCTCGTCAAACATTCGCTGTTGACCGCCATCACTCCGTATTTCACGTACAAATTGGTCACGCTGTTTTCTCTTCCTTTTCGGGCAACTGGATTGCAAGTGTCCGCGCTCTCCACACCAATAACATCTTGGCCCAACTTCACGGCGAGGAGCAGTCGGCTCCCTGGCCGAAACATCTCGCACCCCAAAAGGCCTCGAGTCCTGGCGTACAGCTTCGACCTCCAAGGCGTGGGCAACTGCATCCTTCACGCTACCATGATGTCCCAGTCGCACAGCAGCTCTGACTTCCAAATCACGGATTCCGTCAATGAAGGCCTGTACTAGCATGCTGTCCACAAATGAAGCTGATGCACTTTGGT
Organism: Acleris literana; assembly: GCA_946894065.1. Lineage (NCBI taxonomy): Eukaryota > Metazoa > Arthropoda > Insecta > Lepidoptera > Tortricidae > Acleris > Acleris literana. Next base: position 7,828,771 of record OX335677.1, read on the forward strand.
ACGCTTTTCTAACCAATTTTTCTATTTCTAGGGCCCACTGTTGTAATGACTCACTACGTCCCTGAGCTCGATCCTTCAGTTGAGCTCGGAATACATGCTCTAGATGACTGTCCCCGTAACGTGCCTCCAAAGCTTCAAGAAGGCGGTCGTATGTCTTATTCTCTCCCAGAGCTTCCAGCACGGTGAGGGCTTCATCTCGAAGTGCCAAAGTTAGATCCGTCCTCGCCTGGTCCTTGTTCCAGCCATTCGCCTGTGAAACTGACTCAAATTGCAGTTTATAGGCCGTCCATGACGAAGTTCCATCAAATGGAGGTACTTTAAATCTTCCAACTATCGGGGTAGATGTCTCAGGTCCACAGGTACCGTTGACCACTTTGATTTCTAGCTTCTTCACTTCATTTCTTATGGTCTGGAGGCGATTTTCGTGGTCCTCAACTTTTTCCTTGACGTCATCTAGTTTTTCTTGAACCTCCGTCATTTCCTTTTTCCATTCCGAAGCGGCTTCTCGTACCTCTCGGAGAATTCTATCGGATTGTTCTTCTTGGGATTTCTTTTGACCCCGTAGTTCATCACGGATGATTCTAGATTGTTCCTTCTGACTGAGTAGTTCATCACGGATAGCTCTCGATTGTTCCTCTTGTGCTCTCGATTGTTCCTTTAAGAGGATTAAAATCGCGTTCAGGTCAAACTCCGGCTTAATTGACGCTACTGTAGCCGGTGCGGTAGCGGTAGACGTACCAGGGGTAGCTGCTGAGTCATCGGCTGCAGTTTGGCTCCGGGTTTTGACCCCCTCCTGCTCTTGATCTCGCGGAGTTACTGGCATTTTCTATCCCACTTCTGACACCAAATGTTACGTACGTGGGGGTAGGTAACTGATAGAAATGCACGAATACACCGATAATCAAAAGTAGACTTTAATAACGCACTCACTTAAACCGTTACAAAACAATTATCGCACAATAAACTTCGAATACTCAGATGATCGCTCGGGTCGCTCTTATTCGCACTGATCGCTTTCCAAGTAAAGACTGACTCGTCGCAACCGGTGTCCGCCGTTTTATAGTTCCCGAGTCCGATTATTCTAGAACGCCTTCCGGAATGTTCGATGTACTTCGCCCCGCCAAGGTCGATCGAGACTGTTCGTTGCTGGAATGTTCTACGCCTTGCTACCTTGTTGTTTTTACGATCGCAATGACCTTGACTCACGGGTCTGGATGAGTCTGGAATGTTCCGCGTGTTGCTGTCTCATTTCGTGTTATCTCTTTCACACGCTTCTGGAAGGTTCTCAGTATCGCCGTCTCTTTCTAATCGTGTTATCTTTTTCACACACTTCTCGAAGGTTCTCAGTATTGCTGTCTCTTTCTAGTCGTGTTTTCTCTTTCACACACTTCTCGAAGGTTCTCAGTATTGCTGTCTCTTTCTAATCATGCTATCTCTTTCACTCTTAGTGGAAAAATGCCATATACTGAAATGTACTTCAAAGGCCCATAAGGGGTCCTGAAAATGCCTGAAAATGGGTTTTCAGGTTATGGCGTAATCTGATAGAGGGTGGCCTGAAACGGACTGAAAACATGTTTCAGCCGCCTGAAAACAACGGTAAGTTGGTCGAAATTTTGATAATCTGGTATGTGATAGAGCTACCTCTGAAACGGACTGAAACGATATTTCAGCCTGCTGAAAACGCTTCTAAAGCACCAAAATTAACGATAAAAGATGAGACGCCTTATGCCATCGGCGTAACAATATAAACGACACATTCGAGCAATAAGTGCATTTTTGGTTACATTATTGTAAGGGACCATAGGCAAAGAGGTTTTGGTTTCGAGTTGTTCTGTTAATAGCTCTAATACATACATCTGCCTAGTAGGTACCTGCTTATAAACTTACGTCATTGATTTTGATCGGAAAAGTGCGTATTACTATGTTGCTTTTTCAGTCTACTTTAGTACCCATCATAAACTTATTCGAAAAATACAATAGCGGCCTGCACACGTAAAGTTCGGTCTGCGGGAAACGCCACGCGCCATTCCAATCTTCGCTCCGAACCGTAGGTGTAAATGCAACTGTAATAGTAAAATATTAAAAATCCTACGGTTCGGACTGGCGCGTGGAACGGCGCGTGGCTTTTCCCGCGGTCCAAACTGTGCCGTGAAAAGGCCGCTCATGTCGGGTGCGGCTCCACTGAGGCGGAGACGAGAGGAGCGGAGCGGAGCTGTGCCAATATTAACCAATAGAAGGCGCATGCGGTCACGTCGAGCGCGCCTTGCGCACGTTAGTTTATATTCTATTGGTTAATATTGGCACAGCTCCGCCCCGCTCCGCTCGTCTCCGCCTCAGTGGAGCCGCACCCAGCAATGTAAAGATGTACTGTAATGTCGTCATACCATGTTTTTGCCTAATTATGTTATTGTACCTATTTAAATAAATAAATAAGAGATTTATCCTGACACATTGCACAACCATGAAGATTCTGAATACTGATAATGTTGACTGTCCTATACTAATAGACGTACAGTACGATTATTTACACTTTGACACTCAGCTTTGGGACATCTCGATTTAATCGTAAAGGTTCGGTTTTCACATAGAGTACATATAATCCTAGAATTTACTCACATAAAATATTCAAACCTATTTAGTAAAATTAATAATAAAACATAAACCGGTTCAGTCACTAGTTCTGTTAATAAAGTATTCAAATAGACAAAAAAGAAATAAGACTATTATTAACTTTATATGATATATGTGACGGGTTTGCTTTCAAATTCAAAGGAATTTGCTTTGAATTAAATTATCTGTAATTTATATAGTAATTTAATATTTATGTTTTTAGTAATGCGATGTAATAATTAAATCAAGCCACATCTGTGTTATTCATAGGTCTACTGTAAAAAATGACATTGTGGCAGGTGATCTACATTACATTGTTAAGTGCACACTATAATGCCGGCACCACACTTATGTGCTATTCGCTATTCGTTATGTGGCTGCGCCGTATTTGTTAAAATATTTGTTATATGCGCGAACAACAAATATGCCCCCCACACTTCGTGGCGGTATGGTGAACATGTCAAATATGTGTGTTGTTCGCGCAGCGATGCCTACCCTTATCTGTGGTAGCAATAGACGTGTCGACATTGCAAGGATATATATAATTATATAAATCGTATTACTTTTTCGTTCATTCACTCCATTTTCTTATTTATATTAATTAGTAACCCGCTAAACAAACTTCAGGCCCTTAAAATCTTTCTCCACTACTCTAGAGACTGTTATCAAAACGAAATGTTAATTAAATCGGGTCGTGGTTTTAAAAAACAAACTCCATTCTGCAGCGGCGATTTGTTTCACTAATATAATTATATAGGTAGTCTAACCTTGAAAGCCCTAAGCTTGGTTTAACCGTAAATCTGCCTCCATCGGCCTCGATATTCAGAGAGGGAGAGAGAGAGAGAGAGAGTGATCCCACTACGAAAACCGTAGTTCCATTGCAATAACACTAGCTTCCTCTTTTTAACCCCCGGCAAAAGAAGAGGAGGAGTTTAACGTGTGAATCTATGTATCTGTGTGTCCCCAAACGGATCAACCGGTTCGACGCGGTGTAAAAACAAAAGAAAGCCTGTTTAATGTAGTCCATATTAAACATGTAGACCCCATTTTACTTCCTTAAATATAATGACATTGACATCCATATACATCTATGAAATCTGTAAGAAAAAAGCTTGTGAGAAAAAATAAAGCTCTTAATTGGACAGGACAGATATAATAATAATAGCAGTACGCAGTTCAACCTTAGAAAACGTAATAAATTAGTTAGTTCATTCACTAATCTTAAAATAGTTAGATCTGGAACACAACATATGGCTGTGACAATATATAATAAGTTACCTCTAACAATTAAAAATATTATGAAAGACTCAGTATTTAATATTAAGCTGAAAACTTTTTTAATTTCCAAATGTTTTTATACTTTGCAAGAGTACTTTGAAATTGAATAGAAATAATAATATCTATGTATTGGCAACTCGATAACATAAGTAAGCTAGTATTGATAAATTTAAAACATATTATTGTAATTTAATTAGGTAATTTAGTGAAGCAGAGTAATTGCAGTGCCCTTACAGGGTTTATGTTGATCTATGTAATAGTATTTAAGATCTTTGTAATGTAAGGCAATAAAATACATGACTATGACTATGACTAATCAGGATGCTATTAAGAGTAATCAGCTCGTTGCCATATCGGGAGTATTTATGTATTTAATTCACGACAGACATATATCGAAGACAATAATAAAGTTAAAAGCAGTGTAACCAGTAACCACTATTATCCTCGTAAAGCCCACCATACTGCAAACAGGGAGTTTTTTGTAAGTGGCACTTTGAATCTACCACCAAGGCCATAAAGTTCAATTACGTTTGTTCGATAATGCCATTTTCAGTTTGTGAACACAGGAAAATAAACCTTATTGTTATTGTAACACAGTTCAAATTAAATTGCCTTGGTTATGTACATCCTATGGCACACTGGGCCTTACAAGGTTAAATTTACGCTTCAATTTATAACAGGTAGACTTCTTTCATTACTTTAGATTTCATTACTAGGTCTGTTCATCCTTACTTGTCTTATATAGTAAACAACTTTCTAAACCCAAAATGAACCTTTTTTGGCTAAAACAGCTATTTTAAACAAAATAAAGCAATCACAGACAATACATTGGCCAAGTGATGTCCAAAATGTTAACTCGGTTTACTTTATTTACGATAAAAGAGCTGTTTTAGCAAAAAAAGGTTCATTTTGAGGTTAGAAAGTTCTTTAATATATAAGACAAGTAAGGATGAACAGACCTTAATGTTTACGGTATAAATTACACGGCATGTATATGACGTAGATAGGCATTCTTAAATTATTTTTTATCTGCTCCAATTTGGTTGCGGAAGAGGCAATTTCCGGCCGCTACCAAATCCTCTCGAATAAAAGATCATTCTGTTGAAGATGATGGTTTTATAAGAGTATATTTTTACTAAGAACTAGCTTTTGCAACTTTGTCCGTTTAGACTTGATTTTTCCCACGATTGATTGGTCTTTAGATTATACCCACAGGGAATACTAAATTTACCAGATTAAAAAGTATCATATCCTTCTTCCTTCTATTTTATTTCACCAAAATTAGTTCAGCTATTTAACTGTAAAAAAGTGACGGATAAACACTTTCGCATTCATAATATTAGTAGGTACCTATAGATTTGAATGTTAATCAGATTATTTTGTTGCAGCTCACCTACTGTGGCCAAGATTGCCAGAAAATTCCACCAGCTTTATGGAAAATGTACGGTGCTAAAGTAAAATATTTAGATTTAAGGTAAGTTTTGTTTCGCAAGATTAAAAAGAAAACTGTTTGAAAACCTTGTATTATTCAAGAACATTCAATATAAAGGAGGAAGCATGTTTTTCTACACTCAAGAGCAATGAAAATTGGTACATGGACTGTTTTACTACTCTCTCGCATTATTAGAGAGAAAATCCCTGTAATTCTCTTAATTCTTTGCGATTTACGTTCTCATACTACATTTAGGAGGCCACCTATGGTGCTACGCCCCTACAAAAATAAAAAGGGATGGCTTTATGTGCTCCCGCGCGAAGAATGTGAGATGGAGATAGTTCGCTCGCGCCTTGACTGCAGCGTTAAATTCAATTAATCGCTGTTTACTTTAAAACCACAACATTTATTGAAAAAATGTTTTGCCAGGATTAAGAAGTTACATATCCTCAACTATTGAATCGAAAATCATCGTTAAAGATGATAGGGTTTCGAAGATTCAACCAAAAACATGCAAAAAAAGGTGTCATGTTTGAAAAATAAAAGTATCGAGGATTTTATTTCTAATCGTGTTTTCACGTTCGGCAGTCTCAAGCAAATATGATCAAGTTTATTATATCCAATGAACAGATACAAAGGCGTTATGGTTATTGAGAGCCAATTCGCGGAACACTCCAAACTTTAAGATAGGTGGCCTTTTAAAACAGCCCAGCAGTGATTCTGCGTAAACCAGCTTTTCACCATTCTTAATCTACTTAAAGTACTTTTAGTAGCGGGATCAATAGACGGCGGGAACTTCTCACCACATCCTGCTGTTTATCCAGACAACTTTGGCAAACCCTAATCCTAAGCGAAATTATAAACTTCATTATCATAATATCAGTGTTGTCCCTCTCGCACCTAAGCCTAACACTATTGTATAAAAGAGACACTTTCGCTTCGCAGATTAGCTCGCTCCAAATTGGTACTGATATAGGAATTACGGGTGAACAAATAAAGCTTGATAATTTTATTGCTAAACCGCTGTTTAAGGGTGGGTTTCCGCTTAAACGGAGCGGAGGGAAGTACAAACGACCACATTCAGTCTGTGCCACACACGCACACTTGAGTAACTCTGCCTGACCATGCTTTAATTAGGCAGTGTCGTCCTGAACGTCGACGAACGTCGTCGTGAACATTTATAGGCTTATTTTCAAATAAATATTCCATCTAACGTTCCTAATTGAAAAGAATTATTGTCATACCTTTGAAGTCTTAAACGAGTAGGTATTGGGCTCGTGCAGAATATTCTTATTTCTTACGATTCGAAATTTACCTCGAATGTGCTTTGCTTGCTTTTTTTACACACAGTTTTTTCCCTTATCAAATTAAAACAAAATGTATAAAAAAAGGAAACAAACTATGGGGCTTTAGGGGCTCATTAAACACATAAAAATAATAATGTGGCGTGTAATGTCGTGTGATCGAAAGTTATTTATTATATCATTTATAACTGTTGACCAACGCAATTTCCGACCGCCTATTATAAATAACAACCAGTGGTATTGTTTTGCAGCTTCAACAGTATCGAGACGCTAAAGGGCTTGGAGCAGTTCCCTAAAGTAGACGAGCTGATATTGGATAACAATAAATTAGGGGATGGCATCAGCTTCCCAACTCTTCCCCATTTGAAGACGCTCTCCCTGAACAACAATCAGGTAATTTTTGCGGTGGTCTGTGTCTTATGATTACCTACGCTTAAATGCTGTTAGATGAGTGTTTTTAGTAGATATTATCAACCGAGTCCAGAATTAATGGATATGTTTTTAGGGTCCATGTATTTATGTGGGTATGTTATCCATGACTGTTTCTTTGTGACCTGTAGACCTAGTTTAAAAAATGGTTCGTCTCCTGCCCGTAGGAGTTTCTGGTATCTATTGCCGTTCGGGCGTTAAGGTTGCGTCGATGCGCTTATAGCTTTGGTCTTGTGATCGAAACGCACAACACTGCGGTACGCGGTGCGACGCAATGTTTCGAAGCCACGAAAATAGACGTGCGTGATGAACATCATGAAAATTTTTGCTTTGCTTGTGAAGGAAGAAGAAGAAAAGGAATTTATTATGCTTCGTGACAGAATTATTAGAAGTAGGTAGTCCTAGTAGTATGGGTTTGGTACTTTCTGAATATTTACGGATTAACTCGATTGAATCATCTTCAAACAAATCCATTTTGTTTAAGCTACGCACACCGCATACCGCAGCGATTGAACGAGTACTACACTACACCGCGCTATTCGTTAAACCCCCTCCTCACTCTCCCGCGCATGTTTTAACTTATTATCTTAAATACAGTTGTTCAACATCTCAGTTCTGATCTGATGCTGTAGAAGTTAACATCCGTATTGACAAATGCAGTCTTGTGTAGCCTGGAGAAGAAGAGTTGCCAAGAGAGTAGTTAGTGCAAAAATAATTCTACGTCGACGAAGTAAAGGGCAATAGATTGCTAAAGGAAAGCCAATGATACAACAAAAACAAGCAAAGATCATTTATCTATGAAAAGCGGCGCCCAGAGCTATTATTTTGTGCTAGCTCATTGGCCACTAATTTTGTAAGAATTCTACAGATTGCTAAAGGTACATTGCGATAAATAATGACCAAGATATTCACCCGTTTTTTATTTGCGGCCATTGATTTAAAATGTTGAATCGACTTGCTACTAAACTAAATAATACCCAACATTTTTGTAATTTTTCAAAGGAGTACGTAAATCAAAGCGCGTTGCATGCGAGTCTACTTGACAAAGTTGTATGATAATTTTATCAGAGTTTTAAAGGTCCGTTGGGTTTTATCTGTAAAAATAAGGGTCTATAATATAATCTGGCATAAAATTAAAGTTCAATTTTTTACAGTCCATAACCTTTTTCATCATAATGAATGTTAGTTATAATGATGAAAGTCATCATAATTAGAAAGTATAATTTGCCGTTTCGATTTTCTCAAGTCATATTTGTCAACAGTCATAAAAAATATATTCATAACTTTCAGTAATTACCAATTTCACCAATCGATGTAAATTTAATCAATGTTAATCGACTGTTAGTTCATACATTTTGACAGCTGTTAACCCTCTAATCGTCTGTTAAGTTGTTATCATCGTTTGGTGAAATTGGTACCTACTAATCAATGTTAATCGACTGTTAGTTCGCAGCTATTTGGCAGCTGTCGACACCCTAAACTTCTGTTAAAGTTGTTGGTGAAATTCGGCGTTAATGTTGTAATGTATCACATTTCATATTGTTAAAGGTAATAACAACACGAGTACATGTCATAGCATTTCATAAAGTTAAATGATAAAAATGTGTAATTATTTTCTTTCTTGCATAGCTACAGACAATTATAAGGACTAAAGTTGTCATACATGAAATTTAAATACCTAACGTTTGTTAGGATGTTATAACTACGATTAATATTTCTGTGGGTATATAAAAAAACCTATTCTCTTTGGAACCTTACCTAACAGAGTCGGTTTTGCATTGACGAGACTTAAGAATATTATGTCCTAAAATATTTCTGAATAATTTATCAATGTGGCTTTGACGTTATAGATACCAAATTTACTTAGATCTTTGCAATATCACCGACGATAAATAATATGAAAATCAATTTCTAACTTTCAATACGAGTATTCTATACAATAAGTTTAAGGGTGACAAAGAGATCCCTAAATATATGGTATTTACTCTTATGTCTCTGTTCTCTGTCCCACAAAAGTAGTAGGTAGGTAGTATTTGTTCTGAAACTGGGATAAATTAGGAATTTCATGTGGCGAAAATACCTAAAGAAGCAAAAAGCAGCCGCCCGCAACCGAACGATGCGGCCTGTTAAACCACAACGTTAAAAGGGGCATAGAATTATTCTCTTTAAAAAGCTGATTAACTCGAAATTCATCGTAACGTTATTCCTGTCTTTATTTCTCGAAGAAATCGTAATTGAAATAAAACAGAGATAGCGGAAGCGTAGTTCCGGAAATCTTGGTTTGGATTAACCGACATAAACTACGGAAACTTATCTGACCAAACCTCAGGGAGAAATGTGGAATTGTTTTAGTGGGAACTAAAAGGTCCGTTAAGCCATTAAACAACCTTTTTTCCTACTGAAGGAAGGCTGTAAAACATGTCAAGTCAAGGAAATATACTGGTGTAACACCGTATAACCTTCTTGTAATGAGGCGACACGGCAGCGTTCTTTGGCGGTACGAGAATACATTTTCTTGACTGTTCTCACAATTTGAAATAATAGGGTTCATTTGCACTTGAAGTCCCGCATGATTACTTGGTTGATTGGGGAACGGTTTTTTTTGTAAATTTTTGACTATAAATCAAAAAGTAAGTCACGGATTATTATTTAAATTTAAATGTGCAGATTGAACCCTTTCGGAACCCATTTACTATAATCAAATCACTTTAATTTTTCAACTCCCCATTCTAGACCCCTTAACAAAGATCTTGAAAATTAATTTTGTTTTGTTTTTTACTGAAGACGTTCAACTAGGTACTTCAAATGTAAAATAACACAATTTTTTGTTGAGGTGTTAAGTTAACGACTTTATCCGTGTGAATAACTTTGATAAGTTTCTGGGTAATTTTCCCGCACGTGTTTTGATTGATACGCAAAAGTTGAGTCAATTCGGTAGAGCACAAAACAAAGTTAGTTGTTTGCGTGCCACGACCTGGGAGCCTGATCGGCAATAAAAAACATAATTGATCTCTTTTACCTAATTAATTTTCTAATTATTATTATTCAGTCTTTGCAAATTTTAGTAAAAGGTGCAAACATGCTTTTAAAGTCAAGTTCTAGTTCCTAGTTTTACACTAAGCATCCCTGAAATTGCTTGATTTTAAAAATGTTTGTGATGAACAGTGTAACTTTGTAATTGGAATTTTAAAGATATTTTCATAAATAATAAGTAAAAATTATATTCTAGCCGCAGAATATAAGCATTGTTTCGAAAATTGAACTTTCGCCACAAACTTAAAGGTGGCTTAAATGAACTTTAAAGCGTCTACTTTGTCAAGCAGTTTCGCGCTTGAATGAAACCCGCGTTCTACCGTGATATTGGCTGTCTTATAATAGATAAGAAAATGTCGTTTTATAGCACGTTTTAGAAAAGTTTCGTTGCGTTGTTCATATAAACTGTAACTGTAATAAAACAGTGAGTGCATGCATTTGAGGTTAAAGAGCCAATTCTATATGATACTGAAAAATCGCTTATGTTTATGGCAAAATCTAATAAACGTCATGAACGTAATGGACTGCAAAATTACTATTTTTAATATTTTTTACCTGTATACATACAATAAGCGAACAATAGTACATTATTGCCTAGGCATGGAAGTAGGCAATTGCGGGCCGAGTATTGGTTTAAACGGACGAGCTTGCGAGTCTGTTTAAAAATACGAAGCCCGCAATTGCTGTTCCTGCCGAGGCTATAGTGCTTTTCTCAAAAATCGCCAGAAAAAAATTGTGTTGGAGTAAAATCTTTATCGCATGAACTCATTTTTTAAATTGTATACAATTACAAACGGAAACTTCATGTGAAAAAACCATCACTCTTTACCGCCTTTTTGTTTATGACAAGGAGAAAAGCAAGCTTTGTTTTTAAAAAAACATAAGCTATTCCAGACACAGATAAAAAATTTATTTTTCGAATAAAATTTGGATGTATAAGACGGTGGCTCGTTTTGCGTTAGTTTTCTCAAACATGCAATGGAATGTTGGCGTTATGTTAGTTATTTTAGGGGAGCGCCAAAGTTCAACTAAAATTGCAACTCCGATTATTGGAACTCCGAAAATGTAATTTTTATACCGCTGGAACCGTAAACTTTAAAGAAGTTCTGAAATATTCAATGTGTAGATAATACTAGGTTAGGTTAGGTTTGATTTATAAAAATCCTGAAAAAGTAACAGTTGCTGAAAAAAATACGTTAGGAGTTGCGATAATTATGACTTACAATACGTTATGAGTAAAAATAATTAGATGAGCCAATATGGACCCTTATTTTAGGCCTCAAAGTATCACGTTGCGGGCGGAACACCTCGAGAGAACTGTAAATAAATTTCATACAAAATTGAAGGCCTAGGCCTGGAAGTAGTTTTTTTTTTTTAATTTTCATGTAAACATGGCGGCTGTGTTTCATGTGAACAGGCTAAATAGCTGTTTTTTTTTTAATATACTAAGCCGTGCATCCAACCAAAGCGTTTGCATAAAGGCGCCAGGTACCAGGAGGGCAGAAGTTATTAGGGGTGCGTAGCGCAACTTAGATCGCAGGCAATGTAGCACGGGGCGGCGCGCCGCGGGGCGCACCCGGCACAGCGCGGATGACTGAGCACTTTAGGTTACTTTTAATGTTTATGACTCCTAGTACGTATTTGACGTTGTAATTTTTGTTTAATTTTTTTAATGAATTATTGATATGTTTGAGAAAAGCACTATATAAACCTCGGCGTGAATTGGGGTTGCCAGCCTCGTAACTATCCGGCCTCGCTTTGCTCGGCCGTCTATATGAACTCGGCCGGCAACCGCCTACTTCCCGGCCTCTGTAGTAATGTACTATAACTAATACTCGTATGACGCAAACAAACATTCTCTCCGAATTTGTCAAAGGTTTTTATAAATACTCATGTATTTGTATCATTTCCTCGCATTGTTTGAGAAATAGAACATAGTACATAGTGCCTAGGCATGGAAGTAGGAAATTGCGGGCCGAGTATTGTTTCTCTCGTAACACGCACTCGCAAGCTCGTCCGTTTAAAAATACGAAGCCTGCAATTGCTGTTCCTGCCGAGGCAAATATAGTGCTTTTCTCAAAAATCGCAAGTTTTTTTTTGTGTTGGAGTAAAATCTTCATCGCTTGAACTCATTTTTTTAATTGCATACAAACAAACTTCATGTCAAAAAACTATCACTCTTTACCGCCTTTTTGTTTATGACAAGAAGAATCGCAAGCTTTGTTTTTTAAAAAAACATAAGCTATTCCAGACACAGATAAAAAAGTTATGTTTCGAATAAAATTTGGATGTATAAGACTTGTGCCCACATTTTATTATGGGCTTTTTCACTTTTTAAAAAGTTACAAGATAGATAGTAATGGTTTTTTTTTATTAATTTTAGATCTGGCAGTAAACTATGTCCTTCGCGTCTCAATATTAACATTAATGTCAACATTTCCAGACTTTTTGAGAAAAGCATTATGTAGGCCTCGGCGGAAACAACTCAACATTTATTTTACTACAACTCGTATTTTAGCAGGGCTCGCTGTTGCTCGGCCTGCTAACCACCTCGTCAGGAAATCCTTTACTTTCCGCGCCTAGGCAACAATGTACTATTTTCCGTCTTTTGTTCTTCAAGTTGAAGAGATTTTGTAAAGATTGTGATAAAAAAGACATCTTTGCAGCTCGCTTTGGGTGCTTACTTGTGTGCATTTTTTTTAGATCACCTGATGTGTTTAAATGGCATTTCAAGCCTGAATATTTAGCTAAATGAATTTAGCCATTTTCAGGTGGCTTAATGGAATTGCAGCATTATTGGTCGACTATTTAATAAGCCCTCTTATTCATAAACGTACAACAAACCAATTTTAGTTAAAGTATGGTTTATCTCTTTCTGTCACAATCAAATGTAACTATGAAAGATAAGGACAAACCAAATTTGAAGCTTACTCTAGTTATTGTGTGTTTATGAATAAGAGTGTCATACTTTAAAGTTTTAAACACAAAAGTTAGAACAAATAAAAGACTCGGCAACAATGATAGTTACTAATGAAAATTAGAATTAGTATTAGTTCAGGAAATATGATTTGGCCGTCTGTAATCTTCACTAAGACCTTTTGGTTAATATCAAACAAAAGGTAAACGTTAAATTGCCCTCGCTCTTCAAACAAGCACAAGCACAGTCGGTTGAAAGGCAGGGGTAAAGGTGAGGTCCGGTATCTCTTAACGCAGAAAAAAAGATCGCAAAGTATACATACGGCTAAATCATATTTCCTGAACTATATCTAATTAATCCTAAATTACACCAAAATTTAAGACGTCTATAAATCACGACATTTAGTTACTTATAAACGTGGAATAACCTGGGATTAGCTAAACTGTCTAATTCAAATGTCACAATGACAGATAAGGACAAAACATGGTTTAGCTACTCCATGGTTATTTCACATTTATAAGTAAGGGGGTATGACTATAATAAAGAAGAAACTACCAGAGACTAACAATCTAATTACAACTTGAAAGGTTACCAAAGTATACATTGTAAACGCTGATTTGAGGATTACGTAGACTAGACACAAATTGTTGAAATAAAATGTAATAGGTTAAAATCTCATTGTTAAATCTTCTAGGAGTTTCAGCTGATAAAATTAATTATTTATTGGTTCGTTTTAGGGTTTCGAAGTCAAACTAGGAACCCTTAAGGCTCAGTTGCATTGGTCGATAACCCGAATGCCTTCGTGATACATTGCATCGCTGCAATAGGTCCCCGCTCGATAATGTTAAAACAACTCGTCAATGGATAGCTACAAGCAAAACTATCGACCCGGCTAAAGAAACAGAGACTTTATGGCCCTTCTACACGATGGCCCATCATGGGCAAGCGTAAGAGACGCATTTACACCTTAGAATAAACATATTAATACATATTCTTGTATCTCACTCTTACGAATTACCACGTCCCTACGTTGGCCCATGTTGGGCCATTGTGGAGTGGGGCCTTTATACTTTCGCCATGTACCGTCTGTCCGCGGTTTAACTCGGGCACTTCAAAGGTGTAATTTGGCATAGTTATACATCAAAATTAAAACGACACAATTGTTAAACAAAATCTTATATGTAAAGCAAAGGGTTTTTTTTACATTACATTATGAATTTTTAGATTTGTGGGACCGTTTTGTAAATATTGAACTCGAAAAGTGTCATTTTCGCTAGAGTAGCGTCCTCCCCCCGCAACCGTCCTAAATAAATATAACAAGCGAACTAAAGTGTTTATACCTACCAAAAATCATCAAAGACAGCATTAAATAATTTTAAATAGGAAATTCGAAAAGACTTGTTATTTTGCGATATTGTTTTTTTGTGTTGGTAGTAACTGCGTCGGAACCCTACTCTGGGCATGGGCCGACATGCTCTTGGCCGGTTTTTTATTACAAATCATCAAATATGAGTTTCTGCTCGTAACTTAATCCTTATTATGACGTATAATGTTTGTTCTACCAAGAACTGTTGAATTTCCTTGTTTAATAGAGGGTTAGTATCCAACCTTACTCTAGTTGCCATTCCTCGGAACATAGTTTTGTCTTGAAAGCAAAGTAAACAATTGCTTAAAGACTCTTTCAAGTTAATTCCCTTTTTTTGATATCGGAATAATCCAATTTAATTCTTCAATTGTTAGATACCAATTAAACGTAAAATGCGTATGCGTATGTATTATTATGAATAATATTAGAGGACAATCTTACGTTCACAAATGAAAGGAAGGACTGTTCTATGGGTAAGTACTAGACGAACGAACGCTCTTTAAAAAGCATATTAGGAACGCGGCGAATACCTCGTAAATTTATGAAGCCATTCTCTAGATTCTAGTAACGTAGCCGTAGTGGAAATGCCAAAATGTAGAATTACTTAGGCATTTCAAACGAGGTAGGGTAAAGTTACCTTCGCAGTCGTGGTCACAGGCTTTTCTCAGTTCCTCCAGAGTCGAACTGTGGCTCGCGCTAACTCTCCGCTACCCCGCATCCTCACTGCCTTAAACAAACTGGTGGAAAATGTTGTTGTTTTTTTTTAAAATATATAGTATGTAACTTGTTTTGTCTTTGACTGTTGTGTGTTATGATTGTTTGTTTGACTTACGTAATTTTCTTTATACATTTAGTGACGCAGATATAGATAATTTGACATGAATGTAAAACATTTAATTTTTCCTTTAAACTGATTCATTGCTTAGTGTAAGTGGTTTGTAACCGTACTGTTAATTAAATAAATAAATAAAGTCTACTCAGGTCACTGAACAGGGAGCATCCTACTCAGACCAAAATTGGCGGATAGGTTAATGGGTTCACCCGGATTGTGATCATCAATCATCGAAAGATTCACTTACACGTACCAATTGACCTATAAAGCCATTGAGGTGTCAGTTTGCGTGATGGTTAAAAATAAACGTAGTGAGGTCGTGTTCGAAATAAAATAGGATGAGGTGAGTGCCGCCTTTAATCGTTAC
Source organism: Acleris literana (assembly GCA_946894065.1). Classification (NCBI taxonomy): domain Eukaryota; kingdom Metazoa; phylum Arthropoda; class Insecta; order Lepidoptera; family Tortricidae; genus Acleris; species Acleris literana. Next base: position 7,844,339 of record OX335677.1, read on the forward strand.
GGTATCATTAAAGGCATGTTTATATCAGCAGAACGTTAATGTTTTTAAAGATCATAATGCTGCATAATGTTACTGGCATCCATGTAAATAATTTTTTAAGAGCGATGTGTGTGATATGTGAATTAAATATTTGTAAAATATTATGTGTGTAGTGACTAAATATATCGAAATTCTCAAAAAAATTAACATTTTGAGCGATTTTATTTAAAGAAGAATCCTTACGCCCCTTAGTTGTTCTGACAAGTAGCGCCGGGAGGCGCTCGTTTTGCACGCTCATACATGGCACTTTATTCAATGTGTATCAGACGCAGCCTGAAGATAAATTTAATATATTCTGTATAAATAGATATTCGTAAAGGGATCTTCGATTGGCATTATCAATTCGACGCCCTGAACAAACCAAAGTCCGTCTGCCAATTTTAGTTCTGGACTCTTCTTGATTATAGAGTTCCAAAAGCAGCAAAAACAATTGCATGAACTACTATTTCATATAATACCTAATATTTTCAAATCCTAACAACGGAAGGAAATGACGAGACGGTTACTATAAAGTATTTATGGCACCGTTATAACTTTTTATGGATATGTAGGTCACAGTGCTTCGAACATAAAGCCTTGAAAAAAGGTAATATCCTAGTCGGGAAAGTTCTGAACATGAGTGAAGAAGCTTGGAGTGGAGTTCTTACAAACTCTTATTGTGGCTTTAACAAGTACCTAAAGTAAAAGTAAGTTTCAAAAACTGTGAACAATATGGTCATCCAACAGTAATACCAAGTATTAAAACACTTTGAAAATAGGGCAACATACGCTGAAAATAATTATAAGCGGAATATAACGGATATATAGCGGTTTATAATGTTCGTAAATATTGCGTCGAAGGGTAATGGAAGGGTAGCAGATAGTGAAACCAATAAGCACGTTCGTCTCGTTAAATCCACACATTTCGCATTCCTATTAGGTACGTTTATTTCGTGAAATCCATTATCAAAGGATTACTATGTATGTATCTAATAATAGGAGCTTTGGGGCATTAGTTGCCTTGCCGACGATACTATATCAGACAAGACTGTTGTTGCGGTGGAGGAGCGCGATATTTCAATCAAGCCGAGCTCTATAGACGTTTCTCATTAACAATATTAGAATATTACCAATAAACCGATAATATTGTTATGATCGGGAGAGCATACACAAACAAGCGAAATTTCAGTTTTGTCTACAGTTGCGTTGTTCATATAAGCTGCAAACAGTAAGCGCATGTTTAAGGTTTACGGAACAGAATACATATTTGATATGATTTAAGATATAATACGGGCCATAAACTCGCTTATATTAATCAAAAAACAAATGAAAAATAATTATTAATGGACTGCAAAATGACCATAAAATAAAATTAAATATTACAGAATATTATAAAAGCGAAAATATGTGTGTGTGTGTGTGTTAGTTTGTTACTCCTTCACGCTGAAACGGCTGGACGGATTTGGATGAAATGTGAAATAGAGATAGCTCATACCCTGGATTAACACATAGGCTACTTTTCATCCCGGAATATTTAAAAGTTCCCGAGGGAATAACGAAAGTCGAAATCTATGCGGACGAAGTCGCGGGCAGATACTAGTTTAAGTATATATTTCTCTATATAAGTATTTATGTCGTTGTCTAGTACCCATAGTACAAGTCTAGAGCTTAGTTTGAGACTAGGTCAATTGGTGTCCCTGATATTTATTTATTTATTTTACAGCCAAATTTTCAAGTTTAGTCTGTCAGTATATTAGTGTTTAGCTTTGGTGAAGAGAATATTAGTCGTAAGAAGTGTATATTTGACTAATTCCGTATGATCCAGATCCAGTATGATCTTAATCCCACTACCTGAAAACAATCCTCCATCGACAAAGTTAGTTCGACATCTTCTTCTCGAAGTTACCTAACAGCTCATGCGAACAAGGCTACTACATAAATTACGTACGTGTTAATTGGTTATCAACAAACTTTTTGGTGATTTAAGAGGCCGTATACGAAATTTTGCCGATTTCGCTGATTTTCGTGATTTTACATACGTGATTTTACAGTTGAAATACTGTAGTTCTACAAGTTTTAATGCACAACACGAAAGATAATTTCAAATTTGAACGAATGTATGAGCTACTTTTTTGTTTTTATTATTTTATTTTGACCTGACACCGGCGACTGTTATGTGAATTTTGCTGGAAGCGGTTTAGAATGTCACATATTCATGGATCGTTTTGACGCCTTAACGGTATGAAAAATTTACAATGTATTGCTGTGAAAGTCTTCTAAAAATGTCGTAAAATGTATGTTAATAATTACCACTTTCATATAAATTTTTCGAGTAAAAAAAAAACTTAGTAAATTTTTATAGAAAACGGACAAAAATTATTGTTGATTTCGGCTACTCAGAACTCTCGTTCATAAAATTAAATCAACAGAAATAAACTTTAGTTCAAAATCAATCCATTACCTAAAAAAATATCCGAAAAGTTCAAAATAATTGGCAATAAATAATGTTTTAAAACAACCTAAATCTCGCATTATAACACGCGACAAAATAAAAAAGTGGCTCATTTATTCGTAGCTCATTTATTCGATCATAACTAAAATGTTTAATGTTGAGCATTAAAACTTATACAAAAGCAGTATTTTAACTGTAAAATCACAAAAATAAGCAAAACCGGCAAAATTTCGTGTGCGGCCTCTTAAAGGTTACAGCAGTTTGATTACGGCTAACGCAAAAAGCTCTATCTTTATTATTCAGTTTTACGAGACACCTACTTTTATACTATTAATAGATAGCACGCAAATAGCAAAATTATGTTAGCTCTAGGACGAAATAAAAGTGATCCAAGGGCAAAGACGAACCCTAAAAAATATATTTTTTACAGCAGCAAGATGTTGAAGTTTATGTTTTTCTTGTTATTTATTTTCAGATATCGGATTTAGAGGCATTGGTGAATAAAATTGGCAAAAGTTTCCCTTCTATATCGTACCTCAGCCTTCTCAGTAACAAAGCGTGTCCCAACCAACTTTCGGACCTCGACAAAGATGAATCAGATTACCAGAGATACAGGTAAGGCCTTATCTAACATATTTATATCCCGTGGATTTCAGCAGGCACAGTCGAGTTCATAAATATGTGTACTCTTTAGTGCCTTGTCTATTTAATTTCATGGTTAAACTGCCAAATATGAATTGTCACAGCGATTAAAGTGACAAGGTACTAAAGTGTACACATATTTATGAACTCGACTGTACCCATCCACCTTCAAGTTTTACTTACGTATGAAATTTGAAGTTGGTTGTAGATCTTCTAAATCTTCTTCCAGAGACCTAAAACTCACTCATTGTGGGCGTTTAAGACTATCCCCCTTACTAATAAACGTTGAGTAACGGTGGTATAGCTATACAATGTTTTGTCCTTATCTGAAAAATTAAAATGTCACAATGACAGATAAGGATAAAATATTGTATAGCAATACCACCGTTACTCAACGTTTATTAGTAAGGGGGTTATATGTGTAGGTAATAAACGTAAAATAGAAGTCAAACCGCACGCAACCAGAGAAGCAAATACAAGTCAAATCAACCAAAGCCATCTATGACTTGGGCCCTAAGGTCAACAACGGTATCTCCGGTCACATAAAACAATTGCATACTACAAATTTGTTTTTCACAACACTGCTCGGAAATATGGTCATAGATGGTCTTGTTTGGGGTCACAAAACGTCACTTATAAGGACAGACCAAGAATGTTTTTGTCGGCGTGTTTGCTGATTGGTCGAGAACATTGTTGTCCAACTTTAGGAACCAATGAAAATCAATCAATGAATTTTTGTGTCATAGCTCCTTAAAATGAAAAATTGAAATCGACCAATCAGAACACACCATTTTGTGTCGTAAAATATTAGGTGTATTTTTGCTAAAAGATACACAGACTAAAAACTATGTCACTGCTTTTTTTTAAATGTAATTCAAATTTGGCCCCTAATCTCGAACCACTAGAGATTAAATTACATGGAAGATATGGCGAAACAAATACAATTTTATATGGAGTTCACATCTTCATCTCGCATGTTAGTTTATTAATCTCGAGTGCCACGAGAATAGGGGTCCAGATTTTAAAAAAAGTTATCTATGGTAAAATTGGCGGTGATGTCATATTAACATGAATTAAAATTTGAGTTTTGAATATGAATTATTTTTTTATTTCCTCTCAGTAGTTGTGAAAAGCACTATGTCTGCCTCGGTAGAAAGTGCAATTTATGGACTCGTACACTAGAGGGCCTCAACTACGTTTCGTCCCTCTATATGACTCGTCCAAAAATCGCGTACTTTCTATCCTCTGCAACAATGTACTATTGAAATCAACTTCAAATAGACTGCTACGCGTAAGCGGTGTTCTATGACGAGAACATAACCCACTGACTTTTTAAATAAGTAATTTTGATAATGTGTTGTTAGTATCAGTAGGTAAAGCGTGGCCAGTAAAATAAAAAACCGTGCCATATTACGGAAATTATATGAACTGTCATTTCTATTGCAATTCACGAAACACAGATAAAAAAGTTTTAGTGGCGACCCCATTATATTTTTTTATTTTTCTGGTCAGGCTTTAACCAGACGTATAAAATAATAACTTGACATTGTAATATTTGACATTATAAAGAGTATAGAATAATTTAATATTTGGTCCTGTACATAAAAGGTTGGGGGGCTCAGAAGGCTCCAAAGAGGCTCAAAAGTACCTTCTTCTTCTAGCGTATTCTTATACGCCATTAAATCAAGAACCTAATTTAAGAAGCTAACTAATGTCATTTGCCGTTTACAATATTTACTAGGGGTTTTACCTCTATCTTTTCTGTAGTCGCCCGTAAAAAATAAATTAGAATCCGTGAAAAACGCTTTCTTTCTCCTAGACAAGAATCTAGTTTAATGTCCCGCAAGATTGTAACCTTCGTTTTTTAGGACACTTACGATTGCCAGATTTATTTTTACGTTTGGACATGTCATTACGTTTATTTCAATCGTGAAAGAATGTAGAGCGGCACAAATAAATCGGTAATATTACTGTCGTGAAATCTTTTGTGCTTGATAATCTGTAAAAGAAAAGAAGGATCGGTAACGCTCATCGCGTATAGGTTTTGAGGCAATAATTTATTGTTTGGATACGAATTTGTGGAAATAATTTACGTGACGACGGATGTCTTTTATGAGCGGATTGTTATATTAGTAAAAAAAATAGGCGCATTGGTGTGTTTCTGAAGATATTTAAAAAGCTTGGCCCTGTTTCATAACTTTACCAATTTTAGTCTAATTCACGTATCGGCGACTCTTCTTTCTAACTATTATTAATGCCAAAATATACAATACCACAAGAAATGTATAATACATATTTTTTTTGCTACTTTAAAACCGGAAATTTACCGGTTAAAGTTTTGACCGACCTAGGTTGGAAATTTACCAGTTTCAAAATTTGTCCGGCAAATTACCTACATTCCAAGTTACACAAGGTGTTCTCACGTGCATAAATGTGAAGCAGTGCATTTTCCGCACAGTTCGCCGACGGGAGCTCTGCGACAAAACCAGTTCGTGACGTTGAGACTCGTCGATTTCGATCCCTAATTCCCCTGGCACAACGATCGTACGTGTGAGTCTATCTTTGTTAATTTTAGCGAAAATTCTAGGATTAAATTCCGGAGCTGTTGTTAGACAACAACTCAACACATAAGCTAAATGTATGGTGAGGAAACTTGTTCAAGATTATTTTCCAAATATACCATCAGGACTTAAGTCCTCTTGTTCTTAGAACCTTAAAATCTCAAGTAAATGTATATAACGCCTATAATATTTATGTATTTTATTAGTAGGGTAATTTCGGATTAATAATTGGTTATTTGTATCTTTATAAATATGATGACCTTTGTATTTTCATAGTACACCCAAGTTTACATTGTATCACCATGCTTAAATCCCTTTTTTTACAATTTAAAATACAGTTTAATTCAGTTTATACTATATGATTGCCTTACTGCACGTTATACGACAAGATTCTGGTCGCACCTGGTTACCTATAAAATGCGTTTCAAAACAATCGGATCGGACTACGAGGTACTACTTTAGCAATTTGACAGAGCAATGGACTCGAGTGGTTCCCCCACATTCGTGGTAAATCGAGGGCGATTAAGTCTACCCTCGTCACTAGATCCGCACTAGTTAGGCGTATTGTTGGCAGATTTATGCACTGCCGCAAGTATTTCGATCAATTTAACGCGTGGAATAATGTTGGGATTTGGTAATACTTCGGAGGTTGTCGTCCCCTCTTTGAACCCGGCCGTGGATAACATTACTTTTGTTCCTTTTATGGGCAAGGTTTGTTTTGATGATAAATGTTTTTTTTGCCTAAATTTTTAGGGACGTACCCAAAAGGTGTAAACGAGACTACGCCACCTATGCCGTCCTGTCCGCTGTCTGTCCTTCCTTTAAAGGGCTGTATAATTTTATCCGTAAATGTTACACCCTATTGTCACAAGTTGTTAAGAGCATTCATTTCGTATGATTCGGACAAGATGATAACGCTTGAGATAACCATCAAATTTTATTCAAATGATTTTAGAATGAATTTTGATAATATTTTTATCAAATAGGTCACTAAACCCTTGTCTCTAAAACTAATTAAGACTATTATCGGTTTAATAATATAGCATATAATTTAATAAAGCATTTGAGAGCTCGATTTAACACGGTAATACAAGATTGCTTTTGACGTGTTATCATATTGTTTTTAATCTGGTCGCTATTCCTGTAAAATAAGAGCTATCGTAACGTTGACGATGCGATACCACGACAAAAGCAATATTGTTTTACCGTGTTCGATAGAGCCACTGTGTAGATACCGTGTGCCGTTTTCTGATTTAAAAACTACACTATAAATGTTTTAGTGCGTTACTTGAAAACATTGATTAATTTATTAAATAAAATATAAATTGCAAAAAAATAATTTAATTAGGTTATTGCATTTGTACAATTGAAACTTAAGTACAGTTACTCTTTTGCCAGTTAGTTCAAACCGAAAGTAGTAACTTTCTTGGAAACATCAAAACAATAAAACCTTTTAAAGGTGCTCTGCTCTAAAAAAGAGTAATACGCAAACGATAACCTAGGTATGATTATTTTGGGTTCTAACTCTATAATAAAGCTGAACTGGGTTCCAACTGAAACACAATTTTGTGGTGAATTACATAAATACAAAATATATTGATGCGCAATTCCGACTCTGTATTTTTTTTCGCTTTAGTCCCAGTAGTATTTATTTTAGGGGTCACTGTTCTGGATAGAACGAAACAAATTACTCGTACAAGTACAACGGTTGCCGACTTAGTGTTCCTAATTTGGCAATTTGTATGATTTGGCACACCTTATTAAGTTATTGTTTCGTCTCGTCTAGCCTATTGCGAACTCGCCAGGTTATTGACCCAACCCTATCCTTCAGCGAACTTCTGCCCCTATTAACAGAGTGTTTTACGTCATACATTTTTTATTCGAAGTCATCAATTTCCCGAAGAGACAATCAACCTTTTATCTTTTACGACGAATAAATTTATAGGGCAACTCCCACAAAGAAGTACCGAATTTAGGCCTCTATAGTGCTTACAAATAGTTTGGGTTAGGCATACACGCAATGTTTTTTTGTTTGTCTAATTATTAAAGATTACTTTATTTATAAAAAACTATATAGGGTGTATACTTAAACCCTGTTCAGACTTACTTGTCTTATATGGTCAAGAACTTTCTAACCTCAAAATGAAACTTTTGGCTAAAACAGCTCTTAGGTATATCGTAAATAAAGTAAACTGAGAAAACATTTTGGACATCACTTGATTGCTTTATTTTATTTAAAATACCTGTTTCATACAAAAAAGTTGCATTTTGAGGTTAGAAAGTTGTTTACTACTTAAGACAGGGTTTACATAACTTTAGCTTTCAACGTTAGATTTGTTTGTGTCCTTGAGCGTAAGTTGAGCACTGCCGTTTCAGGGAATCAGGATAAATGTTTAAACTCAAACTCAAACTCAAACTCACAACATTTATTTGACAAAAACACACTGCAACACAACAAATATAATCGAACATTTTAATCGATACAACTATAAAGTAAAAGGACAGAACATAAAAACATTTATATACTAGAAGCGAATTTAGAGACGTTGCGCTGTAGTGTGAGGTCAAATAGGACTCAGCTCAGCATGTGCTGCAGCCGGAGCCACAGCTCTGGTTTTCAGCCAAACCCTGGTGTTTACCTACCTAGTTCGTAGCGAACACGAGATTAAAGAAAAGAGAATAAAATGCATAAATACATACTATAGGTAGCGTGTGAAATGTGTATGGTGTAGTCAAAAAATACGTATAAATTTTCACATATGTATATATATATATAAGGCCAACCGAGCACAAATGTAAATAAATAAATAAAGTTATAGAATTTAGAGCACTACTTGACACAAATACCTAACCTTTTTTAGTCGACATTAAATGTATGGAGTCCCGCAGGAGCTATCATTTTGTGATACCTACCTAACCTAAATTCGGTGACAATACAATACAATACAAAACACTTTATTGTTCACCAAACAAAACCATTACAGATAAACAGTAAGTACAATTATATAACACAGGTAAACAAACGCCTGCCAAAGACCCCCGTCTTATCGCTTGGTCTTATAGCTGATTAGCGATCTCTTCCATACAACCTTAGTAGGGATAAGCTGTAAAATTAAAAAATAATACACAGTAGGTAGTGCAGACTTCACGCGAGCAATAACAAGAAACTATGTTAGTTATTAAATATTATACATTCGATGAAAAGTTTACGTACCGGTAAAATAAGGGACACCGGATTTTAATACCTATTTGGAAATTCCAATATGTATCTCCGAAACATACAAGTACTTTAAACCCTTACTGTGTCCCCGTAGGCAATAATCATTATTCAAAACCCCCTAAGGTATTAATTTGCCGATCGGATAGTACACGGGTTAAGCCTCGCCGACCGCTCTGAATACGATCTACCAATTACGAATATTTTGTTGCTTAACTAATTTACGAGCTTCAATATAACGGTAGTTTAACTAACGGAACAAACAAGATGTTATAATAAGATTCCAAATTGGACTTCGTTTTATACAAATACTAATCTAGTAATTTCATCGGTTCACTGACTCTCCTATCGTTTATCTATTTTCTACAACTCCAGCCCGTTTCTCAAAACTTGACAGACTAATAAGGTTATTCCACGTAGTACCACTTTCTACAGGGTGCCTCCGACCTTGGGGCTTTCAATTCATGGATCTTTTCTACTCCTGAAACTGAACTTCTTTTGTTCTGTAAGTTGTTAAAAATATGTCCAACTTGAATTTTAATTTTTTCATACTATTTAAATATAATTTTCAATGTACGCGATCGAATTCTCAATTTTCCTTAGCCCTCGTACCAAGGAAATGTCGCCCCCGTACCATGAGATGGTGATTATATGGCCATGATTTAATACACTGACTTTACAATTTAGACGTTAACATTGTAACGTTGCATTTATTGCGTGAAACGGAACCTAAAGACTGGGGAAATATTTAAAGTGTATATGGCAATACTGTTCATAACTTTTGATTGTCAAACGTCAACACCATACATTTGTAAGTTGGTGTTGCCGCGTTAGGGTAAATTACTATAGGATTGCGGGAATATTAAATATTTGGAATTAATCAATAAATGGAGTAAATAGTTATTTACATTTATTGAATAAACAAAGCAATTCAAAGATTTCTTTTGACAGTAATTGTATATACAATAATTAAACAAACACATTTCAGTCAAAGTAACATTTAATGTAGTAGGTAATTTATTAATTAAGTACCTGATTACCCAGATTAATCACACTAATTTGTATAGCTACATTCTATGCATTTTGGTTGCATCTATGTTTTGACTAGCTTCATCAAAATTCATCAAGATGATGGCCATTATAAAATCAGACTTAAGCTGAATGACAGCGGAGGAGCCATCCTCAATAATTTAACCAAGCTCATGCTGTGGAGATATAGCATATACTTTCAGTCATATTTCGGTGAAAGAAACTTGTAAGTATTAATTAATAACATCTTTCTAATGGAGGCATTTGTTGCAATTATTGTGCAATTCTCTGACCATATGGTGAATTTTCAGTGATTGTTTCTCACACGTGGAGAGGAGGGAATGTCTTAGCGTCGAGATTACCAGGGGTTTTCCTTGAAGTTTTCCGGTAAGATTCATAATTTAGTTAACCTAAAATGTTAGCCCTCATGTCTCATACAGTTCATAACCGTCGTGCTAATCAGAGCAATTTCTCTCTGTCTTTACAGCTGGACTGGGTTTCTGTCTGTTCGACTATTCTGTTCTATTCTGTTCTATACTATTCTTTCTGTCTGTTTGGTCTATTTTGTTTGACTATTCTATTCTGTTCTTCTGTTCTTCCGTTCTACAGTATAGTTTCAGTTTCTGTTATTCTGTTTAGATACTTTCAGAATAATTTAGCTTTCTGATTTGCCATTATGGTTGGATGATTAATTTTGTAGTATGAATTCAGTTATTCCGATTCAGCGTCCAACTATATTCAGGTTCAGTAAAGCTATGAAGTAGCTTATTTAGTCATTCAGTATTTCGCAGGAACACTCTTTAGATCTGTAAGTAATAAATTCATGTTTAGGTTCCTGATCATTCAGTAAACATTCAAGTTAATGAAGTAGGATATAAAGGTATAAACCAACCTTTAGTAGGCGTGCCATAGGCACGAGGATTCAGTAGACCTTCGCAAGCTGCTGTGAGCTGACCGAGGATACTGTGGCTTGCAACGCAGTATGCTGGGGCCGCACCACCAGTCTGCCAACCCAGGACTACATCGAGTCGATCGTCCAGGAAGGAAGGTTTTCTTCAGATCAAGGTCTGTAAAAATAATGTTTATAATTAGGGAATTAGGATATCAATTATAGTTATTTGAACAATCAGATTGGAATTGGTGGCAACTCTATAACTAGGGACTAACAAATTACTATCTAAGAATTGTGAATTATAACTTAAGAACCTTTACTTGTGTAACGACCAGCCTTCCGCTGAGCTAAACATATTTTCTGGTAGAGTAAGAATTATGTGCAAAGTTATGTTCACAATTTAATAACATCTTGTATAGAGCTGCATAGGAATAAAGACTGTGATATTTACTAACCTGTTTTCATTAAGCACCTCATAAGTCGTCCCAGTAAACTCCATCTCTTCATCTTATTCTACAAACATTCTGTTACGTTATTTAGACTCTTTTGAGTATATTCTGTTTTGTCACGAGGCGTAACCATCCGGGAAGTACGCCCGTCAAAAATGGCGCCCACTTCCGTATAATTTTGAGCATTTTGAGACCTTTTTTTTGGTCAATTTTGTGGAGTTTTCTGAGATTTTTTTAGTTTGCCACCAACTGTCCACATAGCTTGAAGTTTCTAGTTTAGAGACCATATTTATGTTCGGTCGTGTTTTGTTTACGTATTTTACACTGTATTTGTTGATAATTTTGTGTATTTAAGTCGTTTTCAGCTTATTTTGATATGTGAAAACTGTTAAGAATTTTGAGGTTAAAACACTTGTCAAACTTGAAAATCTTAAAGTCTAGGTCATTAACATTAACTATGTACATTTTTGCGTGAGGGTTGCTGTGCTTATTATTATTATGGTATTGCACGAGATTTTTATCTGTGGTTTTGAAAATACAGTCTACATTTTTTTTTATTATAAAAAAAATTAAAACCAAATTTTGTATAATTTAAAATACAATTTTATAATTAAAGTTAAAAGTAATTTGGTATTGCATTAACAAAAGAATAACTTGTAATAAAAGATTCTATTTAAAAAAAAAACATTCGAGTACTTGTGTCAAATTTTGACAATGTAAAGGCCACTTAACTTAGCTACCTTTTGTATTGAAACTTTTGTTTGGCCATAGTTTAGTTTGAAAAAACAAATGATAATGTAACCTTACAGTATTGTTTTCATGAGTGATTATAAGTACAGAAAAGAACACATTTTAGTAATTTGAATATATTTATTAAGTATAGCAATAATTTTAGTATACAGAAATTGTAATAACATTAGCTTTTGCCAACAATTCTGATTTGGAGTACTTCATACAGATACAATCTTAACAAAATGTATATTAAGACAAATTTAGTTTTCACTTGGGAACAAGTTTATTCAAGATGATAGTTCAGTCTGAAATCCTCTTTAGTAACCATTTAGAACATTAACTATTTATGTCCGTCGGAGACAGTTTTTTACAAAACATGACTATTCCGAAAATTTATTTACATTAAAGGTTCAGACAAGTTAAATAATTAACATATTGGTAGTCAAGTCTTATAAACACAATAATAGTAATCATAAAGCAGATTTTGAGCACTTGTTCGCAGTTGTTTAACACTTCACAGGCAGTCAACGGTTCGGGTTGATGAAATTGATCACAAGTAGTTGGTAGAAATTCTTTCCATTAAGTATCATTACAGGTTTTGAGGATATTAAAACGTTTTCATGGAAGTTTTGTTGCTTCAATCCAGTATAAGCTTGAAATAGGTTCATTCATCTTAAGTTATTGCATCTTTTTCTGTTTAGGTTTATCTACCATTTACAAATCTTTTTGCTTGCTTCGACTGATCTGATTGACGCTTTGTTTAGTTCTTCAAACGTTTTAGATTATTTTTGCTTGCTTTGTTGCAACTGTGCAAGTTGCAGGTGAATGTTTGGTATTCTGCTAACATTGTTTTCACATATACTTTCCGCTTATGAATATATCGAGATGTACATCGCGTACATGTATTGTTTTGTTTAGCAGTGAAACTTTTGTTACATTAACATTTTATTTTGATATCACTGCAAGTAAATTTAGGTTATGTAGTTGTTTTCTATTTAGGTTTGACACAGATAAATTATTCAAGTCGATCGAACATGGGTCGATCACAGATAAGATAATGTTACGTTACGAGTGTCGAACATCTTAGAGTTCTTATTGGACTACAAAATTATTAAGGGAGCTGCACACTGGTATAAATTTTCCGTATATTTAGGTCTTTAAAAACAAAACATTTATTTTTTAAATTCAGTAGTGTGCAGACGTTTTGTGTGTATCCGGCTTCGGCACACTAAGGACAAAATAACATTAAGTTATGTTATTAAGATTATTTCGTTTAGAGTGTCAAATATCGCACCAGATATTTGATCACGATTTTGAATGGAGCGTGGTGAACAGGGAACTGGCTGGCTCACTTACAACCTTCTGATAGATGATGTATGATAAAGGAAATGAAAGAATGATGTAGGAGTGAAAGAAATGATTATGAAATGAATATTAGGTACGTTTTGATCTTAAGCTCAATTAACAACAGAGCAGTCCTTAGGGTGTTTACGGAGTTCGGTATTTTTGTTGTGAAGTTTGTTTCGTTTTGTGACCCCATAGTACTAGCTGCATTTCTGTTGGTCCTTATACCATTGCACTAGGGCTATGGAGGTTACGGTTGTTGTTTTTTTGTGTAGTTCCCCGCAAGCGCAAGTTGCATTTCCGTTGGTATGATACCATTGCACTAGAGCTAGGGATGTTTTGGTTTCCCAAACATGACGATTGAACTAGGTTCATAGTGTTTGGGGTATTTTGGCTCAGTCAGAAATGACTGAGTGTTTTCCGATTTTGCTCAGATAGACGTGTCTGGGGTATTCCGGTTTCGGACACCGAGTGTGTTCGGAACAATTTTGTCCTTAGGGTGCCTTACGCTTATGGCTTTGCCATTAGTTTGGCTCTGCCAGTGCGATGCCCAAGGAATTTTTGTGTTTCATCCTTCAAACACAAAGTGCAATAGCATTAGTGTTTGAGGAGTTTGTGTTGTTTGGGTTTTAGGAAGGAGGTTTTAGAGGAGTATTAGGAGGAGTTTCAGAGTAGTTTTGTGAATAAATTTCGGGGGGTATTTCAGTGAAGTTAAGGAGGAGTTTCGAGGAAGAGTTTATGGAGGAAGTTTTGGAGGAGTGTTAGGAGGAATTTTGGGAAGAAATTTTGGGGGGTATTTTAGAGAAGTTTAGTGAAGTTTTTTTGGGAAGAAATTTTGGGGGGAGTTTTTAGATAAGTTAAGGACGGAGATTATGGAGGAGTTAAAGGAGGAGTTTTGGGGGGAGTTTTTGGATTTGGTTATTTTGTCGAAATTTTGCCCGGACAAGAGGGGAATATTTGAAGAATGCTGATCATCGGTCCTGGCTGTTGGAATTAGCTTCTACAACACAACATTGCCGTTGTGCTGGGGAAGCTAATAGGTTGTTTTTCGGATTAGTTAGGTTTTGTTGGAAGTTTTGATTGTAACTTGTATTGTTACAATGTTTTGGTTTTGTTTCGGCTTTTAGAAATTTTCGGGGTATTTCTTCAGTCTTTAGGGGATACAGTATGGTATGAAGGTCGCTGAGGGCAGCGATCGGTTTACCTACGTTAAACCTTTCATTGGGAAGGGGGGTATTGTAACGTTGCATTTATTGCGTGAAACGGAACCTAAAGACTGGGGAAATATTTAAAGTGTATATGGCAATACTGTTCATAACTTTTGATTGTCAAACGTCAACACCATACATTTGTAAGTTGGTGTTGCCGCGTTAGGGTAAATTACTATAGGATTGCGGGAATATTAAATATTTGGAATTAATCAATAAATGGAGTAAATAGTTATTTACATTTATTGAATAAACAAAGCAATTCAAAGATTTCTTTTGACAGTAATTGTATATACAATAATTAAACAAACACATTTCAGTCAAAGTAACATTTAATGTAGTAGGTAATTTATTAATTAAGTACCTGATTACCCAGATTAATCACACTAATTTGTATAGCTACATTCTATGCATTTTGGTTGCATCTATGTTTTGACTAGCTTCATCAAAATTCATCAAGATGATGGCCATTATAAAATCAGACTTAAGCTGAATGACAGCGGAGGAGCCATCCTCAATAATTTAACCAAGCTCATGCTGTGGAGATATAGCATATACTTTCAGTCATATTTCGGTGAAAGAAACTTGTAAGTATTAATTAATAACATCTTTCTAATGGAGGCATTTGTTGCAATTATTGTGCAATTCTCTGACCATATGGTGAATTTTCAGTGATTGTTTCTCACACGTGGAGAGGAGGGAATGTCTTAGCGTCGAGATTACCAGGGGTTTTCCTTGAAGTTTTCCGGTAAGATTCATAATTTAGTTAACCTAAAATGTTAGCCCTCATGTCTCATACAGTTCATAACCGTCGTGCTAATCAGAGCAATTTCTCTCTGTCTTTACAGCTGGACTGGGTTTCTGTCTGTTCGACTATTCTGTTCTATTCTGTTCTATACTATTCTTTCTGTCTGTTTGGTCTATTTTGTTTGACTATTCTATTCTGTTCTTCTGTTCTTCCGTTCTACAGTATAGTTTCAGTTTCTGTTATTCTGTTTAGATACTTTCAGAATAATTTAGCTTTCTGATTTGCCATTATGGTTGGATGATTAATTTTGTAGTATGAATTCAGTTATTCCGATTCAGCGTCCAACTATATTCAGGTTCAGTAAAGCTATGAAGTAGCTTATTTAGTCATTCAGTATTTCGCAGGAACACTCTTTAGATCTGTAAGTAATAAATTCATGTTTAGGTTCCTGATCATTCAGTAAACATTCAAGTTAATGAAGTAGGATATAAAGGTATAAACCAACCTTTAGTAGGCGTGCCATAGGCACGAGGATTCAGTAGACCTTCGCAAGCTGCTGTGAGCTGACCGAGGATACTGTGGCTTGCAACGCAGTATGCTGGGGCCGCACCACCAGTCTGCCAACCCAGGACTACATCGAGTCGATCGTCCAGGAAGGAAGGTTTTCTTCAGATCAAGGTCTGTAAAAATAATGTTTATAATTAGGGAATTAGGATATCAATTATAGTTATTTGAACAATCAGATTGGAATTGGTGGCAACTCTATAACTAGGGACTAACAAATTACTATCTAAGAATTGTGAATTATAACTTAAGAACCTTTACTTGTGTAACGACCAGCCTTCCGCTGAGCTAAACATATTTTCTGGTAGAGTAAGAATTATGTGCAAAGTTATGTTCACAATTTAATAACATCTTGTATAGAGCTGCATAGGAATAAAGACTGTGATATTTACTAACCTGTTTTCATTAAGCACCTCATAAGTCGTCCCAGTAAACTCCATCTCTTCATCTTATTCTACAAACATTCTGTTACGTTATTTAGACTCTTTTGAGTATATTCTGTTTTGTCACGAGGCGTAACCATCCGGGAAGTACGCCCGTCACAACATCAATTAGTTATCTAAACTTAAATTATTTTTTAATATTGCAGAACAAAAGTAGTTCAGTTTAGCGAGTAGAATCGATCGTTGCATTTTAAACCAAGGTCAGAGGCATTAGTTTAGTCATTAAGCTTCGAGAAACTGGCCTACAGGGTGCGTAGGGTAAGCGATCAGATCAGATAGTGATAATCCCAGCCCACTATATTATAAATGCGAAAGTTTGTGTGTGTTAGTGTCCTTCACGCTGCAACGGCTGGACGGAATTGGATGTGGAATTCAGATTTGATATATAAAATATTGTGACAGCAATAGCGTTTTACAGGTACTACGTGATATACAAGCTCCATAGCCTACGGTTTTTGGACTCGCGTCGTGTAAGTTCTGCGGAACGCAAAGAGGCCGAGACCCGAGGGGAGTTTATGAGAGTGCGCCGACCGCCGCCCGAGGCCGAGAGGCCCGCGCTGCCGGTCGGCAAGGGGCGGCCGCTGCCGGTGGACTTATCTGCGTTGGGCAAACACAGAGGTGAGAGTGCTAGCTCCAGAGATGTGTTATATTTGTGGAGAACGAAGAGGCCGAGATCTATGGGAAGATGACAGTGTACCGGCCTCTATCCGAGGCCGAGAGACCTGTTCTGAAGTAACAGCAACATTAGTATACCTAGATCAATTTCTATATCACTCTATTGTCTTAATGGGCAAGACAATGAATAAATAATAAGAGAAGTTATCACAATGTAGAAAACATTGTTTAGTTATATCAAGTACGGGCACATCGATCTAGTTGTTTGTACAAACAATAACATAATGAAATAAAGGTACACAAACAGAACCAAGAGACGCGGTACTAACTAATCAAGACGGATTCTGTCTAGAATACTGAATCACGAGGTTTTAGTTGTTTACCTCGTACGTAATCAAATACTTTCTAGCTCTCATATAAAATGTAGGCACTGAATCCGGAGTTTTCCGTATATAACAAAGTTTACGAGACAAGGTAATATTTATCTAGCTACTTATACTTTCTTTGCATGATTTTTTTACAGAAAGAAAACTAACGAAACCACTTATTCTGATACTAATTAATTAAAACAGTTTAACAAAGGCACATGGTTTCGCTTGTTTAAATCTATTTAAGTACCAAAATAAAAAGATTGCTCGATATCGATAAATTTTGGTGGGGGTTATCTCTAAAATTGTTAACTAAACTCACCTTTCCGATGTAATCCACTTTAAAATAACGTAAAAGAGATCAGCAAAAGTGAAATTAAAATTTAAATCGCCCATGGAATACGGATGATATAAGCATTTTAAACTGCTAATTAGACAGCGATTAGACACAGAGATCGGATATGCACTGTGACGTCATGTAACAGGTCGGCCATATGAACTCCATGTTAAATTCTGTTTTGCTAGAAAGCGATAGAATGAATTTGAATTTTTGAATTTTGAATTTTTGATATGATTTTTCTTAACTGTTTGTTATATTAACCAGCTTTTATTGAAACTGTGAAAAAAAAACATATGCACGTTTCTCAATGAAAACTTTTATGTTCCAGGAGCCTACGGCAAGTGCAACTATAAGTACACCGGCAAGCACTCGGAAGGCAACAGGTTTATCGTCAACAGCGACCTGTAGTTTCGTATACTCCATACCATTTAACTTGTCTTATTTAGTAAATACTTTTATAACCTCAAAATGCTCTTTTTTCGCCTAAAATTACAATTTTGTCATAAAAAACCATCCATGACTTAAAGTCAGGAAAATAGTGTGCAAAATGTGGTCTCTAGTTGCTTTATTCACCAGAAAACGTCCATGTTAGCCGGAAATGATCCATTTTGAGGTTATAAAAGTGTTTACTAAATAAGACAAGTCAGTTAACATTATTAATTTACATATAAGGGTAATCACTACTTATTTAATGTAAGCGAATTGTCAAGATCTCAATGCCATTACCGTTTCTGTTATTTAGAGGAGCGTCTTCATCAAATAAATAGAACCGAGTTTTGATAAAAAATTGCTCGTATACATGGACATCAGCACAATATCAATAGAACAGTAGTTCATCTTCAAACAAAGGTATCTATATCGCGCGGCTTGCATGTGGGCGTGCCTCAACCGTATGCGCCGCGAGCCACAACAAGTAACTAAACAGGGCGGACCGAGCCGGTCCCAGTTGGGGCCACGCCGTCGCCGCGTTTGGTTGCGTGCATATGTAGGGTAGGGTAGGGTAGGGTGATGGAACCAGTAATGGACAAGTCACCAATAATGGACACACTTGATTCTTATTTTACAGAAGATAAGGGTTATTCATTTGTTTTACAACAAGTGAAGTGTCCATTACTGGTGCCTGTTAGCTAAGTGTCATCATTGGTGCCGTCACCCTACTTACAGTAAAAGGGTCGGGGATGATCTACTTTTATATTTATATTATGGCATTGGTCAGTGATATGACGAACTACGACATGCCATAAGCATGAATTGGTTTGCAAAGTAATTCTTGGCTCCACGTTTCCTCGTTAGCAAACGCCGTTGAAGGAGGACGCACCTTAGAAAAATCATTTACGGCCAAATAGGCAGAACATGATGATGACTCTTTAGATAAGAGAGTAATTGAGAGAGATTTTTAATAAGAGCTGACCGGTCAAAACAAAGTAAGGTCACAGGGGTCAGCTAGACTCAACCGGTCATTATGGTGATTTATATGGAAAGCCTGTTTCCAGCAGTCTTCATGAGACGTAATCATCGTCACGAAGAAAGCATTTATTTTGGGTGTTATTAAACGTTTTTATTGAGGAATATTTTTTTTTTTGTTATAACTCATTTGCTGTCGTCCTATGCTCAGGTTTTCCTGGTAAACTGTAAAATGCTTATAAGCGTTATCGACAGTGAATGCGTTAAATATAAGGCCGCACTCAAAGTCAATTATTGACTAATTTAGTCGGTCCAAGTCTGAAAAACCGGTTAAAAGTAAGTTGTATCCCCTTTAATTTAATGTTAATTATTTGTTATAGTGGCAATAGAAATTTTTACACCGTGAAAATTGCAAATGTCTACCTATAAAGGTTCATACAGCTCGTTGACAGACAGAGACCGACAAACCGACAGCAGAGACCATTAGTTAATATTAATTAGGGTTCTGTTGGCACCGTTTGGGTACGCAACCCTAAAAAGGAACGAGTTAATCGTCTCTACAATGTCTGAGTGCGGCGGATAGTGTTTTCAATCCATGAACTCCCGCCACACTACACAATTTTATTGCGTGGTTTGCCAAAAATGTGGACCGTAAGGTGGTAGACACCTTACGGTTGAAGTTCATTCGCACGTCATGATACAACAAGTTCTACTTTCCCTTTCAATAATATTATGACAGTGACAAGTGTCAACCTTAGCGATAATTAGATCTTAGAGAAATTTGTCTCTGAGATCTAATTGGTAGACCACTTTCTTTGCCGACCGTACATTGACGGAACCATTCGTCAATTTAGGTAACGGAGGATTTTGAGGATTGAAAACAAGATTCTCGGCTTGTATAAATATTCTACTGGATGGAAAATAATAAACTGTATTGTTATTCAATGTTTTATTTTATTCATTATAATGAATATTCTGAACCGTTAAAACCTTAGGAATGCATTAAGTGGGTACAGCGTAGGTACATAAAAATAAATTAAGTACTAAAAAATTACTTCAAAAATTTCTGCTATATAATACAACGTTAACTACGGTTTATTATATAAACCATTTACGATTCAGTTTGAACTTCACCAAGCTTCTGTATGTACAATATAAAATACTTAGTTACGCATGTTATGTATAATTATGTACACCAAAAAACTAAATGCAAACGTTGGCTTGACAAATATTTCTATTGTCGTCGGGACCAGAAGCGAGTTCGATGGATAACTAGTAAAATGCCTACAGGCCTTTTACAAAAAATTAATTTTAGTAAACTAAATTACATTCCTATTAACGTTTTGTAATCTTCCATTGCAATATAAAATCTTTTAAAAAAATAAATGCAATAATTCTAATAATGACTGATGTGTCCTGCAGTTTCAATTCATTTAATTAATTATAAATTACACAATGCGAAATTATCTTACATTAAAAGTAAATCTGATTAATCTTAACAATGATTTGTGTGACCATTTTTGTGCATTATTAAAGTCGTACAACGTTTCAAATTAATTTAGAATATACGGTATGTTAGGCAACGTCTATCACATCGTAACCTAATGCTACATACTCTATTATACGACTATTTCGCAACAATACGTTTTACCACCGTTTTAGCGTTCACATTATTTATACATACTAAAATAATTTACTATGATCAAATTGTTTTAAGGGTTTCTTAAACATGGATGGCTCAACACAACCAGATATGCAGTCACAACATAATTATTTTTTTATTATTAGAAGCAGATGTTAAGGTACACTCATCACAGTGATGCTAATAGCACTTCAGGTATAGCAAGACTCGGGTGTAGGATTACCTAATAATCAGTGCGTGCCTCATAATCAGAGAAGTTATAAAGAGTGGCTATGCAACATAGTCAATCTTGGTATTAAAACGAGGCCTTTTATTTGTTTATATAGTCTATAGTTCTATACAACGGAATTATGCTTATAAATATAAATATTATTATGTCAAATAAATTCAAGATGTTTTACTAAAGGACATCATAATACAATACAAAAAGTTAACGTTTAAATCATTTCTGTACAAATACAAAAATATATTAACTATATGGCTCTCGATACATAATGTACTTTATCGCACCACATACCAGTTCGAATGAAACTTTGGTTGAATGTCTCCTATTGTTGGTTACATACGACAAAATTTCAATTGGAATGTGTGAATCACATATCGACGGTGTTTTAAACATCACAAAATATAAGTTAAGTATAAATCTTTCGCTCGCCATAAATATGTGCGTGATCGGTAAATGGCACAAATTTTGTAATCATAAATAGCGCGTTTTGAACCTTAACTATAATGGTCTCTATACACTTATCGCGGTGAAGCATGAATGCAGACAGACGCATAGCACAGTGGACGTAGGAGCGACGGCGATGGACTCGTGGATATTGCAGAGGGCATGCGTCACTTCGATAAGTGTAGACCCTAAAGCAAGGTCCAGGGCTGTGCTCGATTTAAGGCTCCATATTGTAGTCATCAAACTTTCATGAGAAACAACTTTCGTTCTCTGACCGATGAGGATTTTACTCAAATTGCACACAGACCTGGAGAGAGCTTAACTTTCACCGAATTTTAGGCAGGTTTGGCAGAATTTTACTAATTTAAATCATAGAATATTTTATCGCCGAGTTTTCTTACAGTCTACACAGTTAAATCGTACGTTTATTGATAAATCAATTAAAATTTCAGTAGTGTATCCAATTTTTAAATTCAGCCATGGCACACCAAATTACAATAATAATCACTTTCTCCATAATAAGTGTAAACATGCATCACGTTATAAAATTGTATTACATAAATTACAATAAAATACATACATCCGATCGCGCGTCACTAAAATCGAGTAAAGCTTCCGATTACATTAGAAATATCATAAGAAAGTGAAGAAATAGGAGCGACATTAAATAAACACATTGATTACCTACGCGGGTCCTTATGGGGGCCGAAGTTTCGCTAGCTAGAGGAAGATGTATCCTGAATATTCTCTGGGACGCGCTCGGGACACGGCCCTCGGGTGCGCGTGCTACACCTGCGTGACACACTGCGCTAGTTTCTGGACCTCCGCCTGGAGAGCCGTGCGCTTCTCCATCTCTAAGCTCAGCTTCGCGGTCAAGTCTTCGATGGCTGCGTTGAATTTCGCATTTTGTACTTCTAGGAGCTTCTCCATGTTATCTATCTGTAAAAGCAAAATGCGATTTGAATGTACGTACGTGTTTTATAGTACAAGGAAACAAAGAAATATTAAAAAGAAGTATTGCTTATTTATCGTTTACGTTGAAATAGGAAGCGTTGCTGCGCACATATTTCTTTTTATCTTTAGAAAGTTGCGTAGGATTAAGATCTCACGTGTGTGATTTTACACAAGCATCATTCTACTAAATGCGAAAGTTCGTGTGTTAGTTTATTACTCTTTCACTTGCAACGGTTTGATGAAATTAGGAATAGAAATAGTTTTTACTTTGGATTAACACATAGGCTAATTTCACCCCGTAAAATGTAAAAGTTCCCGAGGTTACAACGATAATCGAAATGTACGCAAACAAAAAATCTACACAAAAATTAATAAATATATAAAAAACCTTGTCATATTACGGATTAAATTATGAATTATCTCTTCACGTAACACAGATTATAAAATATAATGCGCCTCCATATCAGGTAATTTTTTCTGGTCAGTCTACAAATCAAAGCTAATAACCGATCAGTTTAAAATAAATGCGTTTAAAAATTACCCTATTATTCAGTTGCGCGACTAAGGTCTCCATAGTGTCATTCTTGTTCGCCTGCCGCCTCTCTAAAGTGGCGGTCCTCGTCCGCTCCCCGAACACAGTGATGGGTTTGTCGGTCTTCTCGTCGGTCTTGTCTAGTCTCTCCAAGGTGGTGGTCTTCTCGAAGGCGGCGGCGGCGCGGGTGACGGCGGGCTCGCCGTGCTTGTCGAGGCCGCGGTCGGCCTTGAGCGGGGAGCGCTCGCTGCTCGTCTCGGTGCTGGTGCGCACGGAGGCCGACGGTGGGGAGGGCGCGGTCGGTTTCTTTATTTCCTCGAGCATCATAGTTATCGTTCGACCTGTGTAACACAAAATAATGGTTAGCACGCGGAGAAAATGTAGTCCCTGTGAAGGATAAATCAGATTTTTTTAATGTAAAACAGATAACTATGATATTTCCTGAAGATTGGTATTTTCTGAAATTGATTGAAGATTTCCTGAAGATTGGGGTGATCCAAAAGTTTTGATAATCGGTATTAAAAATGGGAGATATGTAAATCTTTATATATTAATTGGAATGAGCACAGTTTCTATATTTCCGAACACTTATTAACGTCATTCAATTGTTTTATTTTACCACTATAAAAATAATTTTACTTTTGGAGGTCAAAATGGCCAAATTTTGTACCTTCACTATGTCATCACCAGCTCGTGATTATTATGTAGTTGTTTTTGAACATTAGTGAATGAGAAGTAGTAGTCGAAAGTTAGGGTTAAATAACGGGGAGAGCGGTTATCAGTTCTGATCTTTGGTCGACGAGCAGCACCCTTATCAATTAGAAAGCTCTGAAGCACAATTCCTGCCGAAAATTCGTAATTTTTTTTCTTCAGCTTATTTTTATTATTTTGCCATAATTAGGATAGAATAATGTTATATAACTCTCCTAGATTATTTGAACTCAATTGCTAAAAACTAATGTCGCAGTATTTATTTGTAGGCCTCAATAATCCTGGAAAAGGCCGAAAGAACCACCCAAACTTTTGGTGACAGAGCTGGAGATAAAAAAATCCACAGCAATGATAATCCTTTAATCCTTTAAATCATAATGATAAATCAAAGTTTCCTTTTCAATAACAATATTTTTTATTAGTGTACCAGAACTTTTTCCACACAGCTCCAAATTATTACAAAACTAACTCTTATTTTTGCCGTCTTGTAAAATTGTTAATACAGATGTTTTTTGTTTAGCTATCACAGGAAAACAAATAAATAATGTATACATTTTTTTTCTCTAATTTAAGTTTCATTAGTGCCATGGTATAGTCCACATTAAAAGAATATCATTATGTATATGGTTCTTACTGATTCTCAAAACTTATGGATCACCCCTCGTAAACAGGAAGAGATTTTATATGGGATAAGTTCGCGTATGCACGAATACTGTATCGGTGTCTTGTTATTCTTTATGTGAAATAAAGAGATATTATTATTTATATGATTGTGACGATGAAGTGCTCATCATAGCGCTCCTTTTGTATGGAGAATTTGGAGAATTCTCGAGAATTATCGATAACGGCACCTACATATAATATTTTAGTAATGGTAAGGATTTATACAGTAAACAGACCTGCGGCGGTGGGCGAGTGTACAGTCGATGGTTTCGTTACAGACTCCGAATCTTTAGGAGCCGGCGACTCTTTCTTATTATCCAACGAACTACGGACCTTCATCTGAAAAAAAATAAGCCACTTTCAAACTCAAACACACAACATTTATTTGACAAAAACACAGCAACACAATAAACTTGATCAAACATTTCAACAGACTAGAGAGTTAAAAAATAGAACATACAGATATTTATATATCTGTATGTTCTAATACAAGTAGCGATTTAAGAGACGTTGCGCTGTATAAAATAATCAAATTAGCAAAATGTTATACCTCTTCGAAACTCTCCATGATAGACATTCTGCTGCTAATAGACGAGGTGCTCTTTGACATTTCCATTGAATGTGAAGAAGATCTCTTTTCCTCTAGGCCTACGTCCAAAATTCTGAAAATGATTAATTTATCTAGATATAAAAATAATATAACATGATCTCTCGCGGTTTTATTCACATATTTTCATGTGCAAGTAGTGCTTTACTTTCTTATGGCATGGCAAACGATCAGACAGGTGGGCACCTGATGGTAATTGGGATCTGAGACACATTAAACATTTGCAATCTCAAGACTGGAATCCAAGGACGCAATTGCGTTGCCAACCCTGAGGACTAAGATGGAATGCCTCTGAGCTAGTTATTTCACCGATTGTCTTCTCCCCACAAAGCACCGCAACAACGCGATAACTACTACTGCGCTGGTTCCTTACATATTATTATGTCAATAACGGTAAATTCGACTAGATATCAATTTATTAACTTTCTTAATCTTGAGAATTGTTTAATATCTGAAAGCTTCTTTTTTTATGTAAAATATGCATTACTAAACTACTGTAATTGCCGGAACCCAGACTGCTTACTAGAGGATTTACTGACATTCGATATAAATGTACTGTATTTATTTCTTGTTATAAAGAAAAAAGAAAGAAAGTGATTTTGATAATTTGAACTAAATATACAAATTGGTTTTAAATTTAGTGGAAGAGAGAAGCCCAAATCTGCGATATGATATTACATTTGTAATGTCAAGATATAATTTATAATTTATATTAAAATTAAACATGAAAATTATAAACATTTTTGGAACAATAGATTTCAAAACTCTACAAAATAAATGTTGCATACGCAACAAGTACCGGATTTTTTTCTGCCGCGGCCGGGGACGAGGCTAAGGCATTATTACCGTACCTGTCAGTGCTGCCAGCGTTAACAGTGAGCGGGTCCCGCTTGCCGTCCAAGCTGGTCTTCTTAGCCTGGTTCAATTTCAGCTCGGCCATCCACGGCGCCCTGTGTTTCTCCCACTCTCGCGTGCGCGGCTTGATCTCCTCAGCCTTCTCGCTCGACTTATCCGCTGAAACTGAGAATTTTTTGTGGTTTCATCATAATCATTATACACTCATGTACTGTTTGTTATTCTTGAGTCACTGTTGAGCCAACGATGAATTCCAATGTAAATCAATTTGAATTGAATTCAATCGTGACTTGATGCTGTCATTAAGACAGGATTCTATGGTGACTCAACAATTATGTATGTCTATGTCAATTATGTATGTATAAATCGTTTTGACGTCCTACGGCTTTTATTAAGGGTAACCCTACCGTACTTATGGTTGATTTCAAGAGCTTTCCGTCCACTCAACATGGCCTCGTAAGGCCCAACGTCCTAATAACTAAAGACTCCATAATTAATAAACTATTAACGCTACTAGAAATCCTTTAATTTAATTTTATACAAAAAGTAAAGTTTGCAACAGTACATAGTTAGCTGTTGAGTTACGAGTGCCTGCCATTAGGATACGAGGCTTTCCGAGTAAATTTGCCATTTTTATCTTAAGAGCTTTTATTATGACAGTCAAATAAAAGAACTACATTCTGTGAGCACTTAGAAGGAGCATCGGGTTTGTACTTCTCTCTCACTCGCTCTTATTAAGAGCGTATGAGAGCGAGTGAGAGACAAGTACAAACCCGAAGAACCTTCTAAGAACTATCGCACTGTACTACGAAGCAAAGTCCAAAATAGCAAAGCGTTTTACCTTCGTGCCCGTTACTTAATCCAGTTATTGGAGGAGCGTCATCTCGCATAACTTGACTCGGCGGCCGACGGCGAGGCGCTTTCGCTCTGAAAGAAACAAACGAATTGTAATCTAATTTGTTTTCAGTGATACATTATACTTTATCCAGAGAAACAATAAGAGAAGTAAAGAAGTGACGGATGTGTTTACATAGCGGCAAAATTTCTGACAACATCAGTCTCATATTCATTATTCATTTTTGTTTGCTTTCATTCTCTCGGTCGTTGCGCACGCCCGTATCAAAATTATTAATGTATACTTATCATAACTTCACTTGCGGTACGCCCAAGATAAAGGCTTCGCTTAATTGAGAGTAAGCTATGTAATTAACGTATGTACATGTAGGTATACAAATTGGCAGTGCCTTTTGTGGAAACCGATGCTCGTACAAACAGTTAACTGAAAAGGACAAGCACAAAAGATATTAAGGCCTGTAAAGACTAGTAATTTAGTAGAATGGGTATTCTTTTCGACTAAATTATGACTAAAATACTTGCTACTCGACTAAATTACTAACGTCGTCTATACAGGGGGATCCCCTTGAATCTTCGATACTCATTAGATCATATGCATCATTTGATCGAATTAAATTTCATCGAAAGCTAATTTCTACTGAAACCTTATTATTTTTAGGTTATCTTATGTATGGGTTAGGTTAGGTTAGATCTGTGAACACCAAAAAATTACAACTCCTGCACGTGTATGTCTGTCGATGAAATGAAAATCCGGCGCAGTAAAACATTCTATGAAATGACTGTCGGTGATATAAGGGTGAATCCTGTACAAGCATTTACTGGGTCGAAATGTATCCGATGCATGTAGCTGTATGCTCCTCGCCCTCTCTGCCCACACACTGCTCTACTCGCGCAATGAAAAATGACAGTAGGTACACCAAATCGCTTGAAGCTTTGTTACAGTAAAGCTTATAAATAAACAAACATACTACTTTTTGTTTTATAATAATAGACCCAGTAGTTTTGTTTATACTTACGTTTAAATTTTTTGACAATAACGAGTGACGTCATCAAATCACAGCGGTGCGCGCCCTTATATGATTGGGTAAGTTCATAGGGCTATATCTTTTTAACCGTAATAAGTAACCAGTTGAAAATTTCACTGAATACGTCTTATTATAAACTCTATTGTTTAAAATTATAAAATGAACAATAAATCAAATCCAAAGAGGAGTCCCTATACAAGAAACATCAAAAAACATTTTTTTTAAATTAATTTTTTTAGCATTTTAATAAGGTTTGTATTTTTATAATGGCTTCTTATTTTCATGTTTAAAGTGTAATTTCATTTCATTTCATAAGAGCGCGCACCGCTGTGATTTCATGACGTCATCATCCGTGAGCGCTAGCCACCGGGTTTAGGGTACGAAGCGTAGGATACGAAGTTTAATATTCAATATCTCAGAAACTATCTGACGTATCGGAATGGCTTTTTTACATCTATTTTCTGATTTTAATGAAGAATACGGTAAGTCAAAGATCTAAATAGGCCGACATTCTCTATTATTCGCGACCGAAAAAACCGACAAACAGGGAACGGTGGGCATGACGAGGAGCAAGACGTGCGGCATGACGAATAACGTGGCCACACTACGTCTCTGCCTCCTTCTCTGGCTACTTCCCATGACGCAAGGTTATAAGATCGGGGCAGGCTAGCCCGGTTACCTGCCGGCGCGCGGGTCGTTGAGCATGGAGTGTCGCTCCACGTGGTCGAAGGTGCTGGTGCGGTCGGCGCGCGACGCCGCGGCGCCGTCGGGCCGGTCCCACTCGCCGCCGCTGCTGCTGCCGCTCGACACCGTCGTCACTGACTTCTCTCTGGAAACAGGGAAATACAATTTAAAGCTTTGGACGATAACGACGTCCACTTGGCGCGACGCCGGTGCGAGAACACCGCACGAAAAGTATGGAACAGCTGCCCAATCGCGAGTCGGAATCGCACACGAAATTTTCCGTACTACCGTACAATATTTAACACCAGTTACATTTTTTCAACGCCGAGCAAGCCATTGTTATAGCGGCTAAATAATACACGAAATGTGAAAATTCTAAAGAAGTTAAAAAATACCCTGTGACAGACGGACGGACAGCGGAACCTTAGTAATATGGTCACGTTGTCATCTTTTAGATGCGGAACCCGAAAAAGAGCGGAAATTTTTAATTAAAAGAAGCATCTGGACCAGTTTTTAAGAAAAATAAAAGTAAAAAATCGGTACACCTCAGTTTTTAACCCGCAATATAAGACAGTTCCAGAATAAATAATGATAAACAACTTCTCCGCAGATGGAGTCGCGCCCAAGGAAGGTAAGACATGATTTCTTAATTCTTACTTGTCTAAAGGTATCACTTTCTTCAGCAGCCCCGTGACGCCGGTGCTCGGCGTCGGGCTCTTCTTCAATGGCACCGGCGGTTTCTTCACCTGAATTAAAACACAAATAAATGATAACTTCTTTTCTTATGTGAGCAACTGGAGCAAGGATCATACCTGTTTAAATTACATATAATTATGCATTCCCAAGAATATTCAAAATCACACTATCAAAATAAGAATGAAAAGCCTCTTTATAGAGCTTAAAACGGTTTAGACTCTTTTAAAGCGCGGATTAAAGTAACAATAAAATGTAAGCTACAAAAAGACATTCTACATTTCTATTGCTAGTCGTCTACGATGCTAAATGTAATATATCCAGCCTTTAAAACAGGCAGTCAATATGATGAATGATATACGCAAACATTTGTAAAGATATCATAACTAGAGCGCGATATTGAAAACCCAGGGCATTAGGTCATCAGCGACAATTAAATTTATAAGATAAATCAAACTCCTCATTAATCATAAGGGTTTAACACAGTCGTTGCGCAGCGATATAAATGAACACGTCATTAGTATCTTAAATATGTTGTCATTTTGATAAGAGTTTTGTGTAATACAAAAAGGGTCTAATATGAGTATTATGTTATGACACACCACATGAGCCGTATTATAGTATAGTCATTTATTCTGCCATACTTATAAAAAATCGCAAAAAGATTGAACTCAAATTGCAATTTTGAATGACAGGTAATTTTTTTTTAATCAATGGTTCACGGTTGATCATTCATCTAAGCTTTTTTATTTTGATAAAGTCATTTCTTTTTTTGATAAATGCACAATATGCAAATTACCTATATGCGTTTGTACACAAAAATAAAATTGAGTTGTCTACACTAATATTATAAAGAGGAAAGATTTGATTTTTTGTTTGTTTGTTTGAATTAAATAGGCTTCGAAACTACTGGACCGATTTGTAAAATTCTTTCACCATTAGAATCCTACATTATCCCTGATGAACATAGGCTGTGTTTTATTTTTCTGCGCGGACGAAATCGCGGGCAACAGCTAGTTAATAAATAAATGTAGAAATAAGAATCGTATGATTTGCAAAGAACCAACAATGTAAAATTAATTAATTTGGGGCTCTAATTGCTTTTGATGTGTTATCGCATTATTATATTTATTAGAGTACGTTATAGTAGACGACAGTTTTTTTTTTGGTAATGATTCCAAAACTCCAGATATGCTCAACTTACTTGTGACTCCGGCGTACTGTCGGCGACAGTCTCGCTGTGTGTCGTCTTCTCAGACTCGCTCTTGTTTGAGTGTGTGACTGTACTCTGCGTACTGCTTTCCTTGCTGACTGTATTCTCTTTGTGTAAACTAGAACAATTACAAACGATATCATATTAACGGGCGGGAAGCGAGTAGAGCCAGCGATCAACTATTAATATATGTGTCTCTTTTATTGACACGGGATGTACATTGTTTGTTTCGACAAACTAGTGGAGAGAGTTCTCGCCACAGTGTGATCAGCCAGAAATCAACTATTAATACATGTGTCTCTTTTATTGACACGGGATCTACATCGTTTGTTTCGACAAACTAGTGGAGAGAGTTCTCGCCACAGTGTGATCAGCCAGAAATCAACTATTAATATATGTGTCTCTTTTATTGACACGGGATCTACATCGTTTGTTTCGACAAACTAGTGAAGAGAGTTCTCGCCACAGTGTGATCAGCCAGAAATCAACTATTAATATATGTGTCTCGTTTATTGACACCGGATCTACATCGTTTGTTTCGACAAACTATTGGAGAGAGTTCTCGCCACAGTGTGATCAGCCAGAAATCAACTATTAATATATGTGTCTCTTTTATTGACACAGGATCTACGTTTGTTTCGACAAACTAGTGAAGAGAGTTCTCGCCACAGTGTGATCAGCCAGAAATCAACTATTAATATATGTGTCTCTTTTATTGACACGGGATCTACATCGTTTGTTTCGACAAACTAGTGAAGAGAGTTCTCGCCACAGTGTGATCAGCCAGAAATCAACTATTAATATATGTGTCTCGTTTATTGACACCGGATCTACATCGTTTGTTTCGACAAACTATTGGAGAGAGTTCTCGCCACAGTGTGATCAGCCAGAAATCAAGTATTAATATATGTGTCTCTTTTATTGACACAGGATCTACGTTTGTTTCGACAAACTAGTGAAGAGAGTTCTCGCCACAGTGTGATCAGCCAGAAATCAACTATTAATATATGTGTCTCTTTTATTGACACGGGATCTACATCGTTTGTTTCGACAAACTAGTGAAGAGAGTTCTCGCCACAGTGTGATCAGCCAGAAATCAACTATTAATATATGTGTCTCGTTTATTGACACCGGATCTACATCGTTTGTTTCGACAAACTATTGGAGAGAGTTCTCGCCACAGTGTGATCAGCCAGAAATCAACTATTAATATATGTGTCTCTTTTATTGACACGGGATCTACATCGTTTGTTTCGACAAACTAGTGGAGAGAGTTCTCGCCACAGTGTGAACAGCCAGAAATCAACTAATAATACATGTGTCTCTTTTATTGACACGTGATCTACATCGTTTGTTTCGACAAACTAGTGAAGAGAGTTCTCGCCACAGTGTGATCAGCCAGAAATCAACTATTAATATATGTGTCTCTTTTATTGACACGGGATCTATATCGTTTGTTTCGACAAACTAGTGGAGAGAGTTTTCGCCACAGTGTGAACAGCCAGAAATCAACTATTAATATATGTGTCTCTTTTATCGACACGGGAACTGCATCTTTGTTCGTTGCTTGAGCGAGAAAATAGTCGATAGCTAATCGCCTCCTCGCCGGCTGTGGGACAAGTGCCTTACACGGGTATTTTGAACAATGTAAACAATTGCTGTTTATCTCTAATAGAATGAGACACCCGTACTGGTGACGGGCAATTGCTCAAAAAATTGCCCGTGTAAGTGCACCTTTACAGTAGGCTTAGTATAAAACAGCCTATTAAATAAATAAAAAAATCCCTACATAATTCTTTTTTCGGAGCTGATCACTGATTACTCTTAAGCGACTCAGTCTATTTTCATCAAACCTAGCTAACCACCCGAGTTAACTAGCTTTTTATTTAAAAAAAAAAACACGTCCGCATCGCTCCATCAGTTTGGAAACTTGGACACCAGAGACAGACATAAGGTCATCTCATCGCACACTACAGTATTCCCAGCTTCCTAATAGCTTTCGGCTGGCTATCGCAATCACGCTTGCACTCGCAACTGACAGTATATTTGTCACTCGTGTGTCATAAAAAACCGAAGATTGCCGAAATACATTAAGAAAATAGAAGCACTGTACAACGCCCGCAACGATCAGGGCCTTTTTTCTATGTGGTAAAATCATATTGTCTTTAACATGTTATGGTTTACCGCCATTACTGTCAAGTAAATAAGAGCTATAAAAACGTCGACAATACGATAACAGATGAAAGACAATATGGTATTTACCGCCTAGATAGAGGTCCAGCACCGCCTCAGCTCAAAGTGAACCATTGAAAGTGAGCTATGATTTGTTGTAATACGATACATTTTTGAAGTTAAATTAAAAACAATTGCCGGGCGCGTGCCTCGCGTCGTCCGCTGAATATGAATGTACCGTACTAACACTGATCATAGCCCACTTTTCAATGTTTCACATTGAGCTGAGGCGGTGCTGATCTGGGGCCGAGGCGTTATAATGTGCGATGACCTGTAGATGTCAAAAATATAACACCCCACAATGGGTCCGCACTTATTGCGCTTAGTGGTTCGTCCTAAGACCCACCATACAACGAAATTTGCCAAAGGAAAATGAACCTATTATGATTGCAATAAAGTCAATTTTCTATTTTACTTGTCAGTCATAAAAACAAGGGAAATTCTACTTTATCTCCTTTGCAATAGATCTTTATTGCAATGGCCGTATTATGATTTTTTTTTGTACGCGGCGTCTTACGAGGAGAAATATGCAGCGAAAGACCTGGCAAAAGGCATGGCAGCTATTGCGTTAACGGATGCCAACTGATATTATTTGGCGCAAATTGAAACGAAACTAGAATTTCCTGTGATAACTGAGTAGACTGTGAAATCCCATGTGTTGGCAAATTTACTTTTTATACAAATGGGAATTAACAATTTGTCACATCAATAATTTGTGTAAGTGGTTTAATTGCAATTTAGAATTTTAAATGAAGATTGACACTTCCCCTAAAAACTGAAGTCATATTTTACCTTTAACTATAACTATTATTATAGGTAGATTTGTTTTTAAGTAAATTTGTTTGGTAATCTGACTGAGTCCATTTTGAAAATTCTCTTACTGTTAGAATGATTCAAAATCTCAAGTAACTATGTTCGATAACTGTCGTTATAAAAATATATAAAGCTAATAATTGTTACCTTATTTTAGTGGTGGTCAGTTCCTTGACAGAGGCGGTTTTTTCGCAGTACTTGTTTAATATGGGGTATATGGAATTCTTGCTAGGCGGCCGGTCAGGTTTCTTTTCTTCCATCGTATCATGCACTACTGTAAAGTCATAGTTAAAAGAACATTTACAAATTATTACAAGTTTCACAATCAACAACACAATAGTTCTTGTGTCAAAAGGACAATGATATTATAAGACATCAATATACAAATGAAAATAGTGCAGTTATGCCCTTTTCCAGCTAACCGCCGTGTAGGCGCACGCTCAAGTTCATCTTAAATAAAAGGATCCTTTCACATTCCTCGCTCAAACTAAATCCAATCACTGAAACGTTCAAACAATTTCATAACACTCACTGTCCACTCCCATTTTGCTAAATAGAGTGGCAAATTAATGGAAAAACACTGTAGCAACACGATTACATCAACGCGGGTGAGGCGACTGCATTAAAAAGACTCTGAGCACAGCGATGAGGTAAGTTACGCAAAATCACGACTACGCTAACCTTCATGAGAAATGTCAATAGCATAATATCGAATACTAAACTATGGTGGGCGGACTGTTTACTAACAACTACACGCGATTCGTTGCCACGTCGAACTTGGACTTTAATGAGTAACACATAAGCTTCATAAGCAATTTACTATTTAAGTCAACTGCGATTGTAGCGTTTGGTTTATGTTCCCAGTTAACGCTTACTAAAGTAAATGACTGCCTTTTTGTTTCGTTACCTCGAAAAAGTACTAGCAGCTTGAACAAGGGACCCTTTGTTGTGCTAATGCCCTCGACCATTTATAAGGAAGTCGACTCACCAATATCAGTTTCTGTAACATTGATGAGTGATGTTGAAATGCCCATTTAAATTCAGCCCACTTTCGAATTCGGTGCCAAATCGACTGATAAGTATTTCATACGAATACATTTATTATTACATGTTTACAGGTGATTATCTAGAAACGATCAGCCTATCTGTGCAACGAAATTATAAAGATATTAATAAACATAGAGATCTAATTAGCAACATATTGATGAACTTTTTTGTGCCAAAAGAACACTCTAAATTAATATGCAAATATTAATATATTTTTATTTCCGTTGCCCACAGTTTGTGCGAAGTATTTTAAGTCGAATGTATAAAAACGTCGAAAAGACTACAAATAGAATTTTGCCAAATGATACATTCGAGCAAAAATATTACTTCCAAACGGCAGACATTCCTTTATTTAATTAGCATTACACGTAGTGCCACTATAACAATTCAATATTTATGTTACAAAATGAGTAATAAAAAGGGTGTGAGCACAGCTACATTATTATTTTACTTAAAATGAGTACACATAATACTAATCGATTAAACGAATTTAAAATATTTGTTCTACGAATTAAGTTAATTAAGTTTATGATAACAAACTACGAGTATTTAATAAGTCGTAAGTTTTGATAATATGAAAGAGTAACTCAATTCCCTGATAACGCTTACAATGTACACGACGTAAAGACTTACTTTATTCCAAATACTTTAAAACCACAAACAGAGCTTTACTGTTATATTATTGAGAGCACGCCAACAAACGTCTTTAGCTTGTGAAAATATAAATTTGTGTGATACACTATCGGCGTTGTTATCATCTATAGAAAATTATAGCAGCGTTACTGATTACGCCGATATGGCAGTGTCAGGATAAAAGGCAGACCCGGGCTACTTCCAGGTATAATTATGATTTAATAAGGAATAATCGACATTATTTATTTTGGAAGTACTTTGTAACTATGTACAACCCAATGGAACCCTGGTGTCTAGAACTGTGTCACAGTGACGTTATGATTAAAGTAGTAAGAAGTGTCAAACAAATTGTTTTATAAAGTCACTATGACACCGTGCTATGGTGGGTCAGGGTTTTATTGGGCTGACAGAACATGTCTGAGTCTACGAACGCTTTTCAAGAGTCCACTGTTTAGAAGGAGCGCCACAAGAACTCTATTTATATCTAATTTACTTAAACCTGTTGCTTAATAATATTATAAACTAGCTGTCCGCCAGCGACTTCGTCCGCGCTGCAAATTTCCGACTTGCCCGCTGGATTTTTCCTTTTTTCCTATCATCCAAACCTAGTCTTGACAATACTGAACACAACAAAAAAAACAATTTGGTGCAGTTCGTGAGTATAGTCCATTCGCTTAGATAGTGTCGCTACACCCGCACGTACTTGTGGTTATTGTAATAAAATACGAATATAATTCGACATAAACTGCCAAATTTACTTGCGCCGTAACACCCGCTAGTGAAATTGGCAGTTTACATCGAAATATATTCGTATTTTATTACAATAACCAAAAGTACGTGCGAGTGTAGCGACACTATCTAAGCGAATGGACTATATGGGTGAGGATGTTTCTCTGTCAAACACATAAACGACACGCATTTTAATGAAATTTGGCACATAGGACGTTCAATATCCTGGCTTCAAGCATATTGTAAAATCTATTACTAAATCAGTACATATAATTAAAATGTTAATAATAATGAATGATGAAACAATAATATACTGGGTATCCATGTCTATTATTAGAACTAAAAGGAAAACAATGTTCATAAGGTCGTGTTTAATAACTCCTAAAGTGTGTATTAGATCGTAACGGAGTCGTAACGTATTTCGTGCTCGCGTGCCTTCTCGCTAATTTTAACATGCCACTAGTTCGAAATTAAATGTCTGACGTAATGTTCATAAATAACAAATCATAATGACACACGACGGGAACTCAAAACCTTGCCAATAATTATAACATACTTCAAACAAAATCAGAACATTTTAGTAAAAAGTGGACCTGGAGTGAAGCTGGAAACTAATTCTACGCGTACGAAGTCGCGGGCGTCCTCTAGTTATTGCATATAATGTAAATGAACAGAAATGGTCAATCAAAACAAATCGATTTACTCTTAGGTATTACTCCGTAATCACGTACATGTCATTAAGATCGAGCATGTTTCTATTAATGATTTATACACTTACCTATCGTTATTTTCACATTAATTTCCATAAAAATATAAGAAGTGGTCTCTGCCTACCCCTCTGGGAAACATGCGTGATTTAATGTAAGTATGTAAAATATGAGTTTATGTGTCAAGTATCACTATGAATGCCGTAGTGGCTATTTCCATATACACGGTGTAAGGAAATTAATAGATAATTCGTGACCGGTTGATGGCTAACGGCCGAACCCTATATTCAAACCGCGGACAGATAAGGCTTTCTTCGGGATAAAATTTGACATTTACCCATACAAGATGTGTCAAATTTTAATCCGAAGTAACCTTACTATCCGCGGTTTGAATATAGCGTTCGGCTATAAAAGTGGCACCGGTTTCGTTTTTTTTTTATACACATTAAAATTGGTTAAGAACTTTTCTATTGGATGTCAAAATTGAAAAATCATATTTCGTCGGTCTAGATCTGACACCTCGTAACAAATTTTTTATGGTAAGTATATTGAGATTTTGATGTTAACTCATAAATGTCTCCTGCGTTACAATTCATTGTGACGGTAAAAAACGACTAGAAGTCAGTAGAAGTGACATCTCGTAACCAGCATTCAACTGGTGTAACCTCGTAAAATCTACGTGACATCTAGTAATTATTATCACCAGACATAGGAATCCAGGGGGCAAAATTTTATGACAGCTAGAGAGTTCCTATATCGATAAACTGAATTATCTACCTACCTATCATAAAATTTTGCCCCCTGGATTCCTGTCTGATTGTCATGGAACAACTTTGTTAAGGTGGGAACTCGTAAGTGAGTAAGCAGTTTTTTGTCCCTCCTGAAGTTTGTCAGTTTGCACATACGAGTTGTCACATCTAGACCGACGAATTTTGCGTTTTTATGTGGAAAAAACAAGCGATTCAAACGATGTGACCACCTATGTACCTATATGGACAATTTAAATAAAAACTTGTATAATTTAATTAATATCTGTCCTCAGATGTTACGTCAAATACACCGCGCATGATTGAGGAAACATTTGCAAATAGGTACCTGACTTTCCTTTGTTTATTTTAAGCGCAACAAACAATAGTGTTTCCGCTTACATAGTACCTTAGGCAAGCCTAACAAAAAAGAATCACTGCCCTGACTGATAGCCAAAAAGCGTCTACAGCTGGACATAGTTATCAGTGGCGACTGCATTGTTCAAAAAAAGAAGACTAAATTAAGAGGATTGTGAACCTCTCAGAAAAACCATACTAATTCAGCTCCGGACCATAACGTTTCTCATCCCCTAAATAAAGTCCGATTTTAGAATATGAACAATATTTTTTCAAGAAAAACTAGGTCTCTACGTTTTTTTTTAAATTTGTTTCCAAGAAAATATTTCTAAAAATCCTAAAAATCGGAGTACGTTTAAAGAAACGTTATCGCATTTTGTAAGGATTTTTTTAGTTTCACAATCCTCTTAAGGCCAGGCACGTACTCTCGACAAAAATGTAATCAATGAACGGCCAGAAGATTACGTTATGCTAATATTATTACGACCCAAAATATGCTCATAATAACTTTGCCTAACATTCACTTCGCCATACAACTCATACTCGGCCATATTTCTTCTAGGAAATAAAGCAACAGACGCGACTGAATATCACGCTACTTTGCTCGAGACTCAAGTAAAAAGCAAATAAGAAGTGTCGAGGCCACGCCTTAAATCAGAGTAAGTAAAGACTCATGAATACGCATACAACTTGAGTGTGGGAGAATAACTGATGGAATCTACTCAATTGGCATTGTTACTGTACGCAACCTGCATACCTACATAGAAGTCATTTTACTTGAGCATCAAAGTTCAAGTTTTATATAGTAGTATGACTTGCTTAATTCGTCATAATTGTCCCAGATTCAGTTGCCAATTAGTTAATTGAGGAAAGAGTTTTCTACATCAAATTAAGGTTGTATACCTACCGTATAATTAAGGATTTGTTTGGTTTTAATTAATAAATAATGCTGAGTTATAAAACTGGTAAATGTCGATTACTCTTGGATAAATAAGGGCTTCGCCTGTTTGTAATGAGATTGCATATTGTTTTGCTCAGTATGGCAGAATTAAGCCTGCAATTATGCTAACATAACCGATTTCGCTGAGGGAACATTAAACATTATGGCGGCATTCTGCTTAGCAGTATTTGCCTTGTACTGTAGTTACATCTCTGACACTTGACAAACCGAATGAAAGAGATGCAACGAAAATATAAGTGAGATAACAACCAAGTGAAATGGTTCCAGTAGAATGCTAAACTGTGCTATGGCGAAATGTCAATGAATTCATTTGACGTCTGGCTCTAACTTGCGTCACAAGCGAATCGTGTCGCCGGCGTTATCCAAGCATGGTATCTACAGTTTGTTTGCGAAGTCTTTTTTGTCTTATTATTTTTTCAGAATTATTAGAAACTAAACCTATCCTAACCTAGTTCTATCTAAACGTTACATATTAAAGGAACCCTGTGAAGTATATGGTTGCAGCGATATAAAAATTATAACTTTCAATAATTATATTCAAATACATTCCATATGGGATAAGTTCGCCTATGTACAGTCAACTGCAGAGATAAGTATACCCTCCTGCATACAAGTTTCCTAGCAAAGGGGGTTACATTTCTCTGCAGCTGACTGTACATAAATTATCTATATCGATGCAAAAATGTTTTGTTATTGTTTATATGCAATTAAGAGTTTACATACATACATACATACATACATACATTATGACCACAAACATTTATGGGAATCATAGCCCAAGGAAGGGAAGTATTTGTAAATAATAAACGCTAACACACTTCCGCGAAACCGCAGAACTTCGACAGCGCAATAAAGTTCGAAATCGTATTACATTATCACGATTTCGCCTCAGCTTTGCGACTTTACGACGAAAATGTAATTTTAGGGATAAGTTCTTGGATTTTACAACTACATACAAAATTACATTTGATTCGAATTGCATCCTATAAAGTAATATTACAAATATCAATGTTTGAGATGATGTTTTTGATTCACTTACGGATGAAGAGATAAATAGATTGGGAAGAAATTCGGCACACAGATAGATTATACATTTCGTTCCAGAAAATTAAATAGTTTTACAGGAAATATATATTAGTCATTCAGATATACACAATATCATTGGTTACGTTTGACCTTGTACGTACATTATTAATCAGCCAACGCGTCTTCACAAACCAATTTTATAGCCAATCTCGTCAGATTGTGTGGAAGACCCATAAGACAAATTACACGCGACAAAGTCAGTCTTCATCAGATTCTATTCACTATAATAAATTCTCAAAAACTCGTCAATTTACCTAGCTTCAGTTATTAACTTGTCTCTCTTGAGCAAAATAGGGAGTTCTCTTTTATTTGCTTATCAAGTGAATCTTTACATAGTGTAGCATAAGAATAAAAACCAAATCGGTACACAGATTCCTTATAACGAACTTATATGTAAAAGGTGCCTAAACACGCTCCAAAACATTCTTCCACTCCATCGCACTATTTTAGAACCAAAGAGATCATACTCGTATTGTGGTGCT
The DNA here is from genome assembly GCA_946894065.1 of Acleris literana. Taxonomy (NCBI): domain Eukaryota; kingdom Metazoa; phylum Arthropoda; class Insecta; order Lepidoptera; family Tortricidae; genus Acleris; species Acleris literana. Next base: position 7,884,262 of record OX335677.1, read on the forward strand.
GTACCGAGTAAGGATTTGAGGAGCACGGCGGCGCGCGGCGCGTTGCCTAGTAAGGCCTCGACAAATGTAATTGGGCCATTCTACTTTTCGATGTACATAAGTTTTAGCGACGTTCTCACTAAACTATTTTTATTTCAAAAAACGGTAAAGTGCTGCGTTTTCTAACTTGAAACTCGAAAAGGGACGTAAATAAGTTTATATTTAGAATTATCCTAATTCATAAAAAGTTATTTGTAATAACTATAAAGTGAGTAACGCAGTGGACATTGATGTCCCCGCCTTTTCTATGGAAAAAGTGCAATTTACCACTAAGTTACCAAGATTCTTCAACGATAATTGAGTAATTTAAGATTCGTTTTTATGAAAACCGTTAAACTTAAACATTCTAAGTTCATGTTATTTATTTATACGCGGATTCATAATTTGGTATACTTTTTATCGGACGATAACAAAAATGTACACTGAAAAGTAGAATGGCCCAATTCTCTAATTTCTAGATGGCTACAGGCTAGAATGGCTTGTTGAATTGTCGACCTTGTAAAGTCATTAAATTTTTGACAACGATAGAAGACAGCATATTTACGTGCGGCAGACGCCATTAGACGGCGACTTACGTGTCTTGCCGACAATGCCGACTGGCGTACAAAGGCCACGGCCTCTATTCTAGGCGGTTAAACTGTTTTTAACTCAGCCGCCATTTCTGTCAAGTAAGGGTGAAACCAAACGAGCGTAATTTTTCAAGTTGTGAGTCGCATATTTTCGGCCGCGTAATTTCTGCTGCATACAAAAGTCCAACTCATTTTGCGTCGCAGTGCGAACCAAACAGTTCTGTATGAAACCGAATGTAGCAGAAATTACGCGACCGAAGATACGTCACTCACAACTCGAAAAATTACGCTCGCTAGACTTCACCATAAATAAAAGCTATCAAAACGTTCACAATACGATAACAGGTCAAAGACGATATGGTTTTTATCGCCTAGAATTTCGGCCCAGGTCTATATGCCGGACAAGCCAGAACGGAACTTTAAAAACTAAACATAATATCTCACCAGGGGGCAGTAGTTGCACAAAGTTGTCAGGAAACAGGCCGACGCGGCCGTTTACCTCGCCGCGCCACCAGCCGCGGTCGGGCGCCTCCTTCGAGACCACGGTGACGATCTCGCCCTCGGCCAGCGTCAGCTCATCCTCGTTCACCGCTGTGTAGGGGAACAGTACGCGGCATAGCTCCTTCACTGGGGAACAAAGTGTATAGTAGAATAGAAGATTTGGGTATTGGGTACTCTGAACGCGAGACCTCTTCCTGTTATAATGGACTTACAGGGGTATAAGATAAGTCCATTATAACAGGTTTTTATTCCAATCTATAAGTACCTTAGTCGATTTAGGGGGGTTCTTGTGACAACTTAAATAAATATGTATTACACTTCTTTCCTTAATAAAAAATTATATTTGCAAACTTATCACAGAATTCTGCACATTACATTTAAACTTTGTGCAGAAATATAAGAGTATAAAATGTTGTAGGCTTAATCCGTGGTGAATGCTGTTTGATCGTCGATAAGAGTGCCATGTTAAATTGTAGGTATGTCTACGTATGTTGAATTAAACAAAATCAGTCAGTGATTAACTCTTTAAACAATTAAAAACAACTCAAACAAGAAAAATCCAAAACCCATAAAAACTATTAGTTTCTAATATGAGTACAACAATCACATAGGTAGTACCTATACACTAGAATAAATTTAACGCTAAAAGATGACACACTCGAAGGAAATCATTGTTATTCATTAAAGTGTTAGTAAGGAAAGCCCCTTCGCAGAAACAGAACATTCAACTGGTGAGTCATGCTCACGGCAAACAATTCAGAGGGAAGCATCTAAAGTGCTGCAGGCAACAAACGTGGGAGAAAACGATTCTAAACAATCGGACAAGAGAACTAATTAAATATCCGTCTTGTTAACGGCATATCGGGTACTATTGTTGATATAAGATTAAAAAAAAACCGGACAAATGAGAGTCGTACTCGCCCATCGGGGTTCGCACGTGACACGGTTAACTCAATTCAAAATTTGTACCGCCGCCGTTCCTTGCAAAAAGACCTTGTTTTTTTTGTGACTTAATTAAAAATGTTGGGCTTTCAGATTTTTTCCTATACTTGTAGTATAAGACGGTATTACTTGCCAAATTTCATAGTTCTAGGTCAACGGAAAATACCCTATAAATTTTGATTCCCTTGAGAGTGTTGAAATATACTTTTGTATTCCTTGTTGTAATGTAAAATTCTCTACAATAGAGCCGTAAAATGCATCAACTGCAGCGACTAATGAATTTTGTTCTATCGCAATATCGTAAAATGCACCGCGAATCGATGATTGTTAACATATTTTTAGAATACAATTTGATATAAGAGTTTTCCGTTTTCGATTCACTACAGGACAGGTGTAACACCAATTTTACAGTCATTTAGGATAGGTTATATGTATTAATTACTGGCAAATTTCCTGTTAATACAAGTCCTCATTCGTTTTTCAAAGTGATTGGAGCAAGCTGTAAACTACTCGTAGCAAGTAAATAAGAGCTATCAAAACCTTAAACATAAAACTATCAAAACGTTGACAATACGATAACAGTTCAAAGACGATATGGTTTTTACCGCCTAGAATCTCGGCCCAAGTCTGAATAATTATTGTTTTGGTTGGGCCACTACACCATAGGACACCCTCTCCAAAATCGCCTATGATATTCACTAACCAGGTCTAAAAAAATACTCCACCAGTCTCTCCTAGAGACGCCACTACACAGTGTATGCCCAACTGCTTCGGCTGTGAAGCTACGTACCAGGTTTGGGCGGCAGCGCAGGAGCCACTTCGACGACGGGCGGCTCGTAGGTCGCCGGTTGAGTATCCAGCGTCACGACGAAGTTGGACGGGAACACGCCGACGCGGCCCTGCCGCCTGCCCTGCCACCAGCCTTCCTCCACCTGCACACAAACAAATACATCATCAAGCTGATGCAATTCGCCCCTTGATTCGTTCCTTGTTCATTATCATTTGGATTTGACCAGGAGATTGAGGGCATAGTTTCTATAGTAAATAACTCGTTCATTAGTCATTAACTCGATCGCCAAGCTACAGCACTTTGAGGTGACTGACTGATGCTCTTTCTTTCCTTCGTTCTTGTAGTGTTCACCTCCGCATCTCGTCAGACCCAAGGATAGCACCTTATGGCGGTCTTATAAATTTGAAGTTCTGTGATCAATGCTCAAACTTGAAACATTTATATGAGAAGCACACACTGCAGCTCATTATTAGAGGAAACATATTAACGCATTTGCTGTCGTCTTCATACGCATAGCTTTCAACAGTGCTGCATCTTTTTTTTACAAGTCGCACATACACCGCAAAACCGCACATACGCGTTCAAGGCACTGGGTCAAGTCAGGAAAACAGAGATTTATAAATTAAGAGCCGTTGCGCTGTAGTGTGATCCGCAGGCTTATTGCCTAACGCACTCGCAATCGCAATAGTTTTTATTTTGACAGTCTGAAGGATACAAAATTAAAACAATTGTTCCACTTTGAAGTCGATTGCGATTGCGACATTGCGAGTGCGTTAGGCAATAGTGCGTCAGCTGGTCTCAAAATAAGTTTATTTCTGCTTGGTGTGGATTACCTCTCCGAGGACATCGAGAACGTCCCCGACGTTCAACGGGAGCTCGTCCGGGTTGGCGGGCTGGTAGCTGAACACCGCCCGGCACCGTCCCGTCACGCCGGTAGTGCTGCTTCTACACAAAAACAGATCTGTTCACATATTTGGTAAAGCTATTGAGTGTATCGATCGATAGATATAATTCTGTGCGACACGTTCGGTCAAAAGGTTAGGTTTTTTTTTTAATCTAACGTTTTGAAGCCGATCGCGATTGCGAGTGAGTTACGCGAAAGGCCTGCGGGTAATATTAGAGATTACAAATGACGACTAGTGTTGGAGGTTAAAATGGAGTCTATGGCATACCCTTACTAATAGCCTTTGGGCTATATGTATGTATAGCGCACGCTGTGTGGTACATTGAACAGTATATTTACAATCTTGCAAAAGTAAATGACTCATAAACAATCCATATTTAATCAATTACATTAAAACCACAGAAAGGAGTTTTCCTTTGTGTGTGAAGATAAGTGACCAAGTGTTCCAATTAAAACAAAACAAACGATTGCTCTTCTCTTTCTAGACCACTGTCATAAGATTTATAAGTTTCATAGCATAATGTTCAACATAAATCACAAATACATATTTTCTATTCAACAAGTTTTTAATTTAGTTATTGTTAACACAAACAAAGTTGTTTTAGAATGGAAATACAAGCTTGCGACAAACCTTGCATTCATCTTGTAGGTTTCTGTGTGGAGAACTGAAGTACTGAAACCCAGCATTCGAGACTCTACTTTAAGCTTTACTTTCAAAATCAACGTTTGAAAATAAAGTGATCAAATAATTATATCTGTGCCAGGCATTGAAAAAGATATATGTCACGGACACCGGAAACTTAGCTCCAATTTCACACGTACACCACATTTCCTATCGTTCTTTTAATTTTATAACACAACACAATTTTATAAACATAGATTCACAGTTCTCTTACCTATTACCAATAATTACGATTGACAAATTTCGAAAAATACTTTCTATATCACCAAGGGCCACGGAATAGACACTTGGTCGCAGACCGCTCGTCTTATCAACAGCCTTATCCGCACTGATAAGATACTGTGCAGGTTCATTATAAATACCGCTAATCAAAAAATTATCACGTTAAAATAGCACACCTATATGTAAACCTGGCGTATCTATAGTACAGTCAGCGTCATAAATAAGTGATTAAATGATTACTTTCGTTTTGTACCTAGTCGCTTTTACCTCTTGTTTGGTAACTTTACTAATATTATGAATGGGAACGTGTTTGTTTGTTTCGTAATTAACCGATAAACGTAAAATTTTAAGACGGGCATAAGGTAGTTTTTATCCTAGAAAACCCGATAGTAGATAGGTAGGATATCCTTGGATATAGCGAGAGTCGCGGACAAATGCTAATGTGAAATGCGTATTTAGTAAAATGATCACACCAGCGTAAACGATAAAGTATCTACATAGCTTAAAAGCTTAAAGTAAAAGAATAATATGGGGCTTTTTAAAAAGGGTATCATTAAATTTCTTCGAGACCGGCAACGCGTTGGTGACGCCTCCGGCGTTGCAAATGTCCATAGGCGGCGGTGCCGGCGGTGACCACTTACCATCAGGTGGGCTGTCTGCCTGTTTACCCGTCGATGGCAATAAAAAAAAGTGTAAAAATACAACTCGTAGTAAGTTTCAAAACTGATTACTACTGATTAGCCCAACGAATTTCCATGAAACTTCGTTAAGAACCACCACCGGATTACAACCTTTGGAGTAAAAAAAAACACATTGTAAACAGATGGGCCGTACTGCCGTAATACCAAAGAAGGCGAAGGTTATCAATAGAGTATAGAATGCTTTGACTACATTGTAGTAAGCCACCTTATTTGGTAATACATTACGGCAGCCTAGTCAAACAGACAGACAGGCATAGAGACATTTTAAACACAACTTCATCTCATCATTTCGTATTGTCAATTAAGAATATAACCAACTTATGGCGTTACCTATAAATATTTAGTAAGGCCACTGTTGATAGATGACTAAGTGAAACCAAATAGTCTCTTAAACCTTACTACAGCTTATTTGCGCGTACCTCTACAAGTACTTATTCTCAATGAACATACTGACTTTGGCAACCGGTTTGAAACGAACTGGTTTTAATAGACTAATAATAGAACATCAACAAATCCGTTCAATTCAATTCCATTCAATTCATTTATTGGTAAATTTAAGCATTTACAGGTCAGATTACATTATATGTACATTTATATAATTACAAAAAAGTTCAATATCAGTTAACATAGTTACAATTTAATTATTACAAATTATGTGATACAATTTACTAAAATTATCATTTTAGGAAAGCATTAGTCTCTTCAGTCAATTCGTTGCTTAATTAATACACAAAGTAAACAATTACTTTAACCACGCCCGACATAATTGAGACTTTCAGAAGTGATAACCACCATTTTCTTAATAGCCTCGGAAATCTTCGTTTCTCTATGACACACGAGTGACAAATACTGTCAGTTGCGAGCGCAAGCGTGATAGCGATAGCCAGCCAAAATTAAGAACATGGGAGTACTTTTGTTTAAACACAAATTAAAGGGTCTAGCAGGCTAAGGAAGGAGAAGTGGCCCATGTGACGAATATCAGATTTTTATAATGTCATTTGTTGGCTATCTCATAATATAGCAACACCCTAACTTTCAGCCCCCTATCTTGAACCGTCGGGTACCCCTTATCTTGCACAATCTCTGTTGTCCGAAATACACTTCGCATAACCGTTTTCGCACAATTACTTTCAGCCGAATGATACTATCGCATAATTATATATTTACCACAATTATTATGTCGCATAATATTCATTTGGCATAAATTTGAATAGCATACTACTACTATCGTCGACTTTTATACCGCTGAATTTTCTGTAGCACAATATGTCGCACGTTAAATCAAACAAAGAAATATCTCTAAATAGAAATACATTCGAGTTTTAACCCTAACTTTTGATAGTAGAGTTTTATATAAAACTGAATTTGGTTTTGAGTTAATCCTTTGTTTGATTAAACGTGCGATGTATTCCGCCGAATGTTATATCGCAGAATTTTCTGTAGCACAATATACATTCCGCCGAATTGAATATCGCAGAATTTTCTGTAGGACAATAGACATTCCGCTGAATTTATTGCGGCATAATTGTACGATAGCACAATATCCCAATGTATAACGAGTTGCAAAGTTGATGGTGTTAGGTTAAAACTACATCCCCACAGAACCGAATCGCTGCCAGAAAACTAGGTTAGGTTAGGTTGAAACTGCGTCCCGCACATAACCGAATCGCTGCCAGAAAATTAGGTTAGGTTAGGTTGAAACTGCGTCTGCGTCAGAAAAATGATGGGTTACGACAGTTAAAGAAAAACAGAGCTTGTAATTTTTGTTTTATATAATTAACATATTATACGTTTCGGCGAAACAATTATTCAACCGTAGGAGTATTGTTCTAATCAACATTATGCCAATGAAAATTGTGGGAAATGATTATTATGCCATAACAATTTCGGCGATACGATTATTCGGCCATAGGAGTATTGTTCTAATCAACATTATGCCAATGTATTATTCTGCCAAAGAAAATTGTGCGAAATGATAGTGTGCCAAGAAATTTAGGCAAAAAGCAATTGTGCGAAATGATGATTGTGCCAATGGTTGCTATGCGAAACGAAAATGTGCGAATAAATTTTGTGCAAGACATTAGTAACCCGTAAAGGTACAGCTACGGAAAAAATCACATAAACTGCTAGTAGTATTAGCTAGCTTAGTTTCTATATTATGAGATAGCCAACAAATGACATTATAAAAATCCGATATTCGTCACAGGGGCCACTTCTCCTTCCTTAGCCTGCTAGATAGACCCTTTAAAAACCATCCAGACATGGCTTTAATCTTATTTATGTGCGCGTCGGCGCGCTGGCCTAGTTGGTGGTGACCCTGCCTGCGAGGCTGGCGGTTCTGGGTTCAAGTCCCGGTAAGGGATATTTGTGTGATGAGCGCGGATGTTTGTTCCTGATTCATGGATGTATGTAAGTATGTAAGTATGTACGTATGTATGTATGTAGTTCTCTGTATAAGTGTTTATATCGTTGTCCCAAACCAAACTCTAGGCTTGTACGATGGGCGCTACCCATAGTACAAGCCTAGAGCTTAGTTTGGGACTAGGTCAATTGGTGTGATATTTTCCCCTGATATTTATTATTTATAATTAGCTTAATTATTATCTAACAACAAAGCTAACAATGTAACGTCTTATATTTACTAACAACTTGTTACGTTCCGTATGGTGCTCGCCGCTAGTCAATACATGATCTAATCCTACAACACATGTACCAACACTAATCATACTCGTTCGTAGTCGAATGACATCACTCGTGTTCATCTACCTATAAGTATGAGTAACAAAGCAACGAGTATGGAATAGGGAATACGCATGGATTTTAAAATATGAAAATACCGTAAAATACCAAAAATGAAATTAAAATTAAATCGGTCAACAAATACGGATGATAAAAGCATTTTAAACTGCTAATCAGATATCGATTAGACAGAGAGATCCGATATGCACTGTGACGTCATTTAACAGGTCGGCCATGTTGATAGAAACAAATCTTTGTTGCCTTATATCTTGGATATTTTTATAGCTACTCAAAAATGGTATTTTCTCAACTGTTTGTTACATGAATCAGCATTTATTGAAGCTGTGAAAACAGTCATTAATATTCCCCATTGCGAAAATCTCGTCCCAGTATGATAATGATATATTTTAATGTCCTAAAATGGGAGTAACTTTCACCTGATCGACTTTATAAACACGGAATTAAAATAAACAACAGCAAAACGGAACCAGTTGTGTGGGGTTACAAAATGTATAATGTGTGTCAGTGAACTAGAAATATAAGACTCGCACGGTAATTGTATCTAAACCAGTTCCCGAGTGCGTATACGCACCGCGCTTAGAACGGTGGGACCCGGCGGTGGTGGATCAACTAACTGTACGGTAAAGGCTTGAGACACATTGCTTGAACTCCATCAACATTAGTATTACATAATTATACAGGGTGTCCCAGAAACCGATGTCAACCCACCTAGGGCTGATAGAGCAGCTAAAAAGCTATCGATTTAACCCCTATGTATGTTTAGCGATTTTTACTAGTTTCGGAGATAAAGATCATTTTAATCTTAAATATTTTTTTTAGTAATTTCCCCTTATGTCCATGTCACGAAAAATCATTAATTTCATGTTTTATTTCATACGTTTTTCAGCGGTATCTTACATAATTAGAATGATTACGAATAGCGAAAAACGTATGAAATAAAACATGAAATTAATGATTTTTCGTGACATGGACATAAGGGAAAATTACAAAAATTCAGATTGAAATGATCAATATCTCCGAAACAAGTAAAAATCGCTGAACATACATAGGGGTTAAATCGATAGCTTTTTACCCGACTGCGTCGGAAGGAGGGTTATGTTTTTAGCTGCTCTATCAGCCCTAGGCGGGTTGACGTCGGTTTCTGGGACACCCTGTAAATACCTACAACGTAGGAATAATATTGGTCATGACGGCATTCATACATATTTGTTTTTAGGGGTTCATTTCCGAAGGCAGCCCAACGGGACCCTATTAATATGCCTACGCTGTCCGTCCGTCCTAACTTTATATATGTATCTTTCAAACTAGATAGCGGGTTGTTTTTTTCTAGAATAAGTATGTGTTATTACGGCGGATTTATTAACAAATGAAAAAAAAACTAAGTATTTTTGCTGTATCTTAAAAATGGTGAAACATACAAACGTCAAATGTGCTATGTTTAGGTATATAGTACAAACCCTGAAGAAAACCAACGAATACCAAAAAATGGTCAAGTGTGAGTTGGGCTCGCGTTGATTCGATTCGATCGAATTAAAATCGAAATATAATAATAGCTACCTGCACCGGTACGGAACCCTCGGTGCGCGAGTCCAACTCGTACTTAGCCGGACTTTTTGCCATTTTTTACACGACTACCCAAAAAAGGAGTGGATTCATTTTCGATTCCAAATGTTAAATTGTAAAGACGTCCGTCTAGTTTGACGACGCTGTTAGCCTACTCGTGGTTGGTAACGACTAATGACCCTGGCTAGAAAGCTACCGGTCCAGGGTTCGATTAACGGTAAGGGCAAATATGTGTGAGATGAGCACGAGTGTTTTGTTCCAGAGTCTTGGATGTTTTCGGTATAACTAAGTATATTTGCCTACAGAAGTCTGTGATGACAACTCGTTGGCCTAGTTGGTAGTGACCCTGCCTACGAAGCTAGCGGTCCTGGGTTGAAATCCCGGTAAGGGCAGATATTTGTGTAATGAGCGCGAATATTTGTTCCTGTGTCATGGATGTTTTCTATATATTTAAGTACATATTTCGCTATTTAAGTATTTATATCGTTATCTATTACCCATAGTACAAGCCTGGAGCTTAGTTTGGGACTAGGTCAATTGGTGTGACATTGTCCCCTGATATTTATTTATTTGATTTTTACATTGTTGTTTTTAGTACCTATAGTACAAGCCCAGAGCTTAGTTTGGGACTACGTAAGTTGATGGGACATTTCCTTTGATATTTACATTGTGGTTTAGTACCCATAGTATAGTTGAGGAAATATGAATTAGCCGTCTGTAAGGTATCCTACCGCAAACACTAAAAACGTTTGCCAGCTGTTTCATTTGCCATAATTTTCATTTCATATAATTTTCATTTTATTCTGCAGCCAATAACTTCTCAAAATGTTTAATGAGATATAGTTACAGAACCTGTAGGTTAGGTGTGGTTTATTTTATAACAATTCAGGAAAGTTAAACGGTTTCAGAGAAAAATGACTTTCGGACAAATGCAAATTATGGCAAATGAAACAGCTGCCAAACTTTTTTTAGTGTTTCAGATAGGTAACCCGTCTGTAATCTTCACTAAGATCTTTTTGTTAATCTTATACAAAAGGTAATCGCAAAACGGCCCTCGTTTTTCAAACATCAGGGTAGTGGTTTGAAAGGCTAAGGTTAATGTTAGGTCCGCGTCCGGTAAGTCTTGACGCAGAAAAAAAATATCGCAGTATACAAGCCTAGTTTACGTCTAGTTCAATTTTTTGAAATTGTCCAATAATATTTATTCGTAAATATCTTTGAAAATAGTCTACATATAAATCATAGACTGCACTGATATGTTGGTGTTGGAAATCCCCCATGTATACAACTAGTTATCATTCTAACCGTGTGTACCGTAGCGCTATATGCGTGTGAGAATCTTATAAGAGACTTGCCATAAATAGCCCATGCCCAAATATGGTAACCACGAGACACGTATGCTAAGTAGGTTTTAATCTTTAGCTTTACACTTACGCAATTGATCATGAACTTTACTCGAGAACCTGTTAATAAGATGTTACTTCATTATTGTATAAAGGCACACCTACTCATTTAAGGTAATGGAATTGAGGTCGTGGAACATCTTATTAATGATAACAATGAATTACTCGCCCCCGTAGTACTGCCCTGCTAATCCAATACGCAGTATCTCATATAAAACTCCTGTGGCAATATCAACCTTATTACTAACAGAAGAGAATTAAAACTGCTTTGGTTATTGAATTTGGAATACTGCTTATTAGCTTAGTAGGGCAGAGTAGCTGTCATATTGATTTAATAAATCGGTAGTAAATAAGTAAACAAATATCGGAGGACAATCTCGCACAAATTGATTTTGTCCCAAGCTAAGCTCTAGGCTTGTATATGTTACGAAGTTCTTATTACATTGGAATAAGGTGCATTGGGACATTTTTTTTTTGAAGATGTTGCGCTCTCCTATATTTTTACACTTCACTGTACTATGGGTACTAGGCAACGATAAACATACTTATATAGAGAAATTATATACTTAAATATATAGAAAACATCCTAGACTAAGAAACAAATACTCGCGCTCATATTTGGCCGCTCACACAAATATTTGGCCGGACCGGGAATCGAACCCGGGACCGCTAGCTTCGTAGGCGGGGTCGCTACCAACTAGGGTAACTACGTCGCTCGTCAATACAGTAAAAGGCGGAGCCACGAGAATTGATCAATAATAAAACATATGTCATCGAGCGACGTGTTTTTATTATATTTAGGTAGGTAAAGGGTGTCCCAGAAGTAAAGATACAGTTTTCATTGACAAATTGGTCAAAGAGAAACGTCCAAAAAAAGTTTAAACCAACACTCATGTCAAGAGTCAATGTTAAATCTTTCAAATAAGCCGGGAGTCGCGTACTTTTTCGCTTGTTTTCAATAATAAAGAGACCGGAACAAGAACTAATTGAGAAAAGAGTTTTTCAGTACTATCAAGTCACGGGAAAACGTATACGATACATAATTTTATTAAAGAGGAAGCTAGAAGAACCAGTAATAACAGTAATATAAATATGTTTAATGAAAATAAAACCGACATTTAAATATATTACTGGACGATAACGTACAGTTTCGACCGTTCAAAACATAAATAAGGTAAAAAACACGTTTGAGCAAGTTCCATTGACATCTGTTAGAGTTACAGCAGTAAAATTAAAGATATCAATATCTGGTGTAGTCAGGATGAGGGTTAATGATTCAGCCTTTAAAAAAATTGTTAAATTATCGGAGCAAGTTTATAAAAGGACAGGAGGAGCACGCTTAAACAGATTGTGATACAGTTTACGAAAAAACATAGAAAGTTCTCATTATTAATGTCTAGACCTGCAGTCTGTTGATACATGTTGTATTCCTGGCAAGCGATATTGTATTGCTTTAAGTTGAGGTTGATAGGTATAGTCATTATGTTAAAAAGCAAGCGGATAAACCCAAATCTTTCACTGCATTTTACAGTCGGTGGACTAGATTCGCTAAAACGGTAGCTTTGAGATCTGGAAAAGCTGTGATGAGACAGACAGCAAATAACCTTCAAAAAATTGGTAACAAAGTTGAAGTATGCGCCAATCGATATAGTTTATTCCATTTTAATAATACAAGGTTTATTATGAACCAATTAACCTTAATTGTATTGCATTCTTTATATTAATTATTTCTAACCTAATTTTATCTCTTTGCTTCTGGGACACCCCATTATATCTCTAGAAGGGGTTATTTATCCCTTCGAGTGGCAAGCAGATGCTGTCAAAAAACAATTAATACTTTATGACATTAACTGAAAATTCCAATTTAAACTAACTATAGTTTTCTTGCCGCTTGAAGGGTTAAACTACATTCAGTTTAAGTAATCCGTTCCGTCTAAGGAATAAATAAAGTAGCAAAATAAGAATTATTTAACACACACTGCAATCGTCGGAAAGCAACCATGCATTTTTAAGATTACTTTGAAAGTGCTGTGCAAAATAACTCGTGTAAGATCTCTTCTATGTCAAAAGTGTTGTTTTCAGCAGGTTTTTTATCAAAATCTCTTAGATCACTTGTTAACAATTAAGAATAAGTACTAAAGTAAGTATGGGAGAGGTCTTTGTCTTGTAACAGTGGACTAGCATAGGCTGATGATGTTAAATAAAGTAACAAAGTAAATTTGTTGTTTGTTTGTTACCCAACTTATACATTGTTATTCATACGGCTTAATTTAATCATTAACGACTGGAAGACATTTTTAATTTAGCTCAAAAATGTATGACAGTTATTTCAGATGCAAATTTTAAGGAAAGTACATTCTTCTGATGTCGCTTCGCACATTCGTCATAATTTCATAAATAACACTACAAACAATGTGCGTTAGAGTCAATAGTCCGCGCCACATGAGCGACACGTAATCTCTTCAAATTAATCTTGATTTTGTCACCCGCCGAGTAATTGTCTGGAGCAGAATGTAGCGGTCCTCGCCTCGCCTACGCGACTACCGAGTTTAAACTACTTAATTTATTGGCTTGACCATCCAACAATGAAGTTAACTCAGAACAATATACATCATAATGAAATAAAGTCATCGACGTAGGTATATGGGCTAGGTTGGTTAATACAAGAAGAGATTGGTACTTTTTGTACCTGTAGAGGAAAGTGGAACTTTCTAGTAGGGAAATTATGAGAATCGTTAATCCACCCACCCACCAGTCAGATTTTAGAAACTTAAATTTAAGGCAGTGTTACGTGGTTTATGACACGGTAGCTCTTGGTTTAATCCTTGTTATTATTATTCATGCGAAAGTTTGTTTTATAGCCTGAAAACGGACATAGGACATTTTTTTCCTATGTCCGTCTGGCGATAAACAACTTATGTACGCAATAACACATAAAGCAATTCTTTACTTTATTTTCCAATGGTTTGATTGCGATGTGATAACGGTATGCCATAAATTGAATTTCTTGGAAAGTCATGAGTACCTAGTACCTACGTACTTTAAGCAGAGTTTACTCTATGAAATGCATTCCTCCGACGGGAGTTTATGTAAACTAAATCGCGCGGAACTTCCACGTTTCTACAGGGCCAAGTAACGGCGACAGTAAAGCATTTGCGTTAAGCTACGCTTATGTTTATGTTTATGGGCAAGATGTTGGGTCATATCATGTTGCTCGACGCTCAATCCCTCTCGGTAACTAGATTTTGGGTTGGAACGTAACTTAACCTGAGTTCGAGGTCAAAAATGGCGACATCGACATCCTTTTCTTATCAGCAACCATCTAATTCACTTGACGGTTGCAGTCTTTGAGTATAAAGTAAATCCAACACATTGATGATTCAGACCAAAATTGACGCACAGAAGACACGGTACTTGCGTAAGATTAAATCCCAACTGAGGGATTGTCATTTGTAGAGCTTAATCGTTCAGTTTCTTACAGTTCTCTGATAAGGCTAAAGATAATCGTACCTTTGTGCAACTTTTACAAAAGTACCATCCCAGTTAGTTTAACCACTCAATTTACCGCGCGACGCTGTTTGCTTGTAAATACATATGCATGCAGTTTCAATTTGTGTAGCAGTGACAGCGACAGTAAGTCCCTCAAATAGCGCGACTGAGTTGAGCGTTGACAAAGTATTTTCGATTAGTACAAAGAGCTTACGTGGTTGTAAACTCTGCTCGCATATTTCTTACGTGTATAACATTTAAAAATACTGGCCTTCCTGTGCCATCGGAAATGCGTAGAAATCGTCTCTTGCCACCGCGACTTGTGACATGCGTCATACATTTCAAGCATTTGTTTGTTGCCACGTACCCTAAACACTGCCGCCTAACCTACTTCAAGCACACTGTTGTCTGTTTCATCTTTCATCTTCACCGACCTGGCACTGGGCTCCGTGACGACGGAGACGAAGTTGTCCGGGAACATGCCCCGGCGACCGCGCAGCTCGCCGCGCCACCAGCCGCCCGGCAACCGCTCCACGTCCCGGAGCACCTCGCCGGGCCGGATGGTCAGCTCGTCCGGCTCCGATGCCTCGTACGCGTAGTTCGCTATGCAGGACACTGTAGAATAGAAAGAAGAGATCAAGATAGTGACGGGAGCAGGCCCGTTTGTCCATTGGCAACGCTGGGCAAGTACCAGGAGCCCAGCGATCGATGTGGTCCCATTAGGTCCTACTCCTCTGTCATACTCATAAGGGGGCCCAGTATCCTTACTTACACTAGGGCCTTTAATAGGAAAAAGACGGCCCTGGGCAGGAGCCGAAACTCAAAACCGCGATGCAATTCCGCGTAAGATAAGCTGCAAATGAAAGTTGCCAAATTTCCCAGATTTATCTCATACGAAGCTTGGCAAAAGAGTTGGGTTTGGAAATCGCCACTTGGTCCATTTAAACAAAATCTACTGCTTGGTTTGGTGGTTGATCCAGACTTTAGACTATTTAAATTCCACCTGACATAGTACATATTATACATATAGTAACCACTTCGCAAATTGATCGTTATGTGACCAACGTAAGTTTAGTAGGTATTTTGGTTTTGGTTTGACCTCATCTACTTATGACGAAATATTACAAAAACTAGAAACACGCAGTAAATAGGGATTAAGAGCACTCTGAAAGCGTAATAGAGTATCGACTCTACCGACATACACAATAGATTACAAATGCACTAAAAGAAAAATGGCGTAGTTAGGTCATTCAGTCTTTTATGAAGCTTCAACTCGGGTGCGGTAGTAACATATCTACTTCGTGTTTATATGTAATATCATTACCAAAACAAAACCGAAACACTATAATCGCAGATCTTAAAGGCCCACGACCAAGAATTTCGTACATTGACCTTTACTGATAGGCAGGGCAGGGCAGGGCCCGTACTTTTCATGCCGTTGACGCAAAAATGACGTCACGCTACATAGAGTATGATTCCAAATGGTTTTATTGTAATTATTAACCATTAGTTGTCAATCATTTAATCATGTAAAAATGAGAAAATGAGTTAAGTAATCTAACGACGCGTAGATAAATAAACACCTGCTTCATTACCTAAAACGTAAATGAAATTATTCGATTGAGAAGTAGTGGCAGAAATCATCGAGTAAAATTATCATTAAAAAAACCGTTTTATTATGATTAAATAGCCATAAATACAACTATGGCATTGACATTCATAAAAGAAAATTGTCTCAATTTGCCATTTTGAGTAATGACTCAAAATGGCAAATTGAGACAATTTTCACCATTCATTAATGGTGAAAAAAAATATGATTTGGATTAAGCTGTAAATAACTATAATAATTTTAATGCTTAAAATTTAACATTTTTTTATTTGTTCACCAAAAAGCTGAGCACCCTGTGTGTAAAATTTCGTCATTTTGACGTCATCGGCATCAAAAGTACGACCCCTGCTGGTAGGGCACCGTATTAGGTAGGTACTGTACTAAAGGGAAAAGGTTTGCAATCCATGATGCCGGATGATGGTCAATGTCGCTGTTCAACCGCGATAGCAATATAATTGTGCGCGAGTTACTGAGATCACATAGACAAGTAATAGTGAGTCAATGTAAGCGAATCTTTGTGTACGGTGTCCGCGCTTTAGCAGTGTGACGTTGAAACACTGTTTTGAGTTAGGGGTTAGAATCATCATTATCATTCAACTATGCAAAGGTGCTAGAGAGAAGTTGATGTGGTACTTGACTGAAAGTGGAGCCTGTGGTCACACTGGTCACTGACGTCACTGTTTATCAGATCGTTTGTCTTTCTTTCACATCAAGCGGGAGGAATAGATTTGCTTAACTTTTATACACAATAGAATTCAAAACAATAGGTACCGTAAAATGGGGTTAGTTTGATTAATTATAAAAATAAATCTTCTGTAACTCCCATTGAATCGTAAAATAAATTATTAAAAATATTGTATTGGCGACTACTCATTTGGAGTAACTTAAAGTAACTAGAGGCAGACTACGGCGGACGGCATAGCAGGAAAAAAAAATTACGCAGCTTAAAATCTCGATTCTTAAAATGGGGCTATTTTGATTATCCTTGTGTTTACATCAAAATATCAAAGTCACCCCTGAAGCATGTCAAAAAATAGTGGTTTTTTGTTTTGAAGGTTTTAACTCCAATTTGTCTGAGAATACTTAAACTACTGATATTTTGTGCTCGCATATGAAACATATGAAAGTAATGTCGCGAAAGAGCTAAATAAAAACTAAGACATTGCACACAATCGATGATTCAAAAAATTATCAAAGTCACCTCGCGTTTCCAAAGTCACCCCATTTTACGGTACCGTAAAACTGGGTGAGTAGGGACACAACCTAAAATAAGTCGTAACTTGTTACAAATAAGAACAAGTATTAAATGGATAATAGCATTACATGTATTGGAATGCAATAAATATATTGAGTATTGAATATTTAAATAATTTCAGTCTTAGAATTAGTATCATATGCTTAATTTTAGGTTGTGTCCCTACTCACTCCTTAATCCCAACTCACCCCGTTTTACAGTACTTATTTTATTAAAGTACCTATGTTAATAATTTAAGCAAACTTTGCACATACTGTACAGTTTTTCCTGTCCTAATAACTTGTCACAGATTATTAAGTAAAAAAAATGAAAAGTTTGAAACATGCAAGTACCAAAACAATTTCCTGAAGAGTTACGAGTAGTTTCAAAGCAAAGTCAAAGTCAAAGTTAGTTATTCGTAAACATAGGTAAAACTGGTCACAGTGGTAGAGAGAAATACTTTTATCACTATGTTTTGCCAAATGGCGTACGAAAATCAGTAAAATTTGGGCATGAATCACATAAACAAAATGTTAAAAATAATTTATTGTAATTTATATGAATAGGTATTACATTTAAAATTTTACAACATAAATATTACAAAAAAGCATATTGATCAATTTGCTGAGATCTTATGATATTATTAGTAAACACCGACGACAGTAAATAGTCACCCATTGATAACATTTTGTAACAAATTGCAAATACAATATAGATAAGTTGTTGTTCTAGGTAGATGGTAAATGGGTCACCAGATTAAAGAAGAAATGGCCAAGTCAGGCAGGCAGATGGGTCATTGCACAAGGCCAGTATGGCCAAAGCATACCAATATAAAGTGGTAGCCTAGGTAAGAGAAGTGGTGTGTTGGCTGACTACTTGCTTGATGATCAGTGGGTTTGGTTACGTTACTGGGGAAGTTCTGGATGGGACAAATGCAGGCCCAAACAGCTTGGTGTGAGAGAGGGGAGAAAGATGCTGCTAAAAATGCTAAAGGGTCTTTCAGAATTTCATTATTTTTGTTTTTTAAATATGAATTTTTAACATTAATTGAGTGAAACTATCTTTTTCTATAAGATAATAACAATGACACAGTTACTGCACTACCTCGCAAGCAAGTCAACAAATACTGTTACACATAATCTCTAGATCTAAAGCAGTTTTCTAAATGCAGTTACATGTATATTGTAATTTATATGAATGTTTTATTAAATTACTGAATGAAATTAATGTACCTACCTATTAACAACATAAAGATATCTATAAAAAGTAGAGTAAAGGGAAAAGTACCAATTGCAGTACTGCCCTGCTAATCCAATATGCAGTATCTCATATAAAACTCCTGTAGCAATATCAACCTTATTACTGACAGAAGAGAACTAAAACTGCTTTGGTTATTAAATTTGGGATACTGCTCATTAGCTTAGTAGGACAGAGTAGGACTTTGTCAGAGTTGCTACCACCATCTTATCTTTTATCCTACTGCTAAGCAGCAGTATTAACATTGTTGTGTTCCAGTGTGGGGATAAGACAACATGTGAAATCACTAGCATAAAGGCTTTCCCTCTTATTCCTCAGGATCGGCATAGCATTTGCAGTCTTAGGCTGCTCCCCCAAAGGTTGGTATGCATGCAGCAGAACGCAGGTTTGGTGTTAATTCTGTTTTGATTGGTGGTTGCCTAGCAAACCTTACCGAATCCATGTTTTGCTGCATGCATACCAACCCGCAGGGAAGCAACCTTGGGCTTTAGATTGCAAATACATCCAACTATCTAAATCAGAGGTCCCCAAACTTTTTAGTCTCATAGAACACTCAGTAATTTTTTCGGTTTTGGATAGACCCTTGATTATCTAATATCAAATAATTTTCAATAAAGTTGAGGATCCATCGGGCTAAAAATTAACAAAGTCTACAATTAAAAAGTAGCTTGAAAGATATTATTTACAAAAATAAAAACTTACACGCACAGATAAAATAACATTATTTATGTATGTAAATATATTTATTAGAAAGTATTACATAAGTACATAGGTGCCTACTATCTGTGTATGTTTATTGATTATTCCATTAATGGAAAGCCAAAATTAAAGTCAGGTCCTGCTTAAATGGGATCCACTATCGGGGACCCCCATTTTTATGTCATGGACCCCATTTTTTATTCCCGCTCACATGCTCCCCTCGCAGGTCGTTGTTGACCCTTGGGGGTCGCTATAGACCACTTTGGGAATCACTGACCTAAATCCTACTATCTGGTGTGTTGCATGCTAATTTGCCTTTATTTATTTTATTTATTATTTAGTAAGGCACAAAACATTTGGTTTTTATCGTAGGATATGTGAAAATCATGTATTTTCATATCAATTTATGAGTCACAAGGCGATCTGCAGTGCCAGTGAATGTAATAGGCCTATTTATACTGGGCAATCAGACAGATCCCTGGGTTAAGCAATAGATAATCAATTGTGTTCACCTAGTAGCCAAACATAGTATTTTTTTGCAACAAAGTATGTTCAAATTAGATTCCTGTGGTTTTGACAAAATATATAAATTTGAAAACCAATACCCTACCAGGGTGGTTTAGAAAAAAGGTGTACTAAAGGACTACAATTTAAAAACAATATCTTTAGTCAGGTGAATCACGAAAACTAACCATACTGCTATAAGACATATGGTGGTCTCAGACAAAACCACTGTAACAAGTGGTCATATCTTTTAATCCTCTGCTAGTTTAACCTAATAGTCCCATGTCCAACTGCCTAGCTTGACAACCTGTTCTATTCCCAAATCACACAACGCATGTGGCTCTATGCTGCTCCACTCAATGCAATTCCTTGTACTGTTATTCATAAAAATAATGCCCAAAACCAACAGTTAAATTTTCCAGTTTAAATTACATTGTTTCAGTAAAAAATAGGCTTGCTAAACATACACATAAGAACATTTATACTCATTTATTAGTAACATTGGTGTTCATATGCTAATTCTAAGGTGCGACAGTCGTTTTGTTTATTAGAATTCTACATACACATGACATCACAATGCCAAGAAGTGTGACTCATTCCACACAGCTCAAGAACTGACTTACATACTTAATCAAACTAATATCGAGATTAAATATAACCGAATCAAACACTCCCAAATACGTCCACCACTCATATGATAAGATAAAAAACCCTGAAACTGTATTTTATAATGATACCCAGAACCCAGAAAGTACATACACTTGCTAAACTTTTGGTTAGTTATCCCACCAGAATAATTGTGCATGTGCATCAAGAAATAAGTTAGGGCAAACTACGTCAGCTGAATTCATGTCGCGTACGGTACAGTTACTCGATTCATACACAAACAAGCCTAATAGTAAAGTAACTTACCCTTTTGATTTCCATTAGTCTCCATTGCTTTTATAAATAAATATCACATGTTCACTACACATACACTAAAGACACTCACTGATTTTTAATATCTATTTTACGCCACAACCAACAGCCAATACAACACGAGCTAAATTAAAATAAGGGCAAGCGAGCGCGAGAACGAGAAGAAACTCGACAATTCGACATGTTTTTTTTTTAATCACGTCAGTCAGGTACTTCCACAGACGCCGTAAACCATACCAGACTAATCAAAATGGATTATCATTCGCAATGTAAGTTTAGTTCAACATCCTAAATACTCATTTGTAATTTATCAATACCTGCCAATATATTTATACAAATTATTAAAGTTGCATATATATAAAAAAATACACAAGTATTGCACACTCGCTTGTTTTGTGCTTCACGGATTGTGACGTATTTGTCTACTGCTTACTTCAAGCGGTTGTTGGCGTTACGTACACCTAGTAGGTACTAGAATTTCGTGACACGAAAAGAAATGAGATATTAATTTATTTAACTGTAAAGAAGCTGAGAAATTCAAATTTAGGGCTTGCAACTCCGGGGTAATAGGATTGAGAGGTCTTGATATTTGATTTTCCACCAGTTCTATAAAAGTCTATATAAGAATCATTAATGTGCAGTCGGCAGAAGTCAATAGAAGTCTTTATTTCTTTGGGAATTATTCAATTTGCCAGGATTAAATTAAAACGTCTGTGCAATTAACTACTCTATGCCGTGACGTGAAGCTGGAACAAACAAACATTTGTAATAGTAATCCTTCGTCATAACCCTTAAAACCAGCTTTGGACTTGCATTTCCTATTTTTAGCAAGTATAAGGTTAAATTGAAATAATCGTGAGCTATAATATGTATGTTTACATGGATTTAGTTAAGTTCAAAATGTCTTCAAAAACTCGATGACGTATCGTAACTTAGCTAAACATACCACGGGCACGTTTTATAAAGCTACAAGTTACAATTTTACAGGTGTAAACTGGCAACACTGCTCAAATGGCTGGTCGTCATTGGTCGAGGTTGTGTCAAATGGAAACTTGTAACCTGTAAATTGTATTTTGTAGCTTTATAAAACAGGCCCCAGTTAGGTCAAATAGGATGTATATGTTTTGAACTTTGTATTATATTAAATTAACTCTATGTGACTATATGCAACTTTAAAGTAAATCAATTTCGTATTCTGTGATGTGAGATACTTTTCTATTCCTCGTAAAAATATCATAATGAGCGTGCCGCACAGGTACGATTCGCCGTATGGTGGCATTAGATAATCCTGGAATTAAATGGCACCTCGTTGTTAAGGGTTCTAAATGATAAGTATTGTTCCTGCAAATGTGCAACGGAACTTAAAGTATCTATATTATTTGGCTTAATTTGCTTCCACCTATTAAAAACACGACAATAAATCAAAGATTGTGTTTGATTTAAATCTTTTTCCTCAAAAATGTACAGTACCATTGACTACCGATATTTTTCCATTGAGATCGAAAGGCTTTGAGGAAATTTCCCTTATAAAAAACGTCGTATTTGAAACAAACAATAACAAAGTCTAACAAGCAGTAAAATTTGAATTGACAAGCGTAAGGCAACATTACCATGTGAAAATCGATTTATTTTTAAATTTGTCATGAGATTCCGGTATTTCCGGTAGACCTATACAGGGTGGAAAGTTCGAATGCCACATGGAAGGCTACTACCTTCAATATTGGAAATAGCACATTCTGTGTAAAGGAGATTTTCCTTTATTTTTAAAATCTATAAACTCTGCACTAATGGGTTTTTGAAAAATCGTCTGTCTCAACCGGGACTCGAACCGGCCGGTGCAATGCGGTAAAATAACATGCCGTATTTTATACTTTGTTTTCACCCGTCACAGAAATGTACCGCAGCTACCTTAAATATTGGAAATAGCAAATTTTACGCTATGGAGACTCACTTTTATTTTAGAAAATAATAAATACTGCACTTATGGATTTTTGAAAAATAGCCTTACTTAACCAGGAATCGATTTTTTTTAAATGTTTAGATAATGACAATTCGCAATACAAGTAATTCTTAATTTTCAAGGTCTTTATTTAATTCATGGTATGCATTGTAAACTATCGCTATGAAAGACCCTTTCGATTTTCATCTTAAAATACGGCATGTTATTTCTGTCATATTTGACCTGTTCGATTCCCGGTTAAGTCAGGCTATTTTTCAAAAATCCGTAAAGGCAGTATTTATTATTTTCTAAAATAAAAGTAAGTATCCATAGCGTAAAATTTGCTATTTCCAATATTTAAGGTAGCTGCGGTACATTTTCCGTGACGGGTGAAAGCAAAGTTAAATCGTAATTGCTAGTATTCATGGCCTTCCGTTATTTTGATTGTGTTTGTTATTTAGAGATAAATGAACCATATCGGTAACCCTTTCGATCTGCATCATAAAATACGGCATGTTATTTTATCGCATTTCATCGACCGGTTTGAGTCCCGGTTGAGACAGATGATTTTTCAAAAATCCATAAATGCAGAGTATATAGTTTTTAAAAATAAAGGAAAGTCTCCTTTACACAGAATGTGATATTTCCAATATTTAAGGCAGTTGCCTTCCATGTGGCATTCGAACTTTCCACCCTGTAATAGCTTCATAGTTTGACAAAAAACCATGAGTCTACTACATACTTTTATAGAACTGGTGGAAAATTAAGTATCAAGACCTTTAAATCCTATTACCCTGTAGTTGCAAGCCCTAAATTTGAATTTCCCTTTTTGTCATGAGATTCTGGTAGACCTTTATAGGGGTGATAGACGGCGAGTAAGTACGCCGTACTTGAGCATTTTCACGAAAATGTGTACCCAATTAAGGTCTGAAATTAAGGAACTTTAACTTTGTCCGTTTTGGCGGCCGTCAATGGATAGCTAATTTTCGTCACAAAACTGACAAAGTTAAAGTTCCTTCATTTCAGTCCTTAATTGGGTACACTTTTTCGTGAAATGCCCAAGTACGGCATAAATACGCCTAACTTACTCGCCCGTCTATCACCCCTTTAACCCCTTTACTTGAGGCCCTACCTACTTTGAAAATCGTAGTTCGATATTACGTTAGCTCTATCCCTGTCATCATCATTCGAGACTAAATCAAGAGAAAGGGATGGAGCTGACGTAACTTCGAACTTTGATTTTTAAAGTAGGGCCTCTGTTTCCTCTCAAGTTTCAGGGTGCCTATTAGAGGTATGTATGAATGAAAAAATAATGTATGTATACTGAGGCCCTACTTTGAAATTCGAAGTTCGAAGTTACGTTAGCTCCATCCCTTTCTCTCGATCTAATCTTAAATGACGAGTGACAGGGATGGAGCTAACGTAACTTCGAACTTCGATTTTCAAAGTAGGGCCTCTGATGTCGTACCCCGTTGCTGGAGGGTTGTTATTCGTCAATGTAGCAAACATCTCTTCTTCTAGTATCATACTAACTAATCTAGGTATTAACTCTCATAAAAAATCATAATACGGGCGTTTCTTTAAAAGTTTGTACCTAGTTAAGGACTAAAATTAAGAAACGTTCCGCTTATAAAAATAATAATTGTTATAAGACAAAATGGTGGTATCTCAGACAAAACTCCTGTAGCAAGTGCAAGCATATTACTAACGGTGAGGATTGAATCTACTTCATTTATGAATTTGAGATACTGCTAATGGGCGTCGAGAGGTAGTATATAAATGTACGAATAATTTTCGAACCTCAGTGGAAAAGTTAATGTTTCTTAATTTTAATCCTTAACTAGATACAAACTTTTAAGAAACGCCCATACACGGGTGGTATGCAAGCATCGGGAGACCTGTCTAGCAGTTTTCTTTTGCCTGAACTACTGCGAATAATCCATAACTATACAGAGGCCCTACTTTGAAAATCTAAGTTCAAAGTTATGTTAGCTTCATCTCTTTTTCTCGATTTAGTGTAATGAAAAGTGCAGGGATGGAGCTGACATAACTTCAAACATTGATTTTCAAAGAAAGGCCTCAGTTTCGTACTGATATGAGCGCAGGCAAGACGTAGCATGTTTAGTGGTGGCCTAACCTCGGACCTTCAGATACTCGGTGCATACATAATAGTAAGTAAAAAGGAGAAAAAAATTATCGTTTTATTAATAACAATAATGAATCAAACTACATTTAAATTAAATTATTTTTTACAAACCTACCTATTGCAGATACCAGTAATCTTTACAAACAATTTTTCTAAATATTATTTAGTAAAGATTTGATGATTTTGAACCAATAAGCATAGGAGTATATTATTCTTTAAGTAATGATCCCGCAGATTCTGGGGGGATTCCTAGTTCTTCATCTGTGTAAGTACTGGGATCAACGTACGGAAATTCACCCTGAAATAAAAAATGGTTAAATTCACATTCAAATGGTTTATAACGCTTTAACGCTGATGGCAGATTGCAACTGAACAAAAAAAAACAATAGGCAACATCTCGGCCTTATCTCTTAGCAAGGGAGTGTGGTTGTGAGATTTTCTTTTGGCACTCTTTGGTCAAAAACACTTTCAAATACAAATTGTATTTCAGTTTAAGTTAAATAAAATTTAGCAGTTTGATGCCACCTTGTACCTAGGGTAATCTCTCTTGCTCTCCCCCAGGGCTAACAAAGAGTTACTAAGAAAAAAACCTGTAATAAATTGACATGTAAGTACTATGAAGGATGTTTATTATTTACAGCAATGTATAAAATAAATATACATTTATGAATTAGTATTTTTATATTTGTTTCCAGAAATGTTAGAAATGCATTTTTGTTTCCTTATCCAGGGTTCCAACATGTTGGGAACTGCTTTTGAAACAAATGGCAAATGTTCTGTTAAGGTGTGCAGCTGGCATTCATAGGTCTTATTTGGAAAAAATGCACATGTTTATGGATGGATTTGGACGTAGAGGTTACAATCAATGAAAACATTGAAATTGCAAATTTTAGTTAAATTAGCTTCTCAATATATCTCATCTGGTTAGAAAGTTAAAAGTGCATTTTTAACAAATCAATGCCATGAATTAAGTCTGAAATAAAATTCTTTTTGTAACAAGTTTCCTTACATAAACATGTTCAGGCTCCGTTAACATGTGCCAGAAGATCCACCACCAGGCAAAAGCACCGATTGCGGTTGCAGTCATTTCCACTTTTTTTGAAGGCAAAGGTGGAGGAACTCGGTATGACCAAGATCTGAAAAACATTTTTTTTATATGTCATTGATAATATCACAGGCATAACAATTATTGGTATCTTTGACCCAAACATAATGTAAAGCTGCACTCATCACACCCATTACATTTTTTAATAATTTGCTATGTTGCAAGCTTTTACTATCACTACATAGTATAAAACAAAGTCGCTTCCTGCTGTCTGTCTGTCCCTATGTATGTTTAGATCTTTAAAACTGCGCAATGGATTTTGATGTGGTTTTTTTTAATAGATAGAGTGATTCATGAGGAAGGTTTTTATGTTTAATAAGTTTTAGATTATGTACGGGTATTACAGAAAACTGGCATAAACCGAAGCGAAGCGAGGGCGGGTCACTAGTTAATAATAAACAGAAGGCTAACCCTTGCAGGGTTTATGTTGTAGCTACCTACAGTGTTTCTATGAGAATTTATGTTCAACATAAATTAATAAATGAATATGATCATGACAATTAAATACCTATCTAGAACAGGGTTTTGGTGATGGTTAAGGTACCCAAGGCGAATTCTTTGACAAGTAGTGACATAACAATACTCTACTCACCCATGTCCAGAATTCCTTTTTTGTTGCTTGGCGTTTTTAGCACCGTTCCTAACGCTATGCATCAATAGTGCCCGCGAAATAAGTGTTTTGGTTAACATTTTTGTTGATAATTTATCTCGCCAATTTCCTTATTTTTGGTCAAAAATCAATCACAACGAGCTACCTCGGCTAGAACCGACTTAGCCCACAGATTAAAAATAAAATAAAATGTAATACGCTGTCCGCAGAATGTTGCGATTGAATGACATTAATGTCAAACGAAGTTAAATATCAAGTACCAACCCAACATGACAAAAACATCTTTGCTTGGGCCAAAGTGTATTTTATGGGCGTTTCACTAAAAAGTGTACCAAATTAAGGAACTTTAACTTTGTCAGTTTTGTGACAAAAATTAGCTATACATTAACGGCCGCACTGTATGGCTAATTTTCGTCACAAAACTGACAAAGTTAAAGTTCATTAATTTCAGTCTTTAATTGGGTACACTTTTTAGTGAAAACGCCCTTATACTTACTTCCCGGCCTTGGCCGTAAAGAAATCGTGAAGGAGATTGGATGCTGGTGAAGAGTAAATGTTTAACTTGGCGTCTTCTTTTTGAATAATAATACGAATATATCCAAGGATATTAATATCGCGTTAAAAACATTAAGCTGATTTTCCTATTTTTCGGGTTCCAACACCTGCCTTCTCAGACGAAAGGAGTTTTATTTTGCACTTTTGCAGTTTGCTTTTTGATTCACTTATTAAAAATAATAAAGTATATTCATATAGGAAATGTATTAGTGGTTGTAGGACCTTCTACGGGCCTGTCCGGATCGCTACCATCTTATCCTGTAACCTACCACCAGCAGCAGTGTTCGCATTATTGTGTTCCGCGGTAGGGATAAGAAAAGCCACTGAAATTACTAGCCTTGAAGCATTCCAGCTAATCTGGGATTTTAAAATTGTAGTCTTGAGATTACAATTGTTTATTGGGTCCGGTTTATTGCCCGGCAAGTGTTCCCTTTGGGAGTGTACATTTTGCAGAAAGTGCACATTTCGGGAAAGTGAGCTTTACAAGCCTAACCCATCACAGGCCACCTAATGGAAAATGGAATCTAGGACCCAATAAACAATTGCATTCTCAAGACTACAATTTTAAAATCCCAGATTAGCTGGAATGCTTCCATACTAGTAATTTCACTGGCTTATCTTATCCCCACCGCGGCTACACAACAATGCGAACACTACTGCTTGGTGGTAGGTTATAGGATAAGATGGTAGCGATCCGGACAGGCCCGTAGAAGGTCCTACCACCACTAATACATTACCTATATGAATATACCTTATTATTTTTAATAAGTGACTCAAAAAGCAAACTGTAAAAGTGCAAAACTTAAGTCTTGAGCATTTTCAATTCTATTTAAAATAAGGAATTTAAAAATAAACGAGATTCAGGTACATGATTATTATTATTTAACTACTGACTACAGTAACTGTATCTACTTGATACCATGATATTAAATAGGTCACATTTTGGTAACCCCTTGAATGCTAAGGCATCCATGCTGAAAATTTTGATACCTTTTTGTATTTTATTTAAGCTTATTCTTTTGGACTACAACTTAGTATTTTATTCACCTCCCACATACAAAGGGTTAACCATAATCTTATTCTATATACAATTGTTAATCTAATACTAAGTTTATTTCTTTTGACTTTGACATCAAGGTTTTCCTGTACTCTTTTCTATAACTGCATTGTCATCATACGGTATGTTATCCAACTTGATAGTGTCATCTGTTATTCTTGCCTCTGAAATGAAAAGATAATATAATGAGTTTGACCAATACACATTATCCCTTTTGAAACCTTAAAAATGTTATTAGCTCCAAAATAAGCAAAACCTAGTTTTGAAATTAGTTCTTTATGTGAATCAAAAAAAATTATATTGATCATTAGGTAAGTAAAAATAAAATTAAAGTGAGATTGCATTGAATGACTTTTCATACAATCAACATTATCTAATCTAATACCTTGTAGTTAAATTGACATTAATTTTAGGTAACTTTAGTTATGTCAGTAACAAACATTAATTATACTGCTATAAACAATTAGTGGTCTCTCAGACAAAACTCCTGTAGCATATTTGTAATGGATGAGGATTATATCTTTATCTATCATTTAATTGAGAGCCCGTCCTTTGGTTTATGAGGGCACTCTATAAATGTATGACTAATTTTCATAACTGAGGTCCTTAACTAGGTACATTTTTTTTTAAAACCACTGAGAATAAACAAAGCTTAAATAATTGGAAATTGTAGAAAACACTGTTGCTAACTTGCTATACAGTACAACCAATGGTATTGATAGTAGGTAGGTACTTGGTAGTCTATCGCTGTCACACTTTCTAGTATCTGTCAGTATTTTTGCTATTCCAGAGTGTGAAAACATACTTTTTCGGAAAAAAACATGTGCTTGCTTACCAAAAACCCCAGGTTTCACCTCTTTTGCTTGTATTACTTGAGTCCTTAATTCTTTCTCAACATCATGCCCAAATGCAAGCATCTGAAAATAAGACAGTAATCAGGGTCTTTAAAAACTGCTTGAAGGGGGTCCAGTGGCATGCTCCTGAATATTTGATAGAAGATCTTAATTAAGGCTGGTTTACTGTGTACCTATGCATATTTATCTTTATGAATGGAAGATTTGTAATATCACCATCACATACCTATCACATAGTACAATGAAAACTCTTTTACCACTGTATTCTCTTGCTTTTTTTGCTTACCTCTTTTTATATAACTGTACTTACTGCTTTTACTGCATCATCGTTTTGAACATTTTTATTTTTCCTAAATTCTTCATTTATTTTTAACCTAGCAGCAGTTAGCGCCTTCTCGTCGCCATGAAATATCTTAAGCCTGGTTCTGTGAAGTTTTTTAAAACATTCCAAAACCTGAAATCAATTATTAACATACATTTTACGAATTTTAATATGTGGCCTATTTAGGGCACTGTCGACACAAGTTGTAGTAGTCCTTGCAGTAAAAGAATTACAATAAAAATATCAGTGTACATAAAACGTGCTGTAATGTACTGTTTGTTTTACTCTGATGGAATTATAAATAAACACGTGAAATTTAAGCTCAGTATTTAAACCGAAGCCAATTTCTTTTACTTAAAGATAAGTTATTTATCATACTCACGTTACTTCTCAGTTTACTCATTTTGATATGAGTGCAATTTCATAAATACGCCTTTCGTTTGAGCAGAAAATTATATTTATAGCAAGTACTTTCGTAATTTTCGTAGATAGATAGGTAGGTTGACAATTGATTGTTGTCATCGTGAATTTGACATAACCGGGCCGTGTTTTTCTAAAAGAAGCACAATATTTATTCTAGGGTTCCGTACGGGAGGACTTGTCGCATTATTGCTTTTGGTTGCTTTATATACGAAGTGAAGTAAATTGGTCAACTACAACCAAGGTAGGTATGACGTGTATTATTTATTTACGTTGTCGCCACATCTGGGCTACCGAAAGAAAGAGACTTCAACACGAATATTCGCTGAATCCCCCAGATGTGGTTGCAGCTTTATAATAATACATTATTTACTTTATATGTTCTGGGGCTTACAATTTACATAAATATTCTCAAGACAGGTGTCATGTCGAATGGTCATGAAAATGTCTTCAACGATTTTCCTTATTCAAACTGTGGCTTTTATGGTAAGTAAAAACTAAGTTAAAAATATTTAGTTATAAAAGAAAACATTACAAAAAAAACGCACACACCACACACGACGACGACGCAGTTAGCCTAGTTGGTAATTGGTAATGAAATGACCCAGCCCACGAAGCTAGCCGTCCCGGGTTCAATTCCCGGTCAGCGCAAATATTTATGTGGCGAGCGTTTCTATGTATTTAAGTATTTATTTCTCTATATAAAAGGGGTATTACATTATCCTAAATTTAGTTGTCCTAACTGGCTTGCAAGGGAGGGATAGTTAGGAAGCTCCTGATCACACTACACTAAATTTAGTCACTAAATGTTATTACACCTTCCTAACTCCTTTCCTAACTAGGATGTTAACTCAGTTAGGACGGTAGAAGCCGCCCTTACTTCCTAGTTAGGACACTAGTTAGGATGTACACTTGCTAAATGTTATTACACCTTCCTAACTCCTTTCCTAACTAGGATGCTAACTCAGTTAGGACGGCAGAAGCCATCCTTGCTTCCTAATTACGACACTAGTTAGGATGCGCACTTGCTAAATGTTATTACACCTTCCTAACTCCTTTCCTAACTGTCATCCTTATCAGTTAGGATGCTAAATTTAGGATAATGTAATAAGCGCTTAAGTATGTTTATCGTTGCCTGTGGCCCGTTTCACGAAGCTACAAGTTACAAAATACAAGCGGAGCTCTCTTTCTAGAAAAAGGAGTTAGAAAGAGACTTCCGCTTGTAATTTGTAACTTGTGGCTTCGTGAAACGGGGCTCTGGTATACATAGTACAAGCCTACAGCTTAGTTTGGGACTAGGTTATTTGTGTGACATTGTCCCCCGATATTTATTTATTTAAAAGACGTGGGCATGTCATTGGTGGGCACATGCATTTTGTCCTTGCGACAGTAAAACAGAGTCTGGCTCAACATTATGTGAGGTGTAGGAGAACACTGTTTTTTGTACGCATTGCTTTGCGAGTTTAAGCCCCGCACAGAACTATATCGAGATAGAAGGAAAGAGTTCGTCGATTTATATGAGAACCGAGCGTGTAACATTTTGTGTAGGTACTTTGACGTCACGCGAGTCTTTTAGTGATGTGCACAACTAAAACAGAATCGTTTCATCGATCGCAACGGAATAGCAATGCAATGGAACATCTATAATCGGATGAGCTGTACTGATTATTCGCCGGTACTTTGATGTTGATGGGCCAGTAAATGTATCTTTGTGAAAATGTATAGAACAAATTCGGCTGTGTTTTGTAGGAAGCCAGTTTTTGCGACCCATTGCTTCTATCCATCTATTTTTTATAAGAGGATCTTTCGGAAAACTGAAACTAAATTGCAATATAGTAACTATATTTTATTATCATTATTATCATTTTTGCAATAATATTTAATTTTGACTACCCACTACTTCATCATTTTTTTTTATCACTCATCATACGGCTACATAATAGTAGGTCTAAATAAGCTTTTGTTGCCCACTGTACTTTTTTTTGCAAAAGCTTTATCTGCTTGTCAAGAACAAACTATTGAGTTCTAATACGGGGGGTCTACGTTAAGAATAGCGGAGATCCTGTCGCCACCTTCCGACTCCATCATCAGATCACCTCTAAGATACCATAATATTGCATTGTCATCGAGTTTACATATGTAGTCCAAATTTCAGCCCATTCCGTTAACGGGAAGTGGGTCAAATTTAATTTGCAAGGTTTGACCCGTACATACATACATACATACTTACATACAGACATACATACATTGCAAATTAAATAAAAGCTTGTAAAAATAATTATCATTTTTTCTGTTTTCAAAGTCGATTTTAATCGACTAAGAAATCGGCATTGAAAATCGCAGGGTACAACACTACATCTTACTTTTGACAGAAAAATGAGAATTCAACCTTAAACGCGTCTCGACAAGAGCTCGACAGTTTGGATTGGTTTATTTTCGTTGCTGGTTTTCAATGCATGCCAAGTCTGGCGCGTCAGCGCAAATTAAAGCCGCAATGGAAAAGTAGCATTAGACACAGTGTCGCCCGCTACTGTTTATATGAAATTAATACTGAGCAACAAAATAAATTGTTTTATAAATAATAACAGATATTTTAGGACAAAGAGTAATTACCGATGAAAGGAAATATCCTGTTTTACAGCTCCTACTTTTTTGGTGGTGTTTGTACAGTTGATTAAAAATCAAGAGGGCATTTTGTTTTTATATTCGAACGTCACACGCGGTTACCGGTCGAGAGTGGACTGAGCATCGCGGCGAGCAATGGGGCTCTCGGCCCTT
Source organism: Acleris literana (assembly GCA_946894065.1). Lineage (NCBI taxonomy): Eukaryota > Metazoa > Arthropoda > Insecta > Lepidoptera > Tortricidae > Acleris > Acleris literana. The sequence continues at coordinate 7,916,834 of OX335677.1, forward strand.
CTTTTCGGCACGCGAGGTACATACACTCTTTCATTCTATCTTGATATAGTTCTATGAAGCCCCGTCAATATTCTGCCTTGTAAAAACACATTTCAGACGATATCTATGAAAAAGGACCTTATTGTCGATGACGCTTCCGCCATTATTAACGATGCTCCGATACAAATACAACGTCGCGTGACGTAGTGCGGCGTAAGCGCCATCCACAATAAGGTCCCTTTTCATAGATAATGCCACATTTATACTAACACATTTTGACTCAACAAAATACCCGTTTTAAGGCCCAGCCACACCGCTTGCGTGACGTGCACGTGCACGTGCGCGTTCGCTTTCCACTGCGTTGTATAGTATGAATTCTCATTGCGACATGTCACTATACAACGCAGTGGAATGCGAACGCGCACAAGATTTGCGAAGTGCAGGATAATATTTAAGATCATGGTCATATTTTTTTTTGTACCTATTTGTTTGTAATATTTGTTACTTTATTACCTTGTAATGTGACTTACTTTTAAGTATTATTGTATTTTATATTCGAAAAAATTACCTTTTGCTGGAGTTTCTTGCGCCGCTTTTTTTCCGCAATGATGGTCTTGTCTGAAGCGCTAGTAGATTCAATTCACTCTATAGGTATTACCGACGTGTAAAAGAGCCCGTATGTGGCCAATTTACTGAATAAATATTTTGATTTTGATTTTGATTTGATTTATTTTTTCAGGATCTCCTAGCGGTGGGGCTTATTTTGCCGCTCCTTTCGAATCATGTACGTGCCCTGGGAGCAAACCACGTGACCGTAGGATTTATGGTCTCGATTTTTAACGTGTTCAATTTGTTATCTGGACCATTTATTGTAAGTTTCATTAACTTGTTGTCTACCAGTCTTAACTTGGCACATAAGAACCACTTATGGATAGGTACTTAACAAAAAACCCCTTGATATTGAACCGTATATTGAACGAACATTTCGCATTTTATAATATTAGTAAGGATCAGTTTTTTATGTGAAAAAGGAGGCAGACGAGCAAGGGAGTCACCAAGTGAGTCAGTGAGGCGATACTCTCTTCTCTATCTTTATCTTTTATTTTATCTTATCTCGAACGACCCGAGACATCATAGCAAACGGGGTGTCATATGAAAGGGCTCAATCAGCACAAATAAGACCGTTTTATTTTTACTCGTATTGGCCCCCATACATGTAGAGGCCGATCGGTTCAGGCCGAACTGCGTCAGTTCCGCCTGACCGGATCGAGTGGCCATTCATGTAAAGACCGATCAGTTTTTCCAACGGCCAATCGTTCAGGCGGACGGATGCGATTTGCCTTCAGGCCAAATTACACATACACGATGCCATTTTGTATCCGGTCAGTTAGACCTGAAGGTAAAACTGATCATGTATGGAGTTCTGTTCGGTCAGGCAAATCGTTCAGGCGGACGGATGCGATTTGCCTTCAGGCCAAATTACACATACACGATGCTTTTCTGCATCCGGTCATGGAGTTCTGTCCGATCAGGAAAACCGTTCAGGCGGATGGATGCGATTTGCCTTCAGGCCAAATTACACATACACGATGCTATTTTGCATCCGGTCAGTTAGACCTGAAGGCAAAACGGATCATGTATGGAGGCCTTAAGGCTGCCTTATTGAGAATGCACGCGCTAAAATGTGTTTTTTGCGCTCTGATTCGCGTCCCCCGAATGACTGCGCGTTCACTCGTTCACTCGTTTGACCGACCGAGCGCCGTTTTTAAGAGAATAACACCCCAGTACATACATGCTGAGTTGGGACTGTTTCGCAACACTAGCACTAAATGTCGTCTCTATTCTTTTTTATTCGTGGGAGAATAAATCATTTATTTACTTAGGTACTTATTGTTCTGTTGTTTGGTTTCAGGGCAGTTTAAGTGACATTAAGGGCAGAAGAACTGTATTTATGGTGACATTACTCATTTGCAGTGCCGCCAATATGATTATGGGCTTAACTGGGTCAATTCCTGTTATTTTGTTTATGAGAGCAATTTTAGGTATAATATGACTTTTTTGTCCCCCTATCTACTTGAGAGCCTAATTTTCGAACGAAGGCTTTGTATTATATATTTTCGGATCTTGGCAGAGTTATATGCTTTGTCTTATCTAAATACCAAATAACCCCTAATTTGTAATCACAATTTAGACCAGAGGCCCGTTTATCAAACTCTTGTAACTTGTATTACAAGCGGAACTCTCTTTCCAACAATATGTATTAAAAAGAGACTTCCACTCGTATTACAAGTTACAAGCTTTTGATAAACGGGCCCCGTTTCACGAAGCTACAAGTTACAAATTACAAGCGGAAGTCACTTTCTAACTCCTTTTGCTAGAAAGAGAGTTCCACTTGTAATTTGTAACTTGTAGCTTCGTGAAACGGGCCACAGTTAGTTAAGTCATAGTTTTCTTTTTTTTTGTTGTCTGCATTCAGCGAGGTAGGTACTAACTGTTTTTTTTTGGTATGAACTGTTTTTATTTGGTCTCGACGTTATTTATTGTAATATAACTTATTGGTTATTAGTTTCTTTGGATGCGTAACATATGTTTGGCTCTCGTTTTGTTGTATTTATTCAAGTGGCTGTTTTAATTCAGGTCTATTTAGCCAGACGCCGGCTTTAACTGAGGCTTTAGTGGCAGACTATGAGAAGGATAAAAAGAAACAATCGGATATTTACGGCAAGATGGCTGCCATTTCTGGAGTGGGATTAATTATTGGCCCGTTGATTGGTGGGCATTTTGCAGAAAACTATCCTCATGAGGCATTTACTCTTGTTGGTTTAATAGTTGGGATACTCTTGCTCATAAATACAGGTAACTGTATAGTTCATCTAATAGGATTTATCAATTTTAAATAATCCTTTAGAGCATTTATTGTTTACTTACTTACGACACTCAATTATAAAAAAAAAGTTAAAAAAAACAAAAACCCGCCTTCAAAAAGCAAAAAATAACTTCTTTAAAATGGTAGGTAAATACCTAGGTCAGTCCAACTGAAGTCGGCGTCCAACAATATTTTAACCAAAAGCAGATTTCAGCAGCCATTTTAAAGAAGTTATTCTTTGGTTTTTGAAGGCGGGTTTTTGTTTTTTTTTAATTTAATTTAATTTTATTCTTTTTAGTGATCACAATTATGCTATTATTCTCCCACTTCTCAATTAATAAGAAACAATAGAACATTTCAATCTCGCCGCAAGCAACGCCGTGGGAAAGTCATAGTCATATATTTAAACCTAAATATGCTTCGTCATAGTCGCTCAAATATCTTAATCGAAATATCTTGTCGCCACCCTGGAAATATATACCGTTTAGGAGTTCCGGTGGCCATCTGTGGTCTTCATCATCAGTTCCACTTCACCAAATAGTGCTTTCCAAGACCAAATACACGAGTTACAATGAAAAATACCAAAATCGCTATAAGTTTGCCTATACATTTTGAAGAGTTCCGTCGATTCCTCATGGATTCCACCATCAGATCTTCATGTTGATAAGAATGGGACCAAACGGGAAGCACCAGCTTTCAAATAAAAAAAAGAATCATCAAAATCGGTTCACCCAGTCGAAAGTTCTGAGTTACCTAAGAAACATTTTTTTTTAAATACAGACGAATTATGAACCGCCTCCTTTTTTTGAAGTCGGTTAAAAAAAACGTTTAGTGTTGATTCAAGGCACAATTAACATCGGCATTCGTTACATATAGAGGCTCAAAACTTTAAACAAAAATAACAAAGTTAATCGTTAATTTGACGAAAGCCTTAAGCCTAAATGGGTAATGAATGACCCTGCCTAGAAGCTAGCGGTCCCCGGTTCGATTCCTGAGGGCCCTGCCAAGATACATCGCGCTAACTAGCGTTTCTATTCGATTCGTTTTCAAACCAATCGCGTGACTGGTAGATGACGTGATACGAAAAGTCACGTGATCTACCAGTGACGCGATTGGTTTAAAAACGAATCGAATAGAAACGTTAGTTAGCGCAATGCATCTTGGCAGGGCCCTAATGGACAATTATTGTGCGAGAGAGCGATATAATGTGCGCGAGAACCTATTTGTCAGAGTCCTGGTTTTTTTTTATTTAATGTATGTATTTCTATACATATGTATGTTTATCGTTGTCTAGTTCCCATGGTACGAGCCTAAAACTTAGTTTGGGACTAGCTTAATTTGTGTGAGATTGTCCCCTATATTTATATCATAATTATATTCTTGAATTCTATAATATTTTACGTTTTTTTCCAGGTCTAGTGTATGTGCTTCCAGGAGTCCAATCAAAAAGCAGTAAATCATCTGAGAAAAATAACGCGCCAATAAGTTTCATACATGTATTGGTTAGTTCTCCTAAGAAGTCAGTACAGGAACTGGGCAAAGTTGAGTGGTCCAAGTTCTGGGATGTGTTTCTTTTTAAAGGATTACTTGCCTTCGCCATAGCACTGTTTTATTCAAATTATCCCATTTACTTGAAATCCAAGTATAGTCTTACACCGATGCAAATTGGCTATGTTATATCATTTCAGGCTAATATCGTTTCACTTAGTAGCTTTTTTATGAGTTTAATTAATAACTTTTACTCTAATGACAAGGAATTCAGCAATAGGAACTTCCATGTTTTTGCACTGTCTAGTATATCAGTCTTGGGCTTGATATATTCATATAATGTTTATCTTTACGCTTTTTGGTCGATTCCATTGTCAATTGCCAATGCTGCTGGTAGGTTGGTAAATCTGGAAATGTTACTAAAACGAGGTGATGAAGAACACAGAGGTACGTTGATTGGTGCTTTGAATAGTATGAAGTCAATTGCAGGAATATTTGCTCCCATAGTAGCAGGTGTGATCGTACAATGTTTTGGTATTGATTATGTGGTATTTGCACCTTTCGGCGTAACATTAGTAGGAACTATGCTAAGTTATTACAATAATAACTGTAAATTAATAAAAAGAGACTAGTTAGTAATATACATCATTACACTATTGATTTCGTGTTTTATTGTCTGCTATCTTTACCATTTTTATATATCAACGTTTTTTCATAAGAAATTAAAAAAACTAAGACGAGAGGTAGGTAACAATAATTAAGGGCATTAACTTCTTCTTTCTTTCCAAATTTGGTTCAAATCCGTTCAGCCGTGCAAGCGTTATCGAGTCACGTCACGATCAAACAAACATAAACATTGTCGCAAACTTTTCGGTACATACCTATACCTACCCATTACTTTTTTTATATTTAGCGGGCGTAAAAAAAAGTATGAAAATAGTTAATTATATTTATATAATTAACGAAAATAATTAAAGTATGAAAATAATTAATTAGATTCAGGACAAGCGAAGTTCTTTTTATAGCTTGGGTAAAGTATAGCCTGACAAGTTGCATAATGATTTCGCGGAGTTTTAGTGGTAGGTACCTATAACTACCTAATTTATTATACTGGCACTTACCTAAAAATCTATTGTGCACGTCAAAAATAGTGAACTGTTTGTTGGTCCAGAATATACTTATGTTTAGGAGTTATTAAGGTTATAATTTGGCTCTCTTATGCCTATCTCTTTTTTTTCTCCTATGCTTTTATATTTACGTCAAGTTCTAGGACACCCTGTAAGTACAGTGCGGTGGCGTCGGATTGGCTAATTCGTTAATATTATTTTTTTGGATATTGATTAAAGACCATTGGAAATAAAAATAATTTCTAATTGAATGGTCTTCGATTCCAGACCGACATATTTATAATTGAAGTCATCCTGCAAGTGATACCTAAATCACCTGACGTAATCCATCTAATGTAGTATAGGTATTGTAAATTTAATATTTTAGTAGGTAAGAGTATAAATGAATTACTGTCAACTTGACAAATTAAAAAAAACTTAAAACTCGGTAACCAGGCAAATGATTTGCGTCATACTAAGTATACTCGTATTATTTACAATGTTCGTTATAAGTCAATTGTTTGTTTTATTATGTGCACAGGTGTGTTAAACAGGTACCTAATTATTAAATTGAGGATGCTATTATATAAATTAAATAAGATCACAATTGTCATAATCCAATATTGTAATAAACGGTGTAACGAACACCTACGCATGACGTCACAATAGCGGCCTTTACACGGCACAGTTTGGACCGCGGGAAACGCAACGCGCCATTCCACGCGCCAGTCCGAACCGTAGGATTTTTACTATTTTACTATTACAGTTGCATTTACACGTACGGTTCGGAGCGAAGATTGGAATGGCGCGTGGCGTTTCCCGCAGTCCGAACTTTACGTTTGCAGGCCCCTAATGTCACCGTCGTAACGTAAGCAAAAATACGGCTCTGTATTCTACACGGTAAAAACATATTGCCTTTGGCATATTATCCTCTTATTGTCAACGTAAGCCGGGTCCGCTGCGCCATGTTATCGTGTTTTTCTAACACCTAACATGTTAGGTTCACCCCTCGCAGGCGAACGCGGGGGATGTTATACCTCCCCCGCGGCAAACATGTTACGGTGGGTCTAGACGAAGCGAACGAACAAGAAATCTATGGCATTATCTCTTAAGTTTTCTTCGTAAAAATAAAGACAAAACATGTTTTAGAGCATTCGCTCGTTTTGTCTAACCCCACCGTTAGGAAAACACGAATAACATGGCGGAGCGGACCCGGATTTACAATGGCTTTATTGGGCTTTATTTACTTGACAGTAATGGCAGCTTATTTGAATCAGTCTTTATTTTTTAATTGATTACATTTATATAATATTACTTACCTACATAAGGATCCTATTTTTCATGCATATTATGTGTTTAAAAAAAAAGTATTAGTATTTTTTATCAATAATCATTACAAAAATTACTTACTTATCTTTTGGTAAAACAACGAAAATAAAATGATTTATAACATACCTCATTTTTTTTCTTAACTCACTTGTAATTATAAAAATAAATTACCTAGTCTTTCATATCACAATCAGTACGGTGAGATAGCTTTCATTTATTATAAATTACTTATCTACTGTTCGATTTATTTACCTGCTATCGCTGCTCCCTCAGAAACCGTCCAATATATTTTCTCAAAAACCAAAAGCATTTTAGGGTTAATATTTGGTAAAATTATATCTTACAACCAGACAAATATACATGTATACATATAAAGTTCCGTTTCTAGCCAGGGTTTCGCGTCCTGCTGTTTAGCAGTCAAAACGTAACAAACTGACAAACAGGCAAACACAGTTACTTTCACATTTATAATATTAGTAAACGTTTCCATAAACACTAGCAGTTTTCATATTACAAAACTATGCCTAAAAGTTGAACAACTGAATTTACTTGGTCCAACTTTAGGACACAGAATTTACGAAATTAACGAAAAAAAACAATTAAGTGTTCACCTATTGGAATAGAATCCAATACATGAACTAGTAAATTTAATTCTTACTAACTCCTTTTGCTAGAAAGAGAGTTCCGCTTGTAATTTGTAGCTTGTAGCTTCGTGAAACGGGCCACAGGGGCGCGTTTTATAAAGCTACAAGATACAATTTCACAGGTCTAAACTGGCAACACTGCTCAAATGGCTGGTCGCCATTGGTCGAGGTTGTGTCAAATGCAAACTTGTAACCTGTAAATTGTAATTTGTAGCTTTATAAAACAGGCCCCTGAAGCACGTTTTATAAAGCTACAAGTTACAATTTTACAGGTCTAAACTGGCAACACTGCTCAAATGGCTGGTCGTCATTGGTCGAGGTTTTGTCAGATGGAAACTTGTAACCTGTAAATTTTAATTTGTAGCTTTATAAAACAGGCCCCCAGGGGCCTTCAAATGCATTGCCAACCCTGAGGACTAAAAGGGGTGATAGAAGGGCGAGTAAGTATGCCGCACTTGTGACTAGGCGAGCTTACTCGCCCGTGTGTCATCAGAAGTACGCGTACTTAAAAACCGCCGAGTAAGTTCGTCGTCGATCCAACGTGTTTGAATTTTGCTCGTAGCCCGTCTTAGCTCGTACGTCTGTCATCGCCGCGAGCCGCTAGCCACGATCTTTTGGCAGTCTGTGGATGAGGTGTTTGACATTTTGTGTTTTGTTATGTTGTTTATTTTGGTTCATAAATTCTAGTTAAAACCTAAAATGATTTTTAATATGTGATATGATATAACTCTTTAATAACTCGAAGCTTCCTCTGTCGAATATATTTTGCGTTTGAAGTGTGAGCAAGCTTCAACGTGTGTCACCGACGCGAGCCGAGTAAGTTCGCGACCTTTAAGTACGCGGTTTTAAAGCTCGTTCGTCTGTCACTGACGCGAGCCGAGTAAGTTCGCGACCTTTAAGTACGCGGGTTTAAAGCTCGTACCTCAATCAATTTAAAATGGGATGCCTATATGCTAGTAATTTCACCGGTTATCTTATCCCCACACCGGAACACAGCAATGCGAACACTACTGCTTGGCGGTGGGTTGATGGATAAGATGGTGGTATCGATCCGGACGGACCCTGTACAAGGTCCTACCACCAGTAAACTAACTTAGTTTTTTTAGAATTCGGTTCGGGGCAAAATATTAAATTAAAATATGTCAGAAGCCGGACATGCCTGCTTGTGCGAGTGTGCGGGGGAGGTTAGAACTACAAGATGTAAGATGGTGCCTGAGACAGTTCATATATACACTTATTACACTTATTTCTTTAACTTTACATAAATACTACATCGGTACAAACCTTTCCACGTCGTTCAGGAATTTATTAAATTAATCGCCTATTTTTAAACACATCGCTGGTGAGTATAGTAAGTGATTGAAATCAATTGAAATTACGAAATACGGCTGTCACAGAGGCCCTACTTTGAAAATCGAAGTTCGAAGTTACGTTAGCTCCATCCCTTTCGCTCGATTTATTCTCGAAGGACGAGTGACAGAGATGGAGCTAACGTAACTTCGAACTTCGATTTTTAAAGTAGGGCCTCAGGCACCATCTTAGGGTGGGTTTAGACCAAACGAGCGAATGTTCTAGAACATGTTTTGTCTTTATTTTTACAAAGAAAACTTAGGAGATAATGCCACAGAATTCTTGTTCGTTCGCTTGGTCTAAACCCACCCTTAGAAAAATCAGTTTAGATGTATCTACGACAGCTTCGATTACGCTGCGGCCACATCTGCAGGTTTCGATCAACAAGAACCTTCGCCGAAGCCTTGTACACTGACTCCATTTCTAAATTAATAATAAAATCCTCCCTTTAATGACCAAATCACTGTTAAGTTAAAATCTATGGTACCCATTTATTTCAAAATTATTTAGTTTATATTATAACTTTTTTTATTTATTTACAGTTTCCAATTGTCATTTACGTTTTTATACTGTATGTTGTCACTGATAGATAGAAGTAGCCATGAAGTAGCTCAAACATCCCCGTCGTATTAAAATAAAAACGTCACAGTAAATGTCAAAATCTTTCAAATCATAACACTTGTTTAAAATTTGGTGTGACGTGTATTTAATTTTATATTTTATTATTTATGACTGTGAGAATTTTACTCGATGATTATTTACTAGATGGGCGTGGATATTTTCAAAACATGACATATTCCATTTACCTTATTCAAGCGGTCGCATTTTTAGTAAGTACACACTACTAGAAATATACAACAGTAACAAAAAAAACAAGTTTTTTGAAAATTTGCTAAATAATCAACTATAATAGTTCGTCAAATTATTATAAGATTAAGGTATAAGATAAGGTTAGGTTATTTTTAAGACAACATTCTAAGTTCTCAAACTTTGGTGTATATTCATGTGTGTTTTTTTTCTCAGGATCTTTTAGGAGTAGGACTAATTGTTCCACTAGTTGGACCTCATGTACGCGCCCTGGGAGGAAGCTACGTGACGTTTGGACTTATGGGCTCAGTTTATAATGTATTCCAGTTATTTTCCGGACCGATGATTGTAAGTACTTAAGACTTTTAAGTCCCTTGACTTTACATTAGTTGTAACTACCAAAATATATTAAGAAATATTATATTGGACACAGATTGATCACATTTTGATGACTATACAAATTAATATTATGTTGTATATATTTAAATCAAATCAAATCATTTATTTTCTACCATGTTACATATAAGGTACTTATTACTAAGATACACTCGTAAGACATGAACCCTGGTAGGGTATAGCAAAAGGTTACATAGATAATATTACATTTGTTTATAATAAAAATATAATATATTCAATTGTTACAACCTTATAACAACCAATTTAAAGTATGGTCATTGAATACAACATGGACTAATTCTAAAATTTTTGGAATGTGTTCTTATTGTATTTAAATTTGTCGAATTTTAATTTAAAAATATTTTTCCAGATATTAAGGGCGCTGCATAAGGACGGGGACATGATGTGTTTGCATACATTTTGGTTTTCCCGTCCCGAACGTGCAATCGTTACATATGCACATTCTGATACATTTTCTATGAAATGATATTGTTGTCTCTTCCTGTCCCCGCCCCGTCCGTGTAAAATCACGTTACGTATGCAGCACCGTTTAGTTAGTTGAAGGGAAAACTTTTGTGATATTATCGCACCTACCTACTTTTTGACTTCAGTTTCACCTTTAGGTTGACTGGTTGAGATTGTTTGTAGCATAAATAGCAATACCTTAAATTCACTATATTAAATTTGTGCAATAAATAGTCTAAGCTCCTATTGCATTATACTTTATCTCATACGGTGGCAGATCCAACATATACTACAGGAATAGATAATACTTAGGAACACTGGATTATAGTGGGTTGCAGTCGCATAGCCCGGTAGAAAATTATTTTTTGTTCATCCTGATACCGCTATTTTAACTGAAAATTACATCATGAGGTGGCAGAACGAAACGTTTATTATCGAAAGGGACTCCTTTGGTCATGACAACCCGCATAGGTTTCCAGCCCCAACCCTGCCAGGTTGCAAGGTCAGCCATGATTCATGATGCCAAAAAATGGGGTCAATTATCTCATCTGGTGGCTCGACGAAACCAACAAAACCGATGCAGATCGATAGCCCTAGGCGAGCCATTATTATTAATATATGAAACCAATATTAATAAATGTGTAGTAAGAAGTAAGTAGTTTTTAATTTGGCAGCTGTCACATTGTTATGATGTTTGATTTCAGGGCAGTTTGAGTGACATCAAAGGCCGGAGAAATATACTTATGGTGACATTAGTGATTAGCAGTGCTGCCTACATCATTATGGGAGTTACTGGCTCAATTATTGTTATGTTACTGATGAGAGTGGTTTTAGGTAAGGCTTCCTTATTGGGTTATTTTTCCCTTTATTGTTCATTTTAAAGGGTTGTCCTTATGTTTCATATAACTTGCCATTGGCATAATTCACTTCACCTTATAAATTGTTTTCCCATTTTGAGATGGTGGCCCACAAGCCACATTTCCCAAGTTACTTTTTCCTGTTTTTTTTCTCTCTCTCTCTGATTAAATAATGTAACAAATTGTAAATAAATTGACTGTCTCATTAATCCTGCATTCAGTTGTTTTAAATTCATAAATCAGCTGCTTTAGTAGTTAGTGTCGTATCCCTTCCTTTTTTTAAATTGGATCATATCTTTGGTTTTTATTTAAAAATACGAATTGGTTGCCCAAATTATCACTGCATTACCTGTCTCCACGTCTCCTTACAACAATGTCCACTGCGTTACAACAAAAGCTGATTCTATGCCTAATGCCTAGTTTTACATAATACCTATAGTTCAAAACATAATTTGAGTAGGTCTGTCATCTCATCAGATTCGTAAAATTGTGTATTTCGAAGATAATTTGTTTTTGTATCATTGGCATAAAATAACATTTTGGCCCAAATAATAATTTCTATATCATTTTTCATTACCTACACATGTGACGCAAAGTCATTCCACGGGTTAAGTAAGGATCTTAATGTAAAAGTTGTATTTTTTAATTCTTTGGAAAGTTTTGAGCAGCCAGCTCTTGATTTATTCTATTTGTTAAAGGTAAGGTTTGTTTGGTTTATGTATGTGTGTATTTATATGTAGTTTATATATGTATAAGTAGATTTTATCATAACAGAAGTGTTTCTTGTAGTTTAGTTCGAGTTCTGAAGGAATTAGTTGCCTTGTATTTTTTGTCTTTTATTGTTTCTCTGTCCAGGGTTGTTTAGCGGTAAGACCGCCTGTTGTATACCTATAGTTAAAATGGTTTGTTTTTTTGGTGTTTGTATTGTATTGTAATTATTTGATTATAGGTCTATTTAAACAGACGCAAGTACTGACGAGAGCCTTAGTTGGAGACTATGAGAAGAATGAAAAGAAACAATCAGAAATATATGGCAAGATGGCTGCCATATCAGGGGTGGGCATAACCATCGGACCAGTGATTGGCGGGCATTTATCGGAAAACCATCCTGAAGACGCATTTGTATTGATTGGGACCCTGGTTGGGATAATTTTCCTCATAAATGCAGGTAATTTTATGTCATCTAAACATTGGTAACTATTTTTGCAACAAAAAGACCTCGCAAAGAACCATTTTTCTGAAATAGGTACTGGTTGCTGAATAACAACAATCTCAATTCACTAGGCTTTTCTTAATATTAAATTCCTCATCATTTAAATGTGCAAATACGAGGGCTGCTACTTATGTATCCGGAATCTGGGATTCCAACATTTATAAACGTTATATCTGACCTCCATGGTAAAATTTGAACTTTTTTTTAATACTGGCCGCTATAAATTTTTTTCTTATGTACGCTAGTCTTTTGTTCTTGGCGGGATCAAAATGTCATCTCGCTGCAAGAAGAGATTCTCGTGCTGAAAATATTCGTGCTATGATTTATTATGATTTTCGGCGTGGTTTAACGCAGCAACAGTGCATAGATCAATTAACTTCGACTTTTGGTGATGAAGCTCCATCGAAAAGCACTGTGTACCACTGGTTTAGTGAGTTCAATCGTGGACGTAGTATGCTCACGGACGAAGTTAAGGAAGGTCGCCCGAAATCGGTCGTTGTACCACAAAATATTGAAGCTGTGCGAAAACTTATAATGCATGACCGTCATGTTACATATCGCGAGATAGAGGCGACTCTGGGCATATGTGTGACGAGCATTAATAAGATATAACATGATCATTTAGCTGTAAAAAAAATTTGTTCCCGTTGGATCCCTCACAATTTAACTAAGGATCAAAAAGAGGCTCGCGTCGAATGGTGCAAGAAAATGTTAAAAAAATATATCCGTGGTGACTCAAAAGCTGTTTATAATATCTACACAGGTGACGAATCCTGGATCTATGCGTATGATCCGGAAACTAAACAACAATCAACAGTGTGGGTGTTTCAAAATGAGCCGAACCCTACGAAAGTAACTCGTGCAAAAAGCACCTTGAAGCAAATGGTCGCCTGCTTTTTCGGTATTAATGGCCATGTGGCTACAGTGCCACTAGAGAATCGTAAAACGGTTAATTCGGAATCGTACACGACCATTTGTTTGCCGGAGGTATTTGAAGAAATACGTAAAAACAACCAGCGACGCAGAATCGTTCTTCACCATGACAATGTCAGCTGTCATACATCACGCGAAACGACTCGATTTTTGGAAGGTCAAAATATAGAATTAACGGGTCTTCCGCCGTACAGCCCTGATTTGGCACCCAATGATTTCTATTTATCCCCAAATGTAAAGAATAAATTACGTGGTCAACGATTTTCGACCCGTGAAGATGCAGTCGACGCGTTCAAACAGCACGTTTTGGAGATACCTCAGTCAGAGTGGAAAAAATGTTTTAAAAATTGGTTTCAACGTATGCAAAAGTGCATCGATCATAAGGGAGAATATTTTGAAAAACAATAAAACCATATTTAGTCATATACGTTTGTTATTTTTTTCTATTCCGGTTACATAAGTAGCAGCCCTCGTATATTGCGATAGCTTGTAAAAAGTACTTCGTGTTTGTACTTCTTCTCTTGCCCTCATACACTTTCTGCAACTATTACCAAATTTACCAAACCCAAAAGACTTTTTAAGTGGTCTTGCACTGCACTGTACAATATTTTCTAATATTGTTACTTATATACAGTTCCTTATCATTAAAAAAATAATATTTATCACATTTCTACTTTTGTCCTTTCTAGTAAAGATCTCCTTAATCTCCATTCCTCCATGTCTGTTGCCACTGTGGTACAGTCAACAGCATAAATAAGTGATCATTTATGTACCTTGTCGCTTTAAATCATTACACAATTTTGTATGACATTTCAAACACAACGTTAAAGTGACAAGGTACATAAATGATCATTTATTTATGCTGTTGACTGTACTTGTAATAATGATGAAATTATATTGACAGAATCTGATATTAATAGGCCAAGTGATTTAGAAATACAGTATAAGGTGCACCTCATTAAGATTAATGAAGAACTCTGGACACTTTTGTATGAAGTCTAGTCAAAGAACCAACAGAGCTGTGTAAGTAAGTTTTTGCATGCACCTAATTTTTTTGCTACAGACAGACATTGAGTTTATTTAATATAGTGATCTAACAATCAGCTCTGTTGTTTCTTTGACCACATGGTCACGAAGGGCTGTATTAATAAACTCATCTTGGTTGCGATGTCAGTCACAAGACACGTTAAAAATGACATCTTTCTATGGGTTGACGTTTCACGCAAAATAGGCGCATATTTAAGTCGTCGAGTTGTGGAAAACAGCCCGCCACAACCTATGGGTTGACGTTTACTTTGATGTCTCTCGAGATAGGCATCTCAGTCAAGACGAGTTTATTGATACGGCCATTAGTCCTTTAGCTCCAAGCAATTAATAGTTTTCAGGTGTCCATTTTATTGTTTTATTACTTGGTTGTGCATCTAACTGTATATTTGATTGTAATTTATACATATTATTACTTATATGTCTTATGGATGAGTGATGACATAATGCAATGCATGTTTTCTTTTCTCAGGTTTAGTGTACGGTCTTCCAAAAGTAAAATGTAAAAGAAGAAAATCCATTGGCAAAAATGAAACACAAAAAAGTTTTATACAGATATTAATGTGTAGTATTCAGGAGTCAATTCAAGAATTGTACAAAATACAGTGGTCCAAGTTTTGGGATTTATTCCTTTTTAAAGGATTGGTTGGTTTTGCCATGGCAATGTATTATACAAATTATAATGCGTATTTAAAATCAGTTTACAATCTAACACCAAAGAATATTGGCTATGTAATATCATTTCAGGGTACTATAGGATCTTTCAGTAGTTATTTTATAGGGTTCATCAATAGTTTTTATACTAATGATAAAGATTTCAGCCTCAGGAACTTCCATGTTTTTACAGTTTTGAGTATATCAGTATTAGGGCTGATGTATTCATTTAATGTTTATACTTATGCATTTTGGTTGATACCATTATCTTTTGGTAATGCTGTAGGTAGATTGGTAACTTTGGAAATGGTCTTAAAGAGAGGTCATGGAGAACACAGAGGCACATTGATTGGTGCATCAAACAGTGTGCGGTCTCTGGCAGGGATAATTGCTCCTACAACAGCAGGTTTCATTGGAGAATATATTGGTGTGGGGTACGTGTTGCATGCCTCTTTGATTGTAACATTAGTAGGAACTATTCTAGGTTATTATAATCATATGCGCAGTATAAATAAAAGAGACTAAGATTTTACAATGTACAAGATGTTATTATTCTTGATTTTGTGTTTTATTACCTTCCGGCACTTAGTAATAATCTGTCTAACATATTGATTTATTTTACCTATTCCTTAAATATCTATAATCATTCCTGAAATGCTTTCATTTGTTTCTTCCTCATGTCCTGAATAAGTTGCTGTATGTCCTCTCTGTCACTTTTGTTATCAGGCGGGAATATTTCACGCTTAGTATTGGTCACCCATTCTTCAAAATATGTTGGCTGGTTGAAGAAGTGGAATAGCATCACGGGGAAAGACATGTACATCGCCATTTTTCCAACTTCGAGCTTCCAGTTACCCATAGCGGCTTCAATGCGCTGTTAATTAAATTAACAGGTGAAACAAAACTTTATTTGCAACAAGGATAATTATTATATATATATCTAATAAACTGTTGTTTCTTAAAGTAGGTAATACTTATAAGCTGCAAGTAAATATTATATTGGTTATGCAAACGCCAATGTCAAAATGACGTAACAGTGACGTCCGATACGGTTAAAATGGCGTCGTTTTCATTTATGTCTCAAATAGCTGACCTTAATGTTGAGACGTTTTCTTCTTGTTTTAAACTTTTGCATGTTTGTGTATGCTTCAAGTATGCTTGTTGATTTTTTTGCGGGAGACCTAACTTACAAGTATTGCTGTCACGTTTTTGCATGTTTGAGCTTCGAGGCTAGGAAGAATACGAAGAATACCTAGCTTGGCTTTTTTTTAAATAAAAACTGCAATATGATGCAGTCTTTAGATGGTCACATAAAAGCGAAAGAAAACAATAGCAATGTACTTACGCGTAACGCGTAACCAGACTCATCCCACCGACTTCGATATAATATATTTCATACATAACATATATTAGACTAGGTACCTACCGTACTGGTTATTCCGAGGAAACCGTTATTATCAGATTTATCACCACGTAGAGAGATCTTATATATCTATAAACTCTTTTTTGCTTCACCTGCCAGCCGATCTAAATTTGAGTATCTACCTACAAAAACAAAAACGTTTTCTTATTTTAAATATTTTTTGTAGAATTACGTCGGCAACCGGCAGGCGACGTGGCGGCAAATTACATTGCTATTAGGTACAGGAATTTACGCCGTGTAATAGCAACCATTACGTCCCTACGGACGGCGGCAGACGCATTTTATTCGCATATACCTAGCTTTACATTGGATTACGAGATTCTATACTGCTTAAATTCAAAACGAATAATTCTATACTGATGCAGTTTTAAATACGCATTAGAAACTTGGCGTATGGAATTTTGAGCGCTTGACTCAAAGCGTAAGTACATGTACCACGTCAAATTAACAGGCACTGAAATGATATTTTTAGATAACTATAATATAGATAATAACCACGATATAAAGATGTCCCCTACTTTCAGAGCTGATATCTCTTAAAAACGGCCTAACCAATTTTCATGAAACCTAGCCAAGAACCACCGCTAGAAAACCTGCCCTAAAATAAAAATAAACGCATCCAAATCGGTCCACCCGTTTAAGAGCTACTGTGCCACAGACAGACACACACACACAGCGGTCATACTTATAACACCCCTCTTTTTTCGTTGGGGGTTAAAAACAATAAGCATAAATAATTATTAAGAACATGATTCGTGCGTATCTATGTATTAGCATCAACGAAATAGTTACATATGTATAGTTCGTCAATGTTATAAGTAATAACAAGACTCGTATACGTAGAGAATTGGTTTAAAATTGTATGGATCGCATTTTAACGAAGTAAGGATAGAAACAAATGGGATGTATCCCATTTTGCGGTCACTAGACGGGTTGCGAACAGAGCAATAATTCTCTAGGATTCCGCGAATTACGTTAGAGATTACGTTCATATAATATTGAGTAATTTCCCTTGTAGATAGACATTAGTCTGGTGGTTAAAGTAACGATGTGATTTAAAACACTAATACCTTGCTGATAGACGAGGTTCCTGATACGTAATACCCGTTAGAACCGGTAGACACATAAAGATGTCCCCTAGGTGCGATTAATTGATCTAGCGAGCTTTACTGTGCAGAAGGAAACACCGGTAAACCTCTACCAGTACCCTTACCATGAGTTACAATTACTGTGCTCGCTAGCGAGTCGAATGCTCTGTCCCTCGCAGACCTCGCAGTATTCTTAAAAAGTGCGAGGGACAGAGCATTCGACTCATTAGCGAGTACGGTAATTGTAACTCATGGTAAGGGTACAGAGGCTCTTGTAATTTGAAAATCGAAGTTCAAAGTTACGTTGCCTCCATCGTTTTGTCTCGATTTAGTTTCCAATCACAAGTGACATGCATGATAGAGCTAACGTAACTGAGAGCTCTGAATTTTTTAAAGTAGGGCCTCATTACCAGGGTCCCTAATTTAAAAAGACATCGACCCCTTAGCGAGTTCCTGGGGCACGTTTTATAAAGCTACAAGTAATAATTTTACAGGTCTAAACTGGCAACACTGCTCAAATGGCCGGTCTTCATTGGTCGAGGTTGTGTCAAATGGAAACTTGTAACCTGTAAATTGTAATTAGTAGCTTTATAAAACAGGCCCCGGTGTTGACACTTCTATGGCAGGTTAGGGGACAATCTCTCACAAATAAATTGGATTTTAAAACATTAAAACCTGAAAGCATATCATAGTGCACAGCACTACGGTGGTATGGTGGTATAGCTAGGGGTATGGTGGGTCTGACATGAATTAAAATAAGCTCTAGGCTTGTACTATGGGTACTAGACAACGATACATATATTTAAGTACTTATATAGAGAAATACATTCTTGGATACATAGAAAACATTCAAGAGTCAGGAACAAATACGAGCCCTCATCACACAAATATTTGGCCATACCCGGGATCGAACTACACACTAGCTTCGTAGGCAGGGTTACTACCCATTAGGCCGAACGCGTCGGCTAATGCGTTGCCATGCTTGCGATTTCGATCGTGTAGATAAGAATACAGAGGGCCCTGCCAAGATGCATTGCGCTAACTACAACAACTTCGTTTCGTTTTTAAACCAATCCAATAGAAACGCTCGTTAGCGTAATGCATCTTGGCAGGGCCTCCAGTTTCTTATATTGTGCCTATCGTGTAGGGGTTTGTATCGAGTTGGGATTTATCGCACCTTCAGAACAATAGTGACCGAATTCAGAAATTTTAAATTTCGAGTTAGGTCTCTATAACAATAAATTTATGACTTGAAGTTTAAAAGCTAAAATTTTTAATTAGGTCACTATTGTCCTGAAGGTGCGTTATGCTTGGCAAAACGGAGTTAGTCGTGGTAACGGGTGGGATCACGAAATTCTTAAGCAGCAGACTTTGGGTAAAAGTTTGATAATATAGCCTTTATTTTTTATTAACTTTTTGTGAAATACTTAACAAATTGTTACATCTATTAGTTTTGCTTGGTGTTCCATGTGATATTATGGTTTATGGCCGACTAAATAAAGTTGTAGGATGTTAAGTAAGTATAAGGCTGAGGTTATGATAGCGCTTTCTAATTTGTTTAAATAATCGTAAAAAGAAGAATAAGACGTTCGTTATAAGTAATTATTTATTTTATATCCCATGCGAACGGGGAAGTACTTATATAAAAGTCGCAACAAAATGATATGTAGGTATACTGTATTTTCATCTGATCTGTCATTAAAACACGCTTCCTTCCTATCCCATAATCTTAAGTACCTACTATACCACTAAACTAAGCAAGTCGACGAAACTGCTTCCGATACCATTTAATAATTGTAAAGTATTGTGGGATAGGGATTGTGAGTGGGATATATTCTGTGGGTAGATGATTATATTTTGGATTTGTTTACTTGTTTTTTTTTAATGAATGAAACAAAATATTATGATTATTATTTTAAACTTTATTAAGCGGAAACTTCCTGTCTTACAGCTTGTTGACGTTATGTTAGCTTTGCACTTGACTTTACCTAAGAGTACCTTTATTATATCGTCATTATACTGTGGTAAACGAGTGCTCGAAAGGGGGGTGTTGTTTACATCTTGAAAACGATGCGTGATAGGAAATGGTGTAGTATGGCATTATTAAAGCTGATAAAATTCTCTACAACTTTGATTCTATACATTTTTCACCTATTTTTTTATTAATATGTAACGTTAAAATCTACGGTTGCATCTGATAATAGCGAAAGTAATGAGCTTTGCACTATAGGTATTGATGAGAAATATTTATATGTGCGGAATTTTTTAAATGTGGTATAACTTTTCAACGGTAGATGATACATTAATATATTCTTTAAGAGAATTAAATTCTCTACAAGCTAAGTCTTCTTCTTCGTCGTTTTCACTCTTGACAGAGTGGGCGTGGTCATCATATCAGGCACTGGCGGAAAGTTTCACAACTCGGCGCCACTACTCTCTGACAGCTGCCTTCCTCGTGCAAGCTATGTAGGGGGCTGTTTTCTACAGACGATATATATGCAAGTTGGAGAGAAATGTAAGAAAAAATAGGTGAGGTCAAAAATTCATTTTTGAAAATCGACCGCTTTTTGGAGCTCATATCTAGACAACGATTGAAAATAGGTGAAAAATATATAGACACAAAGTTGTAGAGAATTTTATCAGCTTCAATAATGCCATACAACACCATTTCCTATCACGCATCGTTTTCAAGATGTAAACAAAAAACAAAAAAACGGGACCTTCTTTGTGCCCCCCCCCCCCCCCCCCCCTAGGGCTCATCTCCGAGGGGTGGGGACTTTTAGGATGTTTATCTCCTAACTAGTTCAAACAAAGTTCCGAAGTCAAAGTTTCTGCTTTCAACTTTTCCATCCACAATTTTTCATTGCCAGGACTATTAATTATGATCTCATTACATTACAATTTGAATGGACTACATTCCTAACGCCACACGGCACATACGCGAAATTAAAGACGAAATTTCTAATTGTCGTGTGAAAAATCTCAACTTGAGTGAGATATCCGACTAGACACGTCTGAAATAACAGTCTTCAAGTCTTGACAGGGCTCGAAAAGGTCACGGGCATCAATACGGTAGTTGATTCTCTTTAACCACTCGCTCTTGAACTCCACTCACCAATAATTTTTAAATTTACCGGGGAGTTTAAGATGTCCCGTCAGAGCGCAAAAACGACATTTAAGGGCGTGTATTTTCAGCTTACCCCCTTTACCCGTCGAGGGAACGGCACTGAACGCGCTCGTATGACTTCGCGCATTTGATCGACCATTTGTTAAGAGAATAACACCTCTATTCATTAATACGGTCCAAAGAGAATAAGTACATAACATTTGCTTGCAGAACCATAGAGCCCCTTCCCCCTGGAATCGCATAACATCAGGAGGGAGCGGCCGCGATCGTCGATACCCGCTGTCTACGAGCACTGCAACTGTAATAACATGCAATGTGGTGCATTACCTATCAGATGCCGTGACTGCAGCGCTGCACGCGGCGGCACGATTCCGATCCGCTATCGCTCCGGTGCAGTGTGGAGCTATCCTAGGGAGCTTTTATATGGTGTGTTTACACGTTTAAATAATTGCGATAACAGTACTACCGTTTTGTTAATAGCCACTTATCGGCTTTTTCATGTTTGTATGAACAAAGTGACAAATATACTGCGATGCGAGAGCGAGTATGATAGCAATAGACGATGGCTATTAAGGGCTAATTCTTGTAAATGTAACACACAGTGAAATAAAAAGCAAGCTTTTTTTAAATTTTTTTACATTCATATACATTCATACATACATACCTTCACGCCTTTAATCCCAGAGTGGGGTAGGCACAGCTACAGAATTGCCGACAACTTTAAAAACTTGTTGATAATTCAGTAACCACATTTTGCACAAATAGGGGTTTTTTTTTTTTACTTGTGTTATTTAACTCTGTCATTATTTTGATTAAAATAAGTATTATAGGCATTATAGCCTGTCACTCCCAAAATCAATACGAATGTAACGACACCTCATATGTTAAAATCCATCAAGGCGTTTAGGCTGCAGAGTGCCAAATAATAGACACACCTACACTCGAAGAACATAACCCTCCTTCTGTCACAGTCGGGTAAAACGCAATTGGAATTAGAAGAATTTGATAAACTTAGCGTAGGTAACTAGACAACGCTGAATCCCTTTAGCGTTGCCAGGGACGAAATCAGGATTTAATTTAGGGTTGCTATTAACTCCAAATCCGGCTCTCCTGAGGGCTCGTCCCACTTCCTCCATTAAGTTAGCCCCGCGGGTAACTCTGAGATTCTTGAAACTACCAAGCTGTGATTTGGTACAAACAAGAGTGTAATAAATAACTACACTTTTGTTTCCTTGTTTATGAAATCTAAAGAAAGTCTTTAATAAATCTCGCCAACTTTCTTAGCAGTAGAAAATGTAGAGACTATTCACAAAAACCACCACGACACGGTTACAGTGCGATTGCGACGTAC
Organism: Acleris literana; assembly: GCA_946894065.1. Lineage (NCBI taxonomy): Eukaryota > Metazoa > Arthropoda > Insecta > Lepidoptera > Tortricidae > Acleris > Acleris literana. Next base: position 7,938,954 of record OX335677.1, read on the forward strand.
TAAAGGTTTGGTGCTTTCATTTGATCCCAAGTACGGAATAGTAAGAGACATTTGTAAAGACTCGTTCCCTATTTAATACATTTAATTGACGTATAAGTCCAGATCAAGTGACAATCAAACCATTAATTAATATTAATACTATCCGATTCTGTACAAATAACTGGTTCCATTATGGCCAGCGTAGGAGAATCACCATTATCCATGTTTTTGTTATAAAAGTATTTGCACGGATATGACTTAATTTGCTTTCGTAATGAAATAGTTAAGTCGCGTATGTTTTAGACTGCACGTATATTAAATTATATTAGTGCTCGTGAGGACAGTTTGAATACAGAGGCAGACGTATTTTAATAGCTTTTGTTTCTTAAGTAAAAAATGTTACTACTTACTACATAGCAGAGTTTATGGAAGATAAATTTTAAAAATATCACTAATTTTATTTTTACAATTGTAAATCAATGTTAAATTAATAGGGTTTGGAAAATATTATTAATAATATTCTTAGCCTTTATTTTTGGTGTTACTTTAAGGCAGTTATGTTTACATAGTTTATTATTTGATTTTCCTATTTTTAGGTTGACTGTAACAAGTGAATATTGTTTTATATATTTTATTATATTGTAAACAAATTTAATATAACTCGTGACCAAAATGCTGGCCTGTACTTGGCACAAAGATTAAGCATTGCCATTCAACGTGGCAATGCTGCCAGCATTTTGGGAACAATGCCCACTGGTAGCGGTTTGTTACTTTAGTGTACTTTAAGTAATTTTGTAAGTTCGACCGTTTGTTCTTATTTTAATTATATTTAAATAAAAATATTAAAGTGATTTGTCAATTAAACAAGCATTTAATATGATAAAAGAACCCTTTTTATACCCTACAACGGGTTCTTGTCGTACGAGTTGCCTTGGTATTAAGTATCAAGTACCGTATATTTACTATGAGCCCAATGGAACCCTGGCCCACCATAGAACGTTGTCACAGTGACATTACGAAACAATTTGTTTGACACTTGTTGCGACTTGAATCATAACGTCACACGTCAATGTGACACAGTTCTATGGTGGGTCAGGGTTCCAATGGGCTGATAGTACAGTGCGACAAAAAAGAGTAGAAATTAAATGAGGGCGCCACTTTCTACGTAACTGTCACATTTTTGCTTAAACATAACAATTTAGTATGTTTTTTTTTTAGTTACATTTAATTTAATTTCTACTCGTTTTTGTCGCACTGTACCTATATGATAGCAAATGGGAGATTTGAAGTTATATAGGTATTTTTGTTGCAATGGTAGGGCCATGTGTCACAAATTTTACGCATAAAGCGTGCATAAAAATCACTAAATACTCATAATTATTTTTAAATATTTAACTAGAAAAAAATTAGAATGAAATTAAAAATGTGTAAACTTTCTTTTCATGGTCTATTAAAAAAAACAATAAAACCAAGAGTTATGTTTTACAGTATATAGGTATCCCAATTGGCTTGACACTTAGTCGTTTACTCGTTTTATACATAAAGTATTAAATTCTCTCGCTGTTAATTTACATAAACTAAAGTGGTCAATGCGACCAAAATGCATCGTGTTTATCCACTTTTATCGCCGATGCTGTGCAGCGGAACATAAACCGACGCGAGTTCCTCACGTTGTCTGAATGTTACAGTACCTATGTTACAGTAAACTAGCAAGCTGTACATATTAAAGCATGCCTTTAAGTTACGTTACCTTCCCGTGAACACGACGGGGGAGCCGGCCCGAAACGATTTCAATTTGTACCGTTGCATAATTTCGGAAACTTTAAATTATTCTTGTTGCATTATGAATGACACCGCAAGTAGAGATGGGAGATAACGTCCCTAATGTTACGCAAGTGACCTTGTAATGCAGTTTGCAATCGTTCCGAACGCAGTAACACGCTTTCTTATAAATATCAACAATTCAATTTTCTGTTATCTGATTGTACTTGCCAATAGGTGCTTCATACGCAAGAATACCGTCACGATGACTCGGAGGTACCTGTTGGTAACTGTCTAACTTGGTTTACTTCATGAAATGTCTTTATTTTGTAACCTGATTGCAGAGGGTTATGTTTTGCTACGTACGTAACGTTGCGTTCCACAATAATATTTTGTTTTAACGTAAATTAGGAATAGCTAGATTTTTTGCTTTATCATATATTTTTATTTCTATATTGTTAATAGTTAAATTTATTCCTAAATATTACAATCTGCATCTATTAAGTAAATAGGTATGTTTTAATTAGAATTCGATTTTAAAAAAAAAACAATGGCCACTTTCAACAAAAATATAAATCTAGATTTAGGTTAAAATTTAATTACATACTAAAATAATACAGTGTAAACAAAACAACCGTCCAACTTTGTATAATTTTATTTACCTATTTTTACTTCATTTGTGCTTTGTGCGTTGTTGTGAATAAATGTTTTTCTTTTTTTCTTCCTTCAAAACTAGTTTTTTTTTCGTACAAGGGGCCCTAAGACTTAAGGATAACGTCGTTGTAGGTAGGTAGTTAGGTACGGAATAAATATCCTTTAAATCTACTTAGTCTACAAAGTTAGTCTAATGAAGTACGAAAACAATAAGAACAAAATACACTCAAGTTATAGAAATTAATCTCAAGGAAATGATCACTTTTGCGGCAGTTCGCTTCCTTCCCTTTCACTGGTCCGAGTGGTCAGTGCCTTGAGCCTATTTAGATTTTAACACCTGTTATATCGCGTTCGATAATGAATGGAACGTTTTATTGGTTAGGGACAGTCCTGTAGGGTTGAGTCTAGGTAAATTTTGGGCGGTGGTAAGTCACTGCCTGTAGGCAGAAATTAAAAAATATATGTACCTATAAGTAAGGCTGACGTAGGTTGGACCATGGTTGGACATTGGCGAAATCACTGCGGAATACCGCGGTGGAGCGCCATGAATAAAAGAAGAAGAAAAAAGAAGACGTAGGCTGCCGTGCGTTGGCTTAAGCCAATTCCGTGCATTGTGAGTATTTTGACAGATTTATGTTTCTTTAATTTCCACGTGAAATCTCTCTAATCCTATTAATTTTATTGTTTTCTACGTTTTTTTTTGGAGTTGCCACTCTAAAACTTTTCTATCCCAAGTCCCAACGGGCATCGGTTCTTCAAGGTGTATCGACGATTTCGTAACAGGCGCGAAAAGCAGCTGGTATCATTAGCAACAAATAATGATGTAGACCTGTGGAAGGCCACATCACCCACATTTTGCACAAGCAGGCTAAGATGTTTACCATGTGATTTTGTTTATGAATCAACTATTGATTAAATAAACATTCAACGAGAAGGAACCATATCTATCAACGCTCTAAATATTGCGGTGCTCCTTCGTCACAGTGGGTTTTCTTTGGAATTATTATAGGTATTATTCTTACTTTTACATTATACTTGTAAAAATCAAAACAAAATAATGCGCTAACCGCCGCACTTTGACACATTGTGTACGAAAATTCGACACTAAGGAATGACTTAATCGTCATTAACTAACTCAGCTGCCTGGGGTCCTAGTGAAAAAGGGTATAAGTAGACTTAACTCAAAAAAAAAGGTATATACATAAACGGAGTATACTAGACTTAAACCCTTTTTCACTTGATATTCAGGACACTTATACCCTTTATCACTAGGACCCCAGTATTATGGTCGCCTATTATCGCGGTGGATAAAGCATCCGTCACTTTCACACCTACGTACTGGTAAGAAAGTGACAGTTGTTTTATCCACGTTTATCCACATCGATAAACATAGCCTTAATAGACCTGCAGAGTGCGGTATACCTGTTACGCTTTTACGTGCTTTGTGTTCTGGTGCGAAGGCATTTTAATTCGCTTGAGTGTAGGAAGCGTTGGTTCCAAACAGCAGTGTTTTGAGCCTCGTAATAAGCACTAATATGTGCCTCGCGAGTTCAATTTGAGTCCCATTACATCGCAAATTGTTTTTAAAACACTGCCAATTTCGGTAAGAATGTAACACAACGTTAAATTAGTGAACGATCCAGTTATACGTGTTTAAAGCACCGTATCGTAACATGTTGCAATTAGGTTCGTGAACTCTTATTTTAATAAACAAAAAACCCGACTGCAATAAAAAACCAACTGAAAAGCGAAAAACAAGCTATATAATCTATAGAAAATTGTAAAAAGAATGTACTTATAGATTTATAACAATAAATTAAACTTGAATATTGGAAAAGGTGTTCCAGGGGCAAGCTACTCCAAATGTTGATTTTTTCATGAAATAGGTTTTGAAATTCATTGCTTGTTTTCGCCTGCAATACCTTTTCCTTTTAAATATTCAAGTTAAATTTAAATTGTTGTAAATATCAATAAGTAAATTCCTTTTACAATTTTCTATAGATTATATAGCTTGTTTTTCGCTTTTCAGTTGATTTTTTATTGCAATCGGGTTTTTTGTTTATTTTTAATAATTTAATTTATTTAACTCTTTTTAGTTTTTATTAATAGAATAGTGGTATAATTATTTATTACTAAGCGATATATGAGCTCTGGACCTCGAATATTTAATGTCGCGAAGCTATAAGTGACAAATTACAAGCGAAACTATCTTTCTAGCAAAAAGAGTTTATTACTTAACATTTACGTATTTTTTTGACTTTCCTGTCAAAATGGTAGCATCAAAGTGTTATAATGTATATATATTTGGAATGGGCTATTTAGCTTTGCTTTCATATTGTTATAATAAAAAAACTTTTTTTATTCCCACTCCATTTTTTTTTTCGCGGACGCCATTTTGGAATATTATATAGCCTATGTCACTTCGGCAATTAAGACGAATCGAATGACACCTCGTATGTTAAAATCCGTCAAGCCGTTTACGCTGCAGAGCGTGCCCAGAAATAGACATACATACATACATACTTATATACTTACATACATACATACATACGCTCTAAAAACATAACCCTCCTTCTGACGCAGTGGTGTAAAAAGTGTTGGGACGGTTCAATAAAAATAGTTTGACTTGGTGACAAGTAGGTAAAATTACAATATTCTCAAGTGACAACTATCAGCAACTATCTGCATTCTAAGCAGCAATTTTACTTACGCATTATTTCTCGTAAACGCTGTCTGAGGTTCAGTCATAAGAATAAACAATAACTACACGTAGAAGCGAAACTCCCGGTTCCGGACGCGCGCTCGGCAGGTTAAATACCTACCGCCTGGCGACACCTGAGGTGTCTAGTCAGTCAGGGGCGTCACAGACGGAATACATATTGACCAATATATTGTTATTGTGTCTTGAATTGGTTTTCGTATTTGCGTTGATTTTAGTGTTTATGGTTGAACTAAGATAGTGTTTTAAAAAGTGAACGACTATTTACGGCAAAATAATTATAAATAATTGATTGAATGAAGGAGTTTTATTTGTTAATTAGTACATCCCCTAGATGTTGAAGAAAAATACCGGAAACCTTAAAAACCAATTTATAGATAAGAATAGTATTTTGTAATAAAGCTTTTTCAACTTAATAAAAAAATTAATTAATGGTCCGCAAAGGAACGTAAAAAGTAGCTCCCTATCCCAAACTATAAAACTTACTGAGCTTAAAAGGTTGTTTATTTATAGACTCGTTTCTGTGTTTTATAGATGATTAATAATAGAAATAGAAATAGAAATAGAAACATTTATTCGACGAACACAGAAAAAAAAAACTGAACAGAGAAAAACATAATTTATAAAAAAAAAAAAAAAAATAGCCATATAAGCCATTTCATTGTCTGGAGATAATCTTAATATCATCAAAAAGTATTATTAGGTACCTATAAATATAAAATGTAAATGTAAAAAAAACATTTTGCAACAATGTTTCCACGTTGAAGAAAAACATAAATAACATTTTGTGACTAAATTTTTATAACACACCCATAAACCGATTAAAATATTTCACAACTGACAGCCTTGACTTTGGGTGCGGAAGACAGAGAGCGTAGCGGGGTGAAGGGGGAAGTAGGTATTTAAAACGCGGCATTAGGGGCCTTGGTAAAGGAGATTCGCTTCTACGTGTAGTTATTGTTTATTCTTATGGTTCAGTCACGAGATTAAGTTTGGTACCTACCCACCTTAGGTCCAAAGTCAATCTGACATTCTACAACAATAAGGTTGTTTTTCCTAAAATTTACAAATGACTTGACATCTCCAATTACATTGACGACTTCAAGCATATTTTTCTTGAAATGGGTCCGGTACGTGACCGGACCGTACCGTAAACCTTTACAACTTTGCCTAAACTTAGGTATTCAGAGATACACATCGGTTTTTTTGGATTTCACCAGGGATTGTGAAAACCACTATCCTTTTCTTAATAAGTTTAGACCCTTATGCTAATACTTTAGAATTACCTAAGTGTTCCACAAGAATAAATCCACAGTAAATCCTCAAAAAAACCTGTTACTGATGAAAGGTTTTGACTAACATTTCTTTCTTTTCGTAAATAAGAAATAAGAACTATTTATTGTCACCAAACCAGTAAATTACAAACAAATATTTTATTTAAAAAAAAGTTGTGACAAAAGGCGCAGACTCAGCATGTGCTGCGAGTGCGGGCGAGTGCTCCAGTTTTCGCAGCGCTGGTTTTCAGTCTGCCCCTTTCCGCACTCAGTCTAGTTCAACACACTTTAGCAGGTAGATCAGATAGTATACAATTTATTTATACAGTCTTAGAAAACAACAAAATAATCACAAAAATTAAAAAAAAAACGAAGGTATTTAAAAAACATGTAGGAACAGCAGAAAACTCATTGATAAAAACAGCATTTTTCTTCGTAAAGGAGGCGGGAGATCATTCCAAATTTTGGATGCCGAAAACTTGAAACTACCTCTAAACCCAACTGTTTTATGATACGAAATAAGAAAATGTCTATGGGTCTCATCCTATTTACTAAACAAGTGGCCTGTGTGCTTGTTTGCCCTCTCCTTGTCTTTTTTTTCTGTTGGATGTTTACTATGGCGATGTCATTGCCCGGTTGAACTCGTACAGTCGACTACAAAGCGATGCATCCATTGTTTGGACCTTATTACAACGCAATAAGGTGACGAACTGGATACTGCTCCTCTTTGTCGACTGTACAACATATGTAATATAAATTTAATATCACGAGGTTAGCATAGTTCGTAATGAACTTTCCTATGAAGCTAGCGGTCCCGGGTTCGTTTCCGGATATGGGTAAATAATGTGTGATAAGTGCGAGTATTTGTTTCTGAGCCTTGCATGTTTACAATAGTACCTATAGTACAACCCAGCTTAGTTTGGGACTGGGTAAATTTGTGTGAAATTGTCCACCGATTAAAAAATAATAATAATCGACTGCGCTCAGTACGTAGTTACCTCGATTCCCGATAACCGATTAATTTAACTTTCTTTCGTCAATTGCTGGTAATATTATCATTTTACTCTCGTATAACATTTGCTTTAATCGATTTATTGGTCTCGACTCACACGTTTCCGAGCAGACAATAAACAGAAGGGAAGTGCCTTGAATAAAAACCGCATTAAAATTTATAAGCTTAAACACTTTTTTATCGATCATATCGAGTCGATATTGTGAAGAATGGGTTCGAATTGATCGTTGATATCGGTTAGTTTTTATTCATAAGGTCAGAGTTCTATTGATATTTAAATTTGTTGGGACGCGCGTCTTTGGGCTATTCTCGGCATGGTCAAAAAAATAGTCACGGAAGTTCCATCTCTTTCTTGCTACGAGTCACTACTAAAGTGTGAAAACGACAGGTCTAACGAAGTTTCAGTTTAATTCTTCTATTTGTGTTGTAGTAGCCCATTCGACATAATGAGGTGTTTCGTGATAAACTACCCTCCTTTGTCACCGCCCACCTAAAGCCACTATAATGAAGCGAACATCCGTACCCAACAAATCTTCGGTAAGAAACAAGGCATAACTTATCAATGTTATCATTTAGTTTATGTCAGTATATTCTAAGTGTATTTTTGAAAAATACCTTCGAATTTTCCAAGCTCCCCGCTTTATATTTTCGTTAATTTATCCTATCTAATATGTGCATTAGGTATTTTTGTACATAAGTAATTATTTTCATTTGTTAGGTATTTATATATTCTGTTCATTAAACTGTTGTACGTTTAGCGGTTCAATAAAGTTATTTGTTCTTTTTTAATAAAAAAGTTTAGATACCGTTATTAGAGTTGGTGTTAAGATTTAAGGGGTGTTCAAATTGTGAACCTTAAACCTCTGCTTTGCGTACTACTAATAATTCCGTCAATGGAGAATTATCCCTGTGACAGCCCTATTTCGTAATTTCTAACACTTTCTGTACTCTCAAAAATAAAATTAAATGATAATTAATTTAAATTATTTAGTATCGCCACAAGGTTTAACATCTGTCAAAAAACAAGTGTAATTTAATAACAAGTGAAAATGGTACCTAGGTAGCTACTTACCATTATCTCACTTTATCGTATAGTTTCCTATTTTGACAAAAATACGATCTAAGCAATAGAACCGGGAAAACATCATTACGTAGGTGTCGATAAATGATAACTTGCGTGTAATATTCAGACTGTATGTTTAAAATATGGTATCAACTTTCTCTATATCGCATGTTGTGTGGACGAGACGTCATAAATTCAACTTGCGCTACTTTTTGATTATAAACTTGTTTGTAATATTTTATGTGACTGTATTTCATTACCAATTAGACTATAATTTTAGATCGCAGGTGTTGGATGGCTAAATTATTGAGTGTGATGCTAGTTTTATTGTCTATTGCTCAATTGAATTTAGATAACATAAACTTTACTAGAGTTACCTAACTATGCTAATAGTTTCCTTGTTTTTTATTGAGTCAGAAAAGTAAGATGACCTAGCGTTAAATAATTTTAAACAAGTTTATGAAGGTAGAACTTTTATTTTTATGCAGACCCTACATCTGCACCTGCCTACTTGGAGTGGAAGAGTTGGATAATGTACAGCCATCAGCACCATTAATATTTGGTTTCACAAATGGCTTTCTAAATTGAGAATCTTATCGGTTAAATGAGACAAGATACCCGCTGTAGGTACAGTCGACCTTACAAGTAGATACACACTTTGGTACCTTGTCGCTTTAACGCCTTTAACAGATTAGTGCCGAAGTTACAACATAACGTAGAGTATAGTAATCTGTGATAACGTTAAACTTAGGTGACTTGTAACATTACATATTTTTTTAAATAAGTAGGTATGGTCAGCTGGCCTTACAAGTAGCTGCACACTTTCGTGCTTTGTCACTTTAACCGTTAAAGTTTTAACGAAAGTGTGCAGCTACTTGTAAGGCCGGCTGACCTTACCTCATATTTAAAAATATATGTACTGTTACAAGTCACCTAAAAAATCCTTAGTAGTGCTAGTTATCTTATAATAGCAACGGTTACACTTATGTTACGTTACACGTCAAGAGTCATTCGTATGTTAATAAAAGTAAACAAAGCTTCGTGTTTCGTGATTTTGTATAATTAAAAAAAAAACAAAAAAAACAATGCAAAATACTCTGAAAATCGAAGTTTGAAGTTACGTTAACTCCATCCCTGTTACTCGTCATTCCAGGCTAAATCAGGAGAAAGGGATGGAGTTAACGTAACTTCGAACTTCGATTTTTAAAGTAGGGCCTCAGGTGTTGACATTAAATAGTACGATTGCTTCGAATTGGTTATTATGTTCATATTCATATTATGTTTTGTGTGTTCAACTTGCCAGGCTATAATAATCTACCCACATATATTACCGTCGCAACTTCACGGAAACACCAACCAAGTTGCTTTGCTTGTGAAATACGTCTTAGTGTCTGTCAATGTCAATGTCAAAGTAATGTTTTGATTTGATAGGTATTTCTCGAGAATCGAGATGTGGACGTTGTTATTGTGAGTTTATTGTATATTTGTGGTTGTATTTCAACTTTAAGGGTTATTCCTTTAAAATAACACCATTGTATTAAGACTAGTAGTGCTCGATAGTATTACGACCTTCAGTACGGAAACCGACCGGCAAGTTCCGACAAAGTAACATAACCTAAGAATCATGTCTAAGTTTAATCATCAACTTGTAGACAACATAGCCAAAAGTTGTTTGAAACTGTACAATGAATTGCCTAAAACTGGCAAACCAATTGTAAATGAGTGGACAGTTTTATCCTGCATCATACAATATGATAATTCAAATGACAACTTCGAAGTTGTGTCCCTAGGGACTGGTTCTAAATGCATCGGAGCGACCAAAATGACAGCATCAGGAGATATTCTGAATGACAGTCACGCGGAAGTCTTCGCTAGGCGAGGATTTTTATTATACCTGTATGACAATATTGAGCAAGCCTTGGACAGCAAGCAATCTATTTTCATACATGAAGACGGAAAATTAACACTAAAAGACAATATCAAATTTCTTTTTTATTCCTCTCAGTTGCCTTGTGGAGATGCGTCTATAATACCCAAGAATGGGGCACAGGAAGATTTTGGCGAGGTGTTGCAAAGTTTAAAAACACGGGCTTCTGAAGATATTTGTGACTTAGATTGTAAGAAAACAAAGAGAGAATCTGATGATATTTATAGAACTGGAGCTAAGTGCCTACCTAATTCGGAACAGGATTCTAGGCTGCCTGGAACAAATTATCATATACTTGGTCAAGTTAGAATAAAACCCGGCCGAGGAGACAGGACACTATCAGTATCGTGTAGTGACAAAATAGCAAGATGGGTGCACTTAGGCATCCAAGGCAGCCTACTGGACCTGCTACTAAATAAACCAATTTTCATTCAACATTTTATATTCGGTGCCGGAGTGCCATATTCTACAGAGTCTTTGACAAGAGCTTTATTAAAGAGAAATAGTAATGATTCTGTGGTTTTATTAGATATTGAGCCACAATTCCATCAATGCAGTTTGGTTTTCCCTCAGATAAGAACTGAAGTAAATGTGAGACCTGCACCAGGCAGTATAGTTTGGAATAGATTGAAGTAAGTATTTTCTAAACTAAATTTTAGGATTTTTACAAATCCATACTAATATTATTTTTCATCCTGATCCTGATCCTGGTTTCAAATCCTGGTAAGGGCAGATATTTGTGTGATGAGCACAATATTTGTTCCCGAGTCATGGATGTTTTCTATGTATTTAAGTATATATTTCTCTATACAAGTATTTATATCATTGTCTAGTATCCATAGTACAAGCCTAGAGCTTAGTTTGTCCCCTGATATTTATTTTTTATAAATGTGAAAGTTGATCTGTCTGTGTCCTTGTTAAGCTTTCACAACTAAACCGCTTACCAATTTTAATGAAATTTGGTACATTTGGTTCATCCCAAAAATTGTAAAGCTCCCGATCATAAAATAGTATTCTTCAATTTGTAGCATATAATCTCATTTCCTGACAGTATATTTAAACTAATTGACAAAATCTAAAGTGCCCATGCGGTTTGCTTCCCAAGGGGGTGTATGTTTTTAATTAAAGCCGGTAATTATATGAATTTAAATATTTACAGATTAGAAGTAGCAGTACAAGGAAAGAAGTTAGGAGTAACAAAGAAACAAGCTAAATCATTAAGCAGTTCTCTGTGCATCAGTAAATATAATATCTATACAAGATTTTTACAGATTTTAGACAAGGATGAGCAACTAAAGAAATGTATAGATGCAGAGTGTACTTTACAAAGTATACCATACAGTGAAATGAAAAGAAAGTCCAAAAGGTACTTAGACAAGTGGAGCTTAGTAAAAGAAAGGGTTTTTAAAACTTGGACTAAAAAGCCAGACATGTGGAATTTTTGTATAAATGAATCAATAAAAAATGTGTAACAGTTTTTCAATTTTTATACCTTAAACCATCCTTTTCCCTATTTTTTAAAAACACTTGTAATATAATCTATTATATAAAATGCTAAGCTGATTGTTGATATATCAACGCACAGCCCAGACCGCTGGACCTAGAGACTTGAAATTTTGCACATAGATACCTTATATAGTGTAGAGATCCACTAAGGAAGGATTTTTGGAAATTCCACCCCTAAGGGGGTAAAATAGGGGAAAAACATTTGTATGAAAGTCCGTCAGTTTTGAAGTTAGACGCTTCAAATTTAACGTTTACGTTGGCGATTGAATTTTAACTTATACGTGTCTCAGCGTTTTTGATAATTTCAACCCCGAAGGGATGAAAAGGGGTAAAACTGATTGTAGATACATCAATGCACAGCCCAAACCGCTGGACCTAGAGACTTGAAATTTTGCACATACCTTATATAGTGTAAAGATCCACTAATGAAGGATTTTTGGAAATTCCACCCCTAAGGGGATGAAAATTTGTATGAAAGTCCATCAGTTTTAGTTTAAGTTAGACTTTTCAAATTTTGTGTTTAGGTTGAAAATTGAAAATTAATGTATACGTGTCTCAGCGTTTTTGATAATTTCATCCCAGAAGGGATGGAAAGGGGTAAAACTGGCTGACTGATCGATCAACGCACAGACAAACCGCTGTACCTAGGAACGTGAAATTTGAAGGGAATATTCCTTGGGTACCTAGGGGTGCACTAAGAAAGGATTTTTGGAAATTCATCCCCTAAAGGGTTAAAATAGGGGGTAGAAATTTGTATGGGAGATTAGTTATTTTTAAAATAAGCAATTTAGAAATGGGTATTTAGGCTATTATTTTTAAATGAATAATACTACTTACAGCGGTTTAGAAAAAAGTACCCCTAAGGGGGTAAAAGGAGTTTTAGTTTGTTCCTCCTTCACGCTGCGATGGCGCTGGATGGATTTGGATGAAATTTAGAATTGAGATAGGTTATACCCTGGATTAACACATAGGAAAATCCCATCCCGGAAAATTTAAAAGTTCCCGAGGGAATAACGACAATATGTTTGGTGTTTTTTTTAAAGTCATCATGTGTGTCGTTTTCTTAGGTTGCGTTGACGCAGATTTCGAAAATGATATCAAATTTGGAATTCAGAATGGCCGCCATGATGTTTATTGAAAAAGTCGTCATTGGTATCATTTTCTTACATTTTGGGGACGCAGATTATGAAAATGATGTCAAATTTAGAATACAAGCTGGCGGCAACGATGTTTTTTGAAAAAGTTATCACGGGTAACATTTTCTTAGTTATTGGGGATGCAAATAATTACTAATTTAGAATAAGATTAGTAATTATTTGTCAAAATTGTGCAACTGAATAATTTATTCCTCCTATGGCTTTTGCCACACAGTGTGACAACATGAGACAGGCTTTGTACATTCAGTTTTGTTAGTCTATATCAAAAGGAGCGGTGTCAGAATGACGTTGTCAGCGTTGACATATCAAGATTATAACATTTTTTTCCGCTATTTTCAACATTTATTCAGGGCGTATTAATTCTACGGCTGTTATTTAATATTAGGGTGGTTATTATGATCACTTGAAAATAATTACGGACAGTCATTTTATTTTTCGGCGGAAATTGGTCGGTTATTTAATTCTATAATGTCAGTTCAAACAATACTCAAGGGGTAAAAAATCTATATATCGATAGGTACACATAATATTGCTGTAGAAAGAAAATCCATACTAATATTATAAACGTGAAAATAATTATGTCTGTCGTCTTTTTGTTTGTTATGCATTTACGGATAAAACGCGGAACAGAAATATAATAAATTTATACTTTATATCTCGACAATCACCCCTAAGGGGGTGAGATTTGGGATGGTAGTTTGTATGAATTTGGTCGTTTATGTTCAGTTTTTTAGTTGGAAACGTGGTAATTGGTATTGGTATAAATATAAATATTAAAATTTTCAGAGATATTGGAAAAACTTCCCCTAAGGCGATAAATGGGGAGTAGAATATTGTATGGGAGATATCCAAATGGCTACATTTGGAAATTGGTATTAAGGCTACGGTTTATAAATAAAAAATACTGCTTTCAGCGATTTAGAAAAAACTAACCCTAAGGGGGTAAAAGGGGGTTTTAGTTCGTTACTCCTTGAAGCTGCAACGGCTGGATGGATTTAGATGAAATTTAGAATAAAGGTAGCTTATACCCTGGATTAACACATAAGAAAATCCTATCCCGGAAAATTAAAAAGTTCCCGAGGGAATAACGACAATATGTTCGGTGTTTTTTGAAAAAGTCATCATGGGTGTCGTTTTCTTAGGTTGCGTTGACGCAGATTTCGAAAATGATATCAAATTTGGAATTCAAAATGGCCGCCATGATGTTTATTGAAAAAGTCGTCATTGGTATCATTTTCTTACATTTTGTGGACGCTGATTATGAAAATAATGTCAAATTTAGAATTCAAGATGGCGGCCATGATCTTTCTTAAAAAGTGAACATAATTGTCATTTTCTTAGATTTTGAGGACGCAGATTTCAAAAATGATTTGAAATTATAGGTAGAAAATCAAAATGGCGGCCATGATGTTTTGTAAAAAAGTCGTCATGGGTAAATTTTCTTAGTTTTTGGGGACGCAGATTTATAATTAAGGATCCCCTTGGATCGCATAATTTGTTTTAGAGTATTATTGTTTCGCATAATTGATTTGGCATAATTTGCATTGGCATAATAATACTGTCGTATAATAATACTTTGGCCTAATACTTTTTTGGCATATAACACTATTATAATAATTTCAGTTGGACTAATTTGTATTAGACTAATACACATTATGCAAATTATTGTTTGGGCTAATAATTATTTGTTATATATGTCATTAACCATAATTTCAGTTTTCTAAATGAATAAAATACAGTTTCGTTGTTACATGTTAGGTAAGGTTAAATTAGGTCACGTTAGGTAGGTACATTAGGTTGGGTTAGGTTAGTATGATATCCAAGCGCGAAGCGCCCAAGCAACGCAGAATAGGAGGTCCGCGAAGCGGATCTCCGTCGACCTTTCCTTAGTTTTTAAATATATTACCACAAAACCAAAATTAACCTTTTCTCGTAGTACGTCTACGAATTTCGCTATAGCAAATTGTATTGCTATGTGCCATTTGTACATGACTATTTTTTAGGACAATACTGTTATGCATTTTGTAATGATGCCAATTAATTATTATGACTTTTTGTATTTATGCTATTTGACGTTAGTCTTCATGACGATTATGCTTTTTAATTTTATGCGTAAAAATTTATGCGTAAAGAGATTATGCACATCGCTATTTCGGCTAAAAGCAATTATGCGTAACAATATTATTACAAACAATTTTATGCCATCCAATAGAGAAACAAATAATTACTAATATATATTAATAAGATTAGTAATTAATAGACAAAATTGTGAAATTGATTAATTTATTCCTTCTATGGCTTCTGCCACCCAGTGTGACGACGTGGGACAGGCTTTGTACATTCGGTTTTGTTATATCAAAAGGAGCGGTGTCAGATTTTAACTTTTTTTTCCGCTGTTTATAATACTTATTCTTCGGCTATTATTTAATATTAGGGCGGTTATTATGATCACTTAAAGAAAATACGGACAGTCATTTTATTTTTTGGCGGAGTTTGGTCGGTTATTTAATTCTAACATGTCCGTTCAAACAATACTCAATGAGTAAAAAATCTATACATCGATAGGTACCTACATATTATATTGCTGTAGAAAGAAAATCCATACTAATATTATAAATGCGAAAGTAATTCTGTCTGTCGTCTGTCTGTTTGTTACATTTTCACGGATTAAACGCGGAACCGAATTAGATTAAATTTATACTTGTTATCTCGAAAATCACCCCTAAGGGTAGTTTGTATGAGAATTCGGTCATTTATGTTTGGTAGTTCGGCCATTTATAATGATAGATACATTAAAATTATTTAGTATTAAGACTCATGATATAATATATGTAATATTGAACTATGATGGATATTTTAAGAGCAACCAAAGTATCATGGGAGGGATGGTACTTTGAGACGGCGAATTTAGACAGATTCTCATCTACCGGTGATAACTAGGGGCACACCAGCGGATAAAATAAATGCATTTCGGCATCTACTATATGGGTATACATATTTAAAAAAAAACTCACTACAAATATGCCAGGAACTACGAGTACATAATGATACACAGTCGGGGCAATATATGCGGCAGCTCTACTAAAAATTGGCGAAGATCGTATGCCGAGAGTTAGTAACGATTTGAATACATTAAACCGCGAATTCTGTAATATTGTACAAAACACAGATGATCTAAGAAATAACGTGTACCCCGATCTAAAAAACGATATAAAGAATAGAGAATGTTTGTACGAGAGGGCAATATTAGCACCGACAAACGAAATTGTCGGGCGGATAAATAAAAAAATATGTCTCACGTAGAAGGCGATGTTCTGTAGTATATCTTGGTAGACAATGTCATAGACACAAAGCAAGTCACGTCCTACCCTTAGAGTTCCTGAACTCTTTGGAGGTATCGGGAGTGCCTTCCCGTAAGTTTATGGTTAAAGTTGGTGTCCCGTTAAATTTCGAGCTCAATATTACATGTGTTTGAAAGATCATTCTGGCCAGGGAGGGCGTTAAACTATAGAATTAGTTAAAGCTATTAATTTACTTAACTGCAATAAACGAGTTCTACGCGGACGAAGTCGCGGGCAAAAGCTAGTTTTTTATAAAAATGGTCATTCTAAATCCATTTCTAGGGCTTACTGACGAGTTGGGCGCGTCACACACGGAGCTATTATATATATTAGTATGCCAAAATATATATAGCAATGCATCTTTCCGTACTAGTTGACAGAGTCCACACACGCAGCTTTAAGATATATTTATCTCCTTCCCTCGCCAGTATAATGAATGGGCTGTATATACAGGGCGTCCCACGACTATGGGACATGAAGGGAAAGTACCTTAAATATCGTAGATAGGATATTTTACTGAAAGAAGACTTTATGTTATTTTTAAAAGTTAGTAATACTGCATTCAAAGATGTCCTAAAAATTATTTGCTTCGTCTGGGAATCGAGCCGACTTCAATGTGAAAAAAAATAACCCGTATTTTTATGAGCCCAATCGAAAGAATGAACAAAAAATAATAAATCTTCTTAAGTAACATAGTATCTTAAAAGAAAGGAACAACGTGAAATTAATCATTTTAATCAAATTAAAAACATACTTACAAGAAACTGCCGAAGTCAGTAGAGTATTTTTTGTAAATTAATTAATTTCTTGCAAATTAATTAATTAAATGCTCAAAATGTGATCCCTCTTGTCTTATGCAAATCGCCAATCTTTTAATAAGTCTGTTGCTCGTTGATTTTCTAAACATATTATGGTGAATTCTCGATATGACATGGCTCAATTCTGTTTGTTACTTGCCCACGTTGTCGTATTGCTGTTTGTATAGCAAATCTTTCACGTATCCCCAAAAGAAAGTAATGTAACGGTGAAGTAATCCACGTGCATCTATAATAAGAAAAACTGTGCCAGTAAGTCGTTTATTAAGTGGGTACTTATTTGCGAATAAGCAATTCTATCTATGGAATGATAATATCGCTATTTTTCGGACGTCGTCGTCGGTAATAAATAATGTTCTTGAAATTTGAATCAAACATTTTACATCATTCCTTTCTTTTCAGATACTATGTTACTTAAGAATAATTATTATTTTTTGTTCATTCTTTCGATTGGCATCATAAAAATAAGGATGTTTTTTTTTTACATTTAAGTCGGTTCAATTCCCAGACGAAGCAAATAATTTTTAGAATATCTTTGAATGCAGTATTACTAACTTTTAAAAATAACATAAAGTCTTCTTTCAGGAAAATATCCTATCTATGATATTTAAGGTACTTTCCCTTCATGTCCCATAGTCTTGGGACGCCCTGTATATTTCCATATCTTAGTTATGTGTGTTCCGCATACAAAAAAAATGTGTTCGCGTTATTTGTAATGCTTGGTCGGTTGACAGCTGCAAACCATTATTTAAACAATTAGATTTATTGCCTTTAGATTGTATGTACATCAGGGAGGTGTGCGTTTTTATCAAAACAAACCCCGAGTATTTCAAAAAGCGCAGTGAGGCTATCCAGAGGCAGACAAGGCCCAAAATCATGAATCAGTTGTACAAGCCCCCTGTACACAACAACATATACAAAAGAAACGCATACAATATGTGTATAGTTATTTTTAATAATTTACCTGATGACATTAAACGGCATCCTAACAATACTTTTAAACACTATCTGACCAAGTGGCTTCTGAAACACTGTTTTTACACTGTAAATGAGTTTTTGACATGTAAATTGAATTGAAATATAATTATTAATAAAATGTAGTAATCTAGTATAAAAATATGTTAATGTAATGGCAAAACTAATTTGGGTTATTATAAAAATTTGCATACCTACGCTTTGGTGAATACAATGTACAAATTAAAATGTAAGACCTATTTAAAGACTGTATTTTCGCAAATAAATGATTGATTGATTGATTGTGGTCCTTTGCTATATTATAATATATATATTCTGGTATATTAATATTTATAGCTCCGTTTGTGACGGGCTGTATTGTATTTTTCTCTTTAACATTCGTTTTTACAACTGTAGATTTCAAGGCGTCGGAACATATTGTTTTACGGTAACGAAGGCTAACTAGCGATCGGGTCACCTGATGGAAAGTCGTCACCGCCACCCATGAACATCCGATACATGAAAAAAAAAGGGTAGGCTCGCCTCATAAGGTCCCTATGTCGCGTCGGAGTGGTCTGGAAATACCGCCGCAAAAAGCTGGTTTCACAGAACTGTCGTTTGTATAGTAGTTAGGTCCTCTCGACAGAAATGGCCAATTGGTACCTGGTACTTTCCATAGAGTTCATTATATGTAGTGTTATCTAAGAAAAGGGACCTTATTGTCGATGGCGCTTCCGCCATTATTAAAGATGCTCCGATATAAATACAACGTCGCATACCTATTTGCAGAAAAATTAAGTACC
The DNA here is from genome assembly GCA_946894065.1 of Acleris literana. Taxonomy (NCBI): domain Eukaryota; kingdom Metazoa; phylum Arthropoda; class Insecta; order Lepidoptera; family Tortricidae; genus Acleris; species Acleris literana. The sequence continues at coordinate 7,957,919 of OX335677.1, forward strand.
TACGAGTAGGTAAAGTATGGAGAATTTTAGGGATATCTACCTGTTTTAGTAATGTCCTGAGATTTTTAGCCGATACACAACTTCTAAGGTTTTCAAAATTAATTTTGTAACTAAACACAATTTAATAATTCCAGAGTTATTTCCGAAGTTTATGGACCAAAAAATTTGAAAAAAAAAAACTGATTTGAGGATAATTAAATTTATATTCTATTCGAAAAATAAAATAAAGTGTTGAAATTTCACAGATTTGGACAAAATATCAAAAAACTTTAAAAATCTGTATTAAAATTTAGGCTAGTCAAAATGAACCTTATTGCATACAAAATAAAGTTCATAAAAAAATGAGAATTTTCTTTTGCCTTTTCCAACCATATTATCTTAAATAACTCGCATATGACCGGTTAATTACACTAGTGTATGAAAAATCGTCACTAAGGAATGTTTAATCTTCATTAATCTTCATTAACCAAAAGACCTTTTCCACTCTACTTTACGTTTTGGGCCTCAATGCAACTATGTAAAACCATATTGACCTGTTATGGCCGCCATTACCATTAGTATAGTAAATAAGAGCTATCAAATCGTTGACAATACGGAAACACATCAAAAAGAATAGGGTTTTACCGTTTAGAATCTCAGCTCTGACAGTTGTATTTATAAGGAACAAGAAACAATTGCAAAACAGCAGCTAATCCAACATGTCACTAGCATTTTAACCTGTTGAATAGACAAGTATCGCTGACAGATATTACGAGATCGTCCATTAAGGATTATGCCAACGGTTAGCCTTTCGGTGCCTGATGGTTTCTAATTAGCATCTATTTAGCATTCGCATGGCGAAATTCTGGGACTAAACAGCTTCTCGTCGTGCTACCTATTGTGATCGTGAGTCTGTGAAGAAATACGCTTTTGACATTACGATTTTGCGGCATGCTGGTGGCTTAGATATTCATATGGTTGTTGTTGGGTTGTTATTAAGTAAGATTAAGTACCTAATACGACTTAAAACCTTATACGAATGATTAGAGCTTTGTGATTATCATACATACTCTTTACTTAATTATTTACTAAGAAAATTTACTATATTCGAAATCAGTAAGCCTTATCGCTAGTGACTAACTAGCGGTCCCGGTTTCGATTTCCGGCAAATATTTATATGATAAGTATTTGTTCCTGAGTCTTGGATGTTTTCTATGTATTTGAGTAAGTATTTCTCGATAAAAAGTATGTTTGTCGTGTCGTGTCGTGTGTCGTAGGTACCTAAAAGTACAGCCTAGAGCTTATTTTCGGGACTAGCTCAATGTGTATGAGAATGTCCTCTGATGTTTATTACTATTATTGCTTATAAATGCCTAGTTGATAACTTCATACATACATAAGTACACATGGGAATGTGAATTTACGAGCGACTCTATATTTAGAAAAACTTACCTACTGCTACTTGGCGACGGCCAGGCTAACTTCGTCGTATACCACCTTCTAGTACTTACTAGGTAATACAGAGTAAGCCTACAATTGTATTTAAGTAAACGAATAAATAAATAGGCAAGAGGTTCATCAACTTTTTATTACGTATCATATCAGATCGAGTAAAACCACATTTTAAAGTAGGTACACTACCAGTTGTCGAGATATTTTTTTGTATTACCATCGCAGACGGTTAGATGCCAGTCTTTTTATAGCAACGTAGGTCCAACCATCTAGAAATTCATTTTTAGTTGCAAACTATGAATAAAAACGAACTGGTTGGTTTAGTGCATTTCATTGACTCCCACATCAAATACTTTCGTCTACCTGTATGAGGTATCTATTTTTATCTCAGCTGTAGCTTTTTGTTATACAGGGTATAACGGGAGGAGTGGATGAAACGAAGCAGGTCGATAGAGGACGTCAAGACCTATCGATTTGTAAAGAGGTAAACGGTTCACCCTGTTGTGGCATAATTTTGTAAGTAATAATTCTTTGTGGCATAATCTATATAGTCATATTAGGCTTTACGCATAATCTGGTGTCGCAGAATCTACATTCGCATAGTTTGATTACGCAGACTTTCGTTAGTCCGAATACATAAATTGTCCGAATGTATGATTTCGCAGAATACTAATTTCGCATAATTGTTATTCTACTGATACCTTTGACTTTTTTGAAAAGTCATAAAATAAACCTAACCTAACCTACTCTATTCTACCAGGATTACACAAAACATTTAAAAAAATAGTGTCCGTTTAATCTGGAGGAAAAATATGCGAAAACAAAATTCGGGGTAACTATACATTCGGCGTAAAAAGTTTCGGACTAACTCATTTTCGGGATGTTAAAAATTATGCTAAATAAGGTTTCTGCCACATTACCATTCGGCGAAAACAGTTTCGGACGGTAAATTTTATGTTTCACGCTCGTTTTTTATTAAGGGAAAATTGCTATTTTCACACTTGGTAATGTAATTAGGCAAATTTTAAATGATCCTGTTGTTAGAATGCAATAAAAATACAGAAAATGTATCATTAACTAGGGCAGTTTCTGGAATAGTTTGTAAAACAAACAGGTCAAGTGCGAGTCGGACTCGCGCACCGAGGGTTCCGTATTTAAGATTTTCATACGATACCTACCCCACACGACTAGAGAATGCAAACCGGTTAACCGGTTATTCGGTTAACCGGTTAACCGGACGTATTTAAGTTCGGTTAAAAACCGGTTATTGAGTGCAATAACCGGTTTTTAACCGATTAGAAATAAAAAGCTATTTCTTTGTTTTAAAATCGTTTAATATTAATAGTTAAAAAAAAACAACTTATGAATTTTCTTTTGTATGATATTATTACAGCACACACCTTTATTCGTGCCTCCTGTCCCGTACTCCCGTCCCGTTCCGGTACTTAAATTTTACAAAAGTATTTGTAGTAGTTACTACAAAGCTGTTATGCTATATTTTGTCTTAAAACTACTAATATAATTAAAAAAATCACAGCAATTATAATATGAGGTACAATTGGTACACAGCACAATATAACATTGGTCAGTAAGTAATTCAGTATTAATTAGTCTACCATAATTTTAAAATAATCAGTCAGTAACAATCACAAACCCTCAAATCAAATTCTTTTGTGTTATATAACGTGAATATATGAAAAAGCTTTAAAAATAACAAAGAACAATCAACTGTAATAAAAGTTAAACCTATCAACCAAAAAACCTTTTAAGTAACAAATTTTAAAATCACCATTAAACATTTTAAACTTCTTAAATATGCTATTCAAATCTGCTTAGATAACAGATAATGCTTTAAAATAATTAAAGAATTCAATGTAGCATCGTTCATTCTTGTTCGGAACTTAGAACAGAGGTAGCCAGCAGTTGAAAATGTACGTTCACATTCTACACTTGTCGGTTTTATCGAAGTAAGTAGTTTGTACACCATTTCTAAGTACCGTCCTCTGTTCCCACCGTTGTCGTGGAGTGCCATTTCAAATTGTATAACGTTTGAGCATAATCCTTGGTGTGATGTTTCATCATTTTGTGCAGTAACCATCACTTTCTTCTGTAATTCTTGCCTTAAAACCTCTTTAATAGACGTCTTTGATGTAGAAGGCATTGGCTCAATTATTTCCAAGTCTGCAGTCCTTGCATTAATTGAGGAGTCTACATTAGCAGTAACGCCAGTAACTGCTGTTCTTTCGGTTATAAATGCTGTTGATGTCTGGTCTCTCATTGCTGATGTTGTGTCATCGTTTCCCATTCCAGATAATAAGGCCATAATAACTGACACGATGTCATTTGTAGATGGACGCACAAAAATACTATCAAATTCCGAATCACTGTAAAACTCACTAGGGTTATCTAAATATTTCATCACACTTTGTATTACTTGATACCTCTCGCCTATCCTTTTCTTCAGAGTTGTTTGGAAGGCAACACTTAGTTGTCCGGGTATTTCTTTTAATTTCCGTAATATAAATTTCAGGACAATATCAGCCGTGAGAAGCGTTGCATCAGTCTCGCATAATAATTCCAATGATCCTTTGAACAAATCGAGTATTGAGTGAATCTCTTTCATTATCTCGAATTCGTCTGTATCAAATCGGATGTCTGATTTTATGTCAATTAAGGCCTTTTGCACGCATGGATATACCATAATAAATCTTTCCAACATCACTGCTAATGAACTCCAGCGTGTTTTGCAGTCTAATAATAGGTTCATTTCCTTATTAAATGTCTGTTTGACGTATTTTTGTAGTGCTTCGTCATTTTTCGTTGGAGATTTTTTGAAGAGTTTACATACTTTCCTAACCTTGTCAATTACAGTCTTATAATTTAAATTCGTTATTGGTACCCTTCTTCTTTGTAGATCAGCAATAAAACTCTCCTCGTTTTCACCATCACTTTCAATATCACTTGCAGAACTATACGCTGGTTCCAAGTTTTCTTCAACCAGAGGCTGATTCTTATACAACACATCCAGTATAGCTAACTGGAGGCGATGAGCATAACAGAGTTGATGATAAACGGGTAAATTACGCCCCATTTTAATCATAACACTGGCTCCGTCTGTAGAAAGCCCAACGATGTCATTTATATTTAACCCGAATTCTTCTAAGCGGTTAGTTAGAAGCTGTGCACATGTCATAGCCGTAGCAGAGCCCGTTATTCTTATGAGGCCTATGTTGTGAAACGATTTACTGTTGCTTATACCTGGTGAATGAATATTAACGTTGATATATCGCTTGTTTGCCGAGGAAGTCCATTCATCCATGGTAATTGAAAATTTGAGACCAGTTTTTTTCAGTTTAATAAATTCGTATATGATTTCTTCTTTGATTGATTCACTCCTCTGGAAGACAATATTCCTTATAGTGTTTGCTCATGATGGTAACTGATGACCATAATTTTTAAAAGGCGACGAAGGTCCGCCGAATTGACAAATACTCTAAATGGTATTCCATCCAGGCACACCATTCGCGAAACCATCCAATCCATTGAATTCTCGCTTTTAAAATAATCGTCAATTCTAGTCTTTTTTGCTGGTGGCTGACATTCTTGGTCTTGATTCCCACTACTCTCACTAGCTTGCGTTGTTGTCTCTGCGGCTGATTCTTTTGTGATTCCATGTGCAGATTTCAAGTGGCTCCTTAAACTTGACGTGCTACCGCCTTCTGACTTTAATATTTTTTGACACTTTTTACACTTTGCACTTTTTTGGTCAGTAGATCTCAAAAAATGTAGCCAAACACCTGATTGATCTTGTCCTTTCTTTCGAAACTCCGAATACTCCATGTCCAATTTCTAAAACAAAGTAATTATTTTTCTTTTTAGTAAAGTAGAAAAAATAAAATACGTACTTTATGAGTAAATGATCACGGATCTCAAATATCACTTACCTTAACCACTCATTGAAAATATCATGTCTTATTTACTTTCGTCTCGTCACTACGCGTGTTTGTTTATTGGTAATTATAAAAGGGATTAGCACTTAGCAGGTAGTTAAGGGAACTAATACAAAGCAATGGGTGTTATCGTTACGACGGTCCGTACCTTACTAACGGTAATTGGGATTAGAACTGTTGTAAACAGTCCAGGAAGAGGAAAAGAAAGAGACGGGGATAGAAAGCGGAGGGAAGTTTATCCATTTAGAAATAAAAACTCAAATAACATAATAAGTACCTAGGTATTCAGAGTATTCACGAACTTCACGGTACAACAAAAATAGTCAAAATAAAGTAATAATTACTGCAAGGCTAATGAAGTAAAATTGATTAAATTAAAGCAAAACAGTTTTTTTTTCTTTTAACTCATATTTGCACTAGGTTAGACCTAAAATTATTGTTTATATGTCTATTTATAATTAGTTTTCAATCAATTGTTGATAGTGAACAAAACCACAACATTAAAAATAGCGTTTTACTTTGATACAACACTGAAATAAATAAAAACAGAAAAATTACAAAAAAACCGGTTAATAACCGGTTAACCGGTTTTGAGTCAACAACTACGGTTAATAACCGGTTTTCAAACTTGGCCGGTTATTGCATTCTCTAAGTGACGGTAAACTCAATTCAAAATTTGGACCCCGTTCCTTGCATAAAGACCCTGATTTTTGTGATTTCATTAAAAATGTATAGCCTCAGATTTGTCCCTATACTTGTAGTATAAGACGGTATTACTTGCCAATTTCATAGTTCTAGGTCAACGGAAAATACCCTTAAATTTTGATTCTCTTGAGAGTGTCGAAATATATGTATAGGTACGTTTTTAGCGGCATAAACAGCCGTATCTTTTTATTACGTTAATTTGTAATTCAAGTTATTTGGTGATGAATTTTAGTAATTAAAAACACTTTAAAGCACTGCAAAGTTCACTTATATGCCGACGATACCCAGTTATATTTCTCATTCGATCATAAAGATACTGAAACTGCAACACAGAAAATAAATGAAGATTTGCACAAAATATATATTTGGCCAGAAAAAAACACGCTGTTATTAAACCCTACTAAATCAAAATATTTAATACTGGGCACAAGACACCAGATACAAAATATAAGTTTGGAAAAACCCATTATCATAATTATTTATTACTTTATTACCTTGTAATGTGTCTTGTCCGAAGCGCTAGTAGATTCACTCCATATTACCGACGTGTAAAAGAGCCCTCATGTGGCCAATTTACTTAATTAATATTTTAAATTATGTTTTTTTTTTAATTTCACCTGTTGTGTTTTCCTCACACCAGAACACAACAATGTGAACACTGTTGCTTGGCGGTAGGTTAAACCGTTTACAGGAGAAGATGTTTGTAGCCATCTAGTAATCCGGGCGGACTCTGCACAGGGCCCTACCACACCACTATAACTACATATTTAACAAGGTTTATGTTTTACCTGTTAAGAAGAGAGAGAAGAAGAATTATTTTGATTAAGTAGGTATGTACTTGGTTGTCTTTTGCCGGAGGACAAGATCGGCATAGTAGAAGGTATTAGCCAACTGACCCCATTATTTTCGCTTTTGATTCTATTATATAATATTTCGAAACATCATACCTGGTCAATCCTTATAGAAATAAATCGTCTGCCATTAATATTCACTCATTAGTCACATTGTTCACAGGACAGGAATGAAACGACGGTCTAACGTTTTAAACCTCTTGTAAGGTTGAGTTGAACAGTTATGTAGAAGTATTATTTACTTATGTTTACTGTAGCATTATCAGCAGAAATTAATATTTAAAGCTACATTTATGAACTCTAACCAAGAACTGGGTTTTTGTGGTGTAGTTTTTCCTCCATAAAGAAGCAAGACGCAATATTTTGTTTGGAAATAGTTGTATATTTAGTTTGTGTAAGGTCTGTTCATCCTTACTTGTCTTATATAGTAAACAACTTTCTAACCTCAAAATGAACCTTTTTTGGCTAAAACTGCTATTTTAAACAAAAATTTTAAACAAAATAAAGCAATCACAGACAATACATTGGCTAAGTGATGTCTAAAATGTTTACTCAGTTTACTTTATTTACGATAAAAGAGCTGTTTTAGCCAAAAAAAGGTTCATTTTGAGGTTAGAAAGTTGTTTACTATATAAGACAAGTAAGGATGAACAGACCTTAGGTAAGTACTTTAGTTGGATTTTTTTACCATTTATAGGGGAAGAACTTTTACCAAGTCAAACTCCTAAAATAAATGCCGATGTAAAACCCGTATTTGGGTAAGGACCCAAAAGTTGGGCACGCTAACTCACTCAATTAAATTTTCAATGAAACTTTTCCGTTGTGACACGACAATTAGCCAAACAATTATAGGGTAACCTACTTTGCGTCGCACAACGGAACTTTTTTCGACTTCGTTGTTTCAATGGTTAACTGCGCTTAACTGTGGTCAAACTATTTGGTCCTCATCCATTTATTTTTTTCCTTAATGGCTTTCACTCCTTGTTTTAACATGGTGTATTTCGCTAATGTTAAGTTTTAGACAATCACCATGAACTTATTAGAGAAATAAGTCCATGGATATCACACGCGAGGACAATTGTTCGGTTAAAGAGTATTTACCAACACTTAAGCAACTCTTAACCACTAAAGTGACAGTTAACAGTATACATAGATAATGCGCCAACGGAACCCTACGAGTACTTATTACTTAGTCTCAGCTGTCCTCGTATCGCATGACCTAGAGACTCAAAATAAAATAAAATAAGATTAAGTTAAAAGTTAAAAGGGAACCCCATACAAGAATACCTAGTACGGAACGCTTCGTGTGCGTGCTCAACTCGCAAGTGGCCGATTTTTTTATCTGCTACCGAATAAAACCGGGGGGTTTCAATCGTCACAAGCCACTTAATTCTCCCTGATTGGCCGATACACCTACGTTTCCGAAGCCACTAAACTCCCGGAAAGGACCACACTCATCCTCCACAAGAGGACGGATATCAGCGGGTAAGTAGAACAAATGGGAACGCGTCGGCGCCCACGCACGCAACGGATTTATTGGGAATTGATTACCTTCGGATTATTATCAGTGACATTGAGAATCTAAGTGCAATTGAACGGCTTTGTCTCGCTGTTGCATTGTTTATTTATGTCCCGTATGAGCTTTTGACGATGATTCATGGGTTCAATCGTAGGATTTATGAGTGGTTATTTTTTGATCAACTCAACTGGTTATGCACAAGTTAAGGCATATTTAATATTATACTAACATAAATTTGGAGTCTACTGTTATTTTTAGTAATTAAACTGTTTTTACACAAAGTGGACAAATTTCATAAATAAATGGCGCATGAATAGGTACTAGGGTGTTTAATTTTTGACACATTGCAATTTTTAATGAATTTGCTTGAATTCTTGGTCCTACTTATCTAAAAGACACGCATTCAAAAATATAATAAATTTAAGTAGTTGGTTTTTCGGGTTGCACTTTGACAATTTTTTAAATCAATTCTCATGATTATGCAATTCTCCGAAGCCGCAGCAGTCGGAAAAAATAGTGATGATGGCCGATATCATTAGTGTTTGTTTGTTTGACGTAAGTTGACAGGAAAGTTTGTTATTGTTTTTTGTTTTTGGAAAAATAATAAACTTTGGAAAACAACTTCACATAAGTGGTCAATTTGTACAATCTCCATATTGTCCTTTCATCTTGAAAATAGACGTTCTTTTTTCCATACAAATGTGAAACACCCTAATAGATATATTAAGATGATCAATCCTATCTCTATAAAATTTGATTAGGAGTTGGGAGTGAGTTGATCATCTGCAGTGATCGGTCGGTCGCATCAAAGACGTTAGTAACCGACTACCCGATTATGATTGAAATTAACAAGCGCTATAAATTTCCCCAGTGATGAAAGGGCGGCAGGGCGTAGAAAGTGATCGGGCGGCACGCGCTCTCAAGTTGTCAGGCCTTCAGCGGACTCAACGCCCGGCCAACGCCTGGTTTGTCATTATTTCGACAAGTATCAAAACGAAATGCCCAGCCCGTTTCGTGTTCAGGTTCACCCACTTTCTACCGGAAGGCAATTAAAAATAATCTGCATTTCTCTTAGTATCTGCCAATATTTTTATGCGAATCCGTCGCTACTGTTTGACAACAATCCCACAGTTATCGTTCTCATTAAACGTTCAACGACTTCTATCGTTAACTTCCTTTATTTAATTTTTTGATAACCATCGACCAAAACGAGTATGTTTTATTGATTACTACATCAGTTTTACTTTCCTTTGAGTCAGATGACTTCCAAAACCACCTCCTTAGCACTTTAGGTAAGTCTGAAAGATTGCCTTCCCACATATCTTCCACCGAGTACGTAAGTCGCCGAATATAAAGATTAATGACATCGTTTATTCAACTTGCGAAAAGGTTAAGTTACAAATAAATTAAATATCATTGCGTTAATAATCTAGGGCAGCAGCCGGTAACCTAAAGATTCATCGGTGTGAGGTAAGGAGAGGAAAACGAGGTTCTTGTATGTAATCTTTACGAACAAATGACACGCGGCTGGTTCAGTAGCCCAGCACTAAGCGGATTTCTGTTCCCGTTAGGAGTTCGGTTACGAAAAAAGCTGCTTATTCGATTATCGTAATCCGTCCGGCATATTGCGGCGCTTTAGTTCTGTAATCCGTTCAATAAGGTTTTACCTGAGGTAAAGTACAGTATTGTGCAATTTTAACTCGGCTAACTCACGTTTTGAATGATGACGTTTGTTATTCTAGGTAAACGTCAACGATAGTGGCAGCGTTTTGTTTCAGAAACACAAGTCATTTGAGGTTAGGCGGTTCATAAGTTTGCACGGGCCGGGCGCCATGACAGCACAATGGCGTTTCTGGGGCATAAATCATAACAGGTGAGCGTGTGCGCAGATCCTCGCTGGGATTGGCTTCGCAGGTGTTTGATTTGTTTCCGAGCTATGCTTAGATCGGGACCGACGCTAGGGCAGTCTTTTATGTTTGCTGCCTTTGTTTGCAAGATAACGGTTTTACTATCGGGTTGGTATAATAAATCTCTAGGCTTCCTGACCCCCGGGAAGACAGTTTTCCCGTGCAAATAGCGAACCTTATTGCACACCGGGAACTGGTAGTAGTGGTAGTACATTTACGGCTGTTTCAACTTGTATTTAAGTTACAAAACTTGTCCAGAGCTCGTAGATCAATTGGAATTCTAGTTAAATGTCTTCAGATGCGAGTGTTACGACTGTTACGAGAGCATGAATTTAGTGGACAGCTGACATCTAAACCATGTCCTACATGCAGGTTTTACGCAACGCATCGGAAAACAGGGTAAAGGTGCACTGAACACGGCAAGAACCCTAGCACTGAGTCAAAGTTTGGTTTCCGTGATTAGGTGGGTCAATGGTTATTGTGATGTTATTTTATAATGCGTTAAAAGTCTGTTTCCTTTCAGCCATAACGCTATGAAGACTATTGTGTAACATCACAGTTAGGTCGTAAATTGGAGGCTCCTCGTGAATTCCGCTATCAGGAGGCGGGGGGAGGGTCCTCTCACGACTCATTGTTTATCCACAACAAATTGCTGCGGTCAGATTCCAAGGGGACCTGACACTTGACTTATAACTAATACAATCAAAAACCAAGTGTCATACGAACCTGTACTGGGCTACTATTGCATACACCTACGATTCACCTGTAGCCGATAATGTTACGCCGCAATGCGGTGTAAAAGAGTCTTATGCATGGTAAAGACACCTAATTTGTTCATAAGTCAAAAGGTATTAGTGTCTTTATTAGCATTGCCATTCAACGTGGCAATGCTGCCAACATAATGGGAACAATGCCCACTGGTAGCGGTTTGTTACATTAGTGTAGTTTTAAGTAATTTTGTAAGATCGTTCGTTTGTTTTATTTTAAGTAGTTATGTGACTATTTAAATCTAAGTTTCTTAAATATATAGGACTTAAAAAAATAGAGAAAAAAAGAACACCAAGATTCTCACTCTAAACTCAAACAAGTATGGAAGAGTAATATGTTGATAAAACCGAGTAAAGTTTCCAGTCATCAAGGATCCATGTAACAAGAGTTACAGTTATGCCGCTGTGAGGTCCACCAGGGACCTTATACAGAATAGATATTTCAACGGATCATTTCCTAGTGAAATTGGTCAATATGGCCGGTAAACACTATGTCCACGGCCATCAGTTAACAAGGCTGTTTCGTGCTCAACCCGACGCTTTTGGGTCAAAGGTATTTATTTACCTAACAGATGCATTGAGAGATAGCCCTTTTCGCAACTCTTGGGGCCTCATATAAAATAACCAAGCGATAATACGCGGTTCCGATTCGAATGTGGCCCATGCCGCACTTTTGAACGCTTCCAAATTTATCGAGCCTTAACATTTCATCATTGAAATACGCACGTGCGTTTTTTACGTCGTCAAAAGGCATTATGTTAACTGTTACAATACTTATCGTTATGAATCGCAGTCAGTTTTACGAGAAGAAAACTGACTGAAACCGAACTTCGTTTATTTAATGCTTGCTTTTAAATTGATGACGAGGTGTTATTGAATTACGATTCTGGGACTACGCGGTTTCGTTTACGAATTATCGAGTAATAAATTTGCGAAACAAAATCCGCGGACCGTATGCCCCCGTGAACGTACGATACATCCCGCCGTTGAACTTTCTCATCATTCTGTTAGTTAACGCAACTGGGTCAAAATAATAATCTTTGGTTATATTCCGGGTGATTGATCGAACGAAAGTGTTAAGTAACTCTTTTTTACGCTTTCCTGCAGCTGGTGGAGAGGAAATAAAATAGTCATCATGAACGGACCTCAGTGCAGTAGGTGGAGTATTTTGGACCGGTTATTTAATGGCATTTTAATGACGAATTTCAGAGGTATCAACATGAATTAAAAAAACGTACAAGGGCCGTGTCAGCATAAGTTAAGTGGGATTGTCCCAATCAAGTTCCGAGTTGTAATTTTATAACCTCCGATGCAAAAAGGGTTGTTATACATTTAAAGTATATATCTGTGTATGTGTGTCTGTCTGTGGCATCATAGCTGCAATGGATGGACCGATTCGGAAGCGGTTTTTTTTTTTAAGAAAGCTTGTTTATTCGGGATGGTTCTTAGCTAGGATTCATGAAAATCGGTCTGAAATTAGTGGTAAATCTCGAGGTGGATTATATATGGAGTAGTAAACAATAAGTAGTAACAAATAAGACCATTTTTTAGAAATTACCGATAATATATCCTAGGATTTTTTTACAATTTAAGAAGGAAGGAAAGGAAGAGTGAACGTTACTTATCTACGTTAGTCCTAGTTTCACCACATACAGTTTATTCAATCTAGTAAATTTTAACCCTCTTATTCAAAAACGCGCAATAACTATAGTTTGCTTGAAATAATGCTCTGTCCTGATCTGTCATTGTGGCATTTGAATTTGACAGAACAGGCAGGAATACTTCAACTAAAATAGGTTTATTAAGCTTTTATGAATAAAGCGGTAAGTTTTTTTCCATTGCAACGCATTTTAAATCAAACACATATATCAAAAAAACTGTACCTACCTTCGACAGCTGCTAAGGTCCCACCACGCGCACTAACGAAGAACGCGCACACAAGGAACAACACTCGCGCCATGTTGGTGCGCAGACGCCACTGTCCGTAATGCAATCGACTCCAGACTTGGCTGGTCGGCAAAGCGTGTTTATAATTTTGGCGACGTTTGCTTAGAGATTCTACTCGTACGGTTGTAAAAGTGTTTTTTAAACATTACAATGACAACGGTCAAATTCTCACGATTCCTATTATTCTGATTCTTATTTTGGGATAGAGAGCGTAAACGAGGGCACGTTTTATAAAACTACAAGTTACAATTTTACAGGTCTAAACTGGCAATACTGCTCAAATGGCTGGTCGTCATTGGTCGAGGTTGTGTCAAATGGAAACTTGTAACCTGTAAATTGTAATTTGTAGCTTTATAAAACAGGCCCCTGATGGTAACAGGGCGGTTTTCAAAAAAGTGTACATAGTTAAGAACTAAAACGGTAACTTTTGTCAAGTGAGTCACGAAAATTTGTCAAAAAAAATAATCAAAATATTTATTCAGTAAATTGGCCACATACAGGCTCTTTTACACGTCGGTAATATACAGTGAATCTACTAGCGCTTCGGACAAGACCATCATTGCGGAGAAGAAGCGCCGCAAGAAACTCCAGCAGAAGGTCATTTTTTCAAACATAAAATACAATAATACTTAAAAGTAAGTTACATTACAAGGTAATACATTTATACACTGCCCTCATATGCCAATATAGGCGCGATCTCAAATTCAATAAACGAAGCAAATTAAATTCTCACCCGTTAGTAATAAGGTCGCACTTATTACAGGAGTTTTGTCTGAGATACTACCATTTATCTTATAGGTGTATCGTTAATTTTCTTGACTCAACTGACTAAAGTTACCGTTTCTTAATTTTAGTTCTTAACTATGTACACTTTTTTTGAAAACCGCTCAAATAGGATCTGTGACCCATAAACATTATGCATTATCAAAACTACAATCTTTAGACCCAAATGCATTGCCAACCCTGCGCAAAAAGATGGAATGTCTCTATGCTAAGGAATTTCACCGGCTGTTTTATCCCCACACCTTATTAGAGGGGTAATTGGACAAAAGATCCCATAGGGTCGAAGTGTATCCGTAAGGACCCCGCCAACTAAGATAAGATAAGATATCCCCACACCGAAACCGAAAAGATTGTGGTTAAAGGATGGACGGACGGTCGCGTAAGGGCCACCCCTAAAACATACAAACATACTTATGTATAAAAGAGACAATTGACAATCATTTATATTTTTGACTGTAGATACATTTATTGAATAAAAACTATCGTGTCGAGTATTAAACTTATACACTAACAATTAGTCATGAATTAAACTTTGTTTTAGAATGACATACATTTGCTTATGATAGGTACTAAAACATTGAATAACAATATCTTAAGATCCTTTAAGTAATCTTACGTTTTACTCCACTGTAGCTTCAAGCTATATCGCTTACTATGTCTAGACTTGAGCAAGGCCTTTGCCCAGTTTTCGCAAGTGAGCTTGCAACCAAGTGTATCTTTTCCTATCGTGATAGAGATCTCGCCAGACGAGCGCACCGGCCGCGCTTTGTCTGTCCGAGCTGGGTATTTATTTAGATCAGCTGTTTATTACCCCCATTTATTACCACTACTCATGCTTTCTCTGTTGTCCAGTCGCCGATCTCGTATAACACGGACGATTGGACATAAATGGAGCATTTACCCTGTTAATAGATTTCTTATGGCATTCCGCACTCTGAACTATAATATCATACAGAAATTGAATTAAAATCGCAAGACGGATTACAGTGTTGCTTATTAAACGGTTTTTAAATGAAACAATTATGAAGGGTGTAATTTTATTGAAAATACCTATCAAGCGGTAATGATGGCTTGAGATAAACTCTTTGCTGTGTAATAGCTACGTAGTTCAGTAGCGGGGGATTTTAATCTTGACATAATAAATACCAGGGTGATTACTTTTTTGTGTGGTTCGGACCGGCTGGGTGTTGGTTGGCGTTGGTTACGCTAAAATTGTAATAGTAGATAGAATGTTAACCAAGGGATGAAAGGAGCCTATTGCGCACGCGATAATTATTTCGAGTGTGAATTTATTGGTAACATTTACCCGAGTTAAACACTCCAATTTTCACGTCGACTTTAAGGAAACTTTATAATAAAATGTATATAAGTAAGACTCAGTATAACTTCACCAAAGTGTGACTGTATAAAATTTGAGCGTGGCTCAGTACAAATTTAGGTTTTTTTTTAAATAATTTTGCTGCAGGGAAGCTGTAGAAATAGGTTTCTGCTACTGCACAGGTCCATTGACATAGTTCTTTTTTCAAAATACTTTTCTTCCCTAGAGTTGACATGCATCACTTTCAACCCGCTTCTATGATAAATAATGGCCTACATTCAGAGTATGAGACATGAAATAGTAGATAGTGTCACAAGGGAGCAAAACGACATATTTACGGCGAGGGCGTACATTGAATCCTGAACGAAGCAAAAGATTTTATAATTGAATCCCGAGCGTAGCGAGACACATACCTACTGCTTTTCACATCACCTAAGAGAAAAATAAAAGATCTTAGTGATGAAACAAATTTAATTTAACAAGAAAATTAGTGGTACTACCTATTTTTCACCGACCCTGTGACGGTGACAGACGTCACTAACATACAATTAATAACTTTTTAACGCCGAAATCACAAAACTGTATTACAACATAATCGTTTAAAAAATACCCACTATACTCGTAAATGAAAATAATAATTATCTATTAAACCAAAAGTGCAAGTATATAGTTTATATTTTATACTGGCAAAAAAATGTCCTTGAACAGAAAAGTGCCACTTTCGATGCCTCCTAGCAGGGAAGAAAAGTTCCCGAATAGGTGATGTGAAAATGAATTTTGCGTTAGACATGAGGCAGGGCTATTAATGTCGGGCTTTTTGAGGTTATGTGTGCAAGTAGTCGATGTAACTGCAAAATTTATTGTTGTATTGACATCAGTGATGCAACGTGTGAGCAGAGAAAACCGTGTAGAGCCATTCGAGCGGACAACAAGGAGATTCAAACAAAATACAGGTGTTCAATTTATTGAGCAATAGCTTTGGTCTGCGACTTTCTGCGTAGAACTCGTTCGTCCCTTGGGAGCCAAGCATTTCCTGGGGTAAAAAAGAACTATGTCAGAAAATCGATTTATAAAATAATAACACAGTTTTGCATTTATCATATACTTACTTAGAACTTTATCATCCCCTGCTTGGCATTGTGTTCTTCAAACAACCGTAAACTTAACCCTTAAACGGATTTTGTCCGATTTAAAGGACACATCAATTAAATGCCCACCCTTCTAATTTCAACGAACTGTCGCATAAATTCAGTACCAAGTGACATTAATTAGTTTATCTCTTTCCCACTTATGCATTAAGAACGACTTTGCACGAGACGAGAACAAGACGCGAGCAAATAAAAAAAAAAACTATTTAATCACTTGAAAATTTATATTATATTTTTCTTTTCTAACCTTAATTTCTTACTGTAGTTATAGTTTTACAAAAATCAACCACTGAAACGTAAAGAGATCATTTAAGGGTTAATGGGATGATGCTTTTTAAGTTCAGAAACAATGAAATGAATATACTATTATCTGAGCTCTAGAAATCAATTTTAAAAGGACTCGGAATTGGACGTCGGACGGATATGTCGAAATGAGGTTTACTTGATTAGATGTTGACGAGCTCAACTCAATAAAAAATAAAATATCGGGGCCAATCTCACATAATAACTAATAGAGAAATATGGAAGACAAATACATGTTGCGCCGACGACCTCAAATAAGTTGGGATAAAGGGCAGGAGAATGATGAATATCACATAAATTCACCTAGTCCCAAACTAAACTCGAGGCTTGTACTATGAGTACTAGATAATATAAATATACTTATTTCGAGAAATACATACTTAAATGCATAGAAAACATCCAAGACTCAGGAACAATCGCTAGTTTCGTAGGCAGGGTCACTACCAACTTGGCTAAACACGCCAATGACAATACGTAGATGCGAAGTAACATACATACTCCTTAGTACTTACAACTGAAAGTGAGCTCAGTAATGTAAAGAGTTAATATATGGTTGAATCACCATAGTCATAAGGTAAAACATTGCTTAAAAAAAAACTAGATTTTCCTAATATAACCTACTTTAATACTAAGTTTGGTCATCGCCGGTCGCAAAGCCTTTCTGTTGACGTACTTTAAACTGCTATGTCCTGTAACTTTTATAATCTTTTTCCGTAATGCCGTAACGGAACAAGTGTGGGCGCTTCGTCAGCACTAAAATGTCTTTATCAACGAATATACAACCGACAATAAAGTCAGATTGCATCGTGTTCCGTCCACTTTATGTAACGGTAGGTGTCGATATTGCGTTTTAGCGAATTCGACCGATTTCTGGCGTTAAGCTGTTCGCAGACGATTTCAAAATGGCATGTAAGCTGTTAAGCCGACGATTTAAACACAACCTGCAATACAGCTAACCTAGTTAGTTCAGAGAACTTATCTGTCTATCTATACGTAACATGAAATGTTGTGAGATAGATTGGCTTATAGACAATGCACAGCCAAATCAGCTAGATAGGCCTAGAGACCTGAAGTAGAATAGGCAATATTTCTTGGGTACCTACAATAAACAGGATTTTTTCGAAATTCAACAGCGGCTGAGCTGAGGGTCCAGCTTTAAATCTTTCGTTTTATTCGATTCGGATAAAGTCTCAAAATGTAATATTTATTCAAAAATCTGTCAGTTTGCTCATTGTCAGAATAGAGTTTATAGTGCCGGAATTTGTGCATTAAAAAAATTAAAATGTAAATATTCAAAAAATACAAACATACAGCGTTGCGGCTCTGCTGGATATCTGAAATAACAAATAGACATAGATATTAGGTACTTTAACTTAGGTTTTTCATTTTTATTTATTGATGGTTACCTTGTATACAAGTGATACATTGTAGCAAGCAAACATCTTAAGCTCTACAATCGTAACATACACATAATGCTCACTTAATTATAAGTATTCACAGCATGCAATTTAACCAGAAGCTCTTTTGGTTCTCCTTCCTAAGTAAACATCAAAAAAACAACAGCTTCATACAAGTTCGCATATTTCCTGGCGCTTTGCCCAATAAGTTTTAATTAAATTTGACAGGAAAAAACCCTTTGCACCAATTACTGATTATTGCACCAGTTAAACGATAAGACTTAATTGCATAGTTATCATTAACCTTACCTACTGTCAACAACTTCTTGTTGTTTTAATCATTATTAAAACGGACAGGCAAAGGTTGTAATTATTGGCCAAGTATTTTCTTTCGGTATAAATATATTTAATGCCAATAACACAACATCAGGTCGAGTGCGAATATAAATCGGTGAGTTTGGCCCTGAACGTAATGTCATCCAATTAAATTTTGAACATACTTAGAACCTTCTCATTGTTAATATCATTGTCAATATCATGCTTGGCATTTGATGTTCAATTTGAAGTTTACAATACAATACAAAACACTTTATTGAAACCCCACATACACCAAGTAACGAATATACAAGAAACTAAAATACAGATTACATAGTGAGACAACAGGCGGTCTTTTCGCTAAATAGCGATCTCTACCAGACGACCTTACAAAGAAGAGGTGGTTAAATAATATACAATAGGAATAGGCAGGTGGTGCAAACTGAATTAAACAATATAAAAATACATATAAATATCCCTTAAATAAATACATATAGGTACGTAAATAAGAAATATATAAGTTTATTATGACAATGCACTAAAGTCATTAACATTTTCGTTGGGGTACTGTACAATACATAATTCAAACTGTTTTAGAAGATGCCGTGGTTTACCAACAATAATCGTACTGTACCTCCTTGTACATAATTCACTTGAGGGTTGCGGTCTTTGGATGCAGTCGAAGGCGGTTAACTGCATAGTATAAGCATTTTAAATTTAATGTGGTTGCCAGTAGAGTACATAATGCTTGGTTACCGCCTGCTTTGGTATTACGCCAGTCAGTAGTAAAGCTAACACATCATCAGTGACTCAGAGTAAAACTGACACAAACACGTACGAGTACAGTCACTAGCAATAATATATTATGTTTAATGTTTAATGTTTATTTGGGAACAAACGGTACAAGCAAAGAAAAAATATTACAGAAAAACTTACATAACACATTGACCAGTGAAGTTGCCACAATTAACTATTAATACAGTAAAAAATGTGTGTCTTCATAGTATTAAATTCAAGTACAAGTATTAAATTCAATTCAAGTATAGACAACACTTAATGTTTAGACAACGCAAATAAATCTAAGAAAGGAAAGACTAAATATATCTAAGTGAGATAAAGTGATATTACAGATTTTAGAAGTTCTACATAAAAATGATTTGACGTATATTTGTTACGAGTAAATGGAACATGAAATAGATTGTTATTACTTCGAGCCTTAATACGAGGACTAAGGCCAATTTTGCCTAGCAAATATTATCCAACATTGGCCGCAAAAATATCTGACACATCTGTATTACTATAGGTAGAGGTATAAGAGTGTGTCAGATATTTTTGCGCCCAATGTTTGATAATATATTATTGCTGGGGACTATACGAGTAGGTAAGCAGCGCATAGTCCAAAATAATATAGCCTTTATCCTGAATATTTTGAAGAATTGATTCACATAACACACATAAGTCATAGGTTCACTGAACTATTAAATTTTATGTGCAAAATCCGCGGTAGTTATAGTTAGTTAAAGATATGTTTCTAAAAACATACATTTGAATATAGTCAGTTCAACATACATATATCGACGATTTTATTTTTATGCTGCAAGTGATGACAACGTTAGATTAGTTATTCAGTATTGAATATTGGCTGAAACTGAAACTGAAAAAACATATAATGACTCAAACCTACATTCTTATTTTACATGGCCACTATTCCTCATTTGTTGCTAATGTCCATCTTGTTACGATATCATAATCGTCTCTCCCAATATTTCGGCCAAACAGCAAGTACCGATTATAATCAGATTGACAACATTTATGACAACTCTTATTCGCTTGACAGTATGAGCTGTCATAACGTCAACAGCTGAATACGATATCGAAGCATTACGAATTCAAAGTAGAAAGGCCTAGTTTTAATTGGACTTAATGTAGTTAGCATTCATAAGAAACTCGCGGTCTCTCTGTAACATCATCATCGTCATTATCAGCCTGTACTAGGGGGCTAGTCAAGATGCATAACATTAAATTAGAGATTTACAAAATGTATAGGATTGACATAAGCTGATGAAAGATCGCGTCGACCGCTATGTCAACTCCATACATTTCGGGTCGATAGAAAATAGAAACGTTAGCAGTTTTTGCATATTGGCTAGGCCTACTAGTCCACTGCTGGATATAGGCTATTCCTATTGTACGGCACCGAGCACGATCCGCGGACATCCTCATAATTCTGAGGCTCTATTCTCCTCGGTGAAACCATATTGCTTTTGACATGATATCATAATGTCAACGTTACGATAGCTCTTATAAACAATACGATGACAGGTCAAAACCAATATGGTTATTGCCAGCCTTCTACGGGCCTATTATGGTCGTGTTTACCGATGTGGATAAACGTGGATAAAGAATCTGTCATTTTCTGACCAGTATGTAAGTGCGAGAGTGACGGATGCTTTATCCACCGCGATATAGGCGGACATAATACCGGCCCTGCACGGTTAGCATATGTAGTCCGCGACTATTTTGTCGCGCGGATCTCCCTTTGTGCCTTTAGCGTATGCGCTACCTGTGCTGGGAACACCCTATGTCTCTGTAGCATAACTGGCGTTGAAAACAAAAGAAGGCCTATATATTTCAACGCTATAATTAATCGATTTAAATTAAATTAAATTGGAAGTGGGCCGGCCCTGTTAGTGGTGTCGAACAAATCGACTGACCCCATCTCCTCATTTTAATAACGTGAGCACGTGTCGCTTGTGTTCGGTTGAATTTTCGCTTTACCCGCTTTATTTGGCTTTTCTCATTTTAATTGAAGCATTGTTATTGTTATCTGACGACATGGTTTCTTTGTTATTTAACGCATACTTTTTTATACAAAAGATAATATTTATAAAAACTCGTTAAGGTTAAATGGAAAACCAATATGAAGCCAAATATCATGTCGAATAAATAGCCTTAATTCAGTCTTCTGGAATACAATGTTATTTTGCATGCCAATCTTGGTTTTACATAATTGTTCCTTACCACCCTGTAACATTATGCTTCTTAGCAAAAATAAATGATTGATTGATTGATTGACAGGCCCTGCTTTTTCTCTGGAATGGATCCATAATGTCATACTTAGCAACTTGGGTAGCAAATCGTAGGTACGTCAATATTAAAGATTAAAGGTATTTAGACATAGTGATGAGCCTCAAAAACCACAGTCGTCTAAATATTAGCCGAATTTCCTCAAGAGATTTTATTTAATTATATTAATACACGTAGCAAATATAAGTATTTCGCTGAGCTCAAAACGTTCAACAAACCTAATGCAACGTTTACTAAAGCAGTGCAACCTTTTGAAATCATTATAAGCTTGAGAAACGGTTTCATTGCTCTGAATGAACAAGAGAACAGTTTAAGAGTAGGTGTGAACATTGCCTCAGAGATGCAGCGATACCGCTCAATAGGCAAGTGTGAACTGTATGCATTGTTAAGACCATTAACAAACAAGTTTTGACACGCGACTTTGCGAAATCGCTTCACGACTAAGTAAATATGTTCAACGATAACTTATTTAATTAGAACGACTTTAATTGAATATATTGAAAATAATAACGCGATGTTGTCGCAAGAAATTAATCAAATATGATTTGCGTGCGCGTTAACACGGAGTTTACAATTGCGCCTGGGCAAGTAATTTGCTTGCGCAAGATTCAGATCGAGATAAAGGTATGCGTAAACGGAGGGTTGGTTGATACGTTGATAACGATTTTTGTAATTAGTGCTTGCAGGAAAAAGAAATCGTGCTCTAGTTCCTTTAAGTCACATTTTATAGGTCGACCAGTAAATCACATACTGTAGTGTAGAGAGCAATGAAAACGGGTCAAAGTGTAGTACATTTGTATGAAAAGTGACTCTACTTGGAATATTTAATTCTTTCAATCGCATGTTCAGAAGGCATTCGTAATGTTGGTATTGGTAGAGCAGCTTTTGTAATAAAGTGTTGTTGCACTTATTTGTAATTATTTTTGATTATTTATTCATCGTTGTCTTGTTGGTAAGCTCATTAAAGCTTCGTAAACAAAGAAAGCTTTACAGCTTTAAAGTATTTCGATCACGTACGCTATGATGAAGATGATACCACAAGTTGTCTTGTTCGGGGTTCCGCACCAATATATTATGTTTCTCGTTTCTTACTTTGGTAAATTTTAAAGCTTATTTATTTATTTCTTTTGACTAATTTTATTATGGTTGTGTTGTGAAACTACAAGTTTTTTTAGCGTCAGCTGTTAGCCCTTCGAATTGGATTCTTCTGGGTTCTTTCCTTAACTCTTCTTTAATAGACGGAGCATTTTAGTTTAAATCTGGTCGCGCTTGGCCATATTTTTTTATAGCATTAACGATGAAATCATGCCCGATTCGTAAACCATCAGCATACCGGTTTGCGGGATAAATTTATCCACACAATGTAGTTTAAGAACCAGGCCCATCGGCGCTATGACGCCGATTGCATAAAGCAAGGTGGCCGGTCGAGGAAGTTGCCCAGTAACGACCAATTTGCCTCGGGAGGCAGCACTCCGCGTTTTTTTTCCCCAACCAACCTTCCTTAATGAGCAGAGAAACCGCACCGCGCTCTAACTTCTATGCAAATCAACGTATTTTCTTCGATTTTCGAAAGTTCATATTTGTGAGATCGCTAATGAATGTTGACAAATAAGGTTTATCTGTTTCGTTAAGTTTTACTTTTATGCGGTGTTACGTTGCGTTGAGGTAATCTATGGTGGTCGAATAAATTGATGGTGATTTGTGCTATGCACGTACGAGTAAACGCACGTTTAAGTGATGAAATCGTTTGGGCAAGAAATTGTTAGACCACAATGTAATGACCATTTCAAATTCCTATCGCTCTAGTATGCGTACGTGGAAATTATGAAAGATCTTGCTTAATAATTGTAGATTATTATAATTATGATAGGTGGGTACTATAGATTGATGTCTTAATAACGAGCCTCACATAATGTTAGAAAATATGGCGTTAGGCGACATTTTATAATGTTCTTCAGCGGACCATAAAAGGTGTCACGCTTTATCAAGCCGGTCTCGTCTTGTATCCGAGGAGTCATCTTCTTACTGGGAATCGATCGCTATGAAAGTCTGCCTCGATCGCTATTTTCTTAGTAAAATAAGAGAGGCAACTGAACTTTTCTGTAATGAGCTGTTGGTTTACTTATGTCCCGTTGCTATTTTACTGGCTATTAACGTGATTGCGCCAGTAATAGGTTGGTTATAGGATCATTTTCGAAATCGGGCTCATCTGTGGTACTTGTTGGTAAAGTGGTCTGTCCTACAATGGCAGAAGGAAGCGGGGTAGCTGGTCCGCGTGGGCGGGGCAGATCCAATTAAGTCTCAGCAAGAACGAATTTATTGCGGCGGCGCCCGCGTCGCTCTCACCTTGACATGTCGCCGACAATCTGGAACGAATCCCGTCGCGCGACAGGTTTGCCCGTTTGTCGACCCGAAACGACTATTTAGTACGCGTCAAAATCCTATCAATTTACGTAGGCTTCTGGGTTCTCCTAATGAGCCCAAAAAAAAACCCTATTTTCACTACCACTATCTTCATTAGCCCTAAAATCAAAAACCCGAGATTTTATTTTTCCTAATTATTCATTACCCCTAATTTGAACATCCCGAATTTACGTTATACCTATTTTTTATGGCCGATTTTTAATAGCTCTATTTTTACTTATCCGATTCCTCTCTACACAGTATATTTACTATACATTATATGTTTAAAACCTAACATTAATTAAACCTAATTATATATGTTCCTAAAAGCGTAATAAAAATCGACGCGCCTTGTTGCAACTCTAACCTAACTAACCTATGTGGGTAAAATTGACCTAATTCAGTTTTTTTTTTAAATTTTTTTTTCTTTCAAAGAATGATTAGTTCTGGTAGTCATTAGAACTTGACCATTAGGTCTATTAATCATTCGGAATAATTATTATTGGTTTTAGTAATATTCGAGCATTAATGTTTAGTACACATGAATATTAGGGTACATAACTTTAGGTCTAGTAATCAATTAGAACATACAAGTTTAGCTGTCATGACATTAGGGCTAATGAAAATGATATCAAACGTTGGTATGCCTAATGAAATTAGCTTTTATGACATGCGGTCTAGTGGGGGTGAACAGGGCTTCTGGTGTTACGCTGGAGGTTAAGGTACTAAGTCCATGTCAGGTTAAGTTTCTTAATAACTCTCAAAATGTGTTTGACTGCTAGATACCTAGTATCGGAGAGAGTGAGATCTATTAATAGGATAAGTTCGCCTTTGTACTACTTTTTTTTCAGTAATTTTAGTATTTTAGTACAATAAAGTGTTTACACATACATACATACACATTGTTTTTTTGCATACTTAGATAAAGCTAGCTTAGACAATTTAATAGAGCAAACAATTTTAACAATAGGACGATTATATTGTGTGATGGGATGGAACCCTCGGTGCGCGATTTTGACTTGCACTTGACCGGTTTTTATACATCTGAAACTCATAACTGTGACATTTTAATAACAACCTATTTACGTGCAATCTATTTAACGAAGCCGTCCAAGCTTGTTTCAAAACTTCCGTCGAACAAAGTTAGTAAATAAGAATCTAAATAACCAATCTTTGCTCCCACAATCACACGTCGAACGAATAAGCTATCGTAGTAAATACGTCATTACATGCGCATACGCAGCGGAGGCTGCGGCGCTATAGCCTCAGTCGCACGAGGATCGTCGCGGCGCTCAGACGGACTCACCGTCGCCGCCCGACCAGTGACCGACGACGAAATCATTTACGATATTCTGTGATTCGTGAAGTGTTCCGATGTTTTCAACATGTTTAGTTGAATGTTGATAGACTGTCGTGAAAAACAGCACAAATGAAGATGACTGTAAATCGTATTAGGGTGGTAGTGCTGGGGAGTCCGCGCTGCGGGAAATCGGGTTTGTATTTTATGTTAAAACTAATATAATTAATTAGTTTACTTACAACATTTTTTCTTCAAAACAGAGTTCAGGACAATGTAATTTTTTGTGCAGATAAGTTCAGAGTTTGAGAATAGTTAAAGCTTTTGTTTATGTCGAAAAGTTCGTCAACCGCATATCGCAAAACTAAAATAAATCCAATAAGTCACCCAATATCTGGTCACACTTCCTACGGCAAAAATCCAAAAAAATGCTTTTAAACAGAACCGAAAGTTTATTAATAATCTTGAGAAATTTAATAAGTCGAAAACAATACTAATTTACATTGATATTTTTTATGGAATTGGTGAAATTACAATAAACCTCTGCTTTAAAAAAATCGTGTGTGTTACGTATAAATAACATAATAATCCTTGTTTACTAATTATCTTGCATAGTTGCAATTATGGGCCGCCATATTAAAAATATTATTAAAACATTGAACTTCGACCCTATGATCATATGAATATCTTGACCTCATACTGTATCTTACTAGTTGACTTGCAGTAGGTTGTTTTTTTTTTCATACCCACATTATACTCTCACACTTTTTTGGCCTGATGATAATTATATGAGGTCTGCAGTATTGTACTTCCTCCAGGGATACAGCTAATTATGTTTAACAATGTATGGAAATGTTTACCCAAAATCAAATTTTAGATTTTTTGTTTGAATATTTGATAATTTTTGTATTGACGACCTAACATTTAGGTTTCTTAACAAAAGACTTCAACGAATCCGAACTTACAAGTAAAGAAATAAATGTCATTGAAATGCAAAATAGGTAAGACTACTTTCGTTAGCATTTGTTTTAATTTTAATGAAAGTCCTGGTTGTTTTTCAGGAGTAGGAATATTGGGAAATAAATAAAAATATGTTGAGGACCAAATAGAAAAATTAACAGACAAAGTAGGCACTGGATTAGTTTCTGATGAATTTAGAAATAAAAATCAAGAGATCGGATTCAAAGTAATTCCATGACCATGCAATGTGCATTATCAGCATGATGCTATACATCTGCACAGGTAGAGATGATTACTTAAGTATACCACTTGTCGCTTTCGTTCGTTTCACACGTGGTTTGAAATATGTCAATTCGAACACGATGTTAAGCAACAAGTACATGTTCATTTGATTTTGACGCTCCCTGATGACAGAGGCATGATTTGCGATCACGAATTTTTCGATTATTCGATGGCCTGAGATAAGAAACTACAAAGGGCATGTTTTTTTTTTAGAAATTGCATGGGTATTAAATAGAAACAATGATATGTTCAGTTTACACATAGGTAATTATAAATATCCAGAAATTTAAAATAAAATTGGACATCGAACACACACACACACACACACAATACAAAATGTAAAGAAATTCTGGTCCCATAGTTGGTTAAATATCATTAAACAATAGGTCATCCGTTATTAGTTTATTACGTACATCGAAATATCACAAGGAAGCTTTATCTCTCGACTCGGATCGCTATTTTGTTTAACTAATGCAAATAAATTCTTGTTTACCAAATTCCTTCAGGCGGAATGCTTCAGTGTTTGCGGTATTATGATAAGCTCACCTTGTATTGTCTCCATTGTTTTATGAATAATATATGAGTTTATCATTCGGTAAACATAATAAAATGTGAGATATTAAGCCGAGAGGAATGTAAAGGCCTGACCAAACCTACCCGTAAGCAAGTTTCATTAAATTACCGAATTCGGAACCTTCGAGTGATTTTTGATTGAGCGTTGTTTTTTTAGAGTACTTAATGGGTCATATTATCGCTTGTGTTGAATTTGTCTAAGATTGTCCCTGATACCTATTTATGTATTCCGCTAATATCCCGTGCATTTTGAGACTTTACGTACGCACACTGCGTACGCAGTGTACTCTGCATTTTCATACGTTCACGGTATTTTTACCCGACTGCGTCACAAGGAGGGTTATGTTTTTTCATACATAAATTGCGCTCTATTTACTTTCTTGTACCTGAATCAGCGCAAATTAATATTAGCATAAGGCCGCGTTTAGCCCGATACGAGAATTCTATTAATTTTGCACCGATTAGAATTCCATGCCAGCTGTCGCAATGACATAAACGTTATCACTTAATTAAGAAAAACGCCGGTTAAAGTCGAGCCGTTTAAGTTCTTGCATTATTTGCACATAATGTGAGTGTAGATCAACGACCTCGGCGTTAATCGGACGTTAGCGTTACACAACGGTTGGCGCCGGCGCGGGCGCACTGGGAAATCGCGGCTGACCCACCGGCCGACTGCTCTGTAATTGCAGCCCTAATTGCCGGCCGCGCTGACGGCCGACCAACCGGCCGGCGACGCGTACGCATGCAATTCATTATAAAAGCGCAGGGCTGACATGTGAAATTGTTTTTAAAGTAGATCCTGTCTACGGCGGGAGTGGTCCCTCACCGACCGACTAACATCGTTTAACGGCCATCCTGCAAAGCTTCTACGATTTAAATTCTCAGAGCTCATTACTAAAGCCTTAGGTACGGTATTTACAAGTCATAATGTCTGCTAGCCATTAATTTCATGATGCTTACTATGTAATCCTTATCTGGTATTCTAAGATGTGGGTCAGTTTCAGAGACTGCGTATAAGAACGGCTTTTTAAAATATACAGCGCCTGACCTCCTGATTTTCTTATAAAATAGACGCCATATAGAGTTCTTGGCACTGTCACTACTGGTTCTTTAAGCGATCGGTTAAATAATGAACTCGGGTCAATAAAGCATATTTTATGGAACTGTCAGTCACACGCGGTTCCTCGGAAATTGATTAAGAGCGTGTGTTTGCTCAGCCAATCGTTTTGTGAAATTTAAAAGAGTAATCATGTTAAATGAAGTACGAAAAGTCTGTCGCCTGTCGCGCCAAACTGTCGCAATGTCAATTAAGTCCAAAGATTGTGTTAAGGTAAGCGTAATCAAGCGGCATGCCAACAGTTACTTAAAATTTAAATGGTGTGAAACCAATTTACAACGAGCACACCAAATAACAAGCACTAGTCAAAAAAGGATTAAGTTGCGATAAGATCTTTTAAAATTTCAAATACTCGCTATGTCAAAACGACTCAATTTTTTCTGCAACTTAAATATTTTTACACTTAAAAATAACGCTGCCGTTCCTCAAGGCACATCGTTAGGTCCTTGGTTCTTTATCTGCCGTAAAGTCCATACCTATAAGTAGTGCTTAATCGTTCCTCAATACCCATGGATCCATTCCATCCACCATTCCATTACCCTAAAAAGCCCTTTAGATGTATTCGGTGGAATAGCGAGCGCAGGCGCAGCTTTCTTGCAGCGTGATGGATCACTCGCACTGATGCACCGCCGACAGCCACAATCGCCGCCGATACAAGTTTAAGTTTCACTTACAATCATAAACAAAAAGACGATCGTACTTGCTATATCAATTACAAATTATAATAATTTGTTTACGAACTACATTAGCACTTATTTTAAATATTACAAAATGGTTTGGTTTGCAAAATGCATGCAATAGTTCCAAGATGTGAAACAATATCCACTATTCTCATAGCCTGCTGTCATAACATAAAAGTTATAATGTTACACCGTTTTAAAAATATTATTAGTAAGACAATATTTAGGGTGAATTTAAATTGGTACGTTAGGTTAGACTAGTTAATAACACGGAAAGTTGTTTTTTTTAGGTATGTAATTTTTTGACTTCAGCTTTGCAACGCATACGTTTCCCCAAACGGTTCGTCAGCAAACTAATTTATATTTGTATTAAAGGCACACATCTACGCCAATATCATCTACACAGAAAGCATTGGTAATGCGCTCACGTACCTACAATTTCATGTCGACGGCTGAGTGAGTCGCTTTTTTCTGCGCAAGAGCATTAAGACGCGGCATTAACCGCGACACCCGCATCGCATCATCGTCAAACCACCATGCAGTCGAAAAGAATAAAAACAAGTCAAGTGAGAGTGGGGCTCTGTAGCTTTTTTTATATCTAACCATTACAACAAACGAAAACATCAAGAGAAGGCCCAACAAATTTAGACCTTTGGATCAGTCCGTAGAGAATTTTTGAATTTAGATAGATTTCATTTTTTAGTTATTTTGATGGTTTTGATTACCGGCCTAACGTACTTTGAAATTGTAAATTTTGAGGGCTTTCCATTAATTCAAATCCTTGTCAGTAATAATTCAGTTTAGTTTCTAATTTAATTACTCGGTTTTGAGTCAACATTCTACTTAATATCCAAATTTCAGGTCTATAACTCGGTTTATTTACGAGCTAGAGACTAAGCCATACGGACGCACGGACGGTTTGCCCTTTAGGGAAGGAACCCTAAAAATGCGTTGTCATTATAAACCTTATTGGAGAAATATTCTGATGGATTGGATTGGCTGAAGACAGCACCTGTTCATTATTAAAAAGATACAAAACTTGTTTGTCAAGATCGATATTGGTGAAATAACTATGTATCTGAAGAGACTCGTCCGTCAGATCTTAAAGATACTCATTCTTTAAGATGTCTGAGGGGCGTGGGCAATTCAGGAACACAAGTATACCCTAGATATTACTGCTCGTCAACACGCGCATCACTCGGCTCTTGATGGATGAGACTCGTAATCTATTAATTACCCTATAGATTCCTGTCGATACATCCATTGTTCCTTAAGATAACCCACCATCTATCAACCCACGTGGTGCCATGTAGCTTGACCATCGCAATTTGTCTTATAGGCTTCAACGGATTTCATTAACTGACTTTAATATCAATGTAACGGATCGCATGAATTTATTGTTTGTTGTTTTTTCTTTACAACTGATTCAAAGTATTTCGATCAAGTTAAAGAGTCGTTTTTATCGCGGAGTGCGTAATCGGACCCCAGAGAAAGTGCATGCACTTAATACTCGGTTGAAAAAATCGAAAGGAAAATGAGAGTGTGGAATTTAGCGTGTCTTTCATAAATTTCGATTACCGCCGTTCGGTAACGTTACGTCTTAAGAATCATAATGCCTCATTAAGAACTTCATTCTTCGTAAATGCTGTTAACAACCATTCATTTTTACTGATGTGGTAAGAACCCGGTGGATTTACCGAATCATTTCCAATCTGATGTCAATCAAACTCCCTCATAATAAGTAAGGTTATTTGTGATATTGATATGTGATATTTGTTATCCCTGTACTTATAACATGAAGATGACGTTTTAAGCTGCTGTTCATTATTCTGTTGTTATTGACTTCTTTTATTTTACGATCTTAATGATATATCAAATCGTTTCGTTTAATCGCATTTAAACTTTTTCAACGATACTTAAACTCGATAAAGCAGTTAATAGTGTCGAAATCTCAAAATAGAAACATGAGATGCACTTATCTCGGCAACAACTTTGGTCAGGTTACCTTAATCGGGTGGCCCAGAATGTGTCTCAAATGCATTCCACCCAAGTCCATTGTCATTCGACGCATGCAGTTGCATAAGGCCTGCGTAGACGTTGGGTAATCGATTTGGCCCTAGAATCAGACTTAAATGGGAACACTGATAATCCCACTGCGAAAATACCGCCTTTGATGATAACATTTAAAGCCCAATAAACAGAATTTGTCAGTCCACATTTGATAGACTAGATGTTCTTAAATTTATATTTACTGATGTACATTACTTACAGACACTAGCCGTCTTTCATCAAACATCAGATCTGAGCATAGTAATTCAAACAAGAAAGTGCATCAGAACATAAATTTCCATCAGTCATGGAGTAGAAACTCGTATAATTATTATTATCCATCAAAGGGTCAAGTACCTATCTTCATTATCCGCGCCGGGCGAGGCACGTCGTGCCTTGTGTAATGAACTTTTTGAATAGGTTCTTCAGCTCCTTTCGAGGTGGCAGGATTCCCTCTTCATTTCGTCGGTAGCGAGGGCCCTTCGAGAAACTTGCCGCGTCATTGTTGTTGATAACTGTTTGTATTGTGTGTGACCCTTCGATCGAAATACCAGGAGTGGCATGAAAAGACTAATCAATGCTCGAAAGTGTTGCTTCTGGTAGAAAGTTAGGAGGAACGACCTTTTCGCTATTGTTACCTTTATTATCGGGTTCGTCATTTAGGCAAAAGGCAAAAAGGCCCAAATAAGTCTATTAAAGTTATAGATGTTGTGATGTATCAATTACATCATAATTGTACGGTAGATATAATAAGATAACTTTGTTTGTTGCAGCGGTGGTCGTGCGTTATCTAACGAAGCGGTACATAGGGGAATATAGCTCTACCGGAGGTGAGTGATGTTAACATTATGTTAAAATTACTAGTCAATAGTTCAATAAACTTCATTTGAGAACACAGATTATGCTTATTTAAGTTACGTGGAGTCTAACCAAGTAGGTATTAATATTATATTAAGCTATTGACGTCAATTGACACGCAGAGTGAGTAAACTTATTTAAATTGAAATGTCTGCTTCCTTCCGACCTTAAGCAAGTGTCGTGTTTTGCGTCACTCGGCGCGGCTTTCGTTTGGAGTAAATATAAGTAAATGTTAAGGAAATTTAATTAAATATTCGTAGCAAATAACTCGTTTCTAGCATATTTGATGACCAATGAATAATGAGACATGTCTGCAGACATTAACACTGTTTTGTTTGGTTTCAGATTTTCTTTATCAGCATCGTGTCGCGTTCGACGGCGCGGTTTCTGAAGTCGAGATAATGGACACTTCAAATTGTGCAGTAAGTAAACAATTAGCTTTGATAATGATTATTATTTTGCTGTTAGCGAAGGTGTTAAGTAATAAAGATTTAAGAGGCAACAGTAACGAAGTAAACAACGGTAATAAAGCTATAGACAGGGCCGAACTTCATTTAGCGGTAAACAATGGAGATGGTAATCTCCATGGTAATAATAATGGCAGCTAGCGGCTGATGCTCGCCGTACAATTTAATTAGACGAAGTTTATGGGCCTTGTACCGGCTTATCAGATGCGATCGCTGCGGCGCGCCTGCCTCCCGGCGAAGCACTATCTTAAAAACCACCCGCGAAACGAATTGGAACCATTACGTAAACCATAATGTGCCGATCAAACTTCTCTACAAATTTAATTTGTTATTGTTTCTAATCGACTCGAACTAAGCGGTAACGGTGTTGTTATTAGAAAAATCTGATTCAGTGTTTAGAATTGCGTAATCAATTTTATACACCAAGCCGGCCCCGAAGTTCCCCGCGGAGCAACGTGTGGCGACTGCATTATAATGCAGGCCGATAATAGATTACGCTTCATCTTTTAACTTAACTTTTGTTAGGGGAATTGAATTAAAATATCGGAATTTGTGCTCAAAACCTTTATCACGAGTACCGCTAGTTCGGACGTATTTAATTAAGCCGCGACATGTCATGACACCGTTTTGTCGGCGCCAGTGTGAAAATTAATCTGCGTTTTTACGCATTTGAGAAATTCCGATACACCTCGCACCTACTTATTTTTCTCAAATACTATTTAGTAGTCAAATATCATACAACTTTAGTTAGGCGTTCGGCACAATTTCTTAGTTGTTACAAAAATCTTACAACATTTATTTGGCAAGTACACTGTAATGAACACAACGGACAAAAATCAACTTTGCAAATATAGTGGTACATGTTTAGTTCAACTATTGCCTACTACTAATTAACTGGACTCAGGTAGTGCCTTCTTACAGAATATGTAAGAATGTACCGAAGAAATCTCTGGTATTGCGAGAGTTCATGACAGTTCTTGTGCATCTGACAGTTATTTTTCCTGTAGACTCGCGGTTGCCTGGCCGAGCACGTCCGATGGGGCGACGCGTTCGCCGTGGTCTACTCGGTGTGCGAGAGACGCTCCTTCTTAGCGGCCGCAGAACTGCTTTCCCTCCTGGAGAGGACCCGGCTGCCTGGCTGCGCCGCTGTCACCCTCTTGGGAAACAAAAGAGACCTCGAACACGCTAGGTAAGATGATGACAAGAAATCTACAAACTGAATTTTTTAATAACTGAATCGGGATTAACGTCCACAATATTTCCGCGGGATAATTTTACAAAACAATTCACGAAAAGACTCAACTGTTCCGGGGTTCTAGATAGGAGACAAACTGGAAGGTTAGCTTTGATTAATGCGAGAAATAGCAAATATCCTCGTTTCGTTATCTTCATATCTGCTTGTAAGAAAAGCAATCACTTGGTCTGCCACCGCTGATATCAGATCCACCGGGCACCTGGCACTCAGATCTCTAGTTGAATATCAATACTGAACAAACTGTTAATTTTAGGGAGGTCCACGCAGAGGAGGGACAGGAGCTATCACTTCGGTTTGGGTGCCAGTTCTACGAGGTGTCGGCGGCGGAGTCGTGCGCAGGCGCCGCGCTCGCCTTCCACGCGCTGCTGCGCGAGGCGCGCGCGCTTGCGCTGTTGCTACCCTCGCCGCGCCGCAAGCTTGCTGCATACTCCGTGTCTAAGGTAATGGACTTCTCCATAATAAGTCGGGGAATATTTACTTGCAATTATCATCATACCTTACACTTATTCAATTTATCTGGTCACGGCGCATCATATATTATATTTCCACACATTCTTCTTCATCTTCGTATATCATCTACATAGTCCGTTTTCTTTGTTTAATAATCATTCACATTTATACTTAAATATTCTCGTAAAAAAAACTCTCATAGCTCCTCATAATATAGCCTTACCTAACAGGTAATTACTCTCCATATTCTCTATTACTAGTTCACTGTTCATCATTGACTGAAGAGATATATTTTTGGAATTGCATTATTAAACGACTATATTATGTTAAATTATAACTAAGTATATCAAAGTTATTAAACCCTAAAAGTTATGTTATATAGTATACCACATTTCAGTTTCTTGGGTTAACAGATGCGTCTAAACTTACGAGTATAAACTCTGATATCACTTAGTAACAGTCTATTGCGTTGTAATGTATTTCGAAGCAATTATAATGTGAATTATATAACATGTTTTTCTAACAGGTAATTGGCACAATATTCGGGAAAAACAGCAAAAGTGTGCGGAAGAAAAGGCCATCGCTCAGCATTTAAACTAGATTACTATACTATTTATTATTAAAGCCATAGAGACTGTTTCGTTTGTAAAGTGATTAGGTTAAGTTATATTCCACCTAATAAGATGTTTCTTTGGTGTTAAGGAAACTTTTGAATCTGTATAAGATGTATTCCAACGTTTTCGACCTTTGATCGGCGTTGGTCAAGCAGGTTTGCACTCCCTTCATTAAACGGGTAAGACAAGTACTACCACGTTAAACTTAATCATAATGCGTGTACAAAAATAAAATTCTCCGATGAAATGACTATAATTTTTGAATCTTGATTTATGCCGCTGTTTTCACAAATACTTGTCTTGTCTTCAAACCAGTCTTATAATGTTTCACAGGAACATGTGTAAATACAATTGTTAACATTGCGTTTAAAACCAACAATAGGGTTTAATTTAGAATGACAATCTGCCCTAAGTTCCCTAATTACTGGCCACATCTTTGTAATAATTATATATCAAGCATTAATCCAATGATATTTATGATGTTTCGTATTGCAGCACTAGTTTAATTTCCTAGATCTAGAATCATTATCATAAGTATATATTTTTTAACAACGATGTCTTCGTATAAAATTGTTGGCCAGTGGCCGAATGACGTTGTCTAAAGTTGCCAGTTACTAAATTTTCTACCAAATCTCTATTTCTGACACATTTTGCAGCAGCGGTAGTAAATAATGATGATATTGTAAATCTGTGGTCAAATGCCAGGCATCCTGAATTGACTATTAAAGTGACCTGATTTAGAATCCTTGGTACTGAATGTGCTAGAATCTCCCATATGACAATATTCGACCATGTTAAAACCTTAACTAGAAGCAATAAGATTGTTTTTCTTAAAGCAGAATCCAGTCGTGTTGGCTTCGATCCGCGCGTGACTCTCAGGGCCCGCTTACGGTGTTCTACTATAACTTCCTATTAGTGAAAATGGTGCATCTGTATATTAGTAACCAGGGCATGAGCAACCCTGTGTGGTTACAATTAAGATCGCTTATACAGTAGAAATTTGTAAAAGATGAGATCTTTTTTATCAAAAAAGACAGTACGAGTGTAATTGAAGCACATACAACACCTAAAGTCGTATCTAAGGTCACGAGCACTCGATACAGTAATGAAAATAATGATTTATATGTAAGTAAAAATAAACTGATTCCCTGTAAATATACCCGTGTACACCTCGCATTAGCGTTACGTCTGATTAAGGAGAAATGTAAATATTGATGTAAAGGTATATCTTAACGTAGATATAAGTTAAATATTAAAACTTGATAAATACACACTTGTTTTACTTGATTATCGATCGCTGAGTGCTTTGTTAGCGCCAGTATTTTCCTGTTGAAGATATGTGAGTAATACTTCAAGTTATCATTAAAGGTAAACAAACATCGTAAAAGGTACTGGATATGAAGGTAGGTACTATTGTACTTCCCCTTTGCGATATAATGAGATTAGATAAAATATACTGAAGAATACGGCATAACTAAACTAGCAGTATATACCATAGTTAAAATTAAACGTAATATGATTCTATTATAAATTGATGTTCTTTGGTTGAAGTGGTGATGTGCAACACAAGCAATAAATCCGAACATAACCATTGAACATATTTAAACCTCCGATATAATCCCGCCCCTTCTTTTACAGCAGAGTTGATATCTCTCAAACGGTCAACCAATTCTCATGAAACCTACCTAAGAACAATGCTGATTACACTACCTAAACAAATCACATCCAAATCGGTTCATCCGTTTTTGAGCTACGTTGCCACGGACGAGACACACAGTTACACACACGTTAAATTTACAGCACCATTGGATATCAGTTCATACTGTCGTAGTCTAATTAAACATGATTACACGGAGCTGCCAAAACCTGATATCTAAGTTCCAGTCAGGGAAAGGGATAGAGCTTCTTTTGCTGCGTGGAACTTGTCAGATTTGATAGATAGTCCCGGATATAAAAAACCCAGTATCGAATGAATGGTATGATAAGGCGAGTTATCAAATAGCATGTAGGCGTTTACAAGTGCGGGTCAGTAGTTCTGGGAAAGTTGTAGGTACCAGTTCGTGGGACATATTTCACATCTTCACGAGTCAGCTTCCCTGGTAATTGATACCGGGTTACATATTTACTGGGAAGGAAGATAATATGTGTTCTCTGAATAAGTTAGAGTAGCAATTAGAAGCGCGTTGCATGCCCACATTGCCTACTTAATGTTTAGAGCGCGTCACGATTGCAAATATAGCCAAGCGGACAGTAACAAGGCTCAAGCAGAGGCTTTGCCCAGTTATCTGTTGCTGTTTGCGCCTTAAAAGGTTATGTCGTTAAGTTGGAGTCGATTGTGTTGATGTATTCGTCAGGGCGCGAGTGATCGCGGGCGCACTTTCAGATCGCTGCGATATCGTCGCATAGATCGCGCGCCGCGGCTCGTATACATGTCGTTAAAAGCTCTAATGAGTTTCTGTTTTCACTGGGGAAGTGTCCGGGTGTCACGCCGCGCGAGCCGACAAGCCCCGCCGGTGTCCGACTAATATTGATCGGGCTGAGTAGTCAATTTCTCCGCGCGTCGCGGTTCCGACTGCCGCCGGACATTCGATCCGCGATAACGTCTAACGCGATACTGATACGTACCGAATGTCACCTCGCGAGTTATTTATAACATATGAAAGTTTGCAACAAGTGCAACCCAAGGTCGTGCTCAGAGAAATTTCACGTCATAATCGGTAATTGACGAGATGAGATCACTCGCTTCCAAATCGGTGGAGCGTGAACAATCGTAATGATGTTTAGCTACCGTCGACATGACATTCGCGCAAGTTCAAGAGCACCTCGATTAATAAGTCGGGCGTAATGTATTAATACGTCGGGCTAGGAATGAATGGTTTGAGTTATAGGCTTATGAGTAATTGGTAAGCGCTGGTTACGCAATGCGCAATAAATGTTCCCTTGTTCCGCGGTGGTATTAAATCGGTTACAGGTGTATGGGCCGATGTGGAGATATAGCTAATAAATCGGGTTCTCTAGGCACGGCTCGAGGGGCGCCTTGGCTCAGTGGCGCCAGGGACGGCGGGCGCCACGCCGGGCGCCAGCTCTGCACGTGCGGAATGAGAGGATTGCGATCGCTATCCGCGTGCTATCTTGCATCTTGCTGCATCCATGACGCAGCATTACTGCACGCGCTATGTTTATCAGTCACTTCAAAATTCATAAATATCTCAATAACATCTATTTTTTTGGTGAGTTCTCTGTGTGAAACATGATCTTAGTATAGTTCGCCATACTTTTGTCAAACAACGTCATGTATTATGTTGATTATTTTTCATGAAAAGGTCCTTATTATGGTCCTTATAATCCTTTATTATAACTAGCGTTTATTTATTTATTTAATCTTTATTGCACAATAATACAAATTTGAGTACAAGAGGTGAACTTACTTAATGCCTAATGGCATTCTGTACCAAATGAGCTGCGCGTTGAGCGTTTGTCCGCTACGTAGAAAATTAGTTTAAGTAGGTATTGTTATGAATGTCTTAGGCGCAAGCAATTTTCATATAGTCCTATCGATTTGGTACTAATTGAACGATTGATCGGTTAATCGTGCGGTTTAATATTACTCTTACTATTCATATCCTACGTATTTACTCGAATAAGTAATTGAATTGAAAAGAAAGTGATTAGTTTTTATTATTCATGGCTTTGTCACTAATTCAATCAAAAAAGGTCAAGTGCGTGCTTTGATGCACGTCACGAGTCGTCAATTATAAATTTAATGAGTCATTGATGACGGGGAAAGTTGTAGATGTAATCAGGAATTCGCGATTATGATATTGCCTTCGCAATGATTTGCCCCGGGCGGGGCAATCCGCAGAATTGTTCTCTCACTTAGCATATTTATTTGCACTTTTGTCACAAGAGCATCTAGGCACATTGTATTGTAAGTCGATGATTTTATCAAACAAAGGAAGTGAAAGATGCAAATTAAATTAAATGTTGAACATTGTTGTAGACACATCCTACTGGTATCAGCCACATCGTAACTAACTTTCTTTTGATTGATTACCATTCAGATATTATTTCAATGATTTTAATATGATGTTTTGAGAGGTTGCTTGTTGTAACATGAATAGAGTCTTGTTTCAACATAGGTGACGTACTACTAGTATTAAATAATCTTTGATGTATGATGTATGAGAAAATATTTACCATCTTTCTAATTAGTTATTTATTTAAGGAAAACCAACATAACTTTATCATAAAAACATTAGTGACATACATACATTTAGAAAGCCAAAACTATTAGGTATCTTAGGTATCCATTATTTTATGCATAATCTTTATGTATAAAATAATGGATACCTAAGATGAGTAAGTATAAACATGGACCGGGTAATAAAATGAGTTCCAGGTGTTCATGTCATTAAAGAAAATGGAGTAACCTAAAGCCTAAAGCCCTATTTTAATGACTTAAAATTCAGCCCTAATTGGTCCTTGCTATTTGACTCCCTAAAAAGGTGCCCATGGTTTTTAAAAATGATAACAATACCTACTGATTAATACGCGTACAAGTAATTGCGCAAAATTTTCACTCTCGGAACCTATCACCTCGTAGTTAAGAGTGCCGCGCACGAAATTGTAGATGAATTTATAATTCCTATCTCAACTAATCATGTAATCTCCCAACAACTCACTTTTTTGCAAGGACAGAAAGCTACTTTCTTCTGAAACACGTACCAAAACCTATCGAAAGTGAACTTGGTAATGAAATAGATAATAAAAGAGCCGGATGGTATCGCAGTCACGATGCATCCAGTGACGGGTGTGACATGTAGAAATACGCCGCCGTGCAGCGCCGTCGATGCAAGCGATGATACCAGCCCGAGTGGCACACTGATGTAACTTGAAATATAATATAAAAGGTTTTCAGGAACAACGAACTGACTCTTACTGTTTTTAGTATGGAAATATCGAGACGAACACGATCAATAAAAAAAATTATATTGTTGATATGCTTAGCTCTTATTCACTTAACAGTAAGAATTGTTTTATCGTTAAGACTTAAGAGTGTGATTACGACATAGAAAGATAAGCTAACCAATTAGAATAAACGCGTATATTATACTTTAAGTAAAAGATTATTGTAAAAATAACTTTACATTTTCATTTTTTTGTATTTAAGTAAAGAAAATGTCTCTGTCCGTGTAATAAATGGTGAGATCACTCACGGAATTAACGAGATTGCAGTGTTATTGTTTTTTAGAGTAGGTAGTGTAAAATGTACCCAGAAATTAAGTGTCAATTGTTAAAAAATATTGTTATACAAATGGCTCGTGTCAGTTAAGATGAACCAACACAAACATGCTTCAAGTGCTCATTTGTTGTTATAACTGCATTTACCACAAATTGGACATACATATACGGTCGAAATTTAAAGTGTGTACTATAAGCACTATAAGAAGTTATCTTGTCTTACAGTAGGACTCTTTCAAAATTATTATAACCCTGTTACCTGAACCATAAATGAAATAAAAATTGGCATTATAGGCAAAAGTAATTAATTACTCCTAGTTTGCTTTTTCTTTTATGTAAGTGCGGATTTATTGCTTTACTACCGTCATTTAATCTTAGTGCTGTCTTGTAAGCGATCGATTATTTATAGCTTCCTGTCTTACGATGAGTGACGGATGTAAACAAATTTTAGATTGATGATAGTTTTTTCGCTATTTTAACGCTTGGTAAAATATGAGCCTCAGTGCTCTGCTTTGATAGCTCAGCAAAGATGTTATTAAAATTTAAATCTCATATTTTTAAAATCACTTAAAAACACGTTTTATCTTGAGGCGACGCTTAAATCGCGTAGCTGTAAAAATTTAGTTCCGGGCGGTAACATTACGCGCCCTTAAATCAAGTCTGATTTCCACATTTTTTTGAATATGTTGTAGTTTAATACCTAAAGAAAAACTAGGTTTGTACGTTGCCGATTTTTTTTGTGTTCCTTGGAATTAGCTAGTGTGAGGACTAAATATGTTCATGGGAGCGTGACCATATTTATGTAGCGTTAAAATTACCTAGAACGTTGACATTGAAGTCGTTACTTTTTGTAGGACGGAAAATTTCACAAATTTTGAAATTTATTATGTAGTCTAGGAATAAATGTTCAATAAAACTGGGCTTAAAAAAAGAGCAGTAAGTATTTATCCAATGTTCACCGCATATCGAACGTAAATATTGAAATGCGTCCTTACGCCGCTTTACCACAGCCACCGACACTATCGGACACTTTCATCTCATGGTTCAGATTAAACGATTACTAGTTTCATCTAATTGCTCGTGTTTGTCTCGGGTGGAATCGGTCATCGAGATTTATGCATGAGTAGAGTTAGACTGGA
This sequence comes from Acleris literana, assembly GCA_946894065.1. Taxonomy (NCBI): domain Eukaryota; kingdom Metazoa; phylum Arthropoda; class Insecta; order Lepidoptera; family Tortricidae; genus Acleris; species Acleris literana. The sequence continues at coordinate 7,998,732 of OX335677.1, forward strand.
ACCTGATTGTGACTTTGTGACGTTCGTGTCTAAGAATCGACATAATGTTATTTAATGATGTGTGTTTTAATTCTGACAAGTGAATTTAAGTTAGTTATGCATCTTGTCTAGAGCCATAGATTGCTTATTTGCTATTAATATAAATCATAGTTTTATATTAGGCACCGATTCCCTGTTAACAAAATATCTTACGGGAGTATACTTGCTATTTCAATTATCAAATATTTTGTGCAGTTTTATTGAAACAATTTTTATTCCATTTTGACATGTAATATTTTACAATATTATCAATAAATGAGTATGAGTATGCGTATACTCAAGGTTCGCATACCAAAGCAAATTGTGACCAAATCGTGACAGGGTTCACTGAAGATCGAGCCATATGGCTTGGCGTCTTATTCTCCCCCAAGGATCTCCACGAGACGGTCGGTACCCGGTTAACTTACGTATATATGTAGAGAAATAAATACTTTAATATTCCTAATAACACTTACCGAGTTGATGTAATAGCCACGTAACTGATCCGCTATCGGACTAGGTTACACTCACCGCAACCTTGCGCACACCTTGCTCGGAGCCGTGCTTTATGAACCGAGATAACCCAATTAGCCAGTGTGTGCTACACTTTACAGTGGTTATATGATTAGATTCTAACACATTGGATGCCTCGAATGCATATATGCGTCGTACTTTTCCTAAATGCTTTATGGCTCCTTTACACTTTCGGCGATGTTCGTTGATGGTCTGATAGCTCCTCTACACTATCGGCGATTACAGACGATTACGGGCGAGCACGATAGTGTGGAGGGTATACTCGCTGTATTCACCGATAATCGTCTATGATCGCCTTGCCACCTGTGATTTGTTGTTTTTTCGGACACGAATCAAAGGGAATCTCACGGGTCGCAGGCGATCATCGGCGATCATAGACGATGATCGGCGAATACAGCCGAGTATGCCCTCAACATTATCGTGCTCGCCCGTAATCGTCAGTAATCGCCGACAGTGTAGTGATCTATTTTAGTGTCGTCAATCTACGACGGCACGCCTCGTCAGTCAAATTGACGGTGCAGTTTGCGTCAATGTGTAAATAACTATTAAAAAGATAAAAACCCCCGACATATGGCGACTTCTTCTTGTAGAGATGATATTTCTTAAACGGACAAAGCTCATTTCATGAAACCTAGCTATGAACCATCTCGATTAAACTAGCTTTATTTAAACAAACCCGCGTTTTAATAGCTCTACTTATCCGTTTGGGCGGTACGATACCATAGACAGACACACTGATACTCAGATTCACGGTTTAATCCTTGTTTCACCGACACTCATTTCATAGAACGTCACTTCATAGAAATTTCGTTTCATAGAAAGCTAATTTCTGCAGACCCCATGTTGATTTCAGGTTTATAATGTTGGCATAATTTACTGTATCTTTTCTTGTTTTTATTTTTAGTAGCACAATGTTAATTAAATTCCAGAGCCGATACTGCTTTTAATTGTCAATTGTTCAATGCATGGCATAGGTAAAATTGAAGTGATTGACAATAAAAATGCAAAGTACCCCACAATACAATAATAAAAAATACGTTTCGTTTTACTTGCATTTTAAGCATTAAAGTCAAATATGTTTATTTTCAAATTTGAATATGTGATTACCCATATGATTTCCTATGCGGAAACAACGAACCTCACATGGAATACTGCTCCCCTATTTGGGTCGGAGCACCCAAATATCAAATTCTTTCACTTGACCGCATTCAGAGCACGGCTGCTCGATGTGTCGACAACCGGGGGCATATCAAAAATCTGGATCCACTGATCCGCGGAGGGATGTTGCTTCCCTCTCTGTCTTTTACCGCATTTATCACGGAGTGCTCAGAGGAATTATTCGGATTGATACCAGCCGCTGGATTCCACCATCGTACAACTCGTACCAAACTATCATTTCATCAACACCATCTTGATAGTTGGAAATCCGAGCCGTGCGTTTTTCGAGAGCCTTTATGCCACGCATCTATGTGGATGCGTGTATTTCCGAACCAATACGACTTGGGGGCCTTCAAAAAACGAGCCTCCTCTTTTCTCTTTCCTCTGGTGTTGCGGGTGTATATGGGTCGCGATGATCACTTACCATCAGGTGACTCGCTTCCTCATCTGCCTCCTTAACTCCTTATTCACATAAAAAAGATATCAGATAGTTTTTCACTGTAAATATTTCTTCACGTAATAACTGTCGAGCAGCATCTAACGGTAAATACGTAATTAAACTATGACCACATATTAAACGGTATCGAGTTAAATGGCTAATGGCGTCTAATACAGATAATCGGCCACCTGTCAGTGGCTGACGAATGCTGAGCCGTGGGATGTATCGGTACATCGGAGAAAGTGACGCGGATCTTGTAATACTGGATGTATCTTTAATCTAGTAAAGATTAGAGAAAAATGAGGATCAGTCCACCGACAATCGCGTAACTCAAAAATTTGTTGATGGTGATGATTACAATTCCATTTTTTTTTATTTAATACTAATCTATGAAGTAGTTATCTATCCAGAAGATTAATTTAATTATTTTCAATAAATTTATAAGCTTTAAAGAAAAACTGGTTCTTAACGCAGTACATCGTGAATACTCGTAGTTACGGTCACATAAATACTTTCACTAATTTTAGTTTATTCTTGCATACATTAATACACTCACACAAAATATGTACCTATTAAACTGACTATGTACTGATAGAAACAACTTTGCAACTCTGCGTAGATGGTGAATCACACACAACTCGTGCCTCTTTTTTGCATTAATACCTTTTCAATGTCAGTTGTAACTAGTAACTAAATTAGAAGTAGACCTCGAGATTGTCTTAATTCGATTCGCTTCAACATGCTGTGCGTGTTTCGCTGCTGAGTGGAGCATGAACTTGTCATCGATGTGTTGCAATCTGACAACTCGTCTTGACGCTGACGGCCATTCGGGATTATGTATCAGCTCAGAGCGTCGGTGGTCTAGGCTTAGGGGGTCGACTCGTGATGGTAAGCTACCCAGTTCGAACCTCCGCGGTCACCATGTACCAATGAGTTTTTCTAACTTAAGTACCTACATTACCTGATGCTCTTACGTCGAAGGAAAAACCAGCACATTCGAACAGCTGAGTGTGTAAGAGGGTAATTGCACAGAGGATCCTAAAGGGGTCTAAGTGTATCCAAAAGGGCCCATCTGTAAGATAGTTAAGTTAAGATAAGATTAGGATCAGCTCTAATAGCTTACTAAACTAGCAACTTGATAGATTTGGAACTAACAAATTATTAGGTAAGCAAGGTACCTACTCAATGCACTGAAAACTACGCTCAAATTTTAGTACCAAGTACGCTCAACTACAAAATCCCATCTAGCTATAATTTTTATCTCCTCAAATATATAAATTAGGTGTCAGTCGCTTCAAACGGGTTAGCAGATAACGCTAAATGGCTAATTTGTATTTTTAAACCACGTTGCATAAACCATTACGAATATTGCGTGGTCACTAATGAGTGTCCAGTAGCGGTAATATTTGAACCACAACCGATCCGGAACAGCTACTTCATTACGTACAAACCGTTTCTATACTAGTTACGTTTAACGCTATAAGATGTTAATAAGAAGACATAGATTTCGTCAAGATAAACTACTTATATACATTTAAAATGTATAGTTATTTTAAGACATATAAATCCTGTTAATTTGCCGTAGTAATTTATCTTTTCACATCCATCTGTGGCTTTTAACCTCGGAGTGCGATGCAATTGTTGTTTCGGTCGTGACTGTGATTGATATGACATTAAAGTGCGTGTCACATGTTATGATATCTCTGACATTAATAAATAATTTACGGCGGGTTTAATTGTGCAAGGTAGTCGATCTTTGTTTGGGCTCCCGGGTTTCAGTTACACCACAGTAAGGATTGGTCAACGATTTGCAGATGGGTGCATTATCTGGGGTGTTATTCTCTCGAAAAACGGCGGTCGATCGAACGGACGAGCAAATTGAAGCGGCGAGTTTAAGTAGTCCCGTCCGAGTGAACAAAACACATTTTAGCGCGTGCATTGTTAATTAGGCAGCCTTATACGTTCGAGAAGTTATGCTGCCAAATTGAATACACGCGCTAAAATGTGTTTTGTTCACTCTGACGGGACTACTTAAACTCGCCGCTTGGACAATCACTCGTTCGTCCGTCTGTCCGTCGTTGTTGAGAGAATCACACCCCTACAATGACTGAAACGCCCTTCGTAATTTTTAATCTAATTACTCGATCGTATAAGCCATCAAGTCTTCTGTTCATATACACTGATGTAATAATTGGTGCTTGCTGTTTTATTATATGTACTTATACTAAATATTCTTGGTATTTGACCAAGAATATTTAGTATAAGTACATCATATCCCAAATTTTCATTTTTCAAAAAGCTATAATAGTATATTTTTTTTTTATTTTTTTTTTAGGAATACTAAAACCGTTATTACTTATATCAACACCTACTATAGTAAAAACCCAACTGCTATGGACGGAAAAACTTTTTGGTAAATGAAAATTTCGAAAATTATACATTCGACCAAAAATGTTTCGCCCAAACGGCAGAGTTTCTTAACAATACACACTTTGCACTTTTCAAGTTAGCCACTGTTTTCTTATTAACCTGAGAGAACCTATTGTGTTGTTTTCTAATTACGTGAAATTCGCCATAAAAAATAACTCTGTTTTTGTTGAAAAATATTAAAAATAGACCATTTTATGAAAGTAAATCATTGGTTTTGTATTTGAATTACTGTTTTTTTTAAATGGCAGATAAAAGTCAAAGACGCAAATACGCCAAACAACCTTTCCTAACCTAACCTAACCTTCAACAACCTTTTTCCCGCGTCAAAAAAACTCAAATTCCTAGGACTGAAAGGAACGATGTGGAATAATTTTAATAGGGGTTCCTTTTTGCCATTTCAGTACGAAAACCTAAAAAGGGTGGTTTGTACATCGTTTGAACAGTAAAAATAGAACCAGTCAATGCTAGAGTATAAGATACTATGATAGAGGCATAAACTCCTATAAAACTTACTCGTTTTAACATTCCCTTTGATTTGACGCATTCACTGCCACCGACGCATATATGCGTTCACTGTTATACAAGTTTGTTCCCAGGCCACGCCCCCTGGCAGTTAATGCGTTAATGGCAAATTAACATCACTCTTCAGCGTAGCCAATTGCTCCACCAACACATGTATATACTTCTAACAAGACATGTTTTTTTATGGTAGAAATTACCAGCAGAGTAAAACTCTTGATTGAAATACAAGCTGTAATTTGCTCCACGCTTCGAAGAAAATAGAGCAAAGGGCATACAGCCGTTTTACAACGATCAAATTACTCGTTCTCACTTGATCCCTCATTATCTGTAGGAAACCATAAATCGACTTAAACATTGAAAAGTTTGATACAATATAAACCGGATCGTGCTAGGATATAAGGGAAATAATGATTTCAAATGAACGGTTACAATAATCGTAGATAGGTGATCTGCTGCTTATGACTAAATTGCAATTTGAAAAACGAAGCGTATATAAAGCTGAAAAAGGGTACTGGTATTTGTAACATAGGGCCTCCATACGATATTAATCTATCTGGAAAAAAAGATACTGGCGATTTGGGACTAAAAAAGGCCGTTAAACATTATTATTTATGTATACATGTATAGATGTGTATTGACTCGTCACGAGAGATTATGATGTTTGTAAGTGTATTATCATCGTAATAATTAATCATCATCATTGCTGTAGTCAACAACCGTTTACTAAAGGACATAGTTTAAGATATTTAGTTTATATTCGCTATAGAATCTAAACATCTAACTGAAGTCGGATTGAGAGCAGCAAAGTATAAGAATAGAGAATATTTTTTATAAAGGACGCGGATCAAGGCAGACGAAAACGCGGGTCACCTGATGATGAGCACTGCCACCCATGAACACATTTGTACACCAAAGAATTGTCAGTGGGCTTTCGGCCGATGCGAAAAGAGTATAAGCTTGTTTCTTAATACATAAAAGTTTGTGAGTAACCTTATAGAAGATAACTTAATATTTTATATCAGACCTATCTACGGTTTTATCCATCGAGCAACGTTTAACTAGCACCTTGCCTCCGGAGCATTTCTTTGCGAATGTGGGTATTAATCACCTATCAGGATTCCAGCAAATAGTTGAACACTAGAACACTTAACTAGTTCGCGAGTCGGCAATACGTGGATAGAATTGTTTATGAGCTGGTCAATTAGTTTGCTAGTGCCAATTCTGGATTGGGTTAGATTATTGATGCTGGATGTGTTTATAACATAACAACGTAATTGAACTTTAGTTATTGGCACACTATTGGGCACAGTTTTCCTCTCATGTTGAGAGGGTCTTAAAGAGCGTCAGTGGCCTAGTGGTTGAGGGTGTCGACTCGTGATTGTAGGAACTGAGTTTGAACCTCGACGGTCACCATTAACCAATGAGTTTTTCTAACTTTACTTAAGTTAAACATTACCCCTCTCGATAAAAGTTAGAACATTGTGAGGAAACCTACACATTCGATTACTTAGCTGAGTGTGTAAGAGGGACCCAATTGCATCTAAATATTGCATGCAAAAGATCCTGAAGGGTTGTAGTTTTTTTTATGGTGTGGAGAAGGCAAACGAGCACGCAGGCCACCTGATGGTAACCTGTGACCTATAGACATTTGCAATCTCAAGATTACAATCTTAAAACTGCAATCCCAAGACCGCAAATGCGTTGCCAACCTTGAGGATTAAGATGGACTGCCTCTATGCTAGTAATTTCACCGGTTGTATTTTATCCGAAAGGGCCCACCTGTAAAATATACAAGAACATAAGATAAGAAGCTCTTAAGAGATTAGGTAATGTATATTAGGAAAAACTGGATCCTCCTTACATAACAGACACCGGGTGAAAGTTCATAAAACGCATAATATGACTGCATTTAAGACAGTCAATTACCGCATCCAGTGCCCAGCCCTCCAATCCTCGTACAAATTAGATCGAATATTGAGTTCTTGGCAATGAACGTGTGTTGGCCAGCGTGATGTAATCAAGGAACTTCCCTCGTGCTAAAGTAACTTAATCCGGTGATTGAAGTGGGTCACGGCTTTGGAGAGCACAGCGTGCGCGTGCGATGTAAATATTTATATTTATGTTTGCCGGTGAGTCCTTTGAGTGTTTGCTTGAGTAAAGCATGGACATGAGATATGAGTCGAGCATGAAGATAATTTGTATTAAACAAGCTTGAAAATCTTGAATTAAAAATTAACTTTTCTTGTATGGTCTTTGCCTGTGAAGATTCCAGGTTTGATTCCCGGGAAAGGCAAATTTTCGTGTGATAAGCACAAGTATTTTGTCTTGAGTCGTAAATGTTTTAGAACACAACCCTTTATAAGCGTACAAATTCACAAAACTAAACGTTTTTCCTTCGAAAAAGTTGATAAATTGGTCGATTTGTTCACAGAAAACAGAAGCATACGCATAAAATAACTTTAAGTTTTGTACCTCTCTCTCTTACTCGCTCACATAAAATTATGAACATGATAAAAGCTAAAAAAAGGTGAGAAGACGTTTATTCAGTACCTACTTAAGTATGCCATACGATACGGGCACTTTTGGACATCAAAAATTTACTAGCGCTTCCCAAAAGGAGAGCACTGGATGGCTACCACCATCCATGCCACCACCATGCTTTAACCTACAGCAAAGCAGTAGCGGTCGCATTGTTTTGTGTTCATGGGATCAGACCACGTGTGATATGAGTTCTCAGGGTTGGACAACGCATTTGCATTTCTTAGGATTGCTCTGGAAATATCTATGGTTACACATTCACCTACTAGATACTCGTACATGCCATCAAAAACACTTTTTTTACATTAAGTAACTTATACGAAATTGACAACAATTCATATGTGCTAAGGTAGTAAAATAAAATACCGTTTGTAGATTTTACACTGCTGATTACATTAAAAATATTTTTGGATTTTTTTATGCAGTAGTTTATTTAAATTTAGGAAAAACAGTAAAAAAAATTGGATTGTGAATGTTAGGAATACACTTATAGTGCCCTTAGTCCATTTATTACCATAGGAATTGAAAAAAATATACAACTGTCATGTCCATTTTTAATCTGTCTGACGGATTACTTGATTCATACGACACGCTTTCGATTCTCGTAATACTATTGTTTTGATATACGCTATTTAAAATGAAAGTGACTAACGGATTTGTAAAAGCGGATAGCCGCAATCCGCCCAAAGTCGACGAATTTATGTTGTTACAGTTGTTATGGTTGACAAGTGACATGACATGACAGACAGTTCTGTTTCTGTTTTAAGTTACTTTTTTATTTTATATTATTAATGACTTCTTATTTTAATGACTATTTCTTTAATAAATTATTAACGACGAATTTAAGTTAAATAAAGAAAAACCGAGAAACACGGCTAGTCTAATTTTTAACCTATTATAAACGCGAAAAAACATAAATGTTTTTTTTTAATGTTGTCAATTCCGCTTCTCCAAACTTCTTGCTTCGTGGTTAAAAGCAAGCAAACAAAGAGCAGATTACCCTCTCGTTCGCTCTACAAGGGACGCCACTCTTATTTCGCCTTGAGACTGAAAGCAATTATTTGGAAAATAATATTTACCCGCAAACAGTTTACGGAGTAAAAAGAGGATTTCTTAGAATTTAGTACAGTTTTAAAAGCTCTTTTGCTGCATAGGTATTTAAATAATATGCGCTTAAGATATTAGTTTACGCGATCCTTTAATTATTTAAAAGTGGAACCATGGTGTCATTTGCAATAGCTAAGCTGGGGTCCTAGTGAAAAAGGGTACAAGTCTTCTGAAGATCAAGTGAAAAAGGGTTTAAGTCTAGTATACTCCGTTCATGTATATACCCTTTTTTATTACGAGTTAAGTCGACTTGTACCCTTTTTCACTAGGACCCCATTAAGGACTAAAGAGTTGGATTTATTGTAAAAAAAATATTCATGTAGGAAAAACAAATTAATAGATCAGATAAAACCTCCGATATAATGGCTGATTTTCATATAATTTAACGAAGCACAATCCCGTTGACACTAGTTTTCTTTACAAAAGAACACATCTGAATCAGTTCATCCATTTAGAATGCCACAGATAGACACACAGATACACAGAAACGTCAAACTTAAATGCCTGTGCCACACTAATGGGAAACGCCGTTAACAATCGCGATGGTGGACGTTATTGCTAGAGTTATACGGTCTATCATCGTGATAACTAAGCGCGTTTTCTGTTGTTGTGGCCCCAGCATCTTTTAGCATCGAGTTTAAAAAAGCGCTGGAATGGTGATGTCAATGTAGGTAAATATGTCAAATACAATGCATAAAAAACTAAAATATGCCGATAATGAGGTGTCTGTCACCGTTGCAGTGGCCCAAAAACCAACTTTTAGGCACTTCGTCCTTATACAGTTAAGTAAATTACTTTGGTTAGGTAAATATAAACAATATGTCAAGGACACCTTTACGAGGTCATGCCCTCCTCTCCCATTTTTTCTAAATTATCAACGAACCCTAATAAAAAAATAGGCGGTCCCATACAGAACCCTTTATGTTCGAGTCCGACTTGCACCTGGCCAGTTTTTTATACTTCTCAAACTTCAAATGCATTTTTATCTTTTCTTTTAAAAAATCCTAGCAAATATCATAGTCATAGACAAAACTACACATAACTTGTCGAAAGTTCGTGTTTAAAAACCTGTCAGTTAAATTCAATGTGGGTCAGTTAGCCTATTCGAAATGGTTTTTAACAATACAATGTAAAATTATGCGGCTATAATATAGTAACAGTTGAACTCAGAGATTCAGATGTTATTTTAAAAATAAAATAAATTGCAGCACAACAATGATTTATAAAATCGAAAATATTCAACAAAGTTTTTCTCTCTGTTGACAAATAATTTTATATTTTATTAATTAAAATATATTTATGGTATTAGATAAATCAACCAAAGCTGTTAGTAACAACAGTAAGATCTTTAGTATTGTAAGGTTCGTATGGAATCAAGCTTATGCACAATCATAATCGTGTTAAAAGCGACCAACTTTTTTTTTCAGTGCTTACTTGTATCTAGTATAACTAGCCGAGTAGTTTGAATCGTTTAAAACTTTAACGCAGCAGTTAACCAAGCTTTAGTTTAAGTCCAAGAGAATCGGGAGCAGCATTTCTATTATTAGAATCCTAGGCTAAAAAGGAGACCAGACGACTTCGTTATTTAGGTAAAAATTTAAATAGTGCAGTATTCCGTCGTCTGCGATACTATCGCACACGCCGCTGCGCTGGAGTGGCGCCAGCCGAGCTTTTCTATGAACCCATCAAACATAGCACCATAGCTTCTATTCCTATTAAACTAAAGCCTACTTTAGGAGCCATTTCTCGACTTTGACTTACATTCCCAATAAAATATATAAGATTGAAACTAAAGTATGCCTTAGCTATTCACATTTAAAGTGCTATTTTGTATTGGTGGGAATTAAATTATAAAATATGCCGACAATTTCGCTATCGAGTCTCGACATCCGCTCATTACAAGGTGCTGGAATGTTGTTCAACACATTTTATAATAGGAATTGTTAGCTATTTTATGAGAGAAAATGTAAAGGGTAGCGTAGCGCACCCTAGCCAAAGGTAATGTGATAGTTGTAAAGGTTTTTGTGACCATAAATAAACTTTTTTAACATTTTTTACTCGTATAAGGAAACAAGGAATGAAAATATTATGGCTGTGATTGACTTAAATTAAAATTCCACTTCATATAGCAATGATTTATGACAAAAAATTTACAGTAAGTAGTAGTTGTTTTGTAATTATAGTCATAATTGATGTTGCGGCGTTTTTAATTAAATACCTTGTCATTGTGGTTTAAATGATAACTTATTCTTTGTTATTATTCCGGAAAGCGTCAACAATATTTTTTAAAATTGAATTGATTTAGAGTTAAAGAAATATATGGTTGAACAATTTGATTTTATCAACGCAAGTCAGTAATCAAGCAAGACATCGAGTATAGTGTAACTTCTTGAGCTTTAACGCTATGTTGTTACAACAAAGTTTAGATCTAACTGAAGTACTTTACTGCACAATAATATACATGCCTTACAATACAATAAAATACAAATACTCTTTATTGAACACCAAAAAACAAAACACGGAACAGTACATTTTAACTACAGGTATACAACAGGCGGTCTTACCGCTTAATAGCGATCTCTTCAAGACAACCTTGGACAGAGAAATAAAGAAGACAAAAATACATGGCAGGCGGTGTAAACTAATTCCTTCAGAACTCAAACTAAACTTCTAGAAACACTTCTGTTATGATAAAATCTAAAAAATAAAAATAAAAGTGAAATAGGAATTTTCGAAATAAATAAACTCGGTTAACTCTGATGATCGTCTCTGCCGAAATTATGCACTATCTCAAACAGTTTGACGTATTATTATTTTTTCTTTGTTACGTAGCACAAAAATCGAAGGCTTCTTTAACCACGTAACAACAAATATTATTTTGCATATTTATATATTTTTAATTTTAATTCAAGTAATTTTACGAAAATCTCATGTAATTAACTCCGACTAATAGTCTAACCGACAGCTAATGTCCAAGCAGCCATTAGGCGCACCTATAATAAACAATTTAGGGCTAAATTAGACAGTAACCTATTAATATTCCATCAAGAAATAATTAATAATATCTATTTATTAGCGTAACCCACAAAAGCACGATTTTACGCTATTGGTTAAATATAGATATAATAAAGATATCAACGTTGTGGTGGCTATTACCCTTCTGATTTATGAGGTTCTTACACTAAATACGGGCTTTGCGATATTACCTGGCCATTTAAAATGTTGCTTGGGAGTAAATCTGTGGAAACGACCGCGTATTGGTCGAATTCTATATTTATGTCATGATTTCGGTAGGTTTTTGTTTATAGTTTTTTGTAGTAGAATCAAAAGTATTTCATTACTTAAGTCAATATTAGCCTAGGCTTCTAACGAGATTTTAATGCTTAAGTCACTTTACGAACGAGTATTTTTGTGCAAAAAGTTCGGATTTTTAATGTGTGTGATATAATTTAGTGCTCTAGAAAGTTGAATAGGTACTTACTGAAAAGTTAATAGAAAAGTCCGTAAGTTTTTTATTGTTATTTTATTATTATATATAGAACAGATTCAGACAATATACAAAATTTAAAAATAATAATGCTTATGAGAAGCACTTTACTAGTACTTTAAATCCTAATACAATTCTTACTAAAAAATAATAATACAAAGACTCATGTAGGTACTTTTTTTTTAAAACCCCAGGATAAACCTATTACTTTTTTAAATTACCTACTTCATACTAAGGAAGTAGGGGAAGCTGTTGTACCCCGGACAGTTTACATTTCTTTGATTTTTAGAAAAAAAACGAGATGCTTCAGAATTGCCAAATGTGCAAATATGTAAAGTTGTACTATTGTACTACATTCCGGGATATGATATTAAACGATCCTTTAGTTAGTTTAGACGGGACAGGCTGATAGAAAAAAAAGGGAAAAGTGTCCATGGTACAACACCCCTGATTCACCTTGGACACTCGGTGTTGTACCTTGGGCAAATACCATTTTTGCCAAGAAAACAGAAAATAATCATCTAGTATTTAGTTATTAAGGATACAAAAGGCAACTCGGACGAAGACTTTTTATACCTTTTCATAGGTTCCTTAATAAAATTTACAAGAAAAGGCCATATTTTCCCACTCTCCTAAAACAAATCGAAAATCTCCCTGAGAACAATTAAAAACATAAACAAAAATGTAATCAACAATTAAAATAGTAAAAAATATTTAACTTGTCATAAAAAATGCAAAATAATGTAAGAATTAGAACACTCTGGAACTTTTCTACCTTAGTCCGTAGTCCGAGGTACAACGTAAGTTCGGTATCCAAGGTACAACAAAGCAAGTTTTTTTAAAAGTAACCTTTGTAAACGCACTTCGTCTAAAAGTTAGGATGAAACGACTGCACTATCTGATAGCTATTTAATATAGTTTTAGCATGCATTATTCAGTTTTATCATATATATTCGAAACACTAAATAAACGAATTTGTAATAAAGTTCTAAAAACTCATTTTCTGTAACAAATTTTATATTTTTGTAATTTTCTCGACGCACACGCCGCTCTCGAGTTTCGTGCTAACTTTACTTTCATTTTAATAGATAATGGTTCAAATGACATATATATTTCTTTTTGAAGAATGCGGGATACTTTAAATATTGTCAACTGTCCGAGGTAAAACTATGTCCGGGGTACAACAGTTTCCCCTACAGTAAAACCACTTTTCTGACGTTGTATTTATTTTCATGCTTTTGAGGAGTAGGTACTTAATCTTTAAATCCTAATACAATTCTTACTAAATAATAAGTAGAAATATGAAGACCCATGTAGGTACATTTTTTCAAAACGCTGGGATAAACCTATTACTTTTTTTTTATTACCTACCTTCTTCATATTAAGGAAGTACATCAAAAACTTTTCTGACGTTGTAGTGTTTATATTCATGCTTTTGAGAAGTAATGGAATTCCTACTAAGGAATAATATGTACCTGCCTAGTAACTTTTTTTTAAAACGCTAGCATAACTTCTGCATACTAAGGAAGTACTACAGCAAAACCACTTATCTGACGTCATATTTATTTTTATTATCTTAATCTGTACTAGTACGGTTTCACACTCATTGGGTAACTAAGTAATTTATAATTCATCCTACGCAGCGACCCCACAACATGTTTTTTTTATAACTACCCAAAAAAATTGCTAATTAGCAATGCATTTTGCCGACGAAAAGGTGTCATGTTTCAAATTTTCAATAAGAAAATAAACGTGACGTGATTGCTGATAAAAACGTCGTATTTTCGAACGTGTACCGACGGGCAAAAGTATGTTTAATTTAAGAGACAATGTTTTTAACGATCGATCTTTCTTGATACTTATTACGAATTCTGAGTTCAATGACCCGCATGCATTTTATTCGCAAAAGTATGGCAAAAGTACAATAATGTATCCGGCCGATAAGAAGTCATTCCAGTACAAATTACGAGTATAACCTGAAACCCAAGAATAGGTGACAGCTGTCAGGATTCACTTCTAATCGGCCGGACACTATAGTTATAGGTAAACTTAATTATCACACAAAAAGAAAATTTAAAAAATTAGAAAGGGAAGGATTTGGGCATTTTATATAAATTATATGAGCCAACTGAACTGATTTAATCCTCATGCGGTACCGTCAAAAGATTTAAAATACAAACAAACTACACTCCCAATCCAAACAAATATCAATAAAAGCTATACAGAAGGCCGGTTCACTATAAAAAGTAAGACGATCTAACAAATAAATAACGGCCGTTCTAACTAATACCTATTATGAACGAGAGCTCTAAATAAAAAATAATTATTACTCATTGTCCAAATCTTGACGTATCTTTTGTTATAGGATTAACAGAGTATTGAAGCGGACAGGTGCAGGGATCCTGTCTGCAGGCACCTAATGGTTTATACCAAATACCAAAACGCTATGATTTCCAAAATTAAACCTTGATACCTTGGAAAAAGACCGCGTCCGTAAGTAAATGAGGGAGATGATAGTTAAGCACCTTAGCGTTGCGGTCTTCGGTTGTGATGGTTAAGCCAACACAACAATATACTGGAATAAAATTGACGCACACACGTCATAGCGCTTGTACGTCAGTCGCGATTGTCTTCTATTTACATTTTTACACACTCGTATGCAGATGCAAGGCTCAACCGACTTGGTTATCCGAAGCGTATCTCCGGCGTCCCGACCATCCGTCGATGGAACCTGATAACGGTAGCCGCGGGACGCCTCTTAAATCCGGGATGGGATTATAAATTCCCGAAACGACTGGTTATTCGATACGCGCGATACTTCCTGCAGCAACGTTGCCTTTAGGTATTGATGCTGGGGACGAGGGTTTTTGTACCGAATCAAGTAGGTATAGCAAAATAGTGTCGTCATTATAGTCATGCATGTGGTGTTGTGAACAGAGGTGCTCACTTCCCATTTTTGTCACATATTTAAGGAAGAGCCTAAATCACCGATTACTAACGATATGATTTCATCGGTTTGATGTTTAGGTATAATCGGCTATACTATATGGATGGATGGAATTGAGAAAAGCGGCCATCGTCGCCATAGATCGTCAACGTACGTCAGTCCTTATCAATCTTGTCAGTTCTCAAAAATCGCTAATGTTACCGTTATGAATCATGTATAGGCCCCCAGATTTAAAATAAATTACACGCACTTTCCTTAATGGGTTAATAATTAGTTGTTAAGCCCACACCATTACATTACCGTCTTTTCACTCGCTACAGTATGATCTTGTCCTTTCTGTTACCAAATTGCCATAAGCAACTCACGCACATTTCAAACTACTTTTCTATATTTGCGATTTGTTATTGTCAAACTAGAGTTGAAATATTTATGATAAATCAGCAGTTGCATCACCAAATGTGAAAATGCGAGAAAAGGCTTTCGACATTGTGCGTGAGAACATATTTTCGTAACACCATTAATTTGTACTTAGTTCATTATGATCTCCCAGTTCAAGGTGAGATGTTTCACGTGTGCTATATGTTTGACAAGACCTTATGGATTTGAACCCGTGAATATAATGCTTAATCATTATTCATTACCGGTTGCGAGAACGTTGCAATATTGTGGCGATACTGGCGATAGTTTTCTGTTTTCGATTTCAACCTTGGGTTTAATAAGTCGATTGTTTTCTTTTACAGATTGATGTTGACAACACTTTACGATATATTTTGATCCGCATTTTCGGCAGTAACTTACTGAATAATATACCTATTTATTGTAATAATGAGTTTAACAGATTCTACTCTTTAAATTCAATTAGGCTTCGAAGAAGAAAAAACAACAAGAGATACTTTGAAATAAATATATATATAAAATGTGATACAAAAACTCATCGCGTTGTTATACAACATGACATATTACCAAAATATTATTATTTGTTTAATACAGGCTTTCTACAAACTAGTCTCACGTTTCAAATGTTTCAATGAGTATCAATAATATTTATATTTTTTGATGTTTGTTGTGAAACAATGCATTGCTAAAATATGTGAAGGTCAATTTCGATATTGCTTCTCATTTAGGTTCTACGAGATCAATATCCGACAGCCGATAGAATAGCGCTATCTTGCGTAATTCTACTCATTAGTCTATTGTCCGTTAGAATTCGCCAAGTTTGGACCCCTGCCGTCTCGCTTGACGCTTAACGCTCAACGCTTCGCCACGGCCATTATCATAATGCTGGCTCATTACTATTAACAAAATGTATTGAACACTTTACACTTACCTACACACTTAAAAACCCTTAATACTTTTACTTTAAGTAAAGTTTTGAATAGCTTCAACGTGTACAAAGTAAAGGACAAAGACCCTTTATTGTGAGCATGTGTATTGTTTAGTTTCATTGCAAGATTAACGTTTGTGGCTTTGAAAATACATGCAATTTCAGGCCGAATGAAACTTAAATTTCGACGAAGTTACTTATTTCTTCTTACCTTTTATTCGTTTTCTGACGACTAAGAAGTGTTATTGAGGTGGCTGAAATAGGTTGTATTTGCTTGTGCTTTGTTGGAATCTGTTTTTATGAAGATGTATGGACTGTCTTTGTAGTAATTTATAAGCGCGAGTGTTGTGGAAGTGCATGCCATGTTTTGTGTGAGACTTTTGTTCGGAGCAGAAAGAAGGACTTTCCAAAGAATTTAATATAGAGTGGTATAATGTTATTAATCTCTTTTTAATACCGTTGTAATATATAGATAGAGGTTTGTCTCAAAAGCATACAAATTATCGTGGTCATACGAGCAGACTGAATAGGGCTGGTGCTTACCCGCACTTGGTCATGTTTTTCCCCTCTTCAGTCTGCTCGTGACCACGAACGTCGAGGTATATATAATGTTTTTACACGATTAAGTCCCTTTTTAGATTTATAAGTTATAACAGTAGGTATGTGTGAACGTCGCGAATGTTTAAAACAAACAGTTGCTCAATTACTTATTTACTCAATGTATGTTTATCGTTGTCTTTAGTCGCACCGTAATAAAAAAGCCCGTGTGCCCTGTGTTTGAGGCATGTTTGAGGTGTACTGCGTTAACTTGACAGCCGTCCAATCGAGCCTTTTATAACGGCGCAACTATAGTACACATTTTTAGACCACTGAGTTGATTCTCGGTCGCGATCGAGATGAATTCCTATTCGAGATTCCATAGAAGTGACACTGTCACTCCATGCAGATTCACGACAGGGATTCATCTCGAATTACCCGAGAACCGAGAATTGATATTCTGGTCAGTTTGTGTTATATTTATTTGTCTATGCTAAACTTCATGGCTTGAATTTTTCGTCTCTATGTTCGAAACTGTTCTGTAGTTTTATATTAATCTTAGATTAACCCCTGAATGGTTAATTTATTTTTAAGTTCCATCGAGAAAATATCACCACAGGATTAACACGTAACACGCTCTTTTACATCACCGACCTTAAATCAAGAAGCTCTCGAGTGATGTAAACTATGACCCTCCCAGTTGCAACAAAGGTCGCGCGATCCCGTTCAACATTTGATTATCTGCTCACTATGTCGAAACCGAACCGAACCGAACTAGTCCGCGAGCCATATTTCTCGAGCTATCCCCGATAAGAAATCACAAAAGCTGTATCAAAACGTGATTTATGCTCGCGGAAAGTTTTGCAAGTAGACAGGTTACTTCATTGTTTGAGATGCCAGGTCGTGTTCTTTCCTTTAGCGAAAGGTGAAGGACGCGGCGGGTGTGGAATGTGGGATAGCTACGGATGCGTTTATTAATTTAATGCTGAATTTATTATGCAAAACTATCTCTGAGTGCACAAAAGCAAGCGGCGCAATCCAGGTAGAATTATACCGATGAGAACTTTTACAAATCGTTAGTTTTCAAAATTCCCGGTACTATTTTTTTTAGGGAAAGAAATTCTCAAAATGCTTCAAAATTCAGAGCCGATTATCAAACTTCTGGGAATGTAAGGTATTGTCTGGAAGGTATTATTAAAAAATTGTCTGCGTATTTTTAAACGGCGAACAGTGTCGAAACAGCTTAGCCAAACTTAGAAGGTATTTAATTCTACCTTATGCATATAAGCATGAAAGACAACATGCGCTCTCCGGTTAGTGATCCGTCGACGATAACATAATCACCTCGAGTGGGTATTATTTTGGACAACCTCGTCGCTCGCTTCGTCTTGTTCGCCAGCTAGCTTTGTTTGGACCATCAGTAGGTTTTAACTGTTTGTTTTGCCGTGTTTTAATCTTCTTTTGATATAGCTCACAAAGGTCGTAGCTACCTTAATCCGCAGACTACAAGTACCTACTCGTTTCCTATATTCAGAACGCAGAGAGATTAAGAGATTTGGGGTTAAAATTTGACATTTCCCACTTACAGATTATGTCATTTTAACCTGAGGTAACCAAATCTACCCGACTTGACAAAAGCGCGTGGAGCGAACCCCACTTAAGGGCGCTGCATATGTCACGTGATCAGGACGTGGACGGGACGGGGACGAGACGTGGTTGCATACATTTTTGGTTGGTTACATATGCACATTCCGATACATTTTCTATGAAACGATATTGTCGTCTCGTCCCGTCCCCGTGCCGTCCGTGTAAAATCACGTTACGTAGGGGAAGATGGGGTGGCTTCGTACAAAGGGAGAATTCATACAGTGGTCATATCTCGACTATCCAACATGCTGAAGCGTTCATATTTGTATGCGTGACTGCCGCTCATATGCATAGGCTACCCTCAAAAAGCGATGGCAGTGCGGCAGCAGATATCGCCAGAAATAATTAATATGTGTTTTCGCGACCCGAAAGTAATTTTTGGTTCTCCTTTGAATGCGTCTGTCTCTACTAAGTTATACCTACTCGAATTAGAAAAAATATTTTTATATAGTTTTTAATTAGATGCTTGAGATTAATATGTAAACAATGATTTTGGGATTACTTGAACAGATATTTTTTATTTAGATTTTTTTTCGGATCGTTTTGGTTGGGGTACTTTCGTACAGTCAAAATGTATGTAATTTTATACTGTACGAATGCACCCCATGAAAGTTAAATAAATGTATATCAAGAATAATTATAATCATAAAACCAGGTCATTAAGATATGCCTAAAAGGTGACTGAAACAGGTGAAATAGCTGAAAATCCAATGAATCCTGGGAAAAAACGAATACCATCTTCCCCTATGCAGCGCCCTACTCTTTTACCGATCAATTGTCGTCGCGTGTTATATTCATGTACCTACTTATTTCTCTAATAAGTCCACGGGATTGTCTATAAATAACTCGACATAGGCAAAATACACATTATCTAGGGGCCTAATATAGCGTCGTTTATCGCGTGACAAAGTGTTGATAAAACATCCGTTACTTTCTGACACGTACATATAAGTACGAGAGTGACGGATGCTTTATCCACAGTTTGTCACGCGATAAACGCAACCATACTAGGACGGTATTGCAAGAGTGAAAGCCATTATTTAAATTTAGAATTAAACATACCTACCCGCAGTTTAAATATAGAAAATGCACATAAGGAAACAACATAACCAATGACATATCAAAACGCAAACGTTTTTGTTGATGTTTTACGGTCCGGTTGCTCGCCGGCATGGAGGAAAGTAAATAATTTGCATCTCACCGATGTAGGTCGTATTTCAAAGCCTAGTTAGGGCCAGCATTATGCTGTAACGCAGCCCCGCGGGCACGGACGGGTAAAAAGAGAAACCCTATTGCTCTTCACGCTACCGTTTTCTAGAAAATTGCATTTCCTTAGAGAAAGTCTATTAATGATGGTGCGCAGGATTCATGACGATCTAAGGACGGTATTGCACAGCCAACTAGGTGTTAAGAAAGATTTCCAGCTTTCTAAAAGGAACTTAATTATGTAACTGCACGTCGGAAAATTAATGTCCCACATTTCTTTGGTAATGGCGGCGTTTTTCTTGTGGACACCGCTAGTTTCCTGCTGTTACGTAAGGTTTTCTAGCATTTTTAGGCTTCTGTACCCAAAATAAGCCTACATTGTTTGTCCGTCCGTCTGTCCTCCTATCCATATATTTTGATCTGTAAAAGATAGCCGCTTGGTTATTTTTACAAAATCTGTGTTATTTATAACGGCGGATATATTACAAAACAAAAAGTACAATAATAGGAAGGAAGGAGGGAATTCTTTATGCAAGAAACGTTTTGTTTTTTTGTTTTTGTTCTATCGCCAAAACGGTAATACTTACATACGACCATCAAATTTCGCGTGATTTTTATTAAAACCCTGTGAAAGAAACAAATAATAAAAAGGCCAAGTGTGAGTCAAGCGTGAGTCCAGCTCACGCTTGACCGGTTTTTAGGGTTCTGTAGTAAAACTAGGAACCCTTATAGCTTCGCCATGTCCGTCCGTCCGTCCGCACGCAGCTTGGCTCGGAGACTCTTAGTTCTAGAAAGCTGTAATTTGGCATGAAACGTATACATATTAGTTACGCCGACAAAGTGATAAAATAAAATATTGAAAAAAATAATTTTGGGTTGGTACCTCGGCTACCCTACACGTAACCAGGGTATGTTTTTTTTCTCGTCTACCTCCTGGTGTTGGGTGTCGTTGGATAGGTATTTTTTGATAGAGTCAAGTGTCCAATAAAATTACCTAAGACAGCACCAAATAACTTCAAATACAGAATAAGTTCATACTTGTTGTTTTTTGTAGCTTCGGAACCCTACACTGAGCATGGTCAGACATGCTCTTGCCCGGCTTTTTTCCTTTTGTGTGATCCCTCAGCTAGGTTCAAATATAATTGGATGTCGAAAAATAAAAACATCATTAGACTGTTAATAACGATTCCAATTAGTGGTAAGATTATGTCTGTGATTGC
Organism: Acleris literana; assembly: GCA_946894065.1. Lineage (NCBI taxonomy): Eukaryota > Metazoa > Arthropoda > Insecta > Lepidoptera > Tortricidae > Acleris > Acleris literana. The sequence goes on from OX335677.1 coordinate 8,019,846, forward strand.
GATCAGGTGAGAAACATGTGTTCGTAATTAGTCACGCATAAAACTTCGTTAAGATAGATGAAGTATCTTTAATTTATCAAAGATAAAACCCGGTGAGATAACAGCTGGTCCGTTGAAAAACGTCGACATTTCCCTTCTGTCCAAGCTCGAAACTTTGGAAGGGAAGTTATCTAAGATTTGTCCATATCTTAGCATACAATATTATTAAAACCTTCAGTGACAGATTGTCATACCGAGCGTAGCCCAAAGTACTGGGGGCCTAATACGGTTGCGTTTATCGCGTGACAAAAAGTGGATAAATCATCCGTCATTTTTTGACACGTACGAGAGTGACGGTTGATCCACATGTTATCACGCGATAAACGTAACCATACCTACTAGGCCCGCTGAACGTAGAAAGGTAAAATTGGAAATATATAATGAATATTCGTGTACATAGTAATGTATGGCTGTGCTAAAGCCGCTAACGCACTGAGAGTGGAGGCGGCGTCGCTCGTGCAGCACCTTCCTGTACAAAAAACGCCTACGCCACGCTTTGGGCTCACTTTTTAGGGTTTCGTACCCAAAGGGTAAAAACGGGACCCTATTACTAAGACTCCACTGTCCGTCTGCCTGTCTGTTACCAGGCTGTATCTCATGAACCGTGATACCTAGACTGTTGAAATTTTCACAGATGATGTATTTCTGTTGCCGCTATAACAACAAATATTAAACAGAATAAAATTAATATTTAAGTGGGGCTCCAATACAACAAACGTCATTTTTTTGCAGTTTTGTGCTCGATATTAATAACGACAACTGGTATAGTGTATAATGTTATATAGATTTTATTACGGAACCTCTCGTGCGCGACTACAACTCGCACTTGGCCGGTTTTTTTTAGTATAGAAACGCGTCGCGACTCCGCTCTCAGTGCGTTAATGCGTTTGCGGCTTTTAAGGTTGGATTATTTAAAGTCTATCTCTTAACGGAAAGTAATGTTTGAGTAGCAGGAGTATAATTTTAAGCTTTTAAAATCATTAAACAAGTAAATCGACAGTATTTAAAAAAATACCCGGCTGTCGCTCTAAACGTTCTCGCATCATAAAGTTAGAAACCTAACACAATAAGAAAAAACGTCTCGATGACGACTGAGCGTGCGCTTCCAACTCATTCGCTTTGTCACGTCTAATGATAAGAACTCAATATTGAGTCCCCTTTGTACGAAATTGGGAGTCCGGGCACTGAATTGTATGGTTTTTGTGGGCGTTGGGAAGGCAGTAAAGCAATTTCTTTCAATTATTCACGCATCCTAAATGCTTAGCCGGAAACCTTCCAAGTTTTTTATTTTTAAGTGTGAAAAAAATAAATTGAAAACGTGGTTCTAATTTCAATTTTAATAATACATAGAATTATAAAACTATAGGTACCTATAGTCAACCAATTCGATTCCTAGGCCACAATGGTCTATGTCAACATGACATTGTAAACCAAATCATGAGAAGTCTCTTACGTTTTGGTTGATATACCTAACTATGTTAAAGTAACGTTGTCAACCAAATTGTAAGAGAATTCTAGTGGCTTATAAATCTAATTGATTGACTGTACTTACTAGATGATCTTGTTAAGATCAAATATACCCATATTACCTATTTATCTAATTAATCACTAATTTATTCTACGACTTTGCAACGCGTTAAATTGTTGTGTCGAATGATTGTTAGGTCTAAAAAACAACATCCTTTTAGTCTGAAATTACAGAATCCAATAAATTACGGAAGACCAGTGCTAGTTTTATGGCTAGCGAATGTGGAGTTGGGACCGTTTCGCAACAATTTCTGTGTCTTGTTCTTTTTGTGTCTATGTAGTGTGATTTTGTATTGTTGCGAACAAATGTCTCTTTATCTTTACCTTTATCAATAAGCATTAACTTAGTTTTTCATAATAATAAAAAAACCGTGTCAATTCTAAGAACCGTTCTCGACCAAACGATTTTCGATCAAACAATACATGAGGAGAAACAATGATTATGCCAATCGATATAGACCCGAGTTCTGTACAAAAATTCATAATCTAATAAATAAATACAATTCATAATATTCCTAATGTACTATCCAATAACTTAGGTGCTAGGTTGTTTGGTTTTAGCTAAGCTTTCTTTTCAGTCGTGCCAGTTCTTAGAGATAATGTTTAAGTCTAGCTCACGAATGCTCTGTGTAGGTATTCTCATACAAAACGTCGTCGTCCACTTCAACTCTGATTTCGCTAGCGAACCTAACTTGACCCGTCAATACGTATAAACTGTATGCTTAAACGTGTCTTGACCTTGGTCTGAGTCCGATGTATTAGAACCAGGACCTTAGATACTTAACGCGGGAGTTATGCCTACGTACGTTCGGATCTAGTTATGGTTGTCGGGCGCGATTAGAGATGAAGTTTTGTAAGAGAATATAATGTTTTCCTGGCCTTTAGTTAAACGATGACAATTATCAGCTGTATCAAATAAAAGTTGGTTTATTGCATGAAGTTCACCGAACCCACCTTCTGCACAGCGTTTCTCTGAAATATATGAATGCTAGCAAAGCTTATAGTCCATTTGTATCGATGTTTTACTAAATGTAAACAAACAAAACCACGTGATTTATTTCGTCAGCCAATAGAAACGGAACAGAAGTCAGAACACAGATACGTAAAAGTTTGATAAAACAGAGCCTCTATTCTGCGACGGTAAACAATATTGCGTTTTGCGTATGTTATTGTTTTTAATTCGGCCGCCATTACTGTCAACGTTGACAATACGATAACAATATCAATAGAATAGAGCCCAGTTTTGATTGGTTGTTCAACACAGCCACGTGGTTTGGTTTGATTGTTAATTTAAGTATCTTTGCATAATGGATAATAAGTAGTTAGCATTTTTTTAGAAATATCCCGCCATATCATTTGCTAACTGACTTAAAAGTAGGTCCTACTTATTTTGACCGTTTTGAAATCAATGAATAAAGTAAATAAACAACGCCCGAATAGCGTCTTAAGCGCGCACTAAAGTTTGAACGTATAAAAAAAGAGCGCCCTTTGGATTGTGTGAAATACGAGTAGGTGGTGTATACAAGCAGGGATCTATTTATCTAGCCGTAAATTGACGTGTATAAACCATAAGTTATAAGTAGAGGGATATTTATCTCGGTCGGTGATGAACGTCGTTCATTTTTGTGGCGCCCTATCATTTATTAAAAGCATTATCTTAAGGCTTCGACACACAACGAGCGGTGCGATACGTTATTTATTAACCCCCGACCAGCGGGCCGATTATGGTCGTGTTTATCGACGTAGATAAGCGTAGATAAAACATCTGTCACTTTCTGACCAGTATGTAAGTGCGAGAGTGACGGAAGCTTTATCCACCGCGATAAACGCGACCATAATACGGGCCCTGAAGAGTATTATAAGTTTATCTATCTGTCTTTGGCTGCATATCTCCCGCAATGAATGAAACGATACCAATGTGTTTTTTTTGAATGACATATATGATAAAACAATATATTGTTTTATCAGCGGGCCTAGTATGGTTGCGTTTATCGCGTGACGAAATGTGGATAAAGCATCCGTCACTCTCGTACTTATGTGTATACGTGTCAAAAAGTGAAGGATATTTTATCCACATTTTGTCACGCGATAAACGCAGCCACATAGGCCCCCTGGCATTATTTAAGGCTAGGTTTGCTGGAGATTAATAGGCCATTCAAGAGTATTGTGCTCTGAGAGTAGGGGTCGCAATTACACTGAGGTTTATATATCTATTTGAATTAAACTTATTTTATTAACTCAACCAGATACCGGGAGTTATTAAAGTGCCTCTGTCTAAGTAATATTTTAATTAGATAATTGCTAGCTACATTATATATATTTTTACCTTCCCGTTTGTAGCGAAGCAAAACGAGTACAAAACAGCTATGTAGATACCTATCTAAATTATTGGGTAAGTCAGGTGGGGCAAGTGCATCAACAGGGTAAGTGCGACAAACCATATATTTTTTAATTTTTATTGTTAGTTTGACGCACTTGCCCCGTAGACGCACTTGCCCCATCTGATCTTTAGTATATAATGAGCTTAGTGAGGCTAGCTAGGCTACAGGAGCTATAAGTACAAGTCTCAGAGTTAAAATGAGCCCTTTGGCAATTATTTTCGACGTCTCTTTTATTACCTGGCCAGTTATGTTACTATAACGTGCCTTAGATTTTTGCTCATGAGTGTATTGAATGTGTTTTAATTTAAATTAAATTAAAACACATGGCAAACGTTTTAAATACATTACGTACTTATGTGTACATTGAATAAGGTGTACGTACTTACTACGACGGGCAAAGCTAGAGTAACATAGGAAATTTTAAAGATATGCATGTATACATTTCCAAAACACTAGTTTCTCTCTTGCTTCGCTTGCACCGTGTTGAATTACAAATGACTGACAGAATAAAGTAAGTGCAGTTAAATGCATCTGAATAATGCATGCGTGCTTAGTAGATTGATCGAGGGGTAATAATACAGGCGTTTGTATTAATTGCGACCATTTACTATGGATACTAATGTAGTGAGGGAAAAACAGTGCTTCAGTGAAATTGATTTTATTGAGTTATTGTTTTTTTATTTTATTTTAAGATTAAGGAGCTTCGTAATGTACTGTACGCTGAGTATCAAACCTAGTGCCATTCATGTACCTATAGTTTGCATCAAACATAACATTGTATATAGGGTGGAAAAAAACATGGGCCCTGGAAGGGAACTACTTTAAATCCTTAAGTTAGATCATCATACTTAAAGGAAACATTCTTTTCTTTTTAAAAAGAGACAAAACTCTATTCAAATTTTTTCCAAAATTCGCTTTACTCACCCGGGAATCGAATCAGCTAAAAATTCAATAAATAAATATTTGCTATGTTATTCTACTAATCGATAGGATTGTTGTTCAGGATAAAATCTCTTTAATAAACACTTTGTCTTAGAAATAAATAAGGACGTGAAATCTAACATTAATTATAGCGAGTGTTTATTAAGTAAGTTTAATCTCCGTTATGGATGCCATCAGCTAGAAGTGTAAAACATTAGGTGCCATCACCTTAGGTGAAAGTAAGAGGTTGAACGATTAAAAAAACAAAAAACCGCCTTCAAAAACGCAAAAAATAACTTGTTTAAAATTGTAGGCACCGAATAGGTTAGTCCAACTGATGTCGGCTTTTTGTTGAAAATGTTGTGGTCGCCGACTTCAGTTGGACTAACCTATTCGGTGCCTACAATTTTAAACAAGTTATTTTTTGCGTTTTTGTAGGCGGTTTTTTTGTTTTTTAAAACATTTATTTTATTTTATACTTTTTAGTGATCATAATACGCTGTTACGTAGTCCCACTTCTTAGTTGAAATGAAACTTTAACTTATATCAAGCGCGCCGCAAGCAACGCCGCGGGAAAGTCATAGTCATATTTGAACAAGTAAATATTATTCGTTGTAGGTAGTCGCTCAACTATCTTAATCGAGATATCTTATCGCCACCCTTGGAATCGGTACCGTTGAGGAGTTCCGGTGGCCATCTGTGGTCTTCATCATCAGTTCCACTACACCAAATGATACTTTCTGAATGCAAATGCTGGATTTGTTACTAAAAATACTAAAATCGCTATATGTTTGCCTACAATATTTGAGGAGTTCCCTCAATTCCTCACTGATCCCCTCATAAGATACAAATTTGGTGACAATGGGACCACCTCGAAAGTATACTCTATCAAACCAAAAAATATTTTTTAAAATCGGTTCACAATTGACGGAGTAACCGGTGAACATACATAGAAAAAAAAAGATACATACAGTGGAACGTATAACCTCCTCCTTTTTTGAAGTCGGTTAAAAATAACGAAAATCGTGACAATCAATACATATCGCCTATCGCTTAATTAATGTGCGCATGCACTCACTCTCATATCTAATTAAAGTTTCATTGATTATCTACACAAAAGAACCAAAACAAACGATCAGTTATAAGTCCTTGCTACTGATGAGCCCACCAATGAGTCGATTATGTGCGTAGATACAAGTCGCCGGATAACGAATCCTGCCCACGCTCTAAATTGAGAGTTTAGTAATAAAGGACGCCCGCGACTTCGTCCGCCCACTTTCGACTCGTTGGGTGTCGATTTTCAGAAAATCGATTCTTAGTGCACCCCTAGGGTACCCATGGAATATTCCCTCCATTTCAAGTCCCTAGGTTCAGCGGTTTAGGCTGTGTGTTTTCTATCACTCTGTCACTCACTGTACTGCATTACGCTAACTAGCGTTTCTATTCGTTTACCTACCAGTGATGCAATTGGTTTAAAAACGAAACGAATAGAAACGCTAGTTAGCGTATTGCATCTTGGCTAGGGCCTCTGTTTTCCATATTTAGAATAGATGGAGTTAACGCAGAAGCACGCTAAGCTGAATTAACACGACCCAAACCACACGGGTCTTATTCTATTTTGGTTTGACCCCTATTGCAATCGTATTGTTTATGACCTGACCACCATTACGGTCAAGTCAATAAGAGCTATCATAATGTTTACAATACGATAACAATCGGGGAAAAGACAATGTAAAGGGCCCTTGTTCGTATCGTATGTGCGTAATATATAAACTGGTTAAGTGCGAGTCGGAATCGCGCACCAAAGGGTTCTGTATCTTATATTGAACACAAGAATCAGTTGTAATGAAATGCTTAATGTATTACTTTATTTCATATGAAATAAGATCCATTTTGATTTGTCTAAATCTTAACAAATATTTTCGAAGCTTTTTCCATTTTTCTCAATATAAGTGATTATTTTGGTGATTAGAATTTTTGCTCAAAATAAAAGTACTCCTGTAACATACAGGACTTGGACAGGTCTTACAATAAGGGTACTTTTTTATCAGTATCCCGAAACCCTACTATAAGGCCACATCTTTGCGTGGTGGCAGGGAGCAGCGGGCGACCGAAACAAATGCATAAACAACGCCTTGTCAACGCCGCCGGCGTCTCGTGGCGTGCTTCAGACGTCTCTATGTATTTGTTGTTACCGCTCGCCACTCGTCGCCACCGCTGCTGCTGCCGTGCACACGTTAGCCTAGGTGGAAGTGACCCTGTCTTCGAAGCCAGCGGTACCGGGTTCAAATCCCGGAAAGGGCAGATATTTGTGTGATGTGCGTGTATTTGCTCCTCAGTCTTTAATATTATCTATTTATTTAAGTACATATTTCTCTACATGAGTATGTATATCGTTGTCTAGTACCCATAATACAGCAAGCCTAGAGCTTAGTTTGGAACCGCATAGGAATTTGGAATTTGTGTGAGATTGTCCTCTGATATTGATTTATTTATTATTATTTAAAAAAAAAGTCGTAGGCCGGTCGCTAGACGTAACAAGGTTGAGTTTAATATGAGCTAAAAGTGTCTTCTTAGCCGTATTTCTAGTTAAAAAAACAAGAAATAACTCGGGATATGGACAAAAAAAAACTCTGTCGTTCGCGCAACTGAAACAAATAATGCAAATTGTGGAATCGATACAAGTTGTGGGTACTTATTTCGGCTGCTATGCCCATACATAAATTATATTTTATGTCAGTTGGCAGACCTTTATTACCCAAGTTTAGCAATCACATCACATTCTGTCACGATTGTAACATTTATGGCACATGATAAATCATCAAAAATGGTGAAAGACAAACGAGCGACATTTTTTGAGTTACGAATGGCGTATTTTCGCTCGCGTAATTTCTGTTGCACACAAAAGACTAAATAATTTTTCATCGCCGTTTGAGCCAATAGGACTTTTGTACGAAACCCGATGCAGCAGAAATTACGCGGCTCACAACTCAAAAAATTACGCTCGATGGGCTACACCAGGGGTGCCCATCGCGATCTCGAGAGGTTTTAAGGGCGATCGAAGAGGAGGATTATCAGTGATCGACCTTAAAACTGTAGCTTTTTGCTGCAAATTTTTCGAAAGACCACCAATGTCACGCTTCAACTTCACAATAATTTTTCATTTTTAATATTGTAATAATATTTGATTTCTTTTTGTAATATTGGATGATTAAAAATTTAATACAGATAATTGACACTTTATACCCATTGTAGTTTTACTTTTTCAATATTTTTTTTCATTATAGAATATTGGTGGGTTAAACGGTTAAAATGTCGACCTCTTAGTCATACATTTTTGCTAGGTCGATCTCTATTAGAAAAAGTATTGGCACCCCTGGGCTACACCCTTAATGTACAATGTGACCAACGACATTAGGTCCAAAGTAAATCTGACACTCTACAGCAGTAAGGTTGAGTTTCCTATAAGTTATTAATGACTTGGCATCTCTAAGTACATCGACGACTTCAAGCCCATTTTTTTTGAAGTGAGTCCTATTAACGTTTGTGTCCGAATCTAGTTGTAGTTTAACTTCTCACACCAACAAATTAGTATCGTAGTAGGTTTCCTAGTAATCGCAACTGATAATTAGAAAATTGTCCACGTTAGTAGATAGCGATCAAACCGGTAAAGAACTGCAAAGCTTTCTAAAGTAAGACACCAAGTAAGTACAATTGGCTGAGTTTGTTATTGAAAGCAAAGATTGTATCTGAGCTAGTTATTAGCGTGTGATTTAGTGGCCGGCGGGATCATAATTTACAATTTAGAAGCAGTACTGCAACTTGTATACGAGTAAATCAGAAGCTACTACAATCGCGAAGGTTTTGGCCATGTACACACTTTTAAAGGGTCTTGTGTTACAAGATCTTGTGTTGGGTAATATTTTGAGGGGTTTACGTTCATCTGGTATAACTTGTTTTGGCATAATCATCATTTGGCATACTCATCATTTGGCATAATTATCATTTGGCATAATCATCTTTTAGCATACAGTCTTTTTTTCTGAAACCGTATACTTTTCAGGATTGTTATAAAATAAACCTAACCTAACCTATACAATTATATTTTAAATAATCCTGAAAAGTATACGGTTTCAGAAAAAGAGACTGTATGCTAAAAGATGATTATGCCACATGATGAGTATGCCAAATGATGATTATGCCAGATGAAGGGTACCCATTTTGAGGGCCTCTGTTCCTTGTTGTCATGTGGTTAGCTATGCGGCCGCCTTTGCCGTCAAGTTAATAAAAGCTACCATAAGTTTAATAATTAAAGGGATAACTCTATAAGACCTGGATATTTTACTGTTCAAGAAATTCAGACTGAGTTAATATTTTTTTGGCTCTTAAGTTGGTTCGCGTATGTGCTTAGTCAGTTTTTGTACTGGCGCATGGCGACGCGAAACGTTGCATTATTTAGAGCAGACTACTTTTTTATAAAATAAAGATCAGGGGGGTTACCATGACATAGTATAGCAGTTCAGTTTAGGTTGAGAGAAAGGGACAGAGCTGTATAACTGCTATAGCTCTGTCTCTTTTTCTCAACCTAAACTGAACAGCTTTAGTATCTCATGGCAACCCCCCTGATCGCGCAAAATTTTTGCGTGTACTAGAAGTTTGACGCGATCTGTAGCAATGTGTTCGAAGTGTTCTGCTCTTAAAAAACTGACTTGTGACTTTGTTGAGAAAAAAACACCGGCGAACCTAAATAGAAATAATTGCTGCATCTCTTCGAACTTGATCACCTTGATTACCTTATTTCCAATAAACCAATATCGTACAATACCTAGCTCCGCACCAAGTCTACGAGCACGTGGACTAAGTTAAAATGTTCACGAAATTAGCGACAAAAAGAATAATACGACTGCATTACTGTTGTTAACGTGTATACTGCGTCGTTCCTGGCATGCCGTATTGCGACCACCCTCTACTTACTGATAGAAACTGTCCGGCGCCAGGCGGAAAATATACCCAGGGCGGGAGCCGATCCTTAATCTCAGTAATTAGATGGTACGCGGAACGATAAACGCGATAAAGATGAAGGCTTTTTCTTTTTGAAGTATGCTTCTCGATTTGTACGAGAAGGGATAGTGTCTGTGATGGGTTAATAAAATGAGAGAAATGTTGTATACTGAAATACTGAAATTATTCAATTACAAATGATTAAGCATAATAATATCTAAATGGAAGTGTATAGACAAGTTCGAAAAGTAAAAGGGCGTCGCAGCACACGTACTTGTATATATACAGGATGTAACAAAATCCCCGTTTATTAGAAACTAGCGACCCGCCCCGCTTCGCTTCGGTTCGGCTTCGCACCCATATATACACCAGAATTTATTATACATATAAACCTTCCTCTTGAATCACTCTATCTATTACTGAAAACTGCATTAAAATCCGTTGAGTAGTTTCAAAGATCTAAGCGAACAGACAGCGGATGCGACTTCATTCTATACTATGTAAAGAAACCTTTTGTTGGGTCAATGATCCTTAGCACGATGCAAGAGGAATAAGTTGCAATGTGAAAAAAAAAAGTTTTGTATAAAGTGGAAGTAGGTTTATAAGATAGAAAGAAAGAAAGAAAGAATGAAAGAAACAAATAAATAAAAAAGATAACTTTTTTTGATATCTGTAAGTCCTCTTTTCTCTAATACTCTGCCCTCGTACGGAGAAAAGGCACAAGTGCAATTAATTCATAGTAGCATATTAAACTCTCAAGGGTTGTAATAAGGTTGGAAGTGCAATACAATTCATATAGCAGTTGTGCCTTTTTTCCGTAGGAGGGCAGTACTGCAGTGCCAATCAGGGTTCATAATGAACTGTTTTTAGTTAATCTATTAATTAACGACCTTTGTAAGATTATGATATTGGAAATAAAAACTTATTACTGAATGAGTACATCTACAAAGCGTATTTCTGACTGCTAACTTGTTTTTTATATGTTTTTAATAAGGCCGTCGAAATATCGTCCATACTTATTAGTTACTCGGAAAAAAAACCTAATGAGCTATAAAATAAACAACTTTTAGTAGCCGGGGAGTTCCATCGTCGATAAGGATTAAACATTTGTCTGGGTTTTCGAACTTTAGCGGTTTAGTCATCATAGAAATAGAAATAGAAATAGAAACATTTATTCGACGAACACAGAGAAAAAAAAAACTAAACAGAGAAAAACATAATTTAAAAAAAAAAGGATGGCAACACAAAAATAAAAACAAAAACAATATAGAAGGAAAGAATAATGTTGCCATGGGTGATTCTGTGACGTCGAAATTGACACCACTCAGCACTATGTCACAGCATAAACCGCGACGCTGGTTTTCAGTGGCGCCAACGTGACACACGAACGAAGAGACAGTGTTTAATTAAAGAATATAATAAATAGTAGTAGATTCACAAGTAAGATAATAAGAAATAAATTAAATACATTTAATTTATTTCTTTAGTCATCAGTCATCAGTCTGATGTCTAAACCGCTAAAGCTCGTCCTCGGATATTTCAAAGTTGACATAACCTGGGTGAATCGTATGTTTAAAAAAAAACGCTTATAGAGTTCGGTAGCGCTGGATTTTAATGAGTCCTTGTTTTTCTTTAGGGTTTGGTCAATAATTTTACGCTTGTATGGAGCAAAAAATAAAAATAAACATTTCATGATCAGGGATCCCTCTTTTTGGGGTTCCGTACTAAAATGGTGCAAAAGGAACCCCCTTATGGTGAGATTTCGGTGTCTGACTGTCTGTCTGAATGTCACAACAGTTTTTCTCTGAAACGATAGAAGCTATCTACTTTAAATTTGGCATATAGTTGTGTAACTTGCTTGCCCGCATCTGTTTCTAGTAAAAACAAAATGAAATTATGTTTATAAATATTTGAAAAGGGGTCTAGAATAGGGGGTTGAATATGGAAGTGGTTTGATTATAGCAAACGGGGTGTCATATGAAAAGGCTAAATCTGCAACGTGACGTACTTTTTGAAGCCAAAAATATACGAAAAATGACCGCCCCTCAAAATCTGAAAAATTCCTGATTAAAAGATAATTAATTATTTATATTTTACGCGAAAAGTTTTGGAAAGTTTTGGAAAAAAATACGAAAAACTTTTAAAATCTGTATTAAAATATAAGCTAGTCAAAATGGACCTTATTGCATAGAAAATAAAGTTCGTAACAAAATTAGTATTTTTTTTGCGTTTTCCAACCATTTTATCTTAAACACGAAACCCTCGGTACGCGAGTCCGACTGTAACACATGTCACAACAACGTTTATAACACATGTTCTGCAAAAAAAGCTATCTAACGGTAAAAAAGATACAACTCTTAGTTAAGTTAGAAATGACAGACGGACAACGGAATTGGATCCAGTTTGGCACCCTTTAGGTAGGAAAACCTAAGATTTCCCCCCTAATTGTGTAACCTCCTGACCGATCCGGCCAATGTTTAAATTAAATAAATGTTTTTACCTCAACTACTCTGGTATAAAATTTCATAAAAATCTGATCATTAAAACTTAAGTCATCGTCAAACAAAAATACAAACATACGAATCACACATCACTAATTCGTCTCTAAGATCGTGTTCTCCAACTCGAAGTTCCGTAACTGGTTATCGCGTGCAGTGTGAAAAAAAGTTAGTAATTGTACTAATAATTATTCCTTTTAGCGACTCATCATTTTCCATACAAAGTTACTTCACAAAACGATACAATAAGTTTTTTTTTGTCATGGACAATTTCTTTTATTTTTGACTCCTTTTGTTACGCTATATCTCTCACTCTAGTCACTACTCATGTATAATTTGTGACAAATGATACATAAAATTTTCTCACAATTTTATTTTTCTTGCTTAATTACGAAACTTGTCAATTTACATGTAAATTTTACTCCAACTTCGTCCTCTTTACTACATTAAGTAGGCTTATAGGACGTCCAAAATGTACCGTAGGAAGTTGACATCTCGTTCGCTAATTCATACAGCCTGATAAAAACTTATGGCCTGAAAGGTATATAAAATAACAATTCAGAAATTACTTTATTACTGACACTTATTTTCTGTAATGGTTACCTCCCGTCGGGTTTTTGGTCGGAAGCGTTCATTAGTGTATCTGAGGTCGTATCATTCACTTGCAAGTTGCCGGGAGTAAACAGGACGGAATATATACATTCTATAGCGCTGTCCCTTTGCATGGGAATTTGCAGCTTTTGACACTTAATACTCGTAATACGGCTCCTGATACAGCAATACGTTGGAAATTGAAGTTATGAACGTAATGTAATCCTGTTACACAAGGTATACCAGGATGTGTTAGTGTTACTGTGAATCAAACCTACGCATTCCTGTAATGCACAATCACAAGTAATCATTTATATCAAAAAACAGTTGCCTTTGTTATTATTCTCAGATGTATGTGTACTGTATGTTCAAGCCATCTTGATTACATTTTCAAAGCTTGCCACCAACCAATCTGGTTCGTCGGAAAATAATACCAAAAATGATAATAGGTACTGTGTAGTTTTGTATTTGTATTTTAAGCTTTTTTTTTTATCTATCAAGCGTATCATATTTTTTTGTAAACTTGCTATTAATACCGATAAACGTTAATCTTTTTTGTCTTATTATGACGGTACGACTTACGTACTAGTATTTGAAGATATTTTTTTAAGAAAATATTGCAACAGTGCCATGTCGACAGGTTATCTATCCATACATCATTTTGAGAAGCGTGCATTTTAAATAGCAACACTATACAAATGACAACATAGTTATTTAGACAAAACAAAATGCCAATTACAGACAGACTGAGTTACCATGTTGTAACGATCTACGTACATTACCAATATGTAAAGAAGTTACTTGATTATTCTATTCAACGTTTTAAACTTTCACGATCTTGTTATTTTTGCAATGTAATTGCATTCATACAATAGAACATTTTACGTGGAGAAGTCACGTTTCTAATCAAATGTTTCATTTCTCAATAAATATATTTTTGCTGTTTGTGAATTTTTAATAATGTTCGGAAGCCTACCAGAATCAAGTCAACGTTTAATCGTGCTGTTGTTTTTGATACTTTTTAAAGTGTGTGATGAGCACGAATAATGTTTTGGTATTACAAAGTATAATAAATTCTCTATACCTACAGGGTGTAACAAAATATTTGCTAGTTGTTCCTTCTTATAAGTACCCATACCTATTTAGTACACCAGTATAAAGAAAACAAAGGGAAGGGCTTTACGGCCACATTCAAGTCAGTTAATGATGATTAAGTCGTTCAAGAACAAGTTTGAAAAAGTCAATTGTCCGTAAAATGTCTGTTAAGTGAGGCGGTAAATACACCCTAGCGTAATGCCTGAGATCTACCAGAAAAACCTTAGTTACCTTAAATCGCACAGCCTACATTGGACACATCGTAAAAAAAGAAGAGTTTCTTTGCAGGTAGAGTTGACATCATCTTGATTTTCTGATTGCGATATCTGTAATGTTATGTGCTTACTCGTATCTTCATATATGTATGTATTAGCGCAATCTGTGTAAATATTTATATCAATTTAATATATTGATATGTAGGTGTACATTATTATGTATTCCTATATAGTGAGACCCTATGTTGCACCGCCACTACAATCTCGGCTTTGCCTAAAGGTTAACTGGTAGAGAATGCCTTACGCCATTAAGTTCGCCTTTTGTAAATTAAGATTATTCTTTTGTCCAATAAAGATTAAATACGTAAATAAATAAACATTGGATCTTTAGGAGGACCTAGATCTCTAAATACTACCATCACTAATGATAGCATAGTTTGCGTCTTTTGCAAGCATATAACCAAAATAGAATAAAATAAACCGGTCCATGTATCCTAACTGGAGCGTAAGAACATTACCGTGTTAGTTATGCAATGTTGATACGTGGGAGTGTAATGAGAAACCTGTCAACTAGAATTAGTGTTTAACATGAACACGCAGGTACTCGATATGTGGGGATAGAGTATGAAAAAACGGTCAAGCGCGAGTCGGACTCGCGCACCGAGGGTTCCGTACTGCACGATAGGTATTATTGTATTCTGATTTGAATTCGATTTCGAATGCAACCTGCGCGTGCCCAACTCACACGTGACCATTTTTTAGTACTTGTTGTTTTTCTTCAAGGTTTGTAAATTTGACGCTTGTACGTTTTACCGTTTTTACGATACAACAAAAAAAAAGCTGTAAAAAAACGACCAGATTGCGGGTTGTTTTTTTACAGAAAATTTGTTAAGGTGCTTTTCCACCGGCGGCGCGAGACGAGACGAGGCGGGACGAGAATTGAAATTTGTATTGAAAAATCGCGCACGCTCAACGCGCGGCGGAAATGGACGTTTTAATACAAATAAAAATTCTCGCGCCACCTGGTCTCGTCTCGCGCCGCCGGTGGGAAAGCACCTTTATTATGGTGGATTTACGGTTCAATAGATACAGCTGTTTAACGTTGGGACGGTCGGACGGACAGTTTAGGCACATTCATTGGGCTCCGTTGGGCTACCTTCCTTCACGGAACCCTAAACACTATTAATAAGTTTTTACGCCAGCACCTAACACAACCCTGACCTGGGGTACGATTCGCTCAAAAACGGTGGTCGGTCGGACGAACGAGTGAAATCGCAGCGGCGAGTTTAAGTAGTCCCGTCCGAGCGAACAAAACACATTTTAGCGCGTACATTCTCAATTAGGCAGCCTTATACGTTCGAGAAGCCATGCTGCCAAATTGAATACACGCGCTTAAATGTTTTGTTCGCTCTGACGGGACTACTTAAACTCGCCGCTTGGACCTTCACTCGTTCGTCCGTCCGTTCGCCGTTGTTGAGAGAATCACACCCCTGACTCCCATCACTCACATCAATGTTTTTGCCTTTTGCTGTATTTTGTTCTTCTCTTGATTTGTTAATAAAGGAAAAGAAAGAAAAATATCAATTACAGCAATATAGAAAATTATCGGTAACGTTATGGTTTAGGCAATGTAAAATAATCTATAGATTTTAAAATAAAATGTCCAATGGCGAGCTTATCCCTGTAACAGATTTATTCTAAATTAGAAAACGAGTGAGCACACAGGCCAAAAACGTAGCCCCAGCATAGCATAGTAAGTATTTTATTCGTATTTGGTATAACAAAGGTTTAAAATAAGAGAAAGAAAACTAGTGTCTACTTTGTTTCGTAATTCGAAGTCTATTTACAATTGCGTAGTATTTCGTACTCCACTTACTCTGAACTTTATCCGAACTGAGGCAATCTTGCCAAGATTTCCTTAAAACGAGTCAATTCACCGGTCCAAAGGTCGTTTACGTAACTTGACATTTTAGGGCTGCGCGGGAGCGCGTGCCAAGTGGTCGATACGTCACTCAGAAGTCAGCAGTGTTTCGAGGGATTCCCTCTTACGTCACAACTTGTGGAGGAAACGGATGTGAGTGTGATTTTGTGAGTCAATTTGGCAAGAGAGCGCTTTAGTGCAATAGCAGTGACCAATAGAATAAATATCGGCTTTTGAATGATAAATATTTTAGTATAGGTACTTGAGAATGAATTTATCAAATTCCCAAAAACGTAGTTAAAAAGGTAACTGATGATAATGAAAAAATAATGTCAGCGGACCATCTCACACAAATTGACCTAATCCCAAGCTAAGCCTTAGGCCCTCCGTCCGTACTTACGTAAGTCGTAAGTTTCAGTGTAAAGCAGGCCTTAGGCTTGTACTAGACAGCAAAAAACTTACTTATAGAGATAAAAAACATATATACAGAAAACCTCCAAGACTCCGGATCAAATACTCACGTTCATCACACAAATAAATACAAGTTAGTCCTATTAGGTCATGGCACAAAAAGTCATGCACTTACTTTTAATTTCTTCTTGAATGAAAGTGGTTATTTTAGCAGCGCGATTCCCTGAAAACAATCAGCCCGTTGCCCACGCGGTTATTATCCAGTTTTTTTTAATTTGACTTCACCTACTAACCTCTTCGCGCTAAATAAAGTTGATACTATCAGCAGATTGCATTCGTGGATGTAACACTTTCCTGACAAATTTGAGCTGCCATAAGCGGCTCGTAATAACAAGATCGTTGGCTGTTTAAGGTTTTATCTTAAGGGAGCCTAATAAAGTTATTATCAGGGTAGACACATGACGTTATTGCTTGCGTTTCGTTAAATTGTGTATGCATTAGCTGTTAAGTATTTTAGAAATTTCATAAATCTTATTATTAAGGGTAAAGCCGTGTACCGATAACACCCCCCGTTTACTCAATTTGTCGACACCTTTGCCATTTAAACTCAACAACGACAAAGGCAATCAATCAATCTCCATCCATCTATTTAAACTGCAAATGCACAATATTTTATTCACTTACAATGTACCTAGAACTTAGCCACCCAACAAGACACGCTAATATACATTAAATATACATTAAATAAATTCAAAGTAGGTAATTCCGTCTAGGAGGTTCTACACATCCATCTTTTATCTCATTCCATGTTAGGCTTTGAAATAATTAAAAATAGCGCCACAATTAGAGACCCGCTCACGATTTTTTGAAAACATTCTGAACCTGATTTATAGCGTTTTGCTCGCTCCATCATGGTTCTAATTCTACAATTAGCACCATAATGGAGAGAGAAAAACGCTGTACAGTCGACTACAAAGAAATGTATTCACTTTGTCAGTTTATTGCATTGTAATAAGGTCCAAAAGTGGATATATCTCTTTGTAGTCAGCTGTACCTAAACCAGGTATAATTTTCCGCAGGCGTGCGAAAGTATTTTGCTTCTTTAACTCTGTTGTACAATCTAATGCTGTAGTATACTGAAAAAGCAGTCTGCAAAAAAAACCTTGTTTGCCCGCCCGCGTCCACACATCACAAATGTAGCCTTATCGGCAGACTGTATGTCTCCGAGCGCGCGCAAAAACACGAGTGAGCTCGGTGTCATATCTTTGCGCATTGTTAAACCAGACAACAGTTTCTATAGACCCTCTTCGTCTGGAATAAAGGCGATAATCGGCTGGTTAACACACATTATCCTTTGTGTTCGTGGATAGTGTCTATCGTATGAGCCTGCGCATTCTACCAGTTGACTTTTATGGCTCGCTGTACTCTTTGATAGATAATTTATGGTCCCATCTGGTAGGAGTTGCTTAGTATCCAAAAGGACGTGCAATTACTCGTTAATTGATCAGAAAATGATAATTACCTGTAATTGTGTATTCTTGTCCTGTACTTAATTTGATAGAACAGGGGCAATGCTCCTGTGTCTTTGTTGCTGTTAGCAGGTTTTTATATTTTTTGCATCGGTAAAATAGCCTTAATTGCATCCCTAATTGATTGTATATATAACTATGCGTTGCTTGTTACTTTGTACGTATGGCATCTGTTGACAATGATTCCTTTGGGAAACACGCGAATTGTTTGCTATTCATAGATATTGTAGTCATAACTACTACTTCAATGGTTACCTATTTATTATGAAAATAAAACACTGCTGTATATCATCGTATTATGTATATGACACAATATTACACTAAATATTATTTTTCCATAAACAATAATACAAAGTAAATATTGCAAATGAAAACTACAACTATGGCAAATTAAAATAATTAAAGCAAAAATAAACCTATGTAGAACTAGAAGAAGGATATAAATTCGTTCCATTCGGCGTCGAGACCCTTAGTCAGTGGGACCCGGTGCTATTGGCTTTTTTCAGGATAAAAGATAAAAAAAGATAAAAAGATAAAAGCCGGAACAACCGGAGCCCCCAGAGCGGCAGCTTCCTCGGGCAACGCCTAACCATTGCTATACAACGATGAAATGCTGCCAGCGTCTGTGGTATTTTCATATAGTACTAGCTTCTGTCCGCGACTTCGTCCGCGTAGATTTTGATTATCGTTAAGGAGAGGTCCGGAAAAAAAGTAACAGCACATAATATGTTTTTTGTTTAGTATGTGGTAATTTTTAAGCAGTGCATTTGTTATAATAATCTGTAGATACTATTCAATAAATTAAAAAATTAAAAACGTAAAAATTAACGGGCGATTTCAAGTTTTCGCCTTTTGTATTACATCTCACCTAAAACTTTTTGAACAGCGTCTTTGAGAGAATTTATGAGGCGTTTGTCATAAAGATAGTTTTTTTTTAAGTTTGATGGGCTACTTAATACCTTATTAAATTGTCTTTTGATCAATAGTTAACTTTTTTGATTTGACTTCATTTTAAGGTAGTTAAGGAAAGGAAGGAATTTCAACGTTTGTGTATTTGCCATTTTTATAGAAATTTGTCTCCCATAGAAAAACCTCTGTCAGAAGTTAGATTGGAGAGACTTCCTCACTACCCAAGGTAAAATCCAGTTTATTGGTATAACTTATCCGTAAGATGATATTCCTAAAAGCATTAAAACAAGTTGTGAAAATGGAAATTCAATTGTAGCATTGTAGAAAACGGCAAGAGACTTTTGTCAAATTTTGTTGTTCAAAAAGTTATAAAGTACCTGCAATAAATATTGAGAAAACTCAAAGAACCTGATACATTTTAATATGATTGTTTTTTTACTTTATAGTACGATATCTACAGATTACTAAAAAAAAACTGCTTCATAATTAGAAAATAATTAAAAATATATACCAGATAATTCATTGCCCCTTTTTTACTGAACCACTCCTTATAACCTCGGGAAATTTTAAATTTTCCGCTAAGAAAAGTAGCCCTTGTGTTATTCCAGGGTGTGAGCTGTATTCATTCATTAGTGGGATTATATACATACATTGACGACCTTGTAAAGATCGCGGAAACGCGGGGGATGCGAAAAGCACAAGACCGGTCTGAGTGGAGAGCCTTTGGGGAGGCCTATGTCCACAAGTGGACGTCTTTCGGCTGACATGATGATGATACATACATTAAATCACGCCTGTTTCCCAGAGGGGTAGGCTGAGACCATTTCTTTCCACCTGCTACTGGGATTAATTAAATCTTATTTAAGGTTTAGTTAAGTATTTACTAGAATGAATATAATCATTAGGTATGTATTAGTCTCTGACGCATCGATGGACGACTGCGAGTCTGCGGAGCTAAAAGGTTCCAATATATTACGACTTTTTATTGGCTTGTTATAATGCCTACACCAATGTTATTTCATTGTTTAAAATCACCACATTATAGCTAAACGTAAACAATCACATAAAAACTATTCATGCCTCATACATGTCCTTGTCCTTTTCGGGATTATGTAAGGAGGTGTATAACAACATTACTTTCTTGGCCAGTTGGGTAAAAACATAAAGCAGCTACTGCAGGATTCCTTTGGCAGGCTAGTAGTCGAGTCCGACTCGCGCACGAAGGGTTCGGTACCATTATCTATACAACATTAGACACTATAGCAGTTGCCTTTATTAATATCGAGGAATAAAATGACAATAAAATCACGTTTTTTGTATGGGAGCTATAGCGGCAACAAAAATACATCATCTGTGAAAATTTCAAATGTTTAGCTATCACGGTTCATGAGATACAGCCTAGTGACAGACAGGCAGATGGATAGTGGAGTCTTAGTCATAGGGTCTCGTTTTTACCCTATGGGTACGGAACGCTAAAAATAACGTGTTCTTATTTATAAGTATATCTTGTTGTGAATGCGAAATACAACCAATACTTTTACTTTGGTACGCCTAAAAAAAAAGAAGTTATCGAAAAATCTTACATTTATGCCGAAATACAATTACCTTCGAGCAAAACTTCTGAAATTCAAGACAGATATTAATTGGGACCGCCGTTTCTACCCGCCAGCGGGGTCGTACGATCTGATTACTCAAAAGAACAATATAATACAAGAAAAATTATAAAAGTGATCGCTGGCTCGATTTGGCGAGGCGGGTCCCACTTTGGCCAGACGGGTCCCGTACAATGTGAAGGACCCCTGGGGTACCACAGTCGCTAGATGTAAAGCAGACAGCGTATTTTAAACTGTTAACCCGACTTTGGGTGTTAGTATCTTTAACCATGGGACCTGTAAAGCTAGACAAGAACAGTTGCATTTCATCATATATTGTGTTTGTTTGTTACTCCTTCAAGCTGCAACGGCTCGATGGATTCAGATGAAATTTGGAATGGAAATAGCTTATACCCTGGATTAACACATAATAGTAGTTTACGTGACGGTTGCGTAATGCTAATTACGCTGAGTCTCGTACAATACTTTATTTATACACATATTATAAGTACTCTAAGATGGGTTCAGAAGCCGAAAGGCAAATGACCAGCATTACCATACCTTTGGTAATAGGTGACAGCGATGACAGCTGTAACGTAATTTGGAACATCTTCTAAAATTAACAGCTGTTATCGCTGTCCCCTACTACCACAGGTAATGCTGGTCATTGCCTACGGGTTTTGAACGCATAATAGAAAACTTATGATATGATTGAAGATAAACTACTTTTCAGAACGTTCCTGAGTGAATAAAGATAATCGAAATCTGCGAGGACGATGTCAAGGGCAGAAGTTCGTATAGAATACATATGTTGCCCGTGGCTCCCGCCGCGAAGAAGTTGTTCATAAAAAGTACTCTACTCGTATATCCTCCCCCGGAGTTTGAACTGTCTCGATTCCACATTGAAACTAGTTCAGCGTTTGTATCTATAACTTAAAAGCGTAAAAACAAACATACAAATGGTGTTATGTTTGCATATATATGAATTATATCTTAGACTGGCTACAACAATTTTGCTTTCGATATGTTATCGTATTGTCAATATTATAAATGCGAAAGTTTGTGTAGTTTGTTACACCCTCACGCTGCAACGGCTGAACAGATTTGGATGAAATTTCTAATGAAGGTAGTTTATATCCCGATTAGCACGTAGGTTTTCTTTCCGGAAAAGTTTAAAGTTCCCGAGGGAATAACGGTAATCGAAAACTTGGCGGACGGAGTCACGGGCAGAAGCTTGTATCGTAATTGCGAAAATGGACCGTTTGTTTGTTTGTTATACCTTCACGGTTCTGACCTCCACTGATCGCTATGAAACTCGGTACTACTCGGTAGGTAGAGTCAAGACTCTTATTGTCATTGTGACAAGAGTGAAAAAGGTACGCCAATACATTTCCTTGACCGTACAGTTTAATACCATGGAGAGGTTTCTTGGAAAATCGAACAGTACCTATGTACTTCGAAGGAATAGCGATAAGCCAGTATTGCGAAGGGTAAGGTAATTTTCTATATTATTTTGACTTGATACATAACATCTTAAGTAGATCTGCTGAATATACCTATCGAAACGGCGGATTAAAAAAAAAGAGAAATCCATCCAATCCATTATTGGGTCCAGTAAATACAGAATCCTAGCTCAGGACCCAAAGCCATGATTTTTTATAAACGTGTTTTTATTAAATAAATATGTTTCATTTCTTTACAGGGTTTTTAATCGTCGCAATGCAAATGCGTACATTATTTTAACTTTTTAGGTATTATGCGATATTATTCTTTGTCTCCTTATTTTTATAGCTAAACCAAATAATCCTATTGCTGCCGCCAGTTCTATTACATTTCCTGGGTTCTATTTTATACTGTTCTTAATATGTGTGCTGCGGTAACCCGAGGTCTGCCGTGTTAGGAAGCTCGGCACGCGTGTGGATTTGTGGTCAATCCTGGTCCTTCGAGTTGTAGATCTCCACGTTTATCATTGGATTTAAAGAATTTACTACGATTGTAACTCAAATAATTTCGTCGTAATCCCCATTTTTTAGATGGACCCAAAATATTATTATAACTTTATGGGTGTATTTTTTAATCTTGAAAATAATCGATGACTCTCTTAATTGACGATAAACAGTTTTAATGAGGTGTTGAGTGTTTTAACAGAGTTCAAATTTCGATTATTTTTAAATCATCGTGAATGTCATTATTTCAAAGATTTGTTGCCGTTAAAAATTGATACCAAAATTAGGTTAAGTTTATGCAAAAGATTAAAATAAACTTAACTGGAACACCTGCCGAAAATCAACTTTTATTTATATCCGCGGTGATCAAAGTAACAGTTTGAGGTCAATCAGGATGAAGAGTTATGGGAGTAATTGGATTGAAAATTACAAATAATTTATAGCTTGTTGTTACTAAACGAGAAAAAATATAGGCTCTTGAAATAAATTTGATATTCATGTACAAAAATGATACTGACGAATTAATTGAAAATAATGACAAGTCATGTAAGCTTGCTACAAGACTTAAGTGGTCAATTTTGCAAAATGTCGTCCTATTGGTAAATTATTTGTCGTTTATGCACATAATTTACCACAGACAATGCGGCACGACACGTCCTGTCGATAAACTGTGAAATAAAAGAAAGCATAAAGTTATAAAGAGCATGGAGTCGTGCGGTCAAAACAACAATTTTGCTGTCCTCTGCATTGAATTTATCGCACTGGAATCATCGTAGGGGCGTGCATAATATGAGCCAGGACTATTTTATGCGCCTTTCTTAGCTACAAGTGTTCGTTCGCTCGCAGAGACGTTTAAGAGCATAATTCTATGTTGCCTGTCAAATTACGACCTTGATGAGTTCGATTGGATTTATGTCTTCAGTTGGATTCTTCTGCGTTATTTTATCCGTTCTTTTTTATTTGAAAATGTCCGACTGTTCACTAATTAAGTTGTTCATCAGTAGTTTGTTCATAGTTAAATTCAGTGTTTCGAATTTCTCTTCAGACCAGGCTAACGGTTTTGTCATATTTTTTCCATTATGTACAAAAAACACATAATACCTACGTTAAAATTTGCTTTAAAATTCAAAACCGTACCTTAAATGGTTTTAAATATTTATTTCCAAATTTATATTTAGTTTATTTCCCATGTATACCTACACACATTTTAGTCACATTGACGTTGTTCCATGGTTGCGTTTACGTCAATGTATGAAACATTAAATAGTGGGGCGAGACGTCGTGGATTGAGAACTATTCATACTCGCACCAGTTTATTTCTTATTAGTATTTATTACATGTTTGAACATAATTCTGTCAAATTATGTAGTTCACTAAAATACTCACACGTGGTGCAGACGCGTTACGTTTTCTTGATAGCTGTGATTGTTTACGTCTACACGTTTTTGCTTCAGCGCAGTACAATATGTTTTTTACGATGCAAGGGGTCAGGCAAACTGGGTCATGCCTTGGTGTATGGGTTAATCAGTTGGTGTATGCGGTCTTTAGTCATAGTGGTAACGCTAAGTCAACAATGGTTCATATCATAACGTTGAACTTCTGGTATAATAGCGACCACTACTTTCAGACCTAATAGATCTTAAACGGCTTGACTGATTTACATGAAACATAGCTAGAACCATCCCTATCAAACCAGCTTTCTTTGAAAAAAAGTTGCGTCCGAATTGGTCCATGCTTTTGGTAGGTGCAATGCTACATATGAAACACATACACATACAGGTACACAGACGCACAAAATATACTAATACCACCCCCCTTTATGCGTCGCGTGTTAAAAAAATACCAGTCACAGCGCTTGTGTAGGATGGTCATCTATTTGAATATGACAACGCACACGTAAGCGAATGCAAGCCCGTAACGTTGTAACTACACGTACCTCAGTGGGCTCACGTTGAATTTCGCGACTCGCGTAGAAACCAAATAATTTGTAGGTACTTATAAGATGATTTTAAGCGGTCTTGTAGTCGAGTTTTAGTGCTGTTCTTTATTTCAAAACCTTGTAGCTCACTTGGTCTCTAATCTCTGCCGCAAATTATAATATGAGCCACGCGCTCGTAATCATTATGTAGATTAAGGCACCTACGACCTTGGTGGATTTGCCTCGAAGTTCGACCAAGGTTAAGATATGCCCGAGCACGCAGTTTATGGTCAAATAAAATCTGCGACGATATTGTCGAAGACAGCTACACGGGTACGACTACGAATTTATTAATGGTATATTATAGAGTCGGTGCATCCAAGGTGTTAACAGTTACCCAAAATATTGTGGTCGGTGTACAACTCAGTAAAAATTATAAATTTCGCGCCTTTTACCCGAACGTCGGCCATTACGTTAACGGTTTTCAATTTACGAACAAATTCTACATTGGAGAAATGCGTTTTATTATGCAATTAAAGTTGTTAAAGAATAATAAAATGAATTTTGAGTTTAGCTGTTTCTCAAGAGGTTCTGGAAAGTAGATATTTTCTATCTAAGAGTTTTGAAAGTTTGTTTTAATTTAAAAGGTTTGCATAAACTTAAAAATGAGAAAAGCCTATATTGTGTTACTGAATAGTTACCCATTATTCATACCTCATTTGATAACAATTATAGAAAGAATAAAAAAGATAGACAAAGGAACAAAAAAATACTGACATAGGCCAAAGGCGTATTGTCACGAACTGGTTGCAACTCAGCGTTAAGCTGGCATAGCCAGAGCGCTGAGGGCCCTGTCAAGATGCATTGCGCTAACTAACGTTTCTATTCGTTTCATTTTTAAACCAATCGCGTCACTGATAGATCACGTGACTTTGCGTATCACGTCATCTACCAGTGACGCGATTGGTTTAAAAACGAATCGAATAGAAACGCAAGTTAGCGCAATGCATCTTGGCACGGCCCTCTGGTCTTCCGTTGGAACCATCGAGTGAAACCACTGCAGATTACACACACATAGCACACGTACTAAACAAAAAGAAAAGAAAAACGGCAAGACAAGTAAACACTACTTTGAAACCAATGATATAATATAAAAAGATGTAGATATGTTACCTATACGGTATTCCGCGTGTAAAAATGGCCCGGCTTACGTACACATAATCAGTAAATATTGCAACTACACACTAATTCATAAATGACAAGTGAAAGCGGGATGGTATCCTAATTTCTGGGAGTGAAACAGAGACGAGTAATGTTGCTCTGCAGACTAGTGCACGGTTCCGTTGACGGCGCAAGACTAAGTAAAGGAGTACCAATTGGCTTGGTTTTAGGGTGCCACTATCGAAGCGCGTATAACATATCTACCACTTTTTACTATATTATATCATTGTTTGAAACAATAAGTTTGTATGTTTAGGGATGACATTAGAATATGTTCAACATTGTAAATACCCAAGTTAGATGATATAATTATCTCCGAACTATTCAGGAAAACATTACGTAGTAAAATCTTTACTCGATCTGCATTTTAAAGTACACAACTCCTACGCATCCAGGTTAATTATACTACTTGTCAGATGAAGTGTAAGAACTTGGCTTAATTATGCGCATCTGATGTTTTGTTTGCCTCTGCTCTGCTTCTTTCAATTCTTATTTACGGTAATTTAAAATAATTATTTTCTCAAAATCCAGTTTACTCGCCGCAAATAAACAAATTACTTTTAAATTTGTCTGGCATGGAAACGTTCGTTGGCCATGAAATTTCATACTTTGTGAAGGATTATTTTTCACCATAATTGGTCATATTATTTTAAGGCGGCGTTCAGGCCAAAATCCGCAATTCTAGGTTAAACGATTCATAAAGACAAGTAAGTATAAGTTAGCGCCTGGCAGGCTAGCATTACGGGTGATATGACGGTAAATTTAGTATCAAAAGAACCCCAAAAGATTCGAAATCACCATTATTGAGTCTAGACCTCACGACCATTTAACCCAAATTTGTTATTAAAGTTTCTCTCTCTACTTAAGACCATCAACCGACAGTCGTTAATACTACCAGTCAAATTACTGTCAGCGGATTAAAAATATGTTATTGTTAGTTGTAATTATTATAGCTAAGTCTTGAATGACAACGAAGAAGGCTCACAGCAGTTCAAATCAAAGTACCGTTCTGCGAATACGTGAGCCCCCGAGATTTATAGACAGACGTAAACATCTTGCTGAATTTAAGGGGGATAAAATAAATTGGTGTATAACCGTTATAAGAGGAGTAGTTGAGGCTCCGAAGATGTGGCAGGTTGTGCACGAGTTTGATCTGCGGTAGCGCGGGAGACAGTAATAGTGCAATAATAGCGATATAGTGGAGATGCGCGCAGCGGGACGCCGCGCCGGCCGAGACGAATCGAGCTGAATATTCGCCCCAACATGCACTGTAGCTGCAAGGTATTTTTGTTCAAGCGATTTATTATAATAGCTGTATAAATATGCTTTATATTTCAAGCTACTGCTTCTAGGTATCGAAGCTGGATCGCATCGTAGGAAATGCCGTTGTTAAACGATTTTTAGTCCGTATCCACTTTCAACTATCATGTTACATATAGGATAGTGGTTCTGGTTTTGACAATTCAGGAAGTAGTTTAATCGTTTGAGATTTTATTTTTCGTGTAGTTATTAATCTCTGTAGACTATCTAGTTTTATGGCGATCCAACGCTAAACCGGCAGGAAAGCATCAGTCTTATTAATGAGCCTGTAGCCGATACGTATCAGAGCGGTTCGTGCTTCTGGCGAAAGTTCTGCGAACTCCGAATGTGTCCCGAAATTGATGGGCCTGTCCGTGAATGCCGGAATCGAATCTTGCACCGATCATGCACGCGAACATAACACGCGATACGGTCCTTCACCTCGGAAAAATTAAATATTATATCCACACCGAAGCCGACGAAAGAGAATTTCAGAAAGATACGGTAACCCACTTTCCATTCAATATTCTCGCTCTGCTCAAAATTGCAACGCCAACCACCCATATTGAGCTTTTATTTTTCACAGCCTCAGATGCCTTCTTTTTGGCCAGCATTTTATTTTTCTTTCGGGCAATCCTGTCAGTCAGTCCTGTAATACGATCATCGCGATTATTATTTTTTATTAAGAAAAATCCTAACGTGTCGGCATGCATTTCGGTCTTTAGTGAACAGAGCACTTACCGTTACAGAGACTTATAAAACAGAGTAAGTTTTGTTTAGTCACTGTTTACACTTACTACAAAACTATCATATGCGCTTATACGTGGTTCATATTAGCTGAACTAACGGATTTACAGTTTTGCATCACAATAGCTGGCTTACTGTGATTGACATAAACAAGCAGGCGCGCGATGTTCACATGTGTTTGTTATATCTTGTTAATATCGTTGATTAGGCACAAAGCTGACCTTTGCCTAACACTTTGTAAAGAATACTCGTCAATCATTGACAGGTACATGGGAATTACTGCTAATGTTTACTTTTAAAACCACAAGGTCAGAATGTATTTCAACTTTGTTCTACTAACTTCAAAATTTGGATCACATAATGTAGGGGCACGTATTCGAATTTCGAAATTCAATTTAATATTACAATAATCTTTTATTAAATTTACCCCATTTACATAATCACTACGACTAGCTTCATTATTCGTTTTACATTATAAAAAAAAGATCGTATATCAGTATTACCAGTAGCTGATGAAATAAGGTTCTTACGCTAGCGGACATCACAGCTGTCAAGCGCCGGCCGTTTAGTGATGAATGGTTGTCAGTGTCCATTACCAACGCTGTCAATTAATAGAATTTCACAAACGCTAAATTGCTTAACACTCTACCGTCGCAGCTTCTTAAACACTTACATCGTTCGGATAGAAAACCGTTATTTGCCTTAATGATTTCTCTTCGGAAGGTGTTGGTTTAATTATAAGCTATCCTTAAGAGTTACTCAGCTAAGTTAATCCTTATCTTATCTTATGTACATGTTTCTGTCCCATTGCTGGGCAAAGGCTCCCTCAGGTCTCCCGATCCTATCCTGAGCCCAGTTTTTACAGAAGTTTTCCAGTTTCATCTTATTCTTGGTCTGCATCTTCTAATTAATCTAGCATTAAGACATTCGGAGATAAAATACAAATCAAAATGGCATTTTGTTAAGTACCTATACTAAAAATAAAGTTTGGACAAGAAAATAATCGTTAGGAGGTTCCAATAGGAATTGGGGCAAAACTGTTTCGTCTTGTACACGTCCAGTAACATTCAGAAAGGTTATTATTATTCGGCCTTGTTTTTAACTATAATTGTTGTTAATATTACGGTGGATCTTATTAACTTGCAAATACGGTCGTACCATTTATTAAAACAATACAAGAACGATTTAAAAAATGGAATAGGTTATAGATAGTGGAATAGATTTTACCCAAACCAAAACCCTCTCACCTCAGTTTGAATAGAATGGACTTGAGTATACGAATTTGAACCATTGGCGTCGATACATCATAACGAAACAATTGCACAAGTTAACACAATGCCCGTTTTTGATGAGACAAAGTCCAAACAGTGGTGTTATTCTCTATCACGGCAGCGGAGAGTTTACCATCGGCATTTTTTATAGACTCCTGGTTTCATAGTACTACTACTAGATAATAATCGAAGATCAAAGTAGTCTGGGTAGGATCGAACCAGAATATTGAATCTAGGTACTCTTTAAAAAGTCAAGATATAGTTTAAACGCGAACTAGACGTCGCAAAATCGCAATAGCCCGTTTTTACTGGAGGGTGTGATGTTGCTTTAAGCAGAGGATTTTTCTCTAAAGTATAAAAGGCGAGATGGTCAGTGTACTTTTCGTTATACTAGTCGTACTGACGGGTGTCCCTCGGAATCTCCTAATAACCTTTATCCTAATGCTTTCGCTGTCTGAATTATTTATTGTCCTTAACTGGTTTCCAGCTAAGTCAGACAACTTTGTAAGCTTTCCAAAAAGCACCTGCGGTTTGGTTGGGGTAGGGTTGTATTGTAACAACACTAACAAGATTTAAAATTCAGACGGAAATGGCTTTAGAATAAACGAAAATTCGGACTAAGGATGCATTAGGACAAATGACGATTAGGGATTTCAATATAGATCCATACTCCCGTGTCATATTAGGTATACTGGTACGCGTGTACGCTCGGGCGAATCAGGACATATGATACGAGTCGAGCGATGCTAGGGGGCTTAGTGTCCAATTTTGTCCGATACAATAAGAGCTCTGAGGTCTCACCTTCTGGGTTGATAGAGAATAACACCATAGTTTGCGATTTGAACGGATTCGTGCCCGTTGATTTATTGATAGCATAAATTTAATAGAACGGTGAGGAAACAAGCAGAAGCTCCATTGTGAATGTTGCAAAACTTGCGACTTGCCTGTTAGTATAATACACGATCTGGGTGGGGTATTGTCTATCGATAGCGCTGCAAATGACGCCAAAATCACCCGCGTACTAGTACATTTTGAACCCTGGAGTGCGAGGCAGCATTCGAAGCGTTAAGCGTTATAGCTTATGCTGGTTCGACCGAAGCGTCTTTTTCATCGAAGTTTTTTTTTTTGTACAGTTGCTGTAAATACAAGGGCAGGTAAGTTTGAGCAGCTTTGAAATCTAACTATTTGAAATCGGAGATAAATTGGAATATCTTGTTTGATTAAAAAAAAAAACAGATAATAAAACACAGAATTTTTTGATGTAAATCCTAAACTTAATCTAAACTGATTGAAGTAAAAAAAAACAACGGATATAATACCCACTCATAGCACTTATATAAAGTAATTACTCGAAAACATACACTCAGGAGCAAAACTAATGCATCAGAGTGCGTTTTTCATACAAACGAGGCTATTTCGAAGCCTTGGTTCCTCGCCAGGGGATGCTTTTGGTAAAATCTGATGATGGATACCACGAGCATCGATACAGGACTTCCAGAGTGCCTAGGATACCCAACTGATTGAATCTGCGGTTACCGCCAGAATTGTGCATATTCAGAAAAACATCTAAAATGGCAATAAAATGTAAGGAAATCCAAATGCTGAGCCAAACTCTCTCGCTGTGGTGTTAACTGAGGGTCTATATTGACTGACATAATTATTTTTAGTCATAATGTGCTTTAGGTCATAATCATCGCAATTCATAACGTGTTTTTTTAAAGAAACTGTTACTTTTTCAGGATTTTTATAAATCAAACCTAACCTAACCTAGCCTTGTCTACACGTTAGATATTTCAGAACTTCTGAAAAGTTTACAGTTTCAGCGATATAAATAACTATCAAAAATTATGTCAACAATTACATTATGACCAATAAAATTATGGGAAACAAAGGGCTCCCGTTAACTGATTGTGCGATCAGTTAGGTAGCTTAAGAACTTTTGACCTCCTCTGTTGAACCTCGGAGTATCCACCATTAAACCTCACTCAAAAAAACCCCTGGTAAAGAACCAAGCCTTCGAAATAGCCTCGTTTGTAAGAAAAACGCACTCTGACCCGTTATTTTTGCTCCTCTGTGTATAAATTAACAGATAAAACGTGTAAAATACTTATTAAACGGTGCGTTATTCTACAATTCTTCACCCCTATTATTATTATCGTATTAACAACGTTACGATAGCTCTTCAACCTTGACATTAAAAGCGGCCGAGTCAAAAACGATACTATATAACAATAGGCATAAAAACAATGTAGCATAAGGCATAGTTATTATAAGCTTTTAAATGTAGATATATTTGTTCCATTTAACTTTAATCCCACTAAGTATTTCCCTATTATGTTATAAATGCGAAAGTTTGTGTGTTAGTTTGTTACTCTTTCACGCTGCAACGGCTGGACGGATTAGGATGAAATTTGGAATAGAGCTATACCCTAGCAGTCCTTGCACATAGGCCACTTTTCGCCACGGAAAATTAAAAAAAAACCCAAGGGAATAACGATAATCAACGCGGACAAAGTCGTGGACTGCTAATTTTAAATGAAATAATCATATGTTTAAAAACGAAATGATTCAAATCCACCACAACAAACAGCCGTTCTTTACTTGAAACTTAAGTGCAATCTCCCCATTCCTATACTTTACAAATGGGATGATCTTTAATCTAATTCCATCTCTGACACATAAGATTGAAGTTGCTATTTTTAATTAACCTCTGGCTTCAACTGTGAGTTATTATTCCGGTCGACGTCTGGTTTCAGATCTGACTTATTAGATTATGACTATCTAGCATCTAGTGGTGCAGCGCGACTGCATGCGCTGTGAGCTCGCAATATTTCATGTGTTGCATAAGTGCCAAGCTTGGCACAGCACGCGTACGATTATCAGCTCTAGATATGGGATATGTTTTAACGATTGTTTTGACTTTAGTAATTATGGCTATCTGTCATTTGAGATGTGATTCTTAATATTGAAACAATATATGTACAGTAAGGTAAACTGAAAGATGTACCTTTTTGCACTTGTCATAATGTCATCTATATATATCAAACATAGTCGGGTTAGTTACACCATTTAACTTCATCGTAATATACAGGTTGCTTAGTTTGGGATTTACAAAGGGCGATTTTCTTTAAAAAATATTTGGAATTTGAAATGTTTTTGTTTCTTAGTAATCTGCTAGATTTTTTACATCACGGTCACCCTAGGTGCTACAAGAACCTATTTTTGGTCAATCAGTTTTTGTAAGTGATACACATGATCCGGGTACAAGCTAAAGAAACAATGAAATGCTAAACTTTACATTTAATTTTACAAAATATTCTGCATCTACATGCAATATGGCTATGCTAATTTTTACGCAAACTATTGGCCAGACCGTCGCCATATTATAATTTAATGACGATAGCCTGATAATGAAATTGCAAACAAAATAGTTGCGAAAACATTAAATTGGGAAACCTTTTCGATACATTGTAAAGATGTTTGTTTGCAACATGTATCAAAATAACAAATGAAACTGGATACTATTTTATCTTCAAATGTTTTAAATACTTAGGACAAACATTTTGACAAAGTAACCTCAAAAAATTACCTTGTAACACATTAAATTTTACTTTTATTTTAAAACACTATCCATTGTTTCGCTGCAGAAATTACTTAAAAAATATGAGAACTTAATATTGGTCCACTTCGTGCTTACGTCAGTTCTGGTTACTTGATAAGTGGTCAGAGACAGAGTGGAATGACCTGCGAAAGCACAAAAATTAGGACAAAACACGGACAAGTTCCACCCACACAGAACATACTTTAACGTCCTTCGAAAAGCTTAAATTTAACACTTCCATTACTTAATACCAGGTGCAAAAATAAAATAAAATTCAGCACCAACGCATGTATTTGAACAATAAATTATCGCAGCCCTTGCTGCCTTTACAACTTAGTCAATTAACAATAAAATATTAAGGTTACTCAAAGTTTATGTGGGTCAATAATCGGATTAAGAAACTGTAAAATATGGCGTTACGTAACGTAACACAAAGGAAAGTAAGAGTGGAGACGTAATTTTGTCCCTGATTTCCATTGGGTCAAGCGGTAGCATTTAACAGAGACTTTTAGCGCTGTTCTTACTAATTACCATCTCGTTTGCAATTTAACCTCTGAAGACCTTTTAGTACCATGGTAGATATAATCTCTGTACCGTTAAACACTTTGTTTTTTGCCGGGGTTTCTCTTAAGACAAGGAGTCTGTAAGGACATGTAGTAGGTATCAGATAAAAGGTGATCTCCAATTAGGTAAATTAAATACTTATAATGAAGCCTCCATTTATTTATTTATTTTTGATAAAAACTAGTCAAGTGAGTCGAAATAGTACAGAGTTGCACTATTAGGGTTTTTTTACTTTACTTTATTATTTGACAATGGTTCCCTTTTGGGATACACGGTTAGACTCACAAATGTACCTACAGAGCTTACTTGCAGAATGTTGAATTTAATCTTGTTTATTTGTATGGTGCAATATTTAAGGAATACGTGCCGGAAAAAAGTTGAGGAGGAATACGAAATATATTTTATTCAATTAAGTAAATTTGGCACCTCTGTCAAATTTACTCGAGGCAGGAACTACAGTTTTGCCATCTTAATTCCGGGGCTTATGCGTTGCAGAATTATTTATCCGCGGTGGCATTGTGCAAAGCCTCTGAAAATTTCTGGAAGTAACGGGCCTTCGGGGAAATACGACCTGTCACAATAGATGAGCCATGGTCGAAGCGCCATAAACATACGTAATAAAATAATGTTCTATAGAGTCTGTCAAGCAAGTGGTGACCACGACCGTTTAGCTGATTTCTTGAAATGGCAACACTGTTATCTATCAAACAGATAATAAATTGGATGTCGGCTTACAGATACAGGTTACTAAAACATTAGAAAACACATTATTTCAACAACAACAAAAAAACTACAAAAATTCCAGTATCAAATATAAGTTTAGCAGTAATATTTTTTAATTTGACACATGTAATTTTTTTTTATTTGCCGCCTTTTTCATGAGACCCGACTCACTTGGCAGATTACCATTCCTAGTCCTTTATGTTGCTTTTTTAAACTGCCTACCTACATGAAATTCACAACTTTACTATACCACAAGGTTAATTTACAATAAAATACCTACCTTAGATATAGAGATGCAACATTCCTACTGAATTTCCTTTCAGACGTGCTAAGTGTAGGGTAACCAACCCCTAAACACCCTGTAAATTTTGGTGAAATAAGTTTCTGATATTTTTTTTATTTTTGGGACAAGCTTTTGTTGTCGATTGAACTTTTTTTTGCAAAGACTCTATCTGCTTATCGAAACCAAACGAATGAGTCTCAACACGGCGGGTCTACGTTGAATATAGCGGAGATCCTGTCACCACCTTCCAACTCCATCATCAGATCAGCTCTTAGATACCATAATATTGCATTGTCATCGGGCTTACATACGTGGTCCAAATTTCAGCCCGTTCCAATAACGGGACAATATTGACTTGCAAATTTTGACGGACAACTTACAAACATGCATACGAACAGTGCAAGTTAAATAAAAGCTTGTACAAAATATGATTTTTGAAATCAATCATCCTATATTAATATTAAGTTTAGGTTTATAAGGCTAGTTCACACGTGCGTTGATTACGGGACCGAGCGAAAGTATCGATGCTTAGTCGCGGTAATTGGCAGGTGGCGTGTAGTGGGCGACGTGTGAACACGGCCTTACGCGGCGGGGGCACCGGGTGACGACTATGCCTGTTGGAGCTTGGTGGTAGCCCCTACATTAGAATCCCTTTGAATCTAAAGTATTCCCAGCTTCTTAATAGGTCTCGGCTGGCTATCGCTATCACGGTTGCACTCGCAACTGACGGTATAATGTATTTCTCGTGTGTCAAAGAAAAACGAAGATTGCCCATACCTATTAGGAAAATGGTAGCACTGTACTGTAAGTGTCCTATAAACAAAGGTAAAGCAAGTAATAGGAGTAGTTACAATGTTAATCACTATAAAACAAAGTCCGCTTCTATATGTCTAAAAGCTTCAGTAAATTAAGTAGTATGTTTAAAAGCTTCATTTATGTTTAAACGAACACATGTAAAATAAAATGAATTAAAATTAATTCTACATGACGTGTACGTTTATTGTTACATTGCAAGAATATTACAATCCATTTGCTTACTAATTTTTACGTAACTCTTACATTACCTACTGATATAACTCACTAAATACGGACCGTTATCCCTAAGGACCTATTCAAAAGGCGCAAGTGAAACCCATCGAGTCGGTTATCAACCACAGGATGACGTAAGTCGCTACCGGTGACATTTCCTGAACGCTCAGACTAATTGAGTTGGGAGTCAAAATGACGCCTTACAAACTTTAATTGCATTAATTGCATCAAACTCAAAGAGGTTAAACTAGTCGGTTATAAATAGATGTTGAGTTACGGCAAACGTTACGTTGCTTGGTTAATTTAAGATTGTAAAGGTTATATGAGTTTATGATTTAATTGTACTTCTAATAATTATAAAGACACCTACGAACAATCCGAAAGCAGCATGCTTTTTTGTTCATAGAACGAACGAACTTTATAGTCGTTAATTAACATGTTTAAATCCCTTTACCCGACTGCCGACTAAAGGAGGAAGGTAATGTTTTTGATCTGTCTGTATGTATGTTCGGTTTAGTGTTCACTTGCCGAACGGATGGCCGGATTTCGACAAGCGAGGTGTCATTAGATTCTTCTTAGGGTTGTGGGTGTCACTGGTCTTTTTTGTGAAATGTGATAATGATAACTAGCATTATATTGACGACATCATCCAAATAGTAGGGTGACGGAACCAGTAATAGACAACGACCAATCATGGACACTTGATTCTTATTTTACAGAAGATAAAGGTTATTCATTTGTTTTGCAACAATCAATTTAGGACCGTATGAAACTTGAATTAAGAGTTAAGTGTCCATTACTGGTGCCTATCACCCTAGTTGGGTTTGCTTTTTGTTCGACTTGTTGGTGGAGTAGAGATTGTCTTGTTTTTGTTAAGGATACGAGTTTAAACTGTGACACGACAGTTTGTTAAAGATGTATAATTATTTATTTTACAGAAGATAAGGGTTATTCATTTGTTTTGCTACAATCAATTTAGGACCGTATGAAATCTGAATTAAGAGTGAAGTGTCTATTACTGGAGCCTGTCAGGTAAAAGTGTCCGTCATTGGTGCCGTCACCCTAATATACTTTAGGTACATATCAAAGAGCTTTAATTTTTAACCGACTTTTAACTTTACTTTTGTAGGAG
The DNA here is from genome assembly GCA_946894065.1 of Acleris literana. Lineage (NCBI taxonomy): Eukaryota > Metazoa > Arthropoda > Insecta > Lepidoptera > Tortricidae > Acleris > Acleris literana. The sequence goes on from OX335677.1 coordinate 8,056,210, forward strand.
GTTCTAAATTAGTCTTTCTTCTGTCTGTTCTGTAGGTTACTCGGTTTCTCCTCCAATTGTGCTCCAATTTTGATGATTCTTTTTTATGAGAGTATCAGTTGTTGTCTCAATTAAATATTGTCAAGATCTGGGCATGAGATCAATGGAAAGTCAACGCGACTTGTTAATAACTTGGAGTCGGTTTATTGTTTTTAAACATTTCATTATAACTCTCGTCCGGTGCCCTTAGTAAGAGTAATATAACATTATTGATAGGTCATAAAAAAATAATGCGAAAAAATGCCAGACTGACATGTGACTTGAACGAATCAGCGCTTCAGAAACGCATTCATAGCTCGTTAAATAAGCAATAAGTTGTATATAGAGCTGTTATTCGACTAATATATTACGCATTAGTCATATAGATGCTGTGCAGACGCTGGCAGCCGCTATGTCAGTGCCAGCGCCGCGATGAAGTTGGATGATGCTGTCACGCAGCCGTTTGCGCATGCATCGGCTAGGGCTACCAAATCTGTATTAATGATACAAATAAATATCAGGGGACTATGTCACAAATAAATATCAGGGGACTATGTCACACAAATTTATTCCCAAATTAAAAAAAGTCCTATAGGCTCGTTCTATGGGTAGTCCAGTACAAAGATAGTATACGCTTTTGCACCTTATCCCATTGAAATAAATTAATAATATATCCCATGTAAAAGTCTCGACTGTACGAGGCGGCGATAAACATTTTCATATAAGTACTTAAATGAAAAATTGAGCAGTCTGAGCAAACTGTTAAACATGACTCTCAAAAGTATTTAAAATAACGATTTATATTTTATTACTGACTAGCTTTTTCCGCGTAGTTTTCGATTATCGTTATTTCCTCGGGAACTTTAGAATTTTCCGACATAAAAAGTAGCGTATTTGTTAATCCAGCGAAAAGACTACCTCTATTTAAAATTTCATCCAAATCTGTCCAACCATTGCAGCTTGAAGGAGTAAGAAACAAATACACAAAATTTTGCATTTATAATAGTAGTAGTAGGATTACTTAAATTATTTGTGTAAAACTAAATCAAACTCGAACTGTTGGTCATCCCAACAAAGCATTTTTATCACTTAACAAACATAAAAAGTTAAAAAGTGTATAAGAAATAAGCCTGTTATATACCTAGTAGTAACGTCTTTGTATAATAGGGAATATGCATGTTTTTTTTACAGCTCTAATAAAAGCTGATTCATGTAACAAACAGGTGAGGAAAAACATTTTTGAATAGCTATAAAAGTAACCAAGATATAAGCCAACAAAGATTTGTTCCTCTTTCTAGCAAAACAGAATTTTATGTGGAGTTTATATGGCCAAACTGCACAATGACGTCACCGGTGCACTTCGGATCTCTCTGTCTAATTAGCATTTTAAAATGCTTGTATCATCCGTATTTCTTGATCGATTTTAATTTTAATTTCACTTTTAGTGATCTCTTTTACGGTATTTTCATATTTTATTTGCGATTTAAAAAATCCATGCATATTCCCCATTGTTACGGAGTGCCAGCCCTACCTTGGACTTTGCAGTCGACAGCTGACGGATGTGACCAATCGGGAATTCAAATTATATTTAAGGGTTGTTTTACAAGCAAAAAGCGATTAAGTTATCACCTAAACCGTAATGGGCTGTCAGTCCAAATTGTACATGTGAAATTAAGCCGTACCGTGGGTAGAGGTAAGGGATTTATTTTTGATGGTAATTTGGCAATGGCAACCAGGAACATCATTTAGAGTAAAAGTTCCACAATAACCAATCAACAGAGTCATGATCAATACAAAAGATTTTGTATTTGGTGTACAATAGCGTATGAGATTGTCTGTCCTATTTAGTTCTGGTTCGTCAGTCAGGTTTTGTTGATGTAGTACAAAAAGACAAATAAATGCTAACATCTCGATCCCTTAAGACCTACACTACATTAGTTACATGACCACCCGTCTGCAATTCTGTACCTTTGATCTAAGTGTCCATTGGCCATGTCCTGACACTGACATTGCATTCAGCGATGAATAGCCCGTTAACGTTGCAACTCTGTACGCACTGTCACGAGTAAAATATCGCATCAGTGCAACACAATACGAACATTGTGCGTGCTCATACGAGAGAAATGACGTCCCTACAATAAGACCGTAGATTATAATAAAAGTTAAATCCCTATTGAATGCTCAAAGACCAATTTAATCATGTTTTTTCCACTTTCTTTAGCAGTATAAAGTGAATGTAGATAATTACACGGAAACATAAAATCAACATTAAATTTCCAGCAACTAACGAAATGGAAATCATTTGGTAACACATGAAAAACTTTCTAAAGCTATTTCATTTTCACTTTCGAACCAATAATTGTTTGTTTAGTATCATTTGAAACCAATGATAAGAGAGACAATTTCTATTTAAGTACGGCTTGCGCGCGTGTCAGCGGGTTTCATTTCTCAATCGGGCAAGAAAGCCTATCATAGAGCGGTAATTACCTGATGATTTAAGGTCTCCGCCGGTTGTGAGGACAGGAGGAGGTATTGACTATTTATTAATAACAGGCATCGGGTAATCTCGGCATTATTGTAATAGCCCCTTGTCCGATGTTAAGGCCACCGCGAGACAGGTACGAATGGGGCCCTCGTGCTGCCGATTATCCCATAATGGGGTGCCGATGCGTGGATAAACGTCGAGGCGCATTAATTGTCTACTTCGGCATAAATATTTATTCTTGTACGGCGGTTTGTAATTCTTAAAGATGCCTAAGGCGTTGTACAGGGCGGTAAATCTCTTTTGCTATGAACGAGTGCCTAGGCAATTTGCTTAACGAACGTAAAAACGTCGAAGAAAAACAACATCTATAGATACGCGTATGTATTAAAGACCGCGACATTGCATTAACGCATACGATCAACGTAGTATTCCAAAATACTCTCACTTTAACTGGTATTCATTGATGGGATATTGAATAAAATAAATCGACTCATCACAGTGCGCATTCAAAATTCAATTCCGGCTCGAAGATTTATCCGCCTGATTTCAATTAGGGCCCATCGCAGTCACTATCTGCAACTGTCGTGTTCCAATTTAAATTATCCCGTTTAACACATTCTCGACATTTTTAAATCTCACACGTAACGTGCCCGGCCCAGGTTGTTGACATGCAAAATGCATTCGTCGAAAAGGTCAAGATAAAACTACGACACCGTATAAATGGCGACCACTTTCGCGTTATTTAACTCTTTAATTTAAATAATTATTTTATGTAGTGTGACGTCAAATGGAACAAGCAATTAGTTGGGTGCGAGGAATGTTTGTACGTCACGGTTTTTACGTAAAGCAAGGACGTTTACGAAATTTCGTAGTAAATAAGACACATTTACAAGCCTTACGTGACGTTGCGTGCTCGTTGCGCGTGGCGGGCAAAACAATACGTTCACAGGTTTGCCACGGAGCCTTTATCTAAATCAGCATTGTAAACGTCTTATAGCCCGATTGTAAGACTTCTCCTGCTTCAATGACATCCTGATTTTCTCCTGTTATTTTGTACGTTTAGCATTGTTTAGAATTTGTGTATAGAATAAACTGATTCGATTCGACAATTTCTACATTTGCCAACGGCATACCGGGTTTTATGATAAATCTAGAAAAAGTAAATTAACTTGGCGCCTTTTTGTTCAATGGGTTACAAAAACCTAAAATCGTTTTAAGATTGTGAAATTCTTTGGAGTAAAAAAAACGTTAACGACGTAAAACTGAAGTGGGAACATTTACAACAAAAATATGTGTTATGATGCGTTTTATTAAGGAAGTGCTTTCCCCAGATACACGTGAAGAATGTGGAAGCAAACGTGACTTTTCGGTGAATAGATGGACTGCGTTTGACGTCAGTGAACCATTAACCCATGATTCTAATTTCCGCAAATTTTAGACGTAGTCTTTAACATTCCACTATATGGGTCGTATCCGTATGTTTGTGATTTTACTAGCAAGGGGATCAGGAAATGTTTGTTTTGACTTTGTTTTGAATGGAAAATAGCACTGGATTTCAACTAGAGCTGTAAAATAACAGCAGTAAAACAGCAAGATTAGTAAAAACGAAAATAGGTAAAGGAAAAACTGCGATTTAATGCTGAAACGTGATCAGTTTTTTGACATTTTAGCTAAATTCCCTAATAATACAAGACGGATATTTTCTACAGTATTGTTTGCGATTTCATTGGCCATCACTTTCAGTTTTCTCTGTCAAGTAGTTGGCTCTCAAGCCGTGTTAGTTTATTTGCCTCTTCAGTTCTGCCAGTATTTATTCTGTATCGCGTGCGCGCAAACCTACTGAGCTGTTTTGTTCGTCACAATTGTAAACATCTTGAGGATTTATACTGCCCTGGTACCGAGACGCCAGTGTTTGCTAAAACTTTCAGAATAACAATTCTTTTTTTAGTAATTCCGGGTTAAAAATTGAGCTCATGGAGAATAATTACTACATTGTATCATGTAATTTAAAAAAAAGCAAAAAATAATATACCATACTACACCATTCCTCCAAGGCCTCTATTCTACGTGGTAAAATAATATTGCTTTTTGTATGTTATCGTCAACGTAATGATAGCTTTTTTTTACTTGACGAAGACGACTGAGTTAATAACAATACGATAACATGTCAAAAGCAATATTGTTTTACTTCGCAAAATAGAGGTCCTAGCCCTATACAATCATAAATAAATACAATAAATAAATAAATATTATATATGTACATAAGTCACTAAATTAGCTAATATTGCAAAATGTATAGGAATTGCTAGACTTATGTAGCAATAGGCAAAAGGACAGATAATGGCGCCGAAAAAAACCGGAGGACGCAAGAAAAACGACTGATGACAAGATATAACTGATGATTTGGTGAAGGTCGCGGAAATTGTGGAAGAGGGCGGCAGAGGCGAATGTTGCGGCGAGGCCTATAAGGAAGGCCTAATTAATGCCCGGCAGTGTAAGGCGGTTAATATGTACAACAACGATGATAATGATTAAGTGTATTGTAACTCTTGTTCTTCTTTACCCAATAAAGGAAAAGAAAGAAGAAAATCATATGACAGTGATGATAAAACAGAGATAAGGAAGACGAGAAAACCGGTAAGAGAGTTGGACTCGGGCACCGAGAGTTCCGTACCGCCTTATTCACCCTTGGCTTGTGTTTAGTATTTGTTGATTATTTTATATAGTTTGCACTATAATTAGTAGCTGTTATAACAAATGTTCTGTAAAAAAAAAAAACAACTGGTAGTTCGAAAGATACAGCTCTTTAAAGTTAACACGTCCCGAACGGACGAACGGGCGGACCACGGATGGGGGAAATAAAGAAAGAAAAGCTACATTGTCACTTACAATACTTCTAAGACAATGTCAAATACAGACCTAATCTTGAATATTTCGACAGCAACAATGCACTTAGGCTTCAGCGACGGACCGACACGGAAGGTCAGCCTCCGATTTATGCCCCACGAAGTCTTTGTACCGCAGCCGCCGCCGACACCGTTTCCCACCGCACCGTTAACTGAAATACTATTGTGAGCTGCAAGTGCAGAAAGGGTTTAAATAAGACGTAAACAAACAACAAAGTTACGGTTATACATTGAGTATTAAGTATTTTTTTTACTTTGATACTTTATTTCAGCCTGTTGAGATGATTTTTACAGCGTTGCTTTCTACATGCCATATCAGGGGCGGCAGAGATTTTTTAAGGAAACTCCAGTTTTCTGAAAAACATAGCTCCCGGTACGGCGTTTGACATTGAAAATTAATATTGTTTCGTTATAATCTATTCCTTTTTCGTGGTATACTGTTATGGAAACTTTTTCTCTTTTCTTCGATAGCAAATCAATCTCCGATAGTTCTAGTTCGCTATGGTTCACACACCCGCAAGTTTTAAAATCATTAGTTACGTCTCTGGTAAGACGATCAGATATTGAAAAAGAACAAAATGATCACGTTATTTTACTATTATCATCAAGCAGCGAGACTAGGAAATAAGCGCAATTTATACCTGCCATTTTAGCAATATCGAGCCACTCATAATTTAAGGTAATGCACTCCACCGTAGCGCCACCGTATTTCAAAGATACCATTTTTCCTTTAATCGTTTTTCGAACTGAATTCGTAATGTAGCCATTATGGACTATCTACGCCTCCATTACTTTATCTCCAGTGTTACTTCGGGGCCCGAACTACTTGGTGGAACATTGCAAACGGTCGGCGGAGTAAAACATTTCTCGTGTTTTAGAAAGCATTCGTGAGTTTGTGCTCGATAAACTGATCGGGAACCGCATCCATATCCGAGAAAATGTTTTGGATGTAGATAATACTGAATTGTACTTAAATAATGCTACTTTGCCTAAGAGCGTACGCACCCTTTTAAAAACCCCCAAATTTAATAATACACTGGGTTTGACGTTTATATCTGTTTGTCTGTGTGTTTCCGTTCCTTTGTTAGTTACAAACACATGGATTGAGTTCAAAAGCGGTCCGCATCATAATATATAAAGTTCAAAATACATAATACGTAATGAGTGGGCTAATAAACAAACTTAACTTAATAACCTAATGGGTTCTATATAATGGATTTTTAAAAAATCCTTAATTGTTTAAGGTTTCAGAAGTAAAACCATTAGATATTATGACTATTATGTATTTTGAACATTATATATTATGATACGATCCCGTTCATTATAAAAAATAATGAATTGAAATCCAGTGTAATAAGGACGAGATAGTTCTTAGCTAGGTTTGATGGGAATCGGTTGAGCCAACATTACGTGGGGGTTTTTAAATTTAAAGTTACCTTTTCTAAACTTTTTTTCTTCATTCGTAAAATTTAAGTACCTGATTTGTTTGGAGTTACTGTAAGTTTAACTTCACTCGGTTGAATGTTTATCTTTTAATTAACTACAGATAAATCGGTTATTTCAGCACCACCTTTATTAAATAAAACTCTAATGGAATCTCCATTAGGTCAGTTAATTTAGATAGAGAGATACACCCTGCGCATAAAGGAATGGTAATAATATTCAGCTATTATTCGTATCGTAATGGAATATAATAAGCGCGAGGAGCGTGAAGATCTCAGTAAAAGATTTCTCGAATGCAATTTTAGTATTTTAGCGTAAGTTATGGAAGGATCAGATAATTTCTTGGTTGCGAAGGCGCGCCGATAGCGCCTTGATACCCACCCTTGCCCTGGACATACGCTACGTGCACTATTAATGATTTACTCCCGTCCAATAGAGCCGTAAGTGACCTGTAACTTCAGCAAGAAATGTCGTAAGTCTCAGAGGATCCTGCGCAGTTTGATTCCTTTTATGTATTGAGTCCTAAATTATTGAACGTGTTTTTGATGGACACTGTTGCGGCTTGCAGATGCAACTTCAACTCATGTAATGATGCATCGCGGGGTAGATATTTTTCAAATTATGTTGTATCAGAAATAAAAATAAGGTTTTCAACAGGCGAAATTACGTGATATATCTAGGTAGACTGTGTAATAAATATTACATGTATCAGTAAAGTCCCAGGATCAGTGATGTAAATAAAAACTAATTTATGTTTCAAAATACAGTATCTATAAACGTCGTTTTGAGTACCCGTGTCACGATTAATGCGTCTGAAACCAGGATCAAAAACTAAATAATCTGATAAAATATTTCTGTATCTATTTATGTTGATATTTAAATTTCTTAATTAAATTATTTTATTTATAGTTATTTTTAGAGTTAGGTTTTTAGGTTAGTTTAAATTTTATGCTCTTTTCCTAAACACTTGCCTACTCGATGCACAGCCTTTCACTTTTCTCAAACTCTCAACTTTTTTTTTTTCATTATATTGTTTTTGTTATTCTTTTGAACAATAAAGTGTTTGGGTACACACATACATAAAAGATTGACCAGTCTCCCAAGATCCTTTTCCGCTAGTGCAGGACTTATTTATGTCCCACAACCTGATACTGTTAATAAACATTTCGCTAACTCCAATTGCGTTCCAAGAAGAGCGGGTCGATAGCGCAGCCTGAGTTACAACGGCGTCAGCTGCTTACTGTTTTATCTCTTTGTACTTCTCTCCATGATCCTGTAGATACTTAATTGGGTATTGTAGGTTTACTGAGTATGTATAAAATTAGTCCTTCGTTAACGGTAGGCTACGTTTTTTATGGTATGGAGAAGGCAAGCACACCGGCCACCTAATGGTAAGTTTAATGCATGCTTTCAATCCAAATACTGCAAATTAGGATGGATTTCCTCTATGCTAGTCATTTCACTAGCTGTCTTATTCACGTACCTGTACACAACAATACGAACACTACTGCTTAGCGGTACATTAAAGGTTAAGATGGTGGTAGTGATCCGAACGAACCCTGCAACTGTGGATGTAAAAAAATCTTCCACCCACGTGGGGACTTAGGGAAATAAAATGGGTAATAACCGAAAAATAATTTTAACGTTCCTGCTTAAATTTTTGTGACTAAAATGATGGTGATGATAATAGAATGAATCAGACAAAAGTGTACCACTACAGCAAATAATCAAAGATAATAATGATTAAAAAAGAAAGACAAATACAATAAACATATAATATCAATTACGTTGTCATCATTAGCGCTATCCACTATCATCTTTCGGTACGCGATCAACCACGGTAGCTAAGGAGCTAGTTAGTCTTCGAAATGTGATCATTATCAACATTAAAAGGTCCATGCTCACGCACATCCCTTAGCGGAATCGCGCCATCTGTACTTATCAGTATACTGTGACAACTTTGAGTAACGAGAACTAATCTCATGACTAATTGAAACCGTTCACAGTAATGCATCATTCTGTTTTACTGATCGTTTTTGTACGCCCCAGCTGTTGAGCGATGCATGTTCCATTGGATCGGGCTAAGTTCTGTTTTTACTTTTCATTGATCAATTGTCAATAAGTATGTTCGGCTATAAGTGCCGTGTGCGCATCCCACACGTTGCACGATTGTGGGAACGAATGGGAACTTTAATTGATGGGTAGGATTTACTTTTGTGTTGTTAACTTTGTTTTGAGTCACGTAGATATTTTAGTTTAACTTTGTGTTTGATCATTTTCTAATGAACCGAGCCCTACTTTTGACTTTTTTATGAAGTGGTTGTACTTTTAGTATCTATCTAATCTACTAAACAAGGCACCATTTATTTATTGCAAAAAAAAACGTGGATTTAATTGTTGGAATGGCTTGGTGATCCTGGGGCCTGTTTTATAAAGCTACAAATTACAATTTACAGGTTACAAGTTTCCATTTGACACAACCTCGACCAATGACGACCAGCCATTTGAGCAGTTTGGCCAGTTTAGACCTGTATAATTGTAACTTGTAGCTTTATAAAACGTGCCCCTGGTGGTTCTTGTAATGTCTGTCAACATACCAACAATCCTCAATGTACTTCAGATAAATACCTACAGGCAAAGATTTTTTATTACAGATCTTCTCGCAACTTATTGAATATTGTTTTAATGACAGATCATTTTTTGCCTAATTATTTATTCTTGCGATGGGCGTTGGGAGCGATAGTGTCTGCGTTGGCGCCGGTGAATTTAATGGCGGCAGCGCGCACGCGCAGTGCTGATAAACATTGTTACACTGGAAAGATTAATGCGCGGCAAAATTGCTTGGATGCTGTGTTAAAAATGGCTACGGATTTATTAATTCACACAATGGAGAACAGTTTACCATAAGCAATATTTCCTAACCAGTAATTAACTTACTAAAAGTCAAGCTTCCTAAACCCTTTTACAAATTTGACCCATTATACAGTGCATGGCACTGAATTAACAACAATGTTACAATGTTATTCTCACAGCCCATTGTCTACGTGACCAAAACATTGTCCTCAGCAATGAACTTTACTGGAAGTGAGAGTGATCTGGCTGATACGCTGTGCTCGGAAACTGCTGACCTTTGGGTCTACGTTACGGTGTATTACTGGCTCTTTGTACCTAGCTTTATATTATGTTAAGTGTTAAGAATAAGTGCTCAGAAAAATTAACGATTTTACGGTTTTAAAAGATACGAAAAAATATGTGTAGTGCTTATAAATGCGTCTTACATAACAAACAGCATTTCAATGCGTAAAGTCAAGGTTCATAATAACGCTGAATATTCCCTGGGCTTCATATTTGCCATAGTACACAGTTCATAAATTTATAGCATGGCAATAATACAAAACTAGAATAGTGGATGTCATAACGTACCTGGGTAAGGCAGGGCAGACAAGAAGATATTGAAGTAGGTAGAATTAGCGAATTGCCAATCTCAAGAATTTTCTACAAGTGACGCGCCCGTTCTTGAAAATTCCGGAGAAATCTTGGAAACTGCTAGAGCCTGCCGTTTTGGAGAAATATTGTTAGTCAAATGTATCATTTTCCAAATGTTTATATCCCAAAGGGCCTTTTGCATTATTGTTGTTTTCTTTTTGCCTTGGTTCGGTTCAAGAAATCGTTATTTTCTTATTCTGCATGTTAGTATGCGCTGCCTGATTAAAATACCAGTCTAACTTACTTAATATAAATAGCATCAACGGGCTGAGCACAGTCGAGCGGTAAATAAAACCGCGCATAGTTCGAGACATGGCACTTGGAAGAATATAAGTCAGTTCTGGACATGAACATCCGGCAGTCGCGTGAGATGAGCGCATAATTTAACGAGCCTCTTAAATGAAGTCTCGCAAGACTGTCACAACTGGAAAGTTGATTTGCCTTATGCGAAATATATTGCTATGTTGAATGAAGAAAGGTGTAAAGACTTGCTTAAGAGGATATGTGTGTTCTAATATTACTTATAAGGGTTACGGTGTTGAAGAGTTAAGAGGTCTCTTAAATAAAACTAAACTGGCAACGTCGCTTTTATTCCTTTTTGGGGTTACGTACCCAAAGGGTACACTGAAAAAAAAAATTGGTCGCTTGTAACAAGATTGTGATTGTTGTGCATAAGCGTCTTGATCCCATACGAGCCTAAAAAGCCGATAGATACATCAACTAAGACGTCAGATACAACAACTAAGATGTTAGTGGAATCACTAAAGAAATTGCTGTTGTTACTATGAGCTTTGGTTGACATAACTAATATCTTAACTATTGTATTCATTTTTTGTTAACTAAGTGGAAATCTCTCTTTGTTGGCTCTCATTTTTTCGAGTGTACTTACGGGACCCTCCTTATTAATAAGCCCTCGCTATCCATCTGTCTCCCTATCAGCAGGCACTATCTCATGAACCATAATAGTTAGACAGTTGAATTATTCTTAGGGTATGTATTTCTATTGCCGCTATATCAACAAATAATAAAAATAGAACAAATAAGCTTAAAGGGGGCCGCTATACAAGAAACGTGATTTTTTTGCTCGACCATAGCAATCGTCGTATCTCTTAAACCATAATAGATAGAATAGATAACCGAACCAAATAGATAGATGAAATTTTCAAACAGTGAGTACCAGTATAGCTGCCTTAACAAAAAAATAAAATAACGCCCACATACAAGAATGACTAATTGAAGTGTAATTGAAAGAAATTTTTAAATGTAATCTATTAACTCTGTGCATCAAGCAGATTGATGATATAAATATCAAGTCGCTTAATTCAAATCAAATCAAATCAAATCAAATATTTTATTTCCATTAACAAATAAGGTGTACAGTACACAAATAAGGTTGAGATCTCCTTGTAGGTCTGAAAAGACCTGTGTTAGGAGGTCTCGCTCTTCCAAAAACTGTCGTGGGTAAGTACATAATTTAGTTAATAGGTAGGAAAGAATACTTAAAATTACTCACTTAGCCTAAACTGTAGAAATGAGTCAAATCAAGCTTCAGCGCGAGGTCCGGATAGTGCCGGAAAAGAAAAAGAAAAGGAGAACCTTAAAAGTTGATTTTGTTTTTGACATAGCTCACGCGCAAAAGCAAACTCATTACCACAAGTAACAAATAACTAAAGCTAAGTTAGCATTAATGAATTAAAATCACACACTTAGTAAAATAATATGTAAGTAGGTATTAATATACATTACATAGGTACAAGAGAAATGCGGTCTTCATGCGTATATAAAATATGCATTTAGGACAAAATAAACACGCACGAGATTGAAATTGGTTGCGAATGTTACCTATTAACCCCTAACAAACAGGTTTTACCTAGTTTTGGGGGACGAAAATTCGAATAATCCACTGCGCCAAATGTACAAACCTTAACTCAATGTAACTAAGCAGATTCTGTATTATTGTACAATAAACATTTTTTATTATTTTTATTCTCAAACACAAAAAAGGATGAAGGTTGCTCTATATCAGAGGTCCCCAAACTTTTTTGTCTCATAGACGACTTGGCATTTGTTTCGGTTTTGGGTGGACCCCCTGGCTTACCTAATATTTACGTTATCACGTAAAAACTAAGCAAAAATATTCGGGATTTTTTGCACGGACAACGTTGGAGGTCTAGCCGGCTAGAAATTGACACAGGCTACAATGATAATTTTGCGCGTAAAATTATTTTTTACAAAGTAAAAAACTACACACAGAACATTTTAACATAATTTATATTAATTATTATAATTATTTGTTTATTTATACAATTATAAGAAAGTATTACGTAAGTAGGTTTCTGTGTACGAATATGGATTATTCCATTAATGGAAAGCCAAAATTAATGTCTGTGCTTGAATGGGATCCACGGTCGTAGACCCCCATTTTCATTTCATGGAACCCCATTTATTTTTTCCGCTCACATGAACCCCTTGCAGGTCGTCGTCGACCCTTGGGGGTCGATATAGACCACTTTGGGGATCACTGCTCTATATAGACGACGGCAGAAGTTATTTTCATTCATTGATTTAAAGTGGTGAAATTGTACTAAACAAGCTTAGCAACGGCTGTTTAGCTTATTGCTGTTAAACTTTTAATGATTTGCCGGGTAGTTATTCTGTGATGGAACGTTCTTGATGGCAGACCGGGAGATTCAGTTGAGCTTGAAGAGGTGTTTTCTTTGCTGCGACTTTCTAGGGGATTTTGGGTTATTTGTAGATAGCATCACAGGAGGAGACTGTTTCCAGTTAATTCAGGGTTCAATTATTAATTATAAAGTTATGAACCTGTTTTAACGTACAGTAAAGGCGTGCCTCCAACATCAAACTGAAATCCATAACATTTATTTGACAAAAACACACTGCAACAGAACAGACATAGTACAAAAAAAGAAAGATTAGAGCCAACTTATTCAGTTTTCAGTTTTGAGATATCTCTGACCAGTCACTGGTAGATGACGTGATGCGAAGAGTCACGTGATCTACCAGTGACGCGATTGGTCTAAAAACGAAAAGAATAGAAACGTAACATGTTGGCCCGCAGGTTTGCACGTTGTGGTAAAGAAGTTAAGCTGACGTTATTTAAAGCCTACTGTCAAACCTTCTACACGTGGACCAACTTTACGCAGCGTGCATACGGCGCGCTACGGGTGCAATATTACTATATTGAATATGTATTCAGGATGATGTTTGGGTTGCCGCGACATTGCAGTGCTTCGACAATGTTTGCTGAGGCACAAACCGACTGCTTTTTTGCGATTTTGAGAAAAAGATGTGCCTCGCTTCTCAGTCGCAGTCTCCGCAGCCCAAACACCATCCAGAGGGTGTTAGCGCAGCGCTTGGATGCGCCGCTGCTGCAGCGCTGCGTGCAGCTGCATGCGCCTGTAGTCGCTGAACCTCGCCGGCTTTAAAATTATTTTCTATTTCTATTTTATTAATATACTGTACTAACACTAGAATAAGACTTTGTTACTAACACACATATGGATTCTGTCCGAAATAAAAATATTGAATTTGAATACAAACGCTAGTTAGAGAAATGCATCTTTGCTAAGACCTCTGTTTTTTTAAAAGTGTTGTAGATAGTTAGATAACTTACCCAATGCGGCATCATTTTTTATTGCGCGATGCAATATGCTCTATGTACGTAGATAATGTAGAATTTTATGTCAGGCGGATGTTACTAAAGTTGCCGTGGGAAAATTGAAAATCTTTGCACTGTTTGAACGTGTCATGAAGAAAACAAGTTCCAACACAAGACACATAATTTCTAAGGAAGTAAAGTGTTAATTAGGTACTTGGCACGAGGTTAAGATCGCTTTCAAATATACAAACTTGCAGCAGAAAATAATTATATTTTATCACTTAACGCATTAACTTGTGCTATGCCTTTTATGACGTTTCATACGTACTTGTTTAATGGTTTTATCACACGCGTGTTTTACCTTGTGTCACGTAAAGAATGGTACATACCAATGTAGGTGCATTATCTCTATTTATATACGCAACACAGTCCTTCCTTTTCAGTTCCTTTAAGTACGCGGTCTGCTTCTTCTTTCTCCAATTCCTGTTCAAAATGGTTTATTACTTAAATGGAACACCTCTTCAGTTCAGAGGCCATAGCCAATATGCAAACGCTACTACCGTTTTTCTTTTCTATCACTAAAATGTATGGGATGAAATTCTCGTACGTTTCGATAAACACGTGGTCAACTGTCATCCCATAGATTTTGAATGACAGTAAAGCAAAAGCATTCGCATCTTGGCTGGGCCTCTGACCTTTAGTCGTTCATACATAAAACACCATATCCTATACATAATTGTGTATCATCGATAGCTGTTATTAAAATATCTTATTTTAATTTATTATCATTAAAAAAAACGGTGTGAACATTTTGTTCTCTTCTTTTATCCATTCATGATTTAGTGCGTAATTTAAAAATAGTGCCTGCCACATCAAATACGGTTAACAGAAACCGATCCTTTTTCTCGGTTGATTTCGGTGCGAAAACGCCCTTAGCCGGTAGAGATCCCAAAGCGTAAAATTTCATATTATAAAAGGAAAGTGTTATTAAACAGCCAATTTCGCTTGTTATGACTGAGGTCAAAATGCTACAGCGTTATTACTGACTGTTGGTTATTTAACAGCACAAAATACGGTTACCTGAATTTGTTGTTTGAGAGTGATCTCTCATGTAAAAATCTATTTTCGTTTTTGAATTCATTTGGTGATATTTGAGATGCAAATGCTGACTACTAACACACATAACTATGTATATCTAATTATAACAATGACAATCTTTTTTGGCGACTTTACAGGAGTATAAATTACAAACGACAAGTCATCACGCGAGAATAAAAACCAGCGATACACATTTTAAGTATGTTATTCATACTTTACACATTTAAATAACAATACAGTGTATTAAGCTCGGCATGTATTACTAATTTGGTGTAAAAACTCTTTCGAGACTACTCTTGGAACGGAACCCTAAGGGAAGGGCTTGAATTTGGCGGTTTCTTAAAAACTTTAACGCGCCCGCGGCACCTGTCGTAATTCAGAAGTAATTAAGCAGATTTCTTTTTAATCTGACGTGATACACTTACGGAATGCGAGTTTTTTAACATCCTGTACATCCGCCGAGCTTGCGTTTTATATGAATGATTTTACACGCGAGTTACCTAGGTACTAATTAATACATTGTGTTGTGTAGAATAAGGCATTTTTTGTCGCTTTCACGTATGTCGAAATGTACATGTATGTGTGTATGTCTATTTTTTTAAATATTTTGGTAATACGTTAACCGTGCTTAACTACAATAAATTAAAATGTAAACAGCTTATTTTGATGCCTTATTTCGTTTATTTCTTACCAATTTCCGACAACTTACTGACAGATTAAATGAAACTAAATGCTCAATTTTATTACAAAAAATGATTTTGTCACAATCTTATCACGGAACCTAAGAAATAGAGTGATGTGGAGTAAACAAGTCGTAACTACTTACTTAATTTCTGACAAAAATAAAAATTGCTCACTCGACCAATACTTCCTCTTTAGTCAATCGGAAGAAACTATAATGATATTTTAATCACGGTTGGGAAGAAATTCGCAGACGGCTGATAAGTTTATCTCTTTTTATAAAACTCCGAAACCTGACACCAGTCGGAAACTCGTGTCGAAACTCGATTAATTTTATTTAATTCAAGCTCGATAAAGATCTGGCTACCGAATCACCTTGTAGGTGAAACAGGAGCCGTTGGTAAATCATGCCTTATTGAATCAAAGATAGGGGAGAAATAATATTCTACCTCTAAGAATTAACTATGTGAAAGGTACCAGAAATGCGCAAATATACTGACATTAGAGTAGCCGGTATGATTTAATGTTTTTTTAATTGGAAAACGTCGCCTTTTTAGAGTTTCGTAGTCAACAAAGAACCCTTATGGTTTCGCCATGTCTGTCTGTCCGTCTGTCGAAAGCATATATAACGGACTTAAAAGGAAAACTATCACGACTAAATATACTTGATTGGTTCCTGAGTTACAGGCGATTAAACTTATATACCTACTTACTAAAAACATTCTAAGACAGCACCAAATAAGTTTGAACAGAAAATTTGTTCATACTTATTGTTTTTTGAGATGGTTTGGTAGTTAAGGCTTCGGAACCCTACATTGAACAAGGTCAACATGTAATAAAAAGTGAACTGGCTGAAATGCTATTCTGTGGTTGAGTTGGGGTCTTCAGTCACGCCAGTCACTCCCCAGTCAGACAGATCTGCGGACGATTGCGGTTATTAGTATGATTTTGTTTTTAGTGGTTTTAAAAATACGCTTTAATCATTATAGTCGCTGTTTAATGTAGTTTTCCAGTTAAATAATATAAGTACTTCTTTTAAGTTAAACTAGGTATTTCAGAATCAATGTTCCTCAGTGGCCCTAGAACAAGAAGAATGGCGAGATCATTATCCTTATCGAAAATGTATAGGATTGACCTAATCAGCCATATGGTCGTGGCAAGCGCTAATGTCAGTTCCATACTTTGACAGTTTGATACTTTGAGTTCGTAAAAAATTATACGACTTTGATCTCATGCCAACGATCCTTTTCATCATCATCATCATCATCATCATCATCATCATCATCATTAGCCCACATCAGTCCACTGCTGGACATAGGCCTCTTCCATAGCACGCCACTGAGCTCGGTCTTCACCTCTTCTTCTCCGGTTACCACCAGCTACCTTGCGAATATCATCGCTCCACCTAGTCTGAGGGCACCCTACTCCACGTTTGCCAATTCGTAGTCTCCACTCTAAAACTTGTCTTCCCTAACGGCCATCAGTTCTACGGCAAATATGAAAAGCTCATTGCCATTTTAGCTTGCTAATTAGGGGTTTTTTTTCTAGTGACAATGTACCTTTTTTACAATAATACTAAGAAAAAGTCAGTAAACAAAACGAGTATTCAAGATTGTATCTTACTTCATTTACTTCTAAGGCTGTACATACGCTATAAATTGCAGGAAAATATTCAAAGTGATATTGTAGCATAAAACACAATATATCAAACGTAAACCTTCCGCCTTTATCCAAATATGGATGCCTATCTCGGAACAGTAATCGATCTTATTCAATCAACTACAATCAGTGATCAAGGTTACCAAACAATGTCCGATCATCCGGTACATATTATTAATCAATTAGTAATATTAATTGTTATTTATCTTTACATCTATAACTATAAACATATGTACTGACACATAACGTACAGCTAACTACAGAACGTAGAAATGTGAACTCGGAAATTATTACTTTCCAGAATGAAATGGGAGGAATGCTGCAAAACGAAGTTATGGACTTAAACACATTGGCTAATACCATTAAAACCAATCTCTTGAAACAAAACACAAACAAATCAGCTTTACTTTATCTTTTAGTTGAATACACACATAAGTACGAGTATTATCTGCTCAGCCTGTACGGTAAGCAAAAAATCTTGAACACTTTAGTGCCTTGTGTTCTAATAAACTTCAAGCTGCAATTGAAGTACAAGCATTAAAATGTCAATCACGATCACAATGAAAAGGCTGTAAGTATGTTTAACATTGTTACTGGCTGGACTTGTTACACGTGCCTGATTGGGTACCTACATTCTCATTATTATGAAGTTCGAAGGTCGTTTTATCCTTAAACAATTTATTACGTATATCAGAACGAGCTTAGTAACAAAAACCTACAAACCGTAAACAACTCTCTTTCAACTCGATGGAGGCATACTGGCAACTTTAAGTTGTCCCGAAGATAGAGCAAAGAAACTAAACTCGCTCGCTCCATGGACTGTCTATGAATAGCCGTTGTTAAGAGAATAACGCCTAAGTTCGCCTTTATCACGGTGGATAAAGACATCCGTCTCTCTCGCACTTAAGTACTGGTCAGAAAGTGACAGATGTTTTATCCACGCTATCCACACCGATAAACACAACCATAATAGGCCCGCAGGCATGGGTACAGCATGTATAGGTGGTATAAGGAAGGGTAACAGGACGGCAACCGCAGGGAAGCCTTACGATTTACCACAGGTGTCGTCTGCTCCCGATGCGCAAGCGTCTCTGCTTACATTTCTTTGATACTTGAGTCCTTATATTCTTAATTTTACCATTACTGAATAAGGTTCGCTTGAAGTTTACTAGGACAAAGTGCCTAACAGTAAGTGGACGGACTATATTCAGTACCAAGCTCCCAAATTTCCAAGTAAAACAAACACGATACTGAGTTCGTGGCATTATGTTAAGTGGCGGGGTTGTGTAGTGAATTCCTCAAGTCAATTATAAAGCGTCAGTTGTGATAACTTGAGCTGATTAAGGCCTTCCAATTATTTTAACAATGCACGGCTCAGCGTCTGGGTCTCTGCAACGGCAGTCTGAGAACTGTCACTGCCATTTTCGCTTTTGGGACAAGGAAAATGGCCGCAAAAAATACTTAGTGAATTACGCAAAGAATTTGCAAAGGGTTAATAAGGTAAGTTAATTTGAAGAAGAGTCTGAGAATAGATGCATTAAAAACAACGTTGTGACTCGAAAACAATTACTATTTAAATTGAAAACTTATTTTTCTAATTAAATTAATATCAAATTGTTTTTTCTGGTTTTATAGTGTAATTTCTGGCCAGTTCTAAAAATCGTTTACCTATTTCGTAGAAGCGATGCTACAAGCAACACAGATTCAAGCCTTAGACCAGTCTTTTTTTTACTTATAATAGAGCATCCTGGATCCGGGAAAGCGATTTCGTCGCAGCCGCCATCGATTAACGCAAGCGAGGACCCTAACAAAGAGCTTGTTAAAATTCTTCCAAACTCGACCGCTATCTAACACGCCTTATTAAAATGAAAAAATATGCCTTTTTCTTTCGATAGTCTTATAAATAAAGATAAAAGATATTCGGTAGAAATAAACCATAGAACCGTTAACCTACTTTTATTTGCCACTGGTTTCTATCCGCGATTTCGTCTGCGTAGATTTTGACTATTGTTTAAATAATTACGACTTGACATATTGCCTGGTTAAGAATGTAGGAACAAGGATCACGTCAACTTAAGTTGTAGACTGTTGTCAAAGCGTTGAAAAGTTGATCCGTTTATCGTATCCCTGTACGAAGAAGTGAGAGTGACAACTGTGCCAAACAATCTGACAGGTCTGGCGAGTACTTTATTGTGCCCAATACACGTTTCACTGCACAATCCGATTGTACTTTGACCCGCTGTCTTAATGAGGTAATCGTAGTAGCTGACAGAAAATTGGTTACACTTTTTATAATGAAATCCTCGACGGTTTCTGTCATACATTGGCGCCAAGAATTACCACTCCACGATACTACCGACGCAACCATTGCAGTAATTTTTTATCACTTTTCATGTTGATTATACGCTTAATCATATCACACGTTCGAGCTATCAACTGGCATAGATTCGAAGGATTAAGACCACCTTTGCCTTTAACCGTAATGTGTAGATAGAAATATTATCGCTTGCACTTTTATGTGTCGATTTAAACTGACATCGCTATGAGATTAGTGTCAATGTTACCTGTTCGCGATTCGAAACGCTTTGTTCCAGATCGGCGCCAATCTCAGCATTAGCGGCATCGGGATCTAGTAATCCATAAGTGACAATTTGTATTTTTTTGCGCCAATGATTTTACTTTTACTCAGTACCTACTTGATAGGATTAAGTCGATGACCTAGTATGCATATGAATTGCATGACCCTATTTTTGTATTTATACGAAAGTTAAGTGTTGCTGATTTAAAAAGTGACAGTGTGATGTCTTGGATGACTGTTACCGACGACTTAAAAAAATGTTTTTTTTGTTACATGGTACCGGAGATATTTTTCGGCTATAATAGGTACTAGGTACTTGTGAAGAAGAAGAATATGCCTGTTGTTTAAGACGCACGTCATACATACATTCCGAGACAGTTGACACCCCCTCAAAGTTCTTACTACTGTTATTAGTTATTACATATTCAAATGCCATTGCGCTATCTGAGTCTGCGCCAATTTTTGTTTGACGCCAGTCGCTCGCAGGCAGGTGCGTGGAGCGCGCGTGCGTCCGCCATCTTTGAACAACAGCTGATTTTGGCGCCAACGCGATCTTAAACACGATCTGGAAAACATAACCAACAATTTTTTACCCAAAGTTTTCGCACGATTCCCAACTGACTTTAATAAAGTGTTTAGTGCGACAAAGACTTATGAAGATGACAGTTAATCGAATAAGAGTTGTGGTGCTTGGCAGTGCAAGATGCGGGAAATCGGGTAAGGCTAATTTGCAAATTATTCTGGCATGCACACCTGACTCACAGGAATGGAATGGTTGCGATTTATGTGTATTCTCTTCTTTATCCCACCAAATAGCGGGATAATAACATGACGATGCTTCGTGGAACAGCGGACAGGTCTTTTCAGTTTTTGGTTAAACACGATTTTTTCTATCTTTTTCTGACCAGTTATATTTTCTTTATGAGAGTGAGATAGGTTTCATAAAAAATACTTCTATTTTCAACAGGACGCTCGACAGAAATCAATTATGCCTAATGAGTAATGATCCAAGAAAGGATTCTTTGATTTATCACGGGAAGAAAACCGGACGCTGTAATTAAGGCTGTTAATTTAATTACTGGTATCGTTAGTTTTTTTTTGTTTTACGTTATGTTACCGCCGAGCGGCAGGTGCCTATTAGTGTTATCCTACTGATTTATCATGACTGCTCGAGTACAATCTGACTCTCGCTCTCTGTTGGGTTCGTTAACTTCCAATTGGAGCACTTGTACCTGTTACGTTATAGACCATTTTTTGTTCCAATGTCATAATGTATGTTTTTTTTTTAACATTGTTAACGGGTGTTAAAATAATGCTTTTATTAACAATGTTTTGTAGCTTTTGAGGTTATTGAACAGTTGGAGTGACCTAGTCTTGCTTATTTACCCAGACCAGTTCACAAATGATATTGTCATCCTCTTTACGTCGTTCTGAACTGACACTGGGTCGACGATACGGTAGCATTTCAATACCTCTTGCTTTACTAATCCAGTCCGAAATGCATAATCTTCTGAGCTGCATTTACATATTCATTCCTTGGTCTCTAGCCCTTAAATGGTAATGAGGCATAGGCTTTAGTAAATCCCTGCCTTATTGGATATCTTAAGATCAAATTTTGTAATGGTTTCAAAACAAAGCAACGTGGGTGTTGCAGGTCGAAGTGTTGACATTATCAGGTTTAATAAACTGTTAAATAACAGTTATAATTTGGGCGGTCGTTTACGATAAGGCTTAGGAGTGTGACATAGGACAAGGTTTCGACAACGGCACTTCATTTAAACAAGTTTTTCTTTAAAAGGAATATGAATATTTAATGAACCATATAACCATACAACTATAATAATATGCAAGAATAGTCCAATTTTCCTTATTACATTATTCTAAAATATGATAGCTTGCTGCTATCATTGCTGGTTTTATTATAGTATTGGCCTAAAATCATTTGCTCTAAACTCTAGCTATAACTATAACTATCATATTTTAAGAATACTTTAATGAGGTTTGGACTTTTGTAGCAGGCTAGGACCATAGTTGTGTGGTTTTGCGGAACCTGTGAAATAAACCTTGTTCCTCTCGTCCTTGTCTTTAGTATTAACATATTCTTAGCAAGTTCCTGAGTTTATTTTATTTACCATTTTAACGAGCTAGTTCTTTGTTGCACATGCGCCCCGTCAGGTGTGAAACAAAGGCGCCTTATCAACGCGGTTGACTCAATGATAACTGTCTGATAACTCAGTTAGGTTCTGTGTCAACAGCCTAGTGGCCATTTCCATGTATAAATCTTGATAAAATAGTTGTGTATTTATTAAATTCTTTGCATCGTTATTAAATTAATCAGTGATATTGCGCAGTAGGTTTCTCAAGGAGTCGTGAGACTTGTGTGGGTTTTTCACTTGTAAAATCGTGTCCACGAGGAATATTATCGCTAACGTTTTTAAAAGATCCAGAATAGAAAGGTCATGGAGTGCTGCAAACTGCTGTACAGCAACTGTGCATCATCAGCCCTCAAATTCTGTTGTTATATTTGAGAAATTTTAGATGGGTAAAATTTCCTCGAATAAAGTTTCATATTATAATTACTACTTAGCTAGGGGAAAACTAGATAAATAGTATTTAATCAAGCTTAAGAAAAAATCAGATCACTTAGGATGTTTTAAGATTCTCATTCAGTATCTTGCGAGTATTTTATAATTGTTTACCTGTTGAATCTCTCGGCACGTTAATTATATATTTAAGTCATCCGAATTTGTACAGATTTAAACGTTCCATTTCCTTATAACAGAATACAGAAGTAACTAACTAAAGAAGATTTAGTCAGCGTCAAGAAATAGCAACGGCCGTCGTAAACTCCTGGTGCGTATGCACTGCACTAAGCAGGCAAGCATTTGTCATCAAGATCCAATTATGACGCCGAATACACCCACTTAATATTTGTAAACTTTACCCTCGTACGTAAACTGTGCTCTGGATAGTTGCGTAATGCAAATTCAAGAATAACAACCGGACTACGATGCAAGAAATACGTATAATTTTCGTCAACCACTATATTTTGGAGCAAACAAAAAAGCCCCTAAATGCAAATATCAAAGGTAATAACTTCAGAGTGAGAGTTTATGACAGTTTAATAACTTTTGAAGTCAATAAAACTAAATGGCTAGTTTAAAGACGCATGTGCCTACGCAAACGCGATCTAAGAAGTGAACATGGTTTAGGTACATTTGTTCAAAAGCCATGAGCTGAGTCATGAAATGAAATTATATATTCTTTGGTTCTTCATGAATATTCCACTCCACGACTCCCGCAAGAGCGTTCGTCACCTAGAAGAAATGCGATTCGTCGCGGGCGCAGGCGGCTGTGGGCTGGATCTAGATTGATCACATCCGCCGCTATCCTTATACAGGAATGTGTACTGTAACTGAGAAAGTATTTTTGCAGGCTAGTCTTCAAGCATGTTAACAGTACCAGCTATTAAAGATGACTCATGTTGCACAGCCATGTTCCTGGTGAATCATATCTCGTTTGGCTAAAAACAATCTTGAAATTAAAAGCAAAATATATTTACCGTAGGATAAAAACTGCGGGCAACAATTTGCTTACAGTTTTTTTTTTTCTTACGTATCCGAGTCTTTGGTGGTCCAATTTTATTCTCAATTCAGGTGAGAGTTTTTGTGAACACGCCTTTGCAAACTAATTTTAAGCATGCAATTCAAATTAAAGCGGATCGGTGTGCATTTCAAAGGAGTGCAAGAATGGGCGGACAGGTGCGAGGCCCACATTGTGTCCGAAATTTGCACAGTTTTTTGATCTCAATTAAAATACAGTTTCTGCACGATAAAGACTTCCTCTCGCCACACACAAGAAAAATAAACCAGTAATTTTTTTTTGGTAACATTTACAGATCAAATTCGGATCGGATTTAGAAATACAAGAATTCCTTGTAAGCTCCGATAATCTTGCCGACAAAGTTAATCTGCTTGCACACCGGTTATTAGAGGCCAGTAAATAATTATGGGCTTCCGATGCTGACCGGAACGGGAAAGCTTAGATCATTGCTTTGTTCACGTCGGCATAATGTTCTGAAGTTATTATTATCATGTTGATCCTACGCATTACCGATGTGAACAGAAGTGCTTAGCGAGCACCTGGTGTTAACTAAAGAGATAAATATTACCAAAGCGTCGAAACGCGAAAAAATGCGAAGTAACACCCACTTTCAAAGAAGCGCCGATAGTTTTGTGATTTGTTAGATACCGAATGTTAATCGCTCTTCACTTTCTATTGTTGACAGATCTTTTCTTAAATTCAATATTTTTCGATTTTGTTGGAATAATATGAATAACTATCCTTTGACAGCAAAATTTCATTTGTTTCATAAAATTGTTGCACTACATGATTTTATTAACGCATGGTAATCAAATCACCTATATCATTTGATTTACTAATAGACGGCGGTGCAGTAGAAAGCATAAACAATAAGTCGGCGAAAGCCAGAGAAATTGATTTATAGTGGCGGCTTTGGATGTTTTAGGAAACACTTGAGACTTTTAACAACAATTAGAGATTAGGTAACTTCGATGTTTCTGTGGTTACGTTAGTTTTGTCATTGTACCTACCTAATGTTGTATTTTAGAAATGAGTACACTCAAAAAAATGAGAGCCAACAAAGAGAGATTTTCACTTAGTTAACAAAAAATTATTATAATAGTTAAGATATTAGTTATATCAACCAAAGCTAATAGTTAACGACAGCAATTTCTTTAGTGATTCAACTAACATCATAGTTGATGTATCTAACGTTTTAGTTGATGTATCTATCGTCTTGTTAGGCTCGTGTGGGATCAAGCCGCTTATGCACAACAATCACAATCTTGTTACAAGCGACCAATTATTTTTTTCAGTGTAGAAGACAGAGAAGATGCTGGAAAAGAAATAGACTAGTTTTTTTGTACATTACATTTACGACTATAAGTTTTTATTTTAGTGTAATGGTATCATTGCAAACATAAAACCTGAACTATTTCCCTAACAAGTTTAAAGGTTTTAAATTAAGCTGTAACTCCTCGTCACATTTACACTTAAGGTAAAAGTGAATATCTATGTGGAAATAGTAGTTTTTACCATTTTGCTGAACGAAAGTGTTTACATTTATGGGAAACTTGTAGCCAGACTAGTTATATTCTGTCGAATTTATAGTTACGACTATTCCTTAGACGGTGGCGGATATTTTTATGGCAAACAGAAACCTGGTTACTCTTCTTTTAAGGGTATTTTAAAGTCGTAAAAGCCGTTGATCTTACCATTACTTTTAATTAATACATTCGATTCCCGGTGATTCTATTTTAATACCAAATTGCGTATTTTCTAAAGGTAGTTTTGTACAAAACTTCCACATTTTCTGTTAAATCCGACGACATTAACGATTCTGAGAAATTACCTGTAGATAAATCAACTAAGTCATAATTTTAATCACAAATGAACCTTCTGTTGTAACTATCGGCTTTGATGTAGGTACTTATATAAATAATCATAACTATTTAGTTCAAATTATGTTCACTTATGGATAATCCCTAATAGTTTTAATTATTTTTTAGTGTGGAGTTTGACCCAAGTCATAATTCTGAGTCATATTTTTTCTATTTCTAGAGAGTTTGCGCAATGGATCCATGATTTCGGAATGTTCAGTAAGAGTAGTAAGACCCTTTTTACCCGACTACGCCAGAAGGGAGGCGGTATCCGTTTTATTTATTTTTTTGTCCTTATGCATCGTTACTTCGAATTGTTGAAAAAGTCAGTTTCGCCTAAAGTTTTTGAACCAATAAGTGTAGCCTCAATAGAATACCTACTTAAAAAGTGACAATTCGGACCCACTATACGTAAAGTTACGTTAACAAACAGTTTGCGGCGTTAAGGTGGTTTTCTTTAAAAAAAAACGGCTCTTAGTCGAACGACGAATCAAGTGAGCGAAATCGTACGACCTCGCTCTCGGGAGTATAGCGGGTTTTTACGCTCTAACGGGACAACTTCAACTCGCCGGTTAATATTTGGTGCGTAGAGTTCAAGAACGAGTTGTTTATGAGAATCGCCTACCAGCTCGCCACCCCATAATGTACAGTTTGCTGAAAGCAATTTGGCAAACTGGACAATATGGGAGGCAAAATGACGCCTAATGGGACTGCAGCCTTACTTCAGTAGTGAGCTGATTCGTACAAACTAAACAAGAAACGACGCAGAAAAGGACCAAAACAAACGTCTGAGTCACGCTCACGTTGTGTTAGAAAAGCACCGAACGGATTTATATTTTACTTATTTACAAACAGCACGGAATTAGAATATTCTCCGAAATTGAGTACGCATTCGTTTACGCAAAATGTTGACTAAACCCATAGTAATGTCTTAGTAGGTATAAACATTGAAGTAAAGGACTAACGCGATTTAGAATTGAAAAATAACTTTTAAAAGTAGGCCTTTAGTGTCAAGTATTGGGCATAGCATGATAGTATTTTTTTTGCAAAAATAAACATGTAGATAATTATGTACATTTTAAACCTTAACCCTTAGTAATAAAATAATTCACAATAATTGACCACACGTCCATACCCCGCGGTTTAACGAGCGTCTAACATCCAAGTAAACATCGCAAAGCGCTTCTTATTATGTAATTACATACGAACAATCAATCACGGCCATCTTGATTATGTGATTAAGTTATCTGCGTACGCGCAGCCTCTGGGCAGCCGTTTGAGGAATGCAAACATTATGGCTAAAGTACGTTTAGCGTAATTTTAGTTTTAAGTAGGAGTTTTTACTTTAGCCATAATATTTGAATCGTACTTTTGTTTCATTTTTTAATTTGGTTTTTTAGAGAACTTTTGCAAAGGGAATGCAGATTTTTAAATCTGTCTCAATATAGCCTGTCCGTTTAGTGTTCACATAATAAAAATAATATAAAATATTTTGCGACTTTGTATTTTTTTAAATGAAATATTGCAGTGGTCAAATTGTTATAAGATTGCTTTATTAAAGTTGGTGATTTCTGTTCAGAGACAAATAAATGCCAAAAAAATAAAACTTCGATTCAATGATACAATTGACAACATTTCAAAAATAAAAGCATTTTTGTTTTTTCGCGTTTATAATAGCTGGTTAAAAATTAGGCTACCCGTGTTTCTCGGTTTTTCTTTATTTAATTTAAATTCGTCGTTAATAATTTATTAAAGAAATAGTCATTAAAAAGACCGTATATACAAAGTTAGGAATACCTACTGATGTCGTGATCTTAGCATGACATAAAATAAAAACAGTTACTTTTTACAGAAACAGAACTGACTGTCATGTCATGTCATTTTCCCGCATGAAATGTAATAACATAAATTCGTCGATTTTGGGCAGATTGAAGCTTTTACAAATCCGTTAGTCACTTTCATTTTAAATAGCGTATATAAAAACAATAGTATTACGAGAATCGAAAAAGCGTGTCGTTAGAATCAAGTAATCCGCCAGAAAGATAAACAATGGATATGACAGACAGTTGTATATTTTTTCAGACAGACAGTTGTAATAAATGGACTAAGGGCACTATAAGTGTATTCCTAACATTCACAATCCAACTTTTTTTACTGTTTTTCTGAAATATAAAAAAAATACTGCATAAAAAAATAGAAAAATATTTTTACTGTAATCAGCAGTGTAAAATCTACAAACGGTATTTTATTTTACTACCTTAGCACATATGAATTGTTGTCAATTGAGGAAGTGAAATTCAATAAAATTATGGAATACCATTAAATATTCTTGGCTCTGTTTCCTTTAAAAGGTGCATATCAAATTATTGCTATCTCACTTCATTCTCTTACAAACTCTGTTAATTCGCATAGCATCTAATACCCAACTAAATGTCGACAGCCTCTACAGGTATCTGGCTAAGTATAAATAGACCTACTCCCTCATTCATAACCGCACTATAAACCAGCTTTAGTTGAAGTATGCTTTGTTACTTTCTGTCAGATGTAAATGTCACAATGACAGATAAGGACAAAGCATATGTTAAGCATATTTTAGCTATATTGCGTTTATGAATATAAGGACTAAATTATAATTTCCCAAAATCCGTGAGTCAATTGTCACGCCCAATAATAATGCGTTGAATCAGGTCGTCATAAAGTGCGCGAGTAGTGCCGTGGGATGCGTTTGGGCTAGATCGAGAGCAAGTAAATGTCAGCACTGTATTTATAGTGCCCAGGCGCATGCCGCGAGAGTCTGAGTCACCCGGTCAACCGTCTGTGGGACCCCCGCTCTAGGGCTGCCTACAATACTAATAAAAATATATTAACGACTAAAATAACTACATGTTAGTGGATATTGTCACTCAAATTGACCAAGTCGCAAACAAAGGTCTAGGGTTGTTCTTTGAGCACAGTCGAATACAATGAGATGTATCCATTTTTTCCTTATTGCATTTTAATAAGATCCAAAAGTGGATACTCTCTTTGTACTAGACTGTACTACACAACGATAAATTCACTTATATAGAGAACCACATACTTAAATAAATAGAAAACATTCAAGACTCTGGAATAAATACTCTCGCTCATGCATCACACAAATATCTGCCCGTACCAGGATTTGGACCCGGGACCGCTAGCTTCGTAGGCAGGGTCACTATTATCTAGGCTAACGTGTTGGTCAAAATATGCGAAACAAAAAAGATTCAAATTAATAACTTATTCAATCACCAGGTTTCTCGAAAATCTGAAAGTAACAGAGACATGACACTATGAAACATCAGCAAAGGTTGCTTATTTATAACGAATCTCAGGTATTACTAATTAACTTAGGTTTTAAGAGGTTAAAAAAACGCAGTTCCTTGTCGTGGCGTTCTCTTTTTTCTTGTGTGCTAGTGCTAACCGCATTATTGCTTAAAAAAATGTGAAATATTGATATATTTAACAATTATTCTATATTGACGACGATTTTCGACAGCCCTGCTTCGCAAACGATTGGGTTACTCATTCGTCAATTTATAAACTCTCACCGAAATATTTATTTTTAGTGTTCATCGGTGATTAAATATAGCAACCTCGGGTAATAATAGACCGTGAATGGAATGGGGAAAAAATAAAACGATGAAACATACAAGATTAGTGAAACGCGTGTCTTCTCAACGCTTGAGAAAACGACATTCTATACATTTAACACATGCCACAAATGTAACGTAGGTACGGTTTGTATTTATAATTCGTCTGTGTAACTTACAAATGTAATTTTTAGTTGCTGTTGTCGCCATAGCTTTAAAGCCAATTGGTAAACATGACGTTCCGAAGGTGTTTTTGACTTGTATTGACGGTAAATTCTAGACTTGTAGGCCATGCAGAGCTCGCTAAGCCGTAGAAACATGTCACCTGTCAAATTCTAAACTTGGCCAGGAGAAATCAGAATTAGCAAGTCACTAAGCCGTCAATAAGTGAAAGCGCGCATCCTTGGAGGTGAGGTGACGTTCATAATTGACGTGCTTCATTTTTATCATCTCTATAAAAGCCGTGACGGATCGTCAATGGCTGAGGAAGTCCAATTTAATTAAGCGTTTGCGGAAATAAAATGTGGATATTAAATTGACTTTAAAAATGCAAATGAAACAGTCGGTGTCCAATTACCGCGACTAGCGTGGCGCGGGATCGTGTCTGCAATCGCCTCGGCTGATGTTCTTAATTAACATTTAGTTTCTGCTACCTTATTCACTCGCAGACGTCTCGGCCCAGGGAACCGTTAGCTCTCGTTACCGGTACCGTACATTCTGGAAATGAATCTAGAATTTCTTCAACATCCGAAAGCCGTGAACTCGCCTTCGCTTCCACGATGCAAGCGTTTCCTTTAATTACTATTTATTTGAAATTAACTTGTGCTTCATCTAGGTGTATTACGGGCAATACTAACACCCTAGACATGATGTTTAACGCTGTCGTAAACGATTTTCGAAAACTGTCAATGAGTATGGAATTGACATAAGCGCTTGACGCGACCATCCGTCAGCCTACGTCAATCCTTTTTTACATTTTCGATAGCGATAACGATCTCGCAATGCATCTTGTCTAGGGCCAATGACATAATTCAGGAAATATACTTTTTTTTTAGTGTCGTTGCACTCAACGGGAACTTTAGTTGTGTTCGCGTTAAGAAATCGTTTGCATCAACTTTTGGATATAACCAATTTTATTGCCAATCCATTCCGGTACGAATAATTTATGTAGGTACGAACGAGTTAATCTTTAAAATCAGTAATAAATTATCGACATGGAATCCGCTATGCGGACCGTATGGTTTCAATATCACGATGATACGGAACGTATTGTCAACACCGATGAGTTACGAAATAATGTGAAGACGTTTTTTTAATGTCATTGGTATTCATATATTCCGTCGATTTATGAATTCAATTATTTTATCTCGGATGAATTTGTTGACATAATTCATTGCTTTTTCTTATCTTTAGCATGTGCCAACGACCTTTACGATACATAAGGTTACATTTAACCTGAACTTATTGGTAAGGCACTATCGGGCCGTGAGCTACGTTCTCGTGGATTGCCTTGAACACTTGATAGGGTATCAGTGTAGCAGTGAAAGTATTCGTTAGCGTAATTACCTCAGAGTCGTATCAATTCGCATGTTTATTTGCATGTTTTGATAAGAGAACAACTTTTCCGATTCTGGAACATTTCACGCTAAAGTACGTATGCTTGTACCGGCTTCGGCTGGTTACCAAGTTTTACTTTTACTTTATCGCCGTCCTGATCAATTAATTTATGGTCGACATTAATTTGAAAGAGGTATTTATTATAGTTGCAACCACAATTGCTTTCGAAAGCGAATGTGTAAGACTAGACGATCCGGTGTTTTCGTTCACGACTTGACTTCCCACGGACGGAATTATGGGCCCGATGGAAACTAAGTAACTTTATTTTGTAGACTGCTTAGGTATAATGTTATTTAAATTTTTTAGCTACTCGTCTTCAACGTAAATATCGCTCCGAATTTTAACTTTAAGATCTTCCACACACTCAATCACACACACTGCCAAGTTAAAAATGTATTATTTATCAATTAATTGTCAATTAAACATTAAATGCTTTAGATTGATGTAGGAACAGATAATGTCAATTAAATATATTGTAGAAATACTTTTAATCTCTGTACTATAATATCGTACAGTAATCATACCTTATCAAAGAAACTATTTAAGCGGAAGCGTTTCGATTTTTTGTGTTTTCTAGCGTCGAGTACAACAAATTTGATGAAATGACTTTTGATCGCAAATAATAGTTTACGATGACATGGTAACTGCCCCTGGACGTTAGCGAAGTATTAAAACAATTTCACCAATGTTATACGTATTTAGACATTAATGTTTTGATTGGCCATTGGCAAAAGTATTAAATCCAATTAATACGGTACTGAGTTTCTCGTTCTAATACGTTCCAACACCCAGTAACACACTAACATCTCAACGTGTGACTTCTTGCAGACAGCAAAGAACGCTGGACTGAAATAAATGGAAAGTACACAGAGACAGCCTCGATAGATAGTTGCAATTAACACACATGTATTCTTCAAGAAGCCATGAACGAATCTGCCAATTCCCTGACCTTAAACCACGGTTGTAAATTGTAAACGTTAACTGTGCTCAAATGAAAACGTCATGCAAAACAAATGATTGTTTTATGTTTTCGCGATGTTGACACGTACTGTTTTTAACGCTCTTGATGTTTTTATGAAAAATAGTTAATACAGCCCATTGCACGGAAACTTGAAATTGAATGTAAGTCAATTTAAGTTTGACTGTTCCATAAATTTTTAACCGATTATAAAATAGGAGGTCTGCCTACTATTAGATTCAGGCACTAAATAACTAGGCGATTTCATTGTATGTATGTATGTATGTATGTATGTAAACACTTTATTGTACAAAAAACAGCAAATCAAATACAATATTTACAGAATTGGAATGTACAAAGGCGAACTTATCCCTTTAAGGGATCTCTTCCAGCTAACCTTTGGGTGATTGAGGAAAATAAGAAAAGTAGAATGTGGTAGACATTAGTACAAAACAGTTTACAGAAACTTCGTGAACTAAAATTTAGATCTTATGAATACAGAGACATATAAAAGTAATAAAAATAAATATCAAAATAATATATTGTCATTATTTATCGCCATTCAGTTTGTTTTTGAAGCTGGTTTTTTTCTCATGAATACTAAACCAATCTTATGACTTAAACAAGATTTAGCTTTTTGGTTCAAATGGCCTTAAGTCGCAACATGTATTTTTTAGCTACTTTGTCGACTGCGTCTTGTAAGATAGCATTGTTGTTGAAATAATCAAAAATGAGTCAGAAATGTCTGGTTCTGGCCATAGCATCAGGTCACACTCATTTTATAAGTAAGGAGTGAGAGCAAAGTTTAGCTTAATGTGGCAGGAAAATAACCAATACTGAACTCGAACTAAAATAAAAACACTGTGAAGGTCACGTTAATAACATTTTTAATGTTATAAGTACGTGTTATACGGAGAGAGGCAACTATGAATAAGTAGATCAGTGTCAATGCAACCCGTATATTGCAACATTGTCAGAAAGCTTGAATCGTAGCCTCTATCATAAAGCAGAAGTTGACAATAAAGACGAAGATGACATGTTTATCTCCGTGCCATGAACCGGTGTACCGAGAGAGGCAGAGTCAATAAAATGCCAGCTGATGAGACGAGACGTAAAGATCACTTCAAAAACCTTTGTATACTTTATGCTCCGCCATATTTCACAGATGCAGCGACTTAAACTTCTAAAGCCTAACATGACTCTTAATGTCAAATATACAATTCTCTTCCTCGCATAACGCCATAAATATAGTAAACGTATGACCAGTTTTGAAGGGTTAATATAGTAAATTTCTATTTGAGGATCAATACTGTCTAGGTTATATGCGCCGGCCATAAATTCTCAATATAAAAGGGCAGGGTAATATTGGATCTTATTTTTAGTAAAGTATTCACCAGTCGCGAAACAAGAGTACTTTTGGCTAGTTGAAACTTGACGTAGGTACTTTGAAACATTATTTATGACATGGAGTTTACGATTATAAGCCGGTCTGACTTATAATCTTCATTATTATCTTTATACTTAACTACTCGTAGTCAGTTCTCTAGAAATAAGTCTGGACTGGTCAAGATTAAGGTAAGAAGTTAGGTAACTTAAATTTGTGTTTAGGGTATTTTTATGCAATGCCACCAATAACAACGCCACGTATAAATAATAATTGATTGCGTAGTGCAATTAAAACCATTGACACTTTGTTATCACCAACATCAAATAAATCGACCAGAAGCAGTTTAACTATTAAGTAATCTGGCACAATTGTGAATGCAAGTTACAATTCAACCACTAGGTACAGTTCCTAAGAAAAAAATAAAAAAATACTTCAAAAGGCAACTACTGGTGAGAAATTGTGGTGTTTATAGTAAACAGTGCAATAATTGTCAACAAACTGTTAACGCCCCTAGACGTAACAACGGTGTTTATGACTGTCTTCAGAAAAATAGTTTCTAAAGAGTTTAAAGTTTGTTGAATGGAACCAAAAGTAGGAATCGAATATTTACTAATTCTTCGTAGTTCAAGTTAACAGCCCTTTTGTCTGCTTTCCCTCTAATTGAGACTTGTAGCAATAAATTATTCCAGGAACACTTTTGTAACACCTCTTACCGATTACTTGCTAATTGCTGCTTTCTCTAAGCTTCGTCGTTGTTTCGAATGCAATATGTTTATTGGACAAGTCGTAACTATTGGGAAACCTTTATCTATCATTGTATCATCCAATGTTCCAAAATGTTTGTAAAGAATCTCTGCCTGTACAAATTAAATTTAAATTTTAAATTTGTTCACATTAGGGTTCTTTTTCACGTTGGTAATATGAAGTGAATCTATTAGCGCTTCGCGCTAGACCATTATTGCTGAAAAGAAGCCCCACAATAATCTACCTAATAATAATCTATCTAGCTTTTCAGTGATCGAAACTCTAAATCAGCATGACTGTTAACTTCTTTACTGCGCTCATTGACTAACGAACTGGCTATTTCAATTGATTATTTTTTGTTACAGCTGTGGTGGTCCGTTACCTAACGAAGCGTTACATCGGCGAATACAGCTCCACCGGCGGTAAGCATCGAATTGGCACGCATAGTCGCATATCGCCAGCCTCGCTATGTCTAGAATGTTTAGAAACACATAAAGCCCTTCGTACAGGTTCGCCCATGCCAAGAGTTGCCAACGATGGTTTATTTGCGATATTGGCACCGACGAACAGCCAAGGCTGTGAGACGCGCCGACCGGCGCCTGCCGGCCGGCCGTCGACCTTTGATAGCGTCTGATTGAGATATTTCGAAAGATAAAGATCGTACTGGCTTCGAGCTAGTTTCTGAGTGCATTAACGTTGCAATTTTGTTCTTTATTGTCACTTTTAATCATGTGCTTGAGGGGTTTTATGCTATATCCGTCACTAGCACCTCCTTTAAAGACTATTAATGATTTAATTAATATACATCTTTCCATACAATGCGCCCTAAATTCCTACTTCAACCTTAAAGTAAGTGCAAAAAGATGCTAGAGAGGAAAAAATATTAAAAAAGAAACCGCATTATGCTTGGTTTAAACCCGAAAACCAATTTGTCACAAATGTGCAAATGTCAGAATTTAGTAAATACACATTTATCTAGAAATAAATTGTAAGGTTAACCTGTTGTAACCTAGAAGCGTGTGACTGACATAGTGTTTCAGAAAGCCAATACTCTGGAATGAGGTCAAAATCGAGTCGCCGAAGACAACTCTCAGACACAATAGAATGAAGCGTGATTGACGGGCGATACATGACGGAAGTCTGACAATTGCTTAGTTATGTGTATGGGTTGGAAAATGCCAGTGGTTATATCCGTAAACAGTTAACTTTTTTGCCCCATTTATGGCCATAGTTCGGAGCTTCGTCATTTTGATACTTGCAGCAATTATTGTCATAATTAAACTTATTTTCTTTTTTTACTATCTATCTATACATATATAACTTTGACTGACTGTCTGACAAACAATGCACAGCTTATACTGTTGAATATAAGGACTTGAAATTTTTAGTAAAGGACCCTCAGAAAGTACTTTTGAAAACCTTAAATTTAGCAAATGGCGACAATATTACTGAAAAGGTTAATATAAAAAACACGGTTTTTACCAACCTATATTATCAGGATGTGTTAGTTCAACGTTGTAAACAAGCTAAGGAAAACAAACTATTTCCATTGAAACTGTTTACACATGTTTCTGTTCCACAATATTTACGACCCAAATACATTGAATGAAAAAGTATAGGTGTTAAAACTATCTAGAGCTAGCTTTACCCTTGATCTAAATTTTAACCGCTAGTTAAATTTAATTTCAATAGTATGTAGTGACTCGTATCATGGTACTAATAGTTTTTAGAATCATGACTCATTATTGTTTTTTGTTTCAGATTTCCTTTACCAACACAGAGTTGCATTTGATGGCGCAACGTCAGAAGTAGAGATACTAGACACTTGTGGATGCGCGGTAAATATTTTACCAATAATTATTTTAAGCGTAGAATGTAAACGTCTCGGCATATGTCCAAATATTTTACGCGAATTACATGAATATGTAATGGGTACAAAACAA
This sequence comes from Acleris literana, assembly GCA_946894065.1. Lineage (NCBI taxonomy): Eukaryota > Metazoa > Arthropoda > Insecta > Lepidoptera > Tortricidae > Acleris > Acleris literana. Next base: position 8,091,905 of record OX335677.1, read on the forward strand.
AATCATGGTCGTTTGCTTTTTAAAAGTTTTTTGATATATTCACTGTAGCTCATAACGTTTGACCTCCTAAAGCAATGAAACTCCTATTAACTGGTGAAGTTATTGATTTCAGCCTTAGTGACAAGGTATATAGTGTTATGTTTTTATTTCACGAAGGTGCGCTCCGTCACTCAAACTGACGTTTAAAATGGTTGCGTCAATGTTGGTAAGTAGAATAAGGTAGTGCGGCGCGAATTCGTGGATTGAAAACACTTTCTTAAACTGAAACATTTAATTTAAACGATCAAATTGTCTTTTGAATTGCAGTCCTAGCGAGCTGTTTCATTAGGAGGAAATAAAATATCATCTGACGATTGCTTTGTTTTGTATAGAAGCGCGGTTGCCTAGCGGAACACCTCCGTTGGGGCGATGCGTTCGCGATAGTCTACTCCGTATGCGACCGTCGGTCGTTTCTCGCGGCTGCAGAACTCCTGGGTTTGCTGGAACGCACCAGGCTGCCTGGCTGCACTGCTGTCACACTGCTCGGGAACAAGAGAGATTTGGAACATGCCAGGTAACTTAAACATTTAATAAAGTCATCAGTCAAGCAGGAATTTCCTTTCCGATATGATATTGACATGGCTTGCCAAGTTGTATTGTAACGAAAGCTAACAACTGGAAAGATATGTATTACGAGTATGGTATGAAATTGACATACGCTAACGCAAGATTGCTTACGTCAATCCTATACATATTCATTGATTTCTTTGGTTATTAAAGTTCGAGGTCTAGTGGCAGGGTGCCTACGAAGCTAGCGGTCCTTGTTTTCGATTCCCGGTATGGGCAAATATTTGTGTGATGAGCGCGAGTATTTGTTCCTAAGTCTTGGATGTTTTCTATGTATTTATTTAAGTAAAAGTATATAAGTATGTTTGTATATCGTTATCTAGTATCCAAAGCCTAGAGCTTGGTTTGGAACTAGGTCATTTTTTGTTCGATTGGCTCCCGTATTTGTAAGCAATATCAAAACATTGTGAAATGACAAACGGTACATTAAAACAAGACGGATTCCATGTATAATTGAACGCACAATTACTGTATGGAAAAAAAATAAAAGCAAAATCTGTTTGTGCAGAGTCGTGAATGCAGAAGAGGGGCAGGAGCTATCACTTCGGTTCGGGTGCCAGTTCTACGAGGTGTCGGCGGCGGAGTCGTGCGCAGGCGCCGCGCTAGCCTTCCACGCGCTGCTGCGAGAGGCGCGCGCGCTTGCGCTGCTGCTACCCTCGCCGCGCCGCAAGCTCGCCGCATACTCCGTCTCTAAAGTAAGCTAAGTCAGGAGCGGATGCCAGGCCATAGCCCTTATTCTCCCCAGAACGTGTAACGACTGTAAAATTAGGCAAACTCCAAAAAAAAAATGGATCGCGACCAGATCTAAGTCTATAATGCAACGATCATTGAAATCCTGAGTCCGCCTCTGTGGTGTGTTTTCCCTGAAGCAAATACTTGTCTTAGCATACATATTTGGCTGGCAGCCAAGTAATTCCTGGATTTTCCGTCGTGATTTAACTGATAAATAAGTCTAACTAAAGCGATATCCTCTGAGCACTTTGTCGTTTTTAGGGTCACTTCGTACCGCTAAAGTAATTAACATTACTGAAATCATAAAAAGAAACAATTAATGTCATAAATATAAGTGGTTCAACTATGAATTGAAGATTTTTTGTTTCTAATTGACTAGTTGTAGCCCACCACTCCGTCGGCGTAGTAGTCGGTTATCGCTCTTTCCTCGAGATCCAAAGTTTTTTTCGAAATAAAATTTAGCTCATATGCTATTTCAGACTGTAGTCTATCTCTATGCCAAATTTCATAAAGATCCGTTCAGCCGTTTTGACATGATTGTAACAAACATCCAAACATTCAAACATTCACATTTATAATAGTATTAGGATTAATAGTTAGCATTATTTCACAGGTGATCGGTACGATTCTGGGGCTGAGCAATAAAAGCGTGAGGAAGAAACGGCCGTCCCTGAGCATATGAGGCTGTCCAAGATTCGTCGGAGGCCATTCACTCCTGGAAGGAGTTTGTTGACTGTTCCAAGGCAGGGTTTGCTGCTGAATTCCGTCTTGATGACGAATTGTCGGAAATGATTATTACTGTTGCAAAAGAGAACCAAAAGAGGCTGAACACGACTTTCGAAACAAGATTTGGGATCTTAGTAGTCGAAGAGAGGATTCACGCACGCGTGCAATAACAAGTCAAACTTACGTTTTTTAAATAGAAAAAAGTTGTCCCGTGTATTGTTTTTCATCCTACGATTTCCCATCGTGATATTTTGGAGTTGTATATAATATTTATTGTAAGTAAAGACATTGAGGAATTGTGTGAACATGGTGGTTAGTTGTCGTTTTAGTAAATAAACAATATTATTTTCAAGAATTAAGCGCGTTATTTGAATATTTTAATTAAACTACTGAGAAAGCATCTGAATATGTTCTAGCCATTCTGTGAACATAACCATTTCATTGTATTATTTACATAATAATAAACAAAATATAGGTACAAGTAATGAAGCAGAATAAATACACATTATGATGACATGAGACATCAATATGATGTGGCCAAAGTATACAAAGTTATGTCATATTGTACCATCTGTATAGTTCTGTAAATTATATTTTTATGTTGTGGATGATATTATTTAACTGGATATAAAGTTTCGTTAACACAACCTTAGGAAATATGATTATTTATGAATGTAATATGCAAAATATCGTTGGTTATAAAGTTATAATGATGTTTCCAAAAACGGATGATTGTATGAAATATATACCTACTAGAAGTAAGGCTGTTCCCAAAAGCGTCGGTGGCCTAGTGGCTTAGGGGGTCGACTCGAGAACATAAGGTACCGATTTCGAGCCCCCGCTGTGTCACCATGTATCAATGAGTTTTTCTAACTTAAGTATACTACCCGATGCTCTTATGGTGAACGAAAAACATCGTGAGGAAACATGCACATTTAAACGGCTGAATGTGTAAGAGGGTAATCGCATAAAATATCCTAAAAGGGATCGAAGTGTATCCGATAGGGCCTATCTGTAAGATAAGATAAGATAAGGCTGTTCCCGGTTCTTTCCTATAAGCAGTATGAAATTTTTAACTTGAATTCATCAAGTATTCATTTAAGCACTGTAGTTGTAATGATTAATTCTGTAAATGTGCCATAGATTTTATTAACTGATAACTTGTTTTAAATAAAGTTCCTTTCCGAAATATATTTTGTTTTTCTTCCGTATGCACAAATACTTGTTCCTGTCTGTGCCTTACTTTCTTTTCCTTGGAATAATTTTCAAATAAAGCTGTTCGTTTTGAAAGCGGAAATAGACGTAAAGTACAATTTTAAACGAGGAAGTGGTATCTCGACTAAAGCATATGGTCGGTTATAAAGTGCAGTGTAGAGTGGTTAGGCACTCCAAGCCAATGCATATTACCGAGGCCCGTACTTAACATACATTAAGCAGGTTCTACACAAAATTACTTGATACGTAGGAACAATGTCAGCAAACTATTAATATTTTTATTTGACGACGCGTTGGCCTACTTGGTAGTGACCCTGCCTACAAAGCTAGCGGTTCTGGGTTCTATTCTCAGTCAGGGTAAATATTTGTGTGATAAGCGCGAGTATTTGCTCCTGAGTCTTGGATGTTTTCTATAGTCATGGATGTATGTATTAAGGTATTTATTTCTCTATATCGTTGTCTAGTACCTCTAGTACAAGCCTGGAGCTTAGGTTGGGACTAGGGCAATTTGTGTGAGACTGTCCCTGATATTAATCTTTAATATTGACTATATAATTTATTATAATCCAGTTCAACTGTGTGTAACCTTTGAAGTTCTTGGAACTATCGAGGCATATTCGTGATGTATTAAAATTAATGCAGTTAACATTTCTGTGAATTGATTTGCAACTGTCAATCAAATCTGTTGTTGTCTGGATTATATTATTGAACTTAGTGCATCGTTAATATATGTTTATTATGATCAGTGATCGGAATAGGTAGAGTATATTTACCTAAAGTTCGCAAAAGGACATAATGTAGAGTGGTTACAACCGGGTGAAATATGAATTTATTTTTATTGAATTTCGGGTTTCCATTATTTTTAATGCTAAATATACGTAATATTTTCTTAAGATATGGGATATTTTATGTTAGTTTGTGATAAAAAGGGCCTGTAACTCATTTCTTTTAAGTATCTCATTGATAGGTGGAGTGTATTTACCTAAACTTCGTAGAACACAGACATAAACTGGAAACTTCCTTGCGACTACATTTACTAGTACCAGAAAAATACCGGAAATCTGGAATTCAATATAATAAATTGATATTCCACCCAGTTGTAACCACTCTATATAATGTCCTTTTGCGAACTTTAGGTAAATATACTGTACCTATTCCGATGACTGATTATGATATTGATTGTGCAGTCAGACGAAATTTTCTTACCTACTGCTTCAAACTAGGCTTGAGTCGGTCAGGAACTAAGAACTAAAAGGAATTAATTCCCGTCACAGACCGAAAAGAACTACACTGGCCCGCAAGACTAAGTATCACACTTTTAATACTAGTAGCATTAAAAGTGTGATACTTAGTTTTGCGGGCCAATGTAGTTCTTCATAAACGATCTTAATATGTCTTCGGTCCTTTAGGTCAGTAGCAATTGTTGAACTTATGAGCGAAACAGAGCGAACGAGTAAAGACCACACGGCACGGCGTTCGATGTGAACGAGACAAATAGTACCTATTTCAAAGGGTGTCCTGCTCATATCTCAAAATTTGCTCCGGAGCTAAAGGACCTCAAGAAACTAAAAAACCGAACTAGTTCCTTTGACCGATTGACCGAGATCGGAGCGCTCCCTTTAAAGACCGAGCAGGCGCAACTCTACTCCAAACGACAAACATAATGCAACATAACATCTACAAAAGTAATATATTAGGTAAGTACAGTTACGTTATAAAATTGAAATGTTAATTTTTGGTTTAGCAATGACTAATTATTACAAATAATCATTTGGAAAAAATAATGCATTAACATTATTTTGTCGCAGGTTTAAATGAGATATTGAAGGTAGGTATAATAGTTGAATTGTAGTTACTGCGTGCAACTGCGTACGTTAATAAATAATTGTGTTGAAGATTAATAATAAAAAAACCATAAGTGCCTTAAGAAAGGTATTTTTAAAAGATAGATATATCACTAGCAGTAGAATAATAGTACTTTGGACAGCTCTAGCCCATCGCCTTTCACCGTGCAAAATAGATCAGCTTTTCTATCAACAACCACTCGATTCTTGTATTGAAGAAACAGGCGCGCGCGCATGGCCTTATAGCGAAAAAATTACGCTTAATTATGATTTTTATAGCGAATAAATGGATGCTGAACAAGCTAATGTAGCCAGCAACGTGTCGAGTCCCACCATTTTATTCTCGTTTCAATTATATATGGTCCACTTAAGTGTCATAAATAAAACATTATAATAAAATTCACAAGCGCAAAGCCTATTTTACTGTAATAGGCCGCCAAGAAAGTCTTTGAAGAAGGTAATATAAATTTTGATTTCAGCTTAAACCGAGATCCCAAGTAATGTTCGCGATATTTTTAGTTTCGGTATAGCAACAAATTGCAGCAATTTTAACTCAATGGTTGAATTAATGTTGTTCATTAAACATTGACTAGACGAGTTGAGGTGAAACGGTGAGCGTAATGCATAGATTAAATTGTGACTAGGTTGGTTAATTCGCTTTATACCTTATATCTACGTATTTTAAAATAGGTATCTCGTTCAGTTTGATAGTAACGCTTTATTATTTTTATATGTTTTTCTTTTGTTAATAGTAATACCACAAATAGGGTTTACTTTTATCAATTACGCCAAAACTTTGCAAACTAACAAAAAAATTGTGCAGCAACTGAATGTTATGATGAACTTATTATACGCAAAAAAGGAACGAGTAAAAAGGTGACTACCGTTACTAGGGTCAAAAGGTCACGTCAGCGACCGAAAAAAGACCATAAAATATTGATTCACCAATTTATACGAAAATAATTCGTTAAAAGTTTTAGGAAGGTGATTATTTTTAACCCGAAGATTTCTAATAAAACAGCGGATAAAACAATGATCAACGACTTGTTAAAGAATGAAGCTGGGAGGAACCTAAACTTACTAAAATATTTTAGACATCGAGCCAGCCCATTGATTAGTTTCTCTACTAACTATGATGAACAATATTAACAAAAATGCATTCGGGAACGAGTTGCGAGAAATATAATAAGCGGGGAAATGACTATCCATTTAAATGAAGTGGGTTTATATTGACTGACATAATTATTTTTAGTCATAATGTGCTTTAGGTCAGAATCAACGCAAGTCATAGCGTGTTTTTTTAAAGAAACTGTTACTTTTTCAGGATTTTTATAAATCAAACCTAAGCTAACCTAGCCTTACCTACACGTTAGATATTTCAGAACTTCTGAAAAGTTTACAGTTTCAGCGATATAAAAAATTATGACTATCAAAAACTATGTCAAGAATTACATTATGACAAATAAAATTATGGGAAAGAAAGGGCTCCCAAAAGAAGTATCCATAATATCATTGCCATAAGTCCCTTTTGCTGTCGCCTAGTGAACGCTCTGATTGTTTCCTTACTCTCTGGCTCTGTCCAGGATTGATGGGACACCACCCACCAGATTTCAACGCGAGAGATTTAAATGACATGGCATTCATTCTGTCTCGCTGCATCAAGGTCTTTGATAGAATGCCCTCCTCAATGCCTGTCAGGGAATCGAGTTAACTTGTAATTTGTGTGGGCATATTCTGGTTTGTATTTATCCTAGGAAACCGGATTATGAGAAATCATCTGGTTTCGATTGTGTATTTGAATAAGTGTTCCTATATGTAAGTATATCACGCGCCATAAATTTATTTAAATTAAACTTCTTTGCAGATATGTTATAAAATTATATATAAATTGGTATACCTATTTTATTAACATATGGAACTTTGCGTTTATTTTTACTGAACGTAAAATAAGGTTTTATGTTTCATTTGCCTTGCGTCTACTTTTAATTGAACTAGTTTTTAAATGAACAACTAACTTTTTGCCACTTATACTTATACTAGCAACCCGCCCTCGCTTTGCTTCGATTTATGTGAGTTTTTCGTAACACCCGTAGGTACATAGAACAGAATTAATTATACATATAAAACTTCTGTAAATAAAAAATATAACTGATCGTGAAAACCGCATCAAAATCCGTTGCGAGGGTAAGGAGGAGTTAGCAGATATACAGACAGACGGATTGACGCAGAAAGATAATTTGTTTTATACTATGTAAAGATACATAAGGAAGATCCATCATATTTCCCAACACGTCAATGCATTGCGCTTATAAGTATCTTAGAAGCTTCATGAAAAATACTAAATGCACTTTCATTTCTTTATTTCGTTCCGTGATGATTGATTAATTTTCAACGCATACGCAACACAACACGGAAAAGCTTTTTGTTTAACACATTCATAGGTAGCAAAAATAGAAGAAAGCAATAATATTTTATAGGTTACCACTTTAGAATCATCGTGTGGAAAATCCTAATTTAATAGCAACTAAAACTTATTCCACATTTGCATGAGATTTATTAGTAACCAGTAAATGTTAGGTGCAATAAATAAATTTAGATTGTAGGCGGAACATAAAACTGCCAGTTAATATAAATCGGAAATAGATCCACTGACTTAAAGACGCATTTGTTGCCTTATAATACTGACCGATAATTAAGTAGATAATAATTTACATTATTTGGTCCACCGCCGTCATGTTAATACAACTGCTACCTGTCAAAAGATTTCCAGGAAACTATCTATGATTGCTCTATTTAGAAACGTTCCAAGTTTGTATTCATACCAAATTTACTATCAGCAGCTTATCTTCACATAAATAACTACAATCTGGTATTTGCTTTGCAAAATCTGGTTAATAATATTGTTAAGTAAGTGGATAGAGGAGACATTAATTATGATTAGTGCTAATAACGGTAGTAGAGAAACTAGAAGGCATCAACCTTGTTGGAGATAAAATGGCGCCTGGTATGACAGCTGACGGGCGCGCGGGAGCAGACGTGGGCTATCTATATTATGCAAATATTGGAGTCGGGAGCTCGTTGCGCCCGACCCGTGTCAGTTAGCTGTTTTTAATAATTCTCCACATACCTATATGCTTTAGGAGAGTGCACACGTACTGCAGCGCAGTCTAGACCAGATATAAGTAGCAGCTGCTCAAACTGATTCATTCATTTGCCATTTCATGCATTTGCTAACAATGTTGCTCAAAGATCACAGTACGTTCGTTCGATAAACAACTTTAATGAGCCACTATCAAAAAACTATTCATTAATTTTGACGCAATTTCTTTCCCGTGATTTGCCGTCATTAGTGCAGAGTTCTATGGTTACTCAACAGTTAAAGTTGTTTACTGTACGTACGTCAGTAATAATATTCAGTGTTGATAATTGATGAGGCGAAGGGTTATTATGACATGCTTAAACCGGAATCACTCTCTCTTAATAAAAGAAGTTCTTTAAGTTTTAGTGTATGGTCATCAGCCAACGCATCTCTAGTATCTTTACTGACGTGTTTGACTTCATAATATGACTATTTCCCAACAGAAACTTCGGCAAAATCAGGTTCAAGAATATTTGTTCAAAAACCAATCATCATAATATCAGCTGGAGGACATTCATTGCTGGACAAGGACATAGGCCCGAAAGGATCTACACTATGGGTTTTGTGCTACTTGCTTCCATCGTCTTCCCGCGATCTAACTTGTGGGAGTCTAACTTGCGGGAGGCCTACCAAAACTACGCAAAAACCAAAATATTTAAGTAGTCAATAGAGCGACGGGTCAAGTGAAGCGTATGCGCACTACGCCTTACGCTACCTGTTTAAGAGCGAGGATAATGGCTGTGCCTACACACGCCTACAAATTGAAAGTGTGACGCCTCTGAAGCTGATCTTCAGGATGCCAGTTTATGAGTTCGTCGACATCGTTTAAGTACAGGATCATTATTTTTGGATGGTTTATTATGGATACATGGCCCTGGTTATAACGAGCAGTTAAGACAAACGTCAGAGAATTGGTTTATTGAATCGCTGTTAAGGAACCATACTTTAAATTAAATTTAAGAACAAATCCCATGGTTGACTTAATTTTGTTTTTAGATTCCCCAACCGATGAACCTGTTTTTGGAAAAACATTTTCACCGAACTGTTATTCCTTCCTACCTCGACCGTGGAAGAATGGTCCTACTAGACAGTAGCCATATATCAAAAAATTTAACTTGAACTTGACTTAATTTTTCACTGATTTTTACTGTCTCACTATAATCGTCAACATAAATGTCACTTTGTCTTTTCTAAATACCCTATTATAGATGATTTTCAAGCTAAATTTCAACCAAACCAGAAAACAAGTTTTTATAGTGGATATTTGCATTCTTAAGCCAGTGTTCTATGCAAATGGCTTTAAGGTACTCGTACATCTAATTACAGCACAGTAAATCTTAGGAATGCTGACGTTGAGGTATTTCGTTGGGGACTATTCTTAGTACTAAAACTGCGTTCAGTCTGACCAATTAGGAGAAGTTTAACTTATGCAAATAACACTTATAATTAATGTCCTGTATGTTGTTACTTCCAGTCAAACCTGTGGACGATTTATAATAATTCTAATGCTTGTTTACAATTTTGGCACGCTTTCGATCCGTATGTGTGGGTTCCAAAAAATGCGGGTTCAATAAGGTACAAAAAACATTAAAAAAAGAAATTGTATCCGAATTCATTGTTGCACCATTAGTCACAAAAGATCGATCGTTGCAGTGTTTTCAAACACCATAATCCATTGTTTAGTTGTTTCGTCTCGCAGTGAAAAGCTTTCTACCGCCATAACATTACCATAAAGTCCCACATACGTGATTTAATCCCAAATATTTTTGATAAACATCTCTATAATAGGTACTGTTTATTTTATTGTGTCAAATTTGACACCTTTAGCATACTTAACGGAAAGATAAATAATAATGAACAGCATTCTTGCATCTGGTAATGAGAAGATTCTGGTGTCTCTGCACTGGTTAAGATATGGGCCTATTAAGAGATGGAACATGAACCCTATTGTCTACGTAAGCTTATAGGGAATGAGGATTGCGTAGAATTGTTCCAAATGCTTGCTCTTACTGCTAACAGATTGGTATTTCTCAAGATATAGGGTTCAAATTGGTGTGTGGTGTTGGAGGCGCCAGAGGACGCGTGCGGCGACCGGCACGACCGCGATGCGCTCATTCAAAATGGCACATTATCATAATGCAATACACGGAATGCTAGTGATGCCCTCATAAGGCAAATAGCAACCTTAATATTCAATAAGAATCGATACTTTCGTATGTAATCTGGCGGACCCACGACTTTGAACTCGAGTCACTATTTGTTGATATTATAGGTATATCAAAGAGGTTATCGGCCTGTTCAATAACTTGTTTAAGGTACAATGTTAAGTCCAGAGTGCAGTTTATTACAAAAAAAAACTTGCCATTCATATTGAGTAAGTAAATACAGTCGAGTTCATAAAATATGTGGACATTTTAGTTCCTTGTCTATTTAATGTCATGTTTAAACTACCGTACATGAATTGTCACAGCGGTAAAGTGACAAGGTACAAAAGTGTACACATATTTATGACCTCGACTGTACACAGTTTTTTTTTAAAAGATAAGCAAAGGTATTTACTTTAATCTTTTGAATTTTTTTGTCATTCGATAAGTACATTTTGAATAGAAGTTAAACTGACTTTAATCGTTTTTTTATTCGTTTTTTTTATTAAATAATGACCACAGTCAGGACTACTACAACACAGTTTTCATTCCACGATAACTCTACGCATAAAATAATTTCACGTACCTACATTTACTGAATCGTGCAAAGTTCATTTAATATTGCATGTTCATACATAGATTAAAAGCACTCAAAGCATGGATATCAATCAAAAGAAATCAGTATTTTTTTAGTACCCTGGTAATTTGTCAGATTCTGATATCACACAAAGCAACTGATACCCAACCCTGGCTTATATATCTTTATTATAAAGCGCATTGTATACTAGCACTCAGGTAATTAAAACATAAGTTACAAAATGCATTGGTAGGTACTTGAAACTGTAAGCCATTATAAGTACTATCGATGCACTTTACTACATTTACTACTATTTCCTTGCGAACATTAACTGAAGTATTCCAATTAAAATGAAACCCAAGTCTATTTCTACGCTTAGGAAGACGTTCCTTTACGCAACAACCCTGCAAAGACCCGTGTAATCATTTGGCGAAGACCGCCAACTGCTGTTACTGCACAAAAGTGTCCTAATTCAAATCAAAAACACTAGCCAATTTCAGTCATGCTGTAAAAGCTAGTGATTGAAATTGGAACAGTCGTAGTACTCGACTTAGGACTGTTTGACTTTGATACCAATTGTATGCGTAACGGAACGTACCGTGCAAATCTGCATCACTCACCGGCCGGCGCCCGCGCCGCTGTTATATTTCAACGCATAAATCATTCTCGTTGAAATGGAGCGCAGTCAAACACAAGGCCAAATGTTGGTTATTTGTTTCGCATACTGGCCTTTGTTTTAGCTACTTAAAAGTCCGTTTCATCCGTTCAATCATCAGTTAAAAATATCAAACGGTTTTTGCTTAGCATTTACAGATATAGGTAGGTATGTAGATGTTTATTTAGTTTTAATATTGCCATACCCTAGTAGGGTCCATGTTTAGCTCTATACTACAATGTAAGACCACTGTAAATACCATGGATGCAATAAATGAATATGAATATGAATATGAATATAAATTAGACTCCAACGTAACATACTGCCTCATCACAGATTGTCTACCTAGTATATTTCTGGGGACTGGTAAAACTAATCGGGTCGGTAAATAGTAGGCATTGCCTTTTTATGTACTACTTATATATAAAGACCATGCCTGCTATTTATTTATTAACATTTTTTTACTCAGGTATTTCACTACATATTATAAAACAAAGTCCCCCGCCGTGTCTGTCTCTCTGTATGATCGCTATAATCTCAAAAACTTCTGAACTGATTTTCATGTGGTTTTCACCATCAGCAAAATTTTACTGTAGGTTTTGATGTTAATCAATTCTGGTTTAAGTACGGGTGTTAAAGACAACTCAAATAAACCGAAACGAAGCGACGACGGGCGGTCTCTAGTATAAATTAAAGTAGAAATGGCAGGCTTTTTAGTAATTACCTAAAGCAATACGAAAAATAAAAACAATAACTGGTAGTAAAAAAAAATGGGACGATAAAATTGACAATAATATGGTAAAAGACATAAGTCTAGGAAGGCATAAGTTATAAAGATAACCTATCGATGTTTCGAAAAACTTTTGTCCGCTGTTTCGTTTTCCCGAAATTTACATTTGTCCTAAAATCATTTTTCTCTAACCCATTAACATTTCAAAATGATAAAGATAAAGATAAAAGAAATTTATTCAGTAAGTAGGCCGCACGGGCACTTTTACACGTCAAGAATCTACCAGCGCTTCCCAAGAGAAGACCACTGCCGAGAAGAAACGCCGCAAGAAACTCAGCAGTCAGTCATTTTTTAAACATATTTCTTATTACAATGGTACTACTTAGTCTAGCATTATATAAAGCTATAAATATTAAATTAAATATAGTATTAAATAACATGCGTAGTTCAGCAGGAAAACATGCCAATTAAGAATCTTACGGGAGAGATAGAGAAAAAAAAAACACATACTTATGTGTACTCGTATATAAGATGGTGCGAGACGACCACATAAAAGTTTCGATATGTTTTCCTACATCAACGGTGTCCCCTAGACAAGATAAAGATTTTGCATTTGAATAAATTATTATTGACTAAGTTTCGGATTTAGGCCATGCATTTTTGTCTGTTAGATAATCCTCGATCCTATAATACGCTTTAGACATTAACGACCTTTTCAAGTAACTTTTAAGTGCTGGAAAGGGTAACTTTAAAACTTCGTCAGGTAATTTATTATAGAAATGAATGCATTGACCAACAAATGATTTATATACTTTACGGACGCGGAATTTTCGGATAGCGATTTTATTTTTATTTCTGGTATTTAAATTATGTATATCAGAATTTTTGGTGAAAGAATCTAAATTTCTATTAACGTAAATAATATTCTCATAAATAAATTGAGACGCTACAGTCAAGATATTAATTTCTTTAAAAAGTTCTCTTAAAGAGTCACGGGAGTTTAAGTTGTAAATAGAACGAATGGCCCTTTTTTGTAACACAAATATAGTTTGTATGTCAGCTGCCTTACCCCAAACCAGAATACCGTACGACATGACACTATGGAAATAACTATAATAGACTAAGCGAGCTGTCTCAACATTGGTTAGTTGTCTAATTTTCCTAACGGCGTAAGCTGCCGAACTTAGTTTACCTGCCAGTACAGCTATATGGGGACTCCATTGCAAATATTTATCTAATGTTATGCCTAAGAAAATTGCCTTATCTACCATTTGCAAACACTCGTCATTTAGAAAAATACTAGAATGTACCGGTTTAACATTAGGCAAAGCGAACCTAACACATTTCGTTTTCTTAGCATTTAGTAGCAAATTGTTGCTAGTAAACCAATTAAGTACTTTAACTAGTGTGGTGTTAATCCTACTGTAGTCTACGGATTTTCTATCTACCTTGAAAATTAGTGAAGTATCATCAGCAAAAAGTACAATATCACAAAGTTTATCTACTGTTGGTGGCAAGTCATTTATGTAAACCAAAAATAAAAAAGGACCTAAAATAGAGCCTTGAGGCACACCTATTTTCAATGTAGCTCCAACAGATTGCGTTTTGTTTACAACAACTGTTTGAGTTCTATCACTTAGATAAGAAGACATAAGGCTTAAAGCTTTGTTGGACAATCCATAATGTTCTAATTTTAAAATAAGGGTCGTATGATCCACGTAATCAAAAGCTTTAGAAAGATCACAAAATATTCCTACTGCATCGCAAGATTTCTCCCATGTTGTGTTTGTGTGTATGTTAATAAAGAGATGATGATGAGAGATGTTAATGTTTAAAGAGATATACCTACAGAGCCTATAGGTTAGGTTAGGTTAGTTTTATAACTATCCAGGAAAGTTAAACGGTTTCAGAGAAAAAGGATGTTCGGACAAATGAAAATTTCGGACAAACGAAACAGCGGACAAAAGTTTTTCGAACTTGAGATAGGTAACCGTTATAAAAGACATAACTTATGGACCATATCATCTAGTTTGAATAATAAAATTGACGAAATAATAACAGAGAAACGTTTTTCGTAAATTGAAAAGCTTTAGACTTATGTAGAGTATATCCATCTGACCAAAATACACCTACTGCTACATTTAGGTCTCGAACATCATTATCCCCCTTCAATTCTCTCCGAACCGTTAATGTTTCTTCCTCCACATAAAATGCTCTCGCTGATTGTTTTACAATAATTAAACTACCGCCGGCTATAACGGGATGATCTCACCAGCAAATAAAACATCCCGAAATGTTTTTTTCTCCTGCTGCTATCCTGAGAATCTGACCATTAAGAAACCATTATGGCGCGTAAAAACAACCAATACGCTTAAGTAAATGCTCCACAGCCAATTTGTTCCGAGAAGATAAAACAGCTACGTGGCCATAATATTGTAGGTATTTTTTTCTATAGTACCATTAATTGTTTGCAGTACGAGTATATCGATAGCCTGAGAATGATCGATATTGATTTTCTTACACCGTACTGGGCCTCTATTCTACTGGGTAAAACGATATTGCCCATAACATGTTATAGTATTGTTTTTAACTCGGCTACCATAACTGTCAAGTAAATAAGAGCTATCGTAACGTTGACATTGCGATAGCGTTTTCCCTACTGGAATAGAGGCCCAGAATAATTATGGAGGAATAACGGTTAATAATTGTCTGGTTTTAAAATTGTTGTTTGCGTGATATTAGTTGGTAGTGCCCTGCGTTGGAGTGCCTATGAAGCTAGCGACCCCAGTTCGATCCCCGGTAAGGATAAATATTTGTATGATGAGCCCGAGTATTTGTTTCTGCGCTTTGGACTATGTATTTAAGCATGTTTATCGTTGTCTAGTACCCATACTGCAAGTCTAATCTTTAGTCTGGGTTAGTTTCTTAAGTTGAGGATTTGTGTAAGATTGTCCCTACGAGTAGTATATATATTTTATTTAACGCGTCTTAGGGTGCGGCTTCACTGAGGCGGAGACGAGCGTAGCGGGGCGGAGCTGTGCCAATCTTAACCAATAGAATATAAACTAACGTGCGCATGCGCCTTCTATTGGTTAATATTGGCACAGCTCCGCTCCGCTCCTCTCGTTTCCGCCTCAGTGGAGCCGCACCCTTACACCAGAAAATTTAAAAATTAAATTACACCAGACTAATAAGATCCCTCTCTACCAAGCATCTGATAGAGATCCGTATCAAAGTTGCTGGACTGGGTGTTTACTATACACCTAGGCTTGGATGTCAAATTACATGTTTGAGAGGTCAATACCACTGATTTATCTCGCAGAGCACAAAGAATAATGCTAAGGTTATTTTAAGCTGCTTCATCCCAAAAATCTAAGAGTCACCACGATAGATGATGATTTCTGTACTACACTGGCGACCAAAAATAATTGGTTATTTTGTAAAGAAATGCAGTTCATCTTCCCGTTATTTAAGCCTACAGAAACGTTTGTACGTTCGTTTATATGTACATATATAAACAAAGCCTATTGGTTGTTTAATTGTCAGGCTAGCGCATTCAGTAGCGAACAAATTAACAGCTGCCCCAGGTAACATTAGCCAATTATGTAGCCACTATAAACCAACTAACTGTTATTGGTTAAGGCCTTAATTACAAATTACTACTGTATTTAATCCGACGCGAGTAATTGAAATTTAAATAACTGTTCTCGAATATTTCATTGGATTTAATAATTAAATGCGCATTAATTTGTTAACTGTGCTATAAAGTAGATCTAGGAAATAACTGGGTGGTATACGTTCAGGAAACGTAATTTGTCCAATTGACCAAATACCTGATGGTAGCTCGAAAAACGTATTTGAAGCATTCACAACAATTTTTTAAAATTGATATTGGGTTCGCTCTTGACTAACTCTTGCTCTTGGAGGATGAAAGTTTTGGCGACAATGAAGCGTGCTCACCCAGAATAAGCCTATTCACCCTAGCCTTAAATAGCACATGTTTTACAGAAAGACAAACCAACTATATTTCAAGGTTATTTAACCTTCGCATTACCAAACTTAAAACACATATAAATTAAAATGGCATTCACTGTGCATTTGTCCATTCGTCTTCAAGCGAGCGGTACTTTTCACTTGAACACGGGACGATGGTAGCTAAGGATGTCTACGGTTCATTCAGTGGGATAACGTGATAGCGCCAAGCGACGTCTACTTTTTGCCTTAATCAATTGCGTAACCGTACTGTACCGTTCTTAGTAGCTACTAAGTAGTTCTCACTTTACGTCCAGGGAAAGGTCAACGTTTATCAAAATATTCATGCAAACATGACTTATATAATCAGAACAAACGTTGAGGAAAATGTAAATATTGAAGAGCTTATAAACGTAAGCTCAAAATCTAATGGTTTACAAAAAAATCTAAATACGCAGTAGGTTTTCCTTCAATTGAAAGCTAAGGTAACGAGCCTTCTCGCAAAAAGATACCGAGCCTATCTTACTTTAGTGAAGGCAAAAAGATTTACCCAGCTGGGCAATGATGCTACAACTGTTAATCCCGCCTTGCTCGCATGCAATGTATTCCCAATTTTTCAAATCGTCGGCTCACCTTGTAAAGTTGGTCATACTTCGTCTTCCGGCTCGCAATAGCATTTTCTCGACCATGTCGACCTACGGAGATAACGTCTCTCGGCGTCTTTTACCGTCTGAACAATGATGATTATAACAAAGGAGCTCTTTAAACAGGGGTGTGATTCTCTCAACAACGACGAACGGACGGACGAACGAGTGAATGTCCAAGGGGCTAGTTTAAGTAGTCCCGTAAGAGCGAACAAAACACATTTAAGCGCGTGTATTCAATTTGGCAGAATGGCTTCTCGAACATATAAGGCTGCCTAATTGAGAATGCACGCGCTAAAATGTGTTTTGTTCGCTCGGACGGGACTACTTAAACTCGCCGCTGCGCTTTCGCTCCTTCGTTCGACCGACCGCCGTTTTTAAGAGAATAACACTCCTGGTGCTGTAATTAACGCTCTATCATTGCAACTTTCTGAAGAATGTCTCCATTGCCTCGAATCTCAGCACTCATCTACGCAGTGGCTATCGAGCGGTTGTGTACACCTACACATTCAGGCTTCGGGATGAGCTTTCTCATATGATTTTTTCTCTAAAACCGGCAACGCATCAGAAGGCGGTAGCCATGGTCTGCCTGTTTGCCTGTCATTGGAAATAAAAACATTATCATAATCTTTTACAAACGCGTTCGCGCTTTTACACTAAGTGCGTAAAAGAAACAGTTGCAGCATGACTCACGTTTAGCTATGCTACCCTGGTCCGATAAATAAACTCCATTGCGATACAAACTGACAGCTTTATAATAAACCCTAGGGTTTTAAAAAGTCACATAGGAATGATAAAGGTGATTAAATGACGACAGTTTAATATGTGTAATGATTTAGTAGGGTCTGGTAGTAGGAAGCAATTAATTCTATGTCTTATTTATCATGTCGGTGTCGCAGCAGGTGACTGCTTGTTCCTGGAACGCGGCCTCAGTGTACCAGGCGGGCAGAGGAGACGAGCGGGTATGTTGGATCAGCGGCGCGAGTTTTTGTCTTTATATATAGGCAGGTAAACTAGATAATGAGAATCCCACGCGTGGAAATAATTTCTATGTTTCCTTAAAGAAAAGTAGATTAGATACTGCGAATATTATTAAAGTAAATGTGAATGAATTCTTATTTAATTATAAAATCTCGAATAGGTACTGAATTTCGTTGCCAGCGATCAACTATTAATATATGTGTCTCTATTATTGACACGTGATCTATATTTTTTGTTAATTTCTTGAGCGAAAAAATTGACCCAGCGGTGGGACATGTGCCTGGGTGAATATTCGGGCGTTTCAACCGCCCTCACTACCGTTCTCAAAACAGTGATAATTAGCACCAACTTCTGATGTAATTAGAAGGAGAACTAGGAATACATTCCATTTATTTCAGAAGTTGGTGGTAATTCAGTATCATAGTTTTCTTAATTGTTTTCAGAACGGTAGTGAGGGCGGTTGTAACGCCCGAAAATTCACCCGCCTAATGCTGCCCGGAGAAAAGAACTGAAAGATTCGATGTAGTTGATCCAGAAGATAAATAAGTTATATACCTAGTTAGTTCCCTTTAAAATTACAACTATAGCGCAATTAAACAACATGGAACATGCTGTAACCTAATAATTTGCATCGCTTTTGAAAAAGTCAAACGTCGAATATACCTAAATAACCGCAAAAGTAAATAAGTAGGCAAGTTAGTCCGTTGTTTGCCATACTTCTTAATCGTTGGTAAAATTGTAAATCCGACACATTTATTTAGTTGTAACTGTAACTAGCATTTGCGTAACTGTCACCAGTCAACAATATAAACGGCAGTTAAAATTCTGGGTTAACCTACCGCCGTTAAAATTATAATCGCTGCGGCTTAACAATGAATTATGTGCCCTGAATGTAGTAAACGAAACGTAAACAATTACCATACCGCTACCTCTGCTACATGCTTCTGTAGGTGTTACCTATTCTCTATACTCATAAAAGTGACTTTCCTCGATAGAACTGGCGAAAGAAGACCCAGCTATTAAGCCGTCCGCCATCTATAAGCGCACACTAGCCGCCTCGCTAGAAGCACGCTGCTAGGACTTTGAAGATTTATTGTATTTATTTACTTATTGCAATACATAAGTACAAAGAAGACGGTATAAAGTCAAATCGCTTCAGTCTTAGGTTTGTATACGTTTGCGTGAGCCTATACCAGAGGCGGGACGAGAATTATAAATTGTATCCAAAAGGCATTTCCAATTCCAACGAATATGTGCGAGGAATTGAAATTTTTCAATACAAATTTAAGTTCTCGTCGCGCCTCGTCTCGCTTCACCATAATAGAACTGTGTCACAGTGACGTCATGATTCAAGTCGTAAGAAACACTTCTAACAAATTGTTTTAAAATGTCACTGTGACACGGTTGTATGGTGGGTCAGGGTTTCATTGGGCTGGTAGTACCTTAATGGCTGCCCTTCTACACAATGGCCCATCATGGGCCAACGTAGGGACGGAGTGATGCGTAAGAGTGAGATGCAAGAATATGTTGCTCGCTCTAAACTAAAAAACCTAATTAGATTCCAACATACGTCAAAAAAGTGTTGCCATTAAAATGACATATTAGGTCGATCGGTAAATTTTCACTTCTGTAAATGTTATAGGTAGCTGTTTATTTTATTTATAATATTAAAGGCAACATTTAATTTTCCTTCTTAAATAAACAATCTTATTTAAATACTCGTCGCAAAAAAAGATATTTAATTAAATTGTTTTATAGGAGAAAAGTTTAAATAACAATGGCAATAACTCAGGGTTTAATAACATTTGGTACCAATTATTATTCTCATTATGTGCGATTACATTTTTAGGAAAACAATCAATCATATTTTTACGTACGTCTTCAAAACTTGACCAAAATCTTATCAAAAATTATCAGTTGATCATGTGTGGTAACCTTTATGGTGGACATGGTGGTTCTGTGGCGGCCATAACATCTATTGTCACTTCATTCGACATCTGACGTTTGGATAGCTCGAATGTTTTCTGTACCTATTCGCCCCGTGGTGATTTCCATTGTTAAGTTTTTGTTTTCCGTTAAGTTTTTGTTGTTTCATTTCGTTATTGTTTCAAGTTTGTGTTTTGCTCGTGGGTTTTTCTTTATTGCAAGTAAAATGGAGCCTGTACCAAGTTCAACAAACATTGATTAAAATCAGGATGACCTTTATCATATTGTGGAAATAACTTATATTGTTTTATTTTAACATAATTATTGTACCAAAAGGTTGGTTTTTCCTGAAACGTCACAATGATGATGACACCGTGTAACTGTGACATTCCGCCATCTTTGGTAGTTTTTTTGACGTATATTGGAATCTAATTAGGTTTCCAAGTTTAAGGTGTAGATGCGTCCCTTACGAGTATGTTGGCCCATGATGGGCCAACGTGTAGAAGGGCCATAAGATGATGTCAAGGGGATGTCAGGTGCAATTGTCCTCTATTGATACACACTCACGCACAAGTGTACCAACTCCGCGAAATAAAAAGGTATGAAATTAGTTTCTTAATTCACAATAAAAATGTTTATACAATCTGTATCATTTTTTATTGTATTCCAATTCGATGAAGCGCACTCAGCTTTGCTGAGTAAGAATAACCCCTTGCTACTGGGTTCTGTTTCTCGCGATACGTGGTAATGATAACCTTGGGTGAGTTTACTTGAATTTATCTTTTTGTTTAGATTATATTGTCAACGAGTTCTAGTAATGCGTAGGCCAGAAAGCAGTCTCGTTTACTGTAAAAGTAAATACTACTTTTAAAAACCCGACACAGTAAGAGGGTGTATAAAACCTTTGCATTTTATTCTGTGTGTACATTTGTCCGAAAGGGTGACTCGTAAGAGATTTTAAACGCAGTTTCAAGAAAATTTATTTACTAGTCACGAGTTATCAACTGTATTTAGGTTTTTTTTTAATATCGACTAATACCTGGTCATTACTTAAGTGGAAACTGAGTAAGGCTAACTTAAAAGTTATCAATCTTTCTTAGTAACTGCACTCCTTTGAAACACTATTTGATTAAGCCCCATATACTAACGACCTGCTCTCGCTTTGTTTCGGTTTATTTAACACCCATAAACATGATTTTTTTATGCATAAAAATCTTCAGTAAAAATTATCTAACTGATGGTGAAGACTGCATCAGAATCCGTTGCTTGGTTTAGGAGGAGTTAGCGGATATACAGACAGACAGAAAGACAGACAAATAGACAGATGCGGAAAGCGACCATGTAATAAAATAATCACAATAAAGATAAACAAAAAGATTAACCTATTATTGTGTTCCAAATGCAAAGGCCTCATCCCTGGATTCCTAAAAAAAAAACTTGTACGAGTAACTAACCCAATGTTGGGCATCTAAGCTTTACCAACATGGTCACAGCACTGACACTATTCAGTCAATCCTTAGTCTCTCCCTTTCAAATTAAAACACATAACAACCATCCTATTTGGTATCATTGCATAATCTGACATTTGCGGATTCTTTCCTATTGCCCACCTGTAATCAAATGTCACTTAACATTAAGTACGAACGATTCGTTGCTTAATTGGTCATCGCGAAGGATCCGGCTAACATCTGCGTTCGTTAGTTCGACGTTGACGGGGGCTATACTAGGAGCGAGCCGGCGGAGCCGCAGTAGAATAAAAGGAGCATGCGCATTTGAGGCAACACTGGTAGGTTATTCCGAAGCATTAGATATATTTAAGATGGATTTTACTCAGTTTGCAACGATGATGAAGGTACGGATGGTGGTAACTTCTGCACTAGTAAACAAAGATGAAGCGATTTAGGTAATAGTGAGCAAGCCTCGATGAACTAGGTACTGAGAGATTCTTTGGTATTTTGAATAGGTACTCGTGATAGAAATGTAAATAAACTTAATGCAAATATTTAGAAAACACCTTAATTATTGACTTTTTAAATCTTAACGGTGAAGATAATTTGGAAATGACCGCATCTAAACCTTTTGAAACTCTAACAACCATTTCATGAAATCTAGATTAAACCTGCTTTGAAACGTCCTCTCCATGAGTGCACAAGAAAAGCAATCAGAGGAGAATGGTGACGAATTATTGTAAAGCGTGCCACCAACTCTGACGTGACGACCACGAGCACTCTACCAAGAGAGAAATGACGAATAAGAGAAGAGACCTCAAACTTAGCGTAAAGAAAGTAATTCATTGAGGACTAATGAGTGCGTAAAGATCCTGAGTAGGTACGGATGTCTTACTTCTCTTGTTTTACTATTACCGAGTAGACATCAAAGGCAAAGACGGCGCTTAATAGGCACCATGTCACAAAACTAAACCTATGGGCTATCTGGGATCTCGCATACCGCCTCGGTTAGTGCCCTAATACAGTACCTATGACCTGGTGGTTCGGTGACACTGTTACATTTGATTTATGGGACGGCTGCCTCCGGAGTGAAGGCACAATGAAACTCATTTTAAATTATAATAAAACGGGATCGATAAATCATGAATTTTCGATTGTATTTGAATCTATCGATCCACTGTTCTAAATACTAGTAGAGCGAGCGTAGTGTAAATATACAAAAAACGTAACGACTGTTTATGTTTTTAAAAGTAATTCTTCCAAATAGGGCACATTTACCGCATTTTGGATCTGTTAGGAGTTTGGAAGAAATCCAAGACCACATCGTAAGTCATGATTGTTTTGCTATTTTTTACTACGCTTGTGTTTAATAAGGAATAACATCCGGAAAACGTATATTCACACTTAATTAACACGCATAAAAACTACAGGAAGACCGATCACTATTATAGGCAGTTTAACCGTGTACGTATATCACACGGTTACCTATCTGACCATAGTTTAGCGTACAGGTGAAGAAAATTACAATTTAATAGGTTAAAGATGCGGATGTCGCTGTCGCTGCCTCACGTTCGCGAGGGGATAACTAGTGATTCCAAGGAAAGAGTATTGTAAACATTGTATATCAGCCGTGCGAAGTGTGGAAGCGCTTAAGAAGGCAGCAGCAAGTGCGGGAGGCCGGCAGACGTGCCTTACACGGCAACTGGTAGAATGCAGGCTTGCCGTAATACTGGCGAGCGTACGTAACTTTAAAAAAAAACTTGTATTTGGTGGGTTTTTGGTGGCAGTGACATGTTTTATGCCTTTGAAGCAGATTTCGGTGGCGAGTAACGAGTCCGAACCATGTCTTGCCTAATATGAAACTGAATAAGTGTACAATGAGTCCGGACTCGAAAAGGTTTGCTTTTAATTGGAAAAAATACAAGTGAGCATTTGCGTAAATTTTTATCTGATTGGTAGAATTTTACAAACAAAAATCCAAAAAAGACATAAATACATTATTTATTGTTTTGAATATGTAATAAAATCGTTTCACTCGTAACATCAAAACAAAATACAGGTTCAAGTACCATCCCTGTACCATGAAACACGTCACTATAACTTAATTTTCTCGTAGAACAACTGAAATAGCGTTTGAGGAGTAGAACCGATACCTACATTTTTGCAATGGTAGCGAGTAAATCAAGGACAGAAGATAAAGAGTAATCGTTCATTTTTCGATACTGTTTACTTTGTTCCTTATTTATCTAAACAGAAAAAAACGATGAACAGCAAAGGAGTAATAAGACGTAGGTATCTAAAATGCTGTTGACGTCTTTCTATAAGAGAGTTGTGCGACGTCCAAAACGTAATATACTTACTTAATCGCTTTATTCGGACACTTGAATAAAAATATCCTACTCTTTTTAACAAGACAATAGCGGCCTTTACACGGTAAAATTCGGACCGCGGGAAACGCGCCGGTCCGAACCGTAGGTTTCTTACTATTTTACTATTACAGTTGCATTTACAGGTACGGTTCGGAGCGAAGATTGGAATGGCGCGTGGCGTTTCCCGCAGTCCGAACTGTACGTGTGCAGGCCGCTAATTAATTGATAACAATCCTACCAAGTAACATATTTATCCATCACATATTCGCAACGTCATCAAAGCAGATAACTTTGCTAGCAATGATGACGACTATTTGACCAATATTAGATAACTTTAGTAATCCCAAGATAACACAAGCTTAAATAAATCTCTCCGGCAACAGCAAAAGAAAGTAATCTTCTTATAATAATGCTGCCTGCGCATGCCCATTGTGCGCATGACAATTTGAAACAAGTTGTTTAATAGACATATAACATCATTACGCGTGTTGAACACGATGACGTCTAAATTGGAAATTACAACGAGCTGTCAATATAACTAATGGTTGTACTAGTGATGCGACCCACATATATATGCGTCACAGTCGTAAGGTAAAAACAGTACGATCACACATGTAAGGGTCAATGCACTGTTATACGTCCCCATTGTTCACGTACTAGTACAAAATGTGTGTGCAAAGTTTTGCTACTTTATATTACCTTCATCAACAAAGCCTAGTTACGATTTTCTAATAAATATTCCGTCTATTTGCAGTAATTAAAAATTAAAAACACAAACTGCTTTCAATCTTGTAAATATTACCATGTTTATAAAAGTTGTATTTTCATTCTTATACCATTTTGGACTAAATCTTATTTAAGAAAGTAAAATTGTTTTTTTGTTTAAAGCTGGTTTTCGCCATTTCGATATATGCTTCTCCTTTTTGAAAACCAGTTTAGGTGAATTCAATAATATAACACCTTAAAATTCCATTCAAAAACCGTTACTTAAAACTAACTTTTGATTCTTCCCGGCTAAGAAAATGTATTTAAATGAAAACACATTTATTTTATTTTATTTAAATAAAGAATAGCCAAAATCAAAAATACGACAAATTTATTAAGATAATTCACGCTTTGTTGTGCGTGTCATACCTTACCTCGAGATAGGAAGTCATAGCTTTACTGTATACAATCTGTGTAATGTTGCAACGAGAAGTGATCGGAAGTCGTGTAAACTTGAACTCTGGAGTCGAACTGACGGTGAAAGTGTACAGTAGCCGCATAGGTATCATCGCACACGTTTTGTGGATGAACAGACAGACAAATAATGTAATAAAACGGGACTTACTCATTATTGTGCAGCTCTTCAATTGCAATGCGAAGTTAAAGTTTTTTTAAGCCATTAACAGTCAGTCCCTAATAATTATAAAACCATGTGTGACGTTTAGTCTTAAATAATAGTAATCATTTCTGCGTAGTAAACCTAAAGCTATGCGAATTGAAGTTTAAAGTATCGAAATATAAACTAATTTATAACCAAAAAATACAGTAAGAAAAGTTACTCAAACATGTCTTTTTTCAATAAAATTTAATTGTTTATAATTAAAACCTTTCTTGGTTGTACATAAATAGCAAAATAATTGTGGTTACATCTCGAACTATCTCGCTAATTGCATGTCCAGGAGCCGTGACAGCCACTGGGAAATTATTTCATACCTACTCATTTACATGTTCTCCAGAAGTGAATAATTATAGCAGAGCGGTTGCATTTCAAGTGCATGGTTGCCAGTTAAGGATAATGGTAATAATCTGATACTTATTAAACTTTAAAGTCAAGAATAACCCCAACTAAAGGTTGTAATTTAATTGTAATAAGGGTTAAATTTAAAAAAATCGGTTTCCAAAATTTTGTTTCATTAGGCTTTGGCACCCTTGGTCCGCGGGATCCTAGCGCACTAAGGGTCGTATTAACAATCTAGTTTTCATAATAGCGATCGGAAATCTTCGTTTTCTATAAAACACACGTGTGACAAATATAATGTCAGATGCGAGTGCAAGCGTGATGGCGATAGCCAGCCGAAAGCTATTAAGAAACTGAGAATACTGTACTGGCTGAAATGTCCGTCACAAGATACGTCAAAGTAAACTTCAAGTTAAAAAAACTGTCATTTCTGAGGTGTCTTGACATTAAGTAGCTACGAAATTAATAGCTACCATTTTCCCAGCGCTACTGTTCACACACTGTAAAAATATGTAAAAATTAAGCGAAATAAATGTTTTCTATTCTATTCTATTCTTAAAAATAAAAAACACTCATAGACATGATTAAAGAACTAGCTATTTCCTCGCTCAACACATTGCTTATGTATGTATGTGGACTCTATATTGCACATCAAAAATTTCACAAAGTACCTGCCCTGCAGGTATTATGGTTTTATAGGTAGTTGAGCAATTTAAAGAGGAAATTCTGCAATCTCACAGCAAATTAAAAGTTCTTACACTATTTATGTGGGTGTCAATTAACATCGACGTAAGAAAACGTGTCCTTAATTGTTTTATAAAAAAATGTTTATATACTTCAAAAGACTTTATTTTCCGCTGTACTTTGAAAAATCCTTTTTTATTGCACCCCTAATATTCTAATATTCACTCAAAATTTCAAGTCCCTAAGTTCAGTTTGTTGTCTGTCAGTCAGTCAGACACGAATTAGTTTAATATTTATAATAGAAGATATAGAAACACAAATCATCAAGAATGCTAACAATATTAAAGCTACATAATATATTATTATTATAAAACTTACTTTTCCCATTGCGTGTCACACACGTCAAACAGAAATTGCCCCAGGGTATTATTTTAGTAAAACTCAAAACCCTACCGTTTAGCCCCTAGTGGTTTTATTAGGGTTATTCTTGGCTCGGATCGCACTAATGATGCCCCGATAAACGGCTGCATTCCTATCCTATCTCGCTATTATAACATTCTTTTAGCGCGTCAGTTTGTTAAACATCACGTCATTCTACCTACATATTAAATGTATTTGCATATTTTAAAGGTATTATACGGATAAAAATACTTAAATTTCGATTTAAAATTGAGAACACATTATAAACGGAGAGAGGTGTAAATCCATTATACCATTGACACTCTTATTCAATTTGTCGACGAGACATTAACCGGCCAGTATTAGTTGTCCCCTCAGGGTATTATTAAGTACTATACTTAGTCCCAGGTTTTGTTGATAAAACAGCTCGGCCAAACCGGGAGGATCCTAACTCTGCCTTATGTGCCTGCAAGTGCGGGCGTAACTTTAAGTAAGTAAGTAAGTTGTAAGAGAACCCTTGATTAATCTTTTAAATATTTACTGTCTGTGCCAGCGATATGCTAGAGAAAAAATATTGATTGTTTACCTACTATGAAAACCAATTCAAAATAGAAAAATAATTATTTGTTTATTGTTGTTTTTTAAAAGGTAGAGAGAATAAAATAATATTTATTAACATTGAATAAAATCTTGACCTTGACAGTAACATCAATATATTTTTTGTTAAGAAAATACTTTGCTACATTACTTTAGTATTCGTGCCCCGAGTCAGCTGTCGTCTGGATTGCTTGAATATTAAAGTACACTTTTAAACATGCAACATGTAGGTAGGTATGTTCAAGTGTACTTTAATATACGAGCAACGCCAGGACTATGAGCTAGTGCGATGCAATTATTAACATCCCACGATAGCCTACATTAAACCATATAAATCTACGTTTATGAGAACTGCATAAAGTCATTTATATCTTAAGGAATAAGTACACAAGTAGATACCGTAAGTTATAAAATAAATAGTTTCCGTGTTGTTTAGGAAGATCATTCCTATTGCATTTTATAGATGCGTTTACAATGCAGTTTCTATTTAACAACACGAATGCAATAAGTCCATTTTATTATCAGTAAACTATAAAGCTTCGTCCGTGGCAGGTAATTAATAATAACTGTATGAAAACACGTATTTTATCCTTTATCGATGAAGCATAAGCAAGCATAGTAACATGATACTTTTTTGAATGTAGCTTAAAATGTCTGTGAACATTATACCTAACACCTAAAAAAGGTTTAAAACGTCGAAAAAATTTAATCCAAATGAACTCGACAAGAAATCGAAAATTGTTTTCTTGTTTATCTTTCGATAGTATAAAAATACAAACGCTTAAAGCTTATGTGTTTGCGGATCACACCAAACGACGATATACGCCCCCGATGATGAGCCCTCTGTGCCCAGTTACTAGCACTGCCTCTTAATGATCAGGTTAGTAGCAAAACAATGGGAAAAAGTAGAATTCTATATAGGTACATAACTAAAATGCTGTGCTTGAGTTTTGTTATAATGTTACTTTATGCACGAGGTAGTTAATCGTATGTAACTAGGTATATGCGTTTTATGTGAGAGCCAAGTCTCAAAGTTTCTCAACAATTTTATCGAGTCGCGCAGTGAAATGTAAATTTACTACCGTAGCAACTAGCACGTAAGTGACATTTCGTTCACTAATAAAGTAATCAAGTCTTGCGTCACTGCGGATTACTAGATAAAGAAATGGTCAAGAATTTATTTTCGAAACTGTCTCAGAGATATTTCTTCTCGGTTCGTTAACTTTAGTGATATACCGAGTTATAATTTACCGATAGAGATATAATTTGCCGTTTTCTGCGAACTATTTCAAGTCGTGATGAAATTGTCTCGCTTTAAATTTTAATAGGAAGAATGGGCGTGTTCAGCAAGCTTGAGTGCAATTTCGTGAGCTGGAATTTGGATAAGAGTTGACATATCTGATCGAGATTAGAGTTAAAACTTAAAATCACGTTTTGTGTCTGGCTTTTTAAAAAGCTACCACTGACATAGCTTGCTAGACTTTTTTATTCTTAGGTAGGTACCTACTTATTTTTTGTTACCTATTATTCGTTTTTTACATTAGAATTAAAATGGTTAAATGTGTACAAACGTTCCTTTAATAACATAAATAGAAAGCAAACATAATTCTCTAAATGATCGAAAAATGTATTTATGAATGCATGTAAACACTTTATTGAACAAAAGAAAAACAAAAACAATACATCGAGGATAAAAAAAGTACTCTTCCCTAAACGATTTGGATTTCTTATTATTAATTTCTAATATTGACTTTGAAAGAAAAGAAAGAAAGAAAAACGTTTATTAAGTGCAAGACACTAAAAACTTATTGTAATATACTTAAAGATAGCATCTACAAAAAGTACATGCAAGCACTTAAAAGGCGACCAGCTCAGCAAGATGCTGTGACTTATAGTCCCAGCGCTGATTTTCAGCTGGACCAATGAGTTTACTCGGAGAGCAGCACTTTGTCCAAAACCGTGTGCAAAATAACGGGTATTTATTCCTTCATGTTAATGAAGGAAAATGTTGATACTCAAAAATAATGTAAAATATTTAAGGAATGTGTTTCGAAATTTTAAAAAGAGAACTTAAGAAGGCTTGAATACGAATTAGGTCCGTATTATGTTTTCTATTCTTTCGACAGGATACGATTCCATTCTTTGCAGACAACCAAAAAAAGTTAAATATAGGCATTGTTTGTTGGTCATTGTTTTAATTTAACTTACAAATTGTACCTATTAAGTAAAATAATTAAATAAGAAAGAAAGTCATATAATAAAGTCAACGTCAAAGTATTTATTTGTAAACATAAATAGGTAAAACCTATGGTGGAACACAATGTTTTGCCCTTTGGCGTGACGAGAATAACAGTTTTTCGATCATCCTTCTAGGTATACTACGAGTACTATGCTATGCTAGGCGATAAAGTATTAAATTATGAAAGAATTGAATAGGCGTTATATGATAAATAAATTGTCCAGCAGGAAATCCGACACTGTATAAAATTAGCATTTTTTTAGGTACATATTTTTTTTTAATTGTCATTCTAGTAAGTGTAATAAATGTAGTCAATGCCACTGGAGTTAATAAAGTGTAAGAACCAGCCAGTGTTTGGGACAGTGAACATAGTTAAAATGTCGCGCCACTTTCAACCAGACATGCTTCGTTAGAAATCATAGCAAGCAAAACTATGTCAATTAGGCTCTTCAGGCGACTGTGGCTGGCTAATTGACCTTTATTTTAAGGCACTTACAATTCAAAAACGACTCTTACCGTGCTCCTTATTTATAAATTATACTTAAGCCTTTTTATGCATTCTGCATGATCACTCCTGTCTCTTGTATCTAAGGTGTGTTCACTAGGCAATATGCATCGCTTGTTAAAGCTCTTCGGCTTTGCTTCATATTTAAAATAGGTGACATTCTGTACTGACAGTTCACTAGCATAACTTGTACTTATTTTAAACCAATTTTGTTTTATTTTTAATTTTAACAATAGCTGTCACGATTGGATTGGTTGGATAGACAAATGTAGTAAATAATTAATTGACATCATTTTGTTGCATAATTTTTGTTCATTTTGCTTTTTTTGATTAAGGTCGGTTAAAAATACGATATATTTTGCTTAATTACTAAATAAAGGTAAGGTCATAAGAATAAATACTATTAGAAGGGTAACTTCATCCCCACCACGCGCGCTCTCGCTTGGCCTGTCAACAGTCCTGGACTACTAATCGCAACAAACACTAGCGGGTTGCCACACGGAATCGGCGCTTGGAGTAAACGTGCAACAATATTTCAAATGAAGCTCTCAAAGGCGCCACTATCTACGCAAACTGTGGTTTTACCATACGAAATTGTTAGTTCGGTATTTGACCAGGTGCTTTACGATAATAATTGTAGGACGATATCAACAAAGTTTGAATCTTTATTTATATTTACCTAAGCACTTTATGTTTTATCCAATATTAATCGTAATTAAGTAAGTCTAAGATAGTATTTCAGTGCTTATGTTATAAAAGAAGGAGTTAATAAATTAATTAATAAAATGGACAAATACGTCCTACATATATAAATTAGTTTTATTGGTTTTGCGTTTGTTCTTACAACTTTATATCTGATTTAATTGTAATAAAAGTACTTTAATTTTTACATAGACTAGTTAGCGCAAACTTGTGCTGCTGTCATCCGCTGTCACACTCACACGTCAATTGGAAAGTCTTTTAAGTCTTACGGATTTGAAATTTTACGGACATTTTAGTTTTATTAAGTATATTTTATTTTATCGTATAGTTTTACAGGTAAATAAACGAATTCTACGCGAACGAGGTTGCGGGCTCAGTTAGTTTTATATACTTGTGACAACCCTAATTTTGCGACAGGCGAGAGGGGTAAGGCGGGGCGTGGGGCGCTGTAGGTAATTATTTGACGGCTTTGCTGCGCCGGTTTCCTTGCATACATCGGTTTACCACAACCTTAGCGACGTCGTCAGTCCACCATGTCTCGAGGTCTACCCACGCTGCGTCTTTCGGTTCGCCACGCCATTCGAGAACTCTTCGTTCTCATCAGCCATCGGTTCTGCGAGCGATGTGTCCCGCCCACTGGCACTAAAACCTAGCTAATCTTAGAGCTACTTCAGTGACTGGTTCTCGTACGGATTTCCTGATTTCTTATACGATCGCACAAAGAAAACCTTTGAGCGACATTGAGCTTATTTTAATGAAAACATATGGTTAGCAACCACGTCTCAGTACCTTAAATCACCGAGTTGGATTTGACGATTGACCTCTTTCTCAAAGTTGGACCTACCTGACTGGACAGTTTGTCCCAGGTAAACATAATCGTCAACAACTTCAAGCGCTGAGCTTCCGATTATTATGGGAGTTGGTACTACATGGGTATTCGGCATAATCTTTGTCTTGTCCATGATCATTTTTAGGCTTCGCTAAGGGCATTGAGCATTGCGTTTTAAGTCTCCGTTCATTCCATCTGTGGCCGCTCTTGTGAATAAACCTATAATGGAACAACTAAAAAGCTATAATCTCTAGGCCTACCTATAGCAACCGGATGGTTAAGAATCTTCCACCAATCTTTGCACCAAAAAATAACTATACGAATAATGGAAGAATCTCACAATATTTTTCTTCAATGACGCAACGAATTACGCGTGTAGCGATATGTCGAAATAGTTAAAAGTTGCAAAAGTCAAACAGCATATTGTGGGGTTTCGCGGCGAAAGTCGGCGGCAGAGCGCATGCGTTTGACAACAATGCTAGTGAAAGCCGAAACGTAAAGATTTGTCGCCGACGTCATAAGTTGCATCGGTTGTAAACGCACTGGGGCCATGAATCACCGCTAGCACTAACACGGAATAGGTAGCTGCATGAGATTCGTTTTCAAGCTATACCTTAATAATTTAAATCTATCAGTAAATAATGACTATAAAATAATAATAAGAATAAAGAATAAATAATATTTATTCAGCTATTAAAATACTACACTACACTTGAGATTAAAATAACAAATTTAACATTATTAACTAGATAATTAAACTAGACCATTATATGGAAAACACGAAAAAGTCGAAACAATGAACCAGCTCAGCGTGAAACTGTGGCATAGAACCACAGCGCTGATTTTCAGCTGGACCCATGTAAGGTACATGACTAAACAATAGAATTTTATTTCACAACAATGCATAAAAATTCATCAATAAATTATTAATTTCGTCAAACCTAGCTACTCGTAATAACAAACAACCCCGGATTAAACTGTCTATTACAAAAAAATCGGCGTCGGAATCAGTCCACCCGCTTGGGAGATATGATACCACAGACAAACTGTTAGACACTCAGATAAACACGTTAATTGTTAATCTTACATCTGTTTGCGTCGGGGGTAAAAAAAACTTCATTCACAAATAAAAACAAAAACATGTTTTAACAAAGGTAACTTATGTTAAGGTACAGTCGACTACAAGGAGATGAATCTACTTTTGCAACAAGGTTTTTGTAAAAATATTATAAAAGTGGCCAGAGTTACGCATTAGTTATAAATTAGACTACTTTTAATTCAAAAGCTCGATTTGTACAGAGAGGACTAAATTATAGAAAATATTCGTGTTTGCTCACCTAAACCTAATTATATATTTTTTGTATTTCAGGGCCATTTTCTTTAGTGATAGTCTCAGAATAGTAAGTAGAACTTAATCGTTTTTTTACGTAGATTTTTTTTTGTTATGAACTAATAGTCGCTATTAAAAACATAAATTATTATTGCATTACTTATTACATTATGTTACTACATAACGCTCAGTGTTTCAACTTTTAAACCAATAAACAACAATTAGACGAAATTAACATAAACAAACTTACATAACAGACCGACTGAATAATTAACAGCTCTCGCGTATATTTTTAACACGCCTACATCGCCATTCCGGCACTTCTATTCGGACATTAACAGCTTCATATTGATTTATTTGTTTTAATTTTTGGCTAATGAAATCGTAATCGATTGATGGCGGTCGGGTCCGAGCGATGCAGCCGATGTCATGTACTTACGCAATCGAGATGCACTGAGATACTATCGTACGCTCTTGTAAAATACATTCCGAAATACTTACCGTCGTAAAAGCGATGTTTTATCAACTATCGACTTAATGTTAAGGTAATAAAATACGGATTTCGGATCAGAGACGTTGTCTTTATGTTTGTGGATGACTATGCCGTCTTTGCCGGACAATGCGTCTTTATTCTTACTTACATGCTATTCGAGTGACAGCCGACTGTTCGGCAGTCATGGACGGACGTGTCGAATTCTTTCGAAACATAGTCATTTCATAATGTTACAATTATTATAAATTATCTGAGTATAGGTTACACGGAAATATAATACCTAGAGAGATCAGGGTGTAGAGCTTATCCTTATTACCAAAGACGATTAATTTAAAAACGAACTCGACGTAGTTACCGTCATTTCGAATAATATTATATTTGTGAGATAAGCATCGCTTTTAAAGCAAATATGCCAAGCAAACACAATAAACTTCACACTTCAATAGCCAGTGTGAAATCCGCAAGCAAAATTTAAAGTCACATTACGCAAATTGCGTAACATCGCCGGTATCTACGAGTATCGTAATAATCCCATTTGTCAGGGAGATAGCATCTGGCTCTCCTGCGACGATGGGAACAATAGCCCACGTAATAGATGAAAGCGAAAACAATTAGGAGATCGGAGTACATCACCAACTTTCGCGCATGGGTCCTTATCAAGAGGATCTACTTAATTTCAAACCCGCAAAAAATATGCAATAGCGCGACTGTTACGTATTTTATAACGAGAAGTCAAACGGCAACAGGTTTATCTTGATAAAAGATCGTTATAATCAACACCTCAATAAATTATTGCCGTTGGAACTCCTATGTTGCACGAAGACCAAGAAATTTATATTTCACACTAGGAAACTCAATCCAAATGCAATAAAAGTCGGATAGGTAATCGTAGTGCCCTTGGATTTTGTACGATTTCGTTAAATTATTGTTTAACGTGCGCTGAATTTACGGTTATATAGGTACTTTATTTATGCACAATCGTCTTCTCTTTGCTATAAATAAACTACAGCAGGCAAGAGGCATCGGAATTTTCGCCAGCGTTTGTATATCGATCGTTTTCGCATTACGCGCACTGCCCCGAGAGAATATCTCATTATAGATATAGGGGCGTTTCGAATAGGTGCGTAATTTCATACGCGCGTGCAATATATCAAAACGAAGCGATCACCGCTCGGGGTACAATCACACATCTTCTTTTTACTGGAATCGTGTACTCAATACGTGTAAATGGCGCAGTGAGCCTAGTAATTGCACTTAATGTCGTCCCACGGGCCATTCAGTGCATTTTCAATGCGATATTTATTTATTTTAATTCGAGTTTCGCCGACAGGGCTCCTAGATTTTATCTTGTCACGCCTTTGCTTATTGTGCACTCGGGTACAAGCACTAACCGGCATTGGGTATGCATTTATTGTAGAATAAAATGCACTGCATCTGGTTATAATAGGTCTGAGTGTAATGCCCACTGGGGTCGGTAAATGTAAGGTAAACGCGGATTTGTTTATTGCAAAGAGTGGCATTTTATTGTGGGCCGCTCAGCTTGAGGTGGCGAAGCTTTCAATGGAAAGTCTTATTCAGTTAGCAATATGAAAAGTAAATATCAATGTTTATTACTTAGTAGCAGTAACTCTGAGAGACTTTTTTTGACCCTCGCCAAATACATTTTGAATATTTAAATTTTATGGGCGTTTTTACACCGGGTTCTATACGGGGATCCAAGAAGGTTGAAATCAAATCTGACATTGCCGTAGGTTTATACATTCATTATTGATCAGTTGCGTACCTACTGGTCCACGATTTCATGTTGTCTTCACCATACATTTTAAAGCCCTATTTTCTAGGATCAAAATGCACCTTGTTGTAGTCAATTGGGTTATTTTTAATTATGAGTTGACAATTAAGCTCTAGGTTATTTTGTTATAAATAAAACGTAATTTCCTATACTGTTCTGTAAGATTTGATTTAGTTCCCGGATAAATAAATGTCCACTTGAAAAGTAATAATTTTGTAACATGGAAACTCGCCAACTTGTAATAGGGGTTTTGAACCTAAGTAACCAGGTATAAGGAAGTCCCGGGCAGACTCCGACTAAAATACTAGTATATTATAATGTCGTAAATAACTACAGCAGCATCTCACGAAACGGGGAATATAACTTTACGTAGAATATTATAAATTATTATAAAGCTAGGATTCATTGCCAACCCATATTTTTGCTCTGGTCATTAGGTACTTTACCTTAGTAAACTTCGTGACTAAATAAATGTTCATCGTTTAATACGTTTTATAAAATAATGTATACTAGTACATTAAAAGCAGGAACTCGACAAAACCTTTGGGGAAAACCAAATATTCAGTTTTGGTTTGCACACGAAGGGTTCCGTACCACCGTACAATATCAAAAAGTTTTTTGTGTGGGTGCCCCCCTTTTTCTATTTGTTGTTATAGCTGCACGTGTAAGGAACCCTATAAACTAGGAGACTCCATTATTAGTGGTCCTTTCAAAGTTGATCCCCACAAAATTCGGTACAGCTTAGTTTTTTTGCAAACAACGGTCATTAACTATGAAATAGTTGATTACTTTCATTTTTAATTCGTTGTCATTGTTTCTTCTTATCTTATCGCAACAAAATAGAATATAAAATAAGTATATTTAAGCTTTGTTACCATTTTATTTTATTTTTTCGTATTCTGTGTCTATTTGCAATATGCTTAAAATAAAGATTATTTTTTCTTTAACGAATAAACATAGAATTGGGTATTGACTTAGCATTACAGAATAACGCACAAAAACACACTAACTGCTGAAATTTTCTGTATAAACTTACACGAACAACAGCTATGTAGCCCCGCCTTAGAATGAGAACTGTCAGGACCGAAACGTCTAAGAATTTATGAAGCCGTTCAAATCAGCAATAACATAACTCGGGCCTTTGTTGCGCGCCGCGGTTCGATGGGATTGCTCGGGTAAACGATATCTACGGGGACCGGTAGGCTGCTCTAAACCACTCTGGAGCAATGGGGAATTTAGATTATTGGGTAGCGGTTTAGTGGATAGTTTTATGATTAAAATTGTTAGTTTTGAATAAGTCAAATGTTAATTTGTTCTTTCTTAGTTGTAATAAAAACAGAAAGGGGTTTATCCTTCTTGAAAAATCTACAGGTTGCGGACAGGTCAGGGAGGGCGGGATGAACTTATTGATCAATTATATTATATTATATATATTTTCTTTGCTTTTTGTTAGCTTTTAGAGAATGCAACTTCTATAGCCACTGAGTTAAACCGAAAATAATAAACAGACACCTGTGTCGAGCTGTAACTAGGCCAAAAACAGGTAAGAAAATTCTCAAAAGAATAACTCGTTCTAGATTACACGATATGAGCAGCTTAGTTTCCGATAAGTATTCGTCGCTGAAAATGAAATCAATTTTTAAACATCATAAACGTTAAGTGCTCGATATTGAATAAGCGGAATTTACCCTAAATTATACCGTCAAATAAAAACTATGTCAAACAATTATGCACTCACCGCACGTCCTGTTAAAAAGTAACCGTTCATTAAAAACAATTACATAAATATTGCAATACGCAAATGCAAATACGCACTCATAAAAAACGAAAGTTGAACGTGACTGTATTTACCTAATGCGTTATCTGTAATAATTAGTGAGGATTTTTGCCACTCGGGCACTGTCAGTACTGTCAGTCGCGTGACGGTAGCCTGTCAAAATGTTTTGACACGAATTGGCAGATAATCATCGCGAAACTCGTAAGTTACTACGTAAGCGGGTAAGAGACTAAAGTTATTAAATCAAGCGTTTTATTTAAAATGGCTGTAAGTAATTTTAACAAATAAATTCTTGAAATCAGTATGGATAATCCTGAATAGATGACAATGTATTATCAAAACAGACTCCAGATAAGAGAAACATGTATGAAAACGTATTGCGCTGTGCAAGGACCACTATACGCAACGAAGACAAAGTTTCATTCCGAAAATCTATAGTCGGAAGTAGATAGATAAGGTAAAGAAAGATCGTCATCATACATTCCATGGTCATTTAGAAACATCGATCATCGTCGTTTCCCATTTTCGTTAGATTGTAACTTGTAACATCAAAGGGACGTCGCCATGGACTCGCGGAGCACAACATTGTAACAAAGGACACAGTTCGATTAGGTACATTGTCTGTATCGCAACTTGACCGGTTATTTCCAACACGCGTTGCGAAGTAGTAGCGACCCACCGCACCGTCAATTAAGAGTTACCTCACAAATGCTAATGTTGTCTAATTACCAAAAACTAATCCTTAAAAGATCTATCGAAATGTGATCCATCTGTTATGCAACAAAACGTTTTCTTGACAACCGGTAAAAGTAGTCCGACTGTTGCGTAGGATTACGGACTAATTAAATATGACTACTAACAGCGTCCGTTCGATTTGGTGTAAGTTCGTCACACAAATAACATAATGCAGAGTTAATGGCAAGTTTTCATGGAAATGCCAAATGATTCACATGGCAAACTTGAATCCCTCAATGTTCCATTTTCATATAGGGCTACGTAATCAAAACGTTGATCTTGTATTCTTGAATAGCGTTTAAAAAGGGAAATGTTAGAGAGTTTGAAAACAATTAAATCCTAGTAAGGCAAAGGAAAGAGATATGGTAAGTAATTGCCTACTCGTGAGGAGTGCAGGAAACACCAGGATAAATGGCTAGTATTAAAATTTGCACAACTGTAACTGTTTACAAATTAGCATCTCGGTTTTATCTGTATGTTAATGTTAAGAGGAAGTGTGCCGTTCAATCTTTATAAAACATAAGGATATTGGAATAAATAAAATTGGTTAAGAATTAACACTGAATACGTGACACGTATGAACCAAAACGTTTCTTATAATATATACTTAATATCAGTTTGATTGCTGTCGTTCTCAATGGAGCTGTAATCGTTTTCTTTAAAGTTTAAAAGGTAAGGAAGTGTTCTTGCACGGACTGTTTATATTTTCGTTTTTTTGCTTAAAAAATAATAATGTGACTTCCTTCACTGTCATTTAGACCTTTATGCCTACTTGCCTTTTTAATATTCTATTATCCTGGTCGCGGCACCTGGATATAAAACTAGTTAAGCTTACTTACGCTTGTGTGAGATAACATAATATTTTTCGATCGTAGAATATGTTACGCCCTGATACCTTTTTCCAAAATCATATACTTAACTTTACTATTACTTACAACGGCACGTTAGCTTACAACGACACGGTAGTAACCCACCCTGCCTACGAAGCGGGCCCGGCCGCGTTCGAATCCCGGTAAGGTCAAATTTGTGTGAGGTTTTCTAAGTAAAGTAAGTATGTCTTTCTCTATATAAGTATTACATACATACATTCTATCCCGCCTGTTTCCCAGGGGTAGATATTGTTGTCCTAATAAATAAATAAATATCCGGGTACAATCCCCCACAAGATCTAGTCCCAAAATAAGCTCTAGGATTGTACCAGTGGTTAGTACCGAAAAAACGAGCTCAGTAAAATTCCGACCCATTAACCTATAAATGTTTTATTTCATACATCCCCTCCCACGATTCCTCTTTACCTAAGTTTTCTCAAATCCGCGGCTAGTCCTTAACGCGATCGTCGAACTTGTCACTTTCTCCGCTCGCAGATGCTCTCGTCTGATTATTTCCATTAGTGTCCATTAGGCATTTAACTGGTTCGATTACGGCGTCACGACCACCGTGAGCCAGTGCCATAAATCATGAGATCAGGTTCTGCGGCCAAATTCGTGCGGAAACTATTGCGTAACGTGATATATAGTTTGTTAGATGCGTTTCGGATTTGGGTGTGCGATTTTTTTGCGATATAGCGTTTTTGAGTTTTATTGGGTTTTTTATTGCAAAAAAATTTTTGTTTCAACGCAATGTACTTTAGTTAGAAGTAGGTAAGCAATGATGTGACCAAAAATTAGGCTTACTTTGTATAATACCTATTCAAGACTTGAATAGATCGAGCTTTTAATATAAGGCAGAAGATTCGTTCATTAGCAAATCCCTTGACCAAATAAGGATAAACAGGGACGCGTATAAATATACCTTGTAATATATACTATCAGTCAAGGAATCCTAAGTATATATTCATGTACATTTTTAATGTCTCGGTATAAAAATAATGTGTGAATAATATTGAGTTGAGCTTATGCTTTTTGACTGTTTAATTAAACCAAAAGGAAACACAAACATAAGAACAAAAATAATAATTTTAGGTCATCATTTTTCACTTGACGTTGATGTAACGTCAAACAGAAACGTAATAATTTAAGTCTGACATTGAGGAGCTAAATTACAAAGATGGTGAAATAAAACCATACTCAGAATTGACTTAAAGAATTGATTTAAGGAATTCCTCAAAATATTCCTTAGTCATAAAGGAACGTAATGTCAATGACACCACACGGATGCACTTACGCAATGTGCACCTTGACAGTACTCCGTTGAGACCGATGACGATGCTTATGACGTAATGGTAACATGACGAATGAATTAATACGTCTGTACGATGTTCACTGACGGTGTAGTTTCTAATGAATTCACTATTATCAAAAAGGAGCATCATTGGAATGAAGTCAATGTATTCTATCAAGGTGGAAGTGCGTTTGTTGGTACAAAAGATGATATTCTCGATGAGATGAAATGCAG
The DNA here is from genome assembly GCA_946894065.1 of Acleris literana. Lineage (NCBI taxonomy): Eukaryota > Metazoa > Arthropoda > Insecta > Lepidoptera > Tortricidae > Acleris > Acleris literana. Next base: position 8,131,812 of record OX335677.1, read on the forward strand.
GCGATTCTTTAATTGCACAACAAAGCATTGTTCGGCAAACGTAATCGCCGACCCGAATATTATGAATGGGCTATCATCGCGTTACTATCGTGATGTTATCTGAATAATCACGTTGATTGAAAGTATTGATAAGCGGCTACTTTAAGGGTAAGAATAATAATAAGAAAGTGTTTGTTAGTGTTTTCTTTCCTAGATCCATAATAGAATCATGGAATGACCTAGTTAAGGATTACACTATTTGCTAGGATACAACTTTAATTACATTCTGATCACTGTTTTTTTTGTTGTTGTCTAAATATTGTTAATTAATGTCTATTTGAAGCGTTTTCAATCCACGAGCGTGCGCCCTTTGAAGGTTTATTTAGTAAATTTTGCAAACTCCCTCCCCCCCCCCCCTTTATAATTTTATCAGGTCATAATCGGGCCACAAACAATATAGTATCAAAAACGATGCGGTTTATTACTTTGGTTTAAAAATATCTTACTGCTTGTTTTTTTTTCTTTTGTACAATGAACATAATACAATTGTCATTTTCGTTTAGTAAGTGAATATAGGTCCTGGGTAATGTAAAAACTTAAAAGATTGATACTATGTCTAAAGCTAAGTTTATTAACCGGTCCAAGCAATACCTCACTCCGCGGCAACGCCTTATGCTTTACAAGGCGCAGGTCAGACCGCATATGGAGTACTGCTCGCATCTCTGGGCTGGAGCACCTTCCTATCAGCTTGACCCTCTCGATTCCATCCAAAGACGTGCCGTCGGCATTGTCAACGATCCTACAGCTTCAGATCGTTTAGAGCTGCTTAGCCTCCGGAGAGACTTTGCATCTCTCTGCATTTTCTACCGTCTGTATAATGGGGAGTGTTCCGAGGAACTGTTTAGACTGATGCCAACGGCCTCGTTCTACCATCGCACTTCTCGTCATCGGCAGGGTGTTCATTCCCATTTTCTTGAGTCACTGCGCTCAACTACGCGCCGGTTTTCTAGAACGTTTCTGGTGCGTACTATAGGAATTTGGAGTGAGCTTCCTGCTGAGACTTTCCCAATGCGCTACAATATGGGGCTTTTTAAAAAGGGTATCATTAAATGTCCTCGAGGCTGGCAACGCATTGGTGACGCCTCCGGCGTTGCTAATGTCCATACATAGGCAGCGGTGACCACTTTCCATCAGGTGGGCTGTCTGCCTGTTTGCCCGTCGACGGCAAAAAAAAAACTAGCTTCTGTCCTTGACTTCGTCCGCATAGATTTTGATTATCGTTATTCCCTCGGGAACTTTTACGGGATGAAAAGTAGCCGATGTGTTAATCCAGGGTATAAGCTATCTCCACTCCAAATTTCATCCAATTCCGTCCAGCCGTTGCAGCCTGAAGGAGTAATAAACTAACACACCGACACAATCTTTCCCATTTATAATATTAGTAGGATGACCCGTTTTGTTTTTACTAGATTATTTTTATTTTTCTGTTTTTATCTTATTATTTGTTATTTTCGTTTACATTTTAGTCATCCTACACGCTCTGTCTTTTGACTAAATGAGTTATTGCCTGAAATTAACGATTTATTATTATATATTATTACTATATTACTATAGTTAAAACAACGGGTTCTTACCGCGGTAAGACTTATGAGTTGCCGACGTTTTGACGATGCTGCCATCGTCATGATCATCAGGATAACTAACGACTAGATCAGATAGACAACTAAAAACCGCAATAGTTTGAAGAAGCGACTTAAAAGAATGGCTACAAAGTTACTTTACTATTAATTGTAAAGCACTAAAATATCAAAGGGAAATGCAACAAGTCCGTTACTATTTGTACCAAGTAATTGCGGTAGGTGTGGGCAGGTGGCGCCTACGTCGCCCGGTGGCGCTTGCGCATAACATTGGCTTGCTTGCTTCAATAGCGTATTAGCATAATGGGCTCGGGTATTAGACTGCGCTGCGTTAACTTCGCATATTAATGGTATTACTAAGGCGTTTTGAAAATTTCTTGTGGATATATTTTATTTGCGTAAGTTAAAAAATCCAGTAAAAATTTGACACAACGTGATTTTACGATTTTGACCTTAGAGATAGACAAGATGCATTCTAGGAATTTAAGCAAACTTCTTGGGTTAAAAAATGGTGCCTATTTCTGCTCAGATTATAATAGACATACCTACTTATAGAGTAAAACAAAAGGTAAGTAAGCGTCATCTGACCCCCCGTACTAGAATAAACTATTCACGATGGGTCAGGATAATATGACTCTGAAATTAAATATTCAAAAAAAAAACCCGCAAACAAAAACAATTGAAGGCTCTTGCTGAAATACTCGCACCCACCTCAACTATTCTCTGTTTGGCCTAGTTGTTGACTGGTAGAGAATGCCTTAAGGCAATAAGTCCGCCATTTGTACTTAACTTTTTACTGTACAATAAAGTTTAAATAAATAAGTATATTGAATGACCAATTCTGAAATGGCTTTGACTGTTACTGTTACAATATTCCTGTCAGTTAGTACAAAACTCTGATGTCAAAGTTACAAAATGAGTTGAACGTAATGTCACATTTTCAGAATTGCATGGCATGACAGGCGAGGATTGATGGACCACCCCGGTGGGTTTTATGTTAATTTTATTTAAAAACCTTGACATAGTATTACTTAAGTACTGTGTTTAGTTATCCATTACTTATACTCGTACCTACAATTGAACCATTTTGCAGGCGTGAAATCAAATCAAATGATTAAGTATTTAGTAGTAAAACTACATGTAACGAATTATTTGTTAACTTGTAATGAACAACTAAACAAGTAAATTACAAAATACGAAAACGATTTTAATTTTGTCCGCGTGCCCTTAAAATTGTTTTTAGGGTTCCGTACGAGGCAACCCGTCTTCGTTGTCCGTCCTACTAAATGCAGTTCATTTTACGGTGAGCGTAAAGGACAGCGCTATAGCAGTTATATAGCTCTGCCCTTTTCTCTCAGCGTAAATTGAACTGCATAGCTATCTCATTATAACCCCACAAGACGAAATAAATAATTGTTCTGACACTTATGGTTTTTAGAAAGAAGTTTAAAGCTATCCCAGGCCAAACTATGTATTAAGGTTTGTTTATTTGGTTAGTCTGTCGACCAAAAGCCATAACTACAGAAATGGAAGTTACAATTGTGGAAACTGACAAAATTTATGATGTTGACACAAGCGCTCGATGTGATCGTCCGGCAGCTTACGTCAATCAATTTTCGAAAACGATAACGTTCTCGCAACGAATCTAGAGCCACTATTTTTATGGTTCCGTAGCTAAAATGGCAAAAAACGGAACTCTTATAGTTTGTTCATGTCCGTCCGTCCATCCGTCCGTATGTCACAGGCATTTTACTCGAAAACTACAAGAGGTACATTGATTAAATTTGGAGAATAGGTCTCTTGTAGAAGTCGCTAATTAGTTTGGTAGGTAGTTAAATGAAAAATAAATGATTAAGTATTGTGTTCCCCCTCCAAAAAATATGAAAAAAATCACAGTCTTCAGTCACATATTTGAGAAAGTTTTTGTGTAATAACGGCTTCGAAACCCTTCACTGAGCATGGTCAGACATGCTCTTGCCCGGTTTTTTTAAAGAGCGATCGATATGTCCTATATTATGATGGGGATTTTAAAATATGAAAACAGCAAGCAGCAAGACTTTATTGGGTTTCTAATATTTCATACAAATAAGACGCGTGCGACCCTCCGTGTGCGAGTCCATCTCGCACTTGACCGGTTCTTTGTTATTAGGGGCTTTCTAAACTGCGCTTGGAATTTGAAATCGAAAATTATCGTTATTTTTATAACAAGTCTTCCAAAATGGCTGTTTATACAAACGCACGGATATGAAGTAGACTTTACATACTTTTTGTATGTCCATCGTTTATGTCAACTTCCGCCTACACCGCAATTGTAAACTAGTCATACATTTTTATGAAATATTTTATCCATTTCACTTTCTTGCATGCTTTAAAATTTTCGTAAGCGGATTAGAGCGATAAAAATCGGCTTTAGTCTACTATACTGCTATTTTATACAAGTTACATAAAAATGTTCGTGATGCTGTGACAACTTTTACTTACTATAAACCTTAGACTGGGTGTAAGTAAATCTAAATACTTTTAAATTATTGTATATTGGAACCAATATTTATTTAATGGGCCATTAAATAAAGCAATTTTATTGAATAGTTAAGTTGAAAATCTATCGAATAAGCTTGTCGAACACGATGCATCTGCTGAGTCAAACTTACTTTCGATTACTATTTTCCAATACGCACTTTTGAAGATGTTTCAAAGTAATAACATTATAAGGATGTCATGGAAACCTATACAATCTTTACAAAAAAAATATTAGACAACTAACCAATGTTGAGACAGCTCGCTTAGTCTATTATAGTTATTTCCATAGTGTCATGTCGTACGGTATTCTGGTTTGGGGTAAGGCAGCTGACATACAAACTATATTTGTGTTACAAAAAAGGGCCATCGTTCTATTTCTCCCGTGACTCTTTAAGAGAACTTTTTAAAGAAATTAATATCTTGACTGTAGCGTCTCAATTTATTTATGAGAATATTATTTACGTTATTAGAAATTTAGATTCTTTCACCAAAAATTCTGATATACATAATTTAAATACCAGAAATAAAAATAAAATCGCTATCCGAAAATTCCGCGTCCGTAAAGTATATAAGTCATTTGTTGGTCAATGCATTCATTTCTATAATAAATTACCTGACGAAATTTTAAAGTTACCCTTTGCAGCACTTAAAAATTACTTGAAAAGGTCGTTAATGTCTAAAGCGTATTATAGGATCGAGGACTATCTAACAGACAAAAATGCATGGCCTAAACCCGAAACTTAGTCAATGATAATTTATTCAAATGCAAAATCTTTATCTTGTCTAGGGGACACCGTTGATGTAGGAAAACATATCGAAACTTTTATGTGGTCGTCTCGCACCATCTTATATACATTTAAGTATGTGTTTTTTTTTGTTTTTTTTCTCTCTATCTCTCCCGTAAGATTCATAATTGGCATGTTTTCCTGCTGAACTACGCATGTTATTTGATACTATATTTAATTTAATATTTATAGCTTTATATAATTCTAGACTAAGTAGTACCATTGTAATAAGAAATATGTTTAAAAAATTACTGACTGCTGAGTTTCTTGCGGCGTTTCTTCTCAGCAGTGGTCTTCTCTTGGGAAGCGCTGGTAGATTCTTGACGTGTAAAAGTGCCCGTGCGGCTTACTTACTGAATAAATTTCTTTTATCTTTTTTATCTTTTTTAAAATAGTAAAACTGCCTGTGGTTTTGATACCATCACGTTTCTGTATATGGTTTGAGTGAAATTTGAAACACGGATGGCTGTCAAAGACAGACCCTGGTAGAGGTCTTTTAAAAGAATGGATTATATAAGCAACCGCGATTCTTAGTATTTATGATACATATATTTTACGGATTTCGCAAATTTATAATTTATAAATGTCTTTTACGCTTAATTTACGCTTAGGGAGTACCGTACCAACTCCACATTTACGATCTTCAAGACGCTACAGGCAAGTCGTGAAATACATTTTCAGGTGAGGTAATTTCCACTAGAATCAAAAATTTATTACACAACAGTGAGTCACAGCTAGTCGTTACTTCTCGCTCCAGTTGCTGCGAGTATTTTGTCACGGGTGTCACGGGGATTACTGCGGAAACGGCCTTGTGCGTGACACGAATACCTAGTAAATTACTCGGCAAGATAAACAACGGTTACCGCATCTATGCTGGATAATTAAAGCAGGTAATTAGGTTTTTGTTTAGCCCACAAATTGGGTTTAGGCTTTCAAATATTGCTTCATCAACTTGCTATTAGATTTATTGGTTTACTTACTTCATAGCATAAAAAATGTGTTTGAAATTACGGAACGCAAGTACTGGCAAGTAGATTTCAGCCCAAAAAAACAATATGTATTCATCGCGGCTCAGGGCGACTTTGTCCACAGTCCTATTTCGTCACCTTCTTAACTCGTCCACAATAGCATGTCGTCAGCATGTAATTCCTAAATCGTCACCTTCCTAACTCGTCCACTTTCTGATCTCGTCAATACCCCATTTTGTCTACATTCCTATTTTGACCACAGTGTCAACTCGTCCACTTTCTTTTATCGACCTCAGTACTCCTTGGTCAGCAGTGCCAACTCGTCCGCATTCCTGTATCGACCTCAGTGTCAACTCGTCCGCATATTTGTACTCGAGTCTTGGGTGTTCAATATTTTTACTATAGGTAGTTGACGAGTTGGTACTGTGGTCTAAATAAGAATGTTGAAGAGTTGACATTGTAGACTAATAAGGGATGTTGACGAATTGGCACTGTAGTCTAATTACGAATGTAAACGAGTTGGTACAGTGGCCCAAGTAAGAAAGCGGACGAGATAGGGAAGTGACGATATAGGAATGTTGGAGAATCGAAACAGTAGACCATATGCGAACGAGAACGACTTAAGAAGGTGACGAGATGGAACTATGGCCGAAGTCATCCTGAGCCTTCATCGCCATCGTGACGGCCAGACGCCATAAGCCCAACTCTTTATTATTTTACTTTTTTTTCTGTATCCAAACAGAACTTGAATCATTTCCCGGATCTTTAAAACGGATATCATTACACGATTATATGAACTTCGACTCCTTCGCACAAAGCAATTCATTTTAATTTGAAGATGACCTGACAACGGATACGTTGCATAACCGTCCCATATAAACGGTGACCTTTCTCTTCCTGGCTTTTGACAACGGAATTGTCAACTTAATTAAAGGTCAGCCTAGATATTAATGTTTGCGATTTGTCTATTTCGTTTTAATTCTTAAAGATCTTTACAGATTTTGAATTAATTTTTTTTTTATATTTTACGTTGGGTTTTTTTGCGTAGTTAAGATACTCTAGAATTGTTAGGTAATAATAACCCCGTTGTTTTTTAGTCACGATAATACCAATGACACACGTGAGAGACTACTTTCAAACCCTATTACGATAGGTAACCTATCGATGTTTCGTAAAACTTTTGTCCGAAATTTTCATTTGTCCGAAAATATTTTTTCTCTGAACCCATTAACTTTTCAAAATGTTTAAAAACAGAACCTGTAGGTAGGGTAAGGTTAATTTTATACCAATCCAGGGAATTTAAATTATTTTATTGTTGAATTCTTTTGACATTCGTTTTAATAATAATACGAGGGGCGGCTGAAAAGTAATCTACCTAACAATGAAACAAAAGACTGTCGTGGCTAATTTTTTTTTATTTTTCTATATAGTCCCCTGCTAGTAAAATGCACTTATTAAATTTTTCAAATATTGAATTTAAACCATTAAAAAAAAAATCTTTCGGTTTGTCGTCAAAAAAGTCAGTAACCGCAGCCTTCATTTCGTCATCGGTCATAAACCTTCGTCCCCTGAGGTCTTTCTTGAGAAGTCTAAACAGAAAATAGTCACAGGGGGCTAAATCTGGACTATAAGGGGGGTGGTCAATGGTTTCGAAGCCATTGTCTTTAATTGCTAGCTTCGTTGTGCGGGCGGTATGCACTGGTGCGTTATCGTGCAAAATCAGAATACCTTTGTTTAGTTTACCTCGCCGTTTTTCTTTTATTGTCTCTCTTAGTTGGTATAGTAAGTTTGAGTAATAATCAGCATTCATTGTAGTTTTCTTCGGTAAATAATCTATGAGCAAAATTCCTTCTGTGTCCCAAAAGATTGTAGCCATAAGTTTACCTGCCGATGGACAGACCTTGAATTTCCGAGGCGGCTTCTCATCCTTAAATTTCCACTGTAACGACTCTTGCTTACTTTCCGGGTCCCATTGTCGAATCCAAGTCTCATCACATGTTACAATTCTAGAAATTATTTCTTCCTCCTTCCCTCGACTCATCTCCAAAAACTCTTCGCAACATTTGACACGCCTCTCCATGTCAAATGCAGTCAACATTCTGGGGACCCAACGTGCACTAACCTTGGACATGTTCAAATGCTCATGAATTATTTCATTGACTCGCTCTTTACTGACGCCCACATCTCTAGCTATCTCCCACTGCTTCACTCGTCGGTCCTCTAATATAATTTTTTTCACCCTGGCTACATTTTCATCGGTGACGGCCGAAACTAGTCTTCCGCTACGAGGATCATCTTCCAGACTCTCACGACCTAACTTAAACTGCTTTGACCAAAACTTTATAACAAATTCGGAAGAACACAAACTGCCAAACACACGTAACATACGCTGTCTGATCTCCGAAGGCGTATTCCCTTCTTTAGTCAAAAACTTAATCACCGCACGCTGCTCGATTTTATCCATTTTCACTTTTTCTACCGACATGTTTGAAACAATTGTAGGAGACAAATAAACGTGATGCAATAAACAAATGAATGTAATACATTTTGAAAATAGAATAACAAACGAATATAAATCCATACCAGCCAGCATTATTTTTGTATATATTTCTGACCAAGGAGATTACTTATCAGCCGCCCCTCGTATTATGAATTATCCAGGAAAGTTAAACGATTTCAGAGAAAAAATGAAAATTTCGGACTAACCAAAAAGCGGATAAGAGTTTTTCAAACGATAGGTAACCCACAATACTTATTTAAAAAAAGATAATAGATGTTTATTCAGTATACGTAGACCACACATGCACTATTACACGTCAAAAACCTGCCAGCGCTTTCCAAGAAGAAAACATTGCTAAGAGACGCATTGCAAAAAACTCGAGTCAGTCATCCTTTAAACGCGTTACCTATTACTACGATTTCTTATTACAATTATATATTACAATAGGTACCTACTTAAAATAGCATTAGATATATCGTTTCTTAAATACAAAAGGGACACAAATCAAAATGTGCTGCATTTATTTCTGAATGCTATTTACTTTAAGTTTTAAATCAAACTATATCTGTTTTTGATTTGTGTCCCTTTTATATTTAAGCAACGAATATAAAACTATGATTATAAAGTCAAACATCACGCGTAGTTCAGCAGGAAAACGTGATAGAACTTAAAATTATTGCAAGAGTAAATAAATATAATTTAAAATAATATATACTTACTTACCGGTATAAATATGACTGTGCAAGACATGTCTACCTATTTGCATAAACCGTGCCCCCTAGACCAGACACTATGCTCAGAAGGTTTACCGGGGTACCTATTATTTATCGAAAAACCTTTCGACAAACGTATCATTACGCAGAATTTTCGTTTCATCGAAAAGCATTCTCGCAGCACGAGTTGTTTTATAGTTAGAAGTCTAACCTACGTAACTAATGTTACAAACAATGAAGTGGAATTCGATAAAGTTATTAAGTTACTAATTTACACGTTACCGTTTTACGACTAAGTTACTAGGTTTTAAATCACCTGGCTGCTAGCTATCTGTTAATTCGACTATAATTTAATTAAACTTGGAATTTATTTTACTAACAGAACTTTACCATTCCAGTATAAGTTACACTGTCACACTATGACATGTCGTAACATCGGCCTTTACTAAGAAAGTAATTAACCTGTAATTTGCACTCGTGAAACAACCCACTAAAGTATTACAAAAACCACCAAGTGACTTACACAAAACAGGTTCATTTAAGTACGTCTTAGAGGTGTTGACACCTGACTGCTATTTTAAGTTTGGTAATACATCACTTCTAATAAACTACTCCGTGAACCGTGCCAATGACCTGTAAACTTAATTAATTTGAGACACGCGCTTACCTAGATTGCGGTTACGTAAGTGTTCAATAAAAACAAAAACATACTTAAGTTTTAGCACCTCTAATTGGTTATAGCATCTGTGGTACTTTGCCACGGGGGCCCTTTCTTTTTTAGTTTTAATTTAATCGTATTTATCTTAGCTATAATTAGATTTATTTTTACTTTAAGTTATTTTTTAATTTGCCATCGTTTTAGTTTTAATTTTTAACTGTTAATTTATATTAAATAACTTTATGTACTCATTCTGATATCGCAACAGTGAAACTAAAAACAAATCCTTGGTTTTTTGTGGGATTATTAATTAGGGCTTGGTCGTTTCCAATTAAAGAAACTCCTAGCGCCACTATTACTTAATTAAAAATTGTCTGCAAACCTTAGCGCTAAATGTACACAAGGTTTGTCAAGTAGCGAATTCATCAGACAAATCCAATATAACAACGTTTATTTTGTCTCTCAAAGGATGTCATCATCAACATAGAATATAATAGTGTTTGTTTTACCTCTCAAAGGTCATCATCATAACAACCGGAAACGCCCACTGCTGGAGATAATTCTTCCTCAAAGATCTTGGGCTACTCGCATCCAGCTTTTCTTGCGCCCGCGACTGTGATGGCCGTTGGGGCGGAGAGGTTTTAGATTGGTGACCACGAACTAGAAAGCGCAATGTTCGCAGGCCTGTAAGGTGGATCAACGATATGATGAAGAATATTATAATAGCAATTTTTATCAACCGACTTCAAAAACAGGAGGTTTCAGTTTTTTTATCACATATTAAGGTAAACCATTGTTTCGCTGTTACATACATAATACATCGATAATAGTATCAGAGGAAAGGGCCGGATCTTAAGTATCCGAAACCGACGTGCATGCATGACTCGATGTATGAATGCGGAAGAAGAGAAAGAGATTTGTCAGGATCGTAGCAGGTGGAAAGAAGTGGTCTCTGCCTACCCCTCTGGGAAACAGGCGTGATTTAATGTATGTATGTAGAATCAGAGAAAGATTCCTAAAATATTAAAGACAATGCTGGGTGTACCAATGAAATAGACATTTGTGAATCTCACGTAGGTAGGTGAGTGTGTAGTGTAGGTGCGAGTATGTATCTCATTAACCAACATATATTTAAAAAAAAAATCAGACGTAATATTACATGTTAAAATGCAATATGCTGAGTGCACTATTTCTATTATCTCCTTCCAACTTTAGCTAATCGATTGCCAGATGGCTACAGATCGGTATCTTAAGGTGATCGATAACTTAGATCGGAAGAGATCTCTAAAGCAGAATCGTGTTTTTTCCTAATTATAAAGTTACGTTCAGCATTGCGACAACCATTTGTCTCCTTATTGCGAATCTAAGAAGATTTATGGCTTTAAACTAGACTCTGTTTTGTCTCTTACGTGATCCAAGTGGATGATAATACCATAAATCTTAAGAAATATCGCTTTACGTAATATCACTTAAGTGCTAATTGACCAATCTTGGTATTTTTGCACAAATAACGCAATGGTACTAAAAATAAAGCGCATTTATTTGGTAACTTGACTTTAAATTAACCCAAATTTTTGTATCTAGTTTGTTACGCTTATTAGCTGTGAGTATTTGATATTTAATCTATTAAGGTTTTTGAAATAAGTTAGTCTACTTTTAAAGAGTTAACCTTTGATATTACAGTGCTAAATATATTGTTAAATTTCATTTTTTATTAGCAGACGTAATATGCTCTTACCCAAGAGAAGACAGATACCAAGATATAAATTTTCAAAAAATCATTAAAGTCCATCCGAAAGTACACTATAAAACGGAGAGCAAAAATAAGTGAACACTAAAACCGGCGACCCACAAATTAGTCAACTCAAGCTCGACAGGGTAAAAATATATCCGCCATTTCACATTATTTTAATGGGTACTGTCAGCAACGGTGGCTGAGCGAGCCAATTGGGATACCTACACCAACAATAAAACGACGAAATATTTTAAATAAGCCATTTTAAGAATTTTTGTATACGTTTTTATCCTTTTGGTGTGCATGTTTTTGCATATTAGACGCTATAGGTACAGTGTAAAGCTATTAAGGTAGCACTTGACTTGGTTGTTATTTATCAAATATAATTCGTTGCCTCTCTTATTATATATCAATATTTGATAAAAATGGCCAAGTGAAGTGTAAGATCAAACAATTGACAGAAACAAAAACGTGAATGACTTGATAAAAAAGTAATAAGAAAAAATCTGAGTTAATGGGTTCACTGATGTTTGACCAAAAAATTATTGACAAATGTTCATTTGACAAACAACGTTTCACCAAATGATCATTTGGCAAACGAGACATTTGACAAAAGTATCATCTTACAAAAACTCACTTAGCAATTGATCAATTAGCAAACACTACACATTGTAAATGTGTTAAATAATAAAATGTCAATTGACCTTTTTCCATTTCACCAAATAATATGTTTCGCAAATTAAGCGTTTGTCCAAATGTCAACTAAAGGACCCATATTTGGTTATGTAACATTTTGCATTCAACATTAGTTTCCCTATTTCTGGGCAGAAAAAAAACAACCTCGAAGGCCAAGGCGGGAGCTTTGCTCCCGCCTTGGCCTTCTAACCTAACCTATCCTTATCGGTTCTGCCCTGATTCGTCTTTGTGCAAATAATACATTGTACCAAACGTTTTTAGACCAATAGTAGTTTTGTCTGATAACTCAGTTGTTTAATGTTCAGTTTATCAATTAATCATTTATAAAATGTAAATTTAACTGTTGATCATTTGGAAAAGTAAATCATTTGTAAAATGACTATTAGTAAAATGATCAAGTGACGAAACATTTTTTTGTAAAACGTTGTTTGTCAAGTGTCATTTTGTCAAATGACTTTTGGTCAAACGGCAGGACACCGAGTTAATGTTCGTCATAATGCCTATGAATTGGTTTTTTAATAATTATGCCTACATTGTAAAAATATCATCATCATCATCATGTCAGCCGAAAGACCTCCACTGCTGGACATAGGCCACCCCCAAGGCTCTTTACTCAGACCGGTCTTGTGCTTTTCGCATCCACCGCGTTCCCGCGATCCTTACAAGGTCGTCACTCCATCTTGTTGGAGGCCTACCTACAGCTCGTCCTAACCTTAGTTCTACTGCGGATATCATCATTTCTGATTCTATCACGCAGAGAAACCCCGAGCATAGCCCTCTCCATAGCCCTCTGAGTGACTTTGAGCTTCCTTATAAGGCCCACTGTTAGCGCCCACGTCTCAGATCCGTAAGTCATCACTGGCAACACACACTGGTCAAAGACTTTTGACTTCAGACACTGCGGTAATTTGGACGAAAAGGTGCTGTGAAGCTTCCCGAACGCTGCCCAGCCGAGTCGGATTCGACGAGTGACCTCTTTCTCAAAGTTGGACCTACATAACTGGACCGTTTGTCCCAGGTAAATATAGTCGTCAACAACTTCGAGCGGAGAGCCTCCGACTATCACGGGAGTTGGCGCGACATGGACATTGGACATGACTTTCGTCTTGTCCATGTTCATCCTCAAGCCAACTCGGTCGGAAACTCCACTGAGGTCAGCGAGCATTGCACTGAGGTCCTCCATGGTCTCAGCCATGACTACGATATCGTCAGCGAATCGAAGGTGAGTGATGTACTCGCCATTTATGTTGATGCCTCGTCCTTTCCAGTCCAGAACCTTAAAAGCATCCTCCAATGCAGCGGTGAACAGCTTCGGAAAGATCACATCTCCTTGTCTGACTCCCCGCTGCAGAGGAATAGGCTTCGGACGGACATAGTGGCGTTTTCGTACAGACACTTCAACACTTCGATATATCGGTAGTTAACTTGGCACCGCTGGAGAGACTGCAGTACAGCCCAGGTCTCGATCGAATCGAAGGCTTTCTCGTAGTCCACAAATGCAAGGCAAAGGGGGAGGTTATACTCTTCGGTCTTCTGTATAACCTGCCGCAACGCATGTATGTGGTCTACGGTACTATAGCCTTTTCGGAAACCGGCTTGTTCGGGAGGCTGGAAATCGTCAAACCTGCGCCCGAGACGATTTGTGATGACCCTCGAAAACAGCTTGTAAACATGGCTCAGAAGTTAGATGGGTCTATAAAAATATGGTATATTCTAATCAAGTCACAGGCCCACAATTGTACATAACGCCTTTAAAGAAGAGTCGTGTCTAGATATTATTGACCACGTCTTAGCTACTTTAGTCTCTGACTGTACACGGCGTGTCTTGAAATATAGTAGAACGACTTTAAAATATACCCTCAACTTCTTGAGACTGCACCTTTTCTTTTATTTCAATCCCTTTTACCTCTAGTTGTTTTAAATATCAGCGAATTCATTAAGGCCGTGGTCGCAGATATTTTGTATTTTATTATCTTTCGTGGGAACAGTTGTCATTTCCTTTGTAAGTGGGTAATAAAGGTGAATTCATGGTTTATACTTTCGAAAGGCGTAGTATTGTATTTGTAAAAAATGTTGAGAACGAATACCAAGGTCTCATATTGTTGGTATCTTTTATTCCATTTATTTAAATACTTTTAATACTTTCTGCTGGCAAATGACACATAATAATAACTAATAAAAATTTAAACATAAAACGACCATTGAATGTAATGTTTTATGACAAATTGATGTCTACTTTAAAAGGTTTTATTATCTGCGATTCCTAATTAAAACCTATTTCTAAAGGATAGCAAATGTATATGAAGTAATAAAATTTGCTTATGTTGTAATTTGTGTCGTGCAGCGTTTTATGTTAGATCGTAATAATATTTATGGTCTCTATGAGATTAATACTCGTATTTATTATTTTATTTAAATGAGTTCTAAAGTTTGTGCGCGATTAACTATTTATGTAGTATGTAGATGAAATATACATTTTTTTTTTAAGTTTTGCAGGAGCTGCAGGCCTTTCGCGTAACTCACTCGCAATCGCAATCGGCTTCAAAACAAAATAATTGGTTTCATTTTGTATGCAGACAAGCCTTCGATTTTCAAAATGAAAACGATTGTGATTGCGAGTGTTGTTACGCGAAAGGCCTGCTGGTGTGATGACTATGTAAACCAGTGATTGCTATCAATTTTATTATTATCAGCTAGTTTGCCTAGTAGTATTTGGCTGTTAAAGCAGAAAGCCAAAAAAGCCTCCAAGAGACTAATGATTACGCTAGTTTCCTACATATGTATGTACTCGTGCCTCAATATTTCAAAATGAAAATTAAACTCTCAAAGTTATATATTAAGTAAATTACAATACACAGGAATGTAACTGAAATGCGATGCGATACGAAAGAGAAAAAGACAATTACGACGATGATGCAATTCAGCAATAGTCTTCCGAAGTACCAGTACAGTCTAGCTCAATCAAATGTGAATTACAACCAATAACTTGAACAGCGGAGTGCAGCCGGTGATTTACCGCGGGTCAAGACTGTACAAAGCAGAACGCCCCATCATAACCGCCGCATTTCCGCGACTCTGATGTGCTCGATAATTTGCTCTATTGAATACCTACTATCAATAGGGAGACTCAGATATAAACTTATAGAAGAGACAAATAAAAGAAGAGATATTTTTCTGTGGCAAGAAGAATAGGCTTTCAAAAGCTCCTTCCAAGATCTTAGATCCTAATGCTAAAAGGCAAAATTCGTGTTAAAATTTAGATATAAACCGAGGCTAATCAAGAAGAGTTATTAAACCTCTCTGAAGGTCTTATAACTTTAACATTGTCTTTCGTCACCAATTTTATACCCTTACTTGATAGACGCATTAACTTTTAAAACGTCCTTTCACTTGTTACAAATATAATATTTTTATGCTTTGTATGTTGTTTTACTCGTAAAGTCGTAACAAGCCTAGAAAAAAAATCACCATGAGAATTGGAAGAAAGGTCTTCTTTCAAGAATATTGCGCTGACTCCAGAAAAATGTGATAACAACGAGAACATGTTTATATTTTCAAAGATATGGAATGACTAAATTAATCCTACCACGTCTGCAGTGCAAACAATTTTTCATATAGGTAAAATATATTTCTTAAAACAGCATGTGCCCTCTATGGCAAGTGACAATGAAGTCAAGGATGGACTTTGCTGGTAATACCCAACTTTAATACAAATCCATCCACTAAAACTAACATTTAAAATGTGTGATCACATCTAGCCAAACATTGTCTTCGATACCAGAACACTTCCTCAAGTCATGTGCACGCGCATTCATTACACTTCCTATTGAAGAGTCGCTCTCAGCTCTCAGACTTTGATGTACTACCTATTTAAGCGCTAAAAGGACGGACGCCATTAATATCCGAAGAGCAACTTAGATTACACTATGATTATCTTATATTACGTTTCCATTCAAATGACTCTGATTAATACATTTTATTCCTCCTCCTAGATATTAAGAGTAGGTAAGAAATTACGTTTAGCATTTCTTTGGTAAATCTGTTGTAAAACATTAATTCGGAGATAATTATGTCATGGGAAGGGACTTAATTTAGAATATTGAATTCGGAATTATTTACGTCCACTAAGGTATAAAATATATTTCGTGTTTGTTAAAAATTGACCCTTAAAAGATCTTTAAGGATAACAATGAAAGAATGAGACCTTATAGAGTGCCAACCAACTGTTTAATACAAAAAATAATGCTGGCAACACCGGAGGAGGATGGCGTCGGTCGGCCATACTAACCAAAGCCTACGCGTGTAATTGTGTGCCTAATAAATTGTTCTTGTGCAATAAACAATGTAAAAACAATAAAAGCTTATTGTTGTGACGTACTGACCTAGACCAAACACCAACGTTATCTTGATTGACGAAGAATACGCAACGTATTAATATTAACATAGATATAAGACCAAAGAATAAAATACTAACTTAAGTTATTTCTTTAATTGACATAAAAGCCTCTAGTCAAGTTGGAATTAGCAAATGTTCTCATGAAGATAAGTGACGGGCAATCGACAAATTGATAATAATGATGCTAATACATGGAAAATAGGTATCTTTACTTACAAGGGAATTGTTTGATTGCCTATAATAATATGCTATTATAACAATTCCAGTAGTGGGTAACGAATGTTGTGTTGGGAATGTAATGGGAGAAGTTGTTATGCATGTCGGTTAATTTGAGCTCGTGAAGAAGTTAAAGAAAATAATTGGTAAAACAAGTTCTAAGTAAGCAGCTAATTCACTGTAACTACTTAGAACAGGTACATACACAATGTAATATAATTAAAGCTAAAAAAGCTAAACATAATTTGACTAATAACATGTTATATTTTACCGGCGATTTGAACAGGGTCTTTGTTTATGGAGCATTTTGGTGGCTAAATAAGGTAATAAGAGAACAACACCGAAACCCCATATCGCATCAAATATAACGCATGCCTGGAATGAAGTATGAATAAACACGAAATTAAAAATAAAAATCATTTTTTTGACATTTCATCAATTTAGTCACAGATGATTAAAATAACAAAATAAAAATCATGATTAAAAAGTCGTCACTGCTCATATAATCAATTTCATCAATAATTTTAGCCCGTTTATTTCAAATAGGTACTTTATTATTTTAAGCGAACACTGCATATTTTTCTAGTAACATATGCGGGGTGGAATTTGGACAAAGTTCAAAAGTTTCAAACCATATTTAATGTAATAAAAAATATTAATATTAGTAACAATGTTAAGTGCAAAAAATAATTTAATCCTTTGCGAGCTGCTTTGCGACAGTTCTGTGGAACTTTGTACATGGGTGACGTAAACACAGATGACACCATTTTATTTTATTTAAGTCTAATTTACTTATGTAATCTCTCAAATTAAACTTTATACATTCATTCGGCGAAAATTATTCGAAGGACTCGCCGTTTCAAATTTGCCCAAAAAAACTTCGATTGGGCGAAGTTCTGAGGCGTTAGGTAGATTTGCAAATTTGGAGACGTGCGGAATTTTTAGCTCGACCATTTTACTTAAGTTTTTTATGAGTACCTAGTGACTGGAAGCCAAATCTGGATTTTGACCACATTAGGATTAGCTCCTCTGTTCTGGTTTTTCTAAAATCCCGTACAATTGCCAAACACCGCTCCATGTATCGGTCGGCATGAACGGCTAACCCAGAACCAAAACCCTCAAAAAAACTGCCTTAGACATACCGCGAGGGCTGATCGCAAGCCACATAAAAACTTTTTTGGAAACCTTCGTATGCTTCATTTATTTCACGTTTTCTTCAGTTGGGCCATTGTTGTTTTTGAAATAATAATTTCCTTGCCATTATTTCCGTCTAATGTGAAATATGATTTGTCGTACAAGACGTCGTTTTTAGCGTGGAATGTGTCTTTGACTAAATTGCGAAGCCGGATTTTTTGAGTTTTTTTTTGATTTTCAGGCGCGGTCGTCTTGACCTTTCTTGATTGTTGTTCAATACCTATGTCATTAAGATACTTCTTAATGAATTTGCCTACGCATTTGAATTTTCTTCCTAGTTCTCTATAATGATTTTGCGACACGGCCGGCGGTCTTTTTTTTTAAACGACCCCTCTCATTAGACTGGTTTTAACTGGATAGTCTTCCAGAACCTGGCTTCCTTGTCGTTTTTCTGAGCGAGTAGGACGCTTAAATGTTTACGATAAACTGTGCTTCGACTCTCAACCTTTTGTGTAAAATGCTCCACGACCGTCGCATTCGACCAGAGAGAGGGGATGTGTATCGAAGAAATTACAAACAGTTTAGCGATGCATTTTTTCTCGAGTTGCCATAATTATTGTGAAAAAAATCCCACGTCCATGAAATTTTACGTAATTATTTTCAGATGACTTGTTAAACAAAACGACACTCAACTTTGTACTTTTTTAAGGAATTTAATATTTTAAACAGAGGTTCAAACTTTGTCCAGATTTTACTCCGCATACGTTATTTCCTTATATTCTACATGGTTTAGGAGCATTTTGTTTCCACATCATAATCATAGTGTTATAACGTTGTGACAGCTCTTATCCACTTTGTAAACCATCATTTATCGAATTTCACTTCAACCATTGTATCATTTCATCGAACGCTATTTTCTGCTGAAACCTTGATGTTTTCAGGATATCTTAAACATTAATTATGTAGGTGAGGTTAGGTTAGACTTGAGACTACCGACTGCCACATGAGTTATATAAAATATAACTCATGCGGCGAGAAATGCCTTTTATGAAATGATAATTCTGCATGTACGTTCGTTGATTGCTGACAGTTACAGCTACTAAATAAGACTATATCGTCATCAATATGGATCATGATATAGCGGCAATCACTCTAAAACAAATTGTAATAAAGTCCATATCATCAATAAAAAAAACAGCAATATTTCATTTCTTTCCAAACACAAACACGTGCTGTTTACACTAACAGCGAATGCGTATATTTAACGTCTGCAATGCGTTTCCTTTATCTGCGGTGTGGCGCCGGCGCCGTCCAAATTGACATTTAACACGGGACCTTGCGCGAGCGATTTGCGAACAATACACTGTCGGCTCCCGGAACCAGACTCCTTGACCTCAGCAACAGGATAACAAACGCAACAAAGGATCGAAACAAATTGTTGGATAGGGCTGAGGGCAATGGCAATAAAACCGACATGGGATTATAATATCTAACACGTTTCTATTAGTTAATGCAGGCATTAGAACACACCCGATCGATAAAGGCTGCTGCTTACTGTTCAGAATGACTTTTCGAATCACAAAGTATCGGTCTGCTGAAGTAGCGTGGCGAAGTTGTCATTTGCCATTTTAAAATGGTTGATTTGGGAGACTACTTTGTTCAAAACGCAGACATAAGTGATACGTTTTTTCCGCACATAACTTAAATGGAAGATGTTTCTGACTTAAACAAAAAAGCTTTGCAAACTGAATCTAAAAGATCTCATAATTACCGACATCTTACGAACGCACCAACCAACGTCACCAACAAATGAAAAACGTTTCCATGGGAGGTCCCAATTTTCCCACAAATAATATACACAAGTAATAAACTCCTATCAAAAGAAAGTAACTAACAGGTCGTTATCTTAAAGATGGCATTTGAATCTTCTCAGCGCATCAAGCCCACTGATCGTCGGATGGTAATTGATGAATCAACTCGGCAATTTTACCGTGAAGAAAGAAACAATCACTCATCCTGTATACTACAAGTAGTTACAAATTACATGCCTTTGCCTCCAGCGTAGAATGGATTTTTGATTATTTTTGTTAGATCAAAGCTTGTTAGAATTGCTTTGTACTCGCTTGTAAACTGTTTTTTTTGGTAAAACGTACTTTCAGATTCACCGGGAAACAGTGTTTACAATTTTGGAACCAGTTGTTATTGTCATATACAGTTGTAAAAAAAGTACAATCACCTTGTTATAAAGCAAAACTTGACGGTAGGTGGTTTATGAGTAATGGGTAAACTTACACTGATGATTAAGAATTATTGTATATACTAAGTACCGAATTACTTGAGGATTTCATTGTAACAAGACAATTAACAACCACAGATAAGCCAACCGCAGTCTTTAAAGCAATCAAGTTCATTATCCCCGACATTTTTGTGTAAGCGGAACTTTTAATTGTACTCGTACATTGCACTTTAGCACCGCATCGTGAAGTTGTTATCGAACACATAATAGATAAAAAGCCTTCGTTTATGACACGTGTAAAGCATTCTCCACACCTACAAAGTGTAGAGCCGCCCACGGATCGGTCAATGCAATAAAGTTCATCCAAATTGCTTAACTGAATGTTCCCACAAGTGCGTCGCTTGCGCAGATTAGGTAACGATCAGCCGGATCTGCGGACTCATTAGAAAAAAAGATAATATCGCAGACAATAGAGCACTCAGCGACCGAAAGTGATAGTATAATAGATATTAAACCGAGATGACGTTAGCAAATTGGTGGTCCAGTCACTGATGAAATTAAAAATGTACGAGTATGACGCACGCCGCATTGCGTTCTAAGAATCGTTACAGATGGAATGCAGTTTGAAGATTGGAAGAGCATGAGTGTGATTGGCAAGAAATTCTACATATGTTACTGAAGATATTTTAATTCTACTAAATGCAACATTAACTGCAAAAAATTGTTTAGGAAAAGAACGCCAAGATTTTTAAGGACATTCAGAGGTTTAATTTAAGGTCGGCTCGAGATTCATGAGAGATGACACATATCGAAAATATGTTTATATATTGTATACCATTAATTATTTTCTGGTCATAAGTATCGCAAGGTTTTTTAAACCAATTTTTTTATTATTATCTCTCTAACCTACCCTAACCTAGCCTTTTCTACACGTTTTTTTACCCCCTTACTAATAAACGTTGAGTAACGGATGTATAGCTATACAATGTTTTGTCCTTATCTGTCATTGTGACATTTGAATTTGACAGATAAGGACAAAACATTGTATAGTTATACCACCGTTACTCAACGTTTATTTGTAAGGGGGTTAAGAAATAATATCCGTAGCAACCGGTTCTTCAAAAACATATGAATAAATAAATAAATATCAAGGGTCGATCTCACACAATATGTACATATCGCTCATTGAATGCAAAAGGGCCACAAATCAAAAATATCAGAAAATCGTTTTATTCCAAAATAGTGATTTAATCGATAATAATTTTAAGCTTACCTGAAGACACCAGTCATTTTCGTGTGATTTCCGGCTGAACGGATCAACCGCCGTTTTTGAATTTTAACGGTTAGCGGCACATCTTCGGTGCAAAGCTGCCATTTTGTCAGTTGTGTCGCAAAAATCGAAGTGAATGCACGTCAGTTTCGTGGAAAACGGCCACAATCCAAAAAAAGTACCTGATACTGAGTGAATTGTTCTGTACAAAAGTGCCATATTTTGGAATGCGGAAGTTTTGCATTCCAATGTCAAGTAAGTATTTTTACAATTTATACTACAAAAGTGCCATATTTAAAAATACGTCCATTTTGCATTCCAATATCAAGCAAGCATGATAAAATTTGTAAAACAATAGTGCCATATTTTAAAATACGTCCGTTTTGTATTCCAATATCAACCAAGAATGATCAAAATTGTGATACAAATTATGCCATATTTTATAATATGTCCGTTTTGGTCGGAATTGTGAAATTATTTTGTGCCATATTTGAAAAAACTTCCGTTTTGTATAGAATTATATGCAGGATAGTAGAAAATTATTTCACATTAAAATGATGTTTTTGTTAATGTGTTCGTTTTGTAGGAATGTTATTGCGTTGAATGTTTAATTATTTTAAAACAATATGGACGTGTTGGCGTTTAACACTTACGGTAAAGGTAATTCAAGGTAATAATAGCGAAGAAATAAAAATCTAACTAGCTTGAGACGTTCGAGTGTTATCATTCTGTGTTAATGTGTATGTTGCGTATACTGCGTGGGCGTGTGTGTGTGTTTGTGTAAGTGTGTAAGGTATTTAAAATAATGTGTGTCTATGTAACAGTTCTTATATTTCATGAGTTAAATTACAAATAAGGATTTTATTTACAGAATGAATAACCGAGCAAGAAAGATTTTGAACATGGCAGTCGGTACTACAAATAAAAAAACAGACAAAAATGAAGCCTGCTCCACTCACAATTCTGAACTGGACAAGAAATCCAACATTCCATCACTACAATAAATTTATGTTGTTAATGTACCTATATGCTGTACACAAATTGCCGAAATTGAGAAGTGTCACTCATAAGTTTCTTATTAAAGGACACACTAAATTAGCAAATAGACTCAGTTCTGCAGCTTTTGCAGTTAATAAAATTCGGCAACTAATAGACTTGAAAACCGCTCGATTAGTTTATTTTAGTTACTTCCATAGTATTATGTCATATGGTATTTTACTATGGGGTAGTGGTGCTGACGTAAACAGCATCTTTGTTCTGCAGAAGAGGGCTATTCGTGCTGTTTACAAGATGGGTCATAGAGACTCTCTTAGAGATAAGTTTAAAGAAACCAATATATTAACAGTATACAGTCAATATATTTATGAAAACCTTATGCATGTTCATAAAAACATAGTTAATTTTAAAAAGAACTGTGACATACATAATGTTAATACTAGAAATAAACATAAGCTCGCAGTGCCCTTTACACGGCTTCATAAAATAAAAAACTCTTTCACGGGTAATTGTATAAGGTTCTATAATAAGCTCCCAAGTAGTGTTACTCATCTATCAGTAAATAAATTTAAAAGTTACGTTAAACGTAAACTAATTTCTAAAGCGTATTATAGTATCAAAGATTATATGAATGATAACAATGCTTGGGACTGAATTGTTTGTATTACAATTATTATTGACCGTGGAGACTATATACATCTCCTTTGTATGCTTATTATTTTAATTTGACATCTGGAGACTCTTTACATCTCCATAATTGACCGTGGAGACTTTCTACATCTCCTATGGATGTTTATTTCTTAAATTTAATTTTAATTAGACATTTGGAGACTCTTTACATCTCCATAATTGTATTATTGACCGTGGAGACTTTCTACATCTCCTTACCTATGTCTATTTTTAATGTTTATCTGAAATTTGGAGACTTTACATTTCCAATTTAAATTGAATATACTTTAAGTCTCATAATTGCTCCTGGGACCTGTACATCCCTGTGACATTTAAATTAGTTAGCTTAAGTTTATCATAGTAATAAGTTACTCATATAAAAAAAAAAGACTTCCTGTTGAGTTTCTTGCGGCGTTTCTTCTCAACAGAGTCCCTTGGAAGCGCTGGTAGACTCAGACATGTAAAAGTGCCTACAGGGCCTACTTACAGAATAAATGAATTTGAATTTTGAATTTTTGACACTCAAAATGAAGGGGACGCCGCTCATTCATTAATTCAATGAAACATTGCAAGGGCATTAAAATCATCGCCAATTTATGTGGCTGACCAGTACATTACTCTTATAAAGACCGCTAAGAAGAAAGGCAACATCAGACACCTTTCGCAGTTCACGAGCTGATGCATGATAGTTTCTTGGACCTAAAATGTCTAGCTGTCGGCAATTTTGTTACAACCCAAGATGGGGATAAAGTAAAATGGTCGGATATAAAAGTTATTAAAGTCCATCGAGAACATAAAAACAAATTTTTGTTCAAGACTTCTTACGAAAACGAAGAGTTTACTTCAGTATCTACGCTGTTTTTTTTTTTATCATCGATTGAGACTGATATAATAGTGCCAAAAAACTATTCAATAATAAACTTAAAACAGCTGAATCAAAACTAAAGGGTATACTTAAACTAATCGATAAAAATATAATACCTAAGTATTACGAACCTTTTTATAAAAAATTGTAATGTTTTGTGCCTTAAATATTAAATTAGGTAAAGAAAGAGTCTGTGATTTCAATAAGGATGTTATTAATTAGAAAATGAATATGATTGTTTAAGTTGTCGTCATTGAATTTAATAGGTACTTAGTAAGTTGCTACAAATTTATTCAATATAAAAGAGAGAATGCTTTAAAATTAAACTTTGATACGGGTAACTAACTTTTTTTATATAAGTAATGAGAATTTTATTTTTGTTACTGTGAGTCATTTTATACGCCATTTAACTTGTGATATAGCTGTAGCAAACAACTCGTGTATTTTTCAATACCTGACACTGATTATTGCCTTATGGCTTATGTACCAACATAAAGATTTTACTTGTTTGTTCTTTTTTTAGAACTTTTATTTTGCTAGAGGTGTAAGTTCCTTTAATTAAGTTTAACTTAAACATTTTGATAATTCTTAAGAATTTGTTTTAGATCTCTTGTTACACCTGAATTAAAATAGTATAGTGATAAGAATACCTATTTTTTGTTTATTTCGATTTTTATTGTATTTTTATTATGCTATCGGTAAAACCCTACGTTTAGCTTAAAAAAAAAAATTGTATTTTATGAGAAAAGTCTATTAAATTGAATTTATTTTTAAAATGAGTTTTATTTTTGACATAATTTTTGAAAATTTTGTTAATATTTTGAATGCAAAAGGGGCATGTGTGTGTTTTTTTTGATGTGGGTTAATGGTACAACAATGTCATTATTTTAAAAATATAGCTCATTAATTGACGAACATAGTGGTATATTAACATTATAAAAATAAGACATAAAAACATTAAATATAACCAAAAAACCTGTTTTAGAATTTGTAATGGCTGTCCTGTAAAATTATGCCATTTTGATTTGTGGCCCTTTTGCATTCAATGAGCGATATATCGGTATGGACTGCATGATCTCACTATTTTTTCGTATTCTATGCGATGTTACGCAATATTAAAATCCAACCTTAGTTTATTTTAGTACCTAATAACGTAAACAACCACTTTACCTTTTATAATGACCAGACCGCAAAGATTCAGCCTAAGCTATTTATAAAGTTAGTAACCACAGTAATACAGGAAGTTCTTTCAGGTGTTTCAAGAAATAAACGCATCACGATTTTAATCTTGGGGAAGGTTATAAAATCTACAAAGAGTTTTCGCAACCGTTATTTTTAGTGTGATAATGATAATTGTAGTAAAGTTAATATTAAAAAGTAAGTAAATAGACAACTGATTCCAAAAAGTATTCCAAAAAAGAACATTGCAAACACCCTAGATGCGATATAATAAATATTAATATAATTTATTATATTTAAACATAATAGGGTGAATTTCTAAACCTACTAGAAAATATATCTCGTTATAAGAAATCGTTACTTAAAATTACCCACTACTTAGAAGATATAACGTCAGGTGATTCAAGGGAATTAAACACTCATGAGCTTTTATTGCTCCTACAACAGAAACAACTCTTTAGTAAGTCATATTATTATAATGCACTCTTGTTTATATGAGCCGACATCCTTCAATGACTGGGTTTATCCGTGAATTGCGTTGACGCCACATTAAGTGTTGTAAGAGCCAGTTTTGTTTGTCAAGAACCATCAATCAAGGAAAGCAATTTTTACTGTAATATTAAGACAGGCAACTGCAATATCAATAGCCTGTCTTAATATTACAGTAAAAATATGAAATTTCATTATAAAATAGGTTAGAAAATATAATTAGGTAAAAATTATATGCTATTCTTTTGATGGTATATAAAAACAAACAAAGTCGCTTTCCGCCGTCTGTCGCTCTGTATGTACTCTTAGGTGTTTCAAACTACGCAACAGATTTTAATGAAGTTTTCGTCAATAAATAGAAGGGAAAAGTTTTCATGAATAATATATTCTGGATTATGTATGGGTGATACAGGAAACTCATATAAACCGAAGCAAAGCGAGGGCGGGTCGCTTATTAAATTACACCGCGCTTTTTAAAGGGAGCTTCTCAAGTATATATTTTTGAAAACGGCAAATTTTAATCTCTCACCATCAACTTCTGACTACCGCCATAATATAAAAAAATTGGTAATGATCAAATACCTATTCTATACAGTAAACATCAAATTGCTACTTTACACCTGTAGAACCTTATCTTGCTGCTTTATATATTATATTATACGTTATATTATTACCTTTAGAACCTCGACTACCTGCAGGCGCGCACATTACAACGCAAAACATTCGTCATACCGGTAAATTATAGAGAAACAGAAGTCAGTAGCGGTCGGCTGAATGGGAAACGTAATGCAAACGTCAAAATTGCGGCCATTTACAATACATCAAGAGCGACGCCGGCGCAGCTTGCGGTTCTTTGACAAATGAAGCTGAGGGCTAGAGAGATGTCTAATACGCAATTTGAATTTAAAAGTTGGCGAAGGGCAGAATAGTTTTCATGTGGAGTCAGAATTTGTTTATGTTTATTATGTTTTATAGCGGTAATGTAAAACTACAAATAAGGTGAGTTTTAATGTAACCAACCTGACCTATTTAGTCCTATATTCGACCCTTTTTATAAGAGTACGTTTTGACTCGAATTAGAAAATCTCATATTTTTTTCTCTGTTTGGTTTTCTTGTTTTTCTCTAATTTTAATTTTCCCTACATTGCAAAAAATATGTATAGCGATATAGAAAACAATCTAAAACACTGTGCAGGTGTCGAAGATAGACTCCGAGGATGAAAATGAGATAAAAAGAATTATTTCGAAAATCCTTTATTTTTGTACGAAATACCTGTAGTAAATTAAGTAAACTAGGTTCGTGTCGTTATACACGGACAGCTTGTCAAAAAATAGTTTGAAAAAATTTATGCCTTTGTTCGGAGTATAATTGGTTACAGGATGCGATGGTTGCTTCTTGAAAATATATGGTAATTGTACTAGTAACGTCTATTCATTTTTTGCCAAGCTATAAGGTGAATAATTGAAGCGCCTTGGCTTGTCATGCCCCATTTATATATACTTTTAGGGTTCAGTACCTAAAGGGAGCCCAACGGGACCCTGTTAATATGCCTACGTTGTCCATCCAGATAGCGGGTCGATTTTTTTTCAGAATTATGTGTTATTACCAGTGATCGGAATAGGTAGAGTATATTTACCTAAAGTTCGCAAAAGGACATAATATAGAGTGGTTACAACCGGGTGAAATATTAATTTATTTTTATTGAATTCCGGATTTCCGATATTTTTAATGCTATATATACGTAATATTTACTCATGGAATGGGATATTTTATGTTAGTTTACGTTAAAAGGGGCCTGTAACTCATTCGTTATATCTAATTATGTAATAGGTGGAGCATATTTACCTAAACTTCGTAGAACAGAGTCATAAACTGGAGACTACATTTACTAGTATCAGAAAAATACCGGAAATCCGGCATTAAATAAAACTAATTTGTTATTATTATTTATATTTATATTTTGTATTTTTATTTATATTTCACCCGGTTGTAACCTTTCTTTATTATGTCCTTTTGCGAACTTTAGGTAAATATACTCTACCTATTCCGATCACTGGTTATTACTGTGAAATATAAAAAAATAAAGAGAGGAAGGTTATATACAGGAAACTTTTTTTTTCAACGTATTGTTTTTTGTTGTATCGTAAAACAAATAAACGTCAAATTTGGTATGTTTATATTGCATCCCTGATGAAAAACCACAAATATAAAAAAATGGTCCAGTGAGAGTTGAGCTCTCGCTGATTCGCTTCGAAAGCGAATTCAAATTCTAATATAATAATACGTACGGTGCGGCAGTACGGAACCCTCGGTGCGCAAGTTTTTTTAAATATTTATTTGAAATAACGGTTATTAACTTCTACAAGTTTCCGATCAGACATACAAACTGAAGTTATTCTGCAGGCGCTGCACTAAAGATGTCATCCACATATGTGTTCCATTCCAATCACACTAATATTATAAATGGGAAACTCACATACTCACAAATGTATAATGTTAGTATGTTTCAGAGTGAAAGAGTACACTGAAACGGTTGGACGGATTCGGATAATATTTCAAACGGAGATAGCTATTGGCTAAGGCTACACCTTGTCAACGCTGATGAAGTCACGGGCAGAAGCTAGTTGCAGATACCTAATAAACGTAGTTGGTGGGTTGATTGTGTTTGAAATGTCCAAAACATCCAAACCTTCATGTTTGCATATCACACCGGAGATGGTCGCCTAATGTAACAGTTGCCTTTGCTAATTACTGCACCCTGATAATCATTTTTATCGATACACTTCATCAACACAATGCGTAATTAACATGAAATTTAATTACTTTACTAATGAACCAGACTTATTCTTAATTAGCTGTGTGAGACACGATGGGAGCTAAGGGCGCCATCAAGATGGTGCCTATAGTTTTTTGAAGATATTCTTCATAAATATATTAGTAAAAACTGGTCAAGTTCAAGTTAAACTTATGCACTGAGGGTCCTGTATACTTATTAAGTTTTGTAATGTAAGTTTTTGTACAGTCGGGTTCATAAATATGTGTACACTTTAGTACCTTGTCTATTTAATATCATGTTTAAACTGCCATATATGAATTGTCACAGCGATTAAAGTGACAAAGGTACTAAAGTGTACACATATTTATGAACTCGACTGTAATATTATCTATATTTTAGTGGTGGCAGGACCTTGCGCAGGATCCGCCTGGATCTCTACCATCATCTTGTACTGAAACCTACCGCTAAACAGCAGAGTTCGCATTGTTGTGTTCCATTGTGGGGATTAGACAACCAGTAATATTACTAGCATAAAGGCATTCCATCTTAGTCCTTAGGGTTGGCAATGCATTTAGTCGCAGCATTTCCGTCTTAAGATTGTAGTCTTGAGAATTCGAATGCCTTTAGGTTTCACATTCCGTTTATCATCAGGTGACTATTGTGCTCGAGTGCGTTCTGTTTGCCATAAAAACCTTACTCCTCGAAATAAAACAGTCGGTGTTATGTGCGGGAATCCTTTGTTTTAATACCTAATTGTTTTACTTCTTATAGGTGTAGGAAAGGAAGTTCTAATACCTGGGGGGCTAATATGGCTGCGTTTATCGCGTGATAAAATGTGGATAAAACGTCCGTCACTTTTTGACATGTAGGTTTATAAGTACGACAGGGACGGATGCTTTATCCACATTTTATCACGCGATAAACTCAACCATACTAGGCCCACTGGCGCATTAAATTTTATGTCGTTAGCAGGCGTGACAATATATGTAGATAGTGTTATTTATTGTACCTTCTATCAATCTTTGGATCATTATAGTGCCTAATTTTGAACAGCAAATATATAAGCAGTACCTACAGGGTTCCCGATTGACCATTTTAGTACGGAACCCTGAAAAAACATTACATGATCTATTTTAATATGTATAATAGTAGTTTTATGGAAGTATCAATGAAGGAATTTGCAGTTGAATCTAATTGTAAGTAAATGAGACGGTGTGGTTGGAAAGTTGACTGCATTCCACACGCAACAAAATAATTGTTAGGGTTCAGTTGCTTCAACGATCTAATTTATATTACTAATAAATTCATTGTAAAATTATCCTTAGAGTCATATAATTATTGTAGACACAGTAAATTGAATGTAATGTCCTTATTTTCAACACGACCTGTTGCCCGGGTCTCAGAAGTGGTTTATCGCTCTTGCCTCAGGAACCGTACATTTTTCCGGGATAAAATGCAATATATGTGCTATTACAGACTATAATCTATCTCTGTGCCAAATTTCATTAAGATCCGTTTAGCCGTTCTGGCGTGATTGCGTAAAAAACATCCAAACTTTTGCATTTATAATATTATATTTTAGTAAGACTTGTAAAGCATACATACGCAAAATAAAGAAATGGGGCTCATATTCGTGGATTGAAAACATTATTTTTTTCGGTAGTTCTCTAATATTACCGAGTTCTGCGTTGTCAAAGAGTGTTAACAGTTTTTCTTTTGAGTTTCTTATTTAATACTAGAAGCTATAATACAGCAAAATAATGTCGACAGCAAAAATATCAAGCGAACGGACGTCTCATGGGGGCCAAGCCCCCCTAAAACAGTTTTTTTTACACATCTGCGTCGTATAATGTAACCTACTGATTCTTGGCATAGACATCGATATATTTCATCTATAATTTAGACAGAAAGAAAAAGAAACAAGAAAGGCATTTATTCGTGAGAAACAATAACAAAAAACGGAGAAATACGCACAAGAAGAATATAGTTAGGAAATGGTCGCATCTCAGTGTAATTAAATCATTTACTTTATATAGCATTTTAGTCACATGTAATATTATAAGTTATTCTAAGGAGACCAGTATTCTTTTTACTCTTGTAAGTAGGTTTTCGTTTAGTAAACCAATCTAATCATCACTTTTTGTTCTGGGAGTTCTGGTACCTATTCATCATCAGTTCCATTTTTCCAAATGATGCCTTGTAGTCATATCTTCTTAGATTTTTTGAAATGCTTCGTCTTTTCTTCATCGGTTTCAACATCATCAGAACAATCCAAATATATGGGACTAAATTTGAAGCAGGTACGACCTTTCCAACAAAAATAATCATCGAAAATATACATTTGAAAAGGTAATTTCCTCTTTATTTTAACATTTTTTTTACTTTTTACGATAAACCAATTTCAAAAGTGTTGAAAAGCAACTTAAAATTAAGTAACTTGTTTGTTTTATAGTGTTTTTAATCCACAAAGAGGCGCTCTGCTGGCTCGTCAAAATGACGTTGCACGTTTGCGTCAGTATGGTTACGCAAAATTTAATTGCCTTCGAGGTATGAAAACACTACGAACTATATAATATAGAAACCTAAAACAAATGACAAATTAAAATACGTTCTAATGCCCATTAGGGTACGGTCACGTAATTTAATTCATGAAATACTATAAAACCTTGTCGCAGCCATCGATTAATTCCTATGTAATTTCTATCTCGTTACTTGTTACTGTGGTGGATCAACATTTAAAGTTCTTGATGGTACCTACTCTGTTCCGTTTTTTTAGCTTTTACTGTCAAATGAATAAGAGTTACCATAAAGTCAACAATATAATTAAGATAATAGAAACAAGATAGGCTAAAAGCAACGGAATAGAGATGGAATAGAGGCCCTGCTTATCTGGGATGGCAGTTGGCAACCCAAATAATACGGGGTTGGCTAACCATCCTCAGAATTGTAATACGGTACCTTCAGCTGTGGCAACTTTGCCTTACCGTAGAAATCTTTCCCATCGCAACAAAACAACTCGTAGGTATATGAATCGCACCGATTATGCATCTAATGGTTCTATAGGTAGGTACCTATCCCACAACATGAATTAATTATTATGATATACATACATAATAATATGCAAGTGACCGTGACGGTTGTCAGTTTAGTAGTTTTGGTTTTAAAATTGGAATTTCTTTCAAATTTGAGGTTTATCGATTTTAATAGCAATGAATTTCCTTTTTTTTATTCCGAGTTTATATTATACTAGAGGACGCCTGCGACTTTGTACGCGTTGAATTAGTTCGCTATTCCCCCTCTTTCCTCCTGTTGGGGGTCGACTTTTGGAAAATCCTTTCTTAGTGCACCCCTAGACCTCATAAGGAACCTTCGTGCCAAATTTGGAATCTCTAGACCCAGCGGTTTGGGCTGTGCGTTGATATATCAGTCGGTCAGTTTCTTCTTTTATAATATATATATATATATATATTATATATATATATATATATATATATATATATATATAGATTCAATGCAAGGTAACTTGGCAGATATAATACAAATATCCTAACGTTTTCGTCATTTGTTTAGAGCGTCAATTGCCACATGAATTGTTTGCACAAATTGTTTTGTAGCTAATTCAGTTAAAAATTAATTTGAAAAACTGCTGGGTTCTTACTCGGTACCTTTGCTACCTTGCAATCAAGATTCGTCATTTTAAGCCACTAAGTCACTTGCGTTTATTCTTTCTCCATTGATAAAACTCCAAGACGATGAGCAGTAGGTACTTTGAATACCTAGTCACAACGCAAAATATCAAACTTACAATTTGTTAAAAAAATCAACTATCAATATTAAACGGCCGACACGCGAAAATCTCTCTAAATTTTGGTAATATGACGAAACTTATACCTAGACCAAAACAAAATCTTCCGACGGCAGAGCCTGCGCATGAAGTTCGTTTCATGCTTCACTTAAGTTGAAGTCATTTACTCATGTTATTATAGTTGTTGACTGTTTTTATACTGGCGCTCCAGCAGTCTCGTGGGCACTGCGTTTTTCTATTTTATGGCGTCGGCACTGGCGCGACGCAATGCCTGCGTTCTATGGCTTAAGACATTTAAGGGTTCGTACAAAAAATGTCTGTCTAAGAATACCTCATTTTTCTGTCATCGCATTTTTCATCGTAGGCTGTAGGAGCTTTTTGTAACTAGGAGGTACAAACACGCCACCGAATTGGGGTAGAAATATTTTGTACTCAAAAAATTACATTTCTCTATATGTGACGCCTCTATTGTCTAGAAAAGTTAACTATCCAAAATCTACTCTTAAACTTCATTTCCCAATTTATTTTATTTTATTGAAACAATAAATCCACAGCACAAATTACAATAAAGGCTTATTTCAGACATAATTACGAACCATATATGGGCCAATTATTTCCTTTACTTTGCGTTATGGGCTCTCGGCTTCCATTGAAAGACTTTATAAGCCAAAAAAAGATCTCTCGATCGTAATCCGCTGTCAAACTTCACAATCCAAACACGATTCTTGAAATGTCTGAAATCATCAACCAGCACCTTCCAAATTGTATTTTTGGATAACCTTGTCTCTTTAATCCGGGAGTGTGAAGGCGACGTGAATTTGATTAATAGTTTCAACAGCACCTCACCCTCGCACGATTTCAAAAGTCTGTTGAAACAACTCGTTCACTACCAATGGCGCACTCGCAGTATGATGAGTACATACAAATGATGATCACGGGCGCGCATGGTGCTTATATTTTCAGTACCGCGGACCCCGACAGGAGTCAATCTTGCATGGGATTCAAGGACCTGGATACAATGAGTTAAGGACAGCTTCTGTGAATCTTGTTAACTTATATTAATGTCGTAATTAGTTTTCCGACACAGTTTAAGGTGACATTTTAACGACGTGCAATTTGAAAAGGTTTTTATAATGCTGTGATGTATTAGACGCAGTTTATTATATAGGTATGTTAGGTAACGGAGTTTGTAAATAATCTGGGTTAGTAAGATGCAAGTGTTGCTACTAGGCAGCTCATTTAATTCAGGATGATAATAAAGGTAACATAATGAATATTTAGTTTTTGTATCACTACCAACCTACCTATAAATAGTAGTTTACGTGACGGTTGCGTAATACTAATTACGCAGAGTGGCGTACAATACTTTATCTACACACAAATTATAAGTACTCCAAAAGATGGGTTCAGAAACCGAAAGGCAAATGACCAGCATTACCTTACCTGTGGTAGTAGGTGACAGCGATGACAGCTGTAACGTAATTTTGAAATTACGTTATCGAATATTGAGATCCAAATTTGGAACATCTTCCAAAATTAACAGCTGTGATCGCTGTCACCTACTACCACAAGTAATGCTGGTCATTGCCTACGGGTTTTGAACGCATAATAGAGAACTTATGATATGTGTGTAGATAAATGTATTTTCGGACTTGACAGAAGCGCTTGGAGCTAACCCCATGTGCTTCTGTTTAGTCCATTTGAGAAAATTCTCTTTTACCGAAGAATTGTCTTCGCGTGTGATATCCATGGACTTATTGCTCTAATAAGTCCATGGGAGTGTCTATAAATAACTCGACATTGGCGAAATACACCTTAACAGGAGTGAAAGCCATTAATTAAGAATTAAAAAAACAAAAATGTATATTCGGTGTTGGTATTTCAACTGCATGAAGAATACCACAGTCTCGATATTTAAAAAAACCGGTCAAGTTCCTTACGGCGGTACACAGTACGTATTATTTAGTATATTCCAAATGAATTAGAATTCACATTCGGATCGAATCAGCGCGAGCCCAACTCGCGCTTGCCCATTTTTTATTGTTTTTCTTCAGGGTTTGTAATATAGTCATACAAAATTTGATGCTTGTATTTTTTACCGTTTTTACGATACAACAAAAAACCGGGCTGGAGCACATCTGCCTATGCTCAGTGTAGGGTTCCGAAGCCATTAATACACAAAAACCATCTCAAAAAACCACAATTAGTATGAACTAATTCTCTATTTAAAGTTATTTGGTGCTATCTTAGCTTAGGTAATTTTAGTAGGTATAAACACTTTAGTCGTGTGAAGGTATCTCAGGATCCAATCAAGTCTACTTAGTCGTGATAGTGTTCCTTTAAAAATTCGTTATTATGTGCTTTCATTTCAGATATTTTTCAGATTTTTAGTATCTGTAGTTTTGGCTGTAGGGAAAGGGGACACCTGACTCTAACAAAAATTAGCACTTTAAATCATAATATTTCACAAACGGATCCCATAATCGAAAAGTTGTTGTGACAAACCTACAATCTTTAATAGACCTATCCAACGACACCCCACACCTTGAGGTAGACGAGAAATAAAACAACCCCATGCTACGTGTAGGGGGACCCTATTTTTTTTTTCAAGATTTTTTTTTACCACTTTTCCGGCGTGTCTCATATGTATTTTAATGCCAAATTACAGCTTTCTAGAACTATGAATCTCTGAGCTAAGCTGCGGACGGACGGGTGTGCGGACATGGCGAAACTATCTATATGGGTTCCTAGTTTGACCACGGAACCCTAAAAATGAAAAAAATATGAAAATGAAAATATTTATTTGAGAAACAAGAAGAAATAGAATATTTGTTAGAAAATCCACCGTAATAATACATATTAAAAAAAAACAATCCGCTAACTATTACGGTTCAAAAGATACAGCTGTTTAAAGTTAGGACGGACGGACGGACAGCGAAGGCATATTATTAAGGTCCCATTCAGGCACGGAACACTAAAAATGGTAGGCATTGAGAATTTTTTATTCATCGTGTTCAGGAGGACGATCTTTTAACAGACAGGAAATAGGAACAGTAAGAGTTTGATCATAATCCAAAGGAAACGTGCTGAATAGTAAACAGCATAGCAGGAAACGTAATAAAAACAACACTCACCAAGCCTTGAACTACAAGAGGATTAAAATACAAGGAGAAGCAAACAAAGGCTGTGATAACAGATCTGCAGGCGTTCATACAAAAACATAAGACATTTAAATACGGCATGGCGCGTGGAGATGTATTGAAGAGATAGGGGCTATCGTGGATTGTAAACGAAATAATGGAGTTATTAATGCACGCCTACGGACCCCGGAAAGCGGTCTATTGTATGTTTCAATTAGAGTACTACCTTTTTTCAACCGACTTCAGAAAAAGGTGGAGGTTCTCAATTCGACTGCATTATTTTAATTACACGATTACTCTGTCAACTCTGGACCGATCTAGAAAATTATTTTTTCGTTTGATACGGTCCCAAAATGGTGCCATTGTCACCGAGTCAGTATCTGATAAGGGGATCCGTGTGGAACTGAGAGAACTCCTTAAGTATTATAGGCACATAGCGATTCTATTTTCGGAAACATGTCCAGCATTTGCATTCAGAAAGTATCATTTGGAGAGGTGGAACTGATGATGAAAACCACAGGATGGCCACCGGAACTCCTCAACGGTACCTATTTTAAGGGTGGCGATAAGATATCTCGATTAAGATAATTAAGCGACTATGACAAAGCATATTTAAATGGTTTAAATATATGCATTAGCCCGCGGCGTTGCTTGCAGCGAGCTTGAAATATCCTATAGTTCCTTGATAACTGAAAATTTGGACTACATAACAGTATATTATGATCACATTGATCACAAAACAGTATAAAATAAAAATCTAATGTTTAAAAAACCAAAAACGACCTGGAAAAAAATCCGGTCAAGTGCGAGTCGGACTCGCTCACCGAGGGTTCCGTCTTTAATTAAGATTTTTATAGGATACCCCACATGACAGTTTCAGGTTTTTCCCTATACTTGTAGTAGGTATAAGACGGTATAACCTGCCAAATTTTATAGTTCTAGGTCAACGGAAAATACCCTATAAATTTTGATTCTCTTCAGAGTGTCAAAATATACGTATTTTGCAGCAAAAACAGCCATATATTTATTTTACGCTAACTTAGAAGTTTGATATACCTCCACGCGTTTCCGACGTAAAGGGTCTTAACTTGACAGACAGACGGACGGACGAATAACAAAGTGATCCTATAAGGCAAGGGTGTTCAACCCCTGGCCCGCGGGCCACACAATTTTAAATGGCCCACGCAAGTAAGTTTTGAAATACGTTCCAAATCGCACATATAAGAGTAACTGAAATAGAAATTGTCAGTGGCCCGTCGTGAACGTCTGAATCCACCGTTTGGCCCGACTGTTAAAAAGGTTGAACAGCCTTGCTATAAGGGTTCCGTTTTTTCCTTTTGTGGCAAGTAACCCTATAAACGCCAAAAATAATTTCTTTTCAAATGGTAATTAGGTCAGTCACACTGAAGTCGGTGTGTGTATGTGAAATATTTTAAACCATAAGCCGACTTCACTTTGACTGACCTATTTATTACCATTTGAAAATAAGTTATTTTTTGAATGAATGAATGAATGAATTTTATTTTAACTAAATTGCTTAGTGCCTTTTCAGATTTGTTCAGTCGAGTACAGAAATATGTGTACCCTTTAGTACCCTGTCTATTTTAATATCATGTTTAAACTGCCATATATGAATTGTCACAGCAATTAAAATAACAAGGTACTAAAGTGTATACTTATTGATGAACTCGACGGTACGTAGGTGACATTCAATCTCATGCAAGTACCGTGACGTGTACCTGCGTACATTTTTTTTGGCTTGGTTGTGTTGGCTTTATAAACACACTAAGACCGTAGACTTACAGGGTTACGGTTTGTTACCGAATCAAATCGGTAACTTTTATTAGTGTTCCGAATGACAGGTTCGAACGAAAATAAAATCGGAAACGGTAATGCATTATGACAGGCTGCAGACGGGGTTGACGACCGAATCGAACTATAATCCGAAGTTACCTTCAAAAATTACTCAGTGCAAAAAATGGTTTGAATTAGAATTTTATCGACATACAGTACTAGGCATATAAGAAGTCAATTCTCTCGCCTTGCACGACCATGAAGTTTCTACTATTGACATTGTTGGCAGAAGTAAAACAATGCCAAACTTACTTGCTGCTTGTGAATACCTAATAATAACAGCATTGTTTGACCGCTGTCAACATTATCCATATTCAGAAACTTCATGGTTGTGCAAATATGCAATGTGTCAGATTTGACTTCTTATCGGCCGGGCACTAGGGTGATGAAACAAGTAAATGGACAAGGCACCGATAATGGACACTTGGTACTTATTTTACAGAAAATAAGGTTTATTCATTTGTTTTGCAACAATCAATTTAGGACCGTATGAAATTTGAATTAAGAGTAAAGTGTCCATTACTGGTGCCTGTCAGCTAAAAGTGTCCATCATTGGTGCCGTCACCCTACAGTTACAATTCGGTTTATATAGAATGATCCCTGTGACCTCAACGGTGACTCCAGTATCTTTCCAATGTTTTGTTACCAGACTTCTTTGAAATTATAACATAAAATGGCAAGAATAATGTTATGTAAATAGATGACAGAATGCAAGTTTCTTCGCATGCGCTTCTTAAAAGCTTTACGATGCATCCCTCCGAATTGGAGTAGAATAATGCAAGATTACGACTCACTGGACAGACAGTTGAGCGACTAGTCTAACATTTTATTTTCCGCCTGCGGCCAGCCCGCCGCTTTTATGGAAAGGAGAAGGCAAACAAGCATACAGACCACCTGATGGTACTTAAGTGGGACCTGCAACCCATAGACATTTGCATTCTCAAAGCTACCTACAATCTAAATATTACAATTCTAAGACCACAAAACGTTGCCAACCCTAAGGACTAAGATGGAATACCACTGTTAATAACTCTGTTGGTTGGAGGTACTCTTAGTACTAAATTGAAGATACGAATACATACGATTCTTCTAAACTTTAAAGTTACTATTCTTACTCTATTTTCCACCTAGCCTATTCTGTTGAATAAATAAGCTTAAATAAAGACACGTAGTAAATATTTTTACATCCACACGGGTAATAAAACGAAGGTGAACTTTAAGACTTGGCTCCGGACAAAATAATAAAATTTGTAATAACGCCGGAGAGCAGTCGAACGAGATCAGCTATTTGTACGCCTGATAGTTGGACATATGGTGCCTCCAGGGCTCTAAATTATCGGTACGATCAGGGAATAAAAAGGAATACAAATGCAAAAACATTCTTGGACATTTTCAATTATAGAACGTTAATAAATTAATGTCTAGTCTAGTTCTAGTAAATTGGCTACACAGACATTACAGACACGTCATGGAAAGGGAATGTACCCAAAGCGTTACTGATTAGTCATAGGCCCTGTACAAAGTCTACGCCGGCAATTAAGTGTCAATACACCTTATATTGAACCTTGTGGGTACCCAAACACAGCTGCGTGCAGTATTATATTACTTGTTGCGAGACAGGGGATACGACGCATGCGCTCTTACCCTCATCGATTTTTCTAACTTTGACAGTTCCGCCGATGTTTTGAGCGAACGCTCGCGTTGTGGCAATATAAACAGAAATGGCATTAGATTTTTCGGCCACGTATAAACTTCTAGTTTTAGGTGATTCTAATGTTGGTAAAACGTGTATTGTGCATAGGTATTGCGACGAGAGGTACTACGATATTTACATATCCACAATAGGTAAGTAAAATATTTACTTTTGGTTTTACGACTCTTTGTCAGAGGTGATGCTGTGTTTTAGTGCCCTTTTGTACAGTAAGAAAAGATTGCATTTTGTATAGTGGATGCAGAAACAGTAGTAGTAGGTACCTATGGTGATTGTTGAAGATTCAAGTCCTGTTTTTAACGTATGCAAGTACGTAGTTAGGTACGGTGTCTTTGTATTTTCTTACATATTTATTATGAGCTGCATAGTATTTCTGTCCTGCATCTTGCAGACCATTTTAATAGATACTTCAAAACTTAAATGTGGGCATGTGCACGAAAGTCCAGACCTCCTAGATCAATACTGACTGAATTATTAATAGCGTTTGTCTAATTTTCTGGATAGTTTCTGATTCTTTAAGGGATTAATGCACTATGGAGATCCAGTGTACCTACCTAATCAAATATAGGTACAGATCCAACAAAGGAACGTGTAAAATAGCAACTTGTTATACACATTTGCAATAGAACGTGAATGTTTTTTTTATCAATTTACTTTGTGTCACATTTATCTGACATAATCACAGTGGCAGTTCAATATTATTTAATTCAATATTGTCATTTAGATTAAGTAAATAAAACTCGCCTTATGAAGTAATTGCGTAAGGGATGTTCTTTTTTGATAAGAAAAATAGTAACTCATAACCATAATGCAATAATGTGACTTAAAGTTACAAATAATACACTAAGGTACTTGTGTGTATGTCGTGGATTGGTACCTAGGAATTAACTCAGTGGCCCGTTTCACTAACTACAAGTTACAAATTACAAGCGGAACTCTCTTTCTCTCTTGGTAGCTTCGTGAAACGGGCCTCAGGGCCCTGTTTATCAAAAGCTTGTAAATTGTAATATAAGTGGAAGTCTCTTTTTAATACATATTGTTGGAAAGAGATTTCCGCTTGTAATACAAATTACAAGCGTTTGATAAACGGGCCCCGGGTCTAACGTTTACAATGAAGTTAAATCTATATTTGTTATTTCTGATATTGACTAAGTAAGGTGAAAATAAATGAAGGAATGAATGACTGAATTATTTTTTTATTCACTAGACCATAAGTTCACCTTTTGTACTCAAATGTGTACATGTTTGTGCAATAAATATAAAATAAGTAAATGACCGTAAGGGTAAGTAATGAGGATCTTTCAAATGGTATACCTTGCTTTCCACGGGTTTACCTTGGTTTTGTCAACACTCATTACATAGAATGTTAATTTCATTCACATGCTTTTTTAGGCGTAGGAGTTAACATTTTGTGATCACTATTTAACTTAACCTAATTTACGTTATTAATATGTAAGATAACCTGACAACAACACGGCTTCAGCAGAATATAGCTTTCGATAAAATGATACATACGATTAAAAGTTTGTAGGTAGAACGAGGGAAACCACTTCCCATATGATATATACAGGCGGAGTTATTTTGACTAAGACTATAGGCGTTCATACTAATACGTATTCTTCATGCATTACTCTTAACTTAACATCGGTATGACTATTCATACTAGTCATAAAATCGGTATGAATAGTTACAATTACCCCATAGTTGTAAGCTAAGAGCCCCGCTCGACCCAAAAAGAGTAGGGAACCAAAAGGCTTCAGGCAGCCTTTTATAATAAAAACAATCTCACTAAACAAACCTTTTTTAAAATTCCAGGAATAGATTTCAAACAAAAGATAATTAATTTGGATGGAGTGCCAATAAAACTGCAAATATGGGATACCGCCGGCCAAGAGAGGTTTCGCACTTTAACGACTGCTTACTACAGGGGAGCCATGGGCATTATACTCATGTATGACGTCACTAACCTAGAGTCGTTCAACCATTTATCGTATTGGCTGAGGAATATTCAAGAGGTAAGAGCTAATCGGTGTTAAAATTAGAACTCTTCTTACTTATCCAGCAACCACTTTGCTTCCTGGGGCCTGTTTTATAAAGCTACAAATTGTAATTTACAGGTTACAAGTTTCCGTTTGACACGACCTCGACCAATGACGACCAGCTATTTGAGCAGTGTTGCCAGTTTAGACCAGTAAAATTGTAACTTGTAGCTTTATAAAATTTGCCCCTGATTTCTTTAGTTATGATGTACAATCGTCAAAATGGAACCCAGGGCCCGTTTTATGGTCGCCTTTATTGCGGTGGAAAAAGCATAGGTCACTTTTGCACTTAGGTACTGGTCAGAAAGAGACAGATGTTTTACTGACCCACCATAGAACAGTATCACAATGACGTTATAAGAATTTGAAAAAAAAACTGCGACAAAGTTCTATAGTTGGTTAGGTTTCCATTTTGCCGGAAAAAAACAACAACCAACAAGGGAATAAAAGCTTGTAGTACTTAGGTGATGGGCTTGCAACCTGTCACTGATACACTGGTGAACATGTCAGCCTGATTGTGCAAAGTCTGGGTACAGAATTATCAACAAGTTTTTAGAGTTGTTGGTAATTCTGTAGCTCTGCCTACCCCACTCTGGGAGTGAAGGCGTGAGTTTATGTATGTATGAGTCTAAAACAAAAAAAAACATAAATAGGCAGCTTCAGTTCGACCTAGGAGTAAGTACTCTATCACCCTTAACTCAAATGCTATTTAATCCGAGACACCCTGTATAAAGGGCAGGAGATGAAGCAATTGAATAAATCTATTCTACTTTACGATTAAATGGCAAAAGCAATTAGGTTTAGCCTGAGTAGATTAGAGCCGTAGATTGTAGTTCATAATCATACGAGGTTCTGAAG
The DNA here is from genome assembly GCA_946894065.1 of Acleris literana. Classification (NCBI taxonomy): domain Eukaryota; kingdom Metazoa; phylum Arthropoda; class Insecta; order Lepidoptera; family Tortricidae; genus Acleris; species Acleris literana. Next base: position 8,173,637 of record OX335677.1, read on the forward strand.
TTGACTGAGCAAGCAAGACAAATATGAAGTTATTCGACCACATACGATACGGTACATTCAACCAATTTAATTTATACGCCACAATGAAACTCTGTCAAAGTAACGTTGTAATACAATTATTGAATAATCTCTCTACAATTTGAATCACGTTACTTTGACTTACTTCCGTTGTGGCCTATGAATCAAATCGGTTAACTGTACATCTGTAACTAGATATACATTTTTATGAAAATGCTTTTCAGTACGCTTCACCAGATGTTATAAAAGTGTTAGTTGGGAACAAATGTGATGTGCACGAAAACCATCGAGCAGTACCTAAGGAAAGGGGCCAAAAGGTAAGGCTTATCTTTACTAGACTACGACACTATACATGTCATATACACCGTACACTGAGTGTCTAAACTACTCGATGTATCCTTACTTCCCACAATAGAAACCCGCTTTCATACAGAAAATCTGATTGTACGGTTCAAGGGCGTCCTTTAATTCAATTTGTTTAAGCATCTTGTACATGTATTGTAATCATTGATAAGGTTATGTTAGCTCCATTTACTTAACAGAGCTGTTATAACTTTAATAACTTAATAACGAGTAGAACAATGTTCTTTATTACTTTTTATACAAAATGTACTGAAATGTCCACCTTCGTCGATTCACTATAAATTCGATATCGATATGGATTACTTAGGTTTTATTAATTGTGTATGAACCATTTACAGGTAAAGACACACCTAGATACCGTTAACGTAAAAATAACTAGCTGAAGATTTTGTGTGTAACTATATCCTTAGATACATTACTTTTCTATTTAATTTTTGAATCACTGAAGATCCGTAGAACGCCTAGTTCAACTTATAGATTCGTTAAATGGGCTCGTTCTAGCCAATGACTTTAACTGATGCATTAAGTATAAAAATGGAATAAATTCATAGCGTGTTTTTTAGAAAATTACCTTAACCTTAACAGTAGCCTTAATAAATCGTTTTTATTTTTTTATTAAATTAAACAATAGAGGACTCCCACGCCTTCGTACGCGTAGAATTAATTATTATTTTCCTTATTTCTTGCCGTTGGGGGTCGATTTTCGGAAGATCCTTTCTTAGTGCACCCGTAGTGTACCCAAGGAATACTCCGGCCAAATTTTAAGTCCCTAGGTCCAGCGGTTTAGGCTGTACGTTGCCTGTCAGTCAGTTACTCAGTAACGGTCCTGTTCTATATATTTAGATGACCGGTTATTAGCAAATAACCGAGATATTTAAGAATATTTCTGACTTAGTCCTACATTTTGTTCACTTCTTCTGTTTGTTCTCATTGTTAGTTCGGCTTCACAATAAGATTTACTTACTTGGAATATCCAGTTTCATAGCAAACTCTTCCAACGTCCCAAGATAAGAAACAATCAACAGGCGCTTGCACTAAAGACATTGTTTTCATTACAGATAGCTGATGACTTCGACATGCCGTTCTTTGAAGTCTCCTGTAAGAGCGATATCAACATTGAAGAAGCGTTCTTGACTTTAGCAAGAAAAATTAGGGAATATAGAGAGAACAAGGTAATCCATGTTTTTAACCCCCGACGCATAGAGGGGTGCTATAAGTTTGACGTGTGTATCTGACTGTGGGGTCGTAGTTCCTAAACGAATAGACCGATTTTGATTTAGTTTTTTATTGTAAGAAAAGTAAGTTAATCGAGAGTGTTCTTAGCTTTGTTTGATGAGAATCCTTTAAGCCGTTTAAAAGTTATGAATTCTGATCCCGATTTTGTCGTTTTATTATAGAAATTAGTGACGAATTCACTCCAGTGAAAATGCACGTGCTCGGAGCCCGTTGAAGTTTTTGTTTATTGCTCGGAGGTTTTTAGGCGTTGAAAAAAGATATCTTGAGGCGATTTTTTTTTCAAAAGGAAGGTGGTTAAATCGAGATGGTTATTCGCTAGGTTTCATTAAAATTTGTCGGGTCGTTTAAGAGGGAAATAAGGGGTCACCATTATATCGGGGGTTTTTATCAATTGAATAGTTATCCAGTATTTAAAAGTATTTTTTTTTAGATGTTGCCCAAAACGTCGCGTAGAGGTTATGTATTGCACGCTGTTCCTTCGGGAATAATTTAATTTTCCATGACTTTGAACTATCTATCGCTGTACCAAATTTCACCTGCGGCTCGGCCTCTGATGACCCACCTCGACTGTAATGACACTAATGACCATTATAGCACACTTATATCATAATGTACTATTCTCGTTTCAGGCGGATGCCTTCGAGCTGAAGGAAAGAGACAGTGTGATAAAACCATCGGATTCCGAAACGGACGTATCAAAATGTTCCTGTTAACCTAGTTCATTTAAATTTTACTGAATGTATTGCAGATCGCTACATGCAGGTTCGATATGTTAGTAAGAAATCCCAGCAAGTTATAAAACTGGTTATTTAACCAAAATCCTTTCCTTCGATCTACCACAGTAGCTTCACTTTTAAGAATGTGTTAAAAATGGGCCAGTCGAATTGAAACAGGGAACTTAAAAACTTAGAAACCTTAGAAACAAATTCGTTTATTTATAAATGAAGCAAAACTTGCATTCATATTTTTTATAGATAATGTGAACCAATTCGATTCATAGGTGGTTATGGAACTATGTCAATCTAACGTTAAATAAAATCCCTTAGAATCAAAATTGTTGGCAAAAAAACTTCGGTTTATTTTTGGCATCGAGTTGCAATGCCAGAATATTTTTTCTCGACCTATTTCGAGAGTTACTATCTATTTCGTTTCCGGTTGTTATATGAGAGTTTTAGATAATCCCTCATTCTTAAATCTACGACAAGCTCCTTAAAAACCACTTTTCCAACCTCTTATGTTTCAGACTTCTAATTACTGACTTATTAGATTGCCCACTCTGTCTATATTGAAACAGATACTAGGTGCAGTAAGTACCTACCTACTGTCATTTTCTTAATTTAGCTAGCGGCTTTCTTCGTGCTTCTAAAAAGCACAAGTGACAAAATATATTGTCGCAAAAACGTGTGCGAAATAAATATCTAGCCGATGGTTATTATGGAAACGGTAGTTGTACTAATAACAGCCGTTAAACCCCTCGAAAGTTTCTCCAAAAATGTAGTTACTTACATAAGAAATATCTCGTAAACATCTCGTTTTCTGCCCTTTACGCGAAGCTTTAACCTTTATCAAAGAATCTTAAGTGGTTAAATTAATCATAATTCTTAAGTAGCAAGTGTCTGTGTCAAGATAATTATTGCATGTATGAGATAAAAATTACAGAATGTACCAGATCCACAACAAAGGCCTTATCGGGGATCAAAACAAGTTCTTAATGTCATCTACCATAATTTACTTACTCGTTACTTCGCGGATAAACAGAACTGTACAATTGAAAATCCTATTATTAAAACCTCAAGGACGCGTTCTAAAACAGAATGAAAATATAAGTTTTCATATAAATCAACGTTATGTTATGTAGTTATGTGATTCTAAAGTTCTGGTTTTAAAATATTGGCAGAAAATATAGTGATCGCTAAAAGTAATACAATTTTATTGGAAGGAAATACCGGTGTGTTAACATAGTCTATGGTTCTGTACCAGTCCACCTACTTGCCATATCAAATTAGGCTAAAATATAGTTCAGGGCATTGAATCTCTCAAGTAATATCTATAAATATCTCAGAACTTGTTTGTAGCGATTGTGCAAAGGAAATACGACCGTTCAAATCTAATTACGGATATCTTGTTTAACAGGCGCTAGGCGGGCAAAGAACCAAAGAATCTAACGCGTTTAAAAGTAGATTTTTTTGTAGGTACTTAAGGGACTATGTGCGGCCAAACGGTTCTAGCTAGCAATATCACGTCACAGTAAAAAGGTAATAAAAGTATTAGGCTTGTGCTGCAGTGTAACAGCTACCTAGTCGTCTTAATATACAGTATTAAATGTTGCCTTTTCGGTTTTAGGGCGAATTAGTCTCTATTAGATTATATTTTATAGTGAGTTTTCATAGTAAAGTACCTAATATGAAAATTGAACATTTTTTGTAGTCTATCAAAATCCGAGTAAATTTTTAAATCAATTTGATAAATTGTCAATGAGTAGGTACCTAATTCTACGCTTTGTACATATATGTAAATCGAGTTTTAACGGATAATTTGGCAAAAAAGTGTTTGACGTACTGACAGGTCGATGTCGAACTAATAGTATGATTTTGAGTAAAAATAGGATGGTGTTGCCAATTTAATCTTATCACAGAGTCCTTATTTTTGCCAACGTATCCTATTTTCAACATGTTTCTCAAATTATTATCGGTACTTTCCTACGTTTTGTTTATTAGATCAGAAAATTTTCAAGCTTATTTTAAATGTTCTGTGTTAAGTAAGGGTTAAGAAATTACTTATTAACACCTGGTAGACATTTATTTGATGTTGCCAAGAAATAAATTAAACTATTGATCGTTGCTATTTAAAAAAACGCAACTTGACTTGCTCAGTTGTAGGGTTTTTTACAAAGCGGGTTACTGGTTAATACTTAAAAATTTGTCAAACATCTTATCTTTATACCTACCTTCCTGCTCTTTTCCTGGTTTTATTTTATAGTTGTAGTCGAAATTTCCAGAGGGTCCTATGATGTGTTTAGCACTGCTTTTTCCGTTGATATGTAATTAATAACATAGCAACACGGAATAATAATTATTAGTATAAATAAAGTCCAGCCATCATAGGATTTCTTTTAATTTTAGACCAAAAATGTTTTTATAATTAGCATCACAACTTTTCAGCGTCTTTTTATGAAATAAAGGTACCTAATTATTTCATTACATTGAAATATACCTGAATATTCGAATCTGTAATCTCTAAATTTAGACATGCCTAAATATTAGTTTTAGAGGGTTTCTGAAAGTAATTTTTGACATATCTAAATTCAGACATAGAACTCTATATCTACATTTCTAAAAATAAGCAGCACTTACAGTATGGTAACCCGCTTAATATCTTATCAAAATGCACATAATTACGAATTTAATAATAAAAGTGGTTATAATAATAATGTAAAACCATATAATGTAACATTAACTTGCATCTTTCATCAAAAAATCACAGAATGCTATCAATGTAATCCATTGGAGACTTAATGTTAGGCTTTTGATGTTATAGTAGAATAGATGCGTTACGCTTAGTATTATTATAGTAAAATTACGATAGAGTATATGATACATAATAAGTATAGTGCGCGAGCTAATGAAAGACATGCGGTAGTTAAAAATGGAATTTATTTCCTTTACGTAGGCGGTGGAGCCGCTGGGATGTCTTTCAATCTCTCGTGTGCTAGCCTTCTTTCTCTTTCACTGCCTGGAACGTCTCTCGCTCAGGTTCCGACAGGATATTAAACGGCCTCCGAGATAAAGGAGAATTCTAGTGCTTGGCACACACCGGGCTGGTCCCATTTTAAATTCTATACTGCAGGACAGTTAAATAAAAATGTATTTAATTTTGGCCTGGAAAAGCTAAAGCTTTAGTTAAATCAAAAGATTATCAAACATTTACAACGAAGTTCATAGAAACTAAATACCTAATCAAATGTAGAATTACAAGTAATACAACAGGCAGAAGATACTCGCTTTCGAAAAAGCAATCAGTGTTTTTTAGCAATTAATTCGTTTTTAAGGTAAGTGCACTTATCATTGACAGTGCTCCAGTGATGAAAAATAATAATTTAAACAAGCAAAATGGTTCATTCAAACGGCTTCATTTTAATAGTGGTAATACTGATCTAGTATCCAACCTAATTATAATGCTAAAAGCATAGCAATCACTAATGGTCGTTTTTATTAGGGATTGTTCATGACGAGCACTGCCCATGATGGGTCCTAAGGAATATTAAAATGGCAAGATATTGTTTAATGTAATTTATTTATATTTTAATAATGTAATTTATTATAAACATTATTTTCATAAATGTAACATTATCATTTCCTTAAATTATAAGGCGCAATGTGAGAAAAAAGATGTATAGAAGCTTAATTTTAACATGTTGTCAACTTTATTTTAATTCATAACATAACACGGCGAAAATCTATCACAGTCATTTGTAAAGTTATTGTGTTGTGAATCTTGAGAAGGTACAGTTATTATTGTATTTTATGTTTGAAAAAAGACCTTCTGCTGGAGTTTCTTGCGGCGCTTCTTCTCCGCAATGATGGTCTTGTCCGAAGCGCTAGTAGATTCACTGTATATTACCGACGTGTAAAAGAGCCCGTATGTGGCCAATTTACTGAATAAATATTTTAATTTGATTTGATTTGTTAAGGTCTGTGGTAAAATTTCATGATTCATAGCAAAATAAAGAATACTGGAATAACCGTGGCATGCATTTATGGGTATATAGTCAAGAGCAATGAAAGAGGGTCACTTTATATTGAATTTTGTAGGAAGGTGACCCGTTTTCATTGCTCTTGGGTGTAGTGTTATACAACACTAAAAAAACAACACCAATACACAGAAAAAACGTAAAGCACGCGCGTCTTGGTACTTATATAGAATAGAAAGTCAGTTGCAATTATATCATCATCATCATCATCAGCCGCAAGACGTCCGCTGCTGGGCAAAGGCCTTCCCCATGATTTTCCACAACGATCGGTCCTCTGCTGCTGTCACCCAGCATTTTCATATACTTACTAGTAATTCTCGTGGTACTACCATTTTTTCAGTAGCTATGGCTTTCTTGATTTTTTCTTTTTTTTTACTATCAAATACGTGTGAGAGTGTGATAGCTGTAGCCAGCTGATCGCTATTAAAGAAATGGTAGTACCTACTGAACATGCATACTAAACACATGTGCTGATGCATTCTTTAAGTATTTTAACAGTATTCTTATCATAGGAAATCCTATTACATTCTCAACATGCCATGTTCTTTAAAAAATATATTATTATATATATTTAACCTACCAACACATTTTACAGTTAAGGCCAGGTTTTATTATTATGTTTAGTGGCAAATTAAATGACCATTCTTCTATATAATTCGTTTTATAGTTCAGAGTACATAATATTAGTACTTCTTAGAATAGTATAAATCTCAATATTAGTAGAAAAATTGCTCGTAACTCCAATGAGTTACATTTTTAGTAATATTTTACACTAGCACAACTAAAACGTTAGTTTTTACTGTTCTATATACCTAGTAAAGTTTTATTATACAGCATTTCGTGTTTTATTTGTTTTATTAACATTTTTCCCCGCCGTGTTGCAATACATTGTTACTTCATTTCTGAGGTCACCGAGCATGCGGCGATCAATCCATACGTCAATCAATCCATACATTAAAGAGTGTACAAAAAGTCGCAGCGGCAAGTTTGCTGGGCGACTGTGGCGAGCTTGCTGCAAGCACGTTCACTGGGGCCAATTCGGGTTGTGTTCTCTAATTTTAAATATCTGTAGAACTTTTAAAATCTTCAAATTCTATTCTTGGTAGCGAGAATCAAATTTTACGTTTAAAAATTAAAGTTTACAGATATTTGAAATTGGAGAACACTGAATTGAACCAACTATTGATCTAACTGGCAACACTTGTCCAAATCGCTACTGTCATAACACCCTAAAGCTGCGCGTCCACTTTGTTGAAATCTATGGTACAGCATGCACTGGATCAGCATATCTATATGTAGGTATAGAACAAAGCAACAAATCCTTCGACTCTGTTCCGACTTCCAACCCAGTGGACGCGCATCGTATGTGGCGATTATTCTTCCTATCCACCATGGTATGCATGTCACTCACCCTTCTTTGAATGGCTCAGACATACGTATTGATAAATAAGAAACTTAATCAATAGTTTAACAATCTCATTTTCTTTCTTGGACTAACTGTGTTAACCTGAGACTCCATTTTGGGTTCTACCTTTATGTTATTTGACGTAAAGCATTGTGCACTTTGACTTTCTATTGGTGTTTGGGGCTCTTCTTTTATCTGAAGGTTTTTCAAGTCTTCTTGTTTACTGTAAAATAAATAAGTTTTGTCACAAATTTTTTTTGGGAAATGATTTGTTAGCGACCTTCCTTGTTTTGACACAGACTTTGAGACCATTGAGTTGAAATTGATACAGTAGTTTTGATCTATACAGCAGGTAACCTGTAGTCTACTAAAGAACTATATCTAATAATAAAACTTGCATTGTTTTTGGTTTTAAATAATGCATACCAAATTTCAGCCTATTCCAATAATAAGAACTGATTTAAAATTGACTTCCAACAATTGTGGAGTAAATAAAAAGTTTATACATATATTATATTGTACCTGAGGTAAAAAACTTACACTATATGAGTTTCACCAGCTGCATCAGCCACTTTCTCAAGTAATATGTCAGATATGTCTAATAGCTCCCCGTTTTCTTTAACAGCTTGATGCTGCTTCATGTGCTTTTCATCGTTAAATCTTTCTGTTTTTAGATATCCTGTAACATTTAAGTCATTTTTGAAATAAATATCCTTCTACATATTACAACTTGTTCCTTAATAACAATCATCTTGCAATTACTAACAAGCATTCTTATAATATGTCTGGATTTTTTTAATGTGCGAATGAAAATTCTAGAGGCAAAATTGAGGAAGCAACTAGCAACACAGAACATTAATATAATTATGATACTTACTTAAGGCGATCTCTTTGCCCTCACATTTATACTCATCTATCTCATCATCCTTTTTCTTTAATAGATTTCGGAGTTCTTGTTGGCTGGATTTTAAGTCAGAGATAGTTTTGAGCAGCATATACGATACTTTCTGGAAAAACTGAAAAGAGAAAGGATATTTATACTTTTTTGAATATGTAGTAAGGCATTTTAGTTCTATACCCGGATCAGAAAAATATAGAACTTGTCTTATCTAACAGACTATGAAGGCTTATCTGATCATTATAAGATTATTTTAAAGTTTTTTTTTTTATGGCCTCGAGAAGGCAGGCGAAGGAGCACACTGGGCGCCTAATGGTAAGTAGGATCTGTGATCTACAGACATTTTCAATCACAAGACTATTATCTTAATACTGCAATCCTAAGACGCAAATGTGTTGCCAACCCTGAGGACTAAGATGAAATGCCTCTTTGCTAGTAATTTAACAGGATATCTAAAGACAGAAGAGTTCAATGATGATAAGCACAATTAGCAGTATTAAGCATTCAAACAAAAAAGCTTTCTGTTATATCTCAAGATATTTTAAATGGATATACAACACACACAGATATATTGTTACAGTAAAACTAGAGTAATTAATATTTCCTTAACTCATAAAATTAATAGTTAACAATAAATAATGTAACATAATCAAATGAAATAAACAGTTTTTTTTTTTAAATAGTACTTCACTGTCTAATTATCACTATCTCTGTCGTTCAATTTGTTATGCAGGGAGAGTGAAAGCGCTAGACTAGACTGGTTTTACTGTACTTATATAGTGAAAAGTTAAGGCTAACGTCCAAAAAGTTGGGCACGCTAGCTGACACAGTTAAATTTTCTATGAAACTTTTCTGTTGTGACACAAAAATTTGCCTTAAGTACAATTGTAAGGATAGTTTTTGTGGCACAATGGAACTTTTCGCCTTTGTTGTTTGTATGCTTAACTATGGTCCTCACCCTTAAGATAAATAAAACAAACAAATACTTGCCATTTCCTTGGTGCCTTCAACAAGTTTTAGTTTTATCTTCAATGGGAACTCAAACAGTTTGGTCATGGAAACTACAAGAACAGAGGCATTTTTAGCAATATTCAAATTTTTTAGCTTTACGGGATGCAATAACAAATTGGTTCCTTTTTGTATGAGCTCATTCCTGTCGATCTCCAAAGCAAAATTACTGTCCTGGAAAAGTTTAAAGAGTTTAAAAATTACACCATTTTTTTTTTATAAAACTAGGCATTGTCTGCAATTCTGTCTGCATGACAGGCGCTTATCGCTATTCGTTTTCCGATTTTCAGATTTTATATGATAAAAAGTAGCCAACATCTTACTCCTGGTTATATATCCATCTACCAAATTTTGCATTCATTGCCCAAGGCGTAATACCTACCTAAAATAATCTTCACATGATTCTGTAAATACGTGGTTGTTGGTGCGTCGTTGTGTCTAATGTAATAAATTAAGTAAGTCATTATAAAGCATGAATTTACCTGTAAACAAGTCAGAAAACTTTCATTTGTATAGTGAATAAACCATATTGTAACATAATCTGTAACGTAAACTTCGAAACCATTTTTTTGTGTTATTAATATATAAAACGGAGGGTATTCTTGTAACTTAACCCACATTATTTAAAAATCAAGGCTTGGATATTTATTTTGCAGGTTCAATAATTTTCTTGCTTGCCTTTATTTGACAGCTGTCAGAACTGACATTGACAATGACAGCCGCAGCTAGATGCTGCGCTATTCGGAACATTATAAAAACCACTGTCCTAAATAGCATCGGCATCAGGGGCAGGTCTATACCTTGTCTATACCCTGTTCACGGAAATGAGTAAGTAGTATGACATTGTCTCTTTTGCATTTGAAAAGAAAGGTCGGTGGGCTCGATTTTTTTTTATTTTATTACAAGTTTTTTATTAACTTGCAATGTATTTATATATGTTTAAGTAAGGTCAAATCTTGCAAGGAAGCTTTAATAGTTTTATTTTCCTTATACTTTATATTTTAAGTAGGTACTAACCGTCCTTCCCTGTAGTAATACGAGGGAAGCTCAGTGCGCCTTGGTGAGGTGATAGAATATTTTCCATATAAACAAAGACACAGAGCTCTATATTTGTAAAAAAAAATGAGAGCACTATAACGCGTCCGCAACGACAGACAGATGTTGACTGGATTTTGACCGCCAAGTAAACTCATCCTGTGCAGACGCGTTGCCCTTATCGATGACCATTTACGTGCTTTGTCGTTTCAATGGACAAGGTATAGGATCCTAATTCGGGTCCTATGACCTCCAAATCCAAACCTAGCTCTCCTAAAGCCTCCTGGGGTCCAGGTCCCTTGATCCGCCCACGACCGTCATAACTTTCCCCGAGTGGTAAGCACATCTATCCCGCAAGTTCTTCGTCGCTGGGTAATCCCCTCCTTCTTATTCAATAACGAAAGAGACGCACAGAGCGACAAGCAAAAAAATACCTACAAGTTGTAGGTATAGTCTAGCCGTACTGATCGAATAGGTTCCAGAACAGTGACTATGTGCACATATCGACGGTAAAAAGCGTAAACGCTGTAACCCGCAAAATCAAACTTTACACCAGAGCCAAAAAACTTTTGAAATTTTACAAAAAAAATCATATCTTTTTTTTTATTTGAGCGATCGGTGCCATTTTTATACTATATATGTATTTTCAAATTCCCTATTAGATCATATGCCTGTCGTGTACCAGAAGTGACTAGGTTTCTTTTTAGTGTCGGTTACAGCAACCTGACTTTTTTTTTCAATACGATAAAACGCTGTTAATGATTTTGTTAAATGTATGGAAAGGTAATAATCAGTGTGATTTCTAACAAGCGTAAGTGATGTAACCACCATTCTTTAAATGTTGAGGACTGCCTAAATTGATGTTACGCTGCAGTGCTTGCAGTTTAAAAAAATCATAATTGTATTCAATGATAGATGTCAAAAAAGGTTATTGATATTAAAACGACGTAAATATGAGATAACATTTATTAATCCTTTTTTTAAATGTTATCCTAAAGAATTAATTAATACGAATGTGTTTGTATGTGTATGTAAATATATTTTCAATCCTCCATTAGATATAAACATCCGAACATCTACATATAAATATATATATATATAAATATATACATGCTTATAAACATTTACAATACAAGTCTAGTTGAAAAAAAAAATCCTTTAATTTAACGATAATTATGCATCGCTACAAACACTTCGTATAAAAGAAGTATATTATTATGATAAATTAAATATCACAAGTTAACTTACTCATGAAATAAAGTCAATTAAAATTAAAAACATCAATGTTTAACAAACTGAAAAGTTTAAGACACTATACTAGCGTTTCTGCAAACTAATAACTATTATCAAAGTATTGTTAAAATTCGTAAAGTAGTTTTAATTACTTATAATTATGTAAAGCAACACTTAATTCTCAGAATTTATCATACATACTAAGTAGTTACTATTTAAATGAAATAAGAATTCATCAGTATAGTATTAACTATTCACATTATTTGCACTGGTTTACTATTAAAATAGATATAATTACATTTCAAACTTTTGTTGTCACGCGGTGAAAGACCGTTACACCACACACAACTTGATCCCACGGCGGTCTCAGACTGACTGATCGGGGCGGTAAGCCGTTACCCACACAGCATGAGCGCGTATTTAAAATACGGTAAACTCAAGCGACCAATAATAAGCAAACTTTTAAGAAATGAGGTAAAGGTCAGTAATATTTTTGCGTATTACTTCATATTTGGTGTAACTTGTGAGTATTCACATTATGGTGTCTGATGAAAACGTAGTAAGTCACTATCATCTAAATATATTTTACAGAAAACGTAGTAAGTGTAGTGTCACTTTTTTTTTCAATACGCGTAAACGCTGTAAATGACAGTGGATATGGTTTTACGCACGCAGTAACCTACTGGACTCGAAAAATTTGTAAAATATGAATTTGTGTAAATGCAAATGCACAATAAAGACCTGTTTTTTGGCGGCTTACAGCAATTAATTTTGCTATATGTCAAAAAAGTACATACAATTTCAACGCTGTACAGAATTTTCTAATCGTCGTAGAGCCACGAGACCCGGACCATTCGACGCAGAAAAAAAATCTGATTCCGAATATGCAAAAAAAATTTTTTGGTACATTGTGGGTTACAGCGTTTACGCTTTTTACCGTCGATATGCTCAGCTCACACATTTTTTTAAATATGACTTTTTCTGTTTGTCTTCCTTATTCAGATCCCACCTATCCTTCTTTTTATCAAATTCGAAAGCGTGTTTGTTCCATTGTCACAGACTAACGAATTACTTAATAGATTTACCTACATAAAAATTGGCTTGTAGATATAATTATTATGTAGGTCTGTTATGACTTATGAGGAGAGGAGTTAGGATATTTTTATCCTAATAACCTCTAAAAAAATAATTACCTGACTTACCTGTATAAATGAGAAATGCTACTCGACAGCAAAATGGTTTTTTTTATTACACTATCATAAACCGAAAAGAAGCTAGAGTTTTTCATCCGTAGAATTTATACTTCTTAGGGCCGGTTTTATAAAGGCCCGTAAGTAAAAATGTCAGGTCAAATTTTAGTAACTTCATACAAGTTTTGACATTCCTGACCGAAATTTGATCTTACGGATCTTTATAAAACCCAGCCTTAGTTTGCTAGCTGCTTAGTGATCGTCAATGGAATACCTACATGTTAAGTGACTCTTTTTACCCGGCTAGGTACTGAAGAAGGAGATTAGTATTTTGTTTTGTACATAATAATCATGGGCAAAAAAAATACAAATTCCATATCAGTTTTCACCAATACGTATTACGGCATTTTGTGATGATAAGTACTAATTGATATTTTACTAATTCCTCGGAACTCTCTTGTTTATACGCTAAGGTTATCTTAATTTAGCTCTTACCTAAATTAAAATCACGTCGTTTTTAACAGTGACCGCAATCAACCTTGGGCCGGTTCCAATTGGCAACAGCTACATCCAAAATGCAAACTCCATTTAAGTTGTTTTCGAAATTGCTAAATGTAGTTAGTTGCTTTGCATTTGATCAAAATGTAAAATTAGGTACCTACTAATGAAAGGTGTAAGTAGTAGGATTTTTAATCAAGAGACGACTTGTTAACGGATTTTAGAAAAAAATTAAAGCTCTGTTTAGAAAGTACCTAAATGGCAATCTTATCTACTAGCTTTCTACTTCGCTACTTTTATGGCGGTTGCCAAATACAATATTGTGGGTAGTTCCAAACAACAATCAGTTCCTACTGTTGCGGAAAGAGCATCAGCCAAGTTCTGCTAAGTCGTAATAACAACTAGATTAAACCTCATCTTCACTTCAGGCAGTTTAGGCACACAAAACCCCGCTGAAAACGCAGTCTAAACTCAGAAAGCAACGTAACTGGTTACTGGCGAACTTCGGCACAAATTACTTCCTCTACAAGACCGAGAGTCCAAGAATATTACTGCACATAACACCGTTAACATCTAGTTCATTTTGCAAACTGCGAGAGCTTATTTTATTCATCTCGCTTAATTAAGTTCTGTGTGAGCGGGAAATTCATCATGGACATTAGGACGTTGATGGAACTCTATAGTTTATGTACTAATGAGCCCCGGTGCAATCACCGGTGGGGTATTCCGATACAATCCCAACATAATTAATTGTATCCCACTCGCACTAGAAATGTGGCAGTATTGAGTGAAGGAAAGTAACGTGTTAGAATTTCGAATTTGGAAGTAGAATTGGTTGTGCTCACTCATATTCGATACGTAAAGATAATTATTTGTTAGCATTTGAGTGATTAGGTATAATGAACGTTGTTAATTGCAGCGTCGCTTTGGCTAGTGCTTTCATAAATTAGATCTGTCTGTTGCTTAATGATATTTGAAACGTATTGAAAGATACTAACCGCCTGATTCACAATCGACAAGTAAAGCATATTTGAGAGATAAATTTAGCCTTTTCTCTATTACTTGAAAATAGACAAGGAGGGAGCCAACTTTAAATGGCAGATTTTACTTGTCGATTGTGAAATAGGCCCTTAGCATAAGAATAAACAATAACTACACGTAGAAGCGAAACTCCCGGCTCCGAACGCGCGCTCGGCGCGTTAAATACCTACCGCCTGGCGACACCTGAGGTGTCTAGTCAGTCAGGGGTGTCACAGACGGAATATATATGTATTAACCAAGATATTGTTGTTGTGTCTTGAATTGGTTTTCGTATTTGTGTTGATTTTAGTGTTTATGGTTGAACTAAGATAGTGTATTAAAAAGTGAACGACTAAAATATTTCACAAGTGACAGCCCTGACTTTGGGCGCGGAAGACAGAGGGGCGTAGCGGGGTGAAGGGGGACGTAGGTATTAAAAGCGCGGCATTTGGGGCCTGGGTAAAGGAGATTCGCTTCTACGTGTAGTTATTGTTTATTAAATTCTTATGCCCTTAGTCCAAGATAGTGAAACTGAAACACGGGAATAATTATGTGCTTTAATGGCCTGTTGTTTGATCGGTAGTTAAACTAACTAATGGTCAAAAACTGTTACTAATGGTTAAAATCTCAAGGAAATATGTCAGATTTTCCATTCCTTTTTCGAATTTTAACAATTAGTTGAGTTAACTACTGATCAAACAACAGGGCCTTAGCCGTTTTGATTTCTGACAATGAGTAGGGAAGGTACCAGTGCAGCTTGACAGATGACAAACCTAGCTTTAGACGGTGCTTGGTGGAAAATGTTACAAATTCTAATTTAGATTTTGGTATTACGTATGTAATTATTCAAGAGCATCTTGTTCAACTCTTCTGAATTGTGCTTTGATGTAACGAAATAAATTGGGTAATTTAATAAAGGAAATGAATTATTGTTGCTTGAAACCTGAATGAAGTTCGAATTAAGCTTGTAATTCTATATATTCCAGCCATGTTTAAAGTTCGTAATGAATTTCGTTAATTAATCGATTAACTAACTAACCATCCTGATGTTCGAGTAACTAATTACTACCCTTCGAAGTCAAAGTCAGAGGCGTAACTATATCGGTAAATTCATCGGGTCTCAGCCCTCCCCAA
Source organism: Acleris literana (assembly GCA_946894065.1). Taxonomy (NCBI): domain Eukaryota; kingdom Metazoa; phylum Arthropoda; class Insecta; order Lepidoptera; family Tortricidae; genus Acleris; species Acleris literana. Next base: position 8,189,425 of record OX335677.1, read on the forward strand.
ATGTTTTTTTTTTTGTAATTTGGGCGGGGACCACCCTATAGTTCTTGTGCTATTACTGGTCAACGCTCGTCATTCATCATGCTAGTTAATAGTGAAAATTTGAAAATAATAATTATTAAATTTAATTACATTTGTCTGCACTTCAATAAATTAATGAGAGATGTGATAGAGAAGAGATAAAATCGCTCCAGTGGAGCCAAAACCATGTGGACCAAGGGGCCTCCGCTCTCTCATTGAATCTTTTGCTCGAGATGGCACGACAGGCGCGGGTCGGCAGCGCTCAAAGTGTATGGGATGACAGTTGAGCACGTGCTTTATTGTAACGCACGGGAATGTCGTCTCATACATTTTGAGTGATAGAAAAGAAAAACGTTAGTACTTAGCGTTTGCATATTGGCTAGGCATCTTGGCAGTAGAATTACAAGTATGGCAATGACAATAAAATCAAAAATGTTACCTAATATTCTAAGTAGGTATGCACATTTGTCCTCCGTCTATTAAAAGCGACCCTATCTCTACATTGTGACTGTGATTGTACCTGTCATCAAAATAAAATCAATTCATTTGTCAACACAAAAAGTTAACTTGACCATTCATGATTGACTACCTACTTGCGCAATAAAAAGACGTGACGTGATAAAAGGAGTTTCACTATCAAACTCGTATCTTAAAAAACCGATGAAGTTGCAAAGAAAACTTTGATGCCTTGATAATAAAGTAAGTAACATTATTACGCTTATGCTACAGAGAAATACGGGATTTAGGGAATAAAGAGGCTTATACAACACGCTGACAAGAGTGACAAGGACGAATGATGATTTATAGACGTTGGACGCCGGCGCTGTGATAAACTTGTTTGTCCGAATCGCGATGCAAATATTTTCGGGGAGTTTCAAAACACCAACGAAGCCGGTACGTTGTGCGCTAAACTTTTTACGTGCTGTCAAGTCTGTTTGTTTGGGTAATAGGGATATAGTTTGTGGGTTTTGGCGTGCTACGAAAGTGGGAGAATTGGGGCGTGTAATGGGTTGCTATTGTTAGTTGTGACATAAAATGATCCTTTATCGAAGAACTGGGGCACGTTTTATAAAGGTACAAGTTATTTTACAGGTCTAAACTGGCAACACTGCTCAAATAACTGGTCGTCATTGGTCGAGGTTGTGTCAAATGGAAACTTGTAACCTGTAAATTGTAATTTGTAGCTTTATAAAACAGGCCCCTGATGCGTTAAGAAATTTATACTTAAAGCGAACGATACCTACACTCTACAGTTCTATGATAGGTATATATACTGTTTAAAAATTACATCCATATTTCGACTAATAAATAAATAATAAAATATTAATATTGTTTTATGAAGCGTAAGATTTTTTTAAGTTTTTTTTTGTGTCGTAATAGGATGTAAGGGAATATAGGCTTGTAGTACTGTTAGGCGATAGGCTTGAAACCTGTCACTAATAAAAATCTTAGCCTACTCTGCCTACCCCACTCTGGGATTACAGGCGTGAAGGTATGTATGTATGTATGTATGTAAGATTTTTTACATTTGTCTTTTTCCTTGTTATATACTCGTATTCGCAGAACCATAAAATGTAATGTCAACAAAAACCCAATTTTATCACGACATTGCGTCCACCATTCGTATAATATTTCAGAGCAGTAAAATTTTAAAGCATAATATCGTATTTTTCTGCAATTCAAATCCGCAGGGGAATGCGCTATCAATATTTTACGAGTAGGTAGTAAGGTGTTCTCATGAGGTTTATGATACGGAAACTACTTTTAAAACCCCGACTCAAAAAAGGGGGTTTAAGTTTAACGTGTGTATCTGTGTCTGTCCGATATGGACGAGGTTTTTTAAAAAGGAAACTAGGTTAATGAGGATGGTTCTTACTTGGAAACCGGTTAATATTTAAACCGGTTTCACTCATTGACCCCAAACTTGAATAAATTTCGGGGTACCTATTATTTTATCGAAACACCTTTCACCGAATGTATCATTACGCAGAATTTTCATTTCATCAAAAGGCATTTCTCGCCGGATAAATTAATTTTTTTAGGTAGTCGAATGTCTAACCTAACCTAACCTAACCTACGTAATTAATGTTTAAGATATCCTGAAAGTATCATGGTTTCAGCAGAAAATAGCGTTCGATGAAATAAATTTTGATGAAATTATATAATCGATGAAGTGAAATTCGATAAAATGATGGGTTACCAAATTTCGGTTTAGTTTGAGGTTACCGGTTTATTAACCGGTTAATTGAAAAATCGGATTTTCTCCAACTTTTTTCTGTTGAGCGTAATTTACCGGTTAATTTTAACATGACACTGCCGTATATTAGGTCAGTCTATAACAACACATAAAAAGGCAAACATCACAAACCCGCATGTAACTACGATTTTTTTTATGTGTTGTTAGGTCCGTTGACAGTATTTAACATCCAACGTTGCAACCCTGAAAACCCTGTGCTACACCCATGGTGCTCGAAAAACTGGGAATTTTTCAAGTATCTGTGTTCGTATTTTAATAAAGATAACTAAATTTGCTACAATTTGAGTGTAACCTGAGCTCACTATGTCCATTGTTTGCGGAGATACAGCAAGTCGAAGATGGGCAATGTGCGCAGAGCTCGCTCCTCAGACCCTGCTTGAAATGGTGACTTGCAAATGCAAAAAGAGGTTGCTTAGGGTCATGCACTTGCAGAAAGACTGGGCTCAGGTGCTCTATCCTATGTTCCTTTTGCCACGGGTGCAATTGTAACAACGCCATCCCTATCGTCCTGGACGAGGAGGACGAGGATGTGGACGACCCAAAGTTTAAACAAAGATACTTGAAAAAAGCTCCCTTAGGGTAGTTTTAAAAAAAAAACCTGAAACAAGTGCCAAAATTTCGCAGTTTTTCGAGCATCATAGGGGTAGCACAGGGTTTTCAGGGTTGCAAACTTGGGTGTTAACTACTCTCAAGGGACCTAACAACCGTAGTAAATCGTAGGTAGTTACATGCGCGTTTATGATCTATGATGTCGTTATAGAATCAACTTAATAAAGGTTTATAGCAGTTCTTCAATTTCGTTCTTCCTATTTACCGGTAAACTAAACAATTTAGTTTCTTTTAAACAGTTCCTTTCATTGACCGGTTCAGGGATAAGCTAAATTGTACCGGTTTTAAGAACGATATAAACCGCTATCTTGAAACCGGTTCCGAGCTCCGGTTCTTAGAAAGGTTTTATGAAAACAGGGGTGTTTAAGAGATATCATCTCTAAAAGTAGGGGTCCCGAGGGGGGGGGGGTATCGGGGGTTTTATCTATTTACTAGTTATTAACCGTAAGTCACGTCTATGTTTACGTCGAAGAAAGTCGTAAACAAGGGTCCTGATAATACGGGTCCCAAGTTCAAGTTCATGTTAGGTATGTTTGCGGTCAAGATCTTTTTCTTTGGAATTACCTACTCTAACTTCGAAGGACGGCAACTTTTTTTACCTTTAAGAGATAAGATAAATATGATTCAAGGTTGAATTGCATGACATTAAAAGTGTTTTGTATTAAATTTGATCTTAGATGTTACCACGCTTGTAGTCACTTTAAATTACGAGTATTCTGTAGTGAAATAAAAACACTTTCTGCATTTAAGTACCTATTCAAGTATTTTTAATCATGGTTCCGTGTTGTGTGGACAAAAACGTAAAGCTAACCCATTTACATGTACTTAATGAACTTTTTTTAATAGTCATAAAAATATATTAAAATCGTTTTTCGCTACCTACGTCAAGTTATACCCACAAAACATACCATAATAGAAAATTAAAGCCAAAATTGTAACAATAAGTTTGAATACCTAAGTAGTTTTTTTGTATCCACCGACCCGTTCCCTTCCGGACCGTTCCGTCGGTTCCGTTTCATGAATGTGAACTAACACGTGCCTTTTCATTACAATACGAATTTGTGTCACCAAAATACATGCGAGCAAAGTATGTATTTTCTATGAGAATGAACCATGCCCTTCTAAATAAACACAATAGTACATTACTGCACAGACCGGGAAATAGGTCGTTGCGGGACGAGTAGAGTTAGCAACGGCCTATTTCCCGGTCTGTGCAGTAATGTACTATTCCACATAACTAAAATTAAAATTTCAGGGATCTTTATTTTACCTCACAAATATGTAGCTTAGGTTCACGTATCTAATTTCATTATAATTAGAAGAGTACATACGAAAAAGAGCCTTTCATTTCAACCAACAAACTTGCTACTTCAAAAGACGCAGGGGTGGAACATTCATAGCTTTGTTTCGCCACCTCTATCGTGTTGCACCCTATGCAGTCAGAGATTCAATTAGGGCAGTGTGAAGATAATTTTGTGCTCTGAAACCCTGTTGCATTCATTTTCTTTTAATTCTCTTTGACATGAGTTATCGTTAGATACCTTTTTGTGCGTGGAAATATACGGTGCCTCACGCTAGCGGTTTTTGAAATACTATAGGAGTCGAAAATACTATTAGGTTTCCTCCAGCTACGGCGAATTTGTTGGCGAATCAAAATTTGTTGCGTGTTTAGCTAAGAAAACAAGAAATACGAGGGCTGTTTTATAAGTGCCAGTTTTTGGAAAAAAAATAACTTTTTTTTTGTATATAATGCATTTATTTTTCTACGTAGTCACCTTTTAAGTCTATACATTTGTTCCACCTATACTCAAGCTTCAATAAATCATCCAAAAAGTATAATTTTGGAAAGTCATTAAAATAGGCCTCTGTGGCGGCAATGACTTCGTCATTTGATCCAAATCGCTTACCACCGAGCAATTTTTTTAGGTTGGGAAACAAAAAGAAATCACATGGGGCCAAATCCGGAGAATATGGGTGGTGAGGCAATAGTCCGTAGCGTAACTGTGTTAATTTAGCCATCACAACTCTGGACGAATGAGCCGGGGCGTTGTCGTGATGAAACAGTACTTTTTTCTTTTTTAAATGGGGTCGTTTTTCCTTCAACACGGTGTCAAATTCATCCAATAAATTGGCATAGTACTGCCCTGTTATCGTTTTCCCCCTTTCTAAGTAGTCAATATGTATAATACCCTGGGAATCCCAAAAAATAGTCGCCATGGCCTTTCCAGCCGATGGGACGGTTTTTGCTGTCTTTGGAGCAGGTTCACCCGGTAAAATCCACTGCTTCGACTGCTCTTTCGTTTCCGGGGTGTAGTGGTGAACCCACGTTTCGTCCACGGTCACGAAACGATGCAGAAACTCCTTCGGGTTACGTTTGAACACGGCCAAACTCTGCTCCGAAGTAGTCAGTCGGTTCCGTTTTTGCTCATCCGTGAGTAAACGCGGCACCCACCTCGCCGATACTTTCTTCATACCCAATTTTACTTCTAATATGTGTTGAACCCTCTCGATTGAAACGTTTACAGCATCAACGATTTCTCGAAGTTTAATTCAGCGGTCGGCTAAAACGATATTTTCAATTTTCCTAACCATATCGTCTGTAGTCACCTCAATTGGCCGGCCTGGGCGATCCTCATCAAAGACGGTTGTTCTCCCCCGCTTAAACTCGTTATACCAATATCTGACGGTTGTCATAGAAGGAGCACATTCATGGTACACCGCTTGCATTCTTACTTTTATTTCATCACATGTTTTTCCATCCAAAAACAAGAATCGAATTACAGACCGATACTGTTCTTTCTCCATTTTAACAATTTTAAGTTCACGCTTTCACTGAATCGCTGTCAAATGAAAAAAAAAACAAAAGAATGCCATTTTTTTTAATTTTCCTGCCTCTGAAAAATGGCTTAAAAAGGTGGTATACTTATTTTCAGCCAGTGATATTAATATATTTAGAAAACGGGTACTTATCAAACAGCCCTCGTATCATTACTGATTTCTAAGTACGTAGTTTTTTAATATAATTCAAAGGACACCCCCGACTTCGTACGCGTAGAGTTAGTTTTCCGCTTCCCGTTTGGAGTTGAATTCAAGAAATAAAAAGTGAAGACCTATAGGGTATAGGTAAAAAACTTAGGTAAAGCTCCTCTTGCATGTAGTCGTATACAAAACTTGTATGGAATTTATGTCAAATTTCAAATATACAATGTCGAACGTTCTATAAGGATGTGTTAAAACTACATGCAAGAGAAGCTTTACTTAAGTTTTTTACCTATACCCAAGTAATATTAGCACCAAATTTCAAGACCCTTATAGTTCAGAAGTTTAAACTGTGCATTGTCTGTCAGAAAAAAGTTTTAAGTGTGTAATTGATTTGTTGTCTAACTTTATACTATTACTAGCTTCTGCTTCAATTCTTCTGCGTTGATTTCGACTATCGTTATTCCATCGGGAACGTGAATTAATTCAGGGTATAAGCCATCTCCATTACGAATTTTATCGAAGTTCGTCCAGCCGTTGTAGCGTAAAGGAGTACCAAACTAACAGACAAACTTTCGCTCTTATAATATTACTAGAGGACGCCCGCGATTTCGTACGCATCTTATCCCACTAAGGTGACGTGTAATTAATTATTAGCTTCGAAACTGGCCGCGGGATTGACTTAATTGCCTAAAACATAGTTTCTCCCTATTTTTGTACTGCCGCAGGATATCAACAGGAACAGTATGTAAATAGTGTCAGCCTGAGATCTAACCTTCTAAATATCCTGAAGGCAAACACCATTTAATTTTTTATATCTATTTAGCTTTGATCTTTCTTTATTGCAAACACATTTATATAAAAACTGCTTACTATCTAAAGCTTAAAATATTACAAATGAATAGCCCCCTGGGGGCTATCATGACATGGATATTCAGTTCAGTTTATGCTGAGAGAAAAGGACATAGCTATTTAAGCTAGCTAGCTCTATCTTTTACGTTTGCCGTAAAATTTACTGTACTTATAGCTATGTCATAATAACACCCCATGTTGTAGGCCTAGCCAAGAAGCAAACGATGACGCTGCTAACTATGCATTACGCTAAGTAGCGTCTCTATTCGTTTTGTTTTTAAACCAATATCGCGGCGCTTGTATAGGTAGATGACTTGATACGAAGAGTCACGTGATCTTCCAGTGACCTGATTGGTTTAAAAACGAAACGAATAGAAACGCTAGTTACCGTAATGCATCTTTGCTAGGCCCCCCCCGTTTTCTATCGACTCGAAATGTATGTAGATGACGGTCAACGCAATTTGTTATCTTATTTCAATATTTCGATTTAATTAAGATTAAAACTCAAATATAACCACAAGGTTGATTACATTCCGGGGTTTAGTCTTGTTATTTATAACAGTTTTGTGGCTGACAGTTTTTCGCGTGTATATCACCGACAAAGCCCAAATGCTGAGGCTGGCTTTGTTTGCCTTTTTTATCTCGGCTCAGAAAACGGACCCTGGTTTACATCGTTTCCTTTGAGAATTATATTTATTCTCCTTATATTATTTACTTAAGCACTTATAAGGAGTGAGCGGTATGAATCTCTCCTTAAGCTGTTCTTGGTAGGTATCTTGTGTTCTTTATTTGTTGTAAAAAAGTACCTTATAGGCCCATTATAAATTAAATAATATTATAATAAAAACAATCATTTATTTTTTTCTCTTAAACAAGTTATGCTGGATGTTAAATATTACCAGCAAATTACAAGCCTAGATAATAATAATGAGCAATAATAACCCAAACATCATAAACGGTCTTTACTTAAATTGCCACGCCTACACTAAACACTGATGTTGTAAATTAACCAAAACTTATATTTTAATGACTGGTTAACGACCACTGTACGTTTTCGTGGATTCTTGATAGGCATAATAGGCATCTGTAAGTAAGGTTTAAAACAAATGTACCCAACAAACCTACACCCCAAAAGCACCCTAATAGATGATGCACATTGGGGCCAATTCGGATAAGTGATCAGTAATTTTAAATATCTGTAAACCTTAACCCTAACAAAAATAGAGTTAGACCTTTACAGATACTTAAAATAAAAGAACAACTGATACCGAATATACCCCTATGCCTTCCCTTTTACTAACCCATTTTCTTGCGCTGTGTCACAATTTTGTTGCTCATACCTAGGGGAGCTACCAATTAAAAGCTTTCATCTAAGTATCTTCCCGGCTAATTTGCCTAACAAATAAGGTGCGTACTTGCGTAGGTAAGCTGTTGTAATATTAACGCGAATCCCTTTGGAGCTGCGGTTTTGATGGGTGCAGGGATGCCGAGATTTAAGCACAAAGTTGTTTACTTTTAATAACCATGTTCCATTTTAAGGAGTTTCCTTGGATTTAAGAGCGCGTGGTTTATATTGATGGTTAAGGAAGCGCGGCTAATGGGCCTGGGTTGTGATTATCTCAACAAGCAAAGGTGATCGTTCGCTCGAGTGAAGGTCCAAGCGGCGAGTTTAATTAGTCCCAACAGAGCGAATAAAACACATTTTAGCGCGTGTATTCAATTTGGCAGCATGACTTCACGAACGTATAAGGCTCCCTAATTGACAATGCACGCGCTAAAATGTGTTTTGTTCGGTCGGACGGGACTACTTAAACTCGCCGCTTTTATTCGCTCGTCCGTTCGACCGGCCGCCGTTTTTTGAGTGAATAACACACCTGATGATTGCGATTGATAGCATTACCATAAGAAAGTAAAAGTATATCGAGGGAAATAAACTTCTTTTCGAACATTATTTATCAACCCTTTAGTTTTTCTTACGTTGCCCGATTGTTTCAAATAATCTCACTTGAACATTAAAACTTGAGGCGTCCAATCTGCATAACAAATGTAACTACAGTGCTCCCATTTTCTTAATAGCGATCGGCAATCATCGTTTTTCTATGACATACGAGTGGCAAATATACTGTCAGTTACGAGTGCAAGCGTGATAGCGATAGCCAGCCGAAAGCTATTAAGAAGCTGGGAATACTGTACAGTGCTACTATTTTCCTTATAGGGATCGGCAATCTTCGTTTTTCTATAACACACGACTGGCAAATATACTGTCAGTTGCGAGTGCAAGCGTGATAGACTGATAACGATAGCCAGTCGAAAGCTATTAAGGAGCTGGGAATACTGTACTAATGATTTCCCCTACAGCCACGTGTGATTACTATAAAAAAATAACAACTAATATGTAAGTGCAATAAAGTACAAGTGTAGTAAAACGATTCGTATTAAAAACAAGTTCCTATAATGTTCAGGGTTGCAACATTGTCTTATAAATTGATAGGATACAGGATAACAGATTGGGGTGTCGCAAAACCCGATCCCAGCAGGAAACCGCAACGTGTCTTATTCGTTTTCCACACTATTTTATTTTGATGGGACCTCATTTGTTGGCAGTAAATCGGACAGAGAAAGATTGATATCGGTACGAGAATGACCACCGCTGCTGTACTTTGTGGTACTGTCGCCCAAAGGAAATTGTGGGAAGATAAAGTATAGTGCGTTTGAAAATAGTTTTGCAGTGAAACTTTCAATCTATGTCATTTTTGTTCCTTAATTGACGACACAGTAAAATCTGTGCTGCGATAACTTCAAATAACTAAACTAAGCAAATCTATATTTTAAAACTGTGTCGGCAGGCCCGGACTTAGAGACCCAGGCCCCTTAGGCACTTGACGTTTGGGCCCATCCCATCATTAAGCCATTTTTGCAAGCCAGGTTTTTGGGTTTATAATTATGATGGTTTCGCCATTGGGGCCCCTAAGCTGGCTAAGCCCCTATGCCGGCGCCTTGTAATCCTAGGCGGAAATCCGTCGTTGAGTGCCGGTAAGACCTGAGGAGAAAAGTATTTTATGTTTAAATAGGTAAATTATCATCATCATGACAGCTTAACCCGTCCACTGCTTCAAAGGCGACTCCCAAAGCATAATTGAATCTGTGCTTATCGTGCATCCAGCTGTTTCCAGCTACCCTTTAAGAGGATTTTGAAGCGCCGCTTAAATCGTGTAGTAAATCAATCTAAATTAAGTCCAATTTTCACGATTTTTGAATATATTGTAGTTATTATGAAAAAGACCTAGTTTTTCATAATATCTGCAAGATATTCAAAAATTGTAAAAATCTGACTATTTAGGTATAGGTAAGGGGAGAGAAACTTTATTTATCACATTTTGTATGGTCATTTTTAGCTTTACACTTCGGTTGATAGTGATGGAAGAACCCTGTGCAGGGTCTGCCCAGATGGCTACCACCATCTTACCCTGCCACCGAACAGTAGTTTTCGCCTTACCTTACTCACCTTAATTGGAAACCGTTCTGGGGGTTTCAGTTCTGGGGGTTTTCATGAGTCATGACCTAATAAAGCAGTTCAGTTTATGTTGAGAGAAAGGGACAGATCTATAACTGCTATAGCTCTGTCCCTTTCTGTCATGTTATCCCCCTGATGTCTTATGCATGCCCCAATCTCGACCAGAACGTCTTCTTAAATAAGAACGTTTTACGATTTCATAATATAGGGGATAGAATGCTCTTAGCCGGAGTGCATTGAAGAATGTTTGCAAAGTGGTTAGTTGGAAGTGGATACAAGAAGTCTGAGATAAACCCAAGTGGCGTGATGCAGATTACGTCAGCAGCATTTCTACAGGCTGATGTTAATTTCGATCTCAAAACCTATGATAACACAAGAAATGTATCTATCTGCCTTAAACTAATGTATTTTATTTTAAGCAAGACTTACGTTATTCTGTACAGGTTTTATTGTTGATTGTTGTGTTTAAATACTTTCAATATTGTGTGTCCGGGCCGAAAGCATTTAATCGGCAAATACAAATGGATCTGCGATGGATATAAAAGTCAACATTAAAAACATTGTTTATTCAATTCTGCTCAAAAAATTAAAGCTGAAAAAGGTGTTAAAATTTGCCTGGCTTACCGTACAGCGGGTATAACACCAAATAAGAGTGCTAAATGACATCATTTGTCACGAGCGATGTGTGAAGCGAAATGACTCGATCAACTCGCCTATTCGCCGGGAAGCATTTTTTTTACGATGTTTGGTATGGGATATAAATGTACTTCATATTCTGAGGATTACGTCTTCTTAAAGAAGATTATGATGATCCTAGTGATATAATATGTAGGTACTATATTGATTATGATGTTAATATTGAACGTTTTCTTTGAAGTTCACAAATAAAATTCGTTACGTTTGGATCACAAAGTACCTAAATACTATTCTATTTATATTTTTAAAGACTTGGCCGTTTATTCGTAAAAAAGCGCAGTAGCTAAAAAATGATTAAAATATGATTTGTCGTTATATGTCATTGCGACTTTTGAATTTGACAGAATGTGACAAAGAATACTTTAACTTAAATAGGTTTACTGTGCGTTTATGAATAAGGGTGTTAATCAGTATAAATAAAGACTGCCATAATGCATTGTATAACCTCATTGAACAATCAGCTGAACGTTTGTTAGTTTGGATGACAACCAGAAAACGATTTTTGAACACTTAATTTCATTGATCTTTAGTATTCGCCATGGATTTGCGTGTTACAATGTGTTGTGTTGGTACTTGTACTAATCAAATGAATTTTGTAAAAATAATTCACGAACAATTCCTCAGTATTATTTAGACAAGCAGGTAAATTTATGACTTCGGTAAATTGCCAAGGATAATATTTACCATTTAAACATTTAGAATGACCTACTCTGCAACGCCTAAAAGTTCTTGTATTTTACTACCCAACACCCTGTATATTTATTCCCACGACCATTTCCAAAATGACGTTAGTTAGTTTAGGACGTACTTACCTATAAATTATTTACGCTACCCGTTTTGAATGAAACACATGAAAATCTTTAACTTTGATGACACGGTTGGTGTTATAATTATATTATAGCACAGCTATTAATATGCCTCCGATATCCGCCCGTCCGTCCTTTTTTATTTTTATAAATGGCTTCTGTCCATTGGGACAACTTGCCAGTGTCAAGGTTGGAAGGCAGACGTGATAAGTTTATTAGTTCCCGCGAGTTGGCAGGATTTCTGGATTCTGATCTCTACTGGTTTATCTGAAACTACGAGACGGCACAATGTTAATAAACTACTTCTAAAACTACACATTATTACTAAAAACTACGACAAAAACTTTCAAAAGCGGGACTAAACTGTAAGGAAGGATATTATTATTCATAATTTTATATTAAAATCTGTAATGAATTTTGCAAGGACATACCCAAAAGACGAGTTAACACAGGTTAGAAGAAAGCTAACATTGACTGGACGGGGAACACACTTAGGAAGGATGTCGTACGACGCGTCCGTCCTAACTTTAAACAGCTGTATCTTTTGAACAGTAATAGATAACGGGTTGTTTTTTTTCATAATACTGCGGATCTATACGGCATCGGCACAAATATATATAAAAATATTCACGATTTTGTTTTTCAACATATTTTTTTTGTTGTATCGTAAAAACACTAAGACATACAAGCGTCAAATTTGGTATGATTATTATAGGGTAGACCGGGGACAATAGTACCATTTAAAAAAAAAAAACCTGTAACTCGTAATCTAAAGCTACCACGTAAAAATCGCTTAGGACACATTCTAGTCTAATTGGCTATCCGAATCTAGAAAATAATTTTCATTTGATCGCATCAGAATGGTGCAAATTCAGTTTTTGTTCATGAAGTCCTTGTGTTACAATTGACCCCCAGTACGGGTCAATTGTACCAGAAAAAACACAGGTAAGTAAAACCTAAAATAATTGACTAATTAATCAGTATTTATTGTGAATTTCTTAAGACAAATCAGTCTGTTACGTTACATCATTCTTAAACATAGAGACTCGTATTTAGACTAGACAAAGCGAGCATGAAATGAACTATAGAAAAAAAAAAATTCTCCAAGTTTTTGAAACATATTGTGACGAGTTATTATAAAAATCACTTAAGGGTGCTCAAAGCACACCTCTCAAGCAATAACAAAACCTCAATACAACAAAATATCGAATAATTTAACAATTACGCATCCCACACAGTTACTATTGACCCCTGGTACAATCAACCCCATCCTTCACAGCAAATTATTTTTAAATAATACTACTGAAACGGGTGAAATTGTGGGTATTATAATTTATATACATCCCGAAGTATCGAAATGAATCGTCGGGATGAATCATAGGTACAAATATTTAAATACCCGAGCTGTAACTTATTACAAAAATAATTTGCTTTCTTTGTCTTATTTTTAAAAACTCTGGGTCAATTGTCGCACGGTGTCAATTGTAACGTTACAATTGACACCGAATGTGGTGGTACAATTGTCCTTTTTTACTCGCACTCACTAAACCTCACAAATCTCGATTTCTATATCTAACTGACCCGCACACTGTGGCACATTATAATCTTTAATAACTAGAGAATCACAATTCTGTAAAACTTTCACACTATGACTACCTATTTAATTGTAAACAGCACTTTCAGTATTTTTTCATGATATCCACCTCTATTATCCTTTGCCTGTGCCTTTTTTATTTATTTCGTTTATATTGTTTTAAAGTAACACAAAGAAAATTAAAAGGTCACATTAAAACACATATATTCAAGTTCTTCGTTTAACCATTGACATTAGGTTCTCAGAAAAGATATGTAATGAAACAAAATAAAACTAATTAAGTATATTTATATATGAGATCGAAATATAATACTAACATTTTTAAGTATGAAACACCGTAATAGGTACTAATAATATTATAAATTAAAAATAATTGTTACACATTATATATATAGGTACTGTACCGTCCCCAAGGGGTAGGCCTCATAAAAAATTAAAATATTTCAAATTTAATTTGTTTTGACAGGCCGGATGACAAAAGAAATTGTCAAACGAAAAAAAGTGGATCCTACGTTGTGATTTATTTTTAATGTTTTAGTAGTTCCAAGTTCCTAAGGTGAGACTGAGGGATAACAGATTCTTCTGATTAAAGAGATATTCAAGAATAAGGGAATTCAAATAGTTGTACTAGTTGAAATAAAAAAACGATTAAGGAACTTCAATTAATAGGTATATGGTATGACAAGATAGTGGTTTCTGGTAAAAGCAGAGCCCCTCCCCGCTCTTACTCATGTGCTCGACTCCGGACTGGTCACACTCTGCCAGCCTGCCTTTAGCTTGTCTGGGGAGAGTTTCCATTACGTCGCCAAGTCAGTCTAGGTTGGTTCTCGTAACCAAAAGAGCAGAGGTCCCAACAAATTATAGTCACTCCAAGAGGCAGGATTTATTTTATCTCCTAATAATTTAGATGGAGAGACTATTGAACCTAACTACCCCTCTTGTATCCTCGGATATTTCAGGATGAAGAAATGTGTGTGTTTTCTGCAATCCTGTGTGACAGATATCAAAGCAAACCCAGAATATGGAAGGTCTCCTCCCCTTCGAATCCGTCAAGGCACTCGATACCACACGCTCAGCTTTCGCTTCGCTTAGTCGAATCCCCACGAACCGACATGATAGCCGGGAGTAGAAAGCAGTTGCCGAGCTAAACTCGCAGGCATCCTTGCCAACATGAGATCAATGACTGTCAGTCCGTATCTGACAGTCATTGTAGCCGTACGTGCGCTAAGCTTTGAGCCAGGAGTTGTCAACCTTTTTTGAAACTTCGTTGTTATCCCACCAAGTTTTCGCCGTAAATTTTTGCAATGCAGTGCGCGATGTGCGGTGAAACCTTTAGCGATGGTGTGCATTGCAGCGTGTGTAATAAGCACCTTGATTTTGCCTGCGCCAACATCTCTGAAGCTGGCTACCGAAGGCTTGGAGCTGAACGGAAAGCTTCATGGAGATGCCCATCTTGCAAGATCCTGTCGCCCAATGTAGCGGGGGTGGGTATGGTGCACACACCGGACTCGGCCCCTCTGGAAGCGGTGCTCAGAGAACTGCGCGATATAAAGCGCCAACTGTCGGCTCTACCAGCGCTGGTTGAAGATGTGAAGATCATTAAAAATGAGCTCTCGGAATTGCGGACATCCTGCGAGTTCAACAGTTCAAAGCTGGATGAGCATAGCGCCAGGCTGAGCGCGTTGGAGCGCCATGTTCCGGAAATTCTGCGTGTGCAAGATACGGTGGCAGCCTGTTCCAAGTCCGTCTCGAGGCTGGATAGTGACCTTGTCTCAAGGGATCAATGGGCGCGGCTCAACAATGTGGAGATTAAGGGAGTGCCGTTAAGGAAAGATGAAAACCTTTTTTCGATTATCGACACGATTTCTAACTTGATAGGTTACTCCTTTCCCAAATTGCAGATAAATTATATATCCCGCATACCCGTTCATAACTCTAATGACAAGAACATTGTCGTGAGCTTCATAAATCGGTACATCAAGGAAGAATTCGTGTCAGCAGCACGTTCCAGGAAAAACATTTCGGCCGCTGAGCTGGGTTTTCAGGGCTGCCCGCAGCGGGTTTACGTTAATGATCACCTCACTCCTGCCGTTAAGAAACTCTTGACTAGCACCAAAAGATTGTCCACTGAAAAAGGATTCCGGTATGTCTGGGTGAAGCACGGGAAGATCCACGTGAGAAAAAACGATATGTCACATGTTTTTTTGGTCAACAGTGAGAGCGATTTAAACAAGATCAGCTAAGCTGTGGTTCATGTCAATTTTGTCTCGTTATGGTTTTATTTTTTCTGCACATTTTATATACAATTTTACTTTATATCTTTAGTTACTCTGTTAATTATTTTTATACCAGGTTTGTAATACCTGCCTTGACTGAGTACTTGCCGGGCCGCTTTTGTTCTCCGCGCTCTTATCAGTTTTTACCTGCTCGCCCGCTATGGCCGCTATCCCGGCCGACGATCGGTTGCGTCCGCGCTTCATGTTGCCTATGCACTGCTTGCTTTGTATGGTCTCTACTGCTAGTTGTCCCTTACCAAGGCGGCGTTGAACGAATGCATAGTCGACACTACATGTTATATTTTTGCACGATTGTATTTTTACTTAATTATATTCAACTTAGAATGAGGGTTTTAACTGTTTTTGCCGAAGTACGTATAATATTTCGTTGTTTGGCCATTTCTATTTCTACCTCCGTCAATTTTTTCAATCATTATTTGGGCTTAACTATTGATTTAATAGCTGATATTTCTTATCCTGTTAGCCAACTATATTATCTCTCTATTCTATTATTATGGCACGCCCGGTATGGATACTAAAATTGACTGCAATTCCCTTCAAATCTATTACCAAAATGTACGTGGCCTTCGCTCTAAAACAAATTTATTTTTACGTAATGTTGCTTTGGGCTCATACGACATAATTATGCTTACCGAAACGTGGCTGACGGATAGCATTAATAGTAGCGAGTTATTTGACGATCGGTACGTCGTTTGGCGAAGGGATAGGGATTATGAGTTGACGGGTCAGTCGCGGGGAGGTGGTGTACTTGTTGCGACTCGCAGGGATTTACCAGTAACACTTGAGCCGAATTTTAATTCGTCGGCGGAGGACCTCTGGCTAACTATATCCGTCCGACAAGCGTCGACTCGCAAAATTGTTAAACTTCATCTCTGCGTTTTATATTTATGTGAACAAGCCAACGGATTATCATTTTCATATCAGTTATCAAATTTTTTGGATAAATTAAATAGTGTTGCATTAGTAAATCAATCCGGTAAAATACTCGTTGTAGGCGACTTCAATATGAGCAAAATAAAATGGATTCAAAACGACGTTTCCTCTTTATCTCCGAGTGATCCGGCTGGCGGCGACGAGTGCTCACTCGTAGACGACCTGTGCACGCTTAATCTCAGCCAGTACAATGGCGTTGTTAATGCCTTCGGCAAAATATTGGATCTAGTTTTGTCAAATGACTGCGCGGTTGTTACCGGTTCCTCAGATCCCCTTGTGCCCGTCGATCCCCATCACGGGGCGTTAAATATCTCCTTGCACTATATCGACTTTGAGGTTTTGAAGCCTGCACATAGAACTCGTTACATTTTCAGTAAAGGCGACTTTGTCGCTATTAACAAGGCAATCTCCGACATTGATTGGTCGTCTATATTCGCTGTAACGTCATTAAATGATTCAGTTGATTACTTTTATAACACTATTAATAATTTAATATCTACTTATATACCTACTAAATTACAAAAAATAGATTCCTATCCTATTTGGTATTCGCCAGCTTTAGTCAAATCTATAAAAGAGAAATATAAATATTTAAAAAAATTTAGAATATACGGCAACCACTCCGATCTGGCTTCATTCAAACTACTTCGGGACAGAATACGTGTTCTGGAGAGTAATTGTTACCGTAATTACATTAAGTCTGTTGAAAAATCGATTGAGGTGAATCCAAAAAACTTTTGGTCTTACATTAAGACCCAATCTAAGTCCAATAGTATCCCGAGTAGTGTTTCGCTGGGAAATTCAGTGGCTTCCTCGGGAGAAACTATTTGTGATCTATTTGCCTCTTATTTTCATTCCACATTTTTAGATAACCAAGATCCGTTAGTGGTTCCCTCTGAATCGGGTTCCAACTCAGATGCCACCTGTGATATTTTTGACATTCGTGTCGATGTTGATGAAATTCGCTCCCTTATTTTAAAACTAGACCCCAACAAATCGGCAGGTCCCGATCACTTGCCAGCCCGTTTCCTCATTCCTTGCTCCGATACCATATCTATCCCTATTGCCTTGCTTTTCCAGAGATCCCTTTCAGAGTCCCACATGCCTCATATTTGGAAATTAGCTTTTATTTCACCTGTGCATAAAAAAGGTTCTAAGCTGGATGTAACCAACTATAGACCAATATCCAAGTTATGTATAATATCTAAAATCTTCGAAAAGGTTGTATATAACCAATTGTACACAGCTCTGAAACAGACCATCAATCCTTCCCAACACGGGTTTGTAAGGGGTCGGTCGACAGTCTCAAACCTCGTACTTTTTAACGACTTCCTGACGGACTCCATGGTTGGTGGGCGGCAGGTGGATGTCATCTACACCGACTATAGCAAAGCCTTTGATCGGATCGATCATAATTTACTCCTGGAGAAGCTTCTGAAGGCTGGTATAAGAGGGGACCTCCTTCGGTGGTTCGCATCTTATATCGATAGAAGATCCCAAGCTGTTGTAGTTAATAATTTTACATCCGCCTGGTTGTCCGTACCCAGCGGTGTGCCACAGGGGTCTTTATTAGGTCCTTTACTTTTCGCCCTTTTCATAAATGATGTCAATTCATGTCTTAAATTTTCTCATCTACTCTGTTTCGCTGACGACATGAAATTATTTTCTGGCATTTCTTCAGTTGCGGATGCGGGCCATTTACAAGCTGATCTAAGTAGACTTGAATCGTACTGCGAACGCCACAAATTAGATTTAAATCCAGCAAAATGTTCAGTAACTACCTTTACACGTAAGAACCAAGCTGTTCACTTTGACTACAGCTTGAAGGGACTAAAACTTTCTTCTGAACCCTGGGTCCGGGATCTTGGAATAATTCATGACAGTAAACTAACCTTCGAAAAACATGTGGAAGCTATTATAAATAAAGCCTCCAAAGCGTTGGGATTCGTCATGAGAAGCTGTACACATTTCACTCAAGCTAAGACTTTCAAGATCCTGTACTGTGCTCTGGTGAGGAGCAATCTTGAGTACGCATCGCAAATTTGGAACCCTAAATATAAATGCTATGTTGACAGAATTGAAAGAGTACAGAAAAAGTTTTTAAGATTTCTATCCTTCCGGCTAAAAATAAATTATAAGTCTGTGGATTATATTACCCTTTGCAAACGTTACCACTTTCTACCACTGTACAAACGGCGTGAGATTGCTGACCTAACATATTACCTTAAGATTGTCTCTGGACAAGTCGATTGCCCAGATCTCTTGAGGAAAGTTAGCTTCCGGGTACCAGCGGCCTCACTGCGGTTTAACCCACTAATTCAAATTCCTCTTGTGTCGACTAACTATCGGCGGAACTCCTTTTTGTTGCGAGCGGGTAAAACCCTTAACATTTGTGCTAAGGATATTGATTTAGATTTATTTAACACACCTATATCTACGCTTAGGCGGTTACTCAGTCAAAACTTCTTCACTTAGGCTATAAGTGTTTATTATTCACTTTTTGTTCTCTACCATTGTTTATTGTTGCGTGTACATGTGGTTGTTCTCTTGTGCTCTTGGTGTAGCGCGGCGTGTGTGCCTGCGTTGGCTGTTATTTCTGCTATTTAAATACTTTGTCTCTATCGGTGAGAACCTTTAATTGGCTTTTTGTTACGTAATTTAGGTTCTATCTTGTTTTGTAAGCTGTTGGATCTCCAATAACAATAAATAAATAAATAAATAAATAAATAAATAAAAACCCAGCCAGCAAGTCACCTAAACTAACTAACGTCTTTCGACCAGAGGTGAGATCGACTCTTGACGCAACTCAAATCTGACCCCCGTTTCCCCAAGATGAATTTAGAAGCTATTAACTTTGAACCTTCTGTTGTATAATCTGTATTTGTCTATCTCTTTCTAACATTGTTGTTGTCTCTCTCTTCTCCTGCAATGGCTCCCGTGACTAGCTGCAATTGTATCTCTCTACAATGTCTTAATTAAATAAAATTATAAAAGCACTTATTGTGTTTGAATACAAGAATATAACATGGTGTCAGAGTCGGATAGTGAAGAACAACAATCAGAAAACCAAAAAAATGTCAGAAAATACGGAGGTTAAGAGTCCCCACGTGCACATGCAGCAAGATGAATCTAAACCAGGTACAAATATAAACATTCTAGGCAATATCAAACCTTTACAAATTGATCACAATGTTCCTGACCAGTGGCGTATGTGGAAACAAAAATTCGAAATCTATATTGAGGCAAATAACCTAGTCAATCTCGAAGAGTATAGAAAAGTCGCCATTTTGTTAAATTTAATAGGTGATCAAGCCTTGCAAATATTTAACTCTTTCAACATGGATAGAAAAGCCATCACGTTAGAATCGTTAATTAAGAAATTTGACGACAAATTCAACCCTTTAAAAAACTTAACGGTTGAAAGATACAATTTCTTTACAAGAAATCAAAATATAGAAGAAGATTTTGAAGAATATGTCACAGCTCTCACTAATCTTAGCAATTCATGCGAATTTGCTGATTTAAAAGATAGTTTAATCAAAGACAAATTTGTAATAGGTATTCTAGACAAAAAGATAAAGCAAAGGTTACTGCAGGAAGACCAGCTTAATATTGAGAAATGTCTCAAAATTGCAAAGAGCATGAAATTGTCACAGCAAAGAACATCACAAATTCAGAACACAGATGTCCAGCATGAACTTGTCAATGAAATATCTAAACGTCCACCAGTGAAGAATCGTTCCCAGTCTAGAGGAAGGCCAACTACACCAAGGAACACTCCGAAAACTTCACCACAGAGGAAGCCATGGAAGACTACTCAACATTCCAATAGTCCCAATCCAACTTGTCAGCGATGTGGTCAGATTCATCGATTTAAATGTCCAGCTAGAGGTGTCACATGCAACATTTGTCAAAGGCGGAACCACTTTGCAAACTACTGTTTTTATAACAAAAATAAAGTAAGTTTAGTCAGCGAAGAAACATTTGAAACTTATGTAATAAGATCTATAGAGCAGTCTTCACAGAAAAATACAAAAAATGATTGGAAAATGAATGTCAAAGTACAGGGTAAAGATTTAACATGTCAAATTGATACAGGTGCTGATGTAAATGTCATATCCAAATATACATTGCAAACTGTTAATAAAAATGTCCCTATAATTAACTATAAACATAAATTGAGATCTTTTTCAGGGAATCCAATACCAGTACTAGGAGGTTGTTATTTAATGTGTACCTTTTCCAACAATGTTACAGCTGAAATTTATTTTGCAGTAGCAGACAATATTTGTCCAACAATAATTGGTCATAAGACATGTGAAGAACAAGGTATAGTCAAAAGGATTTTTAAAATTTGTAGTGAAACAGAGAATCAAAAGAAGTCATGTCCCAGGTCAGTACAAGATATTTTAAAGACATATAATAGTACATTTCAAGGATTAGGATGTTTACCTATTAAAGCTCATTTAGAAATTGATACAAGTGTAAAGCCAAAAATTTGTGCTACACGTAGAATACCATTTGCTTTGCAGTCTCGTCTTAAAGTTGAATTAGAAAATATGGAAAAATTAAAAGTCATAGAAAAAATTGAAAAGCCTACCGATTGGGTAAATTCATTAGTTCTTGTCGAAAAGTCAAATGGATCTCTTAGAGTTTGCTTAGATCCAAGAAATTTAAATGAAGCGATTAAAAGACCTCATTACACCTTTCCTACATTCAATGATCTTAGGTCTAATATAGCAGGTGCTACTGTTTTCAGTAAGCTTGATGCAAGTTCAGGATTTTGGACAATCCCTTTAGATGAAGCTAGTAGTGATTTATGCACTTTTAACACACCTTTTGGTCGATACAAATTTTTAAGACTTCCCTACGGTATCAACTCCAGTTCTGAAATTTTTCACAGAACAATGGTTCAGTTATTTGGTGATTTACCAGGTGTGCAGATATTCATTGATGATTTGTTAGTCTTTGGAAAAAATGAGTCTGAACATAATGAAAGATTGAGAAATGTATTCAAAAGAGCTCAAGAAGTTAATATTAAATTCAATAAGTCTAAGTGTCAATTCAATATGTCAGAAGTATATTATGTAGGTCATATGTTCAATAAAGATGGTATTAGTCCTGATCAATCTAAAGTCAAAGCAATTCTTGACATGCCTAGTCCCTCCAATGTTAAAGAACTTCAAAGATTTCTTGGAATGGTAAATTATTTAGGCCAGTATATTCCAAATTTGGCAGAGGAAACATGTGTATTAAGAGATTTAATTAAAAAAGAAAATATGTGGCAATGGTCTCAAATTCATGAAAATAAGTTTAGTAGATTAAAGTCATTAATTTGTAAAGCTCCAGTTCTAACTCATTTTGATATTAAAAAACCTATAAGAATGTCAGTTGATGCATCTCAACGAGCAGTTGGAGCAGTCATACTTCATAATAAAAACCCTATAGCTTACGCATCAAAGTCCCTTACCAAGTCTCAGGAGCATTATGCTCAGATAGAAAAAGAACTTTTAGCAATAGTCTTTGGTGCAAAGAAATTTCACCAATACATATATGGTAATGTAGTACATGTCGAAACAGATCATCAACCTCTTGTCACACTGTTCAAAAAACCTCTATCTGAAGTACCCACTAGATTGCAAAGGATGATGATAACCTTGCAAGCTTACCACCTTGTTGTCACATACACAAAAGGCTCTGAAATGTATGTGTCAGACACATTGTCTCGCTGTCCAGTAAGTAATGATTTAAGTGAAGATTCCTATACTCTTGATGAATTAGAAAAAGATGTTGAAATTCATGTAAATTTGTTAACCACAAATCTTGCTATAACTAAGGATAAATTAAATAAAATTCTTGAGTATACTGTCAAAGATGAGTCTCTTCAGAAGTTGAAAGAATATCATAAAAATGGTTGGCCCAATTGTAAAAGTCATATTGATCCTTTAGTTTCTCCTTATTGGAATATTAGAGACGAAATTCATGTCATAAATGATCTATTGTTCAAGGGTCAAAGTGTAATAATTCCTATGTTAATGAGAACTGAAATTTTGTCTATTCTGCATGAAGGTCATTTAGGTATAGAGAAAACAAAAGGTCTAGCTCGAGGTACTGTTTATTGGCCAAATATTAATAATGATATAGAGTCTAAGATAAAGCAATGTGAGTATTGTTTAATGTACATGAATAATAAACCTAAAGAGCCAATGATGTCGCATGAACAACCTATTTATCCCTGGCAAAAGGTTGCTATAGATTTGTTTGATTATAAGTCAAGGAAATACTTATTAGTAGTTGATTTCCATTCTAACTATATAGAAATTGCTCACTTAGCTAATTTCAGTAATAGTAATGTTATTATTACACATCTAAAGTCTATATTTGCTCGACATGGTATTCCAATGCAAGTGTTAAGTGACAATGGTCCACCTTTCAACTCCCAACATTTTAAATTATTTTGTAAAGATTGGGAAATAGAACACATAACTTCAAGTCCTTATTTATCAAGGTCTAATGGTTTAGCCGAAGTATCTGTTAAGATTGTAAAAAATATATTTAAAAAATGTGAGGAGTCTGGGACAGACCCGTACATTGGTCTCTTACAATATAGGAATTCTCCAAGAGGAAACCTTAGTAGTCCAGCTCAGTTACTTATGTCACGTCAATTGAGAACTAAATTACCTTCTAAAATTGGTCTATTGAAACCAAAAATTGTAAATTTTAAATTACATTCACAACTTAAGTCAGAGAAAAATGAAAAAACAAAGAGATATTATAATCAACATACAAGGAATTCCCCATATTTGAAAACGAATGATTTTGTATATTTCAAAAAGAATCCTACTGACAAAAAATGGAACAAGGGTGTCATAGCTTCTAAGACTAACTTACCACGTTCATACATTGTAAAAGACAAAGATAGTGTTTTATATAGGAGGAATCAGCAACATATATTCCGTCCTCAAAAAAAGGGAAAATGTTAATGTAGAAACTGATAATGATGAGATGTATAACTCATTTCCAATGTCATATTCCAATTTAGAAAGTAATAAAAATGTGACTAAATCAACAGAATGTATTTCAAATGAAAATGTTGTAAAAACTGAAGTCCCCGTAGTCAACACTGATAATGTTACTAATTCTTCTTCCACAAGCACTGGAAACTATGTAACTAGGTCTGGTAGGATAATAAAGAAACCAACAAGGTATGATGATTAAAGATGTTTACTTTTAATGATAATTCTACAATGTATAATTCTTATCTTTCAGTCTGTAAAAAATGATGTTAACTTAGCTAATATAAATTTCATTCCTTATTGCAGTGCTTATTCATTTTCTGTCATAATTTCTAAAAGATAATTTTAAATTTAATGATCTCATGTATCAACAGTTTCAATTTGATATTGTAATATTTTATTAAATGTTAACCTCAATATCAATTGTCATGTCAGTGTCAGTTTGTAGCTGTATTTTTCTTTTTAAAAAAAAAAGGGGCATGTTGTATAATCTGTATTTGTCTATCTCTTTCTAACATTGTTGTTGTCTCTCTCTTCTCCTGCAATGGCTCCCGTGACTAGCTGCAATTGTATCTCTCTACAATGTCTTAATTAAATAAAATTATAAAAGCACTTATTGTGTTTGAATACAAGAATATAACACCTTCAACACACTGAAGCAGTCTGTGAAGTCTGTATGGATACTGAGCATACCCTGTTCAGTAGTTCTGCTTGCTATCTTAGTCCAAGATGTTTAGTGACGGTAAGATGTCATCGACGTTTGTGCCCCGCTGATAACTTTCACCAAGACACTAAACCCCCTTCGACTCGAATAGAACATGATGGAAATATCCGTAGCTTAAATGGAAAAGATTGAAATATATTGTAATTTAGATTGCTAGGACACAAGTATAAACTGTAATCCCCAATAAAAGAGCCGAAAGAAATAAAATAATCTTAACCAAACAACATGGGAAAAATTTAGAAAAGGTTTACAAAATAAATTGAAGATTAAGTATGGAATCCTAAAATTATACACATGAAGTCCAAACGAATTAGCTCAGTCTTGAAATATTAATAATCCTTTGAATTCCCTTGATTCAAAAATTAATTAACAAAAGAATACCAATTGAATAATAATATTATTTACCTTTTAATTATTATAAAACTCGTAATAGAATTAAAATCCCGTGAAATAATTCAAAGAAATTTATCACTAGCTTGGATTTCCGACGACTAACGTATATCACTGTTGAGTTCAATATGATTTGTTTCTAAGATTTTTTTTTTTTTAAATTGTTCTGCTTTTTAAATAAATTGTTCCTTTCAAAAATAAAATTTCGAAACTCAAAAATATTTTGAGAATAATCGTAAATAAAAAAAAAATCAAAAAAAAATATTCAAATAAACATGTTCTAACAAGGACAGCTTTGCTACGAATGATCTTATTAACTTGTTGTCAAAAATTGCAATGACAACTTCAATAATTCAAAATATTTTGAATGTGATGACATCAAATGTCATTCGTAATCAACTGCACTACTACTTTGAGTGCAACGATGTACTTATCGAATAACCACAAAAAGACAACACTTAGCTTCGGATCCCTACGAGACGTCAAGGACGCGCAGCCGCAAACCGAACTCTCAAGACAACTTCTCCAAACAGATTGAAAGCCTTCGTAGTAGATGACGGGGCTCACAGGAACATGCACCCGCGTGAAGTGCATTAAAATAAAGAAAGATTAAGTTTACAACTAAAATTCCCTGAACTACGAAAGTTTTCCCTACTCTGTTATTATACCCTGAAACACAACAATCATTCAACTATAAAATTATCACCATTTGGAACCCCTTCTAGACAATGACTATCACCCTTCCATTCGTCTTTCATCTCCTCAACCAGAACACTCATCCTCAAGCTTCCCTATTCTAAATGATAAGACATGTACGAATAGTTAAAATACCTATGAGAAATCACTAGTTCAATTTTCTTGTTCTCAAACCATTAACCAAATTACTCATGAACATGATTTCTTCTAGATAATTGTTTCCATCAACGGTAGGACTACAATATTTACCTTTTTAAGCAGAGTTTGTCTACATGAAAAACTTACGAAAGCCTTCTAACGTCTTCTTTCAATATTCCTATAAATCACCCCTTTATTTAATGTTCACTATTATACACACCACACTTTATTACTTTAAAGAAGTACATCCGTGGAACCAACACTATTACTATCAAGAAAAAGCAAATAAAAATCTTAAGAAGTCATTTTTTTCAAGCCCGTCGGTAACCAAGTCAACACTCCCTAGCAAACACTGCTTAGCCCGTTTTCTAACCAGTCAAATACCAAAGACAATTTAATTCTTGTTTGAAGGTTTGACTCGAGATGAGATCAGTACAATACATATATATATGTATATATCAAACGCAGGTCGATCTCACAATATTTTGTATATCTTAGGCTTAGGTTATCTGGTAACTCTCCTGTAACGTAACTCAAAAGAAAAAAAAAAGGAAATATATATAAATGTAACATGTAACATATATATATATATATATATATACACATATATATATATATGTGTATATATATTTATATATATATACATGTCTTTGTTTTTCTTTTGAATTAGTTTAGTATCAAATTAAAAAAGTAATTTTAATCAAAGACAGTCAAATATATACACCTCTGCCGAGGTTATTTTTACATTTTTCCTGTTTTCAGTAGCGTAAAGAAATAAAAAAGATCATATTTAAAAATCATTATTGAACACGAAAAAGTCATTATTGTCGAAGAGCGTCATTATGAAAACCATAGTTGATTACCACAATGATGTCAACACCAATGACTATTAGTAAAAAACATGTCGAAACTCGTTCAAATTCTTGCTAACTGACAATAACCTAAAACTTAAGCAAATAGTACCAAATTTGTCTACAAAATGAAATACATTTATAATAATTTTAATACGTACTTACGAAGTTATTTCGCAAAACACAAATGACGCTATTCGTGACACGATGGAGAGGCTGGGCACAATTACTTTTTTAATTACTTCCCGATAGTACGAATGAAGAGAGGTGTGCGGGTGGTATGCAAGGCATCCTTCTCACTCTTACACACAGTCCTTAGCCAGGGCACTCGAAGTAAGCAACGTGGCGTCATTATTGTAAAGAGTTGTACCATTTTTTTTAACTCATGGTTTTGAGTTATTTTGTAATTCTAATATTTGCATTTTCATTACCCCTTTTAAGCTTACTTAATTATGTATAATCTGGACCATACCTTGAATTTTTTCATGTCGTTGTTTTATATAATAATTTCTAAAATAAAAAGTCGTATTGGGACACAAAGAATGATAGCGTTCAGCTCAATATAAGGCGTTTATTTTTATTATAGTAATAGAAAGACAATTTTAAGTGACTGCGCCACTTGCAACAGTTAACAAGAAATCTAAAGGCATCAAATACTCAAGTGATTTCATCTTTACATAAACATACATGACGCGGACACCTTTTTTCATACTGTTGATTATTCACCCTGGCCGGCTAGTGAGCAGGTTGAGACTCGCTCAAGGCACACTCGTGTATTAAAAGACATGCTACTATTGACCCTTGTTACTATTGTCCCCGGTCTACCCTACAAATCCTAAAGAAAAACAACAAATACTAATAGTCAAGTGTGAGTTGGGCTCGCGCTGATTCGATTCAAAATCTAATTCAAATTGGAACATTATAATACCTACCTGCGGCGGTCCGAAACTCTCAGTGCGAGAGTCCGACTCGCACTTGACCGGTTTTTAATTCCATTATGACATGTAATATTTTATAATCATCATCATTTCAGCCCACATCCACCCACTGTGTATACTCACGAGTTTAAATAATAATAAACACTAGAATCAGTATAGAGATGCATTTTAATTTACGTTAAAAGCATTCGAGAATTAGTACGTGCCCATGCCGGCACGTATTAATATGTCACATATTTATGGCTGCTAATTAATAAGTTGGTTGTTTGCTTTGTCATTTCATTGTTGACTCTCCTTATTACCAACAAGGGTCGGTTCACAAAGGCCGTTCTAACCGATCGAATTTTTGTTTACATAGATAGGTAGGCTAGTAACCGGAGTAATAACAAACAAACAAACAACATCCCTATCTGGTAAAGGAATACTTTATTAAAACCATAGTGATTTCCTATCTTTTATAGGTAAATATTATTTTAGTCTTGCTCGACTGACTAAAATAATATTTTGTAGGAATTTTGTTTGATGTAGGAATTTTACAGGTCTGAAAGTATCTCTAAAACCCCAAAACAAATCTTACCTATAAATATCGTTGGTGCTGATTCAACCTTAAACACCTCAACACCTAATTCTGTATATTTTTGTACAAACAAAATAGTAGCAATAAACCGGTACCAACACCGATGCTCATTTGTTTTCAAGCCGAAAGATTCATCTTAAAACTGTATGTATTTCTATTTTTTATTTTTTATGTTATGTTCACCGATTACTCCGTCAATTGTGGACCGATTTTAAAAACTCTTTTTAGGTTTGATAGAGTATACTTCCGAGGTGGTCCATTGTCACCAAATTTGTATCTGATGAGGGGATCAGTGAGGAATTGAGGGAACTCCTCAAATATTGTAGGCAAACATAATTATAGCGATTTTAGTATTTTTAGTAACAAATCTAGCATTTGCATTCAGAAAGTATCACTTGGTGAAGTGAAACTGATGATGAAGACCACAGATGGCCACTGGAACTCCTCAATGGTACCTATTTCAAGGGTGGCGATAAGATACCTCGATTAAGATAGTTGAGCGACTACAACGAAGAATATTTACTTGTTGAAATATGACTATGACTTTCCCGTGGCGTTGTTTGCGGCACGCTTGAAATAACTTAAAGTTTCATATGAACTTAGAAGTGGGATTACGTAACAGCGTATTATGATCACTAAAAAGTATAAAATGAAATAAATGTTTTAAAAAACAAAAAACGGCCTTCAAAAACGCAAAAAATACGTCTTATAAAATTGTAGGCAGGTACCTAATCCAACTGAACTTGGCGACCACAATATTTTCAACAAAAAGCCGACATCAGATACTTATATTGTGGTCGCCAAGTTCAGTTGGATTAACCTATTAGGAACCTACAATTGTTGCTACCTAATAGGTTAGTCCAACTGTTGGACTAACCTATTAGGTAGCTACAATTTTCTTTAACCTACATGGCGGTATTGATTGGTACGGAGTACATTAGCCTGAAACCACGCCAAATGTGACTCAAGAAAAGCATTAGCGTTACGCACAATCGTCGATAAAAAGCCCCAGGCTTTTGCCAGTATTGGGGTAAAGAATAAAATAAAGTGTCCAAAACAGTAAGTGCATTATTTTGTCAAAGTTAAGGGTTTTATTCATAATCTTTATAGGTATCGCTGGACCGTAAACCTTTTAGAATTTCTTAAATTTCTAACGTGTAACGTAAAATCCTGAAAAAGTAACAATTTCTTAAATACCAACGTTGTGATTTGCGACAATCATGACCTAAAACAGATTATGACTAAAATAATTATGGCAGTCAATATAGACTATTCATAAGTAGGTTTTTACTCCTTTATGCTTACATTACATAGAAGATATATATTAATAAGACCTACTACGAGTATTATATAGAGACAGAGTAACAAATTTTTACAAAACATTGAGTACAGTATCAGTTATTCTCTAGAAAATGAACGAATGTTCTTATTACGCGATAAGGGGTTTGAAACCTTTAATATGAAAGCGCTTATCATTTTCATTAACCTTTATCCACGCCAACACGATTCGATTTGTCATTGAAGTGTGGACACACGTTAGTCATTGTTCAGGCTAACAATGAGAACACACCGGTAGGCTGTAGGCACAGTTCGAAATAAAAAAATAGCGTCGTTTATCACACCCTGTACACGCAAGGGCATGACACAAGCGTATTTTTCCATGGAATTTTTAAAAGTTGGAAATATGAAACGGATTGTTAGGTGTTTTTAGGTTTCAGAGAGAATTTATTGTTCGTTTTGTTGCACGCGAGTATATACGTGTTAAATCAATGTTGCTTGTCAGTCTAGACGGCAAAACAGTTGTGATATTTTTTGTATAGAAGAGCTCAATGGAACCAAATAAAAAAAACAATATGTTTATCAGTAAATTAGCGACACAAGGGCTCTTTTAGAAGTCGGTACACTCAAAAAAATGCGAGCCAACCAAGAGAGATTTTCTCTTAGTTGACATAAAATGAATACAATAGTTATGATATTAGTTATATCAACCAAAGCTTATAGTAACAGCAGCAAGTTCTTTAGTGATTCAACTTACATCTTAGTTGGTGTATCAAACGTCTTGTTAGGCTCGTATGGAATCAAGACGCCTATGCACAATAATCACAATCTTGTTACAAACTACCAATTATTTTTTTCAGTGTAATATGTAGTTAATCAGATCAGTCATCATTGCAGAGAAGCGCCGCAGAAAACTCCAGCAGAAGGTCCTTAAAAGTAAGTAACTTTTTTATGTAATTAATAATTTAATTTTGAAGGACGATATACTTACTTGCAACGATTATGTCGCTCGGTGCGTTTTACAAAGAATTAGGCAATGAATCTAAGCCTTGTTAGATAGTTTATACTATCCATATAAAAATTTGGCTAGCGCTATACTATAGGTTAGACGACGAGACTGGCCCCGCACATACTCCATCAAAATATTATTATACACATCCTGCACAAGTCCACAGTCTAGGCAGTTGGGAGTATCAGATATATCCATCAAAAAATTAAATTTATTTACATGTCCGTAATAAAGTACTTAATAAATAATAATTATGAAAGCTAGCATGCTAAAAAATTCTACGTTCATAAACAGATCTATATACAGAATAGTAGCACCTAAATCTACAAGCTCGCATTTCGACAAATACAACCAAAGAGATAACAATATAAATCACTAGAGATCGCTGGTATCGGCATCCAAACGATTCTGAAATACGTAAACAAGAACTTCACGAACTATCTAAAACTTGTAATTAACTCGGATTCTGTTGCTCTGTCATGTACGAATCATGTGCAGTACCGTGAAATGGAAATGCAAGGGGAAATCTACTTTGAGATTTCCTTTTATGCTATCTTGGTGGATTATCTCTGAATATTAGTTTAAATTTATTCATGAGGAAGGACTCAAGGCCTTTCCATAAACGTTTAGGTTTATCTTCAAGTTTTCTTAGAATATTTTATTCAAAAGCATGTTGGTTGATGCAAGAGGGGCGTAATCCAGCATTGAATGGCACTGGGCTAATGAAGAAAAAGAAATAGAAGATGATGATGATGGTAACAATTAGCCAGCTGATGTCCATTCTTGCTTTGATTATATGTCAAGCGAATTTCAACGCGTCAGTAATAATATCAAGGGATAATATTACTCTTTTGATTTTAATATTAAGGCTATGATTTAAAAAACAAATGTCATGTCATGTCAATACTCTTTCGAGTTCCGCGCTTTTTTCAGAACCTAGCACTACAACAGTACTTTACTACGGGCTGTTTTGCTCGAAACGCACTTAACCACAACTCGGCTGCCCCAGCCCTTAACTTTCAAATCTGTAAATACGCATATAATACGCGTTTATTGGTACCAGTTTCATTATATTTATGTCTATTAGCTTTAATACTGGTTACTCGGCAAAGGGTTACACGGGGCTAGGACGAAACCTTATTTCTATTATATCATAGTTAATTATTAATAAACCAATATTATTTCTCTACTTGAATATAAAGACACATATTTCTAATAAAAAAAGCATAGACACTAATATTTGTGATCAAATAAGCAAAGTTTTGGCAACGAAAACGTTACAATAACACCAAAACACAATATTCAGTATATTTTAGCACAAAACCCTATTGATTCAGCTGCACACGTTAACGCAATCGTGATACAACAACAAACCTTCTGTTAACAGAGAGAACAATAAAGTGGGCCCGAGTCGATTTGAATAATCCTTACAATAACCAGGGGATTGTTATTGCTTTCCACTCCGCAATTTAAAACCCGGCCACTGCTCTAAATTAAGGCCGAGTATCTATCGGTATTGCAAACGCTCATAAAGGGTGAACAATGTGTGGGTAGCATTTGTTTATAGCCTCGGTGGCACGCACAGCCTACCTTCACGGTTGGCTTATTCACTTTACTGCCAAAATACCAATAAAGGCGACTTAGTACATAGTGATAGTAGTACAAGCATTTTGAATGTAATGCGGTTACCGTAGAGTATAGAATACTTTACTTGTTTGGTATTACTTCAGTTTAGGAAATGAGCAGTTTGTTGATTTAGCCAGTGAACTGTAAAAAATTGAACTTCAAAATCAAACAAACTTAAACTCACTATATTTATTCATATATATTAACTCCACTCCACTCTATAAGCTAAACAACGAAGGCCCTTTTCCAGTTCGTTTTAAACATATTGTTTTAATGTTGTTAACGTTATGGTAAAATAAAATAAATAATTAAAAGACAAGATATTTTTTCATGCCGGTAAACTTTTTTTTTATCAATTTACATGAGGCATAAGGCCCTATGCCTTACATCTCATGTCGATGACCATACTGGCTTATTATACGAACATTTTGCAAAAAAAAATTTGGTAATATTTCCCAAACTAGGCCTTAAGGTCTTCTTCATTAACTTTCCCCCTTTAGCATTTAAATTGTTTTCGCCTCAGCCGCCATTACTGTTAAGTTAATAAAAGGTATCATAACGTTACAATACAACAAAAATAGGTGTATGTAAAGACTGTAGAACAGAGGACCTGATATTAAATGTATATTTAGATTTTTAAGTAATTTTAATAAATTAAGAATTTTTCTCTGGCTATTTTTTAATGGACACAACATGGGCTTTATTGTTTTAGTCTTAGAAAAATTAAACCCTTTTATGCGCTGGAGCATAAAAAGCCATTTTCGTCCACTCAGGCAACCTATACAAACCCTTTAGATACGACAATGACATACTTTTCGGAATAAAAATTATTCAAAATGGAACAACAGAAATAGGGGCCTCGTCGACCCCTCCTCAGTCCTGGTTGTCTGATTATTCGTTGGCATAATTCAATTATAGTATAGCATAGCGGAGTTTCATACATGAATAAAGAAAGTATTCATGTATGAAACTCCATACAGTTCCATGATATAAAGAAAGAAAAACATTTATTCGTGACAAACAACAACAAAGGACAGAGAAATACGTAGAAAAAGAATACAGTCACGAAACGGTCTAAACTTGAAAGTAGGTAATGCTGGCATTAAAGTCAGCGCAGGTCTTTCGTTGGAGACATCGGATGAAAAGATGGAAGGTTACATACACATAATTATTAAAGGTAGACAAAAAAAGTCAGGCTATAGCTGTCAGTGACACGGTGCAGTGGTAGCTCCCGTTATTAAGCTTAAAATACTTTGCAAAATGTCGAAAATCGACGGTGAATACCTTAAAAACTTATTAATAAGTGCAATAAAACCATTAGAACAAAAGCTAAGTGCAGTGATAGCAAAATTAGACGAAATGAGCGACGAAATTCGTGAAATTAAATCCGTTATCTTTATTAAAAACCAAGAGTGTCCTCAAACACTGGAGACAAAACGAGACAACAACAGCGCCACCTCAACGCCCGTGCAATCAAGCAGTGCAGTGACACCAAATAGTTGTCCCGCTCCGACGCAGGCGCAACCAAGACCCAAGCGCGCCACTGCCGTGCGTACGAAAGAGAAGCTTGTATCAAAACCGAAGCAAGTACAATTAGCGCGTCGAACCGGCCAGCCACCCAAACCAGAGCCGTCGCAATTAACTACCGCAGTTTCAAATTTAAAAGTAACAGAAAAAAACGAATCGTTGGATCAAGATAGTATCCGACTCATGTACCCTCTAGAGGTGGAATCAATCACACCAGAAGAAGCTCCGGTGGGAAGCCTAACCGAAAATGAGTGGCAGAGTGCTCGAAAACCCAGGCGCCGGTCCTTTAAACCCGCCACCGTAATAAAAGGAACTGCACAAAACACAAAAATACAGGGAGTCCAGGTGCAAAAATATCTCCATGCCTGCTTCTTCAAAAAAGGGACCACAGCAACCCACATAATTGACCACCTAAATAGCATTCATGAAGGCTACGAGTACCAAGCTGAACAAATTACGTCAAAGCGAGACACCTACACGTCATTTAAAATTGGCATTCCCGATGCAGTGTTCGAAAAATTCCTTTCAACGTCAGTCTGGCCCGTAAACATAAGTATCTCCGAATGGAAACCCTTTCTACGCCCGCGTCCCAGGGAGAACGGGAGCCAGACAGCCCGCGACGTCCCTGACGACTCACACTAATGACGAACTATTGTTGACCATCCTTCATCAAAATATAAACCGTCTTGAAAACAAGACATACAAACTCGAGTGTGAGATCGCCCTACGTGACCCTGTTGGCGTATTATGTTTGACCGAGCATTGGCTAAATGCTGCGCAGATTACCTCCGTAAATATCCAGAACTACAGTCTCCGTGCCCAGTTCTCAAGATCCTCACATAGAGGGGGTGGTGCCTGTATTTATGTGAGACATGAGATCATCACCATTGAACGCCGTGAAGTCACCGATTTGTCAGTGGAAATGCACTTTGAGACCTGCAGTGTTGAGTGTATCGGTCTTGACCTGATTGTGGTGTGTATCTACAGGCCCCCGAGCGGTGATGTACCTCTATTCTTTTCTAAACTTAACGAACTATGTAACTTGCAGGCTTTAAAAAAATATAAAGTAGTACTAGTTGGAGATTTCAACTTTGATTTCCTTGTAAAAGACAGTAATATAAAGACCTTAATTAACATTGCAAAACAATTTGGACTAAAACAATTAATTGACTTGCCTACTAGAATTACTAACACATCCAAAACTTGTCTTGACCATGTATATACGAACCTATCTAGGTTCGAAACAAAAAATGTATCTTGTGTTGATATGCAATTGTCGGACCATCTAAGCGTAGCGGTTGTTGTCGTTATAAATAACTGTAGCATAGATAATACTTCCATTAAAAAACGATCTTTTTCAAGTACTAACATAAGTAACTTCACCTTAAATTTAAATGAATACAATTGGAACAAACTGCTGATTAAATATAGTTGTTGTCCCAGCAAGCAAATTGAGTTTGTCCTTAATGTAATAAAGCATTACTTTGATATTAATTTCCCATTAAAAAAATATCCTGTGCGGAAACATGTAAATGTGTGGGTCAATGGTAACGTTCGTCACTTGCGACATAAAATCCGGCTAATTAAACTTAGGTTATCCCAGGGCCAGGACGACGCCGAGTTATTTGCGATCTTATTGCAACTCGAATCCCAGTACTCGTCCTTGTTAAAAAGCACAAGAAGCGAGTTCATTAATAACTTAATATCAAGTAGTAATAACAAAAACATGTGTCGTATTGTGTGGCGCGTCATTGCATCCGAGACATGTAGGAAAAATAGCGGGAACAGTGCGCTGGACGTGCTCGTGAGCAGGTCGCCGGGAGACTGCGAGGCCGCGCGCGCCGCCGCCGCTGCCGATCAGCTGAATCGCTATTACATAACAGCTAATGATAACAATGAGAAACCTCGCATCGATGATGCGCTTCAATATCTCGAACATTATTTACAATCAACGATTCCCAAATTCCATTTTAAACCATTTAACCTAAATGAAATTCTAGCAACTTTTCGAGATATAAAACAAAAAGGGTCCAAGGATATAAATGATATGTCTACTTATATTCTAAATTACCTACCTCCAATAGTAGTTTCCCTATTGTTGAAACTGTTTAACGACTGCGTAATAAGGGGTGTATATCCGGACCCTCTTAAGATAATTAAGGTGCAACCTATTTACAAGGGAAAAGGAGAAATGCACCTACCTAAGTTTTACCGACCTATTTCCTTGATACCGATCATTTCTAAAGTGTTTGAGCGTTTAATTAGCAAAAGAATAATAGACTATCTAACTTCTCACAATATATTAAATGCACAACAATATGCCCACCAGTCGGGGCGCTCCACGGTGCACGCTGCGCGTGACGTGGTGGCGCGGGTGCTCGCGCACCTGGAGCGCGGGAGGCGGGTGGCTGCCATCTTCTGTGACCTCTCTCGGGCCTTCGAGATGGTTGATCACTCGCTACTCCTCCGGAAAATGGCGCGTTACGGTATGGGGGGCAGTTTTCTCGAAACGATTAAATCATTTTTGGGCAATCGAAGGCAATGTACATACGTGCGAAATTCCAAGTCTAACCTTGAGAAGCTAACTGACTGTGCGGTCCCTCAGGGATCAACAGTCGGAAACTACCTATTTCTATTACTTGTAAATGACATCACCGCAGCATGTGCTGGCCCGGAGTATGTAATGTTCGCTGACGACACTTGTATTATAGTCAACGCAGATAATATATTGAACCTTAAACACAGCTTAACTCAAGCTATTGAGAATCTGTCGTCCTGGTTTTCAGCTAACGGTTTGCTGCTAAATGTTTCGAAAACTAACCTAATCCACTTTCGGCTGCGTAGAGATCATGACGATGAATTAAATATATTGTCAAACAACATAGGAATACCTCAAGTTGACCAAGTGAGCTATTTAGGGTTTAAAATTGATGCGGGCCTCACGTGGGCGCATCATATTGATATGACCCGTGACAAGTTGAGCTCGGCGTCCTATGCACTGTCAAGGCTAGCCCCGTCTTTATCAATTGAAAATTTAAAAAAAGCCTACTACGGCTACTTTCACTCCATATTGATATATGGTATCGATCTTTGGGCTACTGCGGCAGATCGTGAAAATGTATTCAAAATCCAAAAACGGGCTATTCGAATAATCGCTAATAAACCTTTTGACTACCCTGCACAGAACCTTTTCAGAGAACATAGAATACTAACACTACCAAGTGTCTACATTCTGGAGGCTTGTCTATTCGTGAGGTCGAATCTTGACTCGTACAGGACTCGAGCCCAGCAGCACGGCAGGAACACGCGCGG
Organism: Acleris literana; assembly: GCA_946894065.1. Lineage (NCBI taxonomy): Eukaryota > Metazoa > Arthropoda > Insecta > Lepidoptera > Tortricidae > Acleris > Acleris literana. The sequence goes on from OX335677.1 coordinate 8,226,062, forward strand.
TCAGCACTTGCTGGTGATCCCATCGCGGCGACTGGCAAAGGCTCGTAAATCACTCGACGTAGTAGGCCCTAAGCTATATAACGCTCTCCCGTCAAACATTAAAAACGCATCAAGTGACGCATTATTTAAAAATAAATTGAAAAACATCTTGCTACAGATGGCGTGTTATTCAATTGACGAATTTGTCAATGACATCAAATCATTGACCCAAACATAGACAATAATCTACTACTAAGTTTGTACACCACTTAATTATAAGAAAAATGTTAAATGTATACTTAGCTGGATTTAACCTAATTATAATAATAATGTATACTTACCTAAATTTAAAGAAAAATGTTTATCTATTAAGCAATAATTTAATATCTCAATAATTAATTGTATTATAAAAATTTGACGTGTAAAATGTACCATTTTATCAATAAATGCTTGAATCTTGAATCTTGAAAAACATAAATTATGACAATAGGAAAAAAGAAAGAAGAAAGAAATTCGCAGGCAACCTTTCATGCCCTGTTTTGCTTGGGCTAAGGTCTCTTAGCCTAACATAATCATGTAGACACAAAAACTGCTTATACTTTATATCGGTGAGAATTATACTGTGTTAATTTATGGTTTGTTATACAGTCAAATAAGTTAAAAACTAACAACAAGAATAAAGGCTTCTTTTTTATTATATACAATGAAATTATACGAATTATAGTAATATCAATTAATTATTAATTATAGCTTTTGTGAGATTGTTGACATAATACGAAAATATATCAAACGTTGTTGTATCGAACATTACATTACACACGTGGTTCCTGCCCTTTGGTTATTTTAAATAGGTCTCCATGTAACGGGAACACGCTTTAGGTATCAGAGGGTATTACAAACGGACCGGGTATTGTTTCCCTCCAAATTGATGTGGAATGTTACACCTTTCGTAATCAGATGAGGCCGTATATACGATTGTTCCTAATTTCGTTTGGATAAGGAATAATTCCTATGGACTAGGAAGCCAGCCTTCCAAGAATACCGAGTCATTGTTTAGTGCATGGCGTGTAGTGTGATGAGTAAATGTTTATAGAATAAAATATTGACTTAATAGAGCTCGTGTGAGTGTTTTCCAGAATTTAAAAAAGTCCGTGTCGTTCTTCGATTTACAAACATGAGAAAAAAACATTCTTTTGGTGTTCATGAAACTATAACACATGTTAAACCTGATTAAAAAAAGGCTTGAACCTAATTCAATAAAGTCATTAACACATTACATTTTTATCCTAATTGTCTGTTGTGTCTGAAAAGAAGGCATTTTTTCTTTATATAAAATACTAACACTAACCGACCCGTTTCTCAGTCATCTGTCACTGTCCGCCGAATGCGTAAGCTCGGAGTGCCTTACGGAAAGACTTCTTAATATAGCCTTTTGACTGTTACATCTTTTTACACAATCAGTGCCGAAAACTCTTTATGAGATTTAATTTCAAACCCGGGAACCAGGTCTATATCCAAAATTGTTTAAACGATATTGCAATCGATCGTTTTCTATAAAGCTAAGAACGGAGAGGTTGAGAAATCATCTTTATTAACATACTAATTAATCGATCCTTTATAATATGAGAAGAATAAAACCTCTGACTTGTACAAATGTAGAAAGTAATCAAACGGTATCGTAATTAGATAGTTTAGGCAAACGTAGTGTAGGACGCCCCCCGGACAGATGGACGGATGACCCGAAGAAGGCAGCTGGCAGAGACTGGATGCAAAGGGCGGGAGATCGCGCGCTGTGGCGCTCCTTGGGGGAGGCCTATGTCCAGCAGTGGACTGCAACAGGCTGATATGATGATGATGATGATCGTAATTAGATAAGCTACATGAGAAATCAAGATTTAAAAAACGTATATTTGCAAAGTAGAAACTGATGAAACAATTGAATTCATTATAACTGCTGCAAATATTAACATCACGGAGGAATTGTATTGTATATTGGAGTAAACTGCCATCTATCGAGTGATAGTGAATTCAAAGCATCGTCGTTTAGTTCTGAGATATTTTTCATGTTCCATCCCTCAACCCCAATAGCTCCGAGGTAATACATTGATAGGTTCGATAAAAGGGTTAAGACTAGTGTTGCTAGACGTTCAAATTTCAGGAGGACGTCCCGATTTTCAGAGTTCTATGGATACTTCCCGATTTACCCTTAATTAGGAAGCTAATTATCCCGATTATCGGCATCGCTAGAATATGTTTTGTTTATACGTAAGATACTAAATGTATATCAACCGAGAAGTCAAAAACGGTTTGTCACAATTGGCATTGCAAAAGGGGTGTAATTCGCGTAATTTTTGTATTGTCCCGATTTGAAAACCAAAGGTTCTGTGATAAAAAAAACGGGTTTTTTTAGCAGAGTCCCGATTTATGATAGAATAAACCTGGCAACACTAGTTAAAACCCCTGCGAGCTGAAATATAAACCACGTCATGCAAGTAGGTATGCTGCGGCAAAACTGTGTCACGGAAAGGTTGTTAATAATACTGATTTGCTATTATGTGGGTAAATACTCAACGAGCCATATGGGGCCTGTTTACTTACCCAGAATTTCAGGATTTAATGGGACATTCCTTTCATATAATACACGCAAAATTGGACATTCTGAAGTTATTAGTTTTGTGAAAGCCACTTTTCGCGCTGGGGTAGAATGGACAATTTATAAATAGAGGTTGGATATTAGGTCGAATTTTGAAACTTAAACTTAGGAATAGTTATATTAAAATATGAATAATTGTTGATATTTCTTGCAATTACCAACAAATGCACTTGCACTTAAATTTTATTTAAATAGATTTGTGGCTGAGTCTAATATTTTACGTGCGTCTAAACATTTGGACAATTAACATTGCGTATGTATTTTTTTTATCTTATCATGTTAGTGTTTTGAGTAAATGTTTTTTCTTCTTCTTCACTCTTTTATTCTTTCTAAATAATAAATAAATAAAAATAAACGCTTCTTAATCATTAAAATGTATTTTTGATACACTTTGTCATACTAGGTACATGAAACGATTGTTTCATTAGTAACCAAACCAAAACCTGAGTTATCCACAACAGGTAGGTAAATGCAATTCGTACCTATAAAATCACGAAATTCACAAAATTATATTAATTGTACAAACACCAAAAGCGGTTACCAAAATAAAAATTCGGAAACCGATTGTTAATTATAATTACTCTCCATTAACAAAGAAACATAAAGTCATAATGATTTATTCATTAATAAGATGTTCAAATATGAATGTTTAGATTCTAAACATTCTCACAAACTATCACAAAAATATTAAAATAATGAAGGGATATTTTTTAAGTTATTTGATATACCTTACCTTTTATAGAACGTATGATTACGCAGAATTTTCACTTCATCGAAAGACATTTCTCGTCGCATGAGTAATTTTTTTTGGAAGTCATGTCACATATCCAGTCGTAACCTAACCTATGTAATTAATTTTTAAAATATCCCGAAAACATCATGGTTTCAGCAAAAAAAGAGCTGGATAAATTAAAATTCGATGGCATTTTTTATCCTTAAACATTTTTGATGTGCGTATATGTAGATAACTTTATCAAATCAAATCAAATCAAATTTTATTTATTGTCCGATCACAGGTATACTAGATGTTACAATATTTAAGGTGACCTAGTCCATGACCTACCATATTAATGGTGTACAATAATTATATGTCCTTAAGTCTAATGATAGAGCAAGCATTAAATAAATATATGCAAATGTCAACGCAGTTAGTTATACTCGTAATATAATACAATAATGTTTAATATAATGTCAGCAGCATAAAAATTCAATTTACAGTTTTCCTTTATTATTTAAAAATTCATCTATGGAGTAAAACATCTTATTTAATAGCCAATTATTTAGAGATTTCTTGAAATGGACTTCATCTAGAGATTTAAATACGTCGGGAATATTATTGAATATCTTAACACTCATACCATGGATACTATTTTTGTAAAAAGCAGAATGGGAGCGATATGAGTGTATTAATTTATGATTATTCCTCAAATTGAGGTTGTATTTACCAACTGTATTAAAAAGATTTATGTTTTTTTTGGTAAAAACAGACACTTCCTTAATGTAGAGGCAGGGAAATGACAGTATATTAAACCTTTTGAATAGTGGTCTGCAAGAGTCTGTTTGTGAGGCGTTCTTCTGTTACTAAAATTTATAAAGTATGAATGACCGAATGAAATGCGGTACCCACATAAAAAATCAAACAGCAAAAATTTTACAAAAACAACAATTATTGCGTAACTGAAATATACTTATAAATATACTGAAATATAATACCTACCTTGTTGACAAAACGTCTCGAATACTTCTAACGGATCATTATTAAGAGAGACCAAAGATTTACAGATAAAGTATAACAAAACAAACTTTTTTGTCCGTCCAAATATCCAAAAGAACCAATAAAAAGGATCCTCGAAGAGTCATTCGGATGTAAAGAATCATTTCGTCCGGGGTTGTTCCATTTTCAGTTCACATTGAATTGATATTCTTGGGTTTGTCAAGGTTTTGTGGTAATCCAATACCATTGAGAGTTTCTTACTAGAATCTGTTTGTTTATATTTTACAAAACAGAACAAAAAGAGGTGATAGATATAGCGAGCGGGTATCGATCCGCTCAGTGGCCCATTTAAAGATTTTATGAAACTCTATTTTTTCTTTACGATTTATATTTTTATTTGTTGGGTTAGCAGGAGAGATACTCCCGGGTAATCCCTATAATTCTTAGCAATTCATCAAAGTCGCTCTAGTCTGATGGAAAAATCTTTCTCGATTAAATGGCAGTCGATTTAAACCTGAAGTGCTTAGGTTTAATTTTATTGACTAAGCTACCTGACTGATATTACGAAAGCTATTCGCAAGACTGCAGGTATTATAAAATCCAGGAAAATTAAGATCTTTTTAATTTAAGTACGCATAAATATTATTATATCTGACAATAATAACATGATGTATAATTAATTGGGGTAAGGTAAAGTCATGAATATGTATAAGTATAAGTACTAGAACTTCATTATAAACGCGTGTTTTCTTTGTATATTTCTCTCGGGAGTTATAAACTTATCAAGGATGAAAAGTGTACCTAATATCCTAGAATACCTGTGTGCCTTTAATCTAAATCTGTTAAACAGCTTGTAGGTGTAATAAATATTAAAATATCTGAATATGTAAATATTCTCACAAACTATCACATTGACTGTTCAGGATATTTACTCAATTTCTGCAAGCTAAGTTTTATCATTAGTAAACTATTATATTGTAGTTATGATAGAGTCTGACCGGGGGTTTGCTGTCACAAAAAAAGGCGGCTAATCAAAAATACCACTAGGTGGTAACACGAAATGCATAACGACTGGATAGGTACTCAAAATGTGACAGATTGTTTCATAGGTAAAATTGTTGCCATGTGAAGAATTAGAAAAAGTGCTTTTGACACGACTCGCTGGTCAGACTCTACCGATAATTATAAAATGGCAAAATGTTACCATAAATTATGTAATTGAACTTTGTTTACCATTTATAGATCTTAGATTCGATTATCATGTATGTATACTGGAAGCATCAAAACTATCTCCAGTTTGTTAAACTTAGATATCGAACAACAGTGTAGTTCTAGTCGCAACTTGGTCCATATCATAAGTCTTCATGTATGTAAACTACTTGGGTCTTATATTAAATTCTCATGCATAAATCGAAGTTGTGAACCACTTTTCAAATATCATTAGGATGTATAATGTGGTCAGATATTGAAGACAAAGGTGTGAAATAATTCACTGACTTTGTTTTGGTTCGTATAACGTGAAACAGTTACCAACTCAAACTTTTAAGCTCCATGTCTACTCTTACAGTGGAAAGAGACGAAAAGAGGAAATGTGTGAAAATCAAGAAACAAAATGTGATATCATGCGAAGGGGTACGTATTATAATCCCGAAAATTCATAATATCTACATTTAAAATACCGACGATTAACACATCGAAAATCAAAATACCGAAAGTACAAAATGCCGATACCCGATATACCGAAGCTTGAAATACCTATTTTCAAATGACCGAATGTTTAAAATCCCGAATATTTAAAATCCCGAAAGTACGTTTGACCGAAGCTTGAAATATTTATTTTCAAGTGACCGAATGTTTAAAATCCCGAAAGTACGTTTGAATGAACAAATGAATTTTCGGGATTTTAAACTTTCGGTAAAATAATCATTCGACATTTTAATATTCGGTCTTCCGTTCATAGGCCTTATAAAATTCGGTATTTTGAACTTCGGTATTATAATACGTACTCCATGCGAAGAACCTTTTCAAACAACTCATCTTCAGAAAGGATATTAGTCAAATTGATTCGAGTAATAGTTCTAGTGTAACACCCAAGAATGATAAGAGACTTTAGAGGGTTTGCTAACGCTAAATACGATTAATGAAAGTGACTAAACGTTGACGAAGTCTAGACTTAGCTCAAGATAATTAAGATCTATGTATTACATCCACGTTCTCAGACGTTCACCAACCGGAGACAAAACGAAGCTTAGCAACTACACAGTTCCAGTTGAACTAGAATAAACCCTCCATTGGAATTGATTATGGCGCTCCGCCAGTGGCTCGTCGCGATTGTCGTCCGGTCCACAATATGTTAGCTTTGGTGTTATTCTTTAACGAAGCAACGGCTAGCTTGGTTGATCGAACTAGAATAACTTGATCCCTGCGCCAGCTAGGATTGCATGGATATTCGTTTCTATGGACTTAACACACACTAGCCCCAGGTGAACCAAGATCCTAGGTACGGATCGACTTTCAGTCGTGCGGCGAGCAACGTTCAAATTACACTAGTTCGACCAAGCGAATTCGTCGTTATTGGGTAAAAGAAATAACACCACTGGGCGAACTCCCCACGTGATCAAGCGATTTCTCGCTCCGTTCCTTTGGAAGCTAAATTCTCGGCAAGCGCAATTGTGCAAATAAAACGCCTGCATTTCGTTCCTTCACGGTTATTTTGTCGTAAAGACAAATCAAGACAAATCCCGCGTGGGGCAATTCTCTCTCATAGTGTAAATAGCGGTTTGCTGTTACAAAATAAGTTCTATTTATTTAAATGACTGTTTCATTACCTACGTACGGATTGGTTGTTCGGTTTTACGGCCGGGTTCTTTATTTGTGTTTACATAACTGTTAGCATTTCGTTTTATGCGGTACAAATTCATGAACTAGCTGCTTCAATATTCTACATAATCATGAAAGCATAACACCTCGTCAGTAAAAGAAATTGATGGTCCACGATGTGAACGGTTTCCTGCCGCTTAGATTGCGTGAATGCAGGGACTTAAGCGGTCCATTAAGCCGGTGGTAGTCCGGTGGCATGCCTCGAGATTAAGGACAGTCAACTCTCGAACATAAATTTTGTGTCTTCTTAGAAACATCGTAAGAGACCTCCGAAAAAGTACATTAACTAAAGTACCTGAGTCACTAAATAGGTTGTTGATGGGTATTTTTATGCGACCTCCATTTAAAAAAAAAAACTAGGAAGCTGACGACGATGAAATTAAAAATGTAAAAAAGACTGTTAATTTGTTTGTAGGACTTACTCCCTTAATCATAGATGCGAAATAAACCTATTATAGTTAAATTAGGGTAGAAGTACCGTTTGTGGCCACTGTACCCTTTTTGGCCACTTAAGGTTGAAATGAGTATCAAAAATACTGTAAAATTAAAAATAATATTCATACATAAATAGTTAAGACTGAACATTAATATTAAGATAAAATATAAAAATATTTTTGTAATTTCATAATGCTTGAGATAGGTATTAGTTAAAATTTAGAGTGGCCAAAAACGGTTTTAAGATGGCCAAAACCGGTACTTCTACCCTACTCATTGTATCTTTCTGTTTTTTTTTGTTGATAATCGCCTGAAGGGCCAAAGACAAAAGTCCTTGCTTTTGTTTGCTATTATTAATTAAATACTTTTAGAAAAAAAAAGGGGCAGACGTGAAAATCCCTTCCGGAGACCTGGGAATGGAGGGCCCAGGGTACTGCCGGGCTCGCACCGGCTAAAAACACCAATTCCCCTATTACCAACTAGAATTTAGACTCCCGGATACTACCCCAGCCAGTGCTGAAAGGCCGGAGGAGAAAGTCTTTCCTCCATTTACTTATCCGCGGGTTTTTTCCAAAAATGGGGGAATGGAGTGGGGGTTGGGATGGGGCGGAGACTTATAGCTATGTGAGTTGCGGAGTGGGAATCCTGATGCATGCATGCTTACGGACTACGTGGTATGTTTCTGTTAAATTAATATATTATAATGACAGATAAGGACAGAGCATAGTTCAAGCACAATTTAGCTATAGCGCGTTTATGAATAAGAGTGTTAAAATATTATTCCTATTCTTAAAAAGCGTTGATTAATACAATAAATATTCTTGAGGGGCATACAAATGCTAATTTTTTTACTGAAAATCAATGAAGGCGGAGTCATAGGACAAAAGTTACTTTACTATGCCAGTAAATGTATATTCCTCTTTTTTGTGAAGTAAAAGAATATTTTGTAAGAATAAAGTATCCAGGTAAAATATCTTTCATAATTAATCTTATTTTGCTAAACCCGTATTTCATATAAAAACTTTGATCCCCTTCCTTCACAAATTTTACACCCGCCTACTTACGTTCATCGTGGGAGTTACGAATGAAAATAAGAAATACCTTATAACGTGCCTAGCTTAGGAAGCTTTGAAAACTCTTCAGTTTATACCTGGCTATAAAAATGTTCACGGCGTTTTCTTTTATATCGCAGTTAAACGGAATAATGAAAGAAAGTTACTCAGTATTACCGGGTTAAAATATGCACCCCTATGCAAACCAAACAGAGTGAGCCTTTTCGTTTCGCGCTGATGTAAAATGTTCATGTGGTCCCTAAAGAGATTCCTCGGAGAAAATGCAGAGGGAATGGGATGGAATTAGTTTCTCGCGAACACCCATCAAACTGGAAGCGAAGTTATACTGACCAGTTGAAAATTCAAATGCGCTGCTGGAATGCCATACTTGTTTATCATGCTTCGTTGGAATCAAACTTTTTGGTCGGTTAAAAAGTAAGTTGCTTTTACGTTTGGTTATTTGTGTGTTTAAAAACAGATATATCAAAACGTGCCACAGGGAGCTGTGTTGTTTAAGTAGAATTCATTTGAACAATGTCGACTGATGTGATGATGCAATGAATGAACAAACGCTGGAATGTTTATGTTGGTTTTATTCTGTTGCAGTTTGTTTGTACCAGAATTGTTTGTAACACGAGTATCAATGTGGGTTTATTTTAATTTTTTTCAAAAAACATTTCCTTTAATAGGCCATATAGGACAAAGTTGGTAGTGTTCCGCGATCTGGATCACAATAACCATAACGCTTATGTGTCTTTTCTTTAGACATATAAAAATTGTTAATGTTTCCTTGAGACTGTTAAACATGAAAACACGATTAGAAATAAAATCCTTGATATTTGAAATTTTTCAATTAAGACACCTATTTCGCATGTTTTTGATTGAATCTTCGAAACCCTAGTATCTTTAACGATCATTAATATTCAATAGTTGAGTACCTATAACTTCTCAATCCTGGTAAACTATGTTATTTAATAAATGTTGCAGTTTTAAAATAAACAGCAATTATTTGAATTTGACGCTGCAATTGGGTTATCCCATAATTTTGTAATGTATAGTGATTCAAAAACCATTTCGAGAAAAAGGGTTGTAGAACCATTCCCTGTTATCAGATTATTTTACAAAATTAGTATTAAATAGTTATTTCTAATTTATCATTTGACATTATTTGACCTGTAATGTAGTGACGTCACGATCTTCATTGGTAAGTTGTGTCTAATCTGTGATCAACCATAGTACTGCATATAATATGAGTCCGAAATGCAGTAATATATAAATAATGTACATCGAATTTTGTCTGATTTATCTCTGTTTTATTTTAAAGATTATTAAAATTAAGACAAGTTTTAACTGTATATAAACATGACAATGTAAGATCTTTAAAAAAATGGAATGATTAAAATACAAGTCCGTTTTGGAACCTCCGCCCGTAGGCTAGTCTGTGGGTGAAATTGTCAAACTCAACAAACGGCCGAGGGAAATAACATGACTTGACATTGACATTTTACGTGATCTGACAGAAACGCGTACTCTCAAACGAATTCAATAGTTTTAAAGCATGTCTCAAACAAACCAACTTGTAGTGATGTCATAAAGCCATTTTCTTTAAAAATTTAAATAAAATAATATATTGATTTAAATGCAAAAACCGTGAAATTAGTGTCTTCGATTAGTCTATTTTATCGAGAATAAAAATAAAAACTAGGGGTATTTTTTTTTGGGATAACCCACTTAAGGCGATGTAAACTATATTCATCTCATGTTCTTCCCGCGGAAGCACATAAATCCATCCCTTTTTTGATTCTTCTGTGGGCGTGGCAGCATAATAATGCTATTTGTGGCGTCTTAAACCTACTAAAATAAGCAAAACATATTTAGTCAATTGAATAAAAGATAAAACATATCCAAGCCGGTGTCAAGAAAATAGTAGCAAATTTAAGTCTTGCCCCCTTTCTGCGGGCCTAGTATCGTTGCGTTTATCGCGTGACAACACGTGGATAAAGCATCCGTCACTCTCGTACTTATATATGTGTCAAAAAGTGACGGATGTTTTATCCACATTTTGTCACACGATAAACGCTGCCATATAAATGCGTGGCTGAAGGACAAACGTCCTAACAATTCGTCTTAACTATTTATTGTTTAAAAAGAAGAACGATTTGTTTCCTTCATACTTCTGGAATAGCAACGGACAGTAACTACTGACCTCAGGGAGACTTGTAGCGGTAAATACGCGGGCGTGTGAAACTTCAGTGTATTTCTACTAAATTTTGTATGGCTCCTGGAAATATAAAGTTTGGAAGTTACTCGTAGCATCATTTGTTTAAGTTATTCTTGAGAACCGCCTTTACTGGAGAGCCTTGAGGTAGCTTATTTGAAATATAGACGTATATTAAATCCAGAAATATACGAAAAATACCACCTTCTTCTTTGCATTTTGCATTGCCAAAATCTGCTATTTTTCTTTAGGTACAATACGAGGGCTGCTACTTATGTATCCGGAATCTGGGATTCCAACATTTATAAACGTTATATCTGACCTCCATGGTAAAATTTGAACTTTTTTTTAATACTGGCCGCTATATTTTTTTTTCTTATGTACGCTAGTCTTTTGTTTTTGGCGGGATCAAAATGTCATCTCGCTGCAAGAATGGAACTGACTCGTGAAAATATTCGTGCTATGATTTGTTATGATTTTCGGCGTGGTTTAACGCAACAACAGTGCATGGATCAATTAACTTCGACTTTTGGTGATGAAGCTCCATCGAAAAGCACTGTGTACCACTGGTTTAGTGAGTTCAATCGTGGACGTAGTATGCTCACGAACGAAGTTAAGGAAGGTCGCCCGAAATCGGTCGTTGTACCACAAAATATTGAAGCTGTGCGAAAACTTATAATGCATGACCGTCATGTTACATATCGCGAGATAGAGGCGACTTTGGGCATATGTATGACGAGCATTAATAAAATATTACATGATCATTTAGCTGTAAAAAAAAATTGTTCCCGTTGGATCCCTCACAATTTAACTAAGGATCAAAAAGAGGCTCGCGTCGAATGGTGCAAGAAAACGCTAAAAAAATGTATCCGTGGTGACTCAAAAGCTGTTTATAATATCTACACAGGTGACGAATCCTGGATCTATGCGTATGATCCGGAAACTACAGTGTGGGTATTTCAAAATGAGCCGAACCCTACGAAAGTAACTCGTGCAAAAAGCACCTTGAAGCAAATGGTCGCCTGCTTTTTCGGTATTAATGGGCATGTGGCTACAGTGCCACTAGAGAATCGTAAAACGGTTAATTCGGAATGGTAAACGACCATTTTTTTGCCGAAGGTATTTGAAGAAATACGTAAAAACAACCAGCGACGCAGAATCGTTCTTCACCATGACAATGCCAGCTGTCATACATCTCGCGAAATGACTCGATTTTTGGAAGGTCAAAATATAGAATTAACGGATCATCCGCCGTACAGCCCTGATTTGGCACCCAATGATTTCTATTTATTCCCAAATGTAAAGAATAAATTACGTGGTCAACGATTTTCGACCCGTGAAGATGCAGTCGACGCGTTCAAACAGCACGTTTTGGAGATACCTCAGTCAGAGTGGAAAAAATGTTTTAAAAATTGGTTTCAACGTATGCAAAAGTGCATCGATCATAAGGGAGAATATTTTGAAAAACAATAAAATCATATTTAGTCATATACGTTTGTTATTTTTTCTATTCCGGTTACATAAGTAGCAGCCCTCGTAAAAACAAATGAGAGTGGCTTATTGTATTTCACAATGACTAACTGTCGCACCAAGAGTAAGTTAATGACGATTAACGGCCTGTTGTTTGATCAGTAGTTAAACTAACTGATCGTTAAAAACCGTAACTAATGGTTAAATCTCAAGGAAATGTGTCAAAGGACACTGCCAATTCTTGGCTAAAAACACTTTAAAAAAAAGTGAAATTAAATTATGTCAAGGTTTACCTTTTCATTTGAACGACTATTTATTTTTAATTAAATTGATTCTCAAAATCCTGTAGCACTTAAACCTTAAGTCTAAGCAGATAGCCCTAAAGCCGTTAAAAGGGCACTTCTTAATTGCCGTTGGTTTGCAAACGCTCTTATAATGACTGGCTTTTGGGAGATTAACTGAGATAAAAAAACAATTAACGCTTTACTATCGATTGGACAAGGGTACATTCAACAACGTGCCAGATTACCGGTCCAAAATGCAGTAGAATAAATGTTTAGATTTGTATAATAAAAGTTTTGGTTTAGTTTATTTTGTTTTATTACCAATTAATAATATAATGTGTTCAAAATATGTATAAAGCAAAATTTGCAATACATTTGGAATTATTTGTTATTCCTTTATTTTCAGGTGTAATCTGCCATTAGTTTTTCGTGACTATAATCATATGAATTATTCCTTTTAGGGCGGTAAAAATTTTCGTTAAGTAACTCTATTCCATCTTACTAAACTGAATTCGCCGTAAAAACACAATATTTTCATTCATTCATTCATAAACTCACGCCTTTATTCCCAGTTTGGGGTAGGCAGAGCTACAGAATTGCCAACAACTCTAAAAGCTTGTTGTTAATTCTGTAACCACATTTTGCATAATCAGGCTAAGATGGTTACCAGTGTATTAGAGACAGGTTGCAAGCCCATCGCCTAACAGTACTACAAGCCTTTATTCCCTTAGTCGACTCTTACGACATCCACGGGAAGGCATGGAGTGGTACTATTCTAAGCCGGCAACCACACAGCTAATATATAATTAGCTAATAATTTTGTTTAAAAATATCGGGGGGGTATATATATATATATATATATATATATATATATATATATATATATATATATGTCCTACTTTAACTTACATCAAAAGTAGGACAGACTGATGAACGGACGGATGGACGCTAGATATTGGTAACAAGAACTACAGGGTAGTAGGTAATAGGGTCCCTTTGGCATCGTTATGTAACCCTAAAAATGAGTTTGAAGAAAATAATGGTTTCTATTCTCCATGCGTCATGAAATTCGTTCGAAGCCAGTTTAAAAGTAACTTGAAACTACAAAGAATAAGTAATAAAGCTTAGAAGCGCATCAAAAATGAACATTTATTATTTGCCGCGTAGCCGTAGTTTATTGCTCGCATAAGAGGCAATTTTGTTTATTGAAACAGCGCGTGAATAACACAATTGCACTTAATTTTACGCCTTCACGTCTCCTCTGTAGAGGGTTTCAATGTGTTTTTCGTTAACTAGTGTTGATTTACCGCGTTAGAAAGGAACACGTAGTTAATGTTACGTTTGGAAAATGGTAAATAGACGTTTATCCACATTGCTATTTTAATAATGATATTTTTATAAATAAAGGTAGTTTTTAAACGAATAAAACCATCGTAGGTGTAGTCATCAGCATGAGTTGATTATAACTTTATGTATATAGCTAGTACTTACCTTTCACTTGTTTTATCAATTTTGTAGGGCGGTAATAAACTATTTTCATTTGGTCAACGGTTTTTTTAAATAATAATAATGATAATTGCACAGTGAAACAGAATCTGTGTAGTTACTTAAGTTTGTACATTTGTACGTGTGTTTGTGCATTTTGTCGTATAACAATAAAGCGAGAAGGTACAAATGTATTCACTTATTTATGAAGTGATGGTACATTAAGTGAAACCTTGCACTTAAAATCGGAGAATTTTATTCTGTAAATACTTAAATATAAATCACGTATTACTATGTTAATTTACAGAGAGCTGAAAAAAAAAAACGAATCTTTATTTTCAATTTTAAATAGTGATTAAAAGTATCTAAGTTTTATAATCGAATTGCATAATGAAAGGAGAATAACATTACAGCACCACCATTATGCACGCTTTATCACTTCGTACAGTGTAATTAACTACATTCGGCGCTTGAAAATAAATTATGTAGGATGTACGAGTAGCTGGCAAAGTTTTGCTTTAGTTCTCTTGAGCTTTAATATAAATATTAACTAAAAAATGTAGATTAAAATGAAGATCTGTAATAACAAGCACAATGTCCTTTAAATCCTTTTTGAAGAACCACATTCAATTGGCGTTTTTTTTTTAAATCAGGCTTTCGCGCACAGTGTTGCTATTGAGAACGAAACACCTGCATAGGTTTTATTACTTAATACTAAACAGACGAGTTATTATTTATTATTTGGCAACACAGTTGCGATAGATAATAATATTAGTTTGATATTCAGCAATAATAGATGTTGATCTTAGCATTATCAAAATTAATAGTATTTGTACGTAGGTACATTAATTTCACTAGAATAAAGAAATTATAATGTAAACTTGATTTACACAATTAACTCAAACGGCAGATCTTTCGCATCAAAATTCATAAAGTAATATGAAAAAAAAAAACAATGAACTTTGATTCAATTTAAGTAAGTATTTTGGCCTTGATTCCATTACTTACCAATAAAGAGTCTGTGGCCTTGAAGTGAGGTTATCTTATCTTATCTTACTAATATAATAAATGAGAATGTTTCGATGTCTGGATGTCTGTTACTCAATCACGCTTCAACCACTGAATGGATCAGGATGAAACTTCGCACATATAGGTTAGGTCCTGGAATAGGACATAGAATAATTGTCATCCCGGTAAGTTAAATGATCAAAATCTATGCGGCCGAATTCGTGGGCAGAAGCTAGTATTAAATATTGCAAAATAAATAAGTGAGCCTAGTATAAATGAGTGATCTCGATTGTTAAGCCAAATGACAGTAATGTTCTTTCACGCGCTCAGAATAAGCCTTCAATAACATACACAGTGCCCCAACGTACAAAAGACCGGGCCGAAGCGTATGCTATTGTATTAAAGGGTCCTTGAAACTGCAAGCTAGCCTCTCGAAACTTAGTTCACCAAGGATTTTACCCCTAGCAGTCAGGTGTGCTGTGGCCTACCTTTGATATACATCAAACAACTATATCTGTAGTTATAATTCAGCAATACTTCGATTCAAGGCTGAATATGGCCTGGGCCCGTATTTTGGTCGTCTTTTTCGCGGTCGACAAAGCTTCAGTCACTCTCACACTTACATACTAGGCAGAAAGTGACAGATGTTTTCACGTCGATGAACACGAGCATAACCCGCTGGTCGCATAAAGCAGAGTAACATTTCACATTTCACATCCGTATGTTGTATATCCCCTAACCGGCTTACAGCTAAAACCCAATCAATTCGTTCCATTTACACAACGTAACTGGTTCTAGGTAATGGCCATAGCTTTATCTGTGGTAAAGTCGCCTCTACTCGGTAAAACTATTAACTCAGCCGCCATTACTTTCAAGTAAACAAGAGCTATTGTAAAGTTGGCATACAGTATTTTCAACAGATTGGATGTAATTATACCAACACAGTAATTATAAATTTAATAATTGTAAAACAATAAAACTACACGCTGTAAACCCCACTGTTGGTTTTTGTTCTCGTCGTCGCGTATAATTATTACAATGTTATCCCGGCACGCGCTAGAAACGCGCTCGTTACGTGTCTGCTACGCCACGCTGCTACGCCGTAGCGCTCGGTCGCTCGACACTTGAGAGAATAGCGGGAGTTTCAGTAAATTAAATCATTTCGGTGAATATTTTTTATTGCTTCTGCGAATGCGGTGCTACAAAAGCAGTAATAGAAGCAAGATGAGCTTAACAAATTGAAATATACTCCTTAATCTGATGTGAAATGCTTGTTTTGAGACGTGTCAAATATTAACGTTTTATTGTTATTATTTTATTAAAGCCCTGCAAAACTGTTATAGTTTGACATGGCAATGGGCATCTTAGTCAAGGTTACGAGTAGTTTACGGCCCTATGTTAATGCTGCAATGTAAACTACACGATTTAGCCATATATAGCCTTTATAACAGTTTAGCTATTTTATAGCATATATTATTTGTACAAAAAATTGTAAAGAAATTACATAGAACAAGATGCGGATATTAAAACGTTTCCCTTCTTATTCACAAAGGCGCAATAGTTCAATTGTGCTTAAAATACAATAAAATACAATAAAAAACACTTTATTGTATACCAAACAAAAACATTACTGAGAAACAGTGCAATTAAAAAAAAACAGGTAAATAACAGGCGGTCTTATCGCTGATTAGCGATCTCTTCCAGACAACCTTACCAGGGATATGATTTACTTTAATAAAATAGGATTATAGTTATGTCATGAATACCCCCTTAGGGTTAGTTTATAATTTTATTCAGTTCGAGTTTCGAAACATGGTTAGGCAACATCATTATGATAAACTTTCCGCAGATTTTTTTTGACTTCAAAATTGGTCAGTTTTTTAATGCACCAATTTTGTTTTGTTTGTTAGTTATTTCCTTTAGCAAGGCAGCAGTTTTTAATATGCTAGAAGGCGAAGCCAAGATGCAAACGCTACACATTTTGTCGAGTTTCGAAAATCGCTAACTTGCGCTATGTATCTTGACTAGACCCCCAGATGTATGGAAAGTCATCACTAAGGAACGTCTTAATCGTCATTAACTGAGTCTAAGTGCGGATTAAATAAGGAGCAAAATAAACCTTAGCAAATAAGTCAGTAAGGTACATTTTGAAACCCTTCACTACCCCGTGATAGATGTATCGATTTTAATGCGTATGCACGTGGTTTGGTAATTTTGAGCGCGTTTATGAGTTTGCGGCGAAGCTGATTGATGATTTGCTATGTTTACCGTGCGGGTTTCAGGTAGACAGGAAATAGCAATGAGTTATTAAATAATTATTCCGGAAGCGTACTGGTTAGGTTTCCATAATACCTTCGTGTTGTAACTAAATATGGTAAATATTTAAGACTGCATCGAGCAAATGCCGGATGTACAGTGGTGCCCTTATTACTATTATTGTTTGCTAATAAACTAGTACACTCAAAAAATGAGAGCCAACAAAGAGAGATTTTCACTTAGTTGACAAAAAATGATTACAATAGTTAAGATATTAGTTATATCAACCAAAGCTAATAGTAACATCAGCAAGTTCTTTAGTGATTCTACTAACATCTTAGTTAATGTATGTAACGTCTTAGTTTATGTATCTATCGTCTTGTTAGCCTCGTATGGGATCAAGACGCTTTTGCACATCAATCACAATCTTGTTACAAGCGACCAATTTTTTTTTTTAGTGTATCTGGAAATCGGACGGTGTTTTTTATATCACAAATGAAATCACAACTTATATGACGTTGTTTAATAACAATTGACCTTCGAGTTATCAACTTAACGGAATAAGACTACTCAAAGTTTATTACGTATCCCATAAATTGTGTTTTTACTTGCGCTAAAAAAAGGTGATACGATAAAATAAGCTTTTGATTGGACTACATACATTGCACGTTGTATACAAATTTTTTTTTGAGAACCTTACTTTCAAAAAAAAAACTTTGCAAAATCACATTTGACATGAAACAAAACCAGGCAAGAGCATATCTGACCGTGCTTAGTGTAGGGTTCCGAAGCCGTTAGTACACAACTTTTTTTCTCAAAAAACGACAAGTATAAACTAATTATCTATTTGAAGTTATTTGGTGCTGTCGTAGATGATTTTAGTAATATATATAAACACTTTAGTCGCCTGTATCTCAGGAATCAATCAAGTCTTTAAAATTCCTTATATGTGCTTTCATTTAAGATTTTGTATTCAAGATTTTATTTTACCACTTTGTTGGCGTGACTAATATGTACTCGTATATTCATGCCGAATAACAGATTTCTAGAACTAAGAGTCTCTGAGCTAAGTTGTGGACGGACGGACGGACGGATCTATATCTCTAAACTATAGGGTTTACTAGTTTTTTTTTTTAGGGTTCCGTAGTTTGAATACGGAACCCTAAAAAGGACACGAATCATAGTTTCATTATTTTACGTGAAAACAAAGCAATCGTGATTTGCGTTAAGTCCGAAAACGTAAACTTAAAAAAATTAGTTTGGAACCAGGCACGTTTTCGCAAGATCATAGGACATACCAGAGAGGGCCAATAGATGCATTACGCTAACTAGCGTTTCTATTCGTTTCGTTTTAAAAAAATCCCGTTACTAGTAGATCACGTAATACGAAGAGTCACGTGATCGCCGAGTGACGCGATTGGTTTTAAAATGAAATGAATAGAAACGCTAGTTAGCGTAATGCATCTTGGCTGGGGCCAGGTTTTACACTTTCACAAGTTGGCTAGGTTTTTGACCTGTTATCGTATTGTTAACGTTTTGATAGCTCTTATTTACTTATTTACTTACTTAAAAGTAATAGCTCTTATTTACTTAACAGTAAAGGCGGCCGAGTTAAAAATACCATAACGTCAAATACGATTTGGATTTTACCGCCTAGAATAGAGGAGCTGGTGTATGTTTGCGTTGTATTGTTTTTTATCCTAGAGAAGCAAACGAGCGAGCCTGTCACCTGATAGAGAATGATCACCGCCACCCGTCGACACCCGTAAAACCAGGAGAGACATTGTAGATGCGATGCCGAATTTAAAAATAAGAGCTTTGTATGTCTGTGATTAAAAATCGGATGATTTGTCAAGAATTATTTTAGTGATATGGCCTGTATGAAAATTATAAGAGTGCGTTATCAATATAAACGAAATATCATAATTAGTTTGTAAGTTTTATAGTAGCTTACCTGTTGGGAAGCATTAATATATAAATAAAAATAAATAAATAAATAAAATAATCTAGTCGTTCAATTATATAATAGAGAAATAGGTTTATAAAGGTCTATCAGGAAAAATATCGCGACCGCGACAAAACTCTGAAATATTTCGGACCGTTTCCTGACATTTATACGTGAGTAAGACCCAGTAGTATATATTTTTTTCCGTATAATGACTCACGGTAGTTAAAATTGTACAAGTTTTAACCCATTATGTAAAAAAAACGCATATCGCAAAGCACTAGTAGTTTTCCGCTAATTCGTGGCGTATCAGACATGTCAGAGGCTTGTCTCTTGGCTTTTCCCATAAATCCTTATACGTCAGTACACGGGTCTAATCTAGGAAGGTTAAGCTCCGGGTGAGCATAATAGAGCCAACCGGCCGGGTTTTCTCCCAGATTCATCAGAATGGGTCAGTGATAAATATACACGTATAAGCGGAATCTTAGACGAAAATGTCTCTCGATTTCAACCATTACAAAGCTAATTAGCTCTATCGGAGACAGTTATATGACTTCTACAACTGTATTCCTTTCAATTACTAAAAGCTGGCAGCTTTTTCTGATTCTTAACATACATCTTATCTTACTAATATCACAAATCAGAAAGTTTGGATGTTTGTTACTCAATCACGCTTCAGAATATAGGTTAGGTCCTGGAATAGCAAATAGGGTAGTTTTTATCCCGGAAAATTTAAATTTTCTCTATGGAATAAGGATAATTGAAATCCACGCGGACGAAGTCGCGGAGTTCATTATAAATGTATTCCATCACATCACATACGAGTAAACAGTTTAAATAGGCACTTTATGTATTTTCAACTTCCAAAACTCCAAGTGAATTATAAACATCAAAGGGCAAAAAGGAACACGAATACAAGACAATATGAACACCGTGACAAATTGTAACTGATAGGCTTGTTTACGCGTTGTTATATTAATATAATGACATTTCGGATATTTCCGGAGTCTGACAACATTGTCACAACTCATAACGTGACGACCCAAGAACAGCGGGGATTAAATTTTGATATACACATATGATAACTTAATAATTTAGTTAGTATGCTCGTACGTTCTCGTATTTATTTCATTATAAACGTTGGAGGTATAACAAAAAAGAACATTTAAACAGAAACACTCTTAATTGGGAAGGTAAGTACTCGAAAAAAACAGTAGGTAAATCAGATATCACAAGTCAAAAAAAAAGGAATTTAAAAATTCTGACTTCAAAAATCCCATTATATATGAAAAGTATCGGAATGCAGTACATCATACTCACGGCGCTAAGACAAATCTAAGGCCACCTCGTTCGTCGAAATTGGGCCATCTATTCCCCCTATACGAAGGAATAAAGAAAACATAGCTACAGGTAAAAATGTACCCTCTTTTATCAACTGACAAGTACTCAAAACTGAAGAGTATGGCAAATGTAAAACAAACATGTTAACGGAAAGAAATGATTTGAACGTAAAGAATTTAAGATAACATTGAATCTTTGTACACAACCTTAAACAAGCAAGAATGATAATCAAACTCCGCCTGGCCCAGACAAATTTTCTAGTAGGTACATATTCTAAAGCCGTAACAAGAGTTAGCGATGTTCGTTTTGAAGTCGGTCACGTTTCATACAACGCGTTCTGCGGCCACATGGACTTTGAATGAGCAGAAATTACTATACAACTTTGTATACTGAGGACAATAGCATCGTTGTCAGTTGCACAGCTTCTGCTAACAATAATAATTCTGAGAAACGGGGTGTCTGTTTAAGAAATTTATGCCACGCTTATAAAGTCCTTTAAAACCAGTTGTATTCATAGTACTTAATAATGGTCTTTAAGTAGTTTGTTTAGTAGTTTAAGCAGAGTTGTTTTGAGATTTTGGAAACTACGAGTATGAGTGAAATAAATATCAATATACCTATTTAAACTAAGATTTACTCGCACTTTCATTCTCGTAGAACTTGTGTCTTGTTTTTCATTTGGGAAATATTAAACTTCACAGGAAGCCACGGAAGTATGTTTTCTATGTGCTAGTCATAGTCATTAACTTTCTATGCAGTGCATATGCACCGTATTCTCAAATCTGTTTAGCCGATCATGCGTGTTTAAAAGACACACATCTAAATATGTAAAAATATAAGCAAGCTTTCGGAGTGTATGAAAGGAGCCTCCCCGCACGACGCTATTTAATGATGCTAGTGTCTGGCGCACCTCGGGAAACTTTGAGGTCATAAATGAGCGGAAAATCCGTTCACCACGATGGTTTCTCCATATACAAGGAAAACCTCGGGCTCGCTCAGTGACCTATGAAGAGGGCAGTGCTCAGCAATTCCCTGCGTGATAGAATCAGAAATGGGGAGACCCGCAGAAAAACTAAGTTTACCGACATAGATCATAGCATTAGTAAGCTGATGTGGCAATGGGTAGGGCACATAGCTCGAAGAACCGACGGCCGTTGGGGCAGAAAGGTTCTTTAGCAGAGACCACGACCTGGCAAGCGCAGCGTGGGACGACCACCTGCACGATGGACAGATGACCTAATAAAGGTAGTAGGAAGTCGGTGGATGCAGGCCGCATTGGATCGGTGTCGCTGCAAAAGAAAGGGAGAGGCCTATGTTCAACAGTGGATGACTACGGGCTGAAATAATGAAGGAAAACCTAGTGCGGTGGGGTTTTTCTGGTGGGCTTGACCCACCGCCATGAGCAATTGTATAACGGCGCCCCAGACAATGACTCACCTATTATCCTGTCCGGCCTGCCCACATCCCTGTACTGAAGAAGACCTCCGAGATGCAACTGATAGGACGAATAGCACCGCTGCCTTCTGGACGCGAATATCTAAACCATCGACACGAGAAGAAGAAGCAAACCTTAATATTTAGAATATTAGTAGAGCTACTAGCTTTTAAGTAAAAGAAAACGCAAGGAGGCCAATACGTACTTAAAATTACTTGTGCTTAAGCCTTTAATCTACACCGGCCTATCGTAGGTTTAATGGTTTATTATAGTCTGTGTACGAGATGTACAGTCAACATAATACATTTTTAAGTAATTTCATTCTCGAGACTTTACGCTGTTAATTAATGCCAAGGTAAAAAATATTTCACGTTCGGGTAAAGTCGGTTAGACCCGCAAAGGAGCGTAATGGTGCTGCCACACCTCGGTTATACATATAATGTGATGGAAAATTTATAACATTATACTTATAACCTTATAACACGACATCGTTCTTAGATTTAGTAGAATGTTGTAGTGATATAAAATATTTGATAAGTTATTAATCAGAACCTCTGTGTCTGACAATTTTAAAGAACGTTTTTTTTTAAAGATCTATCGCTTTAATCCTAAGGTGACTCAACAACAAAGTTGTGATCTGTACAAAGGTTAGTTCTATTATGTTTGAGCTATAATATTCTTCCAGTTGATCCGCAAACATTTCGCTCGCTCGCTCATAGCCAATGTTTGCGAATAAAACCACAAAAATAATTGAAAATTGGACGGATCGAAAAACCGCGCAGTCACCGTACGAGAGAAATTGTTCCATAATTGTCACATGCCGATAATGATACCCAATACTCCCCGGTAAATCGCAGGTATTTCGTTCGGTAAGGAATATGATAAATGTGTGGCATATTGTGTTCTCCATTACGTATGGATGGGGAAATAGGGTTACCTGCTTATGATATAAAAGGTTTTCTACCTCAACAACTATTTGTCAATCTTATTTGACTGCCTTGGTGTGATAGGGAAGGCTGTTTAATGTGCCGAGGGTTATGATTTCGGATCTCTTTGGGGACAAGCCGTTGAATGATTGTGAATGTTTGTTTAAATAAAATGTTACCAATTTACATAATTGTCGATAGGGTAATTAGAATGTGAAAACCCAGATTTAAAACACCGACTGCCAATATAAAATACATATATTGTCATCTTTAGCATCAAGTAATAAATAAATATACAAAATTAAAATTTACAAAAATCTTTATCTATTGGTTTAGGTGGGCAGTACTAACAGCATTAGAGTTTGAGAATCAAATACTAAAATGTCTTAAACAAGTACCACGGCATTGAAATTTATTTAATAGCATGATATATTATGGTATACAGAGTCACTTACTTATCTTATCTTATGACAATGATAAAACTAGGAAACTATTAATGTTTTTTTTCATAATGACATAACGTCGCAAAAAAAGTCAGATATCGTAATCTGAGTCGTTGCTACTTCTTCGATACGATTGATTTGCTCACTAATATTGAAATAACTAAAACCTACATACCTAAAAACACGCAAAAAATATTACTAAAACACGACGCAACTAAACAAAAAAACACTTGAAAATTGTTTACACAAAAATCTCATGACCGAAAAAAAACAAATAGAAATACATCGACAAATGCTGATTAAGTATGATACAGTATGATCCTCTTTCGAGTTCCTTCCATGCTTAATCACCAGAAGGCCCTGGCTGGCCACTGTAGGCATTCACGTTTGATGGCCCGCCGGCGCGGCGCCGAAACGAGGAAATTTTTGTTACCGCGCTTTATGATAAAGCCTTCCTATACGCGTAAAGGTTAACGACAGACACTGCTATGACCGATTAATTCGACCTTAACATGCCCGCCGCGTTTAGTGATCTCGCTCCCTAATTGGGTACTTACGTTAATACCAATATTAGCGGGAACAGTAAACCTCGTAAGTAGTTAGTTACAAGCTCAAGCGGTTCCGGTATCGCATAACTAATATGATAAATGGGAAAACGTATTAAAGGTCGTTACTAGGTATTGATGGGTATCTTAGTTTTAGGTAGTAAGAAAAGGCCGTTTGTTTTTAAATGTAGGTTTTTTAAAATATCACTTGGCAATTACTATTTGTTTTAAACTATGTCTTATTCTACGTGTATGTTAATCGTTACCATGTATTTGTGCTTTTGATTTATTAATTTATTTATTAAGGATATCAACAGCACATTACAATTCATATAAACAATAAATTGAACAAGACAATACATAAAAAGTGTCATAATAACACTGATTGACAACAATGATTGTTCAAAAACTTGTAATATAGGTATTTTTTTACCGAATCCAAATCTAGCACAAGTCCACGCCTTTGTCCAGACATATCCTATCAATAAAATAACATCCCTTCCTTCCTTCTGAATCATTTTTCAGATACTTTTGTCCTGAATTTATAACCGTCCCTCGATAACAATGTAAAATCGAGGTAATTTATCCACAGAAGTACTTGCAAGAGGCTGCTGGATAAAGTTTTATTCGGACCGTGACGCGATAAAATAAAAAGAAAAGGCAGGAAAGAGAGGGATCTTAATATGATAATAGAGTAGTATGCGTTTCAGATTGTAGATTCATTCATTAACATTCAATATTTTCCCATTTCTAAATATAGCCAAAAAAGAATAATTACGGGTGTTTCAGTTTCTTCTTCGTAAATTTTTAACACCAGTACGACCATTTAGTACTAGTTACTAACACCAAATTATGATAGGTACTTTTTATTATTAGATTTAGGTACATTAAGACCATAAAAATGATGTAGCAATTTAAGTTGACAGCACCTTACAACATCTTTTAAATGTAAATGTTTTTTAATCTCAGAGGAATCTTTTAGGAAATGAACATCCCAGAATCATCTAGATGGTAATTTTGTTCTTTCTAGTTTCAAGGCTTTTCCGATTACCATTGTAGGCAAATGGAAGAAAAAAAAAGATAAGGTAATACTTACGTTAACAGAAGGTCGATGTTGAATTAAGTTTATTACTATAATTTGCTATAATAGTCAATTCTGAAAAAGAAATCATAATCACAATAAAATATTTAATATAATTCAATACTTCATTGCCGACATTACTAAACTTTTGAATATAAATTCAAATCAAATGTTAAAGTAAGCTATTGATGACCAATAAAGGTTATTTATATGTAATTAAACCACGCAGTAAGTGAGCTATTCGGCAAACAATTTCATTATCGAATGATTGATCATTCATTTCTGCATACACAATCCCTTTTATTCATACATTAATGCAAAATAACTAAAGTAGGCTAATACTTAGAATAATAATTAACATATAGAATGATTCATACAGCTCACGGGTCAAATTTGAAGCCAAAAATGGAAGCATGTTGGAGTAATCTTCTCTTTCGATACACATAATGTAGCACTGAGCAGACCAAATTTGGCCTGGTTTGATTGGCATCGCCTTGGTGCGTAGACTAGGTTTCTAGTGTTATTATTCTAAGGGCTTATCATTTATTCATTTTATACCTAATACAAGTTAAAATTAAAAATTAGAACTAAACGTATTTAAATAGAAATAAAACTAAGTACCAATTTCACCATACCATGTTAAATGTTAATCAATGTTAATCGACTCTTAGTTCATACATTTTAACAGCTGTTAACTAAGCTACTTAAATATTAAAGATAGAAATAATATTTAGACACCACAATAAAAAGAACATCCCCTTTATCAGGTCCACCCGCGGCATGGTTCATATGATATTGGCTGCATTACCTCTCTGGTTAGCTAGTCTAATCTTTTGAGAGAGGTAAGCACCAGCTCTAGGATCTCCGGCGTCTATGAGCTTGGATGACAGGGCCTTAATGAAGCTTTTCATATTAGCTGATCAGGGTCCCATGGTCTCCACTGCAAGCGCCACAAAATCGTAATAATTTAATAAATATGAATATTTGCGGCGCTTGAAGGTTTGGACCTGGTCAGCTACTACATCGACCTGATTACTGGTCGACTGGATGTGGGAAAGGGCGATTGTGTCAAGACACGTCACGTTTGTTCTTATGTTTTATTGTGACAATTGTTTTCGACAGAAAGTGTCAAGGAATAGTTTAACTGAAGTAGTTTATTATGCTTTTATGAATGGATGAAATTGCTTTTCCATTACGGTTTCATAAGTGTAACGGATAATTGGTGTCTGCTCGTTATCGTCATTAGTTGGAGTTATCAAAGGAGTGCAGAATATACGTATATAGTAGTATATGTTGCAACAGCTAATGCAACTAATGCTAATTTTCCTTTAGAAATGATTTTACGCGCAAAGTTGATGTTAGGTTAAATATTACTAATTGCCACGTGAGTAAAAGAAAGATCCCATTAAGATGTTGTATTAATACGATAATGTTACCAAGACCGAATTACCCTATACATTTTCAATGAAAACGGGCACTTACAGTAATTTTCGATTAGTTCAGTGCCAGTTTTCATTGCAAAACGGGTACGTATAGTTTCGCTATATGCTTAAACCAAATCATAGACAATAACCAAATGAAGTGTAGTCCGATCAATTAATATAGCTGACACCATTTATGAAGCACTTACAATACTTTTTCTCCGTCACACAATAAATATAAGAGACTTAATCAACAAATTATTTTCTTTCAGAAATGATCTCTATTATTGACCGTCTATTCGGTGACTAGAAATTTTTGTTTCTTTACTTCCGTATACAATAAGAGTGCGATCACAATACAAAGGATTATTACTGCTCGAGAAGATCTGTGAATGAGAATAAAGAAGGGATCGACACAGATGTGCCCTAACACGATAGAATAGCTTCCGTCCAATTTTCGGGTTAGATTCATTTTACGCTAGTATATAGGAAACTTTACTTACCCCATGGTGGCAGAAATAATACAAATAGGATTTTGTTACAAACATCTTTTCTTTTTTCCTAGCCTGTTTTTGTGTCCCACTGCTGGGCAAACATCTTATAAAAAAGTATTAAAAATTTAGTGGGTGTTGATTTTTTACGATGATAATAATGTACATTGAGGTTAGTTTCCTTATTTAGATGAAAGAAATAAATAAGTTAGTGTAGATCACGATAAACATCATCCCTAACAAAAACTTGTGGTCCAATCCTAGGTACTTTTTGTCTTTTCGACATTTTAATTTTTGCACCCACTCATGATGAAATTTTTTTCTCAAATGTAAAGAAAAGTTCAAACCGTAATAAGTAAAAAAGGTATCAATAAATTTTCTCGAAAGGATAAGGTTTTTTATTATTATATGGGTCTTTTAATATACACCACAAGGCCAATGTCGTGTCGTAGGTGAAAAAGCTGGCAGAAACAAGAGAAAAGTGGCAATTTCACCACCAACAAGAGCAACCTCTTTACTTAAATGATGAATTTAATATGTTTTTGCCTGTTACTTCGTAATTTTTTAATTAATTATTTACTAATTAACCACAGCTTTTTGTTCTTAGAATCAAACACTGGAGCGTCCACAATCTTATTTGTTTAGTCACTGTTAAATAAACTTCTTGTGTGGTCTGGTAACTATTGAAAACGTAATTTTCCAAAACATCGGAGACCACTTAAAGATTTAAGCAAAATTGGTTTTGTAACTTGCAATTTGGTCTAATGCCAAATGACATGGCGCGATTGAAAACTATTCCTTCTCAGATTCTCAGCAAAAAGCCTTCCTTATTTTCCGTAAAGAGCTTTGTGATCTAAATGCCGTATTGGCACCGTGAAATTTGTAGACGCCAAGAATGTTTTGTTGCAGAGTTTAAGACAGCAAACAACTTAATTGGATAACGTAGCTGGTAAAAGTCATGGAGGGGAGCAAATTAATATAATTAGCAAACGGAAATTCAATTTTGTTAACTTCGCACTGGTATTTTTTTAGATTAAAGCTAAAAAGACACGGCGGGGTAATTTAAAAGAAAACAGTGATGGTGAAAATTTTGAAAAGTGTTCTATAATGTTCTTATTATGAAATTGACTTTTTGATCCCGAAATTATACGGGAAAATGGTTTCATCAAGTACACTTCCACCCTTAAGTCGAAAGCAGAATCAAAGCAAACGGTATTGTTAATTAAACCGACTGAATCGGGCGACGGCATTGTGAATCACTGGGCGATGTCTTGCCCTCCTCCGATATAATCAGTGCCTTTAAGTAGGCTACCTATCGTGGCCGTGGTATTATTTAGTCTGTCAGGTACTTTATTCAAAGTGACCATTTCGATGGGATAAGGGGGCGCCTGGGGTCGACATAAATTCCGATGGTGGCATTATTGCGGTGTCCTCAGTTTGACGAAGGTACGCTTGGAATTGTTAAGGATATCTCAAAGCAGATCGGGCACCTAAAATTGTCTACCGCCTATTGTCTCCCATGGACACGAGAGCGGCACGCTAAGTGGTAATGATATTTCTGTTTTTTTTTTATCATCTTTGAACCTTATTTAAGTACCTACTTACCCAAATTTACCTCACAAATAGTACTAAAATCTAGACTATTTTATTTTGAAAATTATCTACGATTATCATTTAAACTGTAAGTAGTACGTGTTGACCATTTTAATAATTTTACAATACGAATTTTTGTTGTTGATCTTCGACTAAAACCCCTACACACAAAACTGCCTGGCAGCTTTTCAGAGTCGCAAAGTTCCGTAAGTACCAAGTGAATATTTAATAGAAAATACATTTTCCTAAATTGATATGTAGCTTATGTGTTACATTAATAGGAAGTGCAAGTTTATCTTAATCGAGTATTCACCGCGTGCAAAATCAGCTTAAGTTTTAGTTAAGTGCTGCGTCAATAGACAAATAGAGGAAACAAACAGGCAGAGCGGTCGGCAAATATTGCCTTTGCTTCAGGGCCTATTAACATTTATGGGGCAGAAATTTCCAAACATTGTCATTAAATTACTAGTATGAAATTCAATATTTCAAATTCAAAATATTTATTCAGTAAAACATGAGGCTCTTTTACACGGTGGTATAGTTTGGAGTGAATGACTATATGGGACTGATAAGCGGCTACCCACTTTTCATGAGTATACTCGAAAATTGGGGATTTAAATTTGAAATAACACGTAAATATATCCGTAAATGGAACATTATTTTAATGGTTAGAAAGGAAGCTAAAGATGGACGAGCGATGCAAAAAATAATAAAAAGTCCAGCTTACTGCCTTTTATGCCGAGCTTTTGGCTTTTCACGACTACTACGAGAAAATATAAACGAACACAGTCCAAGTTATAAATAGATCATTTTGTACCATAACATTGTTTTTTTTTGAGATCATGGTCTCAACCAATCAGCAAACCGGCTGACAAAAAAAAACTTGGTCTGTTTCATATATTACTTATGCTGTTTTGTGACCGTGACTTCTTAGGCGATATTTCCGAGCAATGTTATAAACTATTTTATTACAATGTTATTTCATATTTCGTGACACAAAATTTAAATAATATATTAAGGTATACATTTATCCCCCTCTCATTCTAACAAGACCCACAGGTGCCTTTTTCTCAGACCTCACATCAATTATAAATAACTGAAAAGTAACAAGAGATTCCATTTCTCTTCGTTGCAGGTATATAAGTTTAATTCTGAAACTCATAAATAACGTCTGTTAAGAGCTTTGTAATGTTTAATCCAGAGAATCACTGCATACTACGTCAAGTTAATTTGATAGGAAGCTTAGTACCTATTTCGCTCAGATTATTTTATTGCTCGGACTTGAATATCCTTTCTGAAAGCAATTTACTGTAATTAAATGGTACTTTAATTTAATTATTCAGCTCTATATCCTAACATACGGTGCCCAAACGTGGTCATTGACTGAGGCTCAAAAGTCTAAGCTTAAGGTTTGCCAAAGATCAATGGAGCGTAGCGTACAGGGTGTCCGAAGATCCGATAGGGTGAGGAACACAGAGCTGCGCTCCAGAACTGGTATTGCTGATGTTGGGGTGAAGACCGCAAAGTTAAAGTGGGACTGGGCTGGGCATATCTGCCGCATGCACGATGGGAGATGGGCCAAAAATACCACCCATTGGCTTCCACGCGACGGACATCGTAGCAGAGGTAGACCCAGAAGGAGATGTCGAGACGACCTAGAGTCCTTTGCGAGGGATTGGCAAGAATGCGCACTGGATAGGGCCGAGTGGCAGAAAAGATGGGAGGCCTTTGCCCAGCAGTGGGACGCAAAAACAGGCTAGGAAAAAAATAATTATAATAATACGGATAGTTATGTTCTAGTAGGTACTATTGTACTTAATTTAAACTCATATTAGAGTTAAATATTCAGGTCTGAATGCGATTAAAACTAACGACAGGTAGGTAATACACCTTGTTATAAATCTGACGTCTAAACTTAAACTATATGTTTTCTTAGGTTCTCCTATGAAAACCCTAATCATAATTTGTCTGTCCGAATTTTCATTTATCCTAAAGCCAATTCCGCCTAAATTTTAAAACTTTTTAGTGTTCCTATAAACAACCCTAACCTAACCGAACCGCAGATATAATTGGAAAACTTAAAAAGTTGCCTGTGTAATCTGAAAACTAGTTTAGGGCAAATGAAAATTCGGACAAACGATGTGTTAGGACAAACGTTGTTAGGGATTCCGAGGGACCCCCGTTTTCTTAATTAATGGCTTTTACTCCTTGTTTCGCCAATGTTGAGTTTTAGACAATCATATTGGACTTATTAAAGAAACAAGTCCATGGATATCACACGCGAGGTCAATGGTTGGTTAAAGAGTATTTACTCTTGTGGATTAAGCAGAAGCACATGAGGTTTGCTCTCTCTCTGGTTTTTTTTGTTGATATTACTACTAATATTACTACTAAGTGAAACTACTAGTGATATTTCACGGAGATTACATTCAATTCATGTCAACTAAGAGAAAAATTCCCTCTGTTGGCTCTCTTTTTCCTCATGTCTGTCAGCCAAAGTGAATTCCTTATTCTCCCTGACGGAGACCATGGCGGCCCTAATATTCCAACCGCTGTACTCCTGGACCTGCATGATGATCCTCAACGTGTTTCCGAGGACAGTATTCATGCTTAGTGCCGCCTTCATAGTACGGTCAGCGTCATAAATATATATACGTTAACAAGGTTTCAGAAATATATATGCACCCTTATTCCCTCGCAGCACAGTCGTGTTTACATATTTTTGAAAGTTTTACTGTGTCTATATACTTGATTTTGACTGTACCTGCTTTCATCATCTTGATGTAAGTATGCATTTAGGCATAAAAATGCCCGACTTCGGCAATTGTCTCACAGCCGGCGAGGAAGCGATTAGCTATCGACTATTTTCTATCTCAAGAAACGAACAAAATATATAGGCTCCATGTCAATAAAAAATATACATGGTTATTAATAAAAATAACTATCAAAACCTAACAAGTTCTAGGCAGCGAATGGGACAAATATATATGATTCTTATATTTATCCCTTTCACCCGCGGGAACTTGACTAGCTCTAAGAGCTCATAAATACGAGTACGCCCTAGGACTGGAAAAATAGTAAAATTGAAAGACTATCCAACGGCTATTATTTTGCTTTTTCTTTTAAAGGTATCGCTTGTTCTTTGATAATATCGTAATGTAAGCGCAGAGTACGGTCGGGCTTAAAAGTAACTGCACACTTTAGTGCTTTGTCACTTTAACGTCACGTTTGAACCTGCACTAATCTGTAAAAGGCTTTGAAGCGACAAGGTACTAAAAGCAGCTCCTTAAAAGGTCGACTGTACGAAACACTGTACTAAAACGTTTAGTATCGCTTTACACAAAATTAAGGACGACCTTTGTGACGTTCCCGGAGTGAAAGCTGAGTGATATTGAACACCTTTTAGCAGTCTTATCGTATAAATAGCTGCGAGAAAATCTATGCCAGAGCACGGAAAATAGTGTAGGCAAAGAGTGTAATCTCGAGATCCTTCTCAGAAAATGAAGCTTGTTTAGAATGTCGGCGATGTACTTACATCTATTAGTTTACTCGTATTTTTAGTTCTTTCGTTAGTGTTGCGTATAATGATAAGGTGTGTTCATTTAATTCAAGATCGTTGACTGTACATACTAAGTCACTGAGGTAAAATGTCATTTGGTTAACATCGACAACAAAAGAGTTTGTGACAGTAAACACTTTTGACACTCTTTATCTTTTTTGAATAAAGGGATAAGTTAAGTAAGTAATAATGAAATTTATTATGACACCAATTTATTATGACACTATCGCCCCGCCCTCGCTTTGTTTCGGTTTATGTGAGTTTTCTGTAACACCGTATATAAAACAAAATTTATAATACATAAAAATCTTCCGTGAAAAATTATCTGACTAATGGTGAAAATTGCATTAAAATCCGGTCTGCTTTTTTCCCTTACTTTTGTCTATACCAGAAACATCGTAGTTCTCGGTGACATGAAAAACGCGAGGCGGGGAGTGGGAAAAAAATATTAAAAAATCTCACTAACACTATTAGGCAGCCTTATACGTTCGATCTTATCGACAGAAGCCCTGCTGCACAGTATAGATCCTGCTGCCTCATTGAGAATGCACGCGCCAAAATGAGTTTTGTGCGCTCTGCACGGTTAGCACATGTTGTCCACGACTTTAGCAGCCTTATGCGTTCGGAAAGCCATGCTGCCAAATTGAATACACGCGCTTTAATGTGTTTTGTTCGCTCTGACGGGACTACTTAAACTTGCCGCTTGGACATTCACTCGTTCGTCCGTCCGTTCGTCGTTGTTGAGAGAATCACACCCCAGAATGGAACCACTGACTGCGGCTAGTCTTGAACAGTTTTTATACTAGAGTGCTTTCGCCAAGTGTCAGTCTTTGTACAATATTGATAGCCAGTATCCAAATAACATTTACAGTTGTACATACTTTTCCACTAAGGGTTAGTGAAATTATACTTAGTAAGTATAAGCTTGTTAAGAGGCGTTTAGATTCGCTAATAAGCTCAGTTCATTAAACGATACTGTAAGATGTAAGGATAAACCCTTACATCTTAGGTGGTGATGGTTTAGGAGGAGTTAACGGATATGTAGATAGACAGACAGACAGACGCGGAAAGTGATTTTGTTTTATAGTACACACATACATACATTAAATCACGCCTGTTTCCAAGAGGGGTAAGCAGAGACCACTTCCTTCCACCTGCGACGATCCTGACAGATCTCTTTCGCTTCTTCTACATTCATACATTGAGTCATGCATGCGCGTCGGTTTCGGGTACTTAAGATTCGGCCCTTTTCGAGTATTATTCCGATTTGATTTGAAAAAGTACGCCTAGGGCGGCCCCTTCCAACCCTTCCACTCACTTTTGCTCTATATATCTCTTTCGTCAATCGTCTTTCATCCATCCTTTCCAAATGACCGAACCATGCCCTTTTCAATCTTAGTCACTACATCTTCTTTTAATCCACATTTCTCTCTGATCTTTTCATTCCTCACTCTATCAATCAGTTTCAAACCACACATACTACGCAAAGAGCGCATGTTTTATAGTATATAAAGATAAAGAAGATAAAGATTCGTCATAAATAATGTTCATCTGTTGCTCCATTTGATCTACAAAAGCGAAAACAAATAAAAGAACAAGCAAAATTCTATCCTACGAGTATTAGGTTTAAGCTGGTCGCTCTTTCAGTATAAATAGTTATAAAAGTTGTTTGCACTTTCCTTTGCAATGTACGAGCACTGAATAAATGGTTGTCTATCTTTCAAACGTTAAAGACACAAGGATTGTTAGTCCGTAAATCACGCTAAAACGGCTGAATGGTTTTGGATGACGTTTGGTTGGTAGACAATTAGTCCACGAACGAAGAAAACGAAGTTCAGAAAACAAAGCCTTTATGGCAAATGAATATAATGGCAATTGATACATTTATGGCAATTGAAATTCGGACAAACAAAGGGTTTTGCATCACATGAATAGTTTTGGCACATCATAATATACTTTAATTTAATTATTACTTGAAGGTTAAAAAAGTATATTTAGAACAATTAGAAAGAATTGCGACAATATTTTTTATGGTGGCACATAATTTCACCGAAGAAAATTCCTTTTATGTGGCAATAATAATCGCAAAAGCCATTTTGGCTTAAAATTGCCCCATCAATAATGATTTCAATTAAGTTATTGCCTTTTCCCGCATCTGTCGCGAGGAGAGCTCCCCTAATAGGCACAAAGGCTATCTACGTCACTTCACTAAATTAGTTGGTTGTTTTTGTCGGTTTTTCTTGGGGCTAGTTCCTTAAAGTGCCTCTTTTTGCCGTCTTTAGCCGCCTTGCTGGCGGAACAACGACACTCCCTCCTTATTTCATCTTATTTATTATTTTAACTGACTCTAAGAAAGGAGGTTCTGAGTTTTGCCCTTATGTATGTTTAGGAAATATAGAAGATAAGTACTCATACGTAATAGTAATAAAAGTAACAAGTAGAAATTAAATGTTTTAAAAAACAATGAACCACTTTCGTAGTGAATACGTAACCGTACGTAATAACCTTTTAAAACCCTTTGGTTTTTTCGAAACATAACATTGAAATCGATATTTATTATTTCTGGATTGTTATTACTACCCACTTCGACAATGGACGCGATGAGTGAACGTTATTCAAAACAAAATACTACAATTCAACAGTTCTTGACGTGTTTACAACTAGATATACAGGGTTGTAACATTTAAATCGGTCAGTGGTATTTAGTTTTATTTTTCAAAACATCCGGGTTCGATTCCCGAGCTGAGTACAAGTTTTTTTTTTAAATGTATGAATGCAGTTTTCCTTGTTATTAAAATCGACGACATAGTTCCTAAGAACAGGTCTTCGTATGTTTTATAGTTTTAGACTTTCCCATAGTGACCGATTTAAATGTTACACCCTGTATAGTAGGTATGTTATAAATAATAATACATTTTAGACTTTCAATTAGGTACTTAAAGAAATATCAAACGGGAATTTAGGATTACCATTTATAATCCGTCGTACGCTAAGAGAGCAGTACAATCCTCGGAACTATCTCAACGACAAGGTGTTTAGCATAATTGTCTTTACATTTTCGTTCTGCAAGGTAAAAGTATTATCTCAGAAGAGATTGCCGTTCTTTCATATTCAGGGCACGCCCCTGGCCAAAGGTAATAGAATTCTCTCCATTTTCTTTATTCTCGTGGAACATTAATCAGGTCCTGCTTACTGACCTTCATCATAAAATTACATCATTCATTTAGCAATGTTACTATTGTAAGACGAGCTGTAATTAAAATCTACGAAAGCGTTATTGCCTGTTCAATGTTCTAATTGCTCTAGACTTTGGTAGGGGAATTTTGACGTGAAAATTGCTGTTTAGATGTTTAAATTTTCATTTAAAATGTACTTTATTTACATCCAACTAAGTACAGAATTCAACATTAATACAATTAAAAATTAAATCTAAACGTATTTAAATTTAAATTAAACTAAGCTACTTAATATTAAATAATAATCACCACTATAAAAAGAACACCCCCTCTCTTTACTTATATATTGGAAAACTGATCTAATACATTTTGATACCCTTCACTGTCTAATTTAGGATATCCGCAACCGGATATCCGGTTAGGTAAGTAAGCCTATTTATACTAATAATACTTCACAAAGCTGTAGTTATAAGCAGAATGTAGAAAATTTAATAAGTTTGCGAATAAAGGAAAGAATTTACTACTCGTATTTGCGTGGATCTCGTACAATAAGAAACGAGGGGCAAATTGACAACCACGAAAAAGCTTTTATTATTTGTTCCTTCCCTACGAATCCTTACCCATTTCTAATGCTCGTACTTAACTCGAAGGGAAGACTGGATAGAGTTGGTTTTTGGCTTTGGGCTAGTAGAAGGTCTGAATATTGACAAAGGATAAGGATAAGTATATTCTGAATTGGTATAATCTATTTGTCATCGTGGTGTTTCACAAAATATAACGTCGCAGAAAAAAGTAATACAATAAAGTACTAGTTTAAACATAACATATATATGCACCAACGTAACATATAACCAAAGTAATATATAAAAATTGAATTGCGCTAGTTGCTACTGATTTTACAATAAAAATATTCAAACTCCTAGCAGAAAATAATATAGTGCATTTCTGAAGCAAATCTTCTACCGCTTCAAACCGAAGTTGAGATTTAGGAGCAGTTTTTAAATACCTACAAAGGAGGGAGCGAAGAATTTCGGGTAAAATTACCACAATCGTTCAATTTAACATCGTTCCCTGTTCAAATAATGGAAAAAGTTTCTCAATAACGTCTATCCGAGAAATTCGACAGAATCCGCCGGAGAGAATTTCGAAAAATGTCTACTCGATTAACGCGAGCCTAATTTTATCTTGGATTCACAAACTAGGATCGAAATTCAGTAAAAGGGGCGTCAATCCTTTTATAAAAGAACATTAGATATGTCTTTAGTGGGTTACCCTTCTGGCATAATATTAATTTTATTGTTAGAAATACATTTCGCATAACATGTATCGTAGAAACATTTTTAGGCAGCATTTCACCAAACTCGAATAAGTTTTTATACCTAGATTAAACGCCCAATTTGTATAGACTAATCTCGGAGTAAGTCTTATTCCAAGTTTGGTGAAATGCGGCCTTAGTCGAATAATAATTTTGCATAAAGATATACTTGGCATAACTATCTCTACCCATAGGTACTATACATTTTGCAGGGGCCTATATCGGCTGTAATAATAATTGTTTGTTTTAATGATTGTATGGTCGAAAATCATTTGGTCAAAAACGGTTTTTACAATTGAAACCGTATTTTTTTATTTCTATAATAAACTGACCTAACCTAACTTAACTAAACTACATAATAGATGTTTATTAAATTCTGTAATATCAGTCTAAAAGGGTGTTAGAGAAAAGGATTTTCGACCAAACAATCGTTAGGACAAACAATCATTATGCCAAACGACGGGCTCCCATTTTGCAGCATATTATTTAGCAGAACATTACTTTTACCAACTTTCGTTTAACATAATTTTGTGTATCATGAGAATGCTGCAGCATAATTGTATTATGGTGATTTTCTTTGCTAGCAGACAAAAATACTAGGTTAAGTTAGATCTAATAGAAACGAAACTGTGCCAGAAAAGTAGGTTAGGTTAGGTTAGAACTGCAACCGCAACACATACCTACGAGTTGTTGCCAGAAAAGGAGGTTAGGTTAGAACTGCAGCTACAACAGAAACGAAACTCTGCCAGAAAAGTATGTTAGATTAGGTTAGAATTTTATACTACTTAAACATTATAAAAAAAACATTTATTTCAATGTGTACACCATTACATTTTGAAAGGTACATCAAATCTTGGTACACTAAATTAGAGGTACCTACACACACACACACGCGCGTTATTTGACTTGCGGAGAAAACAAACAGAGGCCCTAAACTATTTTTCTGAGAAATCAATATTCGATTATATTAATATCCACAGTATGCCAACAAGGTATGATTCTGAATTAGAAAAGAATGTGAAATGATTGTACGAGCATGCCGAAGGAAACTATGCAAAAGGTAATTTTGTCAATAGATATTTCTGTCAAGTAACATGACGCATTATTTGTACTTTAAGCTCTTAAAAGTATGTATGTATGTATGTATACTCTGTATTGTACAATTATAGAAAAAAACACTAGCAATATGTCAAAAAAAACAAATACCCACAAAGGCGAAGGAAGGAATGATCGTATTTTAATACTAACTGATACTTTTAGGAGCACACATATGAAAGGTTTGGCTATAAAAAAAGATAATCTCATAATCTCTTTATTCGCAACGTTAATCGGATGGACCTGCTCAAGAACAACGATTCAAGTATCTATAAAAAATACTGTTAAGTAAAAAAATATACTTACTTTTTTATTTCTTTACTTAAAGTTGACTATCTCCGCGAAGACTAGAAAAGCGTCGGCCGGCCGGAATTAGGGCGTTTTATTAAATATTTTTGGTACAGGAATTTCTAAACTTCCATAAGATTTTACGTTAGAAATTTTACTTTCTTAATATCAAAATGAAAATTTTCGAGATTATTATTGCCCCAGATTCCACTGCCACAAATAGGAAATTATGTATTTCCGGTTAATCTGCCTCATTTCTCTCGTATTTTCGGTTTCAAATTATTATTATTTTTTAAGAAAATTTATACTGTAGACAGATTTCTTGATTCCGTGTAATAATAATATAAATCAAGTTCATAATATTAGGAAGAAAGTTCTTATTTATTGTGCTTTTAGGATAAAATTATACAAACATCAAGTTATCTTAAAGTAAACCCCTTACAAAAAGTATGTGAATGAATAGAAGGTTCACCTTTCAACTCCCATGATGCAATGAGTCATGTGCAATGTTTTTATTTTTATGTGGTGGTTTTATGTGGTTTCATGAAAACGGAATGAATAGGCTCGTCACTTTTCGACTCTACTTCATTGCTGTTAAGGTCCACTTACCGCGACGATAGGTACCTGAAAAACTTCTCGTGTTTATTTAAACCGGGATTGGGACAGGTTTTGCGAAGAATTCTGTCAAGTTAGATATAAAACTACCGAAAAATCACTGAGTTAGTCCTCATTAAATGCCAAATTCATTTTTCAAACAAACCATGCAACAATACGAAACAAGAATTTTCGGTATCGTATCGATCTCAGAAAACTACGGAATTCAAAAAGGGAATGCTTTGACAAGACCAATGCAGAACTCCAGTTATAAAGGCTGTCATAAACAAAGGCACCTCTTTAATTGGTAGAAAACCGAGCATCGCATTCCATTCCATGCCGTTTTATGAACGTGCACAAAGGTATAAACGGATACAATATCTTGAATGATATAACCAGGATGAAAATTCAAAACAAAATGGTTACACTTACACGCTCAAGAACTCGCGCATCGAGGATCCAGAAATTTTAAAATCTGGGGAGATATTATAGTCGATATTATCGTGGTGGATAAAGCATCCGTCACTTTCGCACTTACATACTGGTCAGAAAATGACAGATGTTTTGTCCTCGTTTATCCACATCAATAAACACGACCATAATACCCATAAATAATAAGTATTTTTGTTAAGTAAATAAATAATAGGCCTGCTGGTTCGATAAAATTCTAATTTTATTTAAATAATTTTAAGTATTTCTTAAGTGTAAGTTTGATTTTGAGTTGCCCAAATTTTTAAAGGATTCTTCAGTTTATTTTGTTTTTACCTTATTAATTTTTTCCCCTGAAATGTTAATTATATTAATTTATTTTTTCCCGTGAAATGTTAATTACATAATTTTTGATTATTATCTTCTAAACTTCGGAAATAAGACGGTAATTTTTAGTTTTTTGCCTTGAGTTAAAAATGTGTGTTAGAGAAGTATAAAGAAAATATAGTATGGGAATGTGCAAGCTTGTAGTCTTTTATATGGGATGACGCATTTTCTGATAAAGAATCGTTTCAATATTTCATCTCCTTTATTGGGTTTCGAAATCAATGTAGTCTTGTACAGCCTCGAACTCGATATATTTTAAAACCAGTATGTGTATGTCATTATCAATTTTAAGATTGGAAGACCGTCTAGGATATATTGAAATGTAGAAGTGCCATTTTCGCTAGAGTTATATGTTCCCCCCTATAGCAAAACTCTGAACAATATCTTAAATGAAAGCGCATATAACGAATTTAAAAGGAGAACAATTACGACTAGAAGTAGACTTGATTGGTTTTGCAAATATATGTAGACGACTAAAGTTGTACGTACTAAAAATCACCACTAAATTTTTTACTTTAATTAGAATATCTGTTCATACTTACGTGTTGTTTTTCGAGAGAGTTTTTATTGTGTTTGTAACTAGTTACGGTGTCGGAACCTTACACTCAGCATTGTTCGACAAGGTCTTGCCCAGTTTTTTTACTCAAACAATATTGTATGCTCAAATAGCAAACAATATTTGCCAAAATCACATCAGAGTAATATTATAAATGCGAAAGTTTGTGAATGCGAGTTAGTGTATAACTTCTATCTATATATCGTCGCTGGAAAGCAATAATGCTGTAACCCGCTCCAAGTACGAAAATCGTTTTTTGGCATATTCTTATAGCATTTTTTTTTCTGCGTCGATTGGTCTAGGTCTCGTGTTTCTACGATGATAAATAAAAATTATACAGCATAGGTTTTTTGTGATATTTGGATGATTGAAGAAGAAATAAGTGTCGTAACCCGCTTAAAATCCGGTGTTTTTTGTCAATATTGGACTTACAGCAAAACAAGGTAGGAAACTTCCTGTTTTTAACGTTATACAGCGTTTTTGCTTTCCAAATTTTTTGAATCATGCTATTTACAGCATTTTTTTGGGTTTAATTTAAAGTCGCACAGCTACATACAGCAATTCAAACGTGTTATTTTTCCTATTCCATAGCAGTTATGACATTTTAAAGGACGCGACTTCACAAGCACTGGATGGCGTTACGACATTTCCCCCCTCCCTCACCTTGTGGAGCACGCGGCATACGGCGGTTTTTAGTGAGTGCGTGTGCGTCGGAGAGAGCGGATTGAAGTGCAGTGCGTATATTGGACTCGCGGGATCGTGAGTAAATTTTGTATTATTTAACAAATTGATAATTTATAAATGAGAAAGTAGTTTTTTTATAATAATTTTGATATAATAACAATAAATGATAATTTTATAAATAAAAAATTTAGTTTGATATTCTAACTGTGTCAATTTTGTTGTTTTTGTATTTTTTCTTGAATAAGGAGAAAAATTCAAGTCAGTTAATTTTAATTATTTTATTTAATTATTAATCTCAATGTTACTCTTTAAGTTACTACATAAGACAAGTGAATCTGAACAGGGTTTAAAAAGCAATGTAGAAGTCATAGACTGTCTCCATGAGAGTTATGAAAATGATACTTAGCTAAAAAATAAGTATTAAAATATATTATAACAACTTTAAAGTAAAAGATAATTTTATAAGTTATTGTTCAGTTTGTACTTAAAAATTACCTAGGTACAAGTGAAATGTTTAGTTCTTGTTATTCAAATTATGACGCATTTTTATATTATATTTTTGCTATTTTTCTGTTTTTTAATGTTCTGGAATAGTGAGATAATTTTAAGTTTTACTTTTGATTGATCTCAATTTGACTCTTTTGTAGTAAAAACGATACTCAAAAATGTCAAACTCTTTGGCAATTCCATTGGTTAGTTATAATTATTTTAAAGAATTACATTTTCTTGAATAAAGGTATGTTTTATTAAACGTGTTTCTTTTAAACGCCTAGCAAACAGCTTAATATTGTACGTACAACATTTTATTATACCTTGTTTTTTTTCCCAAAATCCTGTTACAGCAAGAATGTAGTCGTTTTTTTTTTAAATTGTAAGTGTTTTTTGACCAAAAACGTTTTAAACGGTTATGATTTATTTACAGCAGTTTAAA
Organism: Acleris literana; assembly: GCA_946894065.1. NCBI lineage: Eukaryota > Metazoa > Arthropoda > Insecta > Lepidoptera > Tortricidae > Acleris > Acleris literana. The sequence goes on from OX335677.1 coordinate 8,267,731, forward strand.
ACACCTGTTCATTTGGTTTTTAAATAACACCACCATACATTTTTCTTAAAGGTTACAGCATTCTTTCGGGTAAAAAATAAATAAAAAAAATGCTGTAACCGTCAAAAAGTACCTTTAAACCTTGTTTAGATCAAATTTGAGTATTCAGTTAAATAAAAGCATTTATATTAATATTTTTTTCAAAAGGGGGTCAAAAAACCTTCTACCGTTTAGAAGATATGATTTTTTTTTTTAAATTAATTCAGTAATTTGGCTCTAGTGTAAAGTTTGATTTTTGAGGGTTACAGCATTATTGATTTCTAGCGACGATATGTATACTCAAGCAAACTTATTTCCAAAAGACACGTATTCCAAGAGAAAACATATTTTCAAAAAAACGCGTAGGATGCTACGAGATAAAAGATTTCCTATTACACGATAAAAAGTGATAAATCAAATCGCATTATATTTGGGTGTGAAAATATGCACGGGCCGGTGAACGATTTCACGGGTAGGATGTAAGACCCTCGCAAAATGGGGGAAGGCAAGAGAACAAACAATTTTTCAAAGGTTATCACGGATAATTCTTCTGGGAAATATGTAAACAATTTACTTGATTCGTTTACTTAGGATCTGGGGAGTTTGTTGGAAAACACTATCGTGTCCCTTGTCATATTGTCGCGTCTGTAGCCGCGGGCAATATTTTGTTTTATAATCTCGCGTTTAACTTTATGGTTGGTTAACCTGTGGTGGTTTGACCTTTTTAAAATTATGTTATTTTCATAAGATTTATCTGAATGTACGCGGTCAGCCTTGTTTGTAATTACCCTGCCTACGGCAATATTTTGTGTGTTGCGGGCGGGTAGGTTCCTGTGTCTTAGGTGTTTTCTATGTCAAGTTTATCATTGTCAAGAACCCATCGCACAAGCCTAGAGCTAAGTTTGGGGACAAGGAAAATTTGAGTGCGATTGTCCCCTGTTCTTAGAAAGTATTTATATCTATTTATGATTACTACATTCATTTTTATAATTACATCTATTGTCAAAAGATAAATACGTGTAAAACAACATCGCAATTGAGTGTAACACGGAAACTCACTTTAAAGAGCTCATGGTGATACAATTTATTTCGATTTAGCCCTTTGCAAGCCTTCATATTATACTGTAAAGCGAAAACATCAAAAAATATCCGTGTTATGGTTTTTCCTTAAAAAAAAAAAAAGGTTCAAGTGTGGTGAAGACAAAAAAAAATTATTCATTACAAAAAAAAAAAATGAGTTTATAATAACAAGAGTGGAATACTTACCGATATTTAAAAATAAACAGAATCACTGGTAGGTAATGTCGGTGGGGTAAAGGGAACTACACGCGATTGGGAAATAGTAATTTGTAAATCAAAAACTAAAAAACAGTCATTTTAATTTTGATAGATCGATATGCAGATCTCAAACATTTCTTTTCTTAAATCTTAGTTCATAGTTTAAGATTACCAAACTAGTTTCGCTTTCCCAGTTCCCCTGACCTTACGCACCTTCGGTAGAACAAGGGCATAATGTACTATATGATTATAGAGGCAATTGTGCCCTTGTCCTACGAAAGGTGAGATATGTTAATGATATTAGCTAAGATAGTTACTACTACGAATAGATACTCTCCAACGATCAAAGTCGATCCACCATGTTCTTTAATAATTTCAGACATTCTTCTAGTCCACCGGGTTTCAATTTACGCAAGAGAGATTAAACCGAAGTTTTCAATTATCGGACCCATTAAAGTGGGGGCGGTTTGAGGAAGCTTCATCAATTTTTATGGAGCCGAGGAGATAAGCTGCCTCGTTATATATCAATGTCTCTGATCACGGATCCAGGCCTCATCATACTAATGTTAATCTAATGTCGTTTAATGAAAGTGAGAATTTCCGTCAGTTTCATTAAGATTTTTTGTTAAAAATTAAGGAGATTTTTTCTAACGAGGGTCAAAAGGGACAAATTGTTTTAGGCGTGCAATACTGATGCAGAATTCACACATTGATGTTCGCCTAAAGTAAAATCTCAAATAGTAAGCGCTAAAAAAACATTAGAGTAATAGCCAGACGGAGAAGTCAATCCTGACACATTGCTCAACCATGACGTTTCTGAATATTGATAATCTTGACAGCAAACAATAGTAGTTTATGCAACTGATACATAACGAGAGGCCTTAAAACACGAGTCAGCGAGTATCATAATAGGATCCCAAGAGTATTTTAAGGCCTAATTATGTACAGTTGCATACACTACTTCATCTACACACATATCATAAGTATTCTAAGATGGGTTCAGAAGCCGACGACTTGACGACAAAAATGGCGGCAAAACAAACTTGTGCTGTGTCAGTGTCACGAATATGAAGGGTTTTTTTAAAAATCGTAGACAAACGAATGAAGTCCCTATTCTCATGTCAGTCGAGATCAAATTAATGTCGTGCGGTTTTTATTAAAAAAACATACTGAATTGATGTTTCGTATCGATAACTGTTGTAATATCTATGAATTCTTGAGTTTTGACAGCTGTTCCAAATTTAAACTCATAACGTTACAAAAATTGATACTGTAATAACATTACAGTACAGATTTTACCTACTACCACAGACAAGAAAGTTCTCATAGTAAAATTGGTTGTAATAATGCTGGTCATTTCCTACGGTTTTTGAACGCATAATAGAGGGCTCATGACATGTGCATAGATAAACAATGATAAACTTCTTTTTTGTGTGTGAAGGAAGTCGTATGCGTTCGAACTTTCGACAGAAATCCTGCTGCCTAATTGAGAATGCACGCGCTAAAATGTGTTTTGTACGCTCGGACTTAACTAACTCGCCGGTTTATATAAGCTGCGCCGCGTTCACTCGTTCACTCGTTCGACCGACCGAACGCCGTTGTAAAGAAAATAACACTCCTTATCTGCCTAGTAATCAGACCTTTAATAACCGTTATTTTCTCTCATAAAGTTATCTTTAACGAATAACGTTATACTATAACGTTATTTGACGCCTTAACTGTAGCGGTATCCATTAAAACGTTATCAAACAAACCGCTATGCGTATAACGATACTTCGGTAAGCGATATAATAACGTTAATAACCGTTATTTTCGTGTAACGTAATTTTTAAATCTGCGTTTGTTATATGCATTTTAAAATGCGTTTTTTGTGATAAACAAAGAATTTTAGCTGGCTATTTGAAAAGGGACGGAAAAAGGACGGAATATATGAACGGACATCGAAAGGACGATGGTTGCGATGTCTAAACGGACAAAAAATGCCTACCTAAGGAGCGGCAACAGCGCGTAGTTCATAAGTACCATAACGTTATTATTACGGTGTAGCGTAACGTTATGAAAAAATATCGATATATTTAAGCGAAATTTTTAGCACTAACGAAATATAACGTTATGATAACGATATTATTCATAACGTTATAAAGGTCTGCTAGTAATGTAAATAGGTACGGCAACGTTATGATTCGTATTCATATCATCAATGTACGTTCGTTCGTTCGTTCGACGAATTTTAATGCTCTCTACAAACGCATAATTTGTCTCTGTTCACTTTTAAATACGTTATCAGTAATATTGTAGCTGTAGCAGTAGTTTTTTCAAGCCAAGAATCGTTATTCACTAACTGTAATAATTTACACGATTGGTCCAGTAAATCCTGGGAATCGTTGAACAAAATAGGGAGGTGGGTGGTTGGTGACAGAGTAACATAATTTGATCTATTATACTGCAATAGGGAACTTAGTCAAGATGTATAACGTTAAGTTAGCGATTTTCGAAAATCGACAAAATGTAAAAGATTGACGTAAGCTGGTGACCTCTTATGTCAACTCTAGTTGTACATTTCGAATCGATAGAAAACAGAAACGTTAGCAGCGTCTGCATCTTGGCTACGCCCTCATGTACAAGTTTAAGTGCCTTAACAATTTTCCAGTGAATTCGAAGCTTAATACCAACGCATCGGAGAATAATAACAAAGGTAACTTCACGAAATGAAATTAGCAACGCGGCAGGAACAAGCGCCCATTGCCTGTGAGTTAAACTTAGTCACGTAAATAGAAACAAACAAGAATTGAAATTTAGATACTCCCGTAACAAATACAATTGCTATGTGAATGTTCATTGCAAGTTACCCGATTAACATAATGGGTTAAGTGGCATTAAGGATTTCAACGTTATTTTTACAAAGTAAGTTTAGTTTAGAAACGGGAGTTTTAATGTAAACAAAGCCTTTGTTATTTTGTCCGTTCTGTGCTTAATCAGAATCGTCATTAGGAAGTTTGTTGAAATTATTTTTCGTGTTATTTTTTAGCACAATTCTATTATAATTTTTCTTTGGCATTTAGTTAATTGAACTAATCCCATTATACTTACCTACTGTTATTATTGGTTTCAGTGAAGGTGTTACGTCGAACCTTGTTCCAGTGACTTGATATCTCTTAGGCTCGAAATGAACCCAACTTCTTTTTTTGTTAAATTATTCCGAAGTTAAATTATTGTGTTCGGTTTCAATTACAAACGTGGATCTAATTACAAATTCGAATTCCGATCGCGAAGGCACGAAAATCGCAAAGTGATGGATAGTAGATGGAAAGGGGAAAAAATCTCATCAATTTAGGTAGTCCTCTTACCAGTTTAATTAAAGCTCTTGTCAGCTTATATTGATAAAAGAAAGCAGGCCAGCGGAAGGAAAAAGCGCATTCCGATTCTCAGTTTGAAAGCGGTACAAATTTCATTTGTTATTCAGAAATCGAACGATATTATATAACCGATAATTAAAGAGCAGGGGGCCGATTTTTGACTTTCGAGCGCTCGAAAGTTTGGTTCGAAAGTGAGCAAAATCGGTGAAACCGTATTTTTTAAAATACGAGCGATAAAAAATTCAAAGACGAGTGGTCCACAGCATTCGTTTTCAATTCTACCGCTCGTATTTCACAAAACGGTTTCACTGATTTTACTCACTTTCGAGTGAAGCTTTCGAGCGCTCGAAAGTCAAAAATCGGTCCCCAGGATCCAGTTTTTTCATAAAAAGTATTATGGTAAAAGGTTTATTCACTATTTTAGGATATTTAGCAGCAAGTGGTGGTTATACTGTACTTATTTACAACCCACGTCTATATCTTATACCTTTCAAACAAGTCCTCCCTTCTCACAATATATTTTATAATTCAAATGCAATATACGAAAGCAACCGATAGGATGGTGTTAAAAGTACTAACAAACTTACTGTGACTGTGTTTATTTAGTGAAATAATTAAGTGTTTAAATATTAACATTATTATTCTCCATTAATGTACAATGTTTTACTTGGTTTGCGTATTTTTATAGACTAAGTACCTTATCTTTCAATCAAACGGCGTTATCATTCCGACCCTTTACGTTTTTTGCGGTTTTCTTTGGTAATGATGTAACATATTTTATATTGGTTAAACCTTTCTTATCCCCCACATCTCGGTTTTATGTAAGCCAAAGTAGATCTTATATTTTTTGCAAAAGGGTTTGCATTATCTGAGTAATATACGAGTCAATCTTTGGTTATACAATGGGTCAGATAACAAAGAGAATTTCTTCGCAGAATGACGTAAGTAAGTATCTCTTGTGTCAAACAGTGGTATTATTCCCTTTACGTGACTTGAGGAATACTGACGGGGGGGGGCCGTACCTTTGCCAGGTTTTTGTTTATAAATCGAACGAAATCTTTCCCGAGATTGCCCCTGGGGATGACGCTTTCACAGCATTATTTTGTTTTTGTGAAATATATCCGACAACCGTAATACCTTTACGTATTTGTTCAGGGCTGTCCAAATAAAATGCGTTATTATTCAAATGGAATATCTTCGGTGTCCAAAATTCTCGTAACCTTTGACTTGTATTCATGATAATAAATCAGTCCCTTGTCACTTCTATCTGTTTATTTAGGTTAAAAACAGGCAGGGGAATTTGGTTTTCTTTGATTTTTTAACAAACAGGTTTTATAATGTTTCCCTAGAATGGTTTTAAACTTAATGTTTAATTAATTTTAAACTTAATGTGTAAAAATAAAATGTTTAATTATGAAGAAACGTGTTACAATACCTAACAAAAGAGCACATTATTATTTTAGCGCTATAGAAGAAAATTACTTTCTTCTTTCGAAATCTTTTTCACTCGCATAAAAATACGAGATGAATAATTATTATTCATATTAGCCAGTTTTTGTGGTTCTATTGCTTTATTAGGAAAATGAAAATAATATATTTACTTGAATATTGTAATGAAATAGTCAAGTTTAGATTGTTTTCTTAATTTTGACGGAAAGCCTAATTAATATGCTGTTTTATAAAGAATCAAAATAGCAAAAAACGAAGAACTTAATACTAACAGTACAACTTTGCATTAGTAAGTCGAATCTAGGAAAAAATAACTGCTTAATATCCAATAAAGTGCATGGAATTTTTCGTTTATTCCATCAAAAAGTGCATCAATCTTGTGTACAGTAATGCTGACTGTCGATCTATCCCAGCTGGATAAATGGTCACATTTTTCACGAAAACAAGCAAATGTTATTCACAAATGCTCCGCTTGGGCGCGCGTAGACGAATGGAAATGGTTTTTTGCTACTACGAAGGCTTTTAACGATTCATTTAAATAGTCTTTTTATTAATTTTACGTATAGTTAATTGACGGAGACGCGATATTTGAGATTGGATATTTTTATAAAAAGAAGTTCAATACCAAATTGTATTTTCTGCTCAAAATTTAACCCCGAACCCCGATTTTTATAAAATCTGACTACATACAAAATCTAAATACTTATTAAACTTTTTGCTCATAAATAAATGCTAGGTTAATTTTTATTTTAGCAACTAGCTAATGGTTGATGATTGCCATTTCTAGTGGTAATTGTCTTAGGCCGGGATTACACCTGTAAATTATTACGTAAGTTTTGAGACGCAACTATGGGTAAGAGTGAGTGGCAAATATCTGCATCTCTCTCTTGCATATAGCTTTGTTTCAAAACTTACGTAATAACTTACAGGTGTAATCCCGGCCTTATGTCTATCACAATCCGATTGAAAAGTTGAATTTAAAAACAATACCTATACATCAAAATTTAAAAAAAGGCCCGTTAAAACAAGTAGGTAGGAAGTGGTTTGCAGTGGGCAAACCACCGCCGTGGCTTGCAATCTCGTAACGCTGAGTAGCTCCCTATATGACCAATTATGGCATTTTAATTGTTATCCTATAATTGTATTACAATATTTGTACGATTTCGATGAAATTTGCAATATAAGGGTTTATAATCGGAAAAATCGATCCGTCTAGTTGTCGATTCGTTTTCAACCCGAGCCTCGCTCGGTCTTCCAGGTCCTTTCAGTTATTTAAGAGACCACATATGCTGCCATGCCAACACAAGAAAGAAAAGGGTTAGCTTTAAGTGGTTCCACGCGATGAACGTGAGATAGTTTTCGCGCGCCTTGATGACAGCCTCAAATTCGAATAGCTGCTGTTTACTTAAAAATCTACTATATTGATTAAAAAAATGGTTTACCAGAGTAAGGAAAATATAAATACCTACTCAACTACTGATTAAAAATCATCGTTAAGGATGGTAGGGTAGGGTGACATGCGAAAAAGGTGTCATGTTAAAAATATAAAACTATCGAGGATTTGTTACTAATCGTGTTTTCACGTTTATCAGTCTCAAAGAAATATGATCAAATTTATCATATCCAAAGAACAGACACATAGGCGTTATGGTTATTGAGATTTGGGTATTTAGATCTCGGAATACTACCAACTTTATCATTATGTAGCCTTGAAAACTATAGGTATTATAAATCTATCCATACGTGTATTAAATAAGGGAGCCCTTTGTTTCCCATAATTTTATTGGTCATAATGTAATTGTTGACATAATTTTTGATAGTCATTATTTTTTATATCGCTGAAACTGTAAACTTTTCAGAAGTTCTGAAAATTCCAACGTGTAGACAAGGCTAGGTTTGATTTATAAAAATCCTGAAAAAGTAACAGTTTCTTTAAAAAAACACGTTATGAGTTGCGATGATTATGACCTAAAGCACATTATGACTAAAAATAATTATGTCAGCCAATATAGACCCATTAAATAAATTATATTTCTTTCATAAAAAAGAAACAAGTCACAAGTAACAAAACACATATATCCAAGTTTAACAACGGACACTTCAACTCCTAACAAAGCCTTCTAGCATTCATAAAGGAGGCCACATTTCCCGAGTCCTCGGGTAGTCTAAGCTAACGTAGTAATGTTACGGAATATCCAATTACATGGAAATTTCATATGGAAGGACGTAATTTCTCGCCGGCACCAGAAATTAAGGGCATTAAGTGGTTCCGTGGCAGATTGAGGATTAAACAGGTGTTCGTGCTTCCTCGGCAGGCTTATGTGACAGTGAGTAACAAGCTTTTTGGTGAACAAACTAAATATTTTCACGTAGTCACATTAAATTTGGAAAGTAACCTCAGTTTTTATGAAAAAATATTTAAAAAATCTAACAAAAAGCGAGTTTGAAAAACTCGATTGCCTATTGTCGTCTATGTACCTATAATATAAAATGTACGTGTTATATATTTCAAAATCTGCCATTCTTTTAATAAAAATACCTACCCTGTGTCGCTTGAAACGCTTATACAAATCAAACGACACTTCGTTTGTTGAAATCGGGGCATCCATTTGTCCAGTACGAGGTAAAAAAGAACGATTTAGATATACATACAGTATACAGGTCAACTATAATAACTCCTCTTTTCGGTTGTCAAAAAATCATTTTCACGACAAGCTTTTGTTACCGACTGTACTTTTTTGTTAAGTCATTATCTGCTTATCAAGACCAAACTAATGAGTCCCAACACGATGGGTTTACATTAAGAATAGCGGAGAATCCTGTCGCCACCTTAGGACTGCATCATCAGGGCCTCTATTCAACACGGTAAAAACCAAATCAATTAAGACCTGTTATCATATTGTCGACGATTTGAGAGCTCTTATTTACTTGACAGTAATGGCGGCCGAGTTAAAAATAATACCATAGTCAAATACGATTTGGATTTTACCGCCTAGAATAGAGGCGCAGCTCTTAGATACCATAATATTGCATTGTCTTTGGCGACGCTATTGCCGTACGCACTCGCAATCGCAATCGTCTTCAAAACGGAACAATTGTTTTCATTTTGTATGCAGACAAGCCTTCGCTTGTCAAAATGAAAACGATTGCGATTGCGAGTGCGTTAAGCAATAGCCCCTCTGGTTTACATAATATGGTCATAATTTCAGCCCATGATGGGATATGGGTTTTGGAATTTCCACTAACGGGAATTTGTTTTAAAATTGGCTTGAAGCGGAGAACTTACTTACGTTATATAAACATACATAGTTTTTTACATACGAACAGTGCAAGTTAAACAAAAGCTCGTTGAAGCAAGCATTTTATTATTCGTGCTTTAGTAAAGTTTTTAAGACAGTTTTATTACTAGAGCTTTTAAAAATGTCTGCATAACCATCATCTGAAGGCAGATTTGAAGTGTGAGTCCCCGCCAAGTACCTACTAGCGCTGCGAAATTTTAAACGAGGTACTTTTGAGGCAAAATCGGTTATCTGAATAAGAAGTACTAATTTATCTTAAGTTGGCTAAGAATTAAAACCATGACTGATATTAATTTAGTTTCGGATAAAAAGCATTATTATTTTTATCAATATCTGCAAACCGATGTAACACTAAAAGGGTGATAGACGGGCGAGTAGGTACGCCGTACTTGGGCATTTTCACTGAAAAGTGTACCCAATTAAGGACTGAAATTAAGGAACTTTGGCTTTGTCAGTTTTGTGACGAAAATTAGCTATACATTGACGGCTACCAAGTACCTAAGTGCCCAAGTACGGCGTACTTACTCGCCCGTCTATCACTCCTTTTACAGAATAACGTTAAAACTTTGTGCAGAATTGAATACTTACGACATCGTGTTTTATCAGATAAGTTCAAACTTATCTTGCTTTTTCGATACCCATGGAAAACCTAACAAACGAATCACGATAAAACGAACTTTTCCGATAAAAACGATGTCATGTGATTATTTACTAAATCCGTATTTTGTTTTATTTCCTTTAATGTGCAATAAAGGCACAATTAATACATACGTAAATCATGAAGAGGCTGATAAACGTAGAATATAAATAGTCTCTGCCTACTCCATTGGGAGATAAGTGTGAAGGTATGTATGTACCAAGATCATTATAATATCTTCTTTAAACATATCATAACCTGGGTAAAATATTCAAGCTATATTTATCAGGGATCGGAAACACGATGATATCATTAAACGACACACGACACACGCTATTACTCGACGCGCCAACCCGGAAAACCGAAATTACGTAAACGCTACATTGAATTTTCTCATAATCGGAGCTTGTGGATTTCGTTACTAGTAGGGCAAAGAAATAGAGAACAATCCATTGATTCACAGCTCTGAAATATCAAACACAAGCGCTGGATATTTCGTGGTAAAAATACGTGCATCGAATTCAAGTGCATTGGTCAACAAGGAAAAGGTTACAGGAAAAATATTTTTTTACCTATTTATTTTTTCAGCTTTGATTCGCGTTTGATTTTATTGAACAGTACCTGGTGGAACAGTACAGCATATGGATGACGGTGACCGCATGTTATCATCTTTGAACCACTATTTTACTGGGTTAAACCATATTGCATTTGACACGTTATGGTATTGTTTTTAACTCGGCCGCCATTACTGTCAAGTAAATAAAAACTATCAAAACGTTGACAATACAAAACAGCTCAAAAACGACATTGTTTTTACCGTGTTGAATAGAGGCGCTGTTCGTTTGCCTTTGGTGAAAAAGAAAACACTAAGACGATTTGACTACCTATCCCAATTTTAGGACGTTCCTACAGGTAGTTTTGTGTCTTTACAAATCACGGAACTTTGGAAGGCTTAGAAACCAAGATCCAACGATAGGTCACTTCCCTCAAACTTGAGTATTCTAGCGTTTTATGTCACCTAATTGCTTGATTGTACATGGAGCCGAAGTCAAGAAATTGAGAGAGAGAGGAAACCAACCTTCGGTTCATTCTATGGAAGATATGCTCCCACGGACAACCACCAGTAATCGTAAAACAGTTTTAGAGTTATAGGAACTTAAATATCGGAGTAAAGTAATAAAAAAAATCTGAACGAAATGATGGTGCCTGGCTTACCGTTTTGTTTTATTATTGTCTCTATGAAAAAAACCTTTAATGTATTTTTCTTTTTAATCTAATAATATTGGCAAAGGCATATGACAGCCACAACAAATTTCGGGATCTGTTTGTTAAGAACTAGCAAATTGTTCGATTACAGACTCCCAATACTCACGTAATGGGGAAACTTTTCTGCTGAAAACTGTTTTCCAAAAACGCGCTCCGCAGACATCCGGCTTGTGAGAGAAAAGAAAAACTTTTAATTAGTTCGCACTTGTAAAATTCGTCTTAGACTTGGTGTGAAATAAATTTGCTGTTTTATTTGATTTATGGCACGATTAAGATTATAAGCTCTGCTACTGAATGCTAATTGGTGCGCTTAATGTAATTGATAGCATTATGTTGATGCTGTGCGCAGCATTGAAATTTAATACCGTGAAGTATCATCTCAATTTAAAAAGATTTTAATAGATAGGTAGTATACTCTATTATACCGGACGATGTCTACTCGCCGGTTGTGGTTTATTCGTACTTTATCTAAAACTAAAAATGTGTTATTAAAATACGAGAATATCGAGCGACGAGCATTGACGCAACCTTAGCGCCCAAGCGGCTATAGGTAACGGAAACTAGATGAACTACTTTTTTATTTATACTATGCCTCGGTGCTCAAGTCAGACTCGCATTTTTTTACAGACATAGCTGGATAAGAGACCGTTGAAAGTGATTTTTTGTCCCAAAATCTGTCCCAAGAGGACAATACGCGAATGGAATCCCAGCCAAAAACTATTATGAAACCTCTACGGCTCTGCTGAGTTTGTAAATGTAACAACAACCATTGTATAAAAACATAACCGTCCTTTCTTAGGTAGTCCAGTAAATACAATTGTAATCGGCATTCGATATCAAGCAAAATTGTGCGTCAATTGTTTTTCTGGATGAATTACGCGTCACTTTAAACCTTCCGTAACGCAGAGAAAAAGATTGAAAAGCGCAACTCCCAAACAATGTTTAGTTTTTTATGGCAAGGAGGCACCAGAACTCTCAGGCTACCGGATGGTAAGTGGGATTTGAGACATAGTCATTTGCTGACTGCAAACGCGTTGGCAACCCGGAGGACTAAAGTGGATATGCTAGTTTCACCGGTTGTCATATCCCCAAACCTGAACAAAACAATCCTACCTGTATCCATATATTTAGCACTCCATTGACAATTTCCGTACTTCTTACGACATTGACATTTGACATTAACCCGCAATCACCGATTCCCAAACTTCAGAGAGCGATAACTGATTCTATTTTGGCACGTCACGGATGCTTCTCGGATTCCCTGGACCTTGTTAGCGTCGTAAAATCGGCAAGGGGCTAATAAAATATATAATTTGATCAGGATCGAATTGGCCTTTGACGGTCCCGCGGGAAGATCGCCCGGCGAGATACTTTCCACGTTATACTCAACGTGACAAAAGTAACATTGAAAACGACCGAATGCTTTCCGTTCGTACTCCGTATTTATGCTATTATTAAATGTAATTTTGGGCATCATCTTAACTTTACTTTAAACTGACACGACTCACAAGAACTAAAACTGTAAGTCGGGACTTAATAGCGTAATAAAATCAACATTTACTTACTTTGAGAAGACTGAAGTACAGGGCGTTCGTCTGCTTGTCTTGCGAATTTTTCGATCTACATGCACTTCGTCGAGGTAAATATTCATTTAATGACACGATTATGTCCCGATTTATAGTTTAAGTATCCTGTTCATAGTTAACGTAGATTAAATAATTTCAGCCATTTAAATTAAAATGTAATTTTAGCGGCCGATGCGACAGATCACTAGCTGTCCTATTATTTTTGTCAGCTTTCGAAAATCATCTGCATCTTTTCTAGTCCTCTGCTATACCTACTTTGTATTTGAAATACGCTTAACATATTGCTGCCAATTTCATATTAATTTACCGTTTAATATCTGTTGGTTATTTACTTGAATATCGGATCCAAATACTAGAATCGTCTTTCTATCCATCTAATATGGCCGCAGAATTCAATATTGTAAGTTGAATGAAATCATCGATTCAACGCTGATTTAACAAAGAAGTGGTAATATTAACCTCATTCATTTCCCAAAATGTAACAAATAAGATTGGGTAACTGTATACGTGCGGAATTCCTGTTACTATACCTCTAGAAATAGTTGAAATGAAACAAATAACTCAATTAACTGTAGACTAACAGTTTTGCTGAAACTGTTTATAGAAATGAAAACAGTTAATTTAACTTCTTTGTACAATCGACGTGTTGAAATGGCTTCAGGAAATATACGGTGTACATTTATTTTTTACAAGAATTTATTTAAACAGTTGTTTTGGTTCAGCTGGTTACAGTAGCAAGTGGTTGGTGGCAGTAGTTCGTGGGTTTGATAAATTTACAAAGGGCACATATTTTTACATGATTCAAAAATACCACATTCTTGATTCTATGGTCGGTTTCTAAAAATGCTTAATTTTTCAGTGCTCCTATAAACAAATGCCGGGGCGAAAAGGGTTCCGTTTTACGTAGTGCGTATTCTGAATTTGTTGTGTTGTGTTGTTTTCAATAATTAAATAGGTAATTATAACTCAAGTAAGGGGGCTACGCTTGACAGGCTGGGCGGCCCACAATGATGATGGCTCGTAAATTACAAGGAAACTTCTGCTTTGAGGTGGTCAAACCGTCCGTCGGCTCTCGCAAAGTACCGAGATTTAAAACAGTTATTCAGTTTCACCATTTTGTACCTCAGAAGCTAAATGCTTTCAGGGCATGCTTTGAGTTTAAGTCATGAAACACCAGAATCGTTTGAGGGAGGACCCACACTTATTCAGTGATTCAGCGTCAATCGGCGTTATCAGCCTTATGTCTCGCCACACCACTGGCTTGCGGTGCGTACGTGTAAGGCACACACATACAAGCCGCTCGATGAACCTTTGTTCAAAGATGATTAACTGCAACCAGTTATAGGCATAGTATGAACCAACGTGACATAACCAAGGCTGAATACAATACCTAAAAAAACTTTATGCAGTGACTCAAAATTAAAGGCTCTAAAGAGTCGTATTGAGATATTTATATAAGCCTTATAATATGTAAATGTTAAAAATAATTGTTTCTAACCACGTACATACGAGTAATATGGAATACGCATTCATTAAATTTAATTGTGTTTCTGATATATGCGTAACAATTTTTCCTCGTATAATTATGTAGGTACTTACAACTTTTTTACTCTCAATACCTCCTCGTATATTTATGTACTCCCGATATGTGATGACACGACAAAAGGCACGTGTATTCTTATAAATGTATTTTTCCCTTTGCCCTCGTTTCACTGTATAGATGATTATTATTCAGCTTGTTTGCTAATTATAATGATTCGTTATATTTACTTATCATAACGGATGTGTATTTACACATTTCGAATATTTTTTGTCGTATTGTACTCAAACACAAATCTGTACAAATATCAGTATTTAGCGTCATTTCAATTCCATTATATTGATAAGTACAGCATGATTTTATACCAGTGATATTACTGATAAAATTCTAGGCACTGTCGTCCTCTGATTAGTCTGTGCGGACATTTTAGTCTCGAGTTCCGACATCAAAATGCTCCGTTTTGCGTGAAATTTAGTTCGAAGTTTCGTTAGAAATCTTTTCCAAAACCAATTCATTTAAGTTTTCACGTGGAAACTAATTGGATTAATTCTTGGGCCGTCCAATCCGGGAGCGCGTATTTTCTATTGTAAATAAAAAGAAAGGTAGTTGTAGCCGTAACAATACGATAACAACAACAACAATGTATTTACGTTTGTGGGCTGGCTCATTTCTCGGGCAAAGTAATTGGAATTATATATCAAAAAGGGAAATGCAGTCAGCCTTTTGTACATGCTGAATAGTGTCTCTGATTAGAAAAGAATAGAATAGCTTCGAATAGAAAATATATATTCAACGCACAATATTCATTAAGGTGATACTTGTTCTTTTTGGTATTAAGATTGGGTGAATATGGTATTAAGAAACAAATTTTAACGTTTTATTTCATTTTGTGTGTCCTATTTTCTATGTTAATAAGTAAAGTTCTTTAAAAGCTTACTATGGTACGAGGGAGTGAGTAATTTCTCGATATGGGTATAAGACATAATGTGACTGTTATATTTTTTATTTTTCTGCATAATCACCTCTTTTTTGGATACACATTGAAAGATCGCTCAATTAATTTATGGATTAACCTCATTAATTTATTTTTCCTTTTTGCTGTGAAATTGCTCATTTAAGCTGGGCATTCACGGACGCGCCGTTTGTCTCGGCGACAGATGGAGTGTAACAACTGGATGGGCGTAATATTTTGACCGCATTCACAGGTGCGTCACGCCAAGCCTCAACGGTGCGACATCACGGAGCAGACTGATTAGAAAATGGCAGCCAGAAAACGAAGACGCCATTTGACTAGCACGGAGGCGTGGCGTGTTGGCGTTCCATTCGGATAGCGTGTTGGCGCATCGCGCTGGCTTTCCTTCCATTTGGAAATCCGATGGACCGCACCAAGTTCTTTTAAACGCTACAGTTTTGACATTCACGGATCGATTCTGGCACGTCGCTGCTCTATTTAGCGTCTTCTTCGGCGGCTTGGGTATTCACGACCGCTCCGGTCGTGAATGCCCAGCTTTACGGAATGATTATTTTAGAGTTTTATCATCTATAGTTTTTTTTTATTAGGGAACAAATAATAGGCACTGGTTCTTAATGGCGTGACGTCTGATAAGGGCGTGTGATTTATTTTTTGAAATCCACACTTAAGAATGGCAGCCTCGGTAACTCGAGCACTATAAACTAGGGCATTGTCATGAAAGAGTATAGTTCCTTTTGCCATTTTTCCTTGAGTGCATCTTAGCTTAATATATTAGCATAGAAGGTACCCTTTATATTTACCCACTTACCTTTACGAGTATATGTAGTGAATCAACAAAATCTTCTTGCAATCCCAAAAATAGTAGTCGAAGTAGTCCTTCCAGCCGAAGACATGAACCAGATTTTTTGGGAAAAGCTGTGCCTCTTACATGCCCCGGCTCGAATCCTTCTTGCTTTATGGGTTATAAATTATCTTCTGTGACTATTGTGTTGATAACGTCATTAGGATTTTCATCTCACAAATCATAAAACTCTTTACAACAATCAACACGAGTTCGCTGATTGACTGAAGTGGCACGGTGTCACCATTCCTGCTACCCATCTCGCACTTATTTTTGTAATTTTAAGGTGTCATCAATTATTGCGTGTATCAACGGAAGGGTTAGTTTCCTGAGTTATAGAATTATGAATTTCACTCGAGTAGCTTCCAATCTAATTTTATCCACTTTTGCAACATTTTCCTGTTTAGTGGCGTCGATAGGTCGGCCAGGGTGAAGGTGATTTTCAGTTCTCTCCTTCCCCTGTTCATATCAACTTGACCAGGTTTGGACTGTGGACAACGAAGGAGCAGATTCACCGTAAACGACGGGCAGACTAGCCGAGTCTTTCCGATCCGAATTAGACAGTTTTGTATAATATTCGATCCCAAATCAGATTAATTAAATTTTATGAGGTTATTAAACTTGTGATATTAATTTAACGCTACCTTACGTATAGTTGATATTTTAAAAGTACAAACAGAAAAGATACGTCGTACATGTCACCGATTTTAATTAAACACGTACCTACTGTATAACCTTGTCACTGAAAGCCACTTGTAATTGCTACTATAATGTTTTATGACGATTAGAGCATCAAATGAAAATGTAAAATTGATAATGATGTACAAATGCGTTTATTTATTTATTTAAACTGTATTGTACAATACACAAAGTAAGTGCGAATGGCAAACTAAATGCTTTAAGGCATTTTCTACCAGTCAACCACTACGCCAAACGAGACAGTTATTTCTATTGTACTACCACGGGACCAATAATGGCCTGAGTTGCCTGAAGCCTTTTTTTGATCTTTGCTTTTGTGAAGCGCCAAAACGGTAGAGCTAAAAGCCATTTTCCAATGCATCCAAAACATCGTGACCGATGTTCATTCGGTAAATAATATTCAAAGCGAACAAAGCGAGTATCGGCTGCGAGCATTAACGAAGTAAGCCAGGGGTGCCAAAGTTTCTGAAGGCTTACGGCCACCCTTTGTGAGTCTGAAATGAGGTTTACACTGCCTATGCCAATTCCTAGCTACCTGTAAACTTTACGTTTTACCAAGTTCCGTTCGTTAGCCGACTTACAAGTTTTTATGACAAGCTCTTTTGAAATTTCATCGAAATTCAATTACAACTTTGACTTTTGAAATTCCTTTGTTTGAATTATTGACTTTTGTGCACAATAAATTTCAACAATTTGGCACCTCGATAAGAATGGTCTGTTGTAGAAATTTTCCACAAATAATTAATTATTGTGTTTAAATTGTTTAAATATTTAATCAAATTTACCTTTAAGATTTAAATCAGGGATAATCTTAGAACAAAAGTATAAAGTAGAAACACTGACGCTTTCCTACAGAAGAGTATACTGAAATAGTTTGCACGTATGAGGTTAATAGGGATGATTACCTTTTGCTAGAAATACTCGGCAAACTCTCGACTCTAATCGAAGAGTCACGTTTTCGCTGTATGTTTGTGCAGAACCACTTGGTAGCAAATAGGGGCAGATTAGCTTGATGCTGTAACTAATAAAATAAGTGGAACGAATAATACTTATTGGAAAGAACCTTTAAAAAGTTAGCGGAAATGTTTTTGTAAAAAAGAAACAAAAGCATGCCAAAAACTACTCGTGTTTTGGCAGCACGAATCATCTTTCCTTTGCTCTCGAAATTCTGCTTGATCCTACTAAAGCCATTGCCGCCTCTATCGCCGGAAACAGTACTTTGACGCAATTTTTTTTTCCGAAATAACATACACCAAATAATCTTTTTGCACGTTAGAAAATGTAATGAAAAAAAAGTGTTTTGGAATTGTAGGCCTGTGATTTTTATCACCTTTAGGACGACGCTTGGATTTGTCGCATCGATGTTTTACCTGTGTGTTATATAAGCCGAGTTAAAGTTAGTTAAGTACAGGGGTCATCAGTGGTCTAATGAAACTTATCTGATGCTTGTTGGTTTGTCAATCTACACTAATATTATAAAGAGGAAAGATTTGATTGTTTGTTTGTTTGTTTGCATTGAATAGGCTCCGAAACTATTGATCTATACCTGAGAAAAGCCGCGGACGGAAAAACAGAAAGGTGGACACGTCAACACTATAAAGTTCTTGTTTGACTACAGAACCCTAAAACACTAAAGTAGATACCAATTATAAGTTTAACCATACTAGTTTAACTTTCAATGTTTATTGCTCACTCAAAACTTTTTGTTCAACATAAATATATGGTCTGGTTTTCTTATCAACGTACGCCCCATTTCTCCGTGCTCTGGCGCAGTGGATGCAACTATCTTTATCTAGCAGTATAGTCCATTTAACTTGCAACTTGCATTCAAACAGCTCCATGTTATTTAGATTTATACAAGAAACGTTGCAAGATAAAGTAGTTAGCTTTAAGTTAGTTCGTTTCGTTTTTAAAACAGAGGGCCCTGCAAAGATGCATTGCGCTAACTAACGTTTCTAATCGATTCGTTTTTAAACCAATCGCGTCACCGGGAGATGACGTGATACGAAAAGTCACGTGGTCTACCAGTGACGCGATTGGTTTAAAAACGAATCGAATAGAAACGTTAGTTAGCGTAGTGCATCTTTGCAGGGCCCTCTGTTCCATCTATAAACTTCATAAAAAAGTAACGAGACGGCGTTATGTATATGAATGGGCATAACCATGACTTCCCAATATGCAAACCACAGTCAGATTTGGTTACATCAGTGGGGTTACAATGACGAATCTGTGCAATTCATTTTACGCTGAGAGAAACGGACAGAGTTATGTAACTGCTATAGCTCCGTCCTTTACGCTCACCGTAAAATTAACTGTATAGCAATGTCATATTAACCCCCCAGGTATATTTTAACGTACGCCATAAACCAGATTCGTTAATTTTTAATCTAAATTAACCAAATCTATCTGCGGTTTTAACTTTGGTAATAGGCATTAATCTGTCAACGGGAGCTCGTTGTTTCCTTTTTTTTGGGTTATAATGTCATTGTTGACATAATTATTGATAGTCATAATTTTTATATAGCTGGAACCGTAAACTTATCAGAATTTCTTAAATATCTAACGTAGACAAGGCTTGGTATTACGATTGAATTAAAAAAATCCTGAAAAAGTAACAGTTTCAAAAAAAACGACATGACTGCAATAAATAAATGACCGACTAAAAATAATTATGTCAAATGATATAGACCCATGTAATTCATTTATGTAAACAAAACTAAAATGTGAACAAAATTAGCTGCCATATTGATTAAGTTTTCGGTTTATCACAAAACGGCCCCGAATATTACTTGAGAAGCGTCTCGTTTACTCAACTTGGCTGCTATTACACGAAGAAAGCAGTCTATTAGAGTAAATAATAGGACGAAATGCGTGTTGGGGGTGATATTAGCCCCTCTTGAGGATCCTTTGTTAGGACAAATAACGAGATTAAGGTCTCTTTGTGTTATTAGTCGAATAAGGATCGAGGTGAGATAATAAATAAAAATAAATAACAGGGGACAATGTCATACAAATTGACCTTTTCACAAACTAAGCTCGAGGCTTTATAAGGTAAGGGCACCTATTACCGCTCCCCCCAAAATCGGCACCCATTACCGCGGTATTTTTAAAACTGCGTTTTATGAACAAGTCGATTTACTCATTAAGAAACTTATTTTACACGAGCAAAGCTCAGTTTGTAGACTACAGGTTTTTTTGGCACTAGTGTATATGCATCAAATAAACAACTCGCAAACCGCCAGTATCCGCGACGCCGGCGCAGAAGCAGTTTGTGCCATAGAAACGCGAGACGCCACACGTAAGAAAACTCACATTTTATTTAGTGATTTGCGTAATAGTTGTAATGACTAACCTAATGCTAAGATTTTTAAATTATTTATTATTGTTTTCTTTGCGACTTCCAAATACTATTTTTGGGTGTTTTTGTCAGGAAATACGTTAAAATTAGAATGTTAAATACCGCGGTAATCGGTTTCGTTTTTTGCTATGGCTCTTAAATCCGAGGTATACCACGGTAATAGCTAAAATGGTACTTTAGGTTCAATGGCCTTTATTTTTTATATCTGCTGTCGGTTATTTACTTTTTTAGTGTTATAAAAAACTTTATCTATCTAAGCAGTTAAAGAGCAATTTACGTGGTATGAAAAATACTAATAAAGGCCTTATTTTTTATTAAAAACTAGTGCACTATATTACTTGTTTCCATAGAAAGCCTTAAATGTTTGAATCGTTTAAATTTAAAGATATATTTAAAGATATTCTTATTAGTTTTATGAGTTTAGTTTTATTAGATGGTTAAAATGTTAAGTATTTATTTGTTTAACCAACGTCACGATAACTTAATTATTTTAATGGGTCGTAATTAGGTTTCATAGTACCGTGACTTTATCCTATTACCGAGGGTAAGAAAAGATAACCCTCGGTAATAGGATGTATGGGAACCTAGTTCCGAGGTATTTAGGTTTTTTATGGGTCGGAGTTAGGATCCCATACTATCTCCTATTAAACAATTTTAGGGTACTGTAGTCCAGATTCCTTAATAAAATTAAGCTTTTTTTGATAGTAAAGCTAACTAAGCTAAGCGCTTATCTGGTAGACTGGGTTTTTAGGTTAGTCTGTCAAAAACTAGGATAGTAAGACTTATCGTATGTTTATTTTGTATTTCAAAAATTTCGGTAAAACTTGCTCTTTTTATAGTTTTAATTTATGTTTTGAAGTCAGCGGCATCTATAATGTACTTACATTATGAAAACAAGTACTAATTATTTTAAACTCACTATCAAACTTAGATATTCATAGCTAAGCACGAGAGAGTATATCGTTACTACTTTAGAAAAATCAAAAAACTCGTATCTGATATTTCGAGATGTATAAGTGCGAATTTAATTATTTACTAATGTGGTTTTTCTTGTTAAGAACCAAGCAATAAAATAGTTATTTTTACATGACAAGCCTGTTAGTTAGCCAGTTTAAGGTAAAACATAATATCTGCTTCCAGTTATCGCATTGATTTGACATATTTATATACATAATTATGTAAATCTGATGACAATACAGTCATCTTGTACTTATCGAAATTGTTATATTGTATTAAGCAGAGATGGGCTTTATAATTGTATTAAAGAAAGATGTTAAATATTAAATGTATAGAACCAAAAATACATTAATCCTCTACCCTCGGTAATAGGAACCTCATCCGCGGTAATAGGGTTAAAGCCCGTCCAATACCTCGGTAATAGGAGAATCCGACTTTTTGTGTTTAATATTTATTTTATCCCATATAATCACCTGAAATAAGCCCAAAAAGGTGCAAATCACAAAGTTCAATTAACACACTTTTGTAAAAGAAATCCTTTCGGTCGTTAGGGTGTCCTGATACCCTTAATTTCTGGCTGTTATTTGAAAACTACCATAACTCCCACGGTAATAGGTGCCGTTACCTTATATGGCTACTAAACAACGATAAACATACTACATATAGAGATATACATACTTAAATACATAGGAAATATCCAAGACTCCATAACCGCTAGCTTCGTAGGCAGAGTTAATCAATGTATCTCGTATCCAAATTCATTGCTTTAAATCGGTAGCTACGTAAAATATAAAAATACTTTGAAAAGGAAAAAATCTCACAAAGGAACCGTAATTAAAACATAATTTAATTCGATATTATATAATTAACTAGGAATGTCTTATATCAATTTGATCCTTTTTGCCACATTTTCGGTAGCTTCCCACTCAGTAAGTTAAGTTTATAACCGAAACGGTGCCCGGTTTGAGCGAGCGAATTTATGTTTTAGGCTAGATTGTTAATTACTATCAAAGTTAATTAATTAAGAACAAAAGGCCGTTGTTAAATGAAGTCAAGTCAGAAAAATTGTACTATTTGCAGATTTGTTTACCTACTAACTAAACCTTGCTTGGAATATCAAATTCAATAATAAAAAATTGTGTACGAATCAAAAACCGCTTGTTTATTATTTAAAGTAATTTATTTATTTTTATAGCTCACATGCAAAACTGATGCAATAAAATCACTATGCTGTTTAAAATGTTGTCGAGTTGATCGTATTTGCTAAATAATATTTTCTAGAGTAGAAAATAAATTAAATTGCAGCGAGGAACGTATTGCATCGATTGTGGTACGAACTTTCGTGTATCACTTTTCGTATCATAAATCGTTAAAAGTTTATTCATGTTTGAAGTTCCACTGGATTCCGCTGGAAAATGTTATGTGAGTTTGATATAATGCCTGAAGAAGTGGAATTTTATTTTGTTGAAAATAGTGTTTGCGGGATAAATGTCAAACTAAGTACTGGCATAGAGAAGATTAATGTTAAAACTTCAGCGTCGCTCTCTTCGGAGTTAATACATCTAGAATGCTATTTTGATATGAGAATGCACCTAATTTAAAGTGAGCTCTTGGATTTATTATCTTGTAATTCAATGAACGAATTTAAAGATAAACGAATCGACTAGTCTGCTTTTTGCTGAACTCCTCGTAATAACTTAGACGTAGAGACTGCATAATCATTAAGATGAGGCGTGGGAGTAAATTTCTAACTTTGAAGTATTATATCTTATTTTAAAGGTTGGCAACCATTTTATAATTTTGGAATTACTATAGTTCTATATGACCCTAGATCGCACTTATTAACAGGTGGCCTGTGTCCTGCTTACCTTTCTGAGGCAGTGCAAAAAGGACGTATCGTAACCCTTAACGTTAAACAAAAAAAGTCACTATGGAACTCCTCTGCCCTGGATTAAATTTTATAAGAGCAATATAATGGAAAAAATAGGCATAATCGCTTAATTTAGGTAGGACCATAAAGTGCATGCAAATGAAATAAAATTAAAAAATTATGTCTTGTTTAAAAAAAAACAGTGGTTTCAAATAAGCCACGTTAATCTAAAAGTTGAACACTACATACCTGTAAAAAATCCAAATTTCCTTTCACACGCTAACAAAGTTACTCGTAGCAATATAACATTTACTAGAAAACTTTGCTGTTCATTCCACCATATACCAACTTGTGTGTGGTTTGATTTTAACTTCCCCATTCCGTGCACAGTCGTCGAAGCATAGCGGCAACTTTGTTCTACCAAAGGGATTTTTTAAAACGTTGACCATAAACTAGTTGTACATACACAAAGACAGGAATTCCACCAACTATTTTGTTCGGCGGTTAGAATTTAAACTTTTACGTGGATGCGGGGAATGCCGGGAAAGTTTGTGGGGTCGCGTTTACTCTCGGAATATTCCGGAACACTCAGTGTGCCAAATATTTCGGTGTTACTAAATCACTCTCCGCCATTTCGAGCGGTGATGAGTGACCGATGGGTGTTATTAACATTCAAGCATGATTTGTGTTGTAATTTGCTGGAGTCACGTTAACTTTTTGAATTAATTTACAGTCACAATTATAAACCTTAGTTACTTAATACGTTTTATAAGATCTTACGCTGGGGTCGTTAAACAAGAATTTGTATTTTAACAAAAGGCATAACAACTAAACCCAAAAACAAATTTAACCAACAAATAAGTAAAACGAGCTTTAAACGTTATGTCATATACATATGTAATACAATATCAATTAATTCGAATCACTCTAAGTTCCACATTAAATTGAATTCTGTATACTAACCCTACAGAACACTCCACGGGTCAAAACCCGTAGCTCGAGTACGAACATTTCAATCAAACGTGTTGTACCTGCAGATAGGAACAACACAAACCCCAAAATAAAACACATATTTTCATACATTACTTCTATGTTTAGTCCACCTTTACTACTCGGTGACGATACAAAAGTCGCCGTCAATGTTAACTTGCTATCAAAGTTTAGCAATAAATACGGACACATAACGTTCCTTACTCGATAGAAGGTAAAAGTAGGTGCTTAGGGTGTTGACTGCAAGTTTTATACTGTCTTCTATGTAGGTAAGTATTATATCGGTTTCGGTTTAAATAATCATTATTTCTTAAAAGATATACATATTTCACTTTGATGAGAAATGTTATTACTGCGCTAATTAATTTACTTCGTGAACTGCAAAAAAAAAAACAGTTTAATAAATATACAAAACACGGAAAATAGATTAAAGCCCGTTTCCAGATATTTTTCCTGGTATTTTAAAACCATGGAACAAACTCCTTTCCACCTTTTCTGTCACAAATTCACAATCATGTGAAGTTAAAAAAAACATCCTCTGTACATTCATTAACTCAAAATAAAAGAGAACTAACAAAGCGTTAAACGCGTAAAGCGTCATAAAGTTTACACAAAAAAATAATTATATTCTAGAAGACGAAGCGGTCAAACGATAACTTGTACAAAATGGAAATGCAAAATTGACTCCCGTAAGAACGGCTACAAAGGCCGACGAGGGTCGCGATAACTTCATTAAGATACTTCGTTAGAGATAATTAGCAAGTTGAATGTTAAGTGGTTGACGTGCGCGCACAGGTCAACTTTGATCTCGGCAGAGTAACTGAAGTAATTAACCCGTAACTACAATCCTGGGGTCATTAAATTTTATTACGTGTCACTTTTTGATTATAATTCCAAATTTTTTCAGTAATGTTTTAGGCGTAATTATATCTATTCTAATTACCAACTACGCTTTTGCTGTGTTCCGTCACGCACCAAATAGTTAACTATCGGTGTACGGCTTTCAAACAGAGTATTTTAAAATACACGGTTGATGTAGGAAACTTTTATGTGGTCATCTTGCACCGTCTTATATACACATAAGTAGGTGTTTGTTTTCCTGCTAAACTACGCATGATATTTGATATTATATTTAATTTAATGTTTACCTATAGCTTTATATAATGCTAGACTAAGTAGTATCATAGTAATAAGAAATATATTTAACAAAATTACTGTTTGCTGAGTTTCATGCGGCGTTTCTTCTCAGCAATGGTCTCCTCTTGGGAAGCGCTGAGATTTTTGATGTGTAAAAGTGTCCGTGAGGCCTACTTGCTTGATTGCTATATTTAAAAAAAAAAATAGGTTATTCCAACGTGGGAATATAGACAACGCCGTTAGCTTGAATGGTAGTGACCTTGTCTACGAAGCTAGCGGTCCCAAGTTCGATTCCTTGTACCTAAGGGCAAATATTTGTGTGATAAGAGCAAGTATTTGTTCCTGTCTTGGAGGTTTCCAATGTATTTCTCTATGTAAATATATTTATCAATGTAGACATTGATAAATATATATAAGCATTGTACCCATAGTATAAGCCTATGGCTTAGTTAGGGACAATGTACTTATGTGAGATGGTCCCTTGATTCTATAACGGTATTGTTAAGTAGGTGACGTGTGAGCAGGTCAATTTTGATCTCGGCGAAGTAATTAACCCGTAACTATATTCCCGGGGTCATTTTTACCCGTCACTTTTTTAATGATCCCTAATGCAACAATGCCATTCCGCAATACATTTATCGATGCATCTATTCGAATTACCATCGGTTTACACATATAAAGTTCACTTTAAATAGAGATTTTTGAATGCAGTTTGAAGTAATCACGGTTAGCCAAGTTTGTAGTGACCCTGGTATTTGGTCCCGGGTATTTGTTCCTATGGGTCGTATTAATGAACTGATCTCGACTGCAATGCTCATCTCAAGATGCGTCAAAAATGACAGCTTTCTATGGCTTGACGTTTACTTTGACGTATCTTGTGAGGGGCTTCTCGGCCAAGATGAGTTTATTAATACGGCCCTAAGTCTTGGATGTTTTTTTTTTAAATTGATTGTACAAAAGAATACACTTTTTTTTTTTTTTTTTTTCTTTATTAAAGAGCTTGATCATAACATGATCATGTCGCTCCATAATACAGCAAACAGGTGCAAAATCAACTTAAAAATAATAATAATCTTAAGGCCTATTGATTACTGCTAATTTAGCCAGCTTCAAAAGCGCCCGGGCCTCATCCGACAAGGGGAAGGCTAAGGCGCTATTACAGCCACCCATAACATGAAACAAGTCAGTAGTAATGCGAAGTTGGCTTCTAAATAACTCGTTTCGGACACACTCCATTAAAATATGGTACACATCTTCAGGTACATCACATTCTGAGCAATTTGGGGAAGGTATTTTTCGCATCATTATGTCCAAATTTGTTAAATGGAATGTGTCCGGAGCGCAGTCTCATGGCTATAACTATATCCTGTCGGTTTAACGGACAGTCAATCCATGGATTGTTAGGTGGTTCTGGCTGGATCGTTTTATACCAAATACCTTTTTCTTTGGACCTTTCGTCAAAATACTCTTTCCACATCTGGCAAGTTCGTTGTTTCACTAATTTAATGCAATCCGAGTAGAAAGGAAAAGTACGACAAAGAATACCCTCATAGCACGCCTGTTTAGCCAAACTGTCTGCTTTTTCATTGCCGGCTATTCCAATGTGGGATGGGATCCACTGAAGGATTAGTGTTTTACCTTCATTTGTTAATTTCCAAATAAGTTCTAGAATGCTGTAGGCAATCGGGAGACCTCGAATATTCGAGGTACACCGAGCCAAGTGTTGTAGTGAACTTTTGGAATCTGACAATATGATAAACTTATTGAAATCAACTGAAGTTATATAAGACAATGCCTCAGCAATGGCTATTAGCTCTGCGTGCATAATTGAGAGATCGAATGTTATTTTAAACTGGACACCGATATCAGCTTGTGGGTCGAAAAGCGCCGCCCCCATAGTAAACTCCTCTTTCGATCCATCGGTAAAAATGTTGTAATAATCAGCATAGTTGTCATGTAGCTCTTTGAGAACGGACATCTTTAAATTTCGTGTATTGTAATTGCGTTTTGCTAGTGATATCTGATTTATATTAAATTTAATAATTTCTGAAAGATTGATTCTATTGACCCAAAAAGGTAATGAAAACATTTCTAAGATTTTACTGGAATGTATAGAACAGTCCTTAAATAAGTCATGATATGTCAGCAAGAGTGGTTTCTTTCTTCTTTGCACATAATTTGTGTGACGGAGACCATCCATCTCTTCTTACAGTTTTATAGTTATGTTCTCGTTAAATGATCTTGATTTTAAATGAAATTTACCGGCTAAAAAGTCACGACGAATGTGTAATGGGTGGATGCAAAGTTCGCTTTCCATCACGTGGATAGGAGTAGATTTAATAAATCCACCCATCACACGGAGACACTGATTTTGTATTTTTTCTAATTTATATAGATGAACCCGGCAACTTGTATCATATAAAAAACACGAGTAATCTATTCGGCTACGTACAATTGCAATATATAGGCGACGTAAAAATTTCGGGTG
The DNA here is from genome assembly GCA_946894065.1 of Acleris literana. Classification (NCBI taxonomy): domain Eukaryota; kingdom Metazoa; phylum Arthropoda; class Insecta; order Lepidoptera; family Tortricidae; genus Acleris; species Acleris literana. Next base: position 8,295,473 of record OX335677.1, read on the forward strand.
AACTCCCCACCCTGGACCCACTAAAACTTTAAAAATATTGATATATTTCTGAATTTTTTGTGTTATTTCATTTATATGTTTTCCCCATCTTAGGGAGCGATCCAGCCATAACCCCAAATATTTTACATTTTCAACTAATTCTAAGTTCCTACCGTTTATATTTAAATTTAAATTATTTCTATTTACTCCTTTTTTAAATACGCATACCTTAGTTTTGTTGATAGATATTTCCAAACCAAGACCACATAAAATATCATGAAATCCAGTGAATTTTGTAAGACTAATTCAGCTTCGCGGATATTCCGGTTTGACACGTACAAAACATAATCATCAGCGTACTGCGACACAAATACATCCCGAAGCTGATGCTGGATATTAATTGTTGCTATATTAAATAGAAGTGGAGACAAGGGGTCACCTTGAGCCAGGCCGCGACCTGTTATTCGACACATTACAAAATCGTCAACACAAATTTTGAGATGTCTTTCTCCTAAAAAACTCCAAAGGTACATACATAATCTTGAACCACTGCCTAAACGATCAAGATTGGTTAATAAACTAGTGATATCGATGTTATTGTATGCGTTGTCTATGTCTATAAAACATCCCACCGTTACCATGTTCTTTGCAAATCCGCATTGTATCCTACTGACTAATCGGCTAAGATTGTCAAGACATGACCTAGATTTTCTAAAGCCTACTGTCTCTTCTGCGAACATACAACTCTTTTCTAAGTACCATTCCAATCTTTTGTTTAAAATAGCATGAAAGATCTTACATATAACCGATATTAGAGAAATTGGCCGCAATCCTGAGTCCGACATAGGGTCTCTGCCCGGTTTAGGTATAGGAACGATACTTATATTTCTCCATTGTGAGGGCACAAAGTTTAAACAGTAAAATGTATATGTAAGACGTAAATATTGGCTTAGGCGGGGATACGAAATCGGGAGTTAGTTCACACAGGAGGCGGTTTGCACCATCTTTAGTAACGTGAGACCTGGGGGACCTGTATCCTTTTAACCACTTCATACGGGACCACATGTCACTGGCAGAAGAAACCTCGCTCATGGAATTACAAAATTGATGCCAACTTTCAGTTTTCTGGTTTCGGATTGACCTCTGTGCAAGTCTAGTCTTTTCTTGAAGGTAATCAAAGTTCCGCGGAGTTGGGTTACGTCTGAAGTTGCCCAAAGCTAAACGACGTTCAGCAACAGCTTTAGAAAGAGATGGGGTCCAGTATGGTTTTGGCACGAATGCCGTACTGGGATTATTACTAAATTTATAAAATGGGATGTTATCATCAGCAGCTTTATTAATAATATTCAAAAAGCAGTTATAGGCCTCCTGAGGGTCCATAGGTAAAACTAAAGTAGAAAATACCTCCTCTAAATCTGATTTATACGAATCCCATCGTGCTTTCTTAAAATTCCTTTTTTTAATTGGTTTTACATTTAATTTTAATTGTGTGGAGATTTTAATAATGAGGTGGTCACTTCCCAGTGTTTCATTAAAAACAGACCAAGCCAAAGAGAGGGAAATTTCGGACGATACCACTGAAACGTCAGGAGAAGATTCTTGTAACACACCATTTACAAGTCGAATTCTAGTATGGGAACCATCATTTAAAGTAACAAAATGGTTATCCAATAATGCATCAAAAATTTGGTTCCCCCGTGCGTCAGTCTTGTATGACCAGTTAGTGTGGTGCCCATTCAAATCACCAATGATTAATGATTTTCCGGATAAATAAGAAAACAAAAAGTCCCAATCATTCTGAGTTGTATGGATTTGTGAGGGACAATAGACAGAAATAATATTTTGAATCTCATCGCAATTAAATAGTTGAACGTGAATTAATTCAATCCCTGAGTTGGGATGTTGTAATCGACACTGTTGGGCCTTTATAGATTTGTGAGTAAGAATAGCAACACCTCCATATCCATCACTCCTATCCTGTCGAAATATAATGTAGTTGGGTATATTAAATTCACTATCAGGTTGTAGCCAGGTCTCACTCAAAGCCGCTATGTGAACTTTCTCCTGTATGAGTAATTGTTCAAATATCAAACGTTTAGGTCTTACACTTTGTGCGTTCCATTGCACGATGTTAAATTTACATTTTTCTATGCTATTAGCCAACGAACACATTAAAAATTGATTTTAACACAGGTACATCACAAATATGCTTAGTAAACCATGACATACACCATTCCAAAACTATTTGTACCACATTTTTAATCTTATCGGTCATCACGAGATTTTGTAAAAATATAGTATCTTTTAACTTACGTAGTAAATCACTAAATGTTGAATCAACAGGTTTTTCGGAGGTGTTCTTACATGGCGCTGACTGTTCTTCTGTGTACGTGTTCAGGTTGTTGTCATTCCAAAAGTGCTCATAGGCAGATTTACGAGGCGGATGTTCTTCCTTATTCTTAGACTTAACTGTTTTATTACCAGGCGTTATAGTTTCCGGCCGCACCGATCTTTCCTTGTGTACTACTGCAGCTGTAGTTAAAATGTTTGCGTATGACTTTTTAGGGCTGTTAGTCGATGGTAGTACGGTGGGTTCTTTTGGAACAGGACCCTTTGTGGACAGCTGCGGGAAATGATTTTCTTCAAACGTCGTAGAAACACTCGGAACGTACATATCAAGGGCCTGTCTATAGGTACAGTTAAATTCGGCCATAATATTCCTGATTTTTTTTTCTTTCAGATACATAGGACAGCTCTTGTCTAGCGCCATATGGCGTCCGCCACAATTGCGACACGTAAAAGATGTCGCTTCACAGTTTGCGTGGCTGCCACTGCATTTCGGACATACTATTTTCTTTGGACATAGTTTGTGTGTATGTCCAAATCGCCAACAGTTGGAACATTGCGATACTGGAAATACATACGGCTCCACTTTTATGCGCAAGTCATGTACAAAAACATATGGCGGTAACGACGATCCCTTAAAGCATATTCTTACAGTCTCGCTTTCGGTCCAGCCTGGCTCTTCAAAATTTCTGCGACTTAACCGCTTCAATGATATTATTTCAATGTCGCTTTTTATATTATCCAAAATATGGTTCTCATCTAATCCTAAGTCAATATCTTTTATAATACCGTAAGATAGCCCGACTTCGTATGTTTTTTGGCACCTCCATCCCAAATCCGTCGAAAACTCTTCAACCGTAAGTAACCGTGCAGCACTAGCTTCGTCCTCAAACCGTATTAGTACCTTATACGGATTAACATACTTCACTCTGGTGATCTCATTTATATGGTGATTTTTAAATAATTTAGCCAGTGAAAATTGTTTAGGAAGCTTGTCTTTAGAGGTTACGCAGATTTCAACATACTGGCGGCTTCTCGTTTTTTTTTTCCTCACCACCGAAAAATCGGAATCAGTGGACTCCATCTCCAAATTTCTTTTGTTTGTTCTGGTCTTCTCGTTATTTGTTATTTCATCATCTTCGTTCATTTCTTCTAATGAATTTTGTTCGCTAGATAAATCATCAAAAAGCCTTGTTGGTTCCAAGTCTCCATTCTGAATTGAACTCTCAGCCATAAGTAGTACGACTCATAATCACCGCGTCCTGAATTAGCCTGTAGGCGGTATGCAGCGCTCAGATAGGCGATCGATTTACGGATAAGAAACGCGCGGTGCAGGTAAACAACTAGTGTGACTCACAATAGACACGTCTTACTCGTACGATGTACTCGGCAAAACTGAAGAATACACTTAATATACAAAAGGCGAACTTAATACCGTAAGGCATTCTCTACCAGTTAACTTTTGGGCAAAGCGGAGATTATGGTGGCGGTGCAACATAGGGTCTAGGGTAGGGAGGTGTTTTTAAGTACGTACAGTGCAAAAAAATATAGCGATCGGCAATCTTCGTGTTTCTATGACACACGAGTGGCAAATATTCTGTCAGTTGCGAGTGAAAGCGTGATAGCGATAGCCAGCCGAAAGCTATTAAGAAGCTGGGAATACTGTATTTCTCTATGTAAGTATGTCATTCTTGGTGTCCATAGTTCAAATCTAGAGCTTATTGCTTCTTGTCTCTTCACATATTTTTATATATATTCTAACTACTAGCTGCGCTTTTTCTAGATTTTGCTCGCGCGCATCCATCCGTTCATATACTTAATAAGGACGCCATTAAACCTAGAACAATACTTAATCTAGCCTACCCTTAGAACAATGAGGGTAATATGGACACCTAACATAATTATTGCTTCCGCTTACAATACAGCACTACATGAGGCATGGACAAAATATGGAGCAGTAATAACAACTAAGGGTGTATTGATTGACATTCTGTAAAGTTCCAGGTAGTGAGAAGGACAGACATAATTATATAGGTCCTATAGCTCTATCCTATTCATTGACAGGGAATTGGCTTTTTTTTAACAGCCACTGGTGACGGACTAAAACAGAGTAGAACAATATCAAAAACAAGATTATATTTAAAAGGAAAACTCTGGATCGTGTTTCTTGTTAGGGTCTCCCCACACCTATCGACTCGGAATTGGCTTCCGCCGAGTGTTTTACAACACACTATTCGCACTTAGCCGATTTGCTATCGCAGCAGCTGTAAACCTACGGTCGACTCTCGCGTGCCCCGTACCGTAGACTGTAGTCGAGACGTCCGATAGCCTTCTAAGTAAAAATAAGGGGCTCCCCACACCCATCGACGCTGAACGGCTGTAGCCAGCTCTAATCGGCTCTCATCGTAGCTACTCGGCTGTGGTCGGAACTGTTCAGCCCTCGCCGGCGCCGATCGGCTGTACTCGGCAATGTGAGAATGCGAACGCGTGCGGTTGGCTGCTCCGGGACACTAAAATGCTAACACCGTGCAAAATAAAGACTTATTTCTTTGTCACCATGTTTGATGGACTTAAAAAATCATTAATCATTTTATTATCATTAGTCACCTTAAAAGCAGATAACCACCCTACATCAGATAGCAACCAGCTCATTAGTAATATAAAGCGTATTATTCAAATTTTTGCTTATTTCCAAGGCCCAAACGATAATTATCTAATAAAGTATACACCCTTATTTCGACCTTTCTTATCTGCTGCTGTCAGTGCACCATTATTAATAACGCTCATCAGGGGTCGCATTGTGTTACCTTGATTGCTATCACAGAGTTGCGTTAATTTGACGTAAATACTCCACTAAGACGTCACTGTTGCGACGTCGGCATATGTGTACTAACTAGGTCTTAAATTGGAGCTTAGGTAACACCTTTGCTAAACTAACTGTTGTTATTTTGTCTAATATTGAAGTTACGAATATTATTCAGCTAAAATTGCAATATTAACTTAATCAATCTTGACGTATTCTAATTTGACGGGCGACTTTTTATGAAAATTTTGCTGAACGTGATGAAATCTGTTCGTAATTGAATTTTTTAAACGTTATTGCGCCCGTCAGAACCACTAACGACATGCGTGGCGAGGGTTCACTCCCTGCGAGTTAATCAATGTTTTTGTCAGCTCCACCCTTGTAAGTAGGTAACTAAAATATCTGTTTTTAATACATAGGTTAATGGGTGAGTTAATAGCGCCCACTTATACGATTAAATAGGGCTTCAAAGTCAACGTCACGTAATGAAAGACATCGAGTGCGAAGTAGAAGCCATATTGTTTCATTAAAGAACGCAAAAAAAAAACTTGTATCACTTTCGTTTTTATTACAGGTTTATTTATAAAAATAACATTTTAGAAATAACTAGACCACCACATTGGCTGGACATAGGTATGTATACGTCGTGGCGACGATGGGTGTTTTTGTAGTCATGAATTGGCTCTTTGTCTGTAACGCTGCATTTATTTTTTTACATTTTTAGAAGCTTTATTTAACTTGCGTTTTATTTGATTTTTTGCTAAGTTCCTGCTAGCTGATTAAAGTGAAATTTACTTAACATACATGTACATCAGGTAGATTTTGTTTTTATGGGAAATCAACAGTATTACAGTTTATTAGGCAATATAAAGTCGATAACAGATGGTCACAGGAATATAAAATATATGGTATAATGTTAATGTGAAAAACATTGGTTATAATAAAAACTTAAAATTCAAATTCAAATTCATTTATTTGCTATAAAATACGGTACAATTAGGTTTAATTAGGAAAACTAAACAATTAAAAAAATCGGATGATTAAGTCAGGAATTTGTCAAAGGATATCCGCTATACTCACTCAGTTTGAATTCGTTAGATTTGTTTAGACGAGCAGTTGACGCAAGTACATTTGACAAAATAATAACAAAAGCATGAAAAAAATACGTTTTTAATTTTTGGTACCATATAGTAGCATTGTCATCCAATTCTGAGCTATGTTTAAAGTTATGAGCTCATCGCAAAGTGTTTTTATAATCCATGGTGCCGAATTGACAAACAACCGGACGAACAGGTAGACAAGAATGCGAGCAAGTAAAACGATACGATACCTAACTTATTCTATCGATGCTTGAAATACCTTGCTACAAATAGCCGCTAACTGTCTAAGCTGACTGCAAAATTTCACCCCAAGCCAAGTTGAAATGCTGTTACAGCTAGTTTAATATAGAATGATATGTCTTTCATACGCCACACAATGTTTGCAAACGTAACTTGCACAAATACCGAGTCAGAAACAGAAAATCACGTTGGAGACCTATTGTTAGTGCCTCCTACCTCGACACGCAAACCTTACCCTACCTCGTACTACTGCGATTGGGGTCCACTGCCTCCTACTTTATTGTTGAAATAGTATTGTAACCTTTGTGGTGCAGAGTCACAAACTGACAAGCGGTAGTATAAATATAAACACCTTTCCATGAGTAGATTTTTGGCATAAGAAACATGATCATTTTTATGCTTTTTTTTTTAAGAAAGTAAATTATACTTAATCCTTTTTTTATAATATATCAGGAAACAATATTTTGTAAAATTAATGTTTTTAATTTAATGCATGTTAAAATTTCACGTATTTTAAAAAAAAGTAATTGTTTGTCTCATTCATGAAAACTTACTCATCAAAAACTGTATAAGAGTGAGAAAATACATACATACATTAAATCACGCCTGTTTCCCAGAGGGGTAGGCAGAGACCACTTCTTTCCACCTGCTACGATCCTGACAAATCTCTTTCGCTTCTTCCACATTCATACATCGAGTCATGCATGCACGCCGGTTTCGGGTACTTAAGATCCAGCCTTTTTCCAGTATTTCTCCGATTTGATTCGAAAAAGTACGCCTAGGGCGGCCCCTTCCGACCCTCCCACTCACTTTTGCTCTGTATATCTCTTTCGTCAATCTTCTTTCATCCATCCTTTCCAAATGAGAAAATAATTTCAAGAGAAGCAGAATCATGAAAAGCAGACATAGCTACACCAAAGAATATCCCTACTGAACTCTCAGAGGTCACCGGATGATTAAAAGGTCATTAAAACTGCATAACAGGATTGAAATGTCATTTTAAAGATATTAAACTCACTTAACCAATTTTTACTAGTATTCATTTTATCCCACAGCCCTGTAAGCGGTCTGTAGGTATTTACATTGCAAACCTCAGAGCACTTTGTGTATTTAAGATTGAAAATTATAATAGCGGAGCGATTTTAATGCCCTTTCACATGAAAGGGTCACGAATAAGGAGTGGATTGTTTACGTGTTGATTTGCCATTAATTCTTGCTTTTGCGATTGCTTGTGAAATGCGTTTCAATTATTACGTGTTGTACTGAATTCTTTGTATTTTGAAATCGTATTTTAATCCCTTTTCGAAGGTTTTGAGCTTGTTAGTTTTTATCAGACCGAAGTGGAGTAGAAAGTAAATGACTTTGATCCTCTCACGATCTCTAGGGAGTCCTTAGTTCAATTTATTCTTCCATGAAATACCAGGGGCGTGCAGGGCTATATTTTATTGCAAAAATATATGTGTACATCCATACACCAAAATGTAGCTCGTGAATTATACAGTTTATTAAAAGCAGATTACATTCTTTTATAAAACCTTTTGCATACTTTAGTATTTAAATTGAAAAATAAATGAACAATCAGACTGTCATCAAAAATAAATGGAATTAACAGAGGCGTTAAAAAGAATTTAATAACAATGATCAACTTTTGAAACTTTTTCTATTCACTGAAATAAAACACCATTAAATACCTTCAAAACCGTTTAATTTAGACAAAAGCGAACGGCGATACAAAAAACTCTTAAAAGTTTCTGAAAAACTTTTATTGAAACCAAGTTTTAAACTTTATAATTTCTTTGTGAAAGTTTACATTCAAAATGTTAACCGAGCCGTTGCAGGCTGAATCCGACCAAGTTTCTCATTAAACACGTAAATTTTTACGACTCTTGAATTTCTGTAAAGTCCGCCGGAGTCATAAATTGGTGGGTCGTTACCGGCCCTTTTAAATATTGAAATATGTCATTACTAAGTTTTAAGTGCGTAAGTTTTAGACTTTCTTTTAGGGTATTGTTTTATTTAAATACCAGATTTTTACATAAAGCAAGTACGCTTGTTTATATTCCTTGTTATCTTAATATCTTACAGATGTACTCTTTCGGATACACTTCGACCCTTTAGGATATTTTGTGCAATTATACTCGAAAATCTAATTCAAGACCAAAATCCTAACCTCAACGGGCGCACATTCGCTGTGATTACTGCATTTTGGTTTAAGTGTAGGTATTTTTATCAATAAAACTTACCCTAATATTACTGGTTACATGAGTTCTCATTCATGTTTTTATGAAATAATGTTTAAATAATTACATAATCAAGATGGGAACTGTCAGACTTTGGTCTTGAATTAGTTTTTTTTTAGTATAGTACCCTCTTATAGTTGACGAAATATAATCTACACCAATTTGACTTAAAATACGATACGAAAATACGACTCGTTCAACTATCTTGTTCCTTCACCGTAAGAGCATCGGGTAATGTACTGCAGTGACAAATACTCATTGGTAGGTACATAGTAACAGCGGGGGTTCGAATTCCGTACTACGTTACGATCGCGAGTCGACTCTTTAAGCCACTAGACCACCGACGCTTTATAGTTATAAGTTCAAATTTTACTTAAAAAAAATTAAACCTATTTAAGAGTATAATGCTTTTGTCGGAGGCCAATTCGGATCAGTGTTCTCTAATTTTAAATATCTGTTCATTTTAATCTAAAAACTTTGAATTTTATTCTGCTGCTGTGTCTATCAGAATAGATTTGACGTTTGTTAATTTAGGTTTACAGATATTTAAGATTTAAGAACTCTAATCCAAATTGGCCTCAGTCTTAAGCCTAAACCTTCCTACCTATTAAAAAAAAAAGGTTAAGACAGAAAAATACTAATGCACCTTATTTTATGAAAAGGAAAATTTACGAAACTACAAAATTTCAGTCAATCATAATTTTAAAAACCGTTAAAACGTGTAACGGAAAATGTATGAACTGTGCTCACACTTGCCAGAAAATGTTACCGAAAAACTTTCAAGCGTCACCCAACCTAATGACCCTACTATCCAATCTCCACGTTAGAATCTCGCGAACGTTTAACATCGTTAGTATGGCGAAAAGTTGTAGAGCCTAAGAGGGATCCTTACGCCTGTCCCTGCACACTTTGCACCCGTAATGTGAGACTCGTGAGAAGAATACAGCCCTGCTAAATGGGCCCGATATATTAAATCCAAGGCACTGTTTATTGACAAACGGCCTGCCTTTCCGGTTCAGTTGTTCCGGAGTTGCTCTAGTAGAATAAATCAGCTGGGCTTGTTATATCGAATTGGGTGTGAATCAAGTCCCTTAATTCGTGGGAGGATTCATAGATGACTGGAGTAGTTGTAATCGAGTTGGGTTAGTGTTGTTTTAGGCTTATGCAATGTTTTTTGAGGTACCTAACACTATTTTCTGCTGAAACCATAATGTTTTCAGTATATCTTAAACATTAATTATCGTAAAACGGGATGAGTAGGGATTAAGGGGTGAGTAGGGACACAACCTAAAATAAGTCATTACTTGTTACAAATAAGAACATTTATTAAATGGACAATAACTTTACGTCTATTGGATATAATTTCAGTCTTATAATTAATAACAGTCAAATTGTAACATTATTTTCCTACATTTTCATTTCATTTTTCATTTATTCATTGTAAAGTCATGTACATTTCATTTGCAGGTGCAGGTGTTACATTTATTAGGCCAGACCATGACGTCCTGAAAGGGCACACAATATAAACTAAAATAAAATAAAATAAAATGATATAATCAAGTAAAATCGGGATCCACTGAAAATCAGCGTTGCAGCATTAGGTTTCTTATGTTTATGTTAATTAAGTTGGTGGAGGTGCTCTTTTGATTCCAATAAAATATTTTTATTATTATTATTATTAGATATTTATTTAATTTTCGGTACATTAGGTTTTTTATAACAAATATTCAAATATAAAAGTAAAATAACAATACTAATACAAAAAAATAGACATTATAAAAAACCTAACCTACGAGTGCCGCCGGCAGCGGGGCAAGGCTCAAGCTACCGGTGGTTAGGGCTGCAGAGAGGAACCTCCTCACAATACGTGCCGTGTCGAGGAGTACTGCCTTCTGTATCTGGCCCTTGATCCAGCCATCTAGCGAGAGTCTCTTGAGGTGTTGGTCGACTCTTCGCTATAAGACCGTTTGCCGATTATATTATTATTATTATTAAAATAATAAATTTAGTTATAGAACATGCACATATCAAAGTTTGATCATCTGATTATTTTAATTGGTCATCTTTCACAAAGTCTTCAACGGTATATAACATTTCTCAATTAATATTTTCTTCTTTCCTTGCCTTTTCTATTAAAAAAGACTTTGAACAAAGGTTAAACTTATTACATGGAGACCATTAAATTCCACTAGCTACCTCTGACGACACCCGGGGGCGAAGAAGTTGTAGAGTCGTTTAATGAGTTTAAACCAAAAGGTTAGAACTGGGGAAGGTAGAATGAAAATTCATTTTGTGCCGCCTTAGTTGTTGACGCACGTGAGGAATAGTTTTCTAGTGAAATGATCTTACCGACTGCGCCATATTATTATTATTTACTTCGACTGTGAATATCTCCGTGCCACAGATAATGCATAATATTGCCTAGGTTCTTACAAAAACATCATAGTGTTAATAATTTTATGAAACTTTAACTGGCAATGGACAGTAGTTTTTTTTTGTAATAATTAGATCAAAGAGACGGCGAATGAAAAGGGGAAAATAAAGAGAGTACGATCTAAATAGAGTAAAGTGGCAAAAAGAAAAAGCTTATATTCAGGACACCTCAAAGGATTTTTCGCTTTTAGCCGTTTAGTTTAAGAAACAAACTTTTAAATATGAAAGTATCAAGTTTCTGCATTTTTTCTTTCTTTGTTACAACAACAGTTAAAACATTTTTGCAAATTAAACGTAGGTATTTTCTAGAAATAAAATTAAATACGATATCTAGTTGAAGATGTAGCATGTCAATTGCATGATTGCTCCGATACAGAGGCTTACTCGTACATAGTTATAAACGGATAATTTGAAAAAGGCTGAAGGAAAAAGTAAATAAAATTTATCGGGACAAAAAAACTAAAACACGAATTCTTCGTAGCTGTACTAGTATCACTAATAATAACACAGGATTTAAAGATGGTTTTACGATTTTAGCCAAGAGAGTTCGACTAACTATTAAGGAGTTCCTATATTCTCATACATATATCAGTTTTATTGTAACATTATAGCGCCGTCACAAATCAGTCAAATCAAGGATTTAAAATGGGACAATATAAAACAAAAAACATTTCAAAAAGATGTCAAATTAATCTCGGCTCAACTAAACTCTCAAAATGACACGGCACTTATAAGGCGTCAACTGTCAAAATATGATTTTAATTCAACAGGCGGTTGAAAACACTTTTCATTTCAGTCATTTCTCAGATCTACTTACATTTATAATGCAACGTATGGCCTGAATAGAGCGCAAAGTTTCATGAGCTTCGTCCAAGACTAAAACAACAGCCAGTGTAATTATGTCCCTGGGGAGTCCACCGAACGCTCGCACAACGGCCAACCATTTTTATATTATTTATAAGAGAGTAATGCTGCTCATTTACTATAACAGCGACAGAAAAATTTAAACAACGGCACGAGTAAATATTTAGTATGTTACTCATAACTTTGATCAAACTCAAAATTGGCTTCAAAGGGAAAACCAGAAGGGAATGTGAAAAATATTTTTCCTGTCGTGTGGTTGGAATGACCCTGCGTAAAATATAGGTCAGTCGACCCTCTAACTGTCAGCAACCTCAACAATTTAGCCTAAATAAATGGGCCTGTACCGCACAGTGTTTCCTCTCCACTCAAATATGAATTCAACAGCGAAATAGGCACCAATAAATGGCTGAATTTTACAGTATGCAATAAAGATTACGGTAGCCTGCACGAGATTTTCTAGCTTACGTTTAGAATTCAACATTCAGTTCTAACGTGGGCAAACTAAAACATTGGATATGGTTTTAATTTTACTTTACGAGCGTCAGTTTTGTACACCAATGAAAAGTGGCTAATAAAATACGATATTACATACTGTACTTCTACCTACTGTACCAATCACATATTTTTAGGGATTTATTTTTATTCAACAGGCAATTACAGAACCTCATGGTTTAGATACGTCATACTTATATTTAATTGTTATTGAGAGTTGCAGAAAAAAACTGAGCTTAAATAGTATTTTGTCCACATGAGTGATAGCAATGCTAAAACATTTTAGTGAAACCGAAATTTCTTTTAATTCTGCCCGCTATTATCTCATCACTCACTTTTGCAAACTCGTCGTCTGTTATTTAATATTTACAGCCAATATCTTCAGCGCGAAAGATATAAGAGAGTCTATAAAAGATATGCTAAGTTCCGCTTTAGTGAGCGAATGACATACTTCAGCACTTATTTTACGTTGAGAAGACTCAAAAGGAGACTATTTACTTCAAAAGTATTGGTATTCAACAACGTTTAGAAAGACGGATACAAGTGCTACAGGGACGGTCCTTGTGGCAAACCTTGGGGGAGGCCTATGTGGACGTCTTTTGGCTGAAATGATGAAAATTAAGAAAAGAAAATGTATTGAAAAATCACCTTACCGCCGTACTAAGAGACATTTTGGAGACAAATTAACTCGTAACTTCAAACTCTTGTATGACATTTTTTTAAAGGGCGGCCAATAATCTCCTAAATAAATCATTACTAATACTTATACTAATTAATACTCGGTAAAATATTTATGTATGATTTTTATTCAGAAATTTTCGATATTTCGTTCATCTGTGTGCAAAGTCATACCTAGTTGGATACAATTAAATTTTTAGGTACTGTACTGACCTCACCTCGAGTCAAACCTTCAAACAAGAATTAAATTGTCTTTGGTATTTGACTGGTTAGAAAACGGGCTAAGCAGTGTGGTTGTTGCTAGGGAGTGTTGACTGGGTTACGGTCGGGCTTTGGAAAATGAATCAGTTAATATTTTTATTGCGTTTTCTTTTATAATAATAGTGATTATAGCACAATAATTTTCCTTAAAATAAATAAAAGAACAGTGATATGTAAAGTAGTGAACGTCGTGCTAGCCTAGTTGGTGGTGACCCTGCCTACGAAGCTAGCGGTCCTGGGTTCAAATCCCGGTAAGGGCAGATACTTGTGTGATGAGCACGAGTATTTGTTCCCGAGTCGTGGATGTTTTCTATGTATTTAAGTATATATTTCTCTATATAAGTATTTATATCGTTGTCTAGTACCCATAGTACAAGCCTAGAGCTTAGATTGGGACTAGGTCAATTTGTGTGAGATTTGGTTAATGGGTTGTGAATAAGAATAATGAATTAGTGATTTCTCATAGGTATTTTAACTATCCATACAAGACTTATCTATTAGAATAGGGAAACTTGGGGATGGGTGTTCTGGTTGAGAAGCTGAAAGACGAACGGAAGGGTGATAGTCATTGTCTAGAAGGGGTTCCAAATGGTGATAATTTTATAGTTGAATGATTGTTGTGTTTCAGGGTATAATAACAGAGTAGGGAAAACTTTCGTAGTTTAGGGAATTTTAGTTGTAAACTTAATCTTTCTTTATTTTAATGCATTTCACGCGGGTGCATGTTCCTGTGAGCCCCGTCATCTGCTACGAAGGATCTCAATCTGTTTGGAGAAGTTTAGTATGGTCGAATTAGCAGAAAGTATGGAATTAAGTCGTGTAGTCGTGCATTTTTGGCAATCGTTAGAGGGCTTAACTAGATAGTTTTCCCCGGTTTGCACCGTTTCTATTATGTACGGAAAGCCTTTAAATGTTACGTATAAACTTTAAAGTACCGTAATTTTGGAGTATGTTAAAAACTATTTGGTGCAAGTTTAGCCACGTGTAAAGAACCCTTTAATACTTAACGTATCTTAATTAAAAAGGTGTGCGATGTATCAAAATTAAGTTATTTGGTTTTCTTAGATTGCGGCTCGAGGATAATTCAGTCGGTTGGTGCAAACTTACATTAAGCTTTTTAAAGCATAATAAACGCCCAGTTTATTTTGCACCCCTGTGCGAATTATGGAACATGAATTTTTCATTATTTTATAGATTGTACTTCGGGGCAAATTAAGGTAGTCGTGAAAATTTATTCATGGCACTTGTTCTAAAGATACTACATTCGCACCTTATAAAAAAAAGGAAAATATAACGGGAAGTTTATCAAATGTAATCGCAGCGAACGCCGGGCGACCGCGGGAATACCTATTTAATCTTTGCCGCGCTCCCAGCGCGGGGCGCGGGGCGGGGAAGAGCGCAACGCATGGCACCGCTCAGTCAGTTACTTTGTGAGAATTGTTGTGTGATCTGATGATCTCTGTGTACCCTATACAGGGTGGAAAAAACGCATATGAACGGCAACTTCCTTTATATTCAAAAAAGAAAATTCTACACGAAGAAGACTTACTTTTATTTTTTAAAACAATTATTACTGTATTTTTGGAATTTGGTCTGCCTTAACCGGGAATCGAACTGGTCGAATATATGACAAAACAATAAAACCATGTATTTTTTACGGTTTTTAATTAATTTAAAGGCGTATGTGTTGTAAGTTTAAAATGATCACTATCATGACCCTTTCGATCTGTATCATAAAACAAGACTTTATTGTTGTTTTGTCATATTAGACCAGTAGTCCAGTAACCATGTCGCCTGAAAGTACGGGGTACTTTGCGTCAAATTCGGTAGTTCTGATTTTTTGCAGACTTGTTTATGATGTTGGCCAAATTAATAATCCAAGTTTGAGACTTCAAGCGCCGAACGCAACTTTGTCAAAAATAAAAAAAACCGTTAAAATTTCGGACTTTTCTCAGACTGGCGATTATAACCCTAAAGGACTAGTTTTTGATAGTAGCTTCTTCGGACGTTTTAAATAAGACTAAATTTGCTACAACATGAGACTAGAATTGTCTCTGTGATAGTATTCGAGAGTCTCGTGTAGGCGGTAACCTGGGCAGATTGAAGCTGGTTTTCGTCGCAGCCCTGGCAAATAGTAAGTTGGTATCGCAGTTCGTCGAGGTTGTTCAAAAAAATTGAATTTTGAAAAGCTTAATCTCGGAAACTATTGGGTCTACAGAGACATTTCTAGTCTCATATCATATTGTAGCAAATTTAGTCTACTTTAAAAACATCCTAGAAAAGTACTATGAAAAACTAGTCCTTTAGAGTTACAATCACCATTATCTGAAAAAAAAAACCGAAATGTTCACGGTTTTTTTATTTTTGACTAAGTTGCGATCTTCTCGGGGTCACAAACTTGAATTATTCATTGGGCCAACATCATAAACAAGTCTGCAAAAATTCAAAACTACCGGATTTGACGCAAGCCCTCATGTATAAAGTTACTGGAGTACAGTACAGTTCGATTCCCGGTTAAGGCAGAGGAATTTCCAAAAATCCATAAATGCAGTATTAATTGTTTTCAAAAATAAAAGTAAGACTTCTTTGTGTAGAATTGGATATTTTCAAAATTTAAGGTAGTCGCCGTCTATGTGGCGTCTATTTTTTCTCTTAATTCCGCATGATGAAAACCTCATATAAAAACGGACAAAGTTAAACTGAGTAAATATACCGATCTTACTTTCGAGGTTCCACCACCATGTGGAATGATCACTCTATAGTTATTTTCCAAATAGTTTTATAGCTAACGGCATCCTCGAACTACACCTTCAAAGGCCTTGCTAGGCTGCTTGATCAGAGCTAGATTCAGAAGACAGTGAATATACTTCAAAATGCACAAATAATGATGACATTATTATTGTTTACATTGTCCGCTCCAATATATTTGCTGGTGACTATACCGTTTTGATATTAGACACTTACTTTGATTATTGACGATCAGAACTCAAAATTGATTTTTTTCTTGATTATTGCATTCCTTAAACCAACTTTATTTTTCATTAAAACTTGTATTACAAGTTAAAAAATTCCAGTTTCCCACTTAATATCCAATTAATATTATAAATGCGAAAGTTTGTGTATTAGTTTGTTACTCCCTCACGCTGCAACGGCTGGATGGATTAGGATGAAATTTGAAATGGAGATAGCTTAATAAAAGTTCCAAAGGAAATAATAATAACCGATATCTACAGAAGCTATAAAACATAAATAAATTAATAAGTACAGTCTCGGAAAGGGAATGTCAAAGCATACTTTAACTAAAGTAGGTTTATTATTATATTTATTTGTTTATTTAATTAAAAATTAATATTTATTTAATTAAAAAACAAAATATAACCGACTACTACGCTACTTTTGCCCATGCCTCAAGAACCGTGCATCATCGGTCCGTTTACGCGTGCGTGCGCTTCTGTGGCTTTATTGCTCTATGGTAATAAGTAATTTACAAACATGAACCGAAAACTGCATGATCCCGATAAGAATGCCAATTTTTTATGGGGTGCGAATTTAAAGTAAATCAAATGAATACGATTGTGACGATTTTCAATTGTTTCAAAATTTCCCCCGAAGTACGAAGACCGTTAAACGTATATAACTACTTTCCGGGGGATGCACCCCGGTGCAAATTAGATATTGTATTTAGATATTTTTTCTAATCATATCCTCAATTTGCACCGCGTTCTATATTTTCCCCCGAGCCACGATGGCCGAAAGTAAGTTTTTACTTATATATATTTTTATTTATATGTTCCGTAGGGTGAATTAAATGAAATAATACGTGCAAATGTAGATTGAGATGGATTAAAACGTATGCCAAATTGCACCGAGTACACCTTTTTTCCCTCGTTAGTTATGACCTTTGCAAGGTTTTCAACCAATTGCACCGCTTTCCGGGGGGGCGAATTTATTAAGGGATGCATTAAGCTCGATTTTTTACCCGTACAAAGCAATCAGAAATGTTTTTATCAATTCTTAGAATTATTTCCAGACTTTAGTGAAATTTCATCTAATTTGCCCGTACTATTGTCTTGAGAGTTCGGTTTGCGGCTGCGCGTCCTTGACATCTCGTCGGGATCCGAAGCTAAGTGTTGTCTTTTTGTGGTGATTCGATAAGTGCATCGTCGCACTCAAAGTAGTAGTGCAGTTGGTTACGAATGACATTTGATGTCATCACATTCAAAATATTTTGAATTATTGAAGTTGTCATTGCAATTTTTGACAACAAGTTAATAAGATCATTCGTAGCAAAGCTGTCCTTGTTAGAATATGTTTATTTGAATATTTTTCTTTGATTTTGTTTTTTTTTTATTTACGATTATTTTCAAAATATTTTTGAGTTTCGAAATTTTATTTTTTTGAAAGGAACAATTTATTTAAAAAACAGAACAATTTTTAAAAAATAATTTCTTAGAAGCAAATCATATTGAGCTCAACAGTGATATACGTTGGTCGTCGGAAAACCAATCTAGTGATAAATTTCTTGAATTATTTCACGGGATTTTAATTCTATTACGAATCTTATAATAATTAAAAGGTAAATAACATTACTATTCATTTGGTATTCTTTTATAATTTTTTTTGAATCAAGGGAATTCAAAGGATTATTAATACTTCAAGACTGATCTAATTCGTTTGGATTTTGTGTACAATTTTAGGATTCCATGTCTAATCTTCAGTTTATTTGGTAAACCTTTTCTAAATTTTCCCATTTTGTTTGGTTAAGATTATTTTATTTCTTTCGGCTCTTATATTATGGATTACAATTTATACTTGTGTCCTAGCAATCTAAATTACAATTTATTTCAATCTTTTCCTTTCAAGCAACGGATATTTCCAACATGTTCTATTTGAGTCGAAGAGGGTTTAGTGTCTTGGAGAAAGTTATCAGCGGGTCACAGACGTCGATGACATCTTACCGTCACTAAACATCTTGGACTAAGATAGCAAGCAGAGATACTATACAGTGTACGACCAGTATCCATACAGACTTCACAGACTGCTTCAGTGTGTTGAAGGTTCAAGGATAATAGCTTCTAAATTTATCTTGGGGAACCGGGGGTCAGATTTGAGTTGCGTCAAGAGTCGATCTCACCTCTGGTCGAAAGACGTTGGTTAGTTGAGGTGACTTGCTGGCTTGGTTTTTATGATCTCATGTTGGCAAGGATGCCTGCGAGTTTAGCTCGGCAACTGCTTTCTACTCCCGGCTTTCATGTCGGTTCGTGGGGATTCGACTAAGCGAAGCGAAAGCTGAGCGTGTGGTATCGAGTGCCTTGACGGATTCGAAGGGGAGGAGGCCTTCCATATTCTGGGTTTGCTTTGATACCTGTCACACTGGATTGCAGAAAATACACACATTTCGTCGTCCTGAAATATCCGAGGATGCAAGAGGGGTAGTTTAGTTCAATAGTCTCTCCATCTAAATTATTAGGAGATAAAATAAATCCTGCCTCTTGGAGTGACTATAATTTGTTGGGACCTCTGCTCTTTTGGATACGAGAACCTACCTAGACTGACTTGGCGACGTAATGGAAACGCTCCCCAGACAAGCTTGAGGCAGGCTGGCAGAGTGTGACCAGTCCGGAGTCGAGCACATGAGTAAGAGCGGGGAGGGGCTCTGCTTTTACCAGAAATCATAATCTTGTCTTATCGATTATCTATTAACTGAAGTTCCCTAATCGCTTCTTTATTTCAACTAGTACAACTATTTGAATTCCCTTATTCTTGAATATCTCTTTAATCAGAAGAATCTGTTATCCCTCATTCTCACCTTAGGAACTTGAAATTACTAAAACATTAAAAATAAATCACAACGTAGGATCCACTTTTTCGATTGACAATTTCTTGTCTTCCGGCCTGTCAAACAAATTGAATTTAAATTTAAAAATATTTTATATTTTTATAAGGCCTACCTTTTGGGGTCGGTACAGTACTTAAAGTACTTATTGAAAAAAAATGATTTCTTTATCGTGTATGTAAAGTTAACGATACAGCCAAACGCCCAGTATGAGTTCGGAAAATGTTTTCACCTTACTCACTAACTACTTACTAGTAGTAAGTTACTACTTATAAATAACACCCCAGATTTTGTAAATTTAAATATGAAAAAGTATATCAAAATATTATTTTTCAGTTCGTGACAGAGAATGTTAAACAAATGACAGTTATGAAAAATAATATTAACAGCAGACAATTTATTTAGTCTACGTTTATAAAATGTCAAAGAAGTCTGCTGAAGTTAAGCGGAGCGTTGCTCTTTCTATATTGTGTTTGCTACAAAATTTATATAATTTTCGTGGGGCCGTTTTAATACATAAAATAGGTATCGCATTAGTTAATTGAAGAAGCCGGGAGTAAACCTGTGGAACTATAACTATGAAGCAGAATTTTATTTTAAAATACCATAATAATATAATATGTAAAGTGCTATTACTAAAATATGTAATGTAACAAAACAAGAGCTATTTAAGCGAGGTATTTATTACTTAATTAAATGAAAGCAAAATGCATTTTCTTCTTTCTCTCCTTCGTAATACTTTGTTCAAAGTTAGAAAATCAGTTAGAATGTTAGTGTTGTCGTTTAAAATACAGCAAAACTAAATCTTTAGCTTATTTAAATAAACAATAGATGTAAGTGGTATTAATACTTTTTTAAATCATTTCAAATACATACATATATTTTAAAAACTCCCAACTTTAAAACTTTTGTTTTGGTTGTGGGTCTTGAACAGAAAAATATATTTTTAAAAGAATATCATTTCAAGGATGACCAACACAACACTATTGATTAACTTTTATATACCGGTACTCGACATTAAATACCCTTAGCGTCGTGATCCACATATCATCTTCTACCAAGGCGTCATTGGTCGCAGATAAATCCTTACCCTTATAATTCCCCTTAGAAGGCTACAAAGGGTTCCTTAGTATCCTTGAATAGTCGAGTGTTATCTTCACCGACACCAAGTCTTATTTGCCAATGCCTACGGCACTCGCGTTGGCTTCACAAAACATTGCCAACCGACCATGGTTCTTATGTGTGCGAGATTTTGTTCGGATTTGAATTTCACCGATGGCAAACTGAAAATGGCGTCGGTGTACACGTAACGTTATAGCCCTGCGAAGAATTATTGCCAACGCACCTGACGCCGGGAAGTTGCCGCTTTATAGAACCGTACCGTGCTATTAATGATGGATCTTTACCCATTTGTATGCTTCGTTGGCAGCCAATTTTATGTAAGAAGACGCTTTTATATGTAAACAGGTGCCTCAACAACTTTTGAGGCAGCAGATTGCTCACATGTGTACGATTAATTTGTACAAAATCAGAAGTTTAGGCACATGATTTATAGAACTTACGAGTAGGTTTTAAGCTTTTAGGTAAATATGACCGGTTATTAAGATACGAATTGTAATTCAGGCGTTCCTAATTTAATTGGACGTTTGCTTAATATTGCTCTTTAATTTAGGCTGCGAATTCCTTTATTACATTTTAGTTAATATCATTTAATCAATCATTCATTCATAATTGAGAGTGAAATTCAAACAAAATAATAATTATTAGTAAAGTTTTGACTACACTAGAGAGAACTCCACTGCATTGTAGCGGTGGGGCACGACGCTTTCTAATATTGTTTTTTGAGAGAATAGAAATTAAAAACCCCAATTGCATAATTATTAATATTGTCGTACATATATGTTAAAAAAATCTCATTATTCATTCTTCACAATCGGTCAAGCTGTTTAGGCTACAGGAGGTCACATTGGAATGGACTTACAAACATACAGTGACAACGTATACTGTCAGTTGCGAGAGGAAGCGTGATAGCGATAGCTAGCCGAACGCTATTAAGAAGCTGGGAATAGAATCGCGTCATACAGATGTAGGTATACACTTTTTCACCTTATTGCATTGTAGTCGACTACAACATCGCTCTGCTGGTAGCGCAATTCTACTTAGTAACGTGTGTTCAAAGATTAGCGAACACGAGTACACGCGTACCTGTTTGATATGCAAGTGTCAGTATGACAGCTCTGGGGGGTTTCCATGACATACTAAAGCAGTTCAGTTTAGATTGAGAGAAAGGGACAGAGCTGTATAACTGCTATATAGTATGTCATGGTAAACAGGGTTACCAGCTTTTTGATCACTCTACGTGTTTCCCAAAATTTACAATTAAAAATTTGTAATCATAATTTGACGCCAAAGGCCAACTGTCTTTCGATAAATTTGAGGTCAGAAGGGAAAGGGTTATATAGCTCAGTCTGTTGATATTTATGCTTTGCAAAAAGTGGAAGATATGCGGGATTTTGATATAATTATGTTCTTTAGGTATAAGGTATTTATAAAAATCTGTTTTCGACCTTTTGGAAGGCGTCGGCAAAATTTGATTGTTCAAATTGCCCCTCAACTATTGACTATGTGACAAAAGTGTTGAAGAGAAATTTAAACAAGACAAAATGTTTTTTTTACATAATATAATCTATTATTTTATAATCGGTTATTAAAGAAAACTGACAAGCGCGGACTGTGCCATCTCATCTCATCTCGTACTCATCTCATGCTGAAAAACATTTTTTAATTTAAATATTTATGTGTCTCAGATTCTAATTACCATCCGGGGGTTTTTGTGCTCGTATACCTTATCCATGGCATTAAAAAAATACC
This sequence comes from Acleris literana, assembly GCA_946894065.1. Taxonomy (NCBI): domain Eukaryota; kingdom Metazoa; phylum Arthropoda; class Insecta; order Lepidoptera; family Tortricidae; genus Acleris; species Acleris literana. Next base: position 8,317,616 of record OX335677.1, read on the forward strand.
GCTGTGAGTTCAAAAATCCAATTCTGCCTCTTTAAGTCAAATTAAACTTGTTTCTGCTTGTTTTAAAGCTAAGCGCCCATGTTCCCTGCTAGTGACTGCACAAAGGTTTAACTATACAACGCGTTAATCTTGTTAGAAAGTTCTCCTTTAATTAAGTCTTCATGGTTTCTGATTCTGGTTCTAAAGTGCTTCGGATTAAATGTTCGGAATTTTGCCAACTTATTTTAAAGTTTTTGGTATTTGATTTCTGTTTTTTTTTTTGTAAATTAAAACGGAAGAAAAAAATGTTCTTTGATATTTATAACTACCTTCTGCCCACGACTTCGTCCGCGTAGATTTCGATTATCGTCATTCCCTCGAGAACTTTAAAAATTTGCAGACTGAAAGGTGGCCAATATGTTAATGCAGAGTATAAGCTACCATTTCAAATTTCATCCAAATCCGTCCAACAGTTGCAGCGTGAAGGAGTAATACTTAAACAAATAAACACTTTCGCATTTATAAAATTACTAGAGGACTCCCGCGACTTCGTACGCGTAGAATTAGTTTCCCGCTGCTCACCCTATTTCTTCCCGTTGGGGGACGATTTTCGGAAAATCCTTTCTTAGTGCACTTACATTATGAAAGGAACCCCTGTACCAAATTTCAAGTTTCTAGGTACAGTAGTTTCGGCTGTGCGTTGATATATAAGTCAGTCAGGTTTGCCTTTTATATATATAGATTTCTTCGTCTTTAAACATCAAAACGTAGGCAATCCTACTTTTGGTTAGTTACTGACGAGCTTGGATATCATAGCTTTAGCTGTAGATTAATATTGGGAAACTTTGTTAATGGGTAAAAAGTGAGTGATATAACTTATAGCGAAAGCTACTTTAAACTTAGGTATTGGTGTTGCTTGTAGCATTAATATGTCTCAGTCATATATACAAAATGCTCCCAACACAAATACTGTCATAGTTGCGGAGCACGAGAAAATGCAATAATTTGTAAAGGCTCTTTTAACGTAAACATAGTCATAACTTGTTACAAATAAGAACGAGTATTAATTATGAACAATAAAGTTACGTCTATTGGAAATAATTTCAGTCTTGTTATTAGTAACATATGCTTCATTTTAGGTTGTGTCCCTACTCACCCCTTAATCCCTACTCACCCCGTTTTACGGTAATACTTGCAAAATAAAATGGAAATGAAATGAAATTTATTTATTTGGTACATTAAGATGTCATTTAAATTGTAGTAGATCGCACAATTTGCTGTGTTCAGCATGCAAAAAATTTATTACTTAAAACTATCTTACCCCAAATTTAATATTTTAAATTACAATTAATTACATTTTACATCATTGGCAACATCATTAAATTGTATTTATCTCTAAGAAATCCTTAATAGTATAGAGACATGCATCAACCAACCAAACATTTTTTTTTTTTTTTTTTACTGTCTATTCCTTTATGGAAATAGGTATATGGTTGAAGACTTTAATGACCATAGTATGACAATTGTTTTTATACAACGCACTTCTACATTTAGGCATTACCAGTTTTGTCGGATCTCTTGGTCTCAGTTGCGGATTTGCAGTAGATTTTGTAAACAGATCGGGATTCATCTTTGCAACTATGTTATTTTTTTTAAATAGTGGCTTGCATGGTTCTACAGGCCAGACACAACATATCGCTCTGATACATTTTTTTGACACATAAAAACTCTATTTATGTTTGAAGAATTTCTCCGGACTATTAAGCCGTACCTAAGTATACTTTTTTACTTTAATATAACTTTTTTGATTAATCTAAAGCTGTGTCTGTTTTCTGTTCTTCACAATTTTTGCTTTCAATAAAACACCAGTTCATAATGGATTGATGAATGAATTTGAATAAATTCAGTTTGCGGAGCTGAAAATCTGCCCGCTGATGGGTAATTTAATAAAAGATGAGCTACAAATTAATCTGGCGCCAATTAGGTGAAAATATTGCTTGTCCTTTAGGAATTTTCGTTGACGAGGAATAATTTTGGATGATTTTGCAAGAAGACGAACAAAACAAGTTAAAATGTATCCTAAAATTTGTTATTAACTCTGATGGGGAAGTAAGATTCTCAAAGTAAGGTTAATCTTATTTTAGATAGAACTGCTTTTGAACACATTTGTATACAATTTCTATTACTATAATACCTAAAGTACCAAAGTTTCTCTTCCTGTGTACCTATCTATTGATAACGCCTCAAATCTATTTTTTTGAAATTGGTATCTAGATAGTTTTAACATTAACGGGAAAAAATGGCACCCGACGGAATAATGTTACAAAGGATCATGGTGGCCGAAGCCCCGGACAAAATCCAGTAAAAAAATTAGCAAATTAATAAAGAGCTTAGCGATTTCTCCCAAAATATTAAATGTTACTTTCACATTTATATTTGTCTCGAATAAAGTCTACATAAAGTACAATAAATTCTCGTAATAAAACTACGTATTCTTCATTTCAAAAATATCAAGCTCTAGAAAAACTATAGGGACCATGCCGCGAGCGGACCTGCAGCTAGAGGGGGTGTCCTTTTTAAAGTGGTGATTATTATTTATATCTTTAATATTTGAGTAGTTTAGTTTAATTTTAATTTAAATACGTTTAGTTCTTTTAATTGTTTTAATGTTGAATTCTGTAAATATTATGACATATTTGTTTGTACATAAATAAATAAACATAATTACGTGTTGTTCATTAAAGAAAAACTAGTCAATGTAACGAAACTATTGAATGTGTCACTGTCAATACTCATCCATTTCAAGTGACATAATTATTATTGAGCCTCAGGATCGGATAAGAGTGTCATTATGATATTGAAGATTATTCACATATACTAAAGTAACTGTTTTTGTATCTCTAAAATATATTACAATAAACCAAATAAAGTCCCTCTCAGACTAATCTCCTTAACTCTCAGAGTAGAATAAATAAGCATGCGAATTAATTTCCTATAATAATACCATTTATTTCCTCACGGATTATCTCACAGTGGGGGATAATGCACGCCTATTGGTAGGAGGGGCTCGTTGTTCGCAATAAATTACGTTATTAAATTTTTGCTGTTATGGCCTCCATTTTGCTTTAAAAAAAGTTTACGACTGATAATTTTTTACCTAACATATTGAGATAAAATTCTATATAGGTAGAAATGTATACGTATAAAATTGTTTCGTTACTTACTGACCAAGCAACTTTACCAATCATTGCTGAAAAGGAGCGACGCAAGAAACTCAAGCAGAAGCAATAAGACCTAAAATTAATATTGAAGTGAAAGTGTAGATAATTAATAATTATTCTAAAGGCACTGCAGCTTGCGTAAAACCGTTTTTTTAATTGAGTATGTAAAGTAAAACATCGACATCGGACGAGAGACCATTTATTAGATTTTTAATTGTTGTTGTTTTAATTATTTTAGTATTCTTTGAACATTAGTATATTTATGTTTGACGTTCTCAACTTAATTTATTATTTTTGACATGCAATGAAATTTATATTGTAATTTTACATTGATGAATAAATAAACTAAACTAAAATAAACTAAAGATTTTTTAGAGATATCAACGGCATTGACAATACATTTAGATTAAAAGTTGAATAGAAGAATATCACAATGCGGTTTTCACAGAACACTCACTTTTTTTAACTGCTAACTGACTGTGAGTAGTAAAATGGAATTTTAAATAAGTTCAAAGGCTTACTCTGAACTGGGGCTTATTATAACATAGCTACGCAGTTCGCTTTACGCTAACAGAAATGGATAGAGCTATATAACAGCTATAGCTCTGTGCTTTACGCTCGCTGTTAAATGAACTGCGTAGCTAAGTCATACATGTCATACATAATAACCTCTCGGAATAAATGTAACACGAGCTGTGGTAAGAAAGGATTTTCAGAAAATCGACCTGACGGTAAGAAATGGAAGGAGCATGGAGCAGTAGGAAACGAATATTACGTTCGTAGAAGTGGGTACAGGCCACTATGGACAATGTTCAAGTGACGTTGACAACCAAAACGTAATTTACAACGTCACGTTGACAAAGTCCATAGCGGCCTAGGAATCAAATTGGTTGACTGTACAGTCAACAGCATAAATAAGTGATCATTTATGTACCTTGTCGCTTTCAATCGTTTCACAATTTTGTATGACATTTCAAACACGACGTTAAAGTGACAAGGTACATAAATGATCACTTATTTATGCTGTTGCCTGTACCTACTCGTATAAGAAATAAAAAAGATCGTTGTCACTATGGCTTATTTTGAATCTACCTCTAACTTAAAACAATTTAAAAATTATAAGCCACCGGCTTTCGGTAGCCTGTTGGACATTGACGGGGTAACCACTTAGAAAACTGCATCTGCGACAGAAATAATCTGAAGTGAAATGAAGTTTTGTATGTAAACTTTATTTAAACGACTTACAAAAACATGTTATCAATATTATAATTAAAAAAAAAAACCGATTTATTTAATTAAAACTAAACGTATTTAAATTAAAATTAAACTAAGCTACTCAAATATTAAAGATATAAATAATAATTATCACTATAAAAAGAACACCCCGTCTAGCAGGTCCGCTCGCAGCATGGTGCCCATGACACTCAACTGGCTGCATTACCTCACTGGATAGCTAGCCCGTTTTAATTATTCTATCATTTCGAACATCCATTATGAAATTATGGACATAATTGTGTACATTTTTATTTTCAGTTACGGAAAATAAAGCACCCACAGTTGCATTATTATGTCTAGACAAGTAATTAGGCGTTGCCGAGAACATTTCCAATTTAGAAACATATGCCGTTCTCTAATCTGAATAGGTACAGTGTATTAAATAAATTTCTAAAACCAGGCTAGCGCGCCGGGCAAGTGGTATTACACGAACCCGCCGAAAATTATTACTCCGAACAAAACCAGTTAGAAACACAATTTTATTATATTCCTGTATCGCTGGAGCAGTCGATGTGGTTATGATTTATCACTAACCAAAACCAACGTGTATGTAACATAACCACAGTGTTCTTTTGAAATTTTGATATTTGCCAGTAAAGGACTTTATTTTGCTTTATTTTTACGTTACGTGCTTTTGGTAGTATTCTATTAATTTTAACGATGAAAACAAGGCTCAAGGTCATGAATCGAAAATAAGGCTGAAAACAATTTTCAGCTAATCACAACGAGGTTTTTTTTATATCAGTAGAATTACGTCTATTGCTGGAGCTATGTCCTACCCGACAGTTCTCTACAAGTGACGATCGGTTTTAATAGTGTAGTCGTGACCATCGGTTTCCCGTGATTTTCACCGGAACGTCAGTACCCTTACCACGAGTTACATTTACCGTACTCGCTAGCGAGTCGAATGCTTTGTCTCTCGCACTCTATAAGAATACTGCGAGGTTGCGAGGGATAGAGCATTCGACTCGCTTGCGAGTGCGTTAATTGTAAGGGTACAGATCACCTTATGTGAGGCTTACCGACACTTCGCTTCCAATGTGTTTCGCCCACTGCCGAAGAATTTGCTGAGATATTTTGATAAGCAAACCAAAGACGCACCAAAGAAGATTAAACCACGATATTTTCATTAAGCCTGTATTCCTTTACTCATTCGCTTTTACCACGTTAGCCAAATAAAACCGCGCATCCGAAGCAGGCGGCTTAATAAGGTGAGAAGGCAGCTTGCATCAACGACAGGCACTGCTCACACGGGAGCTCATAAACGGAGCTCACCCATTTGCAGTAAGAATAGAACTTGTCCTGTACTTTGTTATTTAACAGGCTACAGTCTAAGTGCACCAAATGGATGGTAATGGCACCAACAGCGCAGCCGCGCTTAGATGAATAAAATGTATTAGATTCAGTTAAGCCGCTTGCGGAGTGCCAAATTGCTACGTGACTAAATCACAATGTCGCGTTTGCTTACCATTGAATATGGGAGTGAGTTTGTGTGCAGTCGAAGTCGTAAATACATATATACACGTTGCCAAGACGTTAAAAATATCAACACGCCCCTATGCCACTAGTAATACAGTCTATGTATGTATACATACATATATTTTCGCTGTATATATAATAGTGCTTTTGACTGTATAATGTGATCATTTATTTTCTTATAATTCGACGTTTCCAAAACGTAGGTACTCTTGAATTAGGATATGGACAAAGTATGTTTTATTTTAAATGTATTTTAGATTATTCATCTGAGAAAAAGTGACGTCAGTGGCAGATAAACCAAAAAGTATAATTATAACGAAAGAATATTATTTTTTATATTTGATAAGTAGGTTAAAAGTTGAATTTTGTCAAGACATTGAATGTTTAGTCTATTAAAGAAAGAAACACGCCATTTGAGTTGTCCGAGCAACACAAATGGTGTAGTTGCTCGCTATTGCCTGCTATAAAAATAAAATTGAAATCTAATACGTTTTGCTGTTGGTAAATACAATTCGATGTGCATTTTGTACGTATTCCGGAGAGAAAACTGAAGCAAGTATCTGTCGGACAAACTTAGCAAACAAATTACAAGTGGAAAGAAAACTGTGGGAGAATTGCGATGTTCCCGTGGCCAACAGAATATTTTTGTAAATCCAAGGCCGATAACATAACCTACATGTGCACAACTTGGAAAACAGCTAGTTCTGGTTAGATATAAATCTAATATGAAAGTCATGTAGTTCCAGAAATCTGTCCTTATTTAATATGCCTATGTCTGTCTGCTTATTTATTATGTTTTCTCGGCTATCCCAGGCGTCTGTATAGTATCATCAGATACGGTTATAATGCTGTATTTAGAACGCATGTAGATTTCCCCGCGTTAATGGACGGCGGTATTGTTTGGGTGCTATCCTCGCTACTGATGTTAACTATTTTAGTGCCTTTGTTGAGAATTCAAAGACTAGTAATAACCTCAGTAAATGTTTTCATTGCACTCCTTATAAACAAGTTAATTTTAGGTCATAAAATATCTGCAAAAAACTCGTTATGAAGTGAAAAAAATTTCCACGATAAAAAGTATTATGTGTTAAAGCTTAACCAAGATGGACTAGTTGAGGCCCAAATTTCCTCTAAATCCATTAAACATACTTGTAATTATTTGGATGGGTAGGACCGAATTATATGAGAAAGAAGATTTAAAGGTGTCCACAGATGCCTTAATTTCTACAGTATAGGTACACCTCGCATCTCAGCTTACGCAATCTTATTGACTCAATAATTTAACTACCCTTCTAAAACTTTTGACATTTGTTTAAAATGTTTTGATATTTTAATCGTCATCTAAGATCCCACCAAAACTTGTTATAAATCCTGCTGTGTTCCACGAAGAGCGCTACAAATTAAACTGCGTTGGCTAATACAATTAGCAATCAGTATGTTATAAGGGTAACGGGAAAGTAAAGGTAGGGTATTCGACCATCAATTTACCACCGTAAGATATTTGAATTAAAAGTTTAATGTCTGTTTTTGGTGGCTGTCAGCTTAGAGTGTCCAACACTGGTGCATTTACCTTAGACATTTCAAACTTTTATTATTTGTTTAAAATGTTCTGACGTATCTTCTTTTTAATTTCATCTAATATCCCAACAGAAATTTGTTAAAAATCTTATAGTTCCCGAATAGGGCTGCTAATTCAACTGCGTTAGCTAATGCAATTTGTATGTTATATGGATTATTTATTTATATTGCAACCATCAATTTATTACCGTATGATAATTGAACTATTGACAGTTTAGGATCTGTTTTTGTTAGCTGTCAGCTAACTTTAGAACTTCTAAACTTGTATTATTTGTTCAAAATGTTTTGACGTATCTTAATTTTGTTCGTCATCTAAGACCAACCAGAAATTTGTTAAAATCCTTTTGTATTCCCCGAAGAGCGCTACAAATTCAACTGCGTTGGCTAATGCAATTTGTATGTTATGCGATTTTTAGCTCGCGTTTTCCTTTTACTGTTTTAATTTGAAGAGCAATGCTTCAAGTTACTTTTTTATGTGAGCTTTGGTCTAATTAGTTATTGTTCGCGTAAGTCTGACGTGCTCTAAAAAGCGCTTTTACTAACCTAGGCAGCTTTGTTCGTAATTCCTGGACATTCTATTGAAAAAAAGTAAACACATAGTATTTTTTTCTACAAACACAGCCGCGTTAAAAAAACAAAAAACCGATAGCAATGGACGAGTAAAAATATTGATAAAACAACAAGATACATTGCGGCATTCAATTCGCGGTGGGGCATTGTGCGTGAATTATATTTATTCTTATTGGTAGTCGTCAACAAAAGAACCTTCAATTGGTAAAAATCTTTGTTACAAATAATTATAATTATACAACTGAGTGTTAGTCGCTCAGGTCCGTCAGTTACAATGACATCATTAAGCCTTTTCACAGCGAGAACGGCAAAGAGGATAAATATCCTCTGCTTTAGGTTAAGGTGACAGAGTTCAAATTAAATTAACTATGGAATTGTTTTTTAAATAATAAAAATCTCGGGAATTATGCGTTATTGGACTACATGTTATACCACATTATATACTCAAAATAGGGTCTAGAATCGATGGTTAAAATCCTTCGGGTACGTCCCGGGCACGGTGTATTCCCGGATTCATAATTTAGTATACTTTTTATCGGACGATAACAAAAATGTACACTGAAAAGTAGAATGGCCCTGTTAAGCCATCGTCTGCTTCCGGATTTATAGTTTAAAATACAAACCGTTTTCCAATTTTGATCAATTGTTAAAGTTGAAAATCATTTCTTAAAGAAGAAGCACAAAATTAACTAAATAAAAAACAAGCTTTAAATTCCCACTGCATTTATTGATGCAGTCGTCGATATAAGCTTAAAACATTAAAGCGCATAAAATCCGCCATTTTGATAATTCTAAGATTTTTTTAAATTCAGTAACACTGGCGCCATCAAGACGAATCTAATGACGTATCTTTTATTAAAATCCGTTAAACCATTGAGTAGTTAGCGGACATCGTAACGGATATACCTACATATACCGTATTCATTCTTACTTGTCTAATATAGTAAACAACTTTCTAACCTCAAAATGAACCTTTTTTTGGCTAAATCAGATACTTATTTTAAATAAAACAAAGCAATCACAGAAAAAACATTGGCCAACTCCAAGTGGTGACAAAGTTGATGTCCAAAATGTTGACTCAGCTTACTAAATTAGACAAGTAAGAATGAAATAAAAATACCCTTAACGATGACTTATTTTATTGTTTTAAAGATATGACTCGGATATACCTACTGATTAACACAGTTTATCAGGTTTTCTTAGAGACATATTTATGTCTAATCCCTCCGATAAAGACATTCCGTTTGTACGGCGTAAATTACTCACTCTATAGATTGCAAATGGCCGCGTGCCTCGGGGCTTTATTCCACATGGTAAAACCATATTGCCGTTGACGTGTTAGGGCCACTTGCACCAAAAATTTAACACTGGGTTAAGATACTAGGGCCGAGTTCACCAACAATTAAACGGACGGTTAGCGGTTTAACGAGTGTCAAATGTGGTTCACTAATGTTTCACCGAAACTTGTTTGACAAATGTTCATTTTAGAACCAACGTTTCATATACTCATTTCACAAATATGTTGTTGCGAGAAATGTTTCGATTTAAAACTTATCGTTTGACAACTAGTCATTTACAAAATACTACAATTTATAAATGTATCAAATGTTTTATTGTCATTTATGTATTTTTCATTATATAAAATTATTCGTAAGGCAAAATCATGGATTTACTAAAACTTTATTTTTGATAATCTACGTTTACATCATTTAAAACCGACGGAGCTCCGCTTCGCAGAGCTCCTATTCCGCGTATTTGTGGCGCTTCGCGCCTTGGCACGACTCTAACCTAACCTAACCTAAGGACTAGAGGTGTATTAGTTATCTTTTCAATTGAGAGGCTTGCTCCTTCCCCTTTTATTGGCTTTGCTCTCCCCCTGTTGTGGCTTATCCTATCCAAACTTTACGAATTACTTTATACTAAAGCTTTATAAAATGAAACCTATACAAACAAAGTAATATACCAAACGTTTGTAGGACGTACGTGAGTTGACCATTGGATATCAATAATAAATAATATATTGAATGATAATTTGTCAAGTTATTATTCGAACACATGAATTATTTGCTAAATCTGTAGTTGTAAAAAGATAAAATGATTAACGATGTAATTGTCAATCGTTGGTCGCGAAACGAACACTTGCTAAATGACTGGCGAGAAAATGATAGGATCCCGTCAAATGTATTGCTTAACGGCTGATTAAGGGCCGAGTTCACCAATAATTAATCGGACGGTTAAGTCTTAATCAGCTGTTTGTTAATCAATACATTTGACACCCGTTAAACCGCTCATCGTCCGTTTAATCGTTGGTGAACTCGGTCCTAAGACTTAAAACCGACTGTTTAATTGGTTGGTGAACTCCGGTCCTAACTCGAGTTAGTAAACGTCAGATTCATGCGAAAACTGTCATTTGAACTCGAGTTAGTATCTTAACCCAGGGTTAAATTATTGGTGCAAGTGGCCCTTATGGTATTGTTTTAAACTCAGCGGCCATTACTGTCAAGCAATAATTAAGAGTAATCAAAACGTTGACAATACGATACACGTTAAAGGCAATATGGTTTTTACCCCATTAGAATAGAGGCAATCGGGGGTTATTATAATATAGCTATGCAGTTCAGTAAACGAAAAGGACTGAGCTATGTAACTGCTGTAGCTCTGTCCTTTAGGTGCTTTTCTACCAGCTAGGTAAGGCGAGACGAGAATTGCATTGAAAAAAAATCAATTCCCTTCTCGCGAATCTTCGGTGGAAATGGTTTCATAATACAAATTAAAATTCTCGCGCCGCCTCGGCTCGCCGGGCCTCGAAAAAAAAGCAGAAAAAAAAACCGGCCAAGTGCAAGTCGGACTCGCGCACGAAGGATTCCGTACATTATCTTTACAACATTAGACACTATACCAGTTGCCGTAGTAGTAATATATCGAGCAAAAAACTGTAACAAAATCACGTTTGTTGTATGGGAGCCCCACTTAAATATTAATTTTATTCTGTTTTTAGTATTTGATGTTATAGCGGCAACAGAAATACATCATCTGTGAAAATTTCAACTGTCTTGCTATCACGGTTCATGAGGTACAGCCAGAGGGCCCTGCCAAGATGCATTACGCTAACAGACAGACAGACGGACAGTGGAGTCTTAGTAATAGGGACCCGTTTTTACCCTTTGGGTACGGAATCCTAAAAAGTAGATTAACGCTCGCGGTAAAACGAACTGCATAGCACAGGACCGCGCTATTTTTTCACCTCGTGTTAGTATTTTTTACGCAGTATTTTTTATTTTCAATGATAAAAGTGAGTGTCTTTTGCGTAGAACTTGCTATATCTAATTAAAGTAGTTGCCATTCATGTGATGTTTGTTTTTTTCCACCCTGTATAAAACAGAGTGCTCAATTAGGTTTCATTTAATAAGCCAATTTGTCATCCAGTTAGGGCTAACAACGCGTCAATAAAGATTGTCAAGTAACAAACAATGTTACTGATCCCTCTAAACGTAAAGTCTCGGTTTCAAAAGGGATATCAGATTCTTTCGCCTTATTGTCGAACTTGTAATGTAAAATCGAGGTGCAAATTACAAAATCATTCCTGTGATATAGGGAATGAAATTACATTTAAAGATATACAAGTATGCTGGAACAAGTCATATAGTAGAGTACGGGTAAGTGTGTACCTAGGACAGAAATGGCCACGACTTTTTCATGGCTGAATCAAATCTATGCAGGCAGCTGTGTATAAAGTAGACTGAGGTGAAAAACGAAAACGATTAACGAATAGAACATGTGTAATTATTGATACATTATGTTGCAGAACTTTTTAAACTAATAAAGTTAGGCTCATATTAAGCTCATAAGATTAAAACGACTCATCTTGTCTCTCCAGCTAATTAAAATTTCACAGAATTTAATCACAGTCATTTGCTTTACTATGAGTAATTACGTTACCTAACCAACGAAAAATGCTAAAAATGTTTCAAATTAAATTAATTGTCAGTGTCATAATACTAATTGTGTCATTTTTATTAGGGTTCCGAAGTCAAACTAGGAACCCTTAAGTTTCGCCCTGTCCGTCTGTCCGTCTGTCCATTTGCTCGTGGTTTAACTCAGAGACTATTGGGTTACTACAAAGCTATAATTGGGCATAGTTATAAATTCAAATTACGACGACGGAGTCGTAATATAAAATAAAAAATGAATTGTTTAGATTACCTATAACATCATAGGTAGCGTTAGATAGCTCTTAAAATCATTATGTTCAAGTCATCATCAATTCTTAGATTTGAGAGTCCGTTTCGGAAATATTGAATTTGAAAAGTATCATTTTAGCTACAGTTGCACGACCCTACAGCCAAAACTACAATTAATAAAATTCTGAAAAATAATTTAAATGAAAGCACAATAACAAACTTAAAAGGAAAACTTTCGTGACTAACTAGACTTGATAGGTTCTTGAGATACTGGGAGACTAAAGAGTTAATACCTAGTAAAAATCATCTAAGTAAGACAACACCATATAACTTTAAATTGATTTTGTTTGTAATAACGGCGTCGGAACCCTACACTGAGCATAATCCGACATGCTCTTGCCCAGTATTTTATAATTATGTGTAGACCAAAAAATTAATAATCAAAGGCACAGCGTAAATATTTCTAGCAAATTAATTGCACGAAACTCATTATCCGTGACAAGTCATTATTCTTTCTGGGCATTAATCACTAGTTTATCAGACAGGCCTTGGGAAACGCATTCCCGCACCAGCGGTGTTTGAATAACGTTTCCTACTTAATTTGTGCACTCCTGAGAGGAAAGTTCTACTTTCTATATGCACTGAGGCATAATATACGGCTTCAAGTTTCAACGACTTTAAAGTTAGCGCTGAAATAGAATGGATGGCTAAATGGATTTATAATGTTTGCTTCTACGAACTAATTAGATTTTTCTTAAGTTTTAAAATCAGAGTTCTTTTTACAGAAATCTAAAAAGGAAAAGAAAAGACTTATTGCGGTAAGACATCTAACTTTTAGTGCCTTATGGGGTCCTATCAAGTATCCTGCAAAAAGGTTCTTAGGGTTCCGTACCCAAAGATGCCAAAGGAACCCTATTACGAAGGCTCACTGTCTGTCTGTTTGTCCGCCCGTCTGTCACAGGGCTGCTGTATCTTTTAAATCGTAATAGCTAGAAACTTGAAGATTTAACAGAGTGTGTACTATGGCTGCTATAACAACAAATAAATGAAAAAGTTAGAATTAAATAAGAAAGGATTTTATTGGAGATTTTTACTAAATAAATCGTAATATTGTACGGTGGAATGGAACCCTTCGTGTGCTTCGTGCCGTGTCCAACTTAACCGATTTTTTAATATACACGACGAAGCGCAGCACCACTTAATATAACGTAAAGTGTGACTTTGTGTCTTGAAAGCACTAAATATTATGCGAATTTCTTGAGTTTTTAAAAAGCCCATTATTATAGCCTACTCGTATGAGATTATTATTTTGTTTACAACGCATGTAAGACCCGAGATTTCGTACCATTGTTTAGGTATTTACATTTGGTACGCTAAGGAACTGATAGTGGTCAATTTTCATAATCATTTAAGTCATTTAGAAAAATATAATCTTGTAATGTTTATCTGAAGAGACTAGAACCTGGTACTTTTTCACCCTCCAGCACACCAACGGTAAATTATTCAATCCATTTTTAGATCATTACCTATCACCCAATTTTCTTGGATACCTACTGATCAAACGCTGAGCGAAAACTCCCCACGCCTAGGCCACCTAGTTATCCGTAATTCATAAAGCTTAGGTACGTTTCATCCCGAATGCGGGGATAATAAGCCTGCAACTGATGTAATCCGCACTCGAATCGCATACGCTCTGCCCTCGCTTTGCAACTATTCGACTGCAAACCAATCGAGCATCACTGGCATTGTTAGCAACATTCTTTCACAAAGGGGAACAAAAGAGATAGAAAGGGCGATATGATTTGGTTTTCGCGGAATTGCTCCAAAGCTGAAACAGATTGGACCGCTGGCGATGATCTGAACGACCTCTGGGTATCGTTCGTAGTGTTCATACAGTCAAAATGTCCATTATAACTCGGCGTAGTGTGTGCTCTCCACGCAAATTTGGCCAAGTAACAAGCACAGTTCAACTTTAATTAAAATCCTAATATCTAGAGGCACAATAGGGTTAGACTATAAAAGGCATCGTTCTACCAATTTGGGTATTGAATGCTTTATTGGATCTCAAATAATATTGACTATAGGAATTTGAGCAACCTACGAAAATATAAAAAGTAATAAATATTAAAATAAATTTTCAACATTTTTTTTTAAGTTAAACAATATTTTTAAAAAGATTTTTTTATTTTCATTTTTATTTTTAACTTCTGCGTAAGGAAATAAGTGTCCATATTGTAATATCAACCCTACTGCTATTGACAAAGTGTTGACTATGACAAGAGCCATTAATTTTGCGACACCCTGCATTTTATGGTAGCTGTTAAAAATGCTGATATTTTTTTCAAGTCCATAAAACACAATGTCTGCAATAATATCTCGTTCAATTTTGTTTTTCCATAACTAGTTCAAAGACTTTCTCTTGCATTGTTAATACTATTTAGACAGCAAACAAAGTTTTCAATATAATATAATAATTTTAATGTAGCGTATATAACGTTCGTAATATTTATCAAAGCAATACGTATCAATTTAGGCAGCAGAACGGCCTTAAGGAAAACAGAGAAAACAATAAAACAAAACTTTTGCACGATCCCAGCATAGTTTATGTGGGGGAAGATCTATAGTGCTTCGCCTGAATTTGTATCCTAATATTTAGATCAGGCAAGATACCATTTATTTTTATTAGGGGCCCCGTATCAGCATACGAATGTCTAACAAAAAGCACAATGATATGTACAGCGCGGCCTCCAAGGCGGGTAAGTAAACAATAAATTTACTTTTATTGAAAACAAAAGGAGATTCCTCTTTGAATTAGACACAAATGCTTAGTATTTTTTTGTTGGAGTCCAGAAAGTTAGAAAATAAAGAGGTTTGTAAATAAATATGTTCACTTTTCTTTATTTTATGATGCATAAATTAGAGTTTCAACAGGATTTATTATATTTCTTTATAGTCCGGTAGGGCAAGTGCATCAATAGGACAGGTGCGACAAACTACTCGTATGAAAAATAGAGATATTGTTAGTTTGACGCTCTTACCATGTAGACGCATGTACCGTACCTGAATTCAAATATATTTATAACGTTTAATTATTTTTAACTGATCCAATTAACAGTACCAGTACTCGTACCATGAGTTACAATTATTGTACTCGCTAGCGAATCGAATGCTCTATCCCTCACAGTATTCTTACCGAGTGCGAGGTAGTACGAGTGCAACTCATGGTAAGGCTGTAGTACAGTCAACAGCATAAATAAGTGATCATTTATGTACCTTGTCACTTTAACATCGTGTTTGAAATGTCATACAAAATTGTGAAACGATTGAAAGCGACAAGGTACATAAATGATTATTTATGCTGTTGACTGTACAACAAAGTCCGATAAATGCAATGACTCTACAGTATACCTTTAAAACCTTTGATGCCTTACTGTTATAATGGAGCGAGAGTCTACATGTAAGCTAACTTATTGCCTTTTCAACCATTTGTTCATTGACAGAAACACCAAACCAAAAACATCACGCTCTCTCCATCCTAAAACACAAACAATATTTTAAATAAAAACACGTGTTTATGCCACACCAAAACAAATTAATAGATTTTATCCTGATAAAAGCAGTTAAAAATGCAGCGAACGATCGTTTCGTGCCGTTAATGCGAGCTCCACACATCACAGGCGACACGGGGTTATTTACAAAACGTGACGGAGGTCGGAGCATTAACGTTCTCATTAACGAGAATAACCTCCCCAAATGTGCTCGTAACCGCACCCAAAATGGCCAGAATGCCCAAAATTCACGTTTGTTATTATGTGTAACGCCGTGTAACGGTGTAACTGATATCGTGTGAGATGGAAGCAAAGCCAGGGGGGAAAAAACTTAACTGGCATTAGCGGTAATTGCTCGTTTGTTATTTCATCTGCTTGAAATAGTCATTCGAGTTGTTGTTTTAAAAAGCGCTTGCTATAATTATTATTGGCCTGTTTTCTCAGAGGCAGGGAGCGCACTTACGATTGCTCTAGTGTTGTCCCTAATTATTTCTAAGACATCCAGGTGCCTGCTCCCCTTTCCAGTATGTTATCTGTGATAATAAAGAAGACCGTACCTATCTTCTGTAACATGTTGAAAATAATATTCACCAAAGGGATTTTTCACGTGAGGGTTACGGTTTTTAACAAGTTAGTTTAACTAATGATCAAACAATAACAGGCCCTAAGAATTAAACTGACACGTACGCGACAAGGACGTTTATTCTACTTGGGTTTAGCCGATCTTGTTTTGATATCATAACAATATTGTTAACATTATGACAACTCTTACGGTCAAGTGAATATTACTTGATATTTCCAGCGGCAGAGTTAAAAACAGATAACATGTCAAAAGCAATATTGTTTTACTAAGTAGAATGGAGCCTCTGGCATAATGTCAACAATATTATTATAGCAAAGGTAAATGGCCAAGATTGGCTAAAATAAAACAATGTGGAAAAAAGGCAAGGATAAGATTAAATGTGCGATTGTTGTCTATTTGGACCTAGGTTACACAATAAAAGCAAGCGCAAGACTGAAACGGTTCAGCTATAATTGCTTTTATCACCGTAACATATCTAGGTTTACGCGTTAGCAGTTCATTAATAACAGCTCATTGTCCGAAGCTGCGAGGGATATCCGACGGCATTTATCACTCCGTGCATCTTCCTCGTTTGTACAGAGTACATACCACATTCTAACTTAAATCAATTATGGTTTTAAATTGGGTATTGTTTTTGGCAACTACTTCCTTTGTAAAAACTGTACGTACATGTATTCCCAATTATAAAACAACTAGTCACTTTAGTGAAAATTTATGATACACATAAATAAAATACAATCACGCCCCTTTCCCGTAGGGGTAGGCAGAGACAACTTCCTTCCACTTGCTACGATCGAGAAAAACTCTCCAAGCTTCCTTCACACTCATAAGTCTCTTTATACTCGTGCGTCGGTTTAGGGTACTCCTGATCTGTCCCTTTCTTACTCCGTTCCCATCTGATCGTAAAACTTTCGCCTTGGCCGCCCTCTTCCATCATTCCCATTTTCTCTTGCCTTATATATTTGTTTCGTTTATCTCACTACATCCATTCTCTCCACATGACCAAACCACTTCAACATTCCTTTATTAATCCTTGTCACTGTATCTTCTTTTAAGCCACAACGTTCTCTTATTACACTGCTCCTAATCCAATCATACACG
Source organism: Acleris literana (assembly GCA_946894065.1). Taxonomy (NCBI): domain Eukaryota; kingdom Metazoa; phylum Arthropoda; class Insecta; order Lepidoptera; family Tortricidae; genus Acleris; species Acleris literana. The sequence goes on from OX335677.1 coordinate 8,335,131, forward strand.
TTCACCCCAACCATATTTCTCATAGCTTTCATTTCTACTGCATTAACTCTACTTTCGTTTTTCTTCTGCTATACCCAAATTTCACAGCCAAACATTAGTGATAACATTTATGTGATGTTAAAATGACAAGATTCTGAAGTGTACGAATATTTATTATAGTTATACGAAGGACACTCGGCGTTTCTCTGATGAATAGAATTTGTAATGTAGTCATTCACCAGATAACTATTAGTATGTTTATCAACATTGATTGTATTACCTATCGTTTTTCTCTTAGAACGGTCGATTCTTGTTGATCGGTCGATTGAGTGACGTTTAAAGCTACCTAATTCAAAATGTACGCCCTAAAATGTTGTTTGTCGGCTCTGATAAGACAACTTAAACTCGCCGGTTAGTAGTTCGTCCGTCGAGTTGAAAAGTGACTCCTTAAGTAAATAACATGGCTGCAGTGTACCGGAGATGTCTGCATACGGATAAATGGTCGATAGAGCAAAGATTTGCTGTAACTAATTGCTTGCTCATATGTTATTAATATGCTCTGATTTTAACTTGTTGCTATATAATTCATTTGATTAAGAAGAGATACCGGAGACCGTGTTTATGCAAACGTACTTATAAGAACAGCGACGGCTACTGCACAATGGACTGAGGACTTGCGACTAATGTCCATTCCCAATAATCAAAGGAATAGAAAACGTAACCTCAAAAATAAATTCGACATGTTGTATAAGTGGTAAATGTCAAGTTTCAACCAGAAGTCAGCTAATCTACCACGGTTTGAATGTTGAGAATGGACTTCTCGCCTGATGTAGACAGCCCAAGGTCAGGATTGTTGGCGCTTACTTGGGGAAGATTACGTACAGAAGCTCAGCAGCAGTGAATGGAAATTTGCTGATTAGTGTGATAATAAGGGACTTTAAGAGACTATAAGAATAAGAATAAGAAGTATTTATTGACACCCAAAATCAGTAAAATTCAAACAAAACTTAATAATGAAAAAAAAAGGTGTGAGAAAAGGCACACACTAACCATGTGCTGCGAGCGCGGGCGAGTGCTCGAGTCTTCGCAGCGCTGGTTTTCAATCTGCCCCATTCCGCACTCAGTCTAGCTTAACGCAATTTAGCAGGTAGATTACAATTTATTCAAATATACAGTGTTAAATTGATAAACAAAATAATTATATGAAATAAAAAAAACTAAGTTATTTCAATACATGCAGGAACAGCACGAAACCCTTTGATAAAAACACCATTGAAACGATTTTTTTTATAGTTAGCTTCAAAAATTTTCTGCTTGTTTAATACGCATTGCGTATTTTACATACGCAATTTGAAATTAAAAAGTCATACTTTTTTCTGAAAATCCAGCAACGCATCTGCATTCTGGTGTTGCGGGCGGGGCGATGAATACTTATCCTTAGATTTTCTTCCTTTCATCGGCTTCATTTAGTATGAATAAAGCACAAATTACTTGTTTTGCAGCTTTATCATCATTAGATAGCAAAACTACCAAAGACAATAAGTCATAAAATGCTTAAAATACCTATGAACTGACTGGGTAATAGGTACCGAAAAATCACACTACAGAATTTCAACCGGGTGTCGATAAGATATCCTATCTATTCTGACACATTGGTAAAATGATACATTAATCAGCTTCGTCGAAAAACGGCGTATGCGCATCGACGGTTGTTTGTTTTCGGAATTTTGGTAAATTTACGGATCAGACTATTTGGCCTTGCCTAAACATTCTTGTCCGATCGTTATCTGCATTTTTTTTTATCTGTGTATGTTTTCTCCTTTCTTGGCAGAGTTAGAGTAAGACAGAACATCGTGATATTAAAATGTATCGGAAACAACAATTTTAGGAAATTTCAAATCCAGTCACTTTAATGATAAAACATTTGTGATAAAAGGTTTACATATATAAACCCGCTTGTGATTTTTTATTTATCAATTCGGATTGGAAATCGGTGTTAAAGAATTCTCATATGTTTTAGACTTTATTTGCCAATATGAATAAAATCGTTTGCATTTTCGCGTTGGTTGCTATTTGTAAGTGCTTTTTGCGTTTTGTTGCCGTTTAAAGTAGATAATTGGATTGAAAAGTGACCATTTAAAATACTCAATATATTTGTTCGTAGGTAGTGCCGTGCCCCTTGAAGTGAACCAGCCCACAAATAGGATTTCAAATGGGAACATTGCAGTTAATCAGCAATTTCCATACGCAGTAAGTTATTTATTTTATTTACCGTATTTTTTATTCTACCCACCGAAATCTTTTTCCATTTATTTTTACTTATCAAGTAATCAACAGTGTATTTAAGGATTAGTGATTAATCACCCAATAACGAATAAATTATTTTTAATTGGTACGAAATTATTACCAACCAATGTATCTAAAAGTTTGTGACACTGCAATTTCATGAGGTTTTCATGATAAAAAAACGTTTGTATTTGATTTTGGGTATGCAGCAGCAGAAGAATTTGGACAGCCAAAGTCAAAAAATATGAACACGATTCAATTGTCAAGAAATTAAGAACATTTTGAGCTCTTCGTATGTCCACCTACTCAAGCATGTCAAGCAACCAAAGTTGACAATGAGTTCAAGCATTCAGTAGAAATAAGTATCCAAAATTCTTCTATTTACAGGTCTCTATCCAACGTATCAGCGATATTGCAGCTGCAACCAGAGGTCACAGATGTGGAGGCGCTCTCGTGACTTTCCAACATGTGGTGACGGCAGCTTCTTGCATGCACGAGTGGAATGCTGATGGGTAAAATAATTAACAAAACATATTTTTTTTGTCGTGGTTTGTGGAACTACTAGCACAGACAGAAGCAGTTGACCTTAGTCCTAGAGTTGGCAACGTATTTGGATTCCGATACTAGTTATTTATGGATAATAATTAATTCTTAATAGGAGGCTTCAATTTTGAGCAGTACCATTGTCTTAAGGCACCCGACGCAAACTTTATATCATATTCTCTCGTGTACAGGAGTAAAACCCCGATAATTTCTGCCAACTACCGGGTCTTCGCCGGTGCCTCGTTGCTGACTAACGATACAACGGTTGATCGCATCAGAAGCATTTCCCAGTACACCGTGCATCCTCAGTACTTCGGTATTCCGTCGTACGTTAATGACATAGCTGTTGTCACTGTAAGTAATTTTAGTCATATTTTTCTTTGAAATATAACACAGTACTCCCAGCTTCTTTATGCCTGGGACACACGAGGCTAGTTTTACAAGCTAGGATAGTTAGAGCGAGTTGCCACTTGTCGGATGTCGTATGCGAAAAAATATCGAGTGTTCTGGTGTCATTTTACATGAGGCTCACACCTATCTTACATCTATTCATGTGAACAACATGTTTCATATGAAATAAATTGCCCCAAAATTCAAAAATTCAAAACATTTATTCAGTACACGTCGGTAATAATTGCTAGTAATAAACTAGCAATTATTACTACCACTTATAGCTGGAGTTTCTTACGGCCCTTCTTCTCCGCAATGATGGTCTTGTCCGAAGCGCTAGTAGATTCACTCCATTTTACCTGTACTAATTCTGGCCTCGTTTCTTCAGAACTAGCCTCATTTCTAGCATAGTACTTAGTCCGCACGCCAATTAGACGCCAGACTTCAAATTGCGGAAATCAGGCCGCTACACAATACATAGCTTTTGGCTGGCTCACGCTATCACACCTGCATTTGCAACTAATAGTATATTCATCACTCGTGTTTCGTAGAATAACTTTAACTTTCATTTCAGTCCATGGAGATTGTCCAAAACTGAAAATTGGTGAAATACACCTTGGTAAAACAAGAAGCAAAAGCCATAACTTACAAATAAAATCAAAAACTACTGATAAGTAACTACTAAGGGACTAAACATGATAATCATAATGATGATGCCATCATGCTGTTTTCGGAAACAGAAACTCGTCACTCGTCACGGACTCGAAAAATTAGAGAGCCAGATTGTGCAAGTCTGAGGTGTGCCCTCCAGTTAGGGAACTAGAAGTACTTTAGGAAGATTGTGACGGTTGCGGTGCGGTGTTAGTATATAGGGTATCCTATCAAAAGTCCGAAGTATTGTTTCCAAACAACACACGTTTCATTTGTTCGAAAATTCCTAAGTCAGAAAAACTTTTTTCTGAACCCATTTACTATCCAAAATGGTTGGAGAGGTATACCTACAAAGCATTTAGTTAGCCTAGGTTTGTTTTATAACAATCCAGGAACATAATAATTTCAGTATAAAAAAAATACTTCTAATAATTCGGACAAACGAAACAGTTGTTAACTGAAATTCGTCTAAATTCAATAGGTAACCTCCAGAACAAAGTTGACGAGTATGATTGAATACTAATTTCATCTGTATATGCTTACGCATGCAAACGTGATGCCAAAGGAATATAGCTTTAACAACTTTACTAAAGACCTACCAGTAACAAAATTACATATTGTGTAATTTTGTTACTCTAAGGTAAAGCTAAGTGCTTACTGCTTTATGTTTCTGAAGTATAGTAAAACATCAATGTTTTTATCATTGTTCGCCTTGAGGTTAATGGTTTTAAGTTGCTATCTAATCACTTAGTTTATAAGGACACATATTTCTTTGAAACATTACACGGATAATCCATTTGCACTGTTTGAATTTAGATAGCGACATCGTTGATTCATCACATACAATATTTTAAGTTCAAACTTATAACACTATCAGAAATGTTCCTTAAAGAAACTGCTGAACACAGAGTCAGCTAATAACGATTAAGTCGTTCCTTAGTGACGTCTCATACACGAGTTTGAAGTAAAAGCGAGATAATTGTCTCTAAAATGTCTCTGAGTACGACAGTAAGAGTATTAAGATATTCTGAACGTAGATAAATTGGATTATAAAGATCGGTTAAATTCAAATAAGAACTCCATTAGTTACCGATGACTATCATACAGTATATGCGCGGTTTTCATGGTCAATAATTAATAAATACGTAACTCTATTTCTTTTTGTCTTATGCGTAATGGATAATAGTGAATGGAGTTTTTTTTGTTCTTTTTGCGGTGCCTGGTTTGTTAATTATACTTTATTTTCAGCTTAATGCGCCCTTCCTCAATACAACAGTGGTTCCCATCGCTTTGCCTGAGGCAACCCACAACCCTGCTGATTTTACACTCTGCACCGTCGCCGGTTGGGGCGCCACCGCTAATAATCCTACTGTTTTGGTAACATACATTTTAATCGGAATCTTCAAAATTTCAGTAGTAATGCGACTGTCATATTCTTGATCCGAACCTCGTTAAAATTAAAGACATGAGCACTATAGACGTTACATTTATTTGGTGCTACAGATGCTTCCAAACAGCAAGATAGTTATTTTTTATTTATTTTTCGTTGAATGGAGAATGATGTAAGTATTTTTTTCCAGGCCAGTACGGAATTGAGATATGCTTCCAAGTATATTTACAGTCAGAACCTATGCACTACAGTGTACAACACTCAGTACGGCATACCCAATATTTTGCCTTCCATGGTCTGCGCGGCATCATTTGATATAATTTCTACAGGTTGTGTGGTGAGTACTCCATATCTGCACAAAATATAAGAAGTAATGAAAACGCGCATTAACTTATTCATTCTTAATAATTAATAATCATCTATCATATCAGTCAAAAGGCGTTTTCTGCTGGCTATTATGTAGTTCTCCCCCAAGGATTATTACATGACTAGGTTTCAATTAAATTCTGCCATATCGGTCGATAGGCGTCTACAGACTGCTTGATATACATCGCATATTATTATGATAAAAGTCGTTTATCGTTGTTCCCTCTGAAACTGGCTAATTTCCGGAGTATAAGGAAGCTTATCTTCGTTTCTTGGATAATTTTTTTTTTTTTTATTAATTGTCTCTTTTTTATACTTTGTAGAATGGCAATAATTCATAACATGTTTTTTTTAGAGCGACGAAGGCAATGCCCTGGTATGTGACAACGTCTTCACCGGTGTTATGGCACTACACGGCAACTGCGCAGCATCGTCCTACCCTGAGTTGTACACCCGCGTGTCCGAATACACCGTTTGGATTAGATCGCTCACCAGTTCAGCTAGCACTTTCACCCCTGGTGCTTCAGTTCTGCTCTTCCTCACTTTGATGCAAGTGGCCTACATCACCTTGATTAGCTAAGCTTACATTAGTTCAAAATTTTAGCTATAGACTGTCTGCGTATTAATGAAATATTGTCATATTTAATTATATTTTCTCTTCAAACGAAGAGCTAAATATTATACTTAATAGGGTATTTTGAGCAAAGAAAATTGTTGTTGAATACAATAAACCTCGACTTAGATAAAGAGATTAGAAAATTTAAGAACATTAAGTAGATAACCACTATCGAGACTTTGGTATTACTAATAATTCCTCGAAAATTGTTATCTCTGATGTCTATTTTTGTGATAGATAAGGTCATGAGTAACACGAAAGTATTATGTAAGTAAGATACACGTCATTGTTCGTTTTATTAAAAAGATCTTATATGTAACACATTTGCAGGCTTTTATTTCCGACATATTTTCCCTTCCCGCGCACGCAATACTTTACTCGGTATGTTTGGAAACTAATCAACCACTAAGGGAGTTTAACCTCCCAGTGTTTCACGTTTCGTCTTTTATTTACTTTTACGGAGGTTGAACTAACACAGCTCGGCCTCCCAACAGTAGGAGTACGTATACTTTAGCGATGTTATCTAGGGGAATACTGTTCAAACAATCATGATTAAAACATCTTGATTTGAACTAGAATCTAATTGATGGATTGTCTAACAACAATAATGTGTTATTTCATGAAAATGAACAAGGGTAGTCGGGTTTCAAAATCTAATTCGCTAACAGCACAAAAATGGATTCATGAAAATTTATGCGTGGCACGACCACGTCCGCCTTACAAAATGACTAAAAGGTTAAAGGTGTTATAAATTTTGAGCACGTTCATTAGACCCCGCATGGATCCCTCGCCCTAGCTTTTAGACGACACACGTCGGAATTTCGTAATAAGATTTCCTTAATTTAAGACTTCCTCGCGCACTCATTAAAGAAGTGTTGGGCCGACGGCTCGGATCAACACGGTGGGGCGTGAAATTGCCTTCTATTACGATCGCCAAATTGGATGTGGTTTCTCCTTGTATTCACCGGCAAAGAGCTGTTATTCGTCAGTCGTATTTGTACATTAGGTGTACAGAGTTGTGAGATATTTGTTTTTCGTCGATCCATCAAGATTCAGGGAGAAAATTCTTTGTTTATTATACATTAACGACGTTTACCGCGCACGGTTTGTTTGTCGCTATTTCTTCGGTAATTGTCTTTTATGCGTATATTTCTCTCAGTTATATATGTGTTAAAAACAAACAAATATAAATACGCTTTCGCATTTACTATATCACTCGGGAAAGCAGTGTTGAAGAGTAGCGAGTCGAATAGGAAATGAGGATTAAAAATCTGGGCAGACTGATTACTTAAATTATTTGAAAACAACTGTTTCTTCACAGATTAAATGTTAAATTTGTTCATACGTTGGCACATGCTAAAAATGTAGGATCGAATAATTAAAGCAGCAGCAGCAGGAAGTACCTAGTTATAATGTACAGACTGACATGAGTTTTAGAAAATATAGATAAAGCTCATATCTCAAAAAATGCTATTAAATTAGTTCTTAACGCAAGACTTCTACATTTAAAAGACACTTAATGTTCCAAGAAAAACAATCTACAAGAGAAATATTTAACCACTAGAATATTTGTAAGTACTAAAATTAAAAGTCACACCCGGTTAAAATCTCCATAATCTAGATAAAACCAAAAACTGCGAATCTTCCAGTGCAGATACGTTCTACTAAGTGCCGCCGAGAAAACTTGGTTTATGAGGCAGAAACATAAAGTAACGAGGCCATTAACCTCGGATCATTGCACCCGGTCAGCCGTAGTTTTATTTGAATTCAGGAAACATTTTATACGTACCCCTTCTTCCTACTCCGTTATGACTCTGTTGTCATTAAATAGCTATCAACGAATTCGTGGGGCGTCACGATCCGGCCCAATTCCTACTCGTTTCGAGTAGCAAAGGGGATGGACTTCGAATTTAGCCGGTTTCACTCGATGGAAATTTTCCGGTTACGCCCAAGCATTGACGGAATCGAGGTAATTTCCAAACACTGCATGCATAAAAGAGATGTTATTTCAACGGAGCATTGCTGCAGGTAACATTGCCGTTTGTATGTGAACTTTACCTAATTAATAATATAGGTATGTATATACCGGTTTGTAGTTTAGGCATAACGTGACCCGAGAACAATGCAATCGAGGAACAGTCTGTACATTGTAACGTACTTTGATTTGAAATGGTAATGCAATCTCGAATGTTGTCAAAGGTCGGGATTGTGAAGGCATCATTCATGGAATGACTGATAGGCAGAGAAGTATAGACTGCACTTAGTTAGTACGTCAATGACTTTCTGATACAGTAGCTATGCTTTGAATCTCCGCACCTCATCTTGCGTTTGTGAACGTGTTTGCTTGCTGTTAAAAAGAAGGTTATCGTATGAATAATAAATTTCACAAAAGTGCTTTGATGTGTGTGCATCAGTTTTATTCTCAATCATAATTTTTAGTTGACTTTACCAAAGGTCGTTCAGAGCGTTGGTGACCTTGTGGCTTAAGGGGTCGACTCGTGATCATAAGATCGAACTCAGTAGTTCGAGCCCCCGCGGTCACCATGTACCAATGAGTTTTTCTAACTAAAGTACATTATCCGATGCTTTTACGGTAAAGAAAAAACATCGTGAGAAAACCTGTACATTGCGACTACTGAGTGTGTAAAAAGTTAATTGCACTCCTAAAGGGGTCGAAGTATATTCGCAAGGGCCCATCTGTAAGATAAGATAAAGGGAATAACACTCACGTTACCTAACTTTGTCTTATCCTATAACTATTTATTATGTTTGTTTATTTTTATTATATTTTGTCTACGGCCTTTTATGGACATTACGGTACCCATTTATTGATTTTTTACAAAATACTTGTTTGTTTAACACAAGATTTCTAAAGTTGTTATGAAAGGCATACTATGTATGAAATCGTATGGAAAAAATGTGAATAAGATTCTAATAGAATTTTATTCCAGTCTCACACAATGTCAAACCATATCAGAAAAGTGTTGAAGGTTTTCAATTACTTATTGTACCGAGTCTTCACTGGCATTGGCATGACTTTTACACTAGGAATTGGAATTGCTTCTGTCTAGTCCCGTCTAACGATAAATCTTGACTGTGAAATTCTAAAAGGATACATTTATCTAAAGCTTTGATTTGAAATTTTCAACGGAAGTCAAACTAATAGAATGTTACTGTTTTATTATGAATGCTGTTTTAAAACATATTACACTTTTCAAAGATTTCACAAAACATTATTTTACTTTTATCAATGTCTCTGTTAAATAATAATTGGTAAATTAGGCATTGCATGAACTAAACATTGTTAAATCACCAAAGGAATTAGAGTTACTAATACCGGAACGGAGAGTAAAAAAATACGCTTAAATTTATCTTCGACGACGTTGCAAATGTAGTTTTTCTACAGGGTCATATCACAATTATTATTCGAGAGTTATATTTTTAGATTGCGTTAAACATAAAAGAAATCTACATCTCTCCAGAAGCGAATACTTATTTTGTAGTGCGTTGCCAGTATATTCCCCTTGTTTTAAATCTTCTGCATTCTTATATAATTAATGGAATATACTTACAAACATACATACATTAAATCACGCCTGTTTGTGTTTTTACTAACATTCCATCCTTTAATTTAGTAATTTAGACGGCACGTAATCGTAACAACTTTATAAACACAATAGAACGCATGATGAATAAGTTGACAATATTTATTAGGGTGATTCAAAAATTTCATGTTTTTATTTTTTAAACTCTCAACCCATAATATCATTCTCTCTACTAAAATAATAATTAGTAATTAATTTGCCAAAGTTTGATTCATGTTTAGAGGTCGCTACCATCCGTCAAAGTTTGAAAATTATTTGTAATAAAGTACTTTTTGCGATGTGAGTTATAGTTTACTTTTGATATGTTGACGGTATTTACTAAATACTATTTAGTAATTAGATGCTCTGACGACCCCTTGACATTTCTGTTACACCCACAAACCTACTTAATGTAAACAATGCATTACCTGAATCTACCCTAAAATAGTGATAAAATCATAGCAACTCCAGACAGTTGCATTGTGACTTGTGAGCTGTGAGTGTTATTTGATTTGAGTTTTCCGTTGACTATTGCAATTGCAATGACTTAAAATATTATTAAAACAAGAAAAAGAACTGAAATATGGTTAGTTGTCATGTCCGGAATTAGTGCAAACAAAATTACCCTCCGTGAAAGAAGTCATGAGTTTATTTTTTTCATTATAAAAATGTAATGAACAAAGTAAATAGAGAATCCGCGTCTTTAGCTGCTGGTTATGTAATGGTTCTATGGCAAAAAGCAAGCATTCCCACCAAAGAGAAGCAGCATGTAATTACAAAAATACTCAAACTTTTTAAGGAATGGGTCAGTTTAAAAAAAAACAAAGAAAATAAAGCTAAACGTTCAACAACAATCAAAGAAAAAGAGAGCAAGTGGCAATCAAATTTAAATGTTTTGTATGATATAGCTCACTCTAATGCTCTAAATATGATGACTATTAAAGAAGATAAGCAGTTTCTTTTGAACCAAAGAGAATTGAGTCGTTCGGGACGAATTGGTAACATCAATAAATGTCACGCGAGAAAATTTCAAAAACAGTTAGATAAAGAAGCTAAGTTGGAAAAAAGGAGAGAACAGGAAAATGAAGCAATAAAAAGGTTAACTGAGAAATGCGATTTATTTTCAGCTAGTTCTTCTTCAGATGATAATTGCGATAGTGACATGAGTCGTCCTAATTCTCCTCAACCCGGCACAAGCCACAAAGGAGACCGAAAAACAATCCTAAATTCTAATTTAGCTACTACTCTTGATGTTGCTAAGTTGAGCGACCGAAAAGCAACTAGTTTTGGCTTCTACACTAAAAAGTCTGGGCTGTAATGTAAAAGAATATAATGTTAGCTATTCGTCTATCCGTCGTCATTAGAATTCATAATAGAAAACAGGTTGCCGAGTCTATAAAAGCAGATTTTCAACCACAAACTCAACTTACTGTGCACTGGGATGGAAAGATGCTCGAAGATATCACAGGACATGAAATAGTAGATCGCCTACCAATTTTAGTATCTGGGAAAGGAATTGACCAGCTTCTAGCCGCTGCCAAACTTCCAGATGGCAAAGGGGAAACTATGGCGGCTGCTATTTTCGAGACCATTTTATCGTGGAGCTTATATGATAAAGTTAAATGTGTGTGCTTCGATACCACAGCATCTAATACAGGGAGAAAAAACGGAGCTTGTGTCCTTTTGGAACAGAAAATGCAAAAGAAATTAATTTGGTTTCGTTGTCGGCACCACATTTTAGAAATTGTACTCGAAGCTGTCGTGGTATTTGCTATTGGGCCTTCTAGTGGGCCAGAAATCTTAATGTTTAAAAGATTTAAGAGCAATTGGACAAAAATCAACCATGCAGACTTTAAGACTGCGAAATCCGAACCATCTACTTGGAGTTGCGTTGAAACTTTCGCGACTGATATAATTGCTTTTGCTCAGAATCAACTACAACAATTTCAGCCTCGTGAGGACTATAAGGAACTCCTTCATTTGATAATTATCTTTTTAACAGAAATACCTCAAAGTCGTTTCTCGTTCAAAGCCCCTGCCGGAATGCACCGTGCACGTTGGATGGCAAAAGCTGTGTATGCTTTGAAAATGTTTCTGTTCAAGCATCAGCTTAAAATCACAAAAAAACAAGCTAAGGGCATTACGGACATCTGTATATTTGTTGTACTTATTTATGCAAAATACTGGTTTACAGCACCAATAGCTTATATGGCACCTGCGAATGATCTGCAAATTTTAAAAGACTTGATTATGTACGAAAAACACAATAAGACTTTAGCCAAAATCGCCTTAAATAAGATATTGGGTCATCTTTGGTACCTTTCGGAAGAGCTGGTTATCTTAGCTTTGTTTGATAGACGAGTTTCTGCTGAAATAAAACGTAAAATTGTTTTAGCCCTAGACAAGGAAAGTACAGAAAATAGTCCCAAGAAGTCTTTGTTGAAATATGATGAAATTGCTAACAAAAATCTTGAAGATTTCGTAACAAAATATTCAATGAATTTTTTTGACATAACTGGTACCTATTTCATGTGAATTCATCCGAAAAATCCGGAGCAATGGGAACAAGAAGAAAGTTATATAAAGGCTAGAGAAATTATAGAAAGCATGAGAGTCGTTAACGATATAGCTGAACGGGGTGTGGCTTTGATGGAAGAATACAATAAATTACACACGAATGATGAAGAACAAAAACAATACTTAATGTTGTTGGTTAAGAATTATAGGCAGAAGAACCCCAACGTCAATAAGTCAAATTTAATATAAAAAAGCTCTCTTTTTGTCAAATAAATAGCAAAAGCTTAGTAATTGTTGTTTGGTTTTTATATAAGTACTAAAACTATTATAATAATTAATAAATTCAAATTTTGAAGTTAATTATTTATTTCATTTCATTTCACAATTTTCAAAAGTCGGTAGCGACCCTTAAACATTGATGTAAAAAAATGAAAAAAAAAATGATGTGTTTTCTAGTAGAATAGATCAGTTTTAGGTATTGAGAGTACGGGAAAAAAAAAGTATTTTTTTTTTTGGCTCATATGAATCACCCTAATATTTATGCAGTATTACCTTATACCAAAAGAAGGAAAAGAAACACTGCCGCAAAATATCACTCCGTACAAAATGAAAACCGACGCAGCGAACATTGCGAACATTGCAAAAATAAACAGGCTTACGCATGTTTCTCCGAAGTGGAGACAGGCCTTTTATTTCAACGACTGAATCAAGAGGGGACGTAAACACGCGGTAGGAGCAGAAGGAACTGCTGACAAAAGTATTTACTGCTAAACGCTACGTTCCGTTTCTGGGGCAATCGGGCTAAACAAAGCAAACGCTGATACGCTATATCCTCTAAGAAATATCTGCAAATCTCTGACTCGCACACCCGCCTCAACCGCTTGGGAAATAAAGATTACTATACAAATAACTCTTAGGAGCTCGCCGTTGTTTCTTTTAAGATGTATGATAACCTATACCATTATTCTTTGCAGACGTTCAATCAGTTAGAGAAAGGAAGTGGAGATGAGCAAGACGGATTTATAATCCTTGTTCGAGCGGGATTTGCGGCGTAAATTACTGAAATGCAATTACCTGTTCCCTGGCGTTTATTAGCAAAACTACGGAGTGCTTCTATTACTACTGGTAACCGGCTAATCCCTTAATAACGGCAGTTTATACAGGTGGGTGCTACCACGGATTAACATCTCATTTCACGAGGGGACAAAACACACAAAATACTGTCGTTATGAAAGTTTGCGGCGCGAGATCGAATTTGTTAGAAGTTTATGGCAGCTGTTCTGATTCTACGGTCGTCCATTCACGGGCAGTTAACTCTCTGGCACAAACACCGACAAACGCCGGCCGATAGGCTGGGCTTATCGTTGAAAGTTAGAGGAATCCGTTTATTGGCTATTGAAGGTAAATTTATTGAGTTAATAGAAAAAATACGGATGAGAGCACATTGATTGTGTTCGTGCGTCGTCGACTCGAATAGCGTTAAATAGCAATTGGTAGCGGCTTTATATCCTGAACATGGTAAGTATTACATAGATAGGTACTAGACGAACTGGTAAACGTTACTGACTGGTACGTTGGTATTTCCTTCATTTAGAAGCCCCAAGTTCTTACACAGACATGTACAAAAAAATAATGTGTCATTTTAAGTAACTATTACCTATACACTTTACTTTGTTTTTGTTTTTGTTTGTACATGACTGTGATTTATTTACATTACAGATTAGTAAAATGTTTTGTGAAATGAATAGGTATTTGGGTATTTAGTAAGAAAGTATTGCTCTACATACCGATATACGAGTACCTATGTACCTAAACTTTTAATGGCAGAAAGAAAGAAAATATTGAAATCAATAGCACACACACATTCCATTTTTTCCTCAGGGTTGCAGTCTTTAGATTGTAATCTAGCGAATACAAAATGTCTACATGGGAGCTCGTTTGCCTTTTTGATGTAATTTCTTTTTTTGAATAATGAAGCTTTATTAAATAAAATGTACTAAGGCGAGCTTATCGCTATAAATAATCTACTCTAGCTAACGTATAGAATGAGTAAGGACAATTTAAAAGCATAGGCAAAATTGCATGGGACGGACATAAATAAAATAATACATAGAAGTGAAGCGAAGCGTTAGGATTTCAGCGGAATACGCGGCCTAACTTCTAAAACCAATGCTGGTGCAAAATTACAAAACCTCGGTACAGCATTTGGGACCTTAAATATAGCCCAATATTTTACGCTCCATACCCCAAATGAGTTGAGATAAGTAGCAGCCAATTAGAATAATAAGGCCAACTTAAATGTATGCCTGAAACCACCTAAGTGAAACACGACCCGCTATAAACAACAAAGACAACGTTTGGTTGCGAAGATAGGAGGTGAATAGCAGTGATTAGTGTGTTAAAAGCGGGTCAAGTGTGGTTTTATGGTAATTGTAATGGTTGCAATCTACAGACGTCGGAAATAAAAGTACAACCAGTTCAGAACTCATTTAAACATCTAAAGTAAGTTGTTTGAATTTTCAAACCATTTGGGAAAATAATTAAGGGTCAGAAATCCAAAAATACTTTTTTTTAGTTTTTAGGGTTCCGTAGCCAAATGGAAAAAACGGAACCCTTATGGATTCGTCACGTCTGTCTGTCTGTCTGTCACAGCCACTTTTTAGCGAAACTATAAGAACTATACTGTTGAAACGTGGTATATGTATTCTGTGAACCGCATTAAGATACTTTCTTTATATAGATAGAAGATACTTTTCTTTACAAGATACTTTTCTTTATATTTGCGTTTCAGTTCGATACTTCGAACTGAAACGCAAATATATATTTTTTTATCACACCCTTACGTGTGACCCCACACTATGGATAGGTCTTCAAAAATGATATTGAGGTTTCTAATATCATTATTTTCTAAACTGAATAGTTTGCGCGAGAGACACTTCCAAAGTGGTAAAATGTGTGTCCCCCCTCCCCATGTAACTTCTAAAATAAGAGAATGATAAAACTAAAACAAAAATATGACGTACATTACCATGCAATCTTCCACCGAAAATTGGTTTGAACGAGATCTAGTAAATCGTTTTTTTTTTAATAAGTCATAAATCGTAAACCGCAATTTACCTTTCACGAAACCCTTCATGGCGAGTCCGACTCGCACTTGGCCGCTTTTTTTGCATCTTATGGGTGGCAAAGCATATTCATATATATTTCGGAAGTATTATGTATGTTACTTGAAAAGATAATTGGAATAGTTCTATTTCTGATTTTTAATAAAGACAAGACAGTAAATTCCTTTAATGAGTAAACTTACGATTACGCGATTAACGTACGCAAATAGCAATGTGCAAAGGTACCGATCCATCCTAAAGTTTATTTCACTTAAGTTTGTGAAGTGGAGACAAGTTAAGGCCACGCACTTCTGAAATATAGATCAGTAAATTCATAAATGACACATTTCGAGGGCCGAGACCAAACTTTACCCAACTTATAAGGTTACAATAAAAATGTCACATAAAAGGCCAAATGTTGCAATTTATCGCACAATAAAGTTGTGAGCCTCCGAAACTTAGGGAGCGTCTGTTCGGCTATATCTGTTGCCGATGCAGATTTAAGATTCTAACATGATTTCGTCATACATTATTTTTAACTAGTTTTATGTACATTTTCTGAACTGCATATCTAATGTACTAATAAAATCTTGCAACTTTCAATCAGGCTGAAATTAAAAACACATTAGGTATAGAAACTCGGTGACAGACAACAGATTAATAATTATGTCTTTTAGCCGATAATCGTAACGTATAGCTACAAGTTCCTATTTATGTTGACGTAACTAAGATCCACAGAATTTGGTTTTAGCGAGTTTTGTGACATCAATTTAAAAGTTATTTAGATACATAGACAAAAAATACAGAACGATTTTTAAAAACATACATTTCACATTGGAACTATCACAAAACCAATTTAAAAAGAAAGCAAGAGAACTAATAAAAAATTAAATTTTGGACAAAAACATATTTTTCGTACCGGATTGCGCAAGTTATTAATCACGAATTATATTTCACCCAGGACACCTGAGCAACTCGGACCATTAGTTTAAGGGATCGCACTTAATTAGTCGCAAGGGAGATTGTAAGGCATAGCCCTGCGGCGTAGATGGTCCCCACGGCGTCTCCTTTAACGGCCATTTATTTTATCTATTCAGTTCGCTTCCGCCCACTAACAGATGCTATAGGCTTTTCATTTCATTGCATGAAAGCGGAACGAACTTAATCTTCATAAATGCGGAAGAAGGGGTTTAGGTTCTTTGTTAACTGCTTTACTATACGGATACAGGAGAACTAGGTTAGGGTAATGCGTTAATCACGAATGCTGCAGAGCTGGTTTTACTCGACTGCCGAAAGAGTTTAATGATTTGACCTTTTTATATGTATGTATGGTTTTTTCTTCCCTTGTAAAGGCTGAAGATGGCCCGATTTCACCATGCGAGTTGTCGTTAGATTAGATTCGTCTTAGCATCGCGGGTATCATTGGGTACTTTATTTCATTTTAAATGTGAAATTGGTGAAAAAAATGTGAAATTATTGGAACAGCAGTTGGGTTTTTAAAACTTGTTTTTTGTTAGACTTGTTATTTATTTTAGTTATTGTAGAGGCTATCGTTAAATAACGCTTGGAGTGTTCTCAAACGAGTTATTGAAATAAGTAACGTATGTAATTTATTTTGGAGGCTATATTTGAACAGTGCATTTGTTTAAGTACCTGTAACTCATTTTAGAGCTCTCTAAGCGTTATTTACCGAAAGTTCCCGTGGTGTATTTTTAAGCCTACGGTTTATAAATATTTATTACCGTTATTCTGTTGTACTAAGTTCATGAATTGTTTATTTTAAACTCCACTACCTACTTTCATTCTGTTTTTTTTTTTGTAATCTGATATACCTGTGGCCTTAGACAAGATGCATTGCGAAAACGTTATCGTTATCATCCAACATGTATACATGTGCAAATCAGGCGACTCAGGCAGTGCACTGCCAAAAACAAATCTTCAATTTAAATTCCGAATAGTTAAACCCACTATGGTACTTAAGGTCCAACAACACATGCTCCTGTTAGTCAATCATGCTGGGCCTTCATTCAACATGGTTTAATACCATATTGCTTTTGACGTGTTATCGTATCGTCAATATTTTGATAGCTCCTATTTACTTGACAGTAAAGGCGGCCGATGCAAAAAACAAAACCATATAACTTCAAAAGCCATATGGTTTTACCGTGTTGAATAGAGGCCCAGGACGACTAAAATAAGTGAGAGTCGAAGCATTTGTGTCGGTGGCCTGGTGGCTCAGTCGACTCATGATCGTAAGGTACCGAGTTCAAACCCCCCGCGGTTACTGTGTATCAATGAGTTTTACTAACTTAAGTACATTGCTGAGTGTGTAAGAGGGTAATTGCACAAAAGATCCTAAAGGGTCGAAGTGTATCCGAAAGAGCCCATCTGTAAGATAAGATAAGATACCTAATATTTTGCTAGAGATTTTGCTTTTAAATGCATTCTATTATGAGAACTTTACATACCTATGCAATGACTGACAGGCACCAGTAACGGACACTTCACTCTTAATTCAAATTTCATACTGTCCTAAATTGATTGTTGCAAAACAAATGAATAACCCTTATCTTCTGTAAAATAAGAATCAAGTATCCATTATTGGTGCCTAGTCCATTACTGGTTCCATCACTATATCATAGTTTAATATTATATTATTAAAAAAATATTCCTCACATCAAAATTAATCTAACTCCTTTTGCTAGAAAGAAGGTTCCGCTTGTAATTTGTAAATTGTAGCTTAGTGAAACGGGCCACCGGCTGACCGAGGCTATTTTTACTCCGGAAAACATTGAGACTCCCCCTTAAAAAAAATACTCACTAAATACTATACAGTTAAGAGGTTACAAATGTATAATAATAAAACAAATAAACATACCGATAAGTAAAATACATGTTCTGTATGGGACACCCTGTAGGTATTTTATTGTATTTTTTGTATTTCCTTGCTAATACTTATTTCCCAAGGTTACAACAATACATACACAACACAGAAACAAGGTTCCTGATTATTATATACCCCATTTTTTATATGGAGATTATAATCCACTGTTCAAAGATATGGAGCCACAATGCAAGTTTTTTAAACATGGCGTCTCCTTGAAACATAAAATTGGTCCGATCCGTGTAAACCGCAGTCGTACATTATGCAAGCACTGCGTCAGGACGAAGCCCTGGCAGTGACGCAGCTGTGCATACGTCATGGGGCAACGCAATATGGCGTCTGCTGGCGGGGCGTCCCATGGCATAACCACTAGGTAATATAAAATGCTGTGTTCAAAATAGCAATCTATTATACAGTGTGCTTTAATTCAAAAGATAAATACTAAAATTTTACGTAGGTGCCTATCTAAAAGTAATTTTTGACACTAATTCGAGTTTCGATATGAATCCATTTAGGTATCTTATTTTGTAAACAAATGTAAAGGATCAAGGTTGACATTTTAAAATCTGAACCAAAATCCTTTTACGTCAAGGCCTTTTTGCAGAGCCATTTTTCCTACTAAGGTAAGGACTCCGAAAATCAAACAGTTTCTGAAATAACGCGATTAATTAATCATAAGTACCTACTTACTCTAGAAAATTTAAGGGCTTAAGTTGTAAAGGCATATAAAAATACTCACATTATACTCGATAAGCCTTCCGAAATTAAATATCGGATTCTCAGAATCACAAGCCTTCGCCATCAGAAATAGCACTCATACCATTTTAAAAATGTATGAAACAATCGCCAAGTTCTGCGGTGAACATCTAAGTTTATTGTCTACAGTTGTGCCACACAGGGGATCTCTACGTTAGTCTGTATCGTGGTCGATCATTGCCCAAATTAAATTTACTACCGTAGACCGCTCCAATTCAGAGTAACGACACACCAACCGCTATTTATTGGCAATAAATATCATTTTACAGGGCCTTGCGTCGTTTTTCAAAGGACTTGGTCCGTCGTAAATAAAAATGCTGAGTTAATTTGAGATTGTAGACACAGAGTGTTTAATAGGGAAACATTTTTGATGTTATAGGGAAATAAAGATGACTCAGTCTACTTCAGCCTTTGTAGATATTATGTTTAGCTTTGTTTATTATTCTAACCATTATCAATTAGTAGGGTTGTTATTACCTACCATAGACGAAAAATAGACTGTGATACGAAGGCAGCTGAATAGTTAAAAAGACTAACAGTCACATTTGGATCAGATAATTACTATTTTTTTAAGAGCATCCTGTAATTTTAAGTATGATTTTAGTATTAGCGTTTAACTAAACTGTCAATGAAACTGCCTTTCAAAAGAAACAAACATGCTGCGTCTACTCTTATTTTCATAGACTACTAAAAACTTAATACCTTTTCATTATTGACTCTGACTACCATTATACGGATTTAACAACTTTTTACCGAAACCCCAGCTGGTACCTAACGTACGGCCAGCTTTATCCGCGAACAATGCAGGATCCCGCAAAATACCGAAAAGCCACGGGCAATTTTACGCGCTGCGGAAAACAGCCCCGCACTCAAATTAAAGGAATTCGTGTATCACTTGATTGCTTTTTTGTCTATTGGGTTTATGTGCACTGAGCCGTGCCGCGGTTTACCGATTATCTTTGAAACGCCTTAACTGGGTAATAAATTTATTTGATGATTTTATATAGTTAAAAATATATATATTTGATATTAATTGTTATTATGTTTTTTTTATACCTACGTAGTTTTAGGATTGCAATCTTGCGACTGCAATGTTGAGATCATATTCTTGACCTATCGGAGATTATATTCTTCAGCTAGCCCATGTGCTCTTTTGCCTTATGCTTGCTTTACTACGGCTAATTAATGCTATTTCTATGTTATGGCATGACTGCGGCAAAAGAGCACACAGTTACCTGATAGAAAGTCCCATAAAAAATCATAGCTTTCATTTGTATGGATAATGAAACAGTTTTCAACTTTATTATTTTGAAAATTACTTCACATATTAGAGGACGCAAGTCTGATTTACAATATTGCAAAAATACCTAAATTTAAAACAATTTGGCCATGGTATACAACAGAAAATATTTTACATTTATATGAAAACTTTATCACAGCAAAACATTTTTTAATAAAAAGCACTAATTCTATTGAAACGTGTTCCATAAAATAAGCGGAACCAATATTTTAACCGAGGCTACGACCAGCCTCCTATTTAACCATCTTGACAATGACATATGACAGGTGACCATTCAGTATACATTGCAAATTTAAGACGCTGATATATCACTGGGTTTCATATAAGCTGTGCCATCTACACTGAAATGTCACCTGTCACATGTCATTGTCAGGATGGTGAAATAGGGGGATGGGGGTTAACTATGACATGGCTATGCAGTTCATTTTACATAGCTCGCGATGTCCAGCAAGATCACCTGGTAGGATCTCCCACGTATTCATTTTGTACGTGGGGGATCAATGATATAATATAGTAAAATAAAAAGAGGTAGATATGTTATACGCACTTCGATAGTGGCACCCTAAAACCAAGCCAATTGGTACACCTTTACTTAGTCTTGCGCCGTCAACGGAACCGTGAACTAGTCTGCAGAGCAACATATACTCGTCTATTTTTCGCTCCCGGAAATTAGCATATCATTCTTGTCATTTATAAATTTGTGTGTAATTGCAATATTTACTAATTATGTGTGCGTAATCCAGGCCCTTTTTACACGTGGAATACCGTATAGGTAACATATCTACTTCTTTTTATATCATATCATTGTGGGGGATCCTACCAGGTGATCGTACTGGACATCCCCACATAGCTCTGTCTTTTTCTCTCAGCATAAATTGAACTGCATAGCTAGTTCATTATAATCCCTCAGTATTTGGTAATACATATTCCACCTACACTCTAAATAAATGCGAATACAGTTGTTACTCGTTCGGCAATTTGAGGAGCAGAGGTACACTTAAAATGGTTACTGAAATTCAAACTTTGCGCAGTTTTTGAAAGGTACTCTTTGTTTTCCACGGAGTGTACAGACAGGTAGAAAGAAACTTTTCTTTTAGTTCTCAACTTGAACTCTTGACTCTCTTCGCTACACACTATTTCAAGTAAATAACAAAACAGGAATATTTACGAAAGAACTCAGGTAAAATTATTCTCACAATTGTTTCTACAGTTGCCAGGAGTCTGCGATATCAAAACTGCTTATACTTAGTAGGAGGTCCGAATAGGAGACGATTTGCGCCGGGCTGTTTATTCGATAAAAAGTATTTTATACCAAAGGGCATTGGGTCAATTTGTTTGAAGAATATTGTCATTTTTTTTTTCAGCGGCGACGGATGATTCTTACATAGTTATTTAGAGGACCTCTATATACATATATATAATTTGTGGCGTTAAATAATATCAGAGCGGAGATTTTAAAGATTTAAGTGTTCAGTTTTTAGTACAAAAGTACGCCCAAGTATGAATATTTAAATATCTCGGCTCCGATGCACTTAAGAGTATTACATTACATAACAAAAGGTAAATCTGTACTAATAATTTGCACCAAACCTAACGTTTGCATATTTTATAGACTTCATACTTTCGATTAGAATGTAATTTGTCAATTAAACAAGCATTTGCAATTTAAAAAAAGTTTATTTTTAATAAAAAAATTTATGATATAAGTAGGTACTGGACTGAAATTTTTCAACCTACCTATTCGCCACATATTATTTAGCGTATAAAATTTGATATAAAATACTTTTTATCGAATAAACAGACAGGTGCAAATCGTCTCCTTTTCGGATCTTAGACCATTAAATGATTCTTCAATCTATCGTAGACAGGGAATTATATCTTCATTTAATATCGAAATACAACAGGTTTTTTAAACATACGAGTATTATCAAAACATTTGTACAATACATTTAGGAGTACCATAAAGGGGTTTGGGTAAAACTGTTGTCATTTTTAAAATTCATACATTTTCAAGGTGAGCGGCCATTCGTAAAAGTGGTGAATTATGATAGAATTATTAAAAATAAACATATTTTGTTATCTAATGTAATACTCTTAAGTGCATCGGAGCCGAGATATTTAAATATCCATACTTGGGCGTACTTTTGCACTAAAAACTAAATACTTAAATCTGTAAAATCTCCGCTCCGATATTATTTAACGCCATAAATTATATATATCTATGTGTATTTAGAGGTCCTCTAAATAACTATGTAAAAATCATCCATGGCCGCTGAAAAAAAATATGACAATATTCTTCAAACAAATTTACCCAATGCCATTTAAGTATCCTAAGAACTATTTAAAATCGAAGACTAGCAAAACCTTTTTTTTACGTCTGTCTACGTAATATGCGTGGAAACAGACTTTTAATTTAATCAATATTTCAGCGACATTTCGTGTAAAATTGTTCCCAGATATTATATTTTTCGTTTTGTGAAGATGACGAAAAATATAATATATGGGGACAATGTTACACTAATTGAACACATTCTGAACTAAGGATCTATGGCTACTAGGCAGCGCAATACATACCAATAGGAATATTTTAAAAATATTGTAACACTACCTTAAACCCACGATAATATCCACATAAAATACTTTTTAAAAGGTTTAAAATCTTACTTTTCACTTTTTCTTTCAACTCGTCACTCGCCGCCGTGTTCATGTAAAAGTAAACAAACGTTACTCGCGCGTATGATATTAGTCAGGATTTATGCATCACATGCGTTGAAAGAGACCACAAAGCTCCATTCGGCATGCTCTTGGCATATTCCCTTACTTACGCGACGACACTTCTAACTCAGTATAAATTATAATACACATAATCCTTTAGGCTGCACACACATAAAGCGGCAGCAGGGTGAATATCCGGGCATTTCAACCGCCGCATTGTTATCTTCAATATTATTATATTGACGAAAATAATGATGACAAAGAGCAACATTTGATATAAAATAATATAAAATACAATAATGAGTGATGACGGTTAAACGCCAAAGAATCACCCAGCAGTAGAAATGTAATGTGATTATTATAAGAAAGTGGTCAATGATGCCCACAAAGAATCAACGTGTCTTCAGTACAAAATAAAACTTGGTTGGCAGTGCGGTCGGTGAAATCTGTGTGGATCACTGTATTGACTTCAGGGATATACAGCGCATGTGCTGCTAACCACTTTTGTATCCACGCCGTGCGCTACGAGTCTGAACCAATAGGGGTAAAATAGTAGAATTTCAAGAGAGTTGACTATTGCAGATTTTTGGAAAATTATGATGATAAAACTGATATTGGCTAGCGTTTAAGGACGCACGAAATCTTACGACAAATCGACCTATTTTATTTTAGGAATTATTTTCAGTCGAGCACTTATGTCATTACAAATGTGCAAGTTACAAGTTTTCCCGCCATACGCGCCCATGTGACGCTGGCTTTAGTATTTAGCCAGACGCCAAGCCGACGTTGATCGGGTCATCTGTAGTGTGTCTAAGCTGCACTCCGTCCCCCAGAGGGCTGTGCGACGCAGCGACATCGCCCCGATATCTAAAACGTGCTCAACACCTTATTCAGAGCGCACTTGATACGAACAAAGAAATAGCCACTTACCCCTGGCTTCAGCACGTTTGCACTAGCTGTGCTTTGTGGCCTATTGCGGATAGAGAAGTGTTTTATACTCTCTTTCTAAAAGAAATAGGGTGATGGTACCAGTGTTGAATACTTTAAGCTGACAGCCACGAATAATGGACACTTAACTCTTAATTCAAAAATCATACGGTGGTAAATTAATGTTGCAAAACAAATTAATAACCCAGTATCCATCATTGGCCCATGTCCATTATTAGTTATCAGGTTATCACCCAATCTAATCTAACAACGCAACCGACATTGCCGTAAATTCAAATATTTTCAAGTAATAAATATGTATAGATGCGTAGAAAAATATCTTCTGGAGTATAAAGTTAGGCAAAAAATCTATTGAGATTATCAGATTCAGTTCACCAAAGTCACGGAATGATGAAAGATGGCTGTTATCGTTTAACCTTCTTTATTTATTTTGATTTTTTTCCTTAACATGAAAGAAATATAAAGTCCTGTAGCCTTTTGTGTATGGATTTTAAATATTCCTAACAAAATATTAATAAAAGCCCCCGAGGCCCTTTTGTGCGAAACCCATAGCTGTCGCCGGAAGATATACATATCATCGACGTTCAAAACATAGATTTTGCTAGGCTTAGATTTTCACAATAAATATTGCATTGAAATGAAAAATCGCCTTGAAAAAATTTCCTTTCAGAAAGCTCATGAAAGGCAACCTGTTTAATGGGCTAATTAAGAGTACGGGAGTAGAGTGAACAAACGAGATCTAATCTGCCTATTCTTTACTGATGAGATCTCTTGAGCAACGCCATTTCTTTCGGCTAACGATAATTGCCTGAACTGCCACTGGCCAAACTGCCAGTTATAAGAATAACTAACCCACTTAGGATTAATCATGAACTGTGAGAAATCTTGTCGCTCAAAACTTTATCTAATTAGTTATGTAAGTAAGATCTTTTTTAGTTAAACGACAAAGAAATACAAACCAGTTCCAAGTTCCTTTGTAAAACAATTTAAATATTGACGGTATAGTAAAAGTTTTATTATGTTGTGTTGGAAATCGTCTAAAAATAACAGCAGACCTACTCCTTAAGATTACTGTGAATAGGGAATGCTCGAATTAATGATGATTGATATAAAAATATCGATAAGTAATAGGTAAAAGTTCTTTACAAAAGGTTTACCTCGGAAAGATATTGCGATATAATATCGTAACAGACTTGAGTGATTGATCGTGGATCCGATAGATTGTAGCACTATTCTGTATCTGTGGGGGAAAAAACTGCGTGGCAACTTGAACCGGGGCTCGGAAGAAGTTCTTTAACTATTTATGAACCATAAAAGTCTGCCGATAACGCTTAAATCCGAGCAAAGTGCCTCTTATCTAGTTCGCCCTTTGTGCCACGTGGCGTTTATAGTTTGTGAGCTTAATACGATTATGAGTGTTCTATTTATAGCGGGATAATGTCAGCAGTGATCAATGGAATGCGCTGGATCAAATCAGCTCCGTCCGTCATGCAAATTGGATTTACTATTTAAAATAAATTGACTTGCGAGGGATTTAATTTACCAGCTATCTGAATGCTCCACTGGCAGAAACTTCTGTAGAAGTAATAATTTTTCGAGTAAAAGTCATTTCATGCGTGTCCTAGTCAGGCCTGAGGATTTACCTGACAAATTCAATAAAAATACACGGATTAAAGTTGGCTTAAAAGTGTCGACTTTTTCTTAGAGCCATTACGCACTGTCGACTGGTCGCCAGCGACTCGGTCGACAGCGACTGTGACTTTCTACAGTTTACAGTCGAGATCATAAATATGTGTACACTTTAGTACCTTGTCTATTTAATGTTATGTTTAAGCTGCCATAATCTAATTGTTATAGCGTTTAAAGTGACAAGGTACTAAAGTGTACACATATTTATGAACTCGACTGTACATAGGTGTTTACGCACTTGGTCGCCGCTGCTGGCGACCAGACAACATTGCGTAATGGCTCTTAATAGATGATACTGATTATTAGTTTAATTAAAAGACTTTTGTGCCAAACTTACACTATATACATATATATACTATAAGGTGACTCTTAATCGGTTAATATAAACAAGGCGCTTAAACATCTTTTTTAATTTCATTAATAATTCGCGTATCCAATGATGTAACTTTATTTAATAACGAGTTAGTAAAAAGATTATAAATAATTTCATAATAGAGCAAGATCAGAATTCAAAACCTTTTTAGGTCGACAACGTCCCACGATGAAAAAAATTGACAAGCCACAATTATGTGAAAATGTACGATATTGGATGGATGTAACCTGTTACTGTATGTCAAGCTTGACTATCACTGCCATGTTTGATAAGGGTCCATCCAATAGCCCGATTTCAGCTCATAACATGAAAAATAATATCCTTGTGGGTACAAGGTTATTACTACTCACGCATCAAAAAAGTATCTTTCTGAATCTAAAATGTTGTCAGAGGTTGATCTTGTTTAATTATATCGGTAAACGTCAGTTTGGGCACAGACCAATACGGATCAATATTTTTTTACTGTTATACCACGTGGTTTCAATCACACTGAGGTGTTATTATCTTAAAAATAGCTTCTTGTCGAACGGTCAGTCTAGCGAGTTCATACGAGCAAGTCTTAAGCTACCTAATTGAGAATACAAGCTCTTAGACTTTGTTTGTAAGCTCCGATGGGACAACTAAAACTTGCAAGTTAACAATAGTTAGTTGGTTAAAAAAGTGATTTAGCAAAATAACTTCGTTCATATTTAATTCGCTCTTTTTAACCGACTTCAAAAAAAGGAGGAGGTTCTCAATTCAACTGTTTTTTTTTAAAATGTTTGTTACCTCAGTACTTTCTACTGGGTGAACCGATTTTGATGATTAGTTTTTATTTTGAAAGCTGGTGCTTCCCGTTTGGTCCCATTCTTATCGAAATTAAGATCTGATGATGGAGTCCATGAGGAATCGACGGAACTCTTCAAAATTCATAGGCACACCTATAGCGATTTTCGTAACGTCTTTGTAACTTGTTAAAGACAATATTGCTTATGACACGTCGTGTTTAAAACTCTGATTTACTTGACAATAATGGCGGCCGAGTTCAAAACAAAACGATAACATGTCAAAAGAAATACGGTTTTACCAAGTTAAATAGAACCCCTCTGTCTTGTGTGTTTGTTTTTAAGGACGCCATTTGTAAATTAATAGTTAAATCCTTAACCGCAGTTTAAATAGTCATCAACCGCTTTTACGCTCCTGTTAACGACCAATTTTAACTGTCTCCAGAAAGCTGTAATAGAGTAGTAATAGAATAGAATAGAATAGAATATTTTTTATTTGTAAATCACAGGTATTAAATTAGGTCTTAAATATAGGAATACAGATCTCTGCGTTTTGCCTGTTGGCGTACAAATGTTCATAAAATTAACTAAATCTATTACATTACATCAATAGAAAATACTTAATGTCAAATACAATACTTAATGTCAAATACAATTTCCTAAATGTCGTCAAAAAAATCATTGACAGAATAATAACATTTTTTTACTAAGTATGTTATCAACTGCTTCTTAAATTGGGCATGCTTCTGTATTTTTATGCAGTTTGGTATTTTATTGTAAATTTTGGGACCCATTCCTAGTACACTTTTGCACATAAATGCTGTTTTATGTTTGTTAGTACAAACATTATTTTGGTATTGCGATCGTACGTTAGTAAGAACTTCATAACTCATAAAAAAGTTAATATTTTTTTTAATTCATTACCAGTAGGTATAATATCTCAAATGAATACTAGATACGTTAAACATTCTCAATACAACAAGTAAATGAGGTATTTTCTAATTCTTTTTTTAACATCTGTAATGAGTCTAAAAATTACTTTGTTCTTATAGCCAATTCTTGTTTTTGCATCACAAATGTTAATGGTGCGAAATATTTATTTCCTTTTCCTTTCCATGTTAATTTTTCTTTTATGGGGCTCGGCGGGAAGATACAATTTCTCTTACAAGCGATTACACCTAATTTTGCAAATTTTGTTTTCTTGTACCTTACTTACCGACGTGTAACAACGTTGCAAGGTAATTCGGGTCGCGGAAGCCAAAATATTACGTTAACCGCTAAAAATATCGGCCGCTGGAGAGGAATACTTGTTGTGAAAATCGGGAAGGATTAAAAATATTTAATATTTTATTTGGAACAGGCTATATTTATTTTCCGACTTAAGGATTTTTTGCCTCACAATTATTAAATTTATACTCGGAAAAGTAGATTAATAATAAATACTCTTTTGCCTATTAATTCAGTAGACAGCATATAAAACCCGGAAGTCGGACCTTTGTGGTAGCTTTTTGGTTTTTTGAGCTTGTTTGTTTTTTTACATATTTTTTATAGTTAAAAGTAGTTTAAACCGAAATTATTTGTGTTTGTTTGCGTTTAGTCATTATATTTATCATTATATTTATCATAGTTCCTATTTGATTTAACAATTAATACTCGTTGTAACCGAGGTAAAAATAAAACTGCATACCGCAAGCAGTAGGAGTCGCAAAATCGTGATTCTTTTTGTCTTAAGAGACTCGCTCAGTCATTAAATACAACTAAGACTTTATTGTCATGGAGATGAATGAGCCAGCACGTCTCCTGATGGAAATAATCGCCGCTCATGTTCATCTGCAGCACCAGGAGAGGAATCGTAGATGTGTTGCCAGCCTTTGAAAAAAGAGTAGATCATGCTTTTCTTTTAAAGGTCGCTAGGTCAGGTCTTGAAATACAGCAACAAGCAGCAAAAAAATATACAGTAGTAGACTGTCATCCATCGAGGTGGTGAGGATGGAAAGACAGCCTTTTGCAAGAAGTGGTACGATTAGAGAACCTCAAAGCGAGTTGCTAAGGTTTTTATTAAGTTTCAAAAAACATGGATTAAATAAGTATGTTCTGTTTTTTAACAATATAACATTTGACTTCTGCTTTTTCCCTTATTTATGCACTACCATGTGACGTAAATATCGTAGATGTAGAATTGAGCACAATTAGATTTATCTACTAAATAGCATAAACTGGTTAGAACCTCATAATTAGCGGTTCTTTATTATAGATTACAGTGTTCGTACAATCTCAAAAGCATCCTTTATTGGTTTGGGTAAGCTTCATTTATCAAATAAACATTTCCAATCACCGAGCATGGTAGGAAGCTGGCAGCCATTTCTTATCTCCCTCACTTCAATAAACGCTCCAAATCTTTATATCCGTGTAATGACACGAAATGAAATTTCATACCGGACCTGAGAATCCTGATTTAAATTTCTGTTAGCAATTTATTTTATCTCCGAAATCCGTATGACAAAGGGTTTCGTTTTAAGGATAAAAGTACTTATTTTTATTTAGGCTGGACGCGGTTGGGTTTTTAATTTAGCTTTTTATTTGATGAGACTGTGACATTAGAGCCGTCTGAATCCGAGCTTAGACGCGTATCCCGCCCACGGATTAATTTGTCGGGTGTTGCCGCTCTGGAGGTATTCAAAAGATTCTTATGTTCTTAATCTAATTTTCTTGTAATCTAATTCTGGGAACTGGCTTTCAATATTACAAAGGGATCACAGAAAATCGTTGATAACTTGTAACTTACTGTTTCGTGACTGACTGACTGACTGGCAATGAACATTCTAAACCGTTAAACCTAGAGACTCTAAATAAGGAGCAATTATTTCTTAGGTGGGTAGAGGAGCTTAAGAAAGGATTTGAATGATTTGGAACGAAAAACTAATCCGACGATAACGCGATAGCATAGTCGGTAGTGTCTACGAAGCTGGCGGTCCCGGACCAGGTTCGATTCCCGGTATGGGAAAATATTTATGTGATGAGCACCAGTATTTGTTTCTGAGTCTTGGATGTAATCTATGTATTTAAGTATTTGTTTCTCTAAATAAGTATTTATATCGTTGTCTACTACCCATAGTACAAGCCTAGAGCTTAGTTTGGGACTATAGGTCGATTTGAGTGAGATCGTCCCTTTTTTTTTATGCATCCTGTATTTACCAATAATGAACGTGTCAAGAAAATACAAAATAATGTTACAAATCTGATTCAATCATGACTGCCCTAGAGCATTTCAGTGTGGGTTTATTTTACGACTCGACGGCATCTGTTCCGAGGCGGGGATTCTTATTGAATACCCATATTAAGGTATGGACGATTTATGGTTGCGAAAACTTTTATAAAGGTCGTAAGTCAACCGGCAGTTCATATTTTATTCTTCTTTCTTTTCATGAACTTCATTTTCCAGTGTATTTGAGCTTCGTAGTTTTCTGCAATCGTATGCACTTGAACTTACTTCACTTTCATGGCTTATAAATAAGAAAGTAGTTTATCACAGCTGAACAAATAAACAGTTCCTTTCGCATGTACATACAATATTAGTAGGATTGTACACGTATACTAATATTACAATGTACCTACAATGCGAAAATAGCTCTGTTGGTTTTGTTTGTTTGTTACGCTT
Source organism: Acleris literana (assembly GCA_946894065.1). Lineage (NCBI taxonomy): Eukaryota > Metazoa > Arthropoda > Insecta > Lepidoptera > Tortricidae > Acleris > Acleris literana. The sequence goes on from OX335677.1 coordinate 8,365,644, forward strand.
TCACATCTAAACCGCTAAATCGATTTTAATGAAATTTTGATAAGGAGATAGTTTGAACCCCGGGGAAAGACATGGGATTCTTTTGGCAGTGCCCAAACGAATAGCTATAAATTACTTATATGCGAACAAAGCCGCGGGCAACCGCTAGTAGTTTTAAAATAGGCCTGAAGCGAATTCAGGAACTCGCAAAATTGCTAAATTGTATGTAAAGCATTGAATTAATGTATGATAAGCGTAAAGCTTCAAAGTTATATTAAATCCAACCAACAACTTATTCTTTTAAATAAAAACTGCCTAAGCAATCGCACCCGCACGCTTCAACATTTGACTAACGATGATGACAGAGATTAACTTTGGTAAAAATTAGGTACTTATTGGAAATAAAACAAGAATTCTCGGTTTTAAAGGGTTAAAAAAATAATGCAATATCGCATTTACAAATTGATATCAAGGGATATAGTTAAACGAAGCTAAAAAAGAGTAACGTAAAAAGCCGAACATATCCGTAGATACATGACCACCCCGACTGGCTCAAGCACGATATACACCGATAGGAGCCTTTCCCGTAGATTCGATACACTTTTCAGTAATTTTTTGAAATATTGAATAATATTTTTATTTATGGAATGGAAAGAGGAGATATAATTACACATGAACGCTTTTAGCGTGAACAGAAAAATGTAATCATGAATCGGGTATTCAAAACCAAAACAAGGATAGAATAACGAAAATGCTGCCTCAGTGATTGATATATTTACATACCTATAATAGTTATTAAAAAAAAAGAGTGGTGAGTAAATACCATGAAAGTAACAGCTCGAAAATTCCAAACGTGATTACGTCGGAAACGAATAGGCTGAAAAACGTGAACGGAAAAATGACAACGTACATGTTTGTTTAACGCATTTTGTATAAATAAAATGACTGCCGGTGAGCATCAGCCAAATTCAAACTAGCGAAATAAGTGTTGATATAACTAAATCAACCCAATTACCGACCTAAAATATTTTATTATGTGGATAGATACATTCATATCTTAAGGAAAAAATCATTTTTAAACAAACAAACAAAAAAATAGAAAAATGGAATTAAAGGTACTTACTAAGTTCTTTAAACTAGTAATTATTTAAATAGAGCAGGTAGCTTCAGTATTTATCGTTTACATAAAGTTTTCGAGATATAAACGTAAACGATAACGTTTTATCATGTAAGTTTTTTTTTTTTTTATTTCGCAATGATTTTTAACACAATTATACCAATTACGTAGTTAGAATCACTAAGGTTGGAACTTCGCTTAGAAAACCTCGTCAGTAACTAATTCTTGTCTACTTGGCTATCTTTGTAAATTACAGCGGGACAGTATGTCACACCGTAGCGTAACACCGTGTAAGGTTAACAAACTTAAACAAACAATTTTTAAATTTTTGAGTACTCCCTAAAGCAAAACATCAACCAACTTTTGCTCAGTAAATGAAAGTTCCTGCGATCATCCAATATCACAACGGCTGCAAAGTTCGGGACATACAAAGCTACAAAGCTATGTGATTGGCGGTAAGCTTAACTCTCAAAGTTTTTTCATTAGTACCTACCTCTGTTTCACGAAACACTGGCTCCGTAATGAGTTTAATGTAACAAGTCTATGTAATTTTCGACGCTACCGTCCAGTTGCACAATTTCTGTTTAAATTTAACAGATTGTTCATCCTCAATTTGGTTTAGGTACTATACCAGTATTGTTAATTACAATGGTCCTAGAATTCACTAAAGGTCCTTGTCTAGAGAATCGTGCCAAATCTTTAAGGATAATAATATTGCATGAAATGATTGTAGGAAGTTCTTGTGGAGATAGTTTCAGTCAAAATGTTTGTGTCACATGAAGTTAGGATTATAAAATCGTACCACAGGTTGTATACCTAACAAAATATTAATCATTCTGTACTTAGGGCTCCCCGATTTTATTTTCAGTAGCAGAACAAAAATGTTCTTCTCTTCGATATTGGTACATAAACGCAAAAACGAACTTTATACTTTATTAAAAAAAAATACCCACTGCCTTTGTTGACGGTGTAAGTATAATATTGAAATACACGTAAATATGTCACATTTATTCAAGCAAAGGACATCTGATTACAGGATGGTAATAAAACAGAGGCAAAAATACGACTCTTCTTAGACGGAAATGTTAGTGAAGTATCGGAAAGGTCCTAAGTCGTCCGGAATAAACAACGTTATGCTCTGATTATGTGAGTAATGTTTCTATCTGGGACGTGCTATATTGTTTGACGTCGGTTTTTACATCGCCATATTTTGTCTCACTTTTCTTTACTTATTCTAGAGTTTTTTTACCCGACTGCCGAAGGAGGACGATAATGACTGTGTTTATCAGCATATAAATGTTTGTTCATTTGTCGCGCTGTATAAACTAAACGCGTGGACCGATTGTGATGGTTCTTATCTTGTGGGTATCACTAAAGATATGACAGTAATCAAAATTCAATATGGCGGCAACGAGACGCCATATAGTAAAAAAGAAAAAAAAACGTCGACTAACTTATGACAAGAGAGGTATCATTGAATACGCCAAACGCAGAGGAAATTCAATTTATCACTTTGATTCTAGTTGTTCGACGTTATCTTAAACTAGAGGACGCCCGCGACTTCTTACGCGTACAATTAGTTTTCCGCTACTCTCCCTATTCCTTCCCGTTGGGGGTCGATTTTCAGAAAATCCTCCATAGTGCACCCATGCGGTACCCAAGTAGTACGGAATAATAAGTAACTATAATATGTACAAATGTCCCCTAGGCCACTACCACCGGGCATGGTGCCCATAATTCTGTCTGCATTTCCTCGTTGGATAGCTATTTCTAGCCGTTGGCCGAGGAAAGAGCCAGCCCTATGGTCACCTGGGGCACGAATCAGTTTTATATAAAGAAAGTAATTTATTTTAGTATTTAGTTTTAGTTGTGTTTTTATTATTTTTCTGTTTTTTATTTGTGTCGTAATAAAGTTTTGATTGTATTATCTAAACTTTTTAAAACATTGCGATATAAATACATAATGAGGCTACTCTAGGTGAAAAAGAACTTGAAAGACGTCGAAATGTCTACAAGCGTTTTATTACTTTTATTGTAGCGCCTACTCGTAAAAGCTTTGCGCGAGCTTTTCAAGATAAAAAGTTGGGAAAAACTAGACAAAGAGCTTTTAACCTTATACCCAAAATAGTTTAAGAAGAATTAACGATGTAGGTTAAACGTATCTTATTTAGTTTGAAGTGAAATAAAACGGTAATATTTGAAAAGAGTTGACCAATGATACTGCTCAAAATGCCGAAAAATATAGTAAAAAACAAGTTGTTTGATGTACGAACATAATAATGATTGTGATGATGATGATTATGAGAATAATAAACGTTAATCTGCTGGAATGAGAAATTTACTCATTAAGTAAAAGAAAAGTATAAACGTGACCGTACTTTGTACAGATCTTAAGTAAAATAATAAATTGCTAAGACAATACACTGAGAAAGATAGTTTGCAGTACCTAAGCAATACAAATTTTCATTACATATTTTTTTATAAACAATCACGGAAACTTCTGGTATGCTGCAAAGTGTTAAATAGAATACGTTACAAGCTATACAATTCTAAGTTTTTTTTTCATGGCTTGCAGAAGGCAAACGAACACAGGCCTTTGGCAGGTGACTTTGCATTCTCAATACTACAGACTATCTTAAGACATCAATACTAAGACGGCAAACCTGAACAAAAAAATGTGAACACTGTTGCTTTTCGGTAGGCTAAAGAATAAGATAGTGGTAGCGGTCCGGACGGACCTTGCACCATTTTATCCTTTGACCTACCGCTAAGCATCAGTGTTCTCATTGTTGTGTCCCGATGAGGGGATAAGCCGATCGGTGAACTTACTAGCCTAGAGGCATTCCATCTTAGTCCTCAGGGTTGGCAACGCATTTGCCGTAATAGGATTGTCTTGAGAATGCATATTTATATGGGTCACGGAACCCACTTACCATCAGACCTGTGTACTGGTTTCCCTTCTTAATGCCATAAAAAATAGTATAATCAATTTAAGCCGTTCTTCTGATAATTGCAAATTTGGCGAGTTGCCCGAAACACTTATCCCTTGAAATGGTTTTGTTTGTAAAAGTTAAAGAGCTGTTACTGCATTTTTCGGAAAAATAAACAAGGGGTGGCAACACTGGCAACACAGTAGGTAATTGGTTTACGATAGCATCATCGAAAATAACTGCAATTGTTTTGGGAAAATATCAGTTTTCAAAGTTATGCGACTGCATAAACAGGTGATCGGGAATTCCAAATTCCACATGCAAAATATCCAGTTCAGATTTGCAGAATCCAATTTTCAACGCACTTTACAGTGCTATATGAACAAAGTTTGTTTGTTCATTTTATCGTGAAACTTGGGAGTTGTTTTCGTGAAATTACTCGCGTAAATAACGGGGGTATTGTCACGAAATCCATCGCCGGGTAACTTAGATGAATGTGCTGCTAAAACAGATGGATGAATGAAGGGTTTAAATCCAAATCCGGCTGAGTAGAGTGAATCGTAATTAATAAAGCGCATACCTTTCTATCTATTTTTTTTATATAAACTGCGTAAATATTGCGCTTCAATTGAAAAAGAGTACCTACAGCATCATAAAATGACGACTCGCACACAACACACTTCTTGAAGCTTTACTTGAGTGCAACATTAACTATGTAAGTAAAACACATCTTTGTAGTCGATTTGCACCCGCTTTCCGTTGCGGCATCGATTTAAAACTTTGTACCTATATGTCTACTTTCAAAACATGTTGGTTTTTTATGATACTTTACAAACACATTTATTGTAACAGTAATTTTGAACTTGTAAGTCAAGGCAGACGTATGCTTAACAATACGATTGCAGTAGGGGCCTATCCAGTGTTACATCAGAGGGCTCAGACAAGATGCACTACGCTAACTAACGTTTCTATTCGATTCGTTTTTAAACCAATCGCGTCACTGGTAGACCACGTGACTTTTCGTATCACGTCATCTTCCAGTGACGCGATTGGTTTAAAAACGAATCGAATAGAAACGTTAGTTAGCGTAGTGCATCTTGTCTGAGCCCTCAGGACCTCTATTTAAGGTGGTAAAACCATTATCGTCTTTGAGCTGGGGGGTTATTATGACAAAGCTATGCAGTTCAGTTAACGCTGAGAGAAAAGGACAGAGCTACATAACTGCTATAGCTCTGTCCTTTACGCTCGCCGTAAATGGAGCTGCATAGCCATGTCATAATAACCCCCCTGTTATGGCCTAACTAGTAGCATGGCTGCGTCTATATCGCGTGTCAAAGGTGGATAAACCATCTGTCACTGTCGTTCATATTTACGTGTCAAAAAGTGACGGATGCCTTTATCTAAACTTTGTCACGCGATAAACGCAGCCATATTAGGGCCCATGGTATTGTTTTTAACTCGGTCAAGGGCCTATATTCTAGGCGGTTAAAACTATATCGTATTTTACCTGTTATCGTATTGTCAACGTTTTGATAGCTCTTTACTTGACAGTAATGGCGGCTGAATTATAAACAATACCATACGCCAATACGTTATGGTTTAAATTACCGCCTAGAATAAGGGCCAGATCTGTTGTACAGATGTAGTGAATTTTCCTTTCCCATAGTTTTTTGTCGGATAAGTAAGTTCGTATTTATCTAGCTTTCTCAGTTGGCTTATTGATGGGCACTGAAGCTAATTGAGAAAGCAAGATAAATACGAACTTTCTGACAAAAAACGAAGGGAAAGGATTATTCACGACATCTGTATGCGTTGTACATACACAACTTTAAACCAAGAAATATTTTGGTAATGGTAAAGATATTATTAAAGGGTGTGAGGTGTGTGTAAGAGTGTTGTATATTCACAATTCACATCATCGTTAATCCTTTCATATATCCATTCACTCGCTCTCTTACATTTTTACAAGCTTTGCAATGTATGTATGTATGTATGTACGGGTCAAATCTTGCAAGTTAAATTTGACCCACTTCCCGTCAACGGAATGGGCTGAAATTTGGACCACATATGTAAACCCGATGATAATGCAATAATATCGTATCTAAGAGCTGATCTGAAGATGGAGTCGGAAGGTGGCAAATGAGTAGTCACTGATTCCTTTGTAAAGCATTTTAAAAGTGAATCTTATTTTTAAGTTGTTCACGGTCATCTTAGATCATAAATGAAAAAAGTATATATTCAATTCCCAAAAGGAACGTTTCAGAAAACCTCAAAGTGCTAAGGGATGATATTCTAAATGAAATGTAACAAAATCACGACCAAAGTGCCCGCGGCTCTCTTTCATCATATTTTCGGCCGTTTCAAGTGAAAGGGACTAGTATTTAGCCTCGAGGGCCGCGTGTAAAGGCAACTTCTTGCTCGTATCAAAAATTACCTAACAAACGGAACTAAACAATTAAAGTTTTACCCCCTACGCACTATAAACCTATTTTAGTTAATTGTGCGTTGTCAAATTCTGTCAAGTGGATATGTCACAAAAACAGATAAGGACAAAACATATTTATTCAGGCTTTAGCTTTTGTGATTGTTAGATCTTTATCTCAAAAGCTTAAATTCCTTGTAGCGATTCATCGATTCGCATTTCACCTCGATCGTGTATTTAATTTTTACTTGTGACACAATCGTCTATTTTATGATTGCTAATAGCTTTAGTCGCATTTCACCTCGATCGCATATTTCATTGTATTTTTGGTCTCAATCGTCTATTTTAATAATAGTAGGGGATCCGAATAGGAGACGACCTTCACCGGGCTGTTTATTTGATAAAAAGTATTATAATATCTAATTTAATATGCTAAGTAATGTATGGCGAAAAGTTTGACTGAAAAATTTAAGTCCCATCCCTGTATGATTTAAAAAACATTGAAAATGAACTTTTTTTTAAATTGCTATTGCCTGTTAAATAGACCAATTACATACTAATCGAAAGCATGACGCCTATAGAATATGCAAACGTTAAGTTGACTATTTTTTCCCGTCATAACTATTGGGTAGGTAGGTAAGTCGGTACTAATAATTTGCACTAAACCTAACGAAGTTAAAGTCAAAGTTCTTTATTCTTCAATTTAGGCATAATATAATGCACCTATGAATATCAAAAAGCATTAACACCGGTTCGAAAAATAAAACCTTCGTCCCGAGAAGAACCGGCGTAAGAAACTCGGCAAGGTATATTTTTTCCTAAAAAATTGTACATCATTCATAAAACATTTCTTAAATAGTCTATTACAGCAGTTTGTGTATCTTTATTATAAACTTACCAGAAATAACATAAACATTGTTTTACAGACTGAAGTTCCAACCTGCATTAGTCCTTGTATTGTTTGAACAAACAGCTCGCAAGACCAACTTTCAGGAAGCATTACTTTGTATCCACAGTTATAAAAACAAACACGGAACTGGAGCCCACAGTTACGAGTATAAAACTTGTTTTCATATTCAAGATAACTTATAGCGCTATTTACTTGTAGTCTATTTGTAGACATGTTTATAATTTAATAGCCAATAGAGCAAGTTTATATTCCTGACAAGCTAGTGCCTGCGACTGCATCCGCGCAGTTGTTTATAAATACCGTTTCGGGAACTGTCTGACTTTCCGGAATTGAAACTCTTTGTTCGTCTCCTAAAAACTCTTTTGGTGTAAAATTTCATATCAATCGGTTAAGGCGTGGACCTGTGAACAGAAGTCAAACACACATTCGCATTAAAAATATTAAGAAAGGACAAGAATAAAACAAATGTCTTATTAATTGGATAGCAGAATACAACTGGATGAAACATCACTGTTATGTTATGTATAACTAAGTGTATCCATGTACCACTGAGTTTTTCTGACTTAAGTACATTACCCGAAGCTCTTACGGTGAAGGAAAAACATAGTGAGGAAACCTGCACAGCGGACAGCTGAATGTGTAAGAGGGTAATTGCACAAAAGATCCTAAAGGGGTCGAAGGGTATCCGATAGGGCCCATCTGTAAGATAAGATAAGATAAGATAACAGTCAATATCAGACATACAGCGTGTGATATGCTGTGTGTACGTTAATTTTTTTATCATTTTCATGTTGCATCTACCACTACACCCTATATTTGAAAGCTTTTAGTGAAAAACATGTTTTTTTTGAACAAGCGATGTGTTATTTACTTAATTTCAGTCATAAATGGTAAATGTTAGTATGTAAAATGCTAAAATATTTTGCGATAACATTGCGTCAAAAAGCCTATAAGTATAATATTATTTTCCGACGTTTCCCATTACTCGTGAAAACAGACAAGAGTTAATAAAATGAAATCCAGTAAATGGAGTTGAAAAAATAACTAATTTCACTCTAATTGTTACTCTGGTATTAAAGAAAAATACTCTAAATATTTGTTATTATGTTTATTGCTTACCTAAATATCCCAAGATAACCAATATTAAGGAACAAACGTAGAATAGGAAGGTAAACGGAACTCGGTGTCAGGTATCTCCGGCCATTCGCATCCGCCCTAGACAGATTCTGGCGTTTCCGGTGTTCGTAATTACAATTTTCTTTTCTTATTATTTCAAATGTTTATTTTTGGGCCACGGCAATCTAGGTGAAACCAGACAGGGAAAATAATAAGCAGGTTTGAAGTGGGTTTAAAGGAGAACAAAGTGGAACAGCTAGCATTGTACCGACGAGAAACTTTTCAGATCGTGAAAGTTTCTTATGAGGTATTCTTGCTAACTTCTAAGAATATTCTTATTAATTTATGGAAAGAGAACATCCTCAATGCTCTTGAAAGTTCTGAATAATTTATTGAGAAGATTTCCACACGTCTATGTTCTTATGAAAATGTTCTGAAGGTTACTCAGTGTGCACTTTTTAACCGACTTCAAAAAAAGCAGGAGGTTCTCAATTCGTCTGTATTTTTTTTTTTTTTTTTAATATTTGTTACCTCAGAACTTTTGACTGGGTGAACCGATTTTGAAGATTCTTTTTTTATTTGAAAGCTGGTGCTTCCAGATTGGTCCCATTTTTTTCAAAATGAAGATCTGATGGTGGAATCCATGAGGAATCGACGGAACTCTTCAAAATTTATAGGCACACCTATAGCGATTTTGGTATTTTTCATTGTAACTTGTGTATTTGGTCTTGGAAACCACTATTTGGTGAAGTGGAACTGATGATGAAGACCACAGATGGCCACCGGAACTCCTAAACGGTATATATTTCCAGGGTGGCGACAAGATATTTCGATTAAGATAGTTGAGCGACTATGACGAAGCATATTTAGGTTTAAATATATGACTATGACTTTCCCACGGCGTTGCTTGCGGCGGGATTGAAAAGTTCTATTGTTTCTTATTAATTGAGAGGTGGGAGAATAACAGCATAATTATGATCACTAAAAAGTATAAAATAAAAAAAAGTTTAAAAAAACAAAAACCCGCCTTCAAAAAGCAAAAAATAACTTCTTTAAAATGGTAGGTAAATAGGTCAGTCCAACTGAAGTCGGCGTCCAACAATATTTTAACCAAAAGCAGACTTCAGTTGGACTGACCTATTTACCTACCATTTTAAAGAAGTTATTTTTTGCTTTTTGAAGGCGGGTTTTTGTTTTTTTATTATTGATCTTAAAGTTCGATTTGTTTACAGAGTTTATATAATAAAGGTACGTATTACACCGTAGTGCAGGTACTTTTTGTAAACTACCTGTATTAAAACCTTTTTTTTTTGCACTAATTGCAAGAGTATTATGATATGATAGATGTTATTTGTTGTTTGAATAATCGTCCAAGTGCGGGTCACACAATAACACACAATGAAGTAAATGATGTACAGGTATTAACTAAAATATCCTCTTAAGTTCCAGTGATGTGGTAAGGTGCAGCTGCAGTGATACTCAGTGATAATTTAATGTATTTTGTTAATAATCCCTTGAACAGTAAGCAAGCGTTCAGGACATTTTAAGCGGAATAATAAAAAAGTACTGAATTATTTTCACGAAATTTTCATATTAAACGAAAGTTTATAATCCTCTGCTGCGCTACGCAGGTTGTTTTTATGCAAAGTATTTTTTGAATGCAGAGCAGTTATTCTCAGTGACAATTAAAACAAATAGCACGTACGTTCAAAGCCATTTTGTCCCCCGAGGGTTTTGTGTGTATGTGACAGGTCATTTCGTTTTGAGATTAGATGTCATTCCTAGTGATGTTAACGGGCCCTTCCTCTAGTTCTAGTTCCCTATGCGAGTAATGTTAAAATATTAATTATGTAAGAACATTTAAAATATTGTAATACTGGTTTTTATATTATAAGATTAATTTTAAAGGTATTTAAGTGGCATAGAAATTATGTAAATTATTTTGCCTCAACTTCGTTACCTTTCATTTCTATATCCCATTGCTTGTTTTTTTTTGGTAGTAAGAATGTGACCAAATTTACGACGCGTTGGCCTAGTTAGTAGTAGTAGTGGACTCTGCCTACGAAGCTAGCGGTCCTGGGTTCAAATCCCGGTAAGGGCAGATATTTGTGTGATGAGCGCGAATATTTGTTCCTGAGTCATGGAGGTTTTCTACGTATTTAAGTATATATTTCTCAAAAATAAGTATTTATATCGTTGTCTAGTACCCATAGTACAAGCCTAGAGCTTAGTTTGGGACTGGGTCAATTGATGTGACATTTTCCCCTGATATTTATTTATTTATTTAAATGTAGTGTTATAAGAATGAAACGGTCACATATTGTTTGAACAATGTTAAATTCAGCCACACAATTATTTTAATTAAAATAATATCAAGGATGAATTTAAAAAAAGGTTTACATACCTCTACACATTACTTCAAATGAATAGTTACTAAGTAAGCCAGCTGCGAAACCTAGTATTAACATATTTAGGCTCAGCAAGATTTCACGTCTTTACCCCAAGTGACTGTTAATGACTTTATTAGCAGGCAACGGGCCCTTATCTGTTTACGCAAGGCTGAAGTAAAGTTTTAAGAAGCGAAGTAATAATATAAGGAATTAATTTATTTTGAAGTGAGTTATTACAAGGAATGTTTTTTTTTGTTAATTTTATTTATTTTCATATACTTCGAAATACCAAAATAAGTTCCGTGGTACGTCAGACAAGAAGCAGATAAGGCGGATAAGACAAAAAATACGAGTCTTGTACCTATTTAACCAGTAATAGTTACCAATAACCGGAGTTGGGATCTCACAATATGCTGAATATATACACTTCCATTACCAATGTGTCGTAATTAGGAGCGTATATAACTCTTTTCAATGTTATCACAAACGCCTGCCTCCTCAATCGCCTAAAATTCCTTAATTTAAAGAAAAAAGATCCCTCGATCGTGTTCCTTACCTGTGCCGAGTAATTTGACACTCGTCTCTGGAAACTGGGTAAACACTGAGTCACGATACCCCCCACTTCCCTGTCTTACTTCGTAAACAAATTACCAAGGGTGGATTTTACATTCTGCATTATTAACTGTAAATCTGCCAGGAACGTTGCTTATCTTAATTATTTCGCATTAGATTAGAACCTTTTGTTTGTAACTAAGTTGATTTAAATAAAGCTGCTTTGCTTCCGACGCTGGATTAAAGTATTAGCGAAGTGAAATCGCTATCGCTATCATGTTCAGTTATTGATGACGAGCCACTCCATAGTGTTTGTTCGATGAGTCGGTCAGACAACGCAATAATGAAGTTTCTATTACAGTTGGCTTTGGAAGAGATTGGTCAGAATATATGATTTTTAATTTGAGGATTACATATATGTTAGAGTTTATGACCGTGATGTTTTGATATATTAGCTGTTAATAATAACTTAACAGTTTCTACAGCTAGTTTTTTCAATTATTTTTGATAGCAATGATATATTTCGTTGGCATTAATTTGGAAAGGTGGTTCTCGCCATTAGGTGTACTGCTAAGCTCTTCTTGCTGTTGTTTAACTAGGTAGAACTATAAAAACTATATGTTTTTAGGCAAGATAGTTACACTCTGGTATCTTGTCTGTGGTAAAGTTACTCTAGTATGTGTAAGTTTGATAGCAATCCCAACACGGAATAAGGATCTCGCTTTAACATCAGGGGCGGGTAACCGATTAACTTCAAAAGGCGGAATTACTTGCAAATTCCTGCCGGTAGACTTTAATTGTATCAGATGACTGTCCGGCGAAGTACTGTTACAGGGAAACTCTGGTTTCCTTAACTGGGTTATGTAAACTCTTTACAATGTGAGTAAACTTTTCGCTTCCATGGAAGCGGTGTTTGAAGACGTCGGTTTTCTTATTGAAAATAAAGGATATTTCTGTTACCCGCGTTTGTTTAACTTTTGTAACTTTACTTAACGGATGAAAAGTTTTCAAAGGCTGAGAGGTAATTAGAGGTGTAGTTAATTTGGTTTATTTTGGTCCCATTACTGCCAGTCCGTGAGCGACTGAGGTGACAAATTTTTTTTTTTGGCATAAGGTCGTTTGAACTTTGATGTTCAAAATTCCTTTTTTTTAAACCGTTTGTTTACGAAAGGCGGTATCAATTAACAGCATTCTGCTACACAAAGGCAGAATACGAATAATAATATAATTTGAATTATGCTGATATAGTAAAATGACAAGTTTTAGTGGGTTTACAGAAGCAGTAAGTTCAAAAGCACTCACGGAGGTTTGCCTATATAGTTTATGTGCGTATTAACTTAATAAAAAAAAAGGTTTTATCGTTAAGTTAGTGAATAAGAAGTTCCTGTCTTGCAGCTAGTTTGACGGTGCACTCTTTGCTTGCTACGTAAAGCAGTTTCGTAGCTTTACCGCGTTCACTCATCGTAAATCGAACTGTATAGTAATGTCATAATAACACAGGCGCAGTCGAGTTCATAAATAATTATGTTTACACTTTAATGCCTTGCCTATTTGGTCTAAGATCCGAATAGGAGACGATCTTCACCAGGCTGTTTATTCGATGAAAAGTATTTTATATCAAATTTAATATGCTAAGTAATGGTACGAGTACGGCGAATAGGTTGATTGAAAAATATCAGTCCAGTCTTTATATAATAAAGAAAAACTGAAATAGAACTTTTTTTTTAAATGCTATTTCTTGTTAAATAGTCCAATTACATACTAATCGACAGCACGAAGCGTATATAATACGCAAACGTTAGGTTTAGTGAAAATTATTAGTACCGACTTACCTACCTACCCAATAGTTATGACGGGAAAAAATAGTCAACCTAACGTTTGCATATTCTATAGGCTTCATGCTTTCGATTAGTATGGTGGTATTGGTCTATTTAATAAGCATAAGCAATTAAAAAAAAAAAAGTTAATTTTCATATTTTTTGTAGTCATATAAGGACTGGACTGAAAGCGAATGGCGGGAGCATGCACTCAATCGGGACGAATGGCGGAAAAGAGGAGAGGCCTTTGCCCAGCAGTGACACACGCAAATAGGCTAAAAAAAAGGACCAAACTAAAATTTTCTGTCAACCTATTCGCCATACATTACTTAGCATATTAAATTAGATATATAATACTTTTTATCGGATAAACAGCCCGGTGAAGGTCGTCTCCTATTCGGATGCCCTACGAATTCAAAGTCATGTTTAAACTGCCATATATAAATTGTCACAACGGTTAAAGTAACAAGGTACTAAAGTGTATACATATTTATGAACTCGTATGTTAGTCAATAACTTAACTCCTTAAAGCTTTTTTGCATTAGGATTCGAGACATTTTATGGCGAGAATATTTCTAGGATCCTAGTGAAAAAGGGTATAAGTCTCCTGAAGCTCAAGTGAAAAAGGGTTTAAGTCTAGTATACTCCATATATTTATATACTCTTCTTTAGTACGAGATAAGTTGACTTATAACCTTTTTCACTAGGGCTCCAGATTTTATGAAAAAGACAGCCAAATTGTGCTTTTGCTGTAGAAGTGAAGTTAAAGCTAGACAGAAATCAACTTCTGCAATATTTATTGCTAGTCTAAATAATTCGTGCTAACAGTTTCGAATTAAACTCATTACCTATGTACTTACCTACTTACATAGGTACCAGATTCTCGTAGAAGCTTTCGTGTGCGACCGCTTTTGTCAATTTGACATGTTTTTTTTATAATCACTTTTACATAGGTAACTACTTAAGAGGATTGTGAAGCTAGAAATGTCCATACAAAATGCGAAAACGTTTCTCTCCCCTTAAACCTCGTCCGATTTTTACGGTTTTTGAATATGTTGTAGATATCATGAAAAACTATCTGTACGTTTTCCTTTACACGTATATATTTCTTAGAATGAAACAAATTTAAAAACAAAAAACAGAAACGTACAGACCTAGTTTTTATTATAACTACAAAATATTCAAAAATCGTGGAAATCGGACTTGATTTAGGGGGTGAGAAACGTTAACGCCCGGAGCTAAATTTTTATGGTTTTTTTTTGACAGCTACGCGATTTTAGCGGCGCTTCACAATCTTCTTAATACATTTCATCTTGCCCTTCTGATCAGAAAGTTTAGATTCCACTTATTCCGAATTATTATAATTATGTTTAACCGTACGTCTTTAAATTTTGGCAAAGGTGGGGTTTCGCCTGAAAGTAGGTACATTACCCACTATTAAGTGAAAATATGGCCAGCTCGGTACATTATCTGGCTGCTTCGGTCCAGTTCAGCGCATATTAAATCGAGTAGAAGAACTTTTAAGCACATTATGGTGATGAGTTCGGTAGGTTAGTTTTAATGGCGTTCATAAAGTGAAAGAGCTATCGATAAAATAAAAGTTGTAATTTTACTAATCTAAGCTTCTGCGTTAGTATTGAGTTAGTTGTATTAACGTGATGCTTTATATGTCTTTTAATCACACACACCGCTACTATACTCACACAAAACAAACCAAGTCCATCAATACTGATAGACGATAGTTGTCTTTATTCTCTTGAAACATACTTCAAAGTATTCAAAATTGTAACAACATTATTGATAAACCAATTCTCAGAATCTTTTTAATTTCACATAAATCTAAGAACCGTAACAAAGGCACTCATCTTATCTAGAAAATTTGTATTGTTCGTTAAATCTCTTATAGGAATTCTCATTGAAATACCCAGCAGGTTTACTATTACCTACTTATTTAAATGGCTACTTGAAAATACCAAAGAAAGTGTATCTTCGATGAGAAATATACCTAGAACTTGGAAGAGTATTTTTTAAAAATATGAGTTTGAGCCGATGTAACAAAACACGTTCTCATTATTTTTTCATGTTCTTAAACATATAATCGAACCATTAGGTAACTAGCCATTGTTTTAACAATTTCTGTACTGAAGTTAGAGGGTTAATTTAGTCACGTTTCAGTACTTTGGAGGACAATTTCTCCCACCAGGTTGAGATTGGGCAGCTAAAAAAAAAGTGTTGTGTTTTAAACATATATACACTGAAAAAAATAATTGGTCGCTTGTAACAAGATTGTGATTGTTGTGCATAAGCGTCTTGATCCCATACGAGCCTGACAAGACGATAGATAAATCAACTAAGACGTTAGATATATCTATCAACTATGATGTTAGTTGAATCACTAAAGAAATTGCCGTCGTCAACTATCAGCTTTGGTTGATATAATTAATATCTTAACTATTGTAATCATTTTTTGTCAACTAAGTGAGAATCTCTCTTTGTTGGCTCTCATTTTTTTGAGTGTACTCTCTAACATAAATCAAAATAAAACAAATTGGAGCCGCACAGTTGGGTACTATAGGGGATGGTGGGTGAGTTAGAAATAAACACTTTTCAATAATATATCTTCTTTTATTTATTAGATTCAAGAATACAATAGGTTTGCCTTCAGTGCAGGCTCAACGGAGTCTCTCTACTTTCCTACAAAACAAAGCACCGCTGTTCTATCGAACCAATTTGATTTTAAATTTATAAATTTTAAATCAAATTGGACATTTTGTACAAAGAGTTTAATGCGATAAGGTCTACTTTTAGCAATAGAACCTTATCTCATTACGGTACCTTTCCTTGTGTGATACAAAACATTTACTTGTCTTGTTATGGCAATATCAATGAAACCTTTTATTTTGAAACAATATTGTGTATTGCTTTTATTTGCCAACGATGAAAGTAAAGGAAAACTTCGATAGCATCAGCATTGTTGGCAACTCGTACCAGTGCGTTCTGGTTTCAACAAAGGTCTTTAGAAAACTGTCTATGACTTGACTTGTGTTCTCGATGTTTCATCTCATTCATTGTACTGAATAAACCAGGGCCTCTGTTTTGCGTTCCTGGGACATTTGGAGCACTCCATAAGTTACATACTTACACATAGAAACATAATTATTGTTACACTTAATTTAGAATTTAAATTTTAAAATGCACTTTTTGGCTTAGATTAGGATGGATTCATTAGTTATTTTCTAAGAGATTTTAGAATAGTAAAATAAGTATGAAATGCCTTAAAAAGACAAGGCAGTGAGTTTCAGACTGGTGCGAAATCTGTTTGGAATACCAGTCAAAACAGAATATTTTTTTCTAAAAATACCTTGAAAATGTACTCGAATCATGTTTTGAAACTTTAAAATAGCATTTAAGATGGGTTGGTTTTGGATGTCGTAAGGAAGTAAAAAAACAACATTTTTTGTTATCAGTGTCATGTATTCAATTTCAGTTTATACAATAATATTCGCTAACATTAAGTTTAATATCACAGTTGCAAAAATAATTTACAATTATTTGACTTTATTTACACAATATTTTATTATCTGAGAACGAATCTGAGTATTGTAATGCTTGGCAAAGGAAATATTCAAAATTATTTGCGATACTAGTAGATTTTTCTATTCATGTTGATTATATGTATGTGTACTGTTTCCGATTTATTTTTGGCTTAGATATAGGGTGAATAAAACTGATTCTACGTGTTTCATATAAATGTCGGTATTTCAATTCTTCTACGTTACAAATAAACTTATCTTCTCGCCTATTCAGTTTCTGTGACGTGTTAACTACCTATTTTCAAAGATAATATATACATACCTCTGAGTCTTTTTGAAACTATAAAACCTTTATACTTTAGTACAGACATATAATCAGTACATATTTTTCTTACTTAAATTACCTTTAAAACATTTATTCATAATTCCTTAAGTTAACTTACAGTAAAAATATTTTCGGTTACAGTACATATTTTTACTAATGTATCAAATTTGGACACAAAAAATAAAAAATATAATCATACGAGGGGCGGCTGATAAGTAATCTCCTTGGTCAGAAATATATACAAAAATAATGCTGGCTGGTATGGATTTATATTCGTTTGTTATTCTATTTTCAAAATGTATTACATTCATTTGTTTATTGCATCACGTTTATTTGTCTCCTACAATTGTTTCAAACATGTCGGTAGAAAAAGTGAAAATGGATAAAATCGAGCAGCGTGCGGTGATTAAGTTTTTGACTAAAGAAGGGAATACGCCTTCGGAGATCAGACAGCGTATGTTACGTGTGTTTGGCAGTTTGTGTTCTTCCGAATTTGTTATAAAGTTTTGGTCAAAGCAGTTTAAGTTAGGTCGTGAGAGTCTGGAAGATGATCCTCGTAGCGGAAGACCAGTTTCGGCCGTCACCGATGAAAATGTAGCCAGGGTGAAAAAAATTATATTAGAGGACCGACGAGTGAAGCAGTGGGAGATAGCTAGAGATGTGGGCGTCAGTAAAGAGCGAGTCAATGAAATAATTCATGAGGATTTGAACATGTCCAAGGTTAGTGCACGTTGGGTCCCCAGAATGTTGACTGCATTTGACATGGAGAGGCGTGTCAAATGTTGCGAAGAGTTTTTGGAGATGAGTCGAGGGAAAGAGGAAGAAATAATTTCTAGAATTGTAACATGTGATGAGACTTGGATTCGACAATGGGACCCGGAAAGTAAGCAAGAGTCGTTACAGTGGAAATTTAAGGATGAGAAGCCGCCTCGGAAATTCAAGGTCTGTCCATCGGCAGGTAAACTTATGGCTACAATCTTTTGGGACACAGAAGGGATTTTGCTCATAGATTATTTACCGAAGAAAACTACAATGAATGCTGATTATTACTCAAACTTACTATACCAACTAAGAGAGACAATAAAAGAAAAACGGCGAGGTAAACTAAACAAAGGTATTCTGATTTTGCACGATAACGCACCAGTGCATACCGCCCGCACAACGAAGCTAGCAATTAAAGACAATGGCTTCGAAACCATTGACCACCCCCCTTATAGTCCAGATTTAGCCCCCTGTGACTATTTTCTGTTTAGACTTCTCAAGAAAGACCTCAGGGGACGAAGGTTTATGACCGATGACGAAATGAAGGCTGCGGTTACTGACTTTTTTGACGACAAACCGAAAGATTTTTTTTTTAATGGTTTAAATTCAATATTTGAAAAATTTAATAAGTGCATTTTACTAGCAGGGGACTATATAGAAAAATAAAAAAAAATTAGCCACGACAGTCTTTTGTTTCATTGTTAGGTAGATTACTTTTCAGCCGCCCCTCGTATAATATAATTATAACAAATGACAATAACAATATTTACAATCTTGTTAATAAGAATTTATTTTTCATAGAATTATATTTTATGAAAATTATAATAACATTGAAAGCCATTTCGAATAAAATGAAAGAAATCATTGTCCAATAACTCCTACAAAATGGTCGATTTCACAGCCAATTACGTCGCTACCTGCAATAAAAAAATATTTGATTACGATTTTGTTAAAAATTGTGATTGATTTGGTTTGATTATAGCTATGCTTTTATCTCAAACATCGAATTCGTTTCGCAGAATTTACACTATGCATTTGTTGCCATTTCGTATTTAGTGAGAAAGGGTTTAAATATCACAATGAAAAAAGTAAACGGCTACCAGAGGCGAAACGGAAATACCGCGAAACATTTTAATGGAAAAATATGTTACCTCGTCCTGCCCAGTGTTCTTAATAAACGACACATTCGATTTGGTAGTTTCTGCCTGGGAAATAAAATTGTATATGTAAAATCGTCCTTTTTAGAGGACATTGAGCAGAAACCGGAAGTACTAAAAAAAATGCTTCGGCAGGACGAGGTTAACTGATTATTTTATTTATTACTTTCAGTGAAACGGCCGTGTAAAAATAAAAAACAGTAGTAAAAAGCTACGAAATAAGTATTTTGAACCACAATCTCAATATGAGACACGAAAACGCAAATTATTTGCATACACATAGGTACCTACTCTGTCAATGCAAACATTTGCGTTCCAAATATCCACAGGACACAGGTGTTTACTATGCATGGACTGAATATTGAGACAAAATAATGCGTATGCAGTATTGTGCAGGCTGTGGTCCTCTGTGGTATGAATAGAATCGGTATGAAATGAAACACAGTCATAATGATGTCGTTATTTCACTCCCGACCGACTGCGTAATGATCATAAAAACAATTGATATACTGGATTATTTGGCACGATGATAAATTTATCAAGTTTCACTAAAAACAAGTTACCTACCAAGTCCATCTACGAAACCTAGACATATTTTTTTTATTTTATTTTTTCGTTAATCTAGTGCCGGGTTAATAAATAGCATGTAATATATATAAGGTTTTATGAACACAAAAGCGGTTGTAGTGTGCAAGGGACGTATTTATGAATATCGTGCTATAATATGTATTAGGTACATGCAAATAAGCATCTTATATAAAAGTACAAAATACGTAATTATATCTACACACGTAAATAAAATAAATTATGGCAGTACATGTTTATATATAGAGAGCATAGTCCGCCGATGGTTAAACGAAACGTCCTAGTTCAGTAAATAAAGAATTAACCTAGTTGTGTTCTTTATTCCGCTTGTGTACTAATGCCGCCGTGAACGACTTGCTGAATGCTTAAGATCTGAATAGCAAACTAATGCCTTGCTCCTGGTTAATCTTAATGGAGTAAAGAGATAAATTAAGAGCGATTATTCATTGCTAGTAACAGGAATAATAGAGCGATAGGCTGAATTTACGTGACGTTAATGGTATTCGTTAATGGACTTGTTGAAAAGGATTTGTAAGTTGTGACATTTATTTTGCAAGATCAAAGGATGCCAGACATTTGTGGCCAAAATATCGGTGTTCGTTACACAAGGAGTCGGAGGTATTTTTACACTAACAGCTAAAATGGTTCTGTTTATTTTCCGCCATTTTTTAAAATGTTTACATTTAATTTATTTAAATGGAATTCGTTTTAAATAAAGAGGAATACGTGTTTTTTGCAAACTAAAAGTTTTCGAACCGTGTTTTCTCTTTAAACCATTTTGTGAAAGCTTTGTTTAAAAACAAGTGCTTTATTATTTTGAGGTAAACAGATTCTACAATTAATTATAATCCTAGTTGATAGCGTTTATTCCTCAGCCATCTCAATACTCCCTTGAAGTTTGTTATTTCTAATTTCAAACATTTCCAATTTAAACAGCAATTTACAGGGTCAAAGCGATCCAACTGTGAATCAAACTTGGATACCTACTTACTATCTTTCATATTTTACATAGAGGTCCTAATCTGTTTAAAATATTAATCTTGGAATAACCTTCTTCTATTTTGTTGTTTAAACACGGTATCATACACAGTCTCAAAATTAAAGGACGACGAATAATCACATACAGACATCGAATTCTCCATTATAAATCGGAAATAGCTTATTAAAACTGGCCATGGGCAAATATTTAAATCTACTTACTAAGATTTATGTAATAGCAATCATATGTCTTATGTATTTACCTACATAAACTCCCTTAATATAAGTATACGTTATTTAGCGGCATTCATGTATATACAGTTTAAAAAAAGGCATGAGATTCATTTAAAAAAAAAACTCTGTTTTTGCTCTGGGGAGTCTAATGTCACTTAAATGTCACAGATGATTGTAACTTATGAAAGAAAATTTACGTCATGAAGTGTGTAACACTAGTATTTGATATCATAGACGTGGGAATTTTAATTACCAGTGAGATTCAAAAATAGGAACTTCTGCTAGGAAAATAGCAGCTTTGCCGGATGAGATTAAAAATCGACCCCCTAGGGCATTTCCAAATGATAAGCTAAACTCTTGGTTAGTATTTTCAATATGGAACCAAGTTAATCCTAATCCAATTAGTAAAAATTAGGTCATCCTTCATATACCACTACTCCTTTGCCCTCATATTGAGTGCTCAATTTGTATGTTAATTATATTCTGATATTATACGGCCGCCATTTCTAATCGCTGTGCTCAATCGATTCCAAGTGGTGTGCCCGTTACGGCTTTAGTTTGAAGTACTTCAATTTGTATGCTTGCGTGCTGGTTTGTATGTATTTTTTTATAACTGTGATGTATATAAGTAGGTGCCTACATAAGTAGATGCACATTAGCACATGAGTATAAAAAAATAGGTAATGTAGTATTCGACTTATCAACATTCATCATCATCTAATGAATGTTATTGAACTTTTTTTAAATAGAACTTACTAGTAATTTGTTTGCGCTATGCCTTAGTGGCTTATGGATTTTAGTGATAGTAGCTACAGATTGCAATTTATAAAAGTTTTTTTTACAGAACTAAATCTAAAAGAGTACCTACACGGAAAAAAACATGTCTAGTTACTTTATCTTTTTGAGATATTGCGATTTGAAAATTAGGTCCATGTAACTTCGTATCGTCAACTGCAAAAATATGTATCGAAAGAATGCCCTCATAAATATGTTACGTAGTTCTTATAACACTGGAATAAGGTGCATTCGGATATATTTTCGAGATGTTGCGTTCTCCCCTAACAATTTTTACACTTGACTGTACGTGGAGGTAGAAGGTTTCCTAAAGATGAAAAAATAAAAGTTAATGATTTAAGTATATATTATTATTTTCTACATTTTGAGATCAAAACATCTTGTTTTTAAAATACATACTCACTGTCTTTAAATTCACCAAATAAACACATTGACTGCTAGCTACGAGTAACTACAGTTTACTAATGATGTTAATCTTAAAATGTAGAAACCACAATTGTCTATTGGGTTCACTTATGTATGTTTTAGCAAGTCGTCTTTTGGCAAACTTTCACTATTTTAAAGAAAAAGTAAGTATACTCGTAGCTGGCAGTCAATGTGTTAAAAGAGACTTGAACACGTAGACCGTCCAGCCTTGCTGGCGCTTTTTTCTAATTACCTCGGGTACACAGCATGCAGGTCAGGATGCACCGGCACGTGCGTGGCGAGGCGGTGCGGTTGCGGCGATGCGGCGGCGGCGTTGATCGCGCGAATGCGCGCACGCAGCCGCTCGTACTGCTCAGGCTGGTACTGTGCTGCTATGGACACTGCTGCTCCGGAGTACTGCTGTGGTAGAACACAGTTACTGTAGCCACTTGTACGTCCTTAAAGTCTGTTCCTATTCAGACTGCCAATGACAATAACAAGTATACCTGACTGTAATGGTCTTTAGATAGAGGATGAAATAGTAATGAGAATAATGTTACCTCTGATTTGAAGGTTGAATATATATTCATCATCATCATCGTATTATTATGCTGGGTGCGACAGAGACGAAAATCTCACTTATCAATCAAATCTATCAAACCTCACTACATTTTCAATGTCAGTAAAAGTTCGAAAAAAAAAACTTTATGACAAGACTCTGTCAGTGTAATGGTGTTTTCAGCGAATGTGCTTTTCATCAAAAAATACAATATTAAATGGACATGAAGACAATGATAAAGTGTATAAATAAATAATGTGACTAGGCTCAACCTTCAAAGGTACGCGAATATGGAGTTATAATGGTAAATTGATTTGTTTATAAGAGGGACGGAACGAATAGGAACAGACTTTAGATATTGCTGATGATACTTCACTAATTTTCAAGGTAGATAGAAAATCCGTAGACTACAGTAGGATTAACACCACACTAGTTAAAGTACTTAATTGGTTTACTAGCAACAATTTGCTACTAAATGCTAAGAAAACGAAATGTGTTAGGTTCGCTTTGCCTAATGTTAAACCGGTACATTCTAGTATTTTTCTAAATGACGATTGTTTGCAAATGGTAGATAAGGCAATTTTCTTAGGCATAACATTAGATAAATATTTGCAATGGAGTCCCCATATAGCTGTACTGGCAGGTAAACTAAGTTCGGCAGCTTACGCCGTTAGGAAAATTAGACAACTAACCAATGTTGAGACAGCTCGCTTAGTCTATTATAGTTATTTCCATAGTGTCATGTCGTACAGTATTCTGGTTTGGGGTAAGGCAGCTGACATACAAACTATATTTGTGTTACAAAAAAGAGCCATTCGTTCTATTTACAATTTAAATTCCCGTGACTCATTAAGAGAACTTTTTAAAGAAATTAATATCTTGACTGTAGCGTCTCAATTTATTTATGAGAATATTATTTACGTTATTAGAAATTTAGATTCTTTCACCAAAAATTCTGATATACATAATTTAAATACCAGAAATAAAAATAAAATCGCTATCCGAAAATTCCGCGCCCGTAAAGTATATAAATCATTTGTTGGTCAATGCATTCATTTCTATAATAAATTACCTGACGACGTTTTAAAGTTACCCTTTCCAGCACTTAAAAATTACTTGAAAAGGTCGTTAATGTCTAAAGCATATTATAGGATCGAGGACTATCTAACAGACAAAAATGCATGGCCTAAACCCGAAACTTAGTCAATAATAATTTATTCAAATGCAAAATCTCTATCTTGTCTAGGGGACACCGTTGAAGTAGGAAAACATATCGAAACTTTTATGTGGTCGTCTCGCACCATCTTATATACACATAAGTATGTGTTTTTTTTTTCTCTCTATCTCTCCCGTAAGATTCTTAATTGGCATGTTTTCCTGCTGAACTACGCATGTTATTTGATACTATATTTAATTTAATATTTATAGCTTTATATAATGCTAGACTAAGTAGTATCATTGTAATAAGAAATATGTTTAAAAAAATGACTGACTGCTGAGTTTCTTGCGGCGTTTCTTCTCAGCAGTGGTCTTCTCTTGGGAAGCGCTGGTAGATTCTTGACGTGTAAAAGTGCCCGTGCGGCCTACTTACTGAATAAATTTCTTTTATCTTTTTATCTTTTTTGATATTATGGGATCCCCTTGAATCACCGACATTCTGGTCGAATGTATCATTTCATCGAATTTCATTTCATCGAAAGGTAATAGTTATCTGTTGAAACCTTAATGTTCTTAGGTTCTTTAAAGCATGGTTTACGTATATAGGTTAGGTTAGACCTCATCATCATCATTCTCCTGCCCTTATCCCAACTTATTTGGGGTCGGCGCAACATGAGTTTTTATTCCATACCTCTCTATTAGTCGTCATCTCGGTAGTCACTCCCTTTCTAGCCATATCATCTTTCACCAACAAACCTTAGAACTATACCACCAAAAAATCATATTTTTTGCACGTGCAAATGCCTGTCGATGAAATGAAAATTCGGCAAGTTTGTGTTTGTGTGAAATGATTGTCGGTGATTCTAGGGTGAACCAGATTAATTATAGTATCCTTAGTAATTGGTAAAATAACAACAGTGTTTTATTGACAGTATTCATAAAGTTCAGTATAAAATAATTGGTTAGGTATTCCACTGCTACAGTTCTTCGCGAGCTGGATTGTCAAGTGGAAAAATATTACATAATAATATGCATATGCTGGGCTGGTGGTTTAGACAGTTTGAATATCGGATTAAAAATGACATGCGTGAAAACTGAGAGATAGAAAAACTCCACGTCTCGAAAACAGTGTACTCGCTTGCTATGATTTTTTTATAGGTCTGTGTCTCTGTGTTTTCTCAATTTTATTCAGATATAATTACCCTTTTCACATATTCAGTTATGATGATGCGTCCGTAAAATATAAATATACCACAGAAAGTAAAACATGGTGTCAACTGGGGATCGAACTCTGTACCTTACATACACTAATCGACAAATGAAGCTACTACACCACGAAATCTTCAAGCGAAAGACAAAGAAAATGAAGCTTACATACTAGCATACTAGCATAGAGACATTCCATCTTAGTCCTCAGGGTGGCCAACGCATTTGAAGT
The DNA here is from genome assembly GCA_946894065.1 of Acleris literana. Lineage (NCBI taxonomy): Eukaryota > Metazoa > Arthropoda > Insecta > Lepidoptera > Tortricidae > Acleris > Acleris literana. The sequence goes on from OX335677.1 coordinate 8,390,806, forward strand.
CTTAGGATTGAAGTTTTGAGATTGTAGTCTTGAGATTTCAAATATCTATGGATCTCAGATCCCAGTTACCATCAGGTGGCCTGAGTGCTCTCGTGCCTTCTCCTTGCCATAAAAAAAAGCTAAGCAATTCGTGGATATTTCCCCGAGCACGCTGAGCTTTCCCACACAGCTCTGATAGAAACGCGAGGTAGCTTACCTTCAACGCTGCCGCAGCCTGTTCATGTGTGGCCCTTGTCAGGTCCCGTCCGTCAACGCTCAGTATCCTGTCTCCTCGATGCAGCATGCCATACGCCGCCCCACCAACAGACACTCCTGACACGAAGACTCCACACGCATCATCCTCAACCCCACTTACAGAGTCCACTTCTCCCCCCAATCCGCCGACTATGTCCATACCAAGTCGGGACCCAGATCGGACCAGTCGAACCATGCGGACGCATCTGCGAAAGGTAGATAAAGTTTTACAATACGAAAACTTTATATTATATTTCCAAAAAAGAAATGTTACATAGCGAGTTGACAGCGGTCTTATCGCTAAATAGCGAATAGGAAGTTTTGTGCTATAGTAGGACCTGAAATAGCCGGAGTTGATTCTAGTCTTTGATGGTGATGTGGATGAAGTTTACAAAAGACCGAGATTGTAGAAAAGGTATTTTTAACAAATAGAGACTTTACTCATGGGACTGAGGGTCAGTGTTTATTTTATTTGCTTTTCATGCGCAAACGTTTTATATAAATAGAAAGTGAAACTGAAAATATAGATTTGACTTCACTTCACTCGTAGTATTGCTGTGACTGAATGAGTAGGTAGGTACCTATTTTATTCAAAGGTACTTAGTTACTTCAGTGTCAAACTTCGGAGACACTGTAAAGTTAGGAGCTCCAGCAAAATACACACTTAAAATAATATTTGTACATACATAACGAATCTCAGCAACATTTAAGCTATCAATTGGCATTACATTTGCTCAAGTTACCTATATTATGTTCGAAACAACTATATTATTATTTTCAATTTGCAAATAGTAAGCCCAAATACGTTATATCCTTTGGCCTTAGGGCATTGAAATGTAACTAAAACCGCAGATTTTAATTAGTTTCGGTGAATTGTACTATTAATGTCATTGAGTTTAATATAAGCTGTAATTTGGCTAATAGCAATGTAAATGTAAATAACCTAGTTACTTATACTAAAGCCGCAAATTGTGGCTGTAGTTTTTAGATATATTTTATTTAACGTAAGAACTAGTTTTTATTGGTGGATTTGTTGAGATTTTAACAAGTTACTCAGTAAAAAAAATATTGTTTGAAAGGCCTTTTTGCACATCGATTATAGTCCTCGAGGTCAAATGCTCAAAAGAATAAGTTCGGGCAGTATTTTTTGTTTTACGGCAAATAAATATTATTTAACGAAACTACCATAAAAAGAAGTCGTTACTGTCACGGTATGGCTCGACAAATCAACGTTTATGTCTCCAGCTAAACCATTTTCGGTAATTTTAATCGCATCGAACGCTTGTTGTAACACCAGGCATACGCGATACGTTCTTGCCAAAAGAGGGTCGAGTCAACGTTTTATAGTTTTTGAGTTAGTGCCAAGTGGTGGTGGCAACACGTTAGTGTAGACTGCAAAGCGAAATGAAACGTGCCCTGAAACAAAAGCGGGGGTAGGCAGGGTAGGTACCTCGGGATTTCACTCGGCTCCTCTTCCAAAAGTTCATGAAGCGTCGAACACGATGTGGCCTGAGTTTTAGCTGCGCAAACAAATGAATGTTACTATTGTCTAAAAGTTTTCAGATTTCCTCACTAAGGTCATGCTGGAGTTAAATATTTCCTCATTAATGTGGCTGTTACTTACTAAAAGTTGCAATTTTCATAATTGTCTTTTAATAAACTTTTAAAACAGTGCAGTCGAGGCAGTGAGTGAGATGTGTAATTGAACTGTGTGATTATAATAATAAAGGATGTCCTACCAACAGCAACGAAACGTCTAGTCGTAATCTACCAAAGTGGTAACTTGTTAAATATATTATTTTTAGTTAAATATTATATAAATATAATAGCTTGGAAACGTTACTTTAACTGTATAGCGTTTCAAGTAAACTTTTTGTTATTTTCATAAATCTATCTTCACAACTTAACAAACTTCAAAGTTTTAACAACCAAAGCAGGTATTACTTTAAAAATGTTAAAATAATATCGCTTACTTAAAAGTTTTCTCACAATAAAGTATAGAGAATTGACTTCACTCGAGGTATTAAGAGCTTGGTTTTTTGAACAAGTTCAGTCAAGCAGCTTACTTTAAATTATCAAACGTGAAAACATTGAATTTTCACGTCAGTAAATTTACATCTTTAGTTCTAAGCTTATTTCAAAACATAATTTAATTTATTAGTAACCTTTCAACATCCAGATTACATGTTCTGAGAACAATAAGTTAAATATAATTTAATACAACAATATAATTTATAATTTGTGGCAAATTATAAATTACACTTAAGAACACTGAGTTTCGCGACAAGGATGACAGAACGGGGCAACTCAGAATATGAATCTATCTCATTTCTAACTAAAGTGCTTAAATAAGAGGATACGATTTTTTTTCCTCTTATCTGATAAATCCTGTTCTGTAAATTTTTCATTTCATTTTATTTAATTACCAAAGTCATAACACACTAAGCATTTTACAATCAACGTAACTTCAAAACATTTTCTATAACGCGATGGAGATTGTTGTTCAGCAATACAATCGATCCCGGGCTCATTCCACACCATTCAGTTGCATAACCCAATGGGGCAGACTGTGCGTCTATTATATAGAGTGCCTATGGGAAAATGAGCTCGAGACTTTAAATATTTATAAGGTATTGACAATTCTTCTCAAATAACCTGTTTAATCAAAACAAGAGACCTTGTGATAGTAAATGTCGCAATGGAAAAAGTATAGCTAGTGTCGTTTACTTTACTTGGAAAGCACTTATAACTTAAGCTATTTTAAAGTTAAAAAATATAACAATATCTATTTAGGGAGTAGAGTCTATTTAAAACCTCGAGCTCATACTCGTAAGCATATCCTTTATAAAGTAATCCTTGAGTGATATAGTCCGGCTTGACCGCATCCACTTTAGAAAAATAATACAACCTTAATAGAACAAATGCATTGTATTGCGGCAATAAAAAAAAGATAAAAGATGTTTATTCAGTAAGTAGGCCGCACTTATACTCGTCAAAAATGTACCAGCGCTTCGCAAGAGACCATGCAATTTCCTACCGTTCGGTTCGTCGCGTAACTTTACTATACTTCGTGTTTTGTGGTTAAACAATACAATTAAAGCTTTGTTCAAAAACGATTTATAGTTTTACATAAGTTGACGCGATTAAAAACGAAAGACTATGCTATGCCATTGTTTATCAAATTTAATATTTACGAATCAGTAAATTTTTGCTTAGTACCTATAACAATAAGCATACATACATAATCTCACGCCTTCGTTCCCAGAGTGGGGTAGGAAGAGCTACAGAATTACAAACATCTCTAAAAACTTGTTGATAATTCTATAACCACAATTTGCACAATTAGGCTAAGATGTTTACCAGCGTATTAGTGACAGGTTGCAAGCCCATCGTCTAACAGTACTACAAGCCTTTATTCCCTTAGTCGTCTCTTACGACATCCACGGGAAGACATGGAGTGGCACTATTCTAACTCGGCAACCACACGAGGCAACAATAAGCATAATCTTTGATTATGACCGCAAAGGGCAAAGAAATATAAACCCTGCTATCATTTTTCGATAACTTAAACGCTCATGCTGAGTTATTATCTGGAAAACCCTACTAAGTCCCAGGCACGAAAAGGGACACTGCATTAATATTATTTCCTTTTCAGTATTTGTTTACTATTACTTTTAGAAGGTTGAACTTTAATTTGACCTACTAAAGCCCCAGATTAACTACCAAATAACAACAGCAACGTCTACTGTGATACAACTAACATCTTTGTTAATGTATATACGTCTTTTAGGCCCGTATGGAATCAAGAAAATCAAATGACAATCGTGTCAAAAGCAACCAATTAATTGTGAACCTTCGTTTTGAGTTAGTGATCCATGCGATGACTATATCACCAGAAAGATACTAGTAATGAATCTTACGTAAAGGCTCAATCACTACGTCTTGTGCTAGAATAAGGGTGCACTCACTAGAGTAGAGCGGAGCGGTTCTTGCAGCGGGTGGAACGGAGCCGGCGGGCAACACGACCAGCGTCACGTGCTCGCCTGTACTCCGCAACGCTGATACTGCCTGCGCGTGCGTTGCTCCGATTAACGAAGTCTCTATACCCTGCACAGGGATAATGTGTTCGATAAATAAGTAAATGGAAAGCAAAGAGCGACAAGTAAAATTGCACAACAATCTCTTTACCTTCATATAGCAGAAAGAAGTGAATTATCTGATTGGCAGCTAAAAAATTGCATTTTTATAATAATTAAAAGTTTAAAATTATAAAAACTTTAGTATGTAGGTATTTTAACACTTTATTGTAAATACAAAAGAAAAACCAAACTAATTGGAACTACTTTTTAGAAGTTTTTTTTATAGAGCCAATAACTACTTATAAATTAATGAATATCTGGGGACAATCTCACACAAATTGACCGAGCCCCAACCTAAGCTCTAGGCTTGTAATATGGGTACTAGGCAACGATAAAATACTTAAATATATAGAAATAAATACTTGATCATCCAAGACAGAAACAAATACCGGTGCTCATCACACAAGTATTTGCCCATACCGGGAATCGAACCTGGGAGCATTAACTTTGTAGGCAGGGTCACTACTAACTAGGCTAACGCGTCGTCAATATAATCGTGAGCAACGAAAATAAGGATAATTTTAGTTCGTATTTTCATCAAATTTAAATAACAAATAAATAATAAAATTGAGATAAAATTAGAGACTCCAAAGCCACACAGTAAAGATTTCTATAGCTACCAATAAAATTATGCACTCACATCCTCATCCCTAACAGCCAATATCTTATCGCCTAATCTCAGTCTGCCATCATGGTGAGCCGCGCCGCCCACCGCGATGTGTGATACAAAAACGCCTCCACCACCCGAGGCATCGTCCGCTCCGCCCGCTATGCCTAGGCCGAGTCCACGCGCGCCTCTCCACAATGTCACCACCCTGGGTCGCCGGGCCCGACGGACTCTCTGGTAGAAATAAATGGGACTTTAGATAAGGTAATGTCGTTCTAGAATGTTCTATATTGTAGCGTTATCATAGATTGAGTAGTAAAAGAGGAAATTATATACGAAGAATAAATGTTTAAATTATAACCTCTTATAACCTTAAAGTAGTTAGTTAATAATGAACATTCGTCTATAAAGAGATGTATCGACTTTAGGACCTTATTACTATGTAATAAAGTGAAAAAGTGGATACATCTCTTTGAAGTCGACTGTAAAAACCTATAAGTGGCAAGTTTTAAGCCTGTCTTTGCTAGAAAGCGCGGTTTCTGCATCATTGTATGTATGTAAATAATAAGCACACACAAGTTCTTACTGTTTAACTAAGTAGGGCAGTAAAAATAATATTTCAGTACAACGAAAATTTAAGTAATTTGTGGTAACTACGCAAAAATACAAAGAGCGCAATAAAAACAGAATGGCTGTTTGAAACATATTTAGCATACAAACAGAGCCATAAATAGCAGCCAGTATAATTACGAACATTAGGGAGATTTTGTCTGAAATAACGATTTACGTTCACATGGACACAGTTCAAAAACTAAAGGGTACTTTTGGGTCGCACTAACGTCTAACACCATAACTCTTTCAATTATAATTAATACCTTAACTGCTGGTCATATTATTCTATAATGAGATGTAACATGATGATGTCAAATACATTATGTATATGTATAACATTTTTTTTTATGGCAAGGAGAAGGCACGCGAGCACTCAGGCCACCTGATGGTAAGTGGGATCTGAGACCCATAGACATTTGAAATCTCAAAACTGTAATCCTAAGACTTCAATTGCGTTGCCAAGGAATAAGATGGAATGCTTCTATGCTAGTAATTTCACCGGTATAACATAGCCAATGCAAATTAAACTCAAGTGTCTTACATAAATGTGTGTTAAATCCTACTTATCAAAATTGGTCTAACAACTGAAGAGCTGAAAAGAACATTCAATTTTATTTACATACATACACTTTAAAACTCAATAACTTTCTTTTGGTTCCGCACCGTCGCGTTATGAGTATACAAGTCAACGAGTGACAATAAATGTGACAATACGTGTCATATCTCGATAGTTTTTTTTTATCGTGCCTAATCTCAGCATTTGCTGAAAGCTTAAACTTGCCTTAAATTAACCAAAACTCTAATAGCAAACTATTCAAAGTAGGGGAGGCTAGTTCAAATTAATAAAACATGCACCGTCGAAGTTGGGAGTCTTGTATCATGTTCGTAGGATCCGATCGTGGTCGATAAGTTATGCATGCCATGCGGAGCGTCTACGAGACACAGCTGAGCGAGGATCTGATACATCTGTTACAGTTATTATGTAATCTACGACGTAGGTTAAACTGTGTTGTAATGTTGCTAGTGCTACAACGAGGCGGATACCTATGTTATAATGTAAATAACAGGCATCGCTGCGGGGCTAGACAAGTTGCCATCGAATACAAACGCTAGCGTTAGGTGATCACCTGTCGCTTTGAAAAATGTATGGAATTGATGAAGATAGTCACGTGATATATCACTCGTTACAACTGACAAGCTGTAATGTGATCACTATCACTCGCGCTAATCAAAAAGTGATAGTTTTGATGACTATGGTCGTTACGCGGTACTATTTTGACGAGTCGAATTCAACACAAGCACTATCACAATATAAATGTCGGTATCTAAGGGCGGTAACTATACGAGGAAACTGTCAACTGAGTCAGTGTCATCACAAGTTTAGTGATCACCTAACGCTAGCGTTCGTATTCGATGGTAACTTGTCTAGCCCCGCTGATTCGTAACAGTGTTCTATTTTTAAATAGCTGTTAACCTAATTCATAAACGTCAAACTGTATTGTTATGAGTTTAGAATCGAGTTACGTTTGTAAATGTAGGCTTACCGATATTTGAACTCAGAAAACTGTTATTCGAATTGGTACATAAGAGCTCTTCTAATAACATAAATATAATACTTAAAATAAAACGTATTCACTTTGTTCTATACTCGTACTATACATTAGATACATCGAGGTAAATATAGATATTTTATGCAATTTACTCAATTTCCAGATCAAAACATTTTTCGTGTTTTCGTTACAACATTTGTCAATTTGCATTTATTTATTAAAATGTCGCCAAATTATAAAGACGATACCTTTTATGGTAAAAAAAAACGATAAAATGTCAACTATTTATGTCGTTTTCAAATATTTTTCCACATTTAGTTTTAATTATTATTTAATTGTAACATTTAAAAGCGCGCTGTATAGTTAGTCTGCACGATCATCCAGCAGAAGACAAGCCAAATTAAATATACAATGAAATAGAAGCCGACAGGTATTTTTTGTCACAAGAAAATGAGGATGTCAACTAAAAGGAAAGGTAACTAATTAGGAACTACAACTGTAGTTAATTTTGTATTACTCCTTGTTACTAATATGCTGGTAAAAACTAAACTCTGCAACCTGCTAAAAATATTCTTGCAATACATGAAAAAATACATGCAGTAACAGTAAGAAGAACTGACACGTTATTTTGTCAACACACCGCCCACATGAAACAGCAGAAAAAGAAAAACAATAAAAGCACTTACTAATCTGACTACATTTCCAGCCTTTTGAAGAGCATCCACGGCCACAGAATGAGGAGCATTCTCCACCGAAACGTCATTAACCTGCAATGAAGATAAAAATTAAACGAATTCATACTACTGCCAAAATAAAGATTTTAAAGCGCAAAATTTGCAACCAAATGAGATGATTTCAGTCTAGCTTTCATTTGCGCGCAAAAGTTATGGTTTACCCAAAATGAATATAAAGGGAGCGTTTCCATTAGTTTTACCAAATCAGATCTGTCTTTGTTAGCTCCAGAAGAAAGATAATAATTCAAAGAGTTTTAACACTGCACATTTTACTGAATGTTTTCCGCGACTTTGTCAAAGAATAATGAGTTTTAATTTTTTTGAGATAGTACTGGGTTTAACTCTTGTGTTTGTTATTTTCTCCAATAAAAAATCAAATTGAACTCCTACAATTAATAATGATGAACGAAAACGAAATTACTACTATTTAAAGTCAAGTTTAGTTGAAAACGCGAAAAAGTATTTGTAATCTTAATGTTTTAAAGTTTTTTTTATATGTCTTAATATTGAATAATAAGAAAATGATGAGACAAGTCCAAAATTCCAAAGTTCTGAAAATAGGATTTAACCTGTTAGGAAGTTACGCGCGTAATATAGGTTGTTGATTGATTGGATAGGTCATCATGAAAAGCACTTAGCATAGCACGCATAAATGTAGGAGATAGACGGTGATCAAAACTTTCGTTTTATTATTTATACTGCTTCCATTCACAATAATTTTTACAGTATAGGTGAATAAGAATTAATGTAGGTATACACCATAATACATGTAAACTTTTAAAACGTTCCGTGATTCTGTTAAAAACGTGACTATCGCTCATATCAGATTAAACAATAAAATGAAAGTTTAGAAAATATTGTCGTCGCTAAAAACGAGTTTTTAACTACCCGATAAAAAAGTTAGTCGACGGAAGTTTTCTATTTCATTTCCGTGCCGCCACGAGTTCAATATTGCTAACGTATCTATAAAACTTTATGTATCGTACGGCACAGATTCCCTTATTGTGGTGCATTGTGTGTTATTATCGATATTTCTCTTGTTCATTAGCATTTTATCCTATACATTCACTGTTTTACAGCAATCATTTCCAATCATGTACTGTCGATCAAAACCTTCTATTTATTTAGGCTTTATGGGTGGGTACTACTTTCGAAGTTATTATATATATACCTACACAGTATGTTTATTTTCCAGTAAATTTCAAATTAAAAACGTATCCTTGAACTACGACAGCGGCAATTGGCTTCATAATTTGCTTTAATAACCCTTTCGATTATCCTTTACAGTCCAGAGGCCCTAGAGAAGATGCATTCGGCGTTCGTTATCTTTATCCAAAATGTATTGAATAGACGTAAGCTGTCAGACAGTCGCGTCGAGCGCCTACTTCAATCCCATACATTTTGTCAGTTTCCGAAAATCGATAGCTTTAAGTATCTTGCCTAGCACCTTTTTTATGACATAATTTCCAAAGTATGCAATTCCAATTCAATTCCAGTTGTAGCTATTTCACCTTTTCTACTAATAGTAATATATTAGTCTCGATACAAGTGGTTTTGTTATTTCCCTCGAGTGTATTGGTATCCGTACGTTACTTCTCGAGAAAGTTAGATCATAGGTGACCTTGTGCCGATAGTTCTCAGTTCGATTCATCTCTATCGGCCATGTTTGCTCTTCGCCTCAACAACAAAGTTATTAGCCTCTTATAATAATATGGCTACTGGAGAGGAAGGGTGATTGTTTTATATTGCCACTTTACTTGATATTATTCCCGCTAATCTCGGTCTTTGCTTTCTGGTTTCTGAATAAAAAATACGGCTTTTATTACTACTACTAGCAAGTTTAATAACGATATTTTTGAAAAAATGGGTGTATAAAAATGCGTTTTTTTAATTAAGCTAGTTGTATGGTAGTTACTTATACAGTTTGACATAGTCAAATTTTATAAAAAGGAGTATTAATTAGTTGTACAAGCCTAGATCTTAGTTTGGGGCTAGGTAGATTGTTCCCTGATATTTAATTTATTTACGTTTGTTATTGATTTAAGGATTTAGTCTTAATTGCTATTTTTGACTACATCCTTTCAAATAAATGAAACCCAATTTTAATCAGTCTGAGAATGTTTGAAAAATACATCCAATTTGGTTCAGACTGCCAGAGTATTTCTGTCGCAACATACGTGACGAGAATACAGTATGAGATAAAAAGTGGGCTAGTAACCTTTCCGTTTTTCCTTAAGCTGAAACAAAAAAGTTTTCGTAGCCTCAAATTAAACTTCAGCACCATTTGGATCAATACACGATGCGATCGTTTAGGGATCTTTAGGGGTAGTTACTCGTATCTGATTCTCCACTGCCAGGTAGGGCTATTTTTATTTCTTAATTATTTTACTTTTAAAGTTTCGTTTTTATTATACGATATGAAATGTTTTTTTTTTGAATTTGATTAAATTTTTTGAATTTGATTTTAATTTTGATCGCGTTGCATTATTTTATATCGTATTACTATAACTAAAACTAAATAGTCCGCAACAAATATAAATTCTAATTCAACAAAGTTTCGTCTTATCTGAAATAACACGGCTGTTTTAAGGTCAATTACGGTGGAAGACCAAGTCATTCAAACTCAGATAAGCACCATTAAGTGTACCATATCATATTGTGCCCTATCCAGTATTTTAAAGCTTATTCTTAGCTTCCGAGGGGGTAACAGAGTTTTTTTAAAATTGACTTTTGTTGTTAGTGCTTTGTAATTCACTATAACCCTCCCCACTACCTTACTTTACGTAAGTATATTGATGCTACTCCGTGCAACGTCAGTTTGAGTGGCGAGAAGGACTTAAGGCAGGTTTAGACAGGGCCAATTACTGATTTGATTTCACGCCAGTGCTGTACTGATTCCAAATCAATTTACACTATGTCAGTATCGGCTCAGCATTGACTTGCCTCGAATTCAGTCAATAATTTGACTCTGTCTAAAACAGCCACTATGAAATAAATAACTTACCATTGAATTTTACTTTTTAAAGCTGCGAAACACACGGCGGAGACGCTGTAGATATCCTCGTAAGGCCCAGTGTTCAATAGGATGTACATAATCAAGGCAATTCAATTTGAACTGTATCGCAATGGAAATAAAGTTTATTTGCCTATTTTCATGAACTGAAAATGGCATTATCGAACAAACGTAATTGAACTTTATTGCCTTACTGATAGCTTCAAAGTCCCACTCACAAAAAACTTCCTGTTTGTAGTACCTATGTTGGGCCTTACGAGGATAATCCACTGAGTCTTCTTTGTGCGGAAACGCGGTGCCACGGAGCCGTGTGAAAAGGCTCGATGAATTATAGACAGCGTGATAGAAACAATATCCACTCGACAGAGATTTTAATGTACCTGTAATAATATATCTCCTATTTGCAGTCGGCCGTCCTGGCGCGCCGCCCCGTTCTCGGCCAGCCTCGTGATGCTGACGTCACCGCCGGTCTCTCCGCCCGCTATGCTCAGCCCCAGCCCTCCCGAGCCTCGCTCCAACGTCACGTCCGAAGTCTCCCAAACAGATTCGTTATCTGAATCCGAAGGCTGCGGAAAGGTTGTTTGTTAATGACACTGAGTTTATTTATACATCTACAGACAATACAGCAGGGAATAAAAGGAGTGCGGTGGTTGAAAGTGAACATTATATTTTCAATTGGAACACACTAAAATTGTATAATGTTTGGATATTCAAAAATAATTTTCAGGTTGATTAATTACCTACTCATTCACTATAAACTTAGTCAGATTTCCTAAATTTTATTCTGTACATATTTATCGACAAGTTATTCGTCACTTTGAGGTTTTCTACACAAAAGATATAAGCGAGTCGCATATAGTCGCATACCGTACTTGTGTTCAGGTAAACCATCTAAGGGTTGGGGCCTTTGTGTGTACCTAGTGGTAAATCCAACACAGCAATGATGTAGAATAAATGATTGAAGGACACATGTAGCGTTGCTTGCGTAAGGTTAATTCTAAGTTGTGTTGCTGGAACATGAAAACGAAAATGTGGTGCGTTGTCCAAAGTTAACGTTTAACTTTGTGTTAGTTGGATGATTCGGTTTGAGTGTACGCGTAGTGTCAATCGCAACACAGAATAGAGGTGCGATTACACGGGCAATTTATTGAGCAATAATTGACCGTCAACATTACTGATGTCTCATTCAATTACACAAAATTAGAGTAAGACAGCTATTGTTGCTGGCTATAAATTGCTGTTAAGAGGATTAGGAGGAAAATTTCCATACAAAATATGATAACTTACCTAACCTAACCTAACCTAACCTAGTCCGATTTTTACTATTTTTGAATATGTTGTAGATATCATGAAAAACAATGTCTATACGTTTTACTTTCCAAGAAAATATTTCACAGAATGAAACAAATAAAAAAGAAACAGAAGCGTACAGACTACAGACCTAGTTCTTAATAATAACTACAACATATTCAAAAATCGTGGAAATGGGACTTGATTTAGGGGGTGAAAAACGTTATCGCCCGGAGCTAAATTTGTATGGATTTTTTTTGACAGCTATGCCATTTTAATGGCGCTTCACAATCCTCTTAAAAGTTGCCCGTGGATGTGCGCCTTTACAGGCCGGAGGTCGGTATTGGTCTGTCAAATCGTCAGATTAGGACACAGACTATCAGTATAAATTTTGCGATTTCCCAATTTCCCATACTAAGAAGCGTTCTAAAAGCGAGGTGGAGGCGGTTTTAGTATGGGAACGCACCGCACGGCGCCGCCTCCGCTCTGCGTTTGCGGCTTAAGTGTACAGCGGGCTTAAGGCATTGCGCGTCAGCGCGTCACGTGCACGCTATTCGCTCGGCTGACAGCCCCGGCGAATAGGGAATGTTCCTGATGCGCTTCAGTAGGTATGTCAAATTAATGAAACTTTAACGCAGTGGAGCGGTAGCGATGTTTTATTGTTCACAGATTTGCAGGTATTTTAGTGCTGTGACGCAATTTGTTTTAGATATATAGATTTAAGTAGTTGGATTTTTTATTACTTCTAAGCTTATAAATAAGTTGAATTTTGATGATGATATAGGAATTGCCTCGATAAAATTGTCAAGCGGCGTCTATTGACTGAAAAAAAGTAATGGGTAACTCGTGGTTTTTTTTTTCGTTTTACATTCATAATTATAAAAATTAGCCCACCGAAATTAGCTTGAAAATTTTCTTGAAATCGTACAAAAGCACTATCTTGCTAATTAGGTAGGTATTTTAACGTTGTTTTTTATCCATTTGCGTACTAATATGCTAATTAAAGCAACCTTATTTCTAAACACATCAAAATATAATACGTGCTCAAATAACCTCCCAGCGAACTGTAAAAGTAATTTTATGAAATACAATGTCTACAAATATGTTTAAGATGAAAAATGATTATTTTATCCATTTGTGTGCTTAGGTATGCCAATTATATCAACCTTTATTGTAAGCACATCAAAACCTAATACCCACTTAAACATAATACCTATCAAGACATTAAGAGGATAGTAAGTTCAAGAAATATCTCTTCAAATATCTTTTCAACATGTGCGAGTATTTTCAGGCGCTAACTTTTGTTACAAAAAGGTATTTTACTCATTATTACTGTAGTAAATATACTGTATATTAGGTTAATTGATTTCATTAAAAAACCAAGTCTAAACAGTTTTATCCATGAAATATGCAATAAGCACGTATTAAACACAATGTCAAGACGAGAAATCAGTCAAAGTGGAATCTCAAGTTAAACCAGGTCTTTATAATGTAATTTTACTTCCGGCGAACGAGATTTGCTTTTGTATATTAACATTGCGGAAATTTCCATTTCTCGTTGTCATGTTCTTAAAGTTAATTAATTATTAATATCACTGCTCACTGTGGAAGCTTTGAAGATTTAGAATTAATTAACATGAGCATCGGGTTATTTTTAAGTTACAAGAAGGTAATAACTTCAAATTAGTAGAACGAAATCAATGTTAGGCGGTGTCATGGGTGGGCGAGTTCTACGCGAATGCGATGCGGTGCGGCGCGGCGCGAGAAACAAACAGTCGACAGCTATGGCTATGTCCTACGTGGACGATTCAAAACGAACAGAATTGCGAAGCGGTGCGGTGACACGCGGTTTCAATGCGAAGCGGAGCGGCGCGGCGGCCCTGTCCTACGTGCACGCGAATCACGCGCGAATCGCAATTCTGTTCGCTTTGAATCGCCCACGTAGGACATAGCCATAGCTGTTGACTTTTTGTTTCTTTCGCGCCGCGCCGTACCGCATCGCATTTGCGTGGTATTCGCCCACATAGAACACCGCCTCTGATATTTTTTGCGCGAACCAACGTGGCGCGGAGGTAGTCCTGCGGCGGGGTTATTAACAATATCACTTAAAATTCGATATTTCAGTAAAAGTTTGAAATTAGTTTGCAGTTGAGGTTATTCCGACATATTGCAACATAATTCGACAATATTCTTTAAATAGCCAGGGTTCAGTCCATAACGCTCGGTACAAATTTTGAAATTCCTCATATATATGCCTTTCTAAATACATAATATTAGTTTCACTTCTCTGACGGACATACTTCTTGAGTATTTGATATATAAGAAATGAATTCTTTCCGTGCGGCCATGACAAACGTATAGAGCCCACTGGCCGGCGGCGGTGGAGGTAGTCCTATGGGCTTCGGCGCGATTCGCGCGTGATTCGCGCACACGTAGGACAGGGCCGCCGCGCCGCACTGCTTCGCATTGAAACCGCGTGTCACCGCATCGCACCGCACCGCACCGCTTCGCAATTCTGTTCGCCCACGTAGGACGTGGCCTTATACACACATCTTTTCTTAACTAAATCCCTCTCCGAAGTCTCATTTTGCTTGTTTAATTAAAAGTGTATTTGTTATAAGTTTTTTTTTTGGCTTAATGCAGCGGTTACCCTAACACTATGTTTAAATTAGATCGATAACATCCAGTGACAGGTATGACAGTTAGGTATTAAGGTATTAAATGTATGACAACCACACTTTAGGACTTTATGAGATTTATTAGAAAAGCAATGATAACTAAAGACGGGTAATTTAAACAATTGAGTTAATGTAATACACTATTCGACTTTAACTGAGCAACAATCAAGTGCTTTGTATTACCAATTTAACACAAAAATACATTAGAGAGTAGCCCTCCCCCATCTTATTAAGTTGCTAAGATTTTAATATCTTTGTAAAGTAATAATGCCATGATAGCTATTTTTTTCAAGAGAGACGTTAGAGTTTGTTACCTTGAAGCTTCATTAATTTTCGTGCAGGAAAGCATTATACAGGGTGACTTTAACACGTCAATTTGTTACTTTATAACGTGCGACAGTTTAAAAACGGTAATTTCACAAGTCGTAAATGACTTTTTAATAACAATTTTAACATCCTGACGTTATGTTAAGTGACTTATTCACTCTTAGATTACAGTTAATAATAAAATTCAATAACGTATAATTTTATACTCGTAAATAATAATAATTATTATATGACTATACATTTTATTCAACAACGCAGCAATTGTTGAACGTTATTGTTTTAACAATCATTATGTCTGAGTATGATGAGTCGGTTTTCGCAAACAAAACAAAATGATTAGGCAGTTTCAAAATATTCTCATACGAGATAAAACGCCATATCCTGAGCCACTCAAACAAAAAGTTAATAAAATTTAGAGTTCACCGTGATTAAAGAACAATTTAAACTAACAACCAGAGTTTAATTCAAAAACACTGCTGTAGCCCATTTTAACTTTGATAACTTGAAAGTAGCTCTTTTGAATAGTATACGGGAAACCGCACCCCGAATAACGTTTCTCAAATAAAACGAAAACAGCATAAAGGATGGGAAAGCAACAACACGAAAAAATACCTACACCAGAGGGTTGTTAGACTAAAATAATTACACAAAAAAAAAACCTTAAAGGATGCCTGGT
Organism: Acleris literana; assembly: GCA_946894065.1. NCBI lineage: Eukaryota > Metazoa > Arthropoda > Insecta > Lepidoptera > Tortricidae > Acleris > Acleris literana. The sequence continues at coordinate 8,406,666 of OX335677.1, forward strand.
CGCGGCAGAAATGTTTTATTGTGGCAGCAGTTACAGCTTCTATCGAGCTGTTATTCAGGCAAGAATTATGTTTGGCAGTTATTATTTACCGCAATGAAATCGATTCAATAAAAATAATTGTTTCATCTGACTTAAGTTCGCGGAGAAACGTACACAAAATTATGACAAATATTGCTTGCATTCTTTAATTTTTAGGTTCTGGTATCATTTATAATACGAAACGGCTTTAATTGCTTATTTTAGAACCGGTTAATATTTATTTTTCTGATTGAGATAAATGTCTGTCCGCAAAATACCGCAACCGTTCATTTGCAGGATTACAACGTAACAGTTATTGTAATACATTAGAGGAAAAATAGATCGATGTGTCTTCTAGAATCGTTTTTGAGCATCTATTAAACAATTACTAGTCAAAAGTCCTATTTTGACTATAGCCAATTTTAGTAATTATACGAAAACCCTGGGAGCCACAGTTCGACTCCAAATTAGCCAGCTCTTCTTATGTCGACAGCGACGAGTCGAAAGTAGGCCTAGCCAAGTGTTAGGGTGAACAATGGCGGCAAATAAAAAAGGAAAAAAGAACTTGGAAAAGACTTGTATTAGGTTCGATCGCTAATAATGAGTGAGGGCCGATGCCTGGCTGACAATGCCTTTTATGCACAGCATCAGCGCCCTCTTGAGGCTACATTATGAACTAGGTACTAAGCTTATCGATAGATCTAATGTTTTTTCACAACACTGCTCGGAAATATGGCCATAGATGGTCTTGTTTGGGATCACAAAACGTCACTTATAAGGACAGACCAAGAATGTTTTTGTCGGCCTGTTTGCTGATTGGTCGAGAACATTGTTGTCCAACTTTAAGAACCAATGACAATCCATCAATCAATTTTTGTGTCATAGCTCCTTAAAATGAAAAATTGAAATCGACCAATCAGAACACACCATTTTGTGTCGTAAAATATTAGGTGTATTTTCGCTAAAAGATACACAGACTAAAAACTATGTCACTGCTTTTTTTTAAAATGTAATTCAAACTGGGCCCCTAATCTCGAACCACTAGAGATGAAATTACATGGGAGCTATGGCGAAACAAATACAATTTTATATGGAGTTGACACATATCGCATGTTAGTTTATTAATCTCGAGCGCCACGAGAATAGGGGTCCAGATTTAAAAAAAGTTATCTATGGTAAAAATTGGCGGTGATGTCATATTAACATGATTGAAAATTAGAGTTTTGAATAAGTTTTTTTTTTTTATTTCCTCTCAGTAGTTTTGAAAATCACTATGTCTGCCTCGGTAGAAAGTGCAATTTATGGACTCGCACACTAGAGGGCCTCAACTACGTTTCGGCCCTCTATATGACTCGTCCAAAAATCGCGTACTTTCTATCCTCTGCAACAATGTACTATAATGTTAAAAGTTGGGTAAGTAGTTCATTACAATATTCATAGATGGTGCTGCTGTTAAAGCCTTTACACCAAGATACAACCGCTGCTAAAACTTCTCTTTTCTATCGACTCGAAATGTGTGGAGTTGACATAAACGGTTGACGCGAGCTGAATGGGTCATGTACTCGTCACTGAGACACCGAATATTTGGAGAGGACGAGTTATCGGAAGAAGCACTTAAAAGAATGCGTCCTGTAGGTTAATCCTACAGGACGCATTTTTGTTATGTAGGAAAACAAGAAGATGGGATCTATGCTGAATGGGAACGTCGCAGGGCCAGTAACATACAGCTCAACCAAGGGGAATAGCGCGGAATGACCGGAAGATCGATCGACCGCCGCCTGCTCCGGCCGGGCGTCCCCACTCATCGTCATCATCATCATACGTCAATCCTATATATTTTGTCGAAAATCGCTAACTTAGACTTATGCGTCTTGACTAGGGCCTCAGGGACGTGGAAGTTTATGCAATTATTTGACAATTCGAAATTTTTACAATAGAGAATAATACCACAGAATTTTAGGCTGGTTTGGACAAACGTTGAGTGCGCTTTAGTTAACGTTAATAAATGTGAACGTTGTTTACGAGGAGTGGAGATGAATTCATGCGTTCAAAGAAAGGTGAAAGCCGTGAACATTGAGGGTTATTTTTATTTACGGATGCGGTTTAATTGCTTCAGGTTATTAGAGTATTTTTTAATGACGAAGCTGCATAAACATTACGCTCTTCATACATATAATTTATATATTCAAAGGGTATTACTTAGCTGCCTCCGAAGAACTCTAGATACGTTTTATAATATTAATTGAAAAGTTGTTTTGTTGATTTATGCATTTAAAGAAAATCAAAATGTCACTTAAATAAGATATATATATAAAAGGCAAACCTGACTGACTGACTTAGATATCAACGCACAGCCGAAACTACTGTACCTAGAAACTTGAAATTTGGTACAGGGGTTCCTTTTATGATGTAAGTGAGCACTAAGAAAGGATTTTCCGAAAATCGACCCCCAACAGGAAGAAGAATAGGGGGAGTAGCGGGAAACTAAATCTACGCGTACGAAGTCGCGGGCGTCCTCTAGTTTTAAAATATTTTTCGGTAATACCTAGTGTGACAAAAGATGCCAACAGTGTAGAGTCCACTTTACCTTGGGCATTGATTCAAGGTGATAAAGAAGACCAAACTAAAACGAAAACACAAATAATCTAATATTACATATGCGAGAGTTTGTGTGTGTGTGTTAGTTTGTTACTCCTTCACGCTGCAATGGCTAAATGGATTTGGATGAAATTTGGAATGGAGATAGCTTATACCCTGGATTACCTCAAAGGCTACTTTTCATCCCGGAAATCTTAAAAGTTCCCGAGGGAATAACGATACTTTACGCGGACGAACTCGCAGGCAAAAGCTATTTTGAAATAAATATGACTTCTGTCTTAGACATCTTGTCTAATGTCAGTGTTTTACCTGTTCATGGAAAGAAATCCTACGTTAATAATATCTTAAAACTTAATTTATCATCCTGCAATAGTTCGTTGTTAAATCGTCTGGAAATCTATTTTAATTTAACGTATAAAGCTACTCAAACAACACGCTACTAATAATACTCGTAAGCTACTGCAATTAGGTGTTAATTACAATATAAGTACTCCGTGTCAGGTTTTAATATGCTATAATTAGTGATTGATAGTCTATATTCTGTGATAGTAGACTACTAGATATCGCAAAGCTTAATTAATTAATAATGAGCCAATTTAATTTAAACTCACTTCTGATATAATCAGAAGTGGGATTTAAATGTGAAGTTCAAAAAATACCCATTGTAACATTCACGTATTACTATTTAAGGGTTCTGTACATAAAGCGTGCCAACGAAACCCACTGAGGTTTCGTCCATGTATTAAACCCTAAAAGGTAAAAAAAAACTAAAAAAAACATTAAGTGGTGCGACAACTTGTGCGCGAGTCCTGCTACCACTTAGGCAAGTTTTTTTTCTCCGACTTGTCAACAAGCCATGTTGTTCTGGTACAGAATATTTTACATTTTAGTGAGATTTTTTTTATTTGGGCTCTGGTTTTGGTAAAGAAGCAATTCGAGCAAAAAGGTAGGTAGTTAGGTACCTAACTCTGCAACCCGCCGCGCGCGGAACAACTTTAGTTTACCGGTTATGAGATTAACAGCCCAGACAATGAAGTAAATATTAAATGAATGAATTTAAAAAAATATTTTACGACCTATTTAGAATATTTTACCATCGGCATAGGTTGTATGAGACCTAAACGATTGAATGATATATTTTTTACGCTACGATTTAAGTGGTCAGATGAGAGCGTTGAAACAACATTTAAGGGCGTGCATTCTCAATTAGGTTTTTTTGCCCGTCGAACGAGCGCGCTAGTATGACATCGCTCACTCCATCGACGGTTTGAAATAGATAAACATTATCAACGTTTTTAACTGCCGGAGTGGTGTTTGAGGATAAATCCACCAATAGGAATTCTTAGTTTTTAATATAGTTGCTCAAAAAGTAGTACTTTTTGTAGTGGTATATCGTGCGGAATGTTGGATTTTTCGCAAAGTGTAATTAACTTTTTTATTTTTTACCCTTAATTGTTCAAATTGCACTGTGAATTTTTATCAGACTAAGATTTAAATAAGTAAAATTGTCTCTTTTAATTACTCTTTTATTTTAGTTTCGTAGGTATTTTTTCGCAAATTCATTAATAAATGTCGTTTAGAGCTTTCAGTTCGGGGCAAGACACCCTCGGGACTCGTGTTAAATGACATGCTTTCCGCACTTGCATAAAAATGTACTACTTTCTAGCCTCGCTCAGCTCAGCTCTGCTATTGGTGGATTTTTTCTCTGCTTAATCGCACAGTTCTGGTGGATACTCTCTGTAATTAATCGGGTTTCAATCTTTCAAGCTGTATTAGGCCTACTGAATACATACAGCAAGCACAATCAATACAGGGAGTCGTGTTTAGCTTGTCGAACCAATCGGGACGTATTATCTTGTCAAAGCGTCAACTAATTGAGCCATAGATAATTACATTCTTGCTTGTTTACATATGGGTTGGTTTAGTATTAATCTAAACCGGTAGTTAATCACTTGATGATTAAATTAACACCATCTGAAATTACGGTATCTGTTTGTATTCCAGCTTAGGAGCGAAGCGATTTCATTTAAATTTTCGTCGAGACTTGAAAAAATACATTATACGCCAATACAAAATGATAATAGTAATTGTTTCTGTTCTACAAATAACTTGTTTTATAAAAAATAAATGTTTAAAAAAACAAAAACCCGCCTTCAAAAATGCAAAAAATAACTTCTTTTAAAATGGTAGGTCAGTGCAACTGCCGGCTTTTGGTTTTTAAATAATGTGGGACGCCGACTTCAGTTAGACTGACCTACCATTTTAAAAGATGTCATTTTTTGCACTTTTGAAGGCGGATTTTTGTTTTTTTAAACCTTTATTTTATTTTATACTTTTTACTGTTCCTATTTATGCTGTTACGTAGCTCTACTTCTAAATATTAATGATAAACTATAGAACATTTCAAGCTCGCCGCAGACAACGCCGCGGGAATATCATAGTCATATTTAAACCTAAATGTGCTTCGTCATAGTCGCTCAACAACCTTAATCAAAATATCTTATCACCACCCTTGAAACGTAAAATTTAATGAACATAATCCGAAATGGCCCCAACATAGGTATATCTTTTTTAAATTAACAAAAGGACATTTTTATAGCCGACTCCGTGTATTGATATTGTCATCTACATATACAGGGTAGAAAAAATATGGGCCCTGGAGGGGGACTACCTTAAATCCTTAACCTAGATCATTTTACTTAAAAATTTTAAAAACACAAAAACCCGCCTTCAAAAACGCAAAAAATAACTTCTTATAAAATGGTAGGTAGGTCAGTCCAACTGTAGGTATAAGGCTTTTTTTGGTTTAAAATATTGTGGGGCGCCGACTTCAGGCTTGTGATTCTCTCAACAAGCAAAGGTGATCGTTCGCTCGACTGCAGGTCCAAGCGGCGAGTTTAAGTAGTCCCGACAGAGCGAACAAAACACATTTTAGCGCGTGTATTCGATTTGGCAGCATGACTTCTCGAACGTATAAGGCTCCCTAATTGACATTGCACGCGCTAAAATGTGTTTTGTTCGGTCGGACGGGACTACTTAAACTCGCCTCTTTTATTCGCTCGTCCGTCCGACCGGCCGCCGTTTTTTGAGAGAATAACACACCAGTTAGACTGACCTACCTAACATTTTATAAGAAGTTATTTTTTGCGTTTTCGAAGGCGGGTTTTTGTTTTTTAAACATTTATTTTATTTTATAATTTTTAGTGATCCTATTTATGCTGTTATGTAGTCTCACTTCTCAATTAATGAGACACTATAGAACATTTCAAGCTCGCCGCGAGAATGTCATAGTCATATATTTAAACCTAAATGTGCTTCGTCATAGTCGCTCAACTACCTTAATCAAAATATCTTATCACCACCCTTGAAATAGGTACCGTTAAGGAGTTCCGGTGGCCACCTGTGGTCTTCATCATCAGTTCCACTTCACCATATAGTACTTTTCAAAAGCAAATGCACGAGTTACATTGAAAAATATCAAAATCGCTATAGGTGTGCCTATAATATTTGAGGAGTTCTCTTGATTTCTCCAAGATCCCATCATCAGATCCTGACCTGTTGACAATGGGACCAACTAGAAAGTATACCCATTAAAACAACGAAAAAAATTTTCAAATCGGTCTAGTGGTCTTCAAGTAATCGGGGAACATACATAAAAAAAAAATCCCGACGAATTGAGAACATCCTCCTTTTTTTGAAGTCGGTTAAAAAAGTAACGTTTTTAAGGTGACTTAATAATTATGTAGATGTCTATCACCCATTTTTACACATACGTTTATTAGGGGACGTGTCAAGATGTACAACGCTACCTACGCTAGCGATTTTCGGGAATCGACTAAATGTATAGGATTGACGTTATCTGATGACAAACGCGTCGACCGTTTATGTCAAGGTCAACTCTATATACATTTTGATTCGATAGAAAACAGAAACGTTACCAGCGATTGCATCTTGTCTAGGCCTGTTGTCACTTTCATTTTCGTATAGATAGAAAGTGACAACACGCGACTTATGGCGACACTAAATTTAATAAACGTTTGTTCAACGGGCTTTTGATACAAAGTCAAAACAATCGTACATTAGAAATATAATACTAATATAACGAGAGGACGCCCGCGACTTCGTACGCGTAGAATTAGTTTCCCCCTACTCCCTCTATTTTAACCCCTTAGGGGGTGAGTTTTGAAAAATCCTGACATGCCAAATTTGGAATCTCTAGACGTTGATATGTCAGTCAGTTAGGTTTGCCTTTTATATATATCTATTATATAAAATGCTAAGCTGATTGTTGATATATCAACGCACAGCCCAGACCGCTGGACCTAGAGACTTGAAATTTTGCACATAGATACCTTATATAGTGTAGAGATCCACTAAGGAAGGATTTTTGGAAATTCCACCCAAAAGGGGGTAAAATAGGGGAAAAACATTTGTATGAAAGTCCGTCAGTTTTGAAGTTAGACGCTTTAAATTTTACGTTTAGGTTGGCGATTTAATTTTAACTTATACGTGTCTCAGCGTTAATGATAATTTCAACCCCGAAGGGATGAAAAGGGGTAAAACGGATTGTTAATATATCAACGCACAGCCCAAACCTTCGGACTTAGAGACTTGACATTTTGCACATAGATACGTTATATAGTGTAAAGATCCACTAAGGAAGGATTTTTGGAAATTCCACCCCTAAGGGGATGAAAATTTGTATGAAAGTCCGTCAGTTTTAGTTTAAGTTAGACTATTCAAATTTTGTGTTTAGGTTGAAAATTGAAAATTAATTTATACGTGTTTCAGCGTTTTTGATTATTTCATTCCCGAAGGGATGGAAAGGGATAAAACTGACTGACTGATCGATCAACGCACAGCCTAAACCGCTGGACCTAGGCACTTGAAATTTTAAGGGAATATTCCTTGGGTACCCTAAGTGTACACTAAGAAAGGATTTTTGGAAATTCATCCCCTAAAGGGTTAAATAGGGGATAGAAATTTGTATAGGAGATAAGTTATTTTTAAAATAAGCAATTTGGAAATTAGTATTTAGGCTACTGATAATAAATAAAAAATACTTCTTTCAGCGATTTAGAAACAACTACCCCTAAGGGGGGTAAAAGGGAGTTTTAGTTTGTTCCTCCTTCAAGCTGCAATGGCGCTGGATGGATTTGGATGAAATTTTGAATGGAGATAGCTTATACCCTGGATTAACACATAGGAAAATCCTATCCCGGAAAATTTATAGTTTCCCGAGGGAAGAACGACAATATCTTTGTGTTTTTGAAAAAGTCATCATGGGTGTCGTTTTCTTAGGTTGCGTTGACGCAGATTTCGAAAATGATATCCAATTTGGGATTCCAAATGGCCGCCATGATGTTTATTGAAAAAGTCGTCATTGGTAACATTTTCTATACTATTTACGGCGTATTAATTCTACGGCTGTTATTTAATATTAGGGCGCTCATTATGATCACTTGAAAATAATTACGGACAGGCATTTAATTTCTCGGCGACTTGGTCGGTTATTTAATTCTAAAATGTCATTTCAACAATACTCAAGGGGTAAAAAAACTATACATCGATAGGTATACATAATAATTGCTGTAGAAAGAAAATCCATACTAACATTATAAACGTGAAAGTAATTATGTCTGTCGTCTGTATATTTGTTATGCATTCAAGGATAAACCGCGGAACTGAATTAGATTAAATTTGTATCTCAAAAATCACCCCTAAGGGAGTGAGATTTGGGATGGTAGTTTGTATGATAATTTGGTCATTTATGTTATTTTTTTTAGTTGGAAACGTGGTAATTTGTGTTTAAGCTACTGTTTAATACTGTTTAACATAAAAAAAACTTTCAGTGATTTCGGTAAACTCCCCCTTAGGCGATAAATGGGGAGTAGAAATTTGTATGGGAGATATCGAAATGGCTTCATTAGGAAATTGATATATAGGCTACTGTTTATAAATAAAATATACTGCTTTCAGCGATTTAGAAAAAACTACCCCTAAAAAGGGGGGTAAAAGGGGGTTTTAGTTAGTTACTCCTTAACGCTGCAACGGCTAGATGGATTAGGATGAAATTTAAAATGGGTGTAGCACCCTGGATTAACACATAGAAAAATCCCATACCGGAAAATTTAAAAGTTCCCGAGGAGGAAAGAACGACAATATCTTTGTGTTTTTTGAAAAAGTCATCATGGGTGTCGTTTTATTAGGTTGCGTTGACGCAGATTTCGAAAATGATATCAAATTTGGAATTCAAAATGGCCGTCATGATGTTTATTGAAAAAGTCATCATTGGTATCATTTTCTTACATTTTGTGGATGCAGATTATGAAAATTATATCAAATTTAGAATTCAAGATGGAGGCCATGATTTTTTTTAAAAAGAGGGCATAATTGTCATTTTCTTAGATTTTGAGGACGCAGATTTCGAAAATGATGTGAAAGTATAGGTAGAAATTCAAAATGGCAATTCAATTATGTCTGTCGTCTGTCTGTTTTTTACGCTTTCACGGATTAACCGCAGAACCGAATTAGATTAATGGGCATTGGGTAAATTTGTTTGAAGAATATAATTGTCTTTTTTTTTCAGCGGCCACTGATGATGTTTGGGAGTTCCGCCATTTATAATGATAGATACCTACATTATAATTAGTATTAAGACTCATAATATAATATATGTAATATTGAACTATGATGGATATTTTAAGAGCAACCAAACTATCATGGGAGGGATGGTGCTTTGAGACGGCAAATTTAGACCGATTCTCATCTACCGGTGATAACTAGGGGCACACCAGCGGATACAATAAATGCATTTCAGCATCTACGATTTGAGTATATATATAAAAAATTAACCTCACTACAAATATGCCAGGAACTACGAGTACACCATGATACACAGTCGGGGCAATATATCCGGCAGCTCTACTAAAAATTGTCGAAGATCGTATGGCGAGAGATAGTAACGATTTGAATACATTAAACCGCGAATTCTGTAATATTGTACAAAACACAGATGATCTAAAAAATAAAGTGTACCCCGATCTAAAAAACAATATAAAGAATAGAGAATGTTTGTGCGAGAGGGCGATATTAGCACCGACAAACGAAAGTGTCGGGCGGATAAATATAAAAATATGTCTCATGTCGAAGGCGATGTTGTGGAGTATCTCTTGGTAGACAATGTCATAGACACAGAGAAAGTCACGTCCTACCCTTACAGTTCCTGAACTCTTTCGAGGTATCGGGAGTGCCCTCCCGTAAGAGTTAGTGGTTAAAGTTGGTGTCCCGGTAAATTTCGAGCTCGATATTACATGTGTTCGAAAGATCATTCTTGCCAGGGAGGACGTCAAACTATAGTTTTACTTAAAACTATTAATTTACTTAACTGCGATAAACGAGTTCTACGCGGACGAAGTCGCGGGCAAAAGCTAGTATACATATATAGATTATTTAAAATATTGAGGAATAAAGTTACATAACTTTCCTATTTACCGCACTCACCCAACTAGTTGTGAACACTGTGAACACTATACTAAAATTTGGAGATACCACAGTAAAATATGCGTACAATCCCCTTTTACTACCAAAAACTAAAACACGAACTCATAAAATCTATTTGCTACAAACAAATAAAACGATATTACGGCAAGGGACAAAAGTGTCGCGGAGTCGCGATAATATTGTAAAGTGAAACCTGGTAGCTTCCTGGCGCGCGACGGGCACTTTCCGGACTTTGCGCCGCCTCTCGCCCACCCTCGAAGTTACCGATGTTCGCTGAAAATAAACAGAAAAATAACGTCTCTACAGATTTAGTTGTCATATTGAATATTTGGAAAAGAGACTGCTTTTTGACATCTGGAATCACACCACATTCGATTATGTGGTCAAGATGGGAAAAAAATGACGTTTTTAATTATAGCTTGGCAAAAAAGAGATAAAAATCGTGACAGATGAATTTATAATTTTCTGAAGCGGTAATTAAGCAGCTATTTTAGAGTAAAAAGTTAATCATGCTGCCAATTTATCTGCGGACAGCGCTCCCATTTATTTCAAGCTCTTTTTTGCCATGCTTTATAAAGACACCCACCTAGTAGAGAAAACAAGTCAGCTTTTCAATTTAAAATATTTATTTTTATTGTTTTGTTAATTTTTAATTGATAGATAATTTAAAATAGCGCAAAAAAAAAAAGTCCTCACTATATACATCTGACTCATAAATCTCGTCTCGTAAAATGAAATATTCAACAGGGCCATTATTTGACAGCGGTCTAGGTGATAAAAAAAACCGGGCTTAAACGAGGTACCTCTAAGCAAGCAAGCGTATGTAATAGTATCAATTCACGCATAAGAGGATTGTGAAGCGATGCTTAAATTGAGTAGCTGTCAAAAAAAATCCATACTTTAGCTCCGGGCGATAACATTTCTTACCACCAAAATCAAGTCCAATTTCCACGACTTTTGAATACGAGTATGTTGTAGATATTGTGAAGAAGTAGTTAGGTAAGAACTATTTTCTTCGAAAGGAAAACGTACAGACGTAGTTTTTCATAGTTTCTACAACATATTCGAATATCTTAAAAATCGGACTTGAATAAAGGAAAAAATAACTACCGCATTGTGTATGATAAGTTTCAGCTTCACAATCCTCTTTAGTTATTTCATTTTGCTTCCTCATTTTAGACAGAGAACTAATATAGGGCACCGGCGCATTTGGATGTTACCTACCAGATATTTTATAACGAATAGTTCACTGCATCCGCTTTACTACCCTTCAGTCGTAAAAGCCAGTAAGATTATAAAGTCCGTATACGCATAATGTCTTTTAGTTTTTAATGGCAATGTTGTCAGACAGTATATTCGGGAGTTTAATAAAACTTTTGACTCATCGAAAAAATCCGGACGACGTCACAAGTTTAATACAACACGTTTTAGGTTGGAATAGATAGATTCAGATGAAATTATTCAATATAATGTAAAGTACCTGCATTATAAATTACATTACTTGACAAATTATTAGCAATTATATTAAGTTCAACAGAAATAAAAAATAATTAATTTAAAGGTCATTAAACCTATTTATCATAAAAACTGTAATTGTATCTCCATTCGGGATTGTCATAATACTAGGCATAATAACTTAATAACACTTTGCAATTGACATGCATAATAAATTTTTTAACACGCTCACGGACAGTACGTCGAGAGACGCAAACTGAGACCCTCGTGATATGGCACTACGGCTGTGGCCGGTGTTTTTAATTATACCAAAAACGGAACTCCGTCCACGGCCGGCTATTTCCCAAAGCATTTATAGGAAGCGCGGACTCTGTGCCGTTTTAGGTTTTAACACAAGCCGCCACTGTCACAGCAAAAAAGCTCTAGGTCAACCTCAACCTCATGCACTACTCTAAAAGGGGAACGACGCGTGTTGTGGCACATCACGGCTGTGGACGTAACGTCTGTGGACGAGCTGCCACATTAGGTAAGATTTTTATTGTACGAAATTACATACATATATTTTACGTCATAAAGTGGCACAATATTTGGTTAAATGTGGCAGTTCGTCCATGGCCGTAGAGAATGTTGTATGAGATTTATTTGTGCCATATCACGCAATTTCGAGGATGGTGCTGTGTCCGTGAACGTGTTAATTATAATATAGTCGTCAACATAATTGAAATACTATTATAATACTGTTTAGTAATCTAGCCTGTTCTATCCGATTCCTGCAGGTAAATTTTTAGGTAACGACTGCTCAAAACAACAGATGAGCGATAGAAAATAAACCGCATGCCTTTTACACGTCACAATCAAACCCCGTACTCAAAAATAACGACTACCGTATCATTTTATTTTTCAAATAATCACCGTCGCATGAATCGTATACGAAAACTTTCTAAATATCTCTAATTTTAAGTCAAGCCGGAAGTCTTGAAACTTGTAACCCTTGCTATAGTTTCCAAGTAGTTAAGGTCGGAAATGCCAATTTCTTGGTTCAATTCGACTACTCAAATATACGCGTGGGGCGTGTTTCAAATTAAATCTGGTATGTTTGTTCTGGAGAATTCCTGGGTCTGCTGGGTAAATATTAGGTTAAATTACACTTTGTAGGTTTGTACGTACAACTGGTTATTTGATCCGTAGGATGAAACACCTTAGATTATTTGGTATGTTATGATTTATTAACCATTAAGAATATATTTAAGCGTGAATAAAGCAAACCGCTGTTAATAGAAATATAAAATGAAGTGGTCAAAGTTTTTGACAAATTGACTAACCATTTAAATATTTTAGTTTAATCAGCTCTAGCTAATAAACATTATTAAGCATTCTACAAAATGCTAACGAACGTAGTTTTCTGTGAATTTCACAAAGCAGTCTGTGCAGTCGTTATCGTTCGTAGAATGCAATTTTTCTAGACTTATAATGACGTGCGTTATTTTACCTTTTTTTAAGTTTTTGTCGTCGTTTTCACATTTAAATTTCGTTGAGCAACTTCTACAGCAGCCCACATAACTCACTACTGGACCTTTTTGGTTTCTATGGACCACAATAAAAAAAATGAGCTCATGATCTTCAGTTAAGGCCTATGCCCAGTAGCAGAAGTGTTGCAGCTGATAATGCCAAATGATAATTATACATATAATAAATTGAAGTAACATCTCGCTCTGTTCAATTGACTAAATACTTACGGCCGCACTCAGAGACGTCAATTAAATTTAATGCTTGTTTAGAAACGTGTTGTTTTATTCTATTGCTATAGCAAAAAAAGTGACAGCAGCAACTTTAATCCAGCATTCAATTTAATTGACGTCTCTGAGTGCGGCAGTTAGACCTATATTATTATAACCCCTTGAATAATTTTCATTTGAGGGTAAGCGACCGTTTCCTTTCCGTTTATGTAAAAGATTTTACTAAATATTTTACAAAACCCGTACTGAGCGTTAAACACATAATTAAATAATCATGGTTAATTAAGATACCTCAATTGCCTTTTACTTCACGATTAAGGTTTTTATTTACTTTAAGCACAGCTAAGTAAATCCGAAATATCTTCCTAACGTTAAATTTATTTGCGAAAATTGAGAGCTTACTTAATTAAATAAATCGCTAGTAACTTAAGTCTTATTAAGCTCTTGTAAATTAATATCACCCTAACGAATTACGAAGGGACAAAACTCCTTATCTTATCCAGATTACGTGAAAGTCATTGTGACATTTCATCGCCGCCCTAAAATACGGTTTGGCCTCTGCAAGTGGACCGCAGTCCTTCTATATTTAGAAGACTAAATATAGAACCCTAACTGGGACTATTATATGGAACTTAGTAAAACTATATTGCCTTTGACCTGTTATCGTACTGTCGACGTTTTGATATCTCTTATGTACTTAACAGTAATGGCGGCCGATGTAAAAACAATACGATATCACGTCAAAAGCAATATTGTTTACATCGGAGAATAAAGGCCCAGGTTATTGGTGGATTCAATATTCCGCTCATAACGCGTCAGATGCAGGCTATATCTATCCTTATCTAAACTAATATTATCATCATAAATGTGAAAGCGACTCTATTTGCTTATTTATCTGTTACCAGCAGGCCTTTCGCGTAACAAGACTCGCAATCACAATCGTTTTCATTTTGAAAATCGAAGGCTTGTCTGCATACAAAATGAAACCAATTGTTTTGTTTTGAAGCCGATCGCGATTGCGAGTGAGTTACGCGAAAGGCCGCAGTTCAAGACAAATCTACTGAATGGATCATTATAAAGTTTGGCAAAGAGATTGATTGTATTTATGTTATTCTAGACTTGCAGGTATTGAAAATATATTGAAAGATTTCTTGCAATAGTTTATACAAGCCACTCATGAAAATATCAGAGGGTTATAATTTAAACAAAAGAAAAACGGTATGGCTTTATGTGGCAATAGCCTCAAATTAAGTTAACCGAGTAAAAAGGTAGTTTAAAATAAAGTTAAACTTATTTAGCGTCACATATTATTAGTACACACTTATTTGAACTCCTAGCAAGGGCTAAGGACAAAATACCACTGTGCGTCACTGATTAGACTTCCACTCCGTTGACTCAGTATAATGTTGCAACCAGGCAGCCACAACGCTGCTGGTTTTCAGCGACAACCATTGTGCGTGGACTCATGCAAAATGGAACAGTACAGCCCTGTGAATAATTTACAAACGCATGATCAGAGCATAACCCCTACTAAATCTATTGAAGTCGCGTCCTAATGTACCCATTTACTTACGTTTAAATGGGTTCAAGGGTTGTGAAGAAAGAAATTACTATTGGTTCTCTGCCTTTTGGGAAAAATGAGTTTGACGAATGTATCGTTTCCCAACCGTTTGATTTGCCTACTTCCTTTTATCTGTAATTCTAAATATTTCAGGATTTTTATAAAAACTAACCTAACCTAACCTATAGGGTTCCACATTTACAGAAAAGAAGCGAGTTGGAAAATGAAACGGATGGGAAACGATACATTCGGCCAAACATATTCGGGCCAAAAGGCAGCAAACCTTTACTTATTAAATAGATAAAAAGCTTCCGGCTTCAAAGCGACTCCTACTTTAAGAGCTAATATCTCTTAAATGGCTCAACCAATTTTCATTAAACCTAATTAAGAACCGCCCTGACTAATCAAGCTTTCTATACATATAAAAAACCGTTTTCGAATCGGTCTATGCTTTTGTGAGCTATGCTACACAGGTGCTCATGTTAATCTTTAACCGTTTGCGTCGGCCCGTCAGGAGTTAAAAAAGGAATCTAGTTATGTATTTTTTTTAATTATGAGCAGAAACTAGCCCTCCTATTCATAAACCCGCATTATCTAAAGTAAGATTGAAATATGTTCTGTCCTTATCTGTAACATAAGAGTTTGGCAGAAAGAACCACAGTAGGTATACTTTTCCTAAAATAGGTTTATGGTGACTTTATGATTAAGGGGGTAAAATGTCTAAACTTGGTTGGGTCTGTGAGTGACCCTGAATGGTTTCGTTATTCGTATTCAAAACACAGATTGGTACTCAAATAGTCAGAAGCAAAAAGCATCTCTTAAGTATTAAGCTAATAGGAGAATTGCAACAGAAGCAACATTCAATAAAATTTAATAAGTAGGAATGCTAAGGCAATAATATTTTTAGATTCCTTTTAAAAATAACCGGGAAGTTTTCGCAGATGCTGGAATCTCCAGCAGGTATTTTTGCTTTGCTTTCATTTATCCTGAGGTGGCTATGCAAATTTTACTTATGAGTTTTCTCTTAACTGTTATTGGATTTTAACGTCCGCTGAAATGGCTGCTTTTAAAAACCAATACACTTCTCTAACTCTTTTTTCTTAAATAAGGTGTATTTAGCCAATGTCAGATATTCGAGTGATATTTCTTTTTATGGCAATGAGAAGGCACGCGAGCACTCAGGCCACCTGATGGTAAGTGGGATCTGAAACACATAGACATTTGAAATCACAAGACTACAATCTCCAAACTGCAATCCTAAGACTTCAAATACGTTGCCAACCCTGAAGACTAAGATGGAATGCCTCTATGCTAGTAATCACAGGTGGTTTTATCCCCACACCGGAACACAGCAATGCGAATACTGTTGCTTGGGGTTGGTATGGGTAATGGTGGTAGCGAACCGGACAGGCCCTGCACAAGGTCCTACCACCACAGAATTCCATGGACCTATTAAAGTAATAAGTCCATGAATATCACATGCAAGGACAATCTTTTGGTAAAATGTATCCTGTCTTAAATGGATCATTACTGCGTCGATAGCAATTTCGCAATAGTTATGGAATTTTCCTTTCATACTCGTACTTAACTAGATCAACGAGTAGCGTCCATTTTTACCCCCGACGCAAAAAAAGGGGTTATAGATTTGACGTGTGTATCTTTGTATCTTTCTTTGGCATCGAAGCTCATAAACAGGTGAACCAATTTGGACGCGGCAATTTTTTAGCGGTGATTCTTAGGTAGGTTTCATGAAAAGCGGTTAGCTGATTTAAGAGATTTAAGAGATATCAGCTCTGGAGGCCCTGCCAATATGCATTTCGCTTACTAGCGTTTCTATTCGTTTTATTTTTAAACCAATCGCGTCACTGGTAGATGACGTGATACGAAAAGTCACGTGATCTACCAGTGACGCGATTGGTTTAAAAACGAAACGAATAGAAACGCTAGTTAGCGCAATGCATCTTAGCAGAGCCTCCTGAAAGAAGAGGTCACCGTTATATAAGGGTTATTTACCTACCTATCTAATAGTTATGAGCTATGAATTATACTTTGTGGTGTCATCAGTTAGGCAAATTTAATGAGTGAAAAGTATAAAGCATGCTGGTTACTTGCTTACTTGATCAGGAATGTCAAATATGGGTCATCTGAGCTGCTCCCTAACAACCCTTACTTTAATTTTATCTGGGCTTTTAATAAACTAATTTTAAGAAATATGCCAAGGAGAGCTTCCATCATTAAATTTGATATTTAATATTTCGACGTGTCTTAACTTAAAATACGCCCGTTCCGCAAGTTTGGAGGCAGTATTAAGTCATGACAAGTTATAGACAATGATAGAGATAAATATAGGTTGACTCCTATAGCTCTATCCCTTTGACTGAATGAAACGTGGTATGTTTTAGTAGGTAGCCTCATGATGCGGTCTCAGAAGACTTATTGCCCTCATTATGAACTAAATTACTAAACGAAAACTTGCTACTTACCTAAACGAAATGTTAATTGGAATTTACAAAGTCAGTGCTGCACTTGTCAAGTCACGCCTCATGAATGTTCTCGCTACCCACTCTACTAGATGGCGCGGTAAGTCTTTCCTCCGCAGACATGAGTAAACCGCCCGGCAACGGCATACATATTTATCTTGTGTACATGGTGACAGCTACTTTGAAGCGTAGTTCCGTACAGTTTGAGTACAGATTTGTTTAGACAGGAACGTAGCTTAAACGAAACGGTAATGTTTTAGACAGCTGGCAGCTGTCATTATTTTTGGCCTCTGCACTGTTAACTGAGTCTGTCTTGTAATAAAAACTTTAATCTCGAATCATAGCCTCCATTTTATTTATAAAATCGTTCAAGATTTAATGTGCAATTGATAAAAATTAAGTTAAAGTTGTGTTTAAACATGTAACTTTCTAATTGCTTGAATAACCTACGTAATAAGTTATTATAGCATAATTAAAAATACACAACTTGTGACTTTCGAAAGTGTAAAAGTTAATATTGTATAAATCTTTTGCTTATTGATGCAATAAACGATTCTATGATTGTATGAGTGTTACTAGTTAACAAAACTATACAATAAACTAAGTTAAAGGAAATTGAAAACCAGTAAACGGTTACATTGAAACTTGAGAGTTCGTCGAAGCGCAATGTTGCCACGAAAAGGTCAAGTCATTCCAATTGATTAAATTAATTAGTAGGTAAGCAAATTTTCCTTGAATGGTAGTACTTTCCATCGTTAATATAAACAGGGCCTGTATTCTAGGCGGTAAAAACCATATCATTTTTGACCTCTAACCGTTTTGTTTTTAACTCGGCCAAGTAAGTAAGAGCTATCAAAACGTTGAGAATACGATAATAGGTAAAAAACCATATAGGTAAGTAGTTCTTTCCGCCTAGAATGAATCTCGGCCCAGTGAAGTGGTTATTATTTAGTTATGTATGTTGCGGCATACTCAATGCAGTTAACAATTTTTGCAAAAGTTTGACCTCTGACTAGACTATACATCAACAATCAATCTGCTAGAAATCCCAACCGACAACCGCTTCGTTACTAGTCACAAATCGGTGGAATACCAACCCATCGAGTTGATCGATTAGGTGTGGGAAACATGTCGATCGGAATGTATCATCGAAGAAGTTCATCAGATTAATGCCGGTAATAGAATACCACCATAATACATGCTTATATTACTTTCGATCACATTGTTTTGTTATGTTTTTCACTTTACTGTGAAAGCAAGAATAAGACAAAAAATAGTTGTGGTTGAAATTTACGGTATGAAGTTTCAGCTCAGCCAACAGATATCTGATGGAGCTATACTCATGCTATATCACTACATAGTCCAAAACAAAGTCGCTTCCCGCCGTCTGTCCCTATGTATCTTTAAAACTACGCAACGAATTTTGATGCGGTTTTTTTCAATACATAGAATGATTCAAGAGGAAGGTTTTTATGTATAATAAATTTTGGATTATGTACGGATATTACAGAAAACTAGCATAAACCAAAGCGAAGCTAGGGCGGGTCACTAGTTTGGTTAATAAGACTTCTAAATTAACCCTTTACCTACGGGGCCTTGAATGACCCAGTCACCGCTCAATACGGGCATGTTTTGGCGAGAGTCAGCGGTTAGGCATAATTTGACTTACTTGAAACTTTTGAACTATTGCAGCTACATACTTGAAATTTCACACACACATTAAGTATAATGTGCTTAATCAATAAATAATCACTTGAAGTAATAATATTCACAATTTTTACTGATATCAAGCAATATATCAGTCACGAAGAAATTGAAGATTTTTAAGTTACTACACGCGGATTTCGCAAGTTTAAGTTTAAAAACATTAATTTATAGTATGTTTAACACAAATAAACACTTAAATGACGATAATTGTTGAAATAATGCATAAATATCAATCACTTAAAACGTTGCATATAAACAATTTGCCACTTATGAAAAATAGTGATGTGCCTCTATCGACACAGTTGTCGATATGTCGATAACCTAGTACACCATCGATTATGGGCAAAAATTCGAGCAATAATTTGCTATTGTGTATAAATTATAAAAATCTTTATTTATTACAAGTTATGATTGTGGTGAAATTATTATTAGGTATTATAATACCTAATAATGATTTCATAACATGTGAAATTTACAATATTTGAACCAAAAACGGTGAAATAAACTAAAAATAACACTCAAAACACTCCCACGCCGTACTCTCACACCAAGTCGATAAAATCAAGTCGAGTCGATGAACAACACTATTGTCCGCCATATTGAGTTCAATTATTTGCACTTCTGCAGTACGGGTGTCAACCCCAGTTGACAGCAAAAAAGCGGTAATTTTAAAAATGTTTTTATGTCAGTGCCATCTACCGAAAAATTATGATAATTTTTCCTTTGCATCTATACTAATCCCAATACATAATGTGATCGCTATTACCAAGATACAAGGTCTCGTTTTGTTTAAAAAATATATTAAATATGACCCTCGATTCGATCAACTATAGTTGACACCCGTACTGCAGCGGTGTTGCCGTACTGGCAACTCTGGTTGACACCCGTAGGTAAAGGGTTAAAGTACATAGAGTTAATCGAAATCTCTGTTTTTCTTATGGAATGAGAAACTAACCGCACAGTTACGATTCAATTATTTGAGTTTAGATTCGTGAATTTTCCTATAAATCTACATACCTATCAATTTTTGTAAATATACAAAAGCAGGCCACTACATTTCACTGTCATACATAATCATGGAAAGACATTGTTACAAAACTAGATGGAACTGAGTTTTTTTTGTCTCCCTTCATATATCTTCGATATGGAAAGGTTTGCGATGTGTTTGAGCGTTCATCATTTTGGTCAAACGTCGAGGTAAATGTTTTTTAACACGCAATAAATTCCCGATATTAGTTAAGTATATTTAAATAACTATTCATAGGTTTCCATTCACGTATGGTATTGCAGAATCAAATATCAAAATAATGAACTACCAAGCTAATAAAATAATAAAGCGGCCATGAAATAAACTTTTGGTATGCATTAAATATTAACGAAGCCATGTAGTAATAATTATTTAGGTACCGTTTTAGTTTAGGTCCTGGCATTGACAAGAGCATAATGTGTTGCTGATCTTATATTAGTATTGTCTCTCAGCTTAAACAATGACATACATAATATATTATTATATTTAAAAAAAAAAACTATTTCATAAATATAAATGCTTGGTTGTATTAGAAGCTGCCTGTCTACGAAAATTGGCCGACACGCATTTTTCTTGGACTACAAATACCATGACCGCTTTGGTCGAGTTTCCCCACAAAAATACCATATCGAATTAGAGAAAATTCATAAACATGATATACTGTAAAAGCCATATCTTTTTAAGTTGTATTTTTTTAACTGCAAACATAAATTTGTGTTTTTTAGGGTTCCGTAACTCAAAAGAAAAAAACGGAATCCCACTTTGTTGTCCGTCCGTCTGTCCGTCTTTCCGTCTTTCTGTCCGTCTTTATCTCGAGACCCTTTATCTCGAGAACGTAGAAGGTATCGAGTTGAAATTTAAACCATATACTCAAGTCTACAGTCCCTTGAAGCCGTGAAAAAATCAAACTTCTAAGTTATCGTAAAAAAAGATACGGCCGTTTATGCCGCAAAAAACGTATATTCCGACACTCTCAAGGGAATCAAAATTTATAGGGTATTTTTTTTGACCTAGAACTATGAAATTTGGCATGTAATACCGTCTTATACTACAAGTATATAGGAAAAAATCTGAAAACCCAACATTTTAAATTAAATCACAAAAAAACAGGGTCTTTATGCAAGGAACGGCGGCGGTGCAAATTTTGAATTGAGTTTACCGTGTCACGTGCGGAACCCGCGATGGGCGAGTCCGACTCGCACTAGTCCGGTTTTTTTTTACATAACAAGTCAATGCGGCCATTCCGTTAGTTCTCATCCAAACAAAAACCCAAAATATGGTGTTGTCTACTTGCTCCATTTTATCGTTGCCGTTTGTTATTTTCAATCTAATCTTTTGGCTTTATTTGTAGAGAAATGCATTATTTTAGTTTTAAGAACACTGATATTAGGTTGCGTATACTATTTAAATAGTTAAATATACAACTCGAATTGACGCTTCCTGAACAATTCCTAGTTTTGTGTAACGAAAGTGGGACGGGCTATTATTTTGATAAAGGCAAATAGAGTCGCATATCAAACCGTGATTTCAATGCCAGATCTGTCAAACCCGTCAAAGACATGGGTGTATGTGGTCTGATATCCATTCGTGCAAAATTCGCAAAATGTGGGCAAGACGATAGGTTTGTTTTGATTTGATTCATATGATTTGGATGCCTATTGGATGATATGGCCGTCCCGTGTTTAAACTTACTTGTTAAAATCAGAATAAAAAGTAATATGTTATTAATGTTATTATACACCCTTTGAGATATGACACTTGATGCGTGACTTGAGACAGTACCGATAATTTGCCTGTTCTATTTGAGCATTTCTCAAAGTTTTTGAAACTTTGTGTGACATCTCCAAATTAAAAAAAAAATGGAAGGTAGGTAGAGAACATCAAACTATGCAATAATTAAATAATATTCTAATGTCTCCCAAAATATTTGTATGGAAAGTTCCTTTTGTGTTACTGATATTCATAGATTTTTGGTAACCCAATATGATTCCATACAAATATTTTGGGACACATTAGAATATTATTTAATTATTGCATAGTTTGATGTTCTCTACCTGTAGGTAATTTTTTTTTTAAATTTGGAGATGTCACTCAAAGTGGCATTTTTTTGAGAAATGCTCATTTACAACTTGATGCTAAACTTAGGAAAGTACGTAACATTTTTTTGCACATTCTCTTTAGTTTTAATAGGATAGGAGGAATAGTGAATTCCTCCGTACTAAACTACTACCGTATGTACAATATCTTCGTCAATTACTGTAGCACATATGTGAAAAAAAAAAACAATATAAATGTATTTAAAAAAAGGCGCAATGGTAGTAATATTTGTGGTTCTGAAAGGCGCAGTAAGTATCAATATTGACGAGCTATTAACACAGTTCTTAGTTTGACGCCGATTATTATTTTCATAAGACGTACCAAGTTTTCAGCCTACCACGAGATTGATATATCCTTGTCTTAATGTACTTATGTCTACGTCAAATTAA
Source organism: Acleris literana (assembly GCA_946894065.1). Classification (NCBI taxonomy): domain Eukaryota; kingdom Metazoa; phylum Arthropoda; class Insecta; order Lepidoptera; family Tortricidae; genus Acleris; species Acleris literana. The sequence goes on from OX335677.1 coordinate 8,429,237, forward strand.
AAAGATATAATTCTGGCTATTTTGCTATTTAGGGATATTTTTTTCAGTGGCAAGCCAATGACTCAAATTGTCTTTGGCTGCCTCTCGCCCAGCATAACCTCATTTTTTGATCAAAAATCAAATGCAATAATTTAAAATCACCAATTTCCCTTGCTAGGTATAACTACTTACCACAAGCACTAAAATCAGAATCTATAACAATGAATATCTATAATGCTCATTTAATATAAGCACTATAATCTCGCAACTTACTACTTATCTGTAAACCAAAGTCTATACTTTACACACGTTTTTAGTGTTCACTATTTTAAAACGTACACAAAAGTTATATTGCTGTTAGCGTGTTCAGATCCTTTCAAACTAGGAACCCTTATAGTTTCGCCATGTCCGTTCGTCCGCAGCCTAGCTCAGCGATTCTTAATAGTAGAAAACTGTAATTTGGCATGAATATACATATTAGTCAAGCCAACAAAGTGGTAAAATAAAATGTTGAAAATAAAGATTTTTAGTGTACCTCTTCTACACGTAACGTGGGGATGTATTTTTCTCGTCTGCCCCATAGTGAGAGGGTGTCGTTGGAGAGGTCTTTCAAAAATATTGCGGTTTGTGCAAACGCAAACAATTTTTCGATTAAGGGATCCGTTTATGAAATATTAAGCTTTAAACCGTTTATTTTTGTTAGAGTCAAGTGCCCCCCCTACAGCCAAAACTACATACATATTATACTAAAAATCTGAAAAATATCTTCAATGAAATCACATATAACGAATTTTAAAGGAAAACTATAACGACTAACTAGACTTGATTTCTTCCTGAGATACAGGTGACTAAAGTGTCTATACCTGCTAAAAAGACAGCACCAAATAACTTTAAATACATAATTACTTCATACTTGTGGTTTTTTGAGATAGTTTTTGTGTATTAACGGCTTCGGAACCCTACACTGAGTATGTTTAGACATGCTCTTGCTCGGTTTTTATGTGTAACATTCGGTTTGTGAACCTATCAATAAAAAAAAAACATTAATTTGACCTAATTTTCGTATAGTATAATAAATAGTCAAAACACAAAATAACAAAAAGAGAGGTGAAGGTTTAGCTTTGGTTAGTTTTATATCAGTTAATAACCTATGACATATAAACCGTCATTATATCTATGAAGCTCTATAGCTTTATTAGAAATTCGCGCTTCATAGGTTTTATTTTTGTCCTTATTTTTATTTTACGTTTTATTGTAAAGTGAGATTTGGATATTTTAGATATTTTGCATGTTACGGATTTTAAAATTATTGAATATGGTAGTTAAAGCTTATATAAAGCAAAGTTTTAAACAAATGAATGCTGCATGTGACGGAATATCTCATATGAAATCTTATAATGTGAGTTCAGTGCCAATGATTTTGGGACAAACTATATGTATAGACCCCTCTGGCCCGTCACTTCATAAATCCTACAATAGATCAACAGGCCGGCGGGGCTAGACAAGTTGCCATCGAATACCAACGCTAGCGTTAGGTGAACACATGTCGCTTTGAAAAATGTATGGAATTGACGTAAGATAGTCACGTGATATATCACTCGTTACAACTGACACGCTGTAAACTACCACTCAAGGTAATCAAATAGTGATATTTTTGACAACTACAGTCGTTAGGGAGTACTATCTTGACAGGTCGAATTCAACACGAGCACTATCACAATATAAACGTCGGTATCCAAGAGCGGTAACTATGCGAAGAAACTCCCAACTGAGTCAGTGTCATCACAGGTGATCACCTAACGCTAGCGTTCGTATTCGATGGCAACTTGTCTAGCCCTGCGGTTTCGATTTATTATTAAACAGTTCGTTTCTGTTCAGATTACCAACCGGCAAACTTAAACTGTACCGCACACTTCAAAATATTAGGTTGATTTTAGTACTTACCTACCGACTAAGGTCGAGTTGTTTCGATGACAAAACATGCAACCAAAATAGGTAGGCAGTGTATTAGCTATTTATATAAAGTTAAAACTTACAGTCCTCCGTGATCTGCAGCTCAATCTTATCAAGATCATCCTCATCATCGAAGTCAGTCTGCACGGTGACGTCACGCGTGTACTGCTGCAGAGTTATGACGTCGAACGGTGCGCGCTCGGGGCTATGCGCGCGAGTGGGCTGCGCGTCGTGCGCGTCGGCGTCGCGCGCGCGCTTGCACGCCGCGCAGCCGCACAAGGAGCCGCGCACGCGCAACAGCCACACTAGCCCGAACAGCGCCATCCACGTTGTCATACTGACTCTAACACCATCACGCTAGGTTGCACCCACACATCCTTAGTTCTTCCTCACTTTCTTTGCCCTTTTCTGTTTTTGCACTAGCATTTTTAATTCTTTTTACGTATTTTAACGCTCACTGGTAATTTTTAACAGCCATAGGTACCTATGAGAGATGTTTAAGCTGCTGGAATAAAAAATAATTTACATTTTCACGACACTTTTTCCCAAGTTTGTCGTTTACCCGTCCATTTTAAGCAGCTTAAAAGGATAAGACTGAATTTTACTCGGATAATAGTGAAAAATGGACATAAGTTGTGTACGTGACTCGCATTTAAATTTATTTCTGTTTGGCTGCGTAGAGGCGTGCCGCATTTCTCGGGGAATGTAAACGAATGGTTGGCAGCGATGACATTTTGCTTTAAAACACAGCCTAAATTAAAGTTACTTTGTATATTTTTTTGGAAACATCCGAGGCATCTGCTTAATGCGAGAAGCGAAGCGGTTTTATTATTTAAATTACCCTGTCCACTAAATAGTTTCTTTTACTAAATAACCTGACTCAATTTAACAAAAGTTACGAGTAAGATTTCTCGACTCTTTTCTGTAACTCTTTTGTGTAATTTAACTGTACAGACATAAGCAGGACAATAATATACGAATAACCGATTATCTTTTTATATCAATTATGATATGAAAACTTGTCCTGCTTTATAACCATGTGTAATATGCGCTTTATCTCAGAAAATATGAGACATTCTTGCCGACTATAGTTGTTTCAAAAAATTGTAGTAGTAACCGTTTAAAATGATTTAAATATTATTACTACCTAGCTTCTGCCCGCGACTTCCTCCGCGTAGATTTCGACTACCGTTAATCCCTCTGGAACCTTAAAATTGTTCAGGATGAAAAATAGCCTATGAATGTGTTAATTCAGGGTACCTATAAGCCATCTCAGTTCCAAATTCAATCCAAATCCGTCGAGCCGTTGCAGCGTGAAGGAGTAACAAACTAACACAGACTGACGACGACGGACTTCAGCATGGCCGTAAAGGATTACAAATAATTTCTTATCAGTTGGAATAACACTGTTAAATAATCGCTTTAACATTTTTAAAAACGTTTTAAAAAAATCATTATAATTATTACAAAAGACGTTACACGCATGCCTAATGTCGTGGAAAAAGAATCAAAGAACGTATAAAATGATAAATGCTGCGGATAAATGGCGGGCCTACAGTTATAAATGACCGTTCTTACGGTAAAGGACTATGGAAAATATCAATTCGTCACAAACGAGCGAAAATTCCTTCTCGCGGGAATATAATTAAAGTTCAGAAATGTGGTGAGTGTAAAATATCCGAGTAAGGGTTCTGTTGTGTTTAAAAAAAATCATTTCGTTTCATTAATATTAAAACACTAAAATGAAGTCCGAGCATTTTTTTTTACGGTGCTACATAGAGAATATTTCAATATTCTGTATATCCCTAGCACCGTAAAAAATGCCGCCTCTTTAAAAATATGTAACTTTCTTTAAAAATCTTTTGAAATAATCATCACAGCGCCAAATATCTATATTGTAAAAATCTATGAAATAAATTTTATTATTTTATAGGTAAAAATGAAAAGTGGCACAATCTGGAATACTTCTATTTTTCAATTAAAAAAAAAAAAATTTAAACTGTTTATTTCAATAATGTGCGATTGTTACATTCTTACTTAGACTCTAAATCTTAATTAGGAAGATTTTTAGGCGAGTCAAGTCAAAATTAATTATTTAATAGTTAGGTACATTGCTTTCTTATTCTCTAATGCATGCTTATATAAACTTACTTAGGTCCTTATAAACACTTATTAATTGAGGTAATTGAGGTATTGGGGAGGCCATTCATTAACATTCGCTTATATGAGCTAGTAACTTGCTTGTCCGTTTTTTTATATATGGAGTCATATGGAAGTCTGTTCAAAATACGAGGTAGTGCTCGCGTCCATACTCTCCTGCCATACTCGTTAGTACTAGATGGCACCACAAATGTTGGGAGGCATGTAAGACTGCAACTACTATTCACGATTATGACCTATTTTTGTCCAATATATTCGTACATTTTGTACTAGGTATATATTCTACATTTGTTAAAATATTATTCATATTATGTTTCTTATCCGTATAAAACTAAACTTTTATTTACAGAAAAAACTACATTACAATTAACAGATGAACCCTAAAAAGTGAAGAGGAAAAATCGCTGTTATCAATTTTAAAATTTGTGAGAGCTTCCCGATTCATGTCTCGTATTTTTTCTAAATTGCAGAAGACAGCGGTTTCCCCTAATAGTCTGGGAAAACGAAACAAAAAGGAGAAGAATTTTAAATTGCGCGCTTAATAAGAAGGCAAATAATTATTTTTATGGACACAGCTCCCAGAATTCAGTAGATCTTGCACTTTAGAAATTCAAGGAAAGTAATTGTTTGGTGTTTTGTTAGTTAATTGGCAAAGTCAAGGGCAATTTATTTTTAGGATTTTTTTCCAAGAGTTCTTTGAATTAAGTATGTCAAATCGTAAAAAAACAGTAGTGTAATCTGATTACTGATCTCAGTGGACTTTATGAATATCTCAGGTGTGTCAAAACAAAATGCAAACCCAATAGGCCAATACCCAAATATTATGCAGTTAAATTTCAATTTACATTTGTATCAATTAAATTACAAAGTTAAGTATATACCATGTTGTGTACTAATTTAGCTTTTCAAATTCGATATTCGTTGTAATGTTTTATTTCTAAACAAAAACTAGCAATGAGGTATGCTGTTATAAACTTATAACAATAAAGTGTATCAAATAAAATTAAAAATTCCGCTTCTGTGTCTCCACTGAACTAATTATTTATACAAATATTTAAAAATATATTTGAGAACGAGTCATCCAGAATACCCTGACTACGAATTTATTAAGTCAATTGGCTAAAATTCCCTAATCAGTAAGAAGACTAAGGCAGTTTATCGTCTTACATAGATGGTGACAATAAATATTTAAATAGATTTTTCTTTGAAGCGCCAAAATTAATTTAAAAGCTGGATCAAATTACAGAAGTAAAACTTAAAGAAAATCTTGCGGCAATATATTTCCGAGAAACTTCACGCCAATATTAACACAGGCGCTAAAATAACTACGCAGTAATAAAATCTTAAGAGGATTGTGAAGCTAAAAAGATCCGTACAAAATGCGATAACGTTTGTCCTTAAACCTAGTCCAATTTTCACAAATTTTCAATATGTTGTAGATATTAGAAAAAACTAGAACAGCACGTTTTCCTTTCCAAAAAAACAAATTATAAAAACAAAAACGGTAACGTAAAAAACTATTTTTCATAACAACTACAACATAATTATTCAAAAATCTTGGAACTCGAACTTGAATGAGGGGGTTCCGCGTCGTGCCCGGAGCTACATTTGTATAGAATTTTTTGACAGCTGGGTGAATCAACTTTTAAGGTGCACCACATTTTTCGACATGTTTCACAAATTATATGTTTTTAGAAAAACTATAGATTTGCTAACGACGTGGCTTATACACTTATTAAATCAGACAAATAGGCTAATATTTGAAATTATTTTTTTAAAAATAGTACAGCTTTAAATAATAATATAGTTGGTAACGCAGGGGACGATGTTGTCCCTAGGTTTTGTATGGAAAAAATGCATTTTCCCCTGAGTTACCAAGTTTTTTTGGAAGATTCAAAAATATTTAAGGTGTTTAACGTGTAAGGTCTGTAAATTTGGTGGTCTGATTTTTATATTCAAACATTATTATTAATCATAAGTCACCAGGAAAGTTTTAATACCGCAAAAGAAAAGGAGTACCTTAAAAATTGGTTCACACAGTTACGCGATTTAAGGATCGGTTCACAATTCCAAGTCTTACATGATTATTAAAATACGTTATGAAGCAACTGTAAAATTAATTTCTGTCGTATGTTAGTCGTTCTTATGAAGAAAGTTTTACCAAGGTCAGGTTCTGAGTTAAAACGGCAAGGCATATCGCACCTTCAGAACAATAGTAACCTAATTGAGAAATTTTTAATTTCGAATTAGGTCTCTATGATAATAAATTTATGACTCGAAGTTTGAAAGCACAAATTTTGAATTAGGTCATTATTGTTCTAAAGGTGCGAATGAGTATTGAAATATTCTCAAATTAATATGATGGATTTATGAGTGTGGATTAAGCTTGGGAAGTTTGTCTGGGCCGTAGCAAGTGGAAGGAAATGTTCTCTGCCTACCCCTAAGGGACAGAAGCGTGATTGTATGTATGTATGTATGTATTAGTGATGGATTAATGATTTGACTATACTATGTAGCAACAAAAAATCGGGAATCCAGACTTGTAGGTACTTTGGGTAACTAGCTACTAAACTACGGTATAAATACTTACATTGTTAATAAATACCAAGTAAACTTCCAAGGCAAGGAAATAAAATTCATGTTCACACACCAAAAACTTGCTGTTACTCGGTATCAGACTCGGGATGGCTAGTTTTGTAGGTAGAGTCACTACCAACCAACAAACCGCGGCACTAACCGTTGGTACTATTATAACTGGTCAATTTTACAATACAACCGGACCAGGGGGGTTATTATGACATAGCTATGCAGTTCATTTTACGGCGAGCGTAAGGGACAAAGCTATAGCAGTTATATAGCTCTGTCCTTTTCTCTCAGCGTAAACTGAACTAAATAACTATGTCATAATAACCCCCTTGTATCTCAAATAATATGGATTATGCATGGATTTTTGAAATCGTATTTCTCAACAATATATGAAAATACCGTAAAAGAGATTACAAAACGTGACATTAAAATTAAAATCGGCTAAGAAATACGGATGGAACAAGCATTTTAAACTGCTAATTAGACGGTGATTAGACAGAGAGATCCGATATGCACTGTGACGTCATGTAACAGGTCGGCCATATAAACTCATTGTTAAATTCTGTTTTGCTAGAAAGAGATAAGAAAAGGTTTGTTGGCTTATATCTTAGTTATTTTTATAGCTATTCAAAAAATGATTTTTCTCACCAGTTTGTTAAATGAATCATCTTTTATTGAAGCTTTGAATAAAGACATGAATATTCCCCATTGATTGATGATATAATAGTAATATAAACCAACCTAACATAGAATTCATGGACCCATTACTTACTTACTTACTTAATTAGCCGTTTCTGTTCCACTGCTGGGCAAAAACCCGCCTCATGCCTCTCATAATTCCTCATCAAGAACTCCTGAGTCGGGTTAGATAGTTAGATTACACAAAAAAAATGCTCACTTCTGACAAGATCGTGATGGTGAATAAGCATCTTATTTTGAACGAGCCAAACAAGACATGTGATATGTCAGTCGACTAAGATGTCAGTTAAGAACCAAAAAACTTGTCGTGGATACCAATCATGGCTATTTTATTCAATTTAGGTCAACTAATAGAAAATCTCTCTTGATTGTCTTTCTTATCTGAATGTATAATTAGCCACTATAGTCTACGTGTACGAATTCTACAAAGAATCGTAGATCTTCACCTTCTTAGCGCTTTATTCCGTTATTTTGGCTCCGCTTTGACCTACCAAAATTGGCAGGTCCGGTTGTTACAATGGAACAACCGCCATCTGACCTCCGTTACCCTCGTCACAGGAGAACTAGACCAATTGGATCATGGTTACACATTCTACATAACCTTAATGCTTAATGTAGTAGTTCCTCACGTTTTCACGACTATTAAAAAAAGTGAGATAAAAATGAAATTAGAAGCAATTTAATGTACTTTTTAAGTTATTAACTGCATATCAAGACCAATCTAACGGGTTCTAAGTGTGTTGTCACCGGATTAATATTATGCGTGTCAAAAACTCGCCCATTTCAATAACGATATCTAATAAAAGGTCTCCCCCTAGATTTAAACTAAACAAAAACACTATCAAAAAAAAAAAACAAAATCAAACAAATTAATAAAACAAGACAAATCGCATTATTATTTACCGAACCTTCTAGATGTGATATATATTTCACAGGACCTATCAATAAATTCAACGAGCCTCTGAGCTTTATCGCAGTACAGCGCGATAAACATCGCCGGAGAAGACCAGAGATAATAAATGCCATCTCGAGTTTAATATACGATCCACTTTATACGTCGTTTGAGGCTAAGCCGAGTAATTATTGTTGACGCGTGTTCGTAATCTATCGTTAAGTTACGTTACGTTACTGAAAATTAATTATGTTATAACGAAACGCGAACATAAAGACGACCTCCAAGATATGACGTCAAATACTTATTTCTGGGCTTGAGTGATTTTTTTCTTGGTTATTCTAAAGCAAAAGGTTGGCATTTCTTAGCAGTCACCTTAAAAATATTGTATCATCCAAACTTCAAAATCTTGTATATTTTTTTACGCTATCTTAAAAGAACAACCACACCAAAGCTTGACGGTGCGTAAATTACGGTCCGTCAAAATTGGCGCCATGTAATTACTATGACCCATTGTTTTGTTTACGCAACGCCACCGTATTTTACGTATTGGTATGGCCGATCCTTTAATCTACTGATAAGAGGACATCATTTTTGAGAACTTTTAAATATTTTTGTAGTATGTTGAAAATCTATATATTTTTTGACTTAATAAATTTCAAATTTATCATTTTACATACATACAAACCTTCAGACCTGTAATCCCAAAGTAGCGTAGGCAGAGCTACAGAATTACCTATAACTTTAAAAACTTGTTGATAATTCAGTAACCACATTCGATACCTTAGTTCACAATTCTGCCCTCCTAAGCAAAAATGCAATAACTAAATTCAATAGCCAAAGCAGATTCAACTCTCTTCTGTTTGTACCTAGGTTGCAATTTCTACAGATGTTTTGTTTAAGATAACGCCATTATGCTTAGTAGGGCAGAATTGTACCAATAACATTTGGAAAGTTATTGTAATTAGTTTGTTTGTGCACAAAAAATAAGTTCGTAAAAAAATCATTTAGTACGATTGTGCACTAAGGTACTTATCGAATTTTTGCACAAATAGGCTAAGATGTTTACTAGCTTATTAGTGATAGGTTGCAAGCCCATCGCCTAACATTACTACAAGCCTTTATTCCCTTAGTCGCCTCTTACGACATCCACGGGAAGACATGGAGTAGCACTATTCTAACCCAGCAACCACGGATTTATAATTTTTATTCTAATAATTTCGGTTATAAAAATGTAAAAATAGGATTAGTGCGGGAGTTCTTGTTGGCCAATTGAATGCATGTAATAGTGATCGTATATTAAACTCCGTGGCCGATTGAATACCTGTAAGGCATATGCAACTTCCATTTCTGTTCCGTGATTTCCATACCAAGTATAGTACAGTCAACAGCATAAATAAGTGATTATTTATGTACCTTGTCGCTTTCAATCGTTTCACAATTTTGCATAACATTTCAAACACGACGTTAAAGTGACAAGGTATATAAATGATCACTTATTTATGCTGTTGACTGTACCTGTATTATTTAATTGAATCAAAAAGTCAAACATTAACAAAAAATATACTTTTGGGAAATTTACGATCCATCCCTGAAATAATTTTAGCTTAAACAGTGCGTTGTGCATGTCAAACTTTACATATTTTCGAGCATATTGTTATTGATTTTAGTCAATTAATATAGTGGTAATTAATTAAGTTCATCAATTTCACTTTAATGAGCAATATGTTCTGGGTGCGCCAAAGTTCATATAAAATTGCAACTCCGATTATTGGAATACCGAAAAAATTTCTCATACCATTTTACATCATAATGATCACTCTTCATACTCTTCATAATATTTTTTAATACTAATGATCGGAACTTATACTCATCTGAACTTATAACGCAAATATTCATGGTACCGTACACTTATCAGAATTTCTTAAATATCTTACGTGTAGATAAAATTAGGTTAGGTTAGGTTAGATTTATAAAAATCCTCAAAAAGTAACAGTTTCTTAAAAAAATGCATTATGAGTTGCGATAATTATGACTTAAAAAAGTATGAACAATAAAGTATGTGCAAAACTTTTCGAAGAAATGAGTATAGACACAAATCGTTATTTGTATAAAAAATCTAAAGATTAATTTTATATGAGACAATATGGACCCAATTTTACTGTTATTTTAAAAAGTACATGGAAGAGCTATAAAATCAGCAAAATAGTACGCTACATAAACCAGAGGATGTTTAAAACAAATCCTCCGTTTGAAGGTAGGTGAAAAATTGGGAATGCTCGGGGAAAATGGAAACAACTTTTTTACGCTTTATTTGATTTCTGACAGCGAGAATCCCCAGGCGATAAGGCGGATTGTTAGCTCGTTCCTGGCGCCTGTTCCCGACGAGTTTCATAAAATTGGGCAGAAGGATTTAATTACTTCTCAAAATAACAGTATGCATATGTTATTTCAACACTGGTAGGAATACAGAGGATTTATATTCACAGGTTATAAACGCAAATCGTGTGTGATATCATTAGAATAAACTAAATTATAACAGCGTCTCCGGTATGAAATTTGATAGTACAGCCAATTCCTGTGAAACTTTGTCAAATAATGAATTCCTGATTATCATTCAGGAAATTCAATCAGTTTGTAATTTCAGTTGAAATTTCTAATAAATCGCGGTGTTTTAAACATGGTGATAGGTCTCAGTAGCATTTTAGCAAGTTTAATAAAAGTAATTATCTCTGTAACGGTAAATAATATAAATTTTGATTGGAAAGAGAATACCTATTCTCCATACTGTCGAATATTCCCGAAAATTCTTAGTAATTTCATTAGAATATTTTCAAACTTCTGGTATAATAATGTTCTGCAACTTGCCCATTGCTATCTGCCCACATCACGAATAACAATTGGGCGTTTTCCGAAAAAAAGTGTACATGAACTTTTTATTCCAGAATAAGTTTTTTTTTGGTTTTTCTTACTCAGAATCGTTGATACTATCGATCCTCATACAAGAAAAAATGTGTCCCAGATTTTACTATGAAATTTTTATCTTCCAGTGCGTCACGACCATATAAATTATTAAATAGTATAATTATTATGTAGTATTGTTATTATTATTAATTGTTATTATTTAGTATTAATTTTGACAATATCAATGTAATTTCGTATTTTTTGACATGCAATGCAATTTATATTGTAATATTACATTGATGAATAAATAAACTAAACTAAACTAAACTAAATAAAAAAAGACTGCCTACAAAAATGTGACGATCTGGAATGGAATATTTGGGACACTTTTTTTCTTGTATGAGGATCGCGGATAGTATCAACGATTCTGAGTAAGAAAAACAAAACAAAAACTAATTCTGGAAAAAAAAAGTTCATGTACACTTTTTTTGGAAAACGCCCAATTAACTTTTTCCTTCAACATTTTAACATTTCACATCTATTGCATATTGATTTGTTTTTCGAAACGCCACTAAAGTAATGTAATGACGAATATTCACAATTATAAATCGTGTTAAAGCTCATCGAGGTGGCGTTGTGCATAATTTGCTTCTTTCAGTTTAATGCGAACGTTTGTGCATATTCAATGGACACTGTGCGAGGCGGCTAATTTGGAATTACGAGTGAAATATTAAATCCGCGAGCCACGCCTTTTCTGGCTACGAGACACACGATCCAAGAGAATGGAAAACGTTATACAATGTGAAACCGTAATAATATTTACGCTACTCGTAGTCAGATGTGAAGAGGGTCATTTGGCTTAAGTAGATTTATTTTTAGTCATTAAAGGCAAATGTACACAAACGAGCCACCTGATGAAAAGCGTTGCTAAAAATCGTCAGCATTGCCAGGGATAGGACCAAGATCCTGCCTTTCAATAAATACTCTTTAAGGCAAAAAAGGAGAACATGTCATACATATCATGCCCTAGAGAATCACGATGGAGGAGAGTTCCTACTATAGTTTTATTTTATTAATATCTTGGCAAGATTGTCTCGTTTCTTAAAAGTGAAACAAGCAATTTAGCTTTAAGTAATCATATTATATGGTGTTTGTGGTGTGTATTGTTTGAGTTGTGATGTGATTTGGCAGGGGCCTGGTTTGGCTTTCGATGTTGATGTCGCATTGCACAATCTCGAAAAATATTTTTAGTTTGAAAATATCTTCGTTTCTAGTTCGTAAAGCTTTGTTTTTCTGAACATTTCAAGAAGGCCCTTTAATTGGCTGACTACCGTAGTCTTTTAGCCTAAAAGCTCTTCCGCCCTAGCAACAATCTTTTGAAGTTTAAGAAAATGTTTTATAGCTTCTTCTTACTTTGATAAAAAGAAAATAAAATAAACTCATTTCTGAAAAAAAATGGCAGAAAATATTTTCGTTATGAACAAAGTAGAATTTAGGTTTTACTTCTCTTGAAGGTTTTCGTCTAGACTTAATAGGTACAGCGTTCTTTAGTAAATCACGGCCTTTGTCAAATTTTTCCAATATTTTTAAAGGTAAAGCTATTGTTGAAATGTATGGGGTAACAATATGATAAAACATAAATATATCTGTTAAAATACTTGTGGAATCAGACATTGAGGTCAATGCGGATCAGTTTTCTCTTATTTTAAATATCTGTATGCGTTTATTTATAATCGTCAAATTTTATTCTTGTAAGACTATAATCGAGTTTGACGCGAATAGATTTCTTTATGTAGAAATTTAATTAATCCCTTATTTAAAATTTCAGCGTTGGTACAACGGACAATGGAGCCAATTAGAGAATACTGATTCGAATTGGTCTCATTGTTTATCTGACCTCTACTTGTATATACTGTCATTACAGGGACTATTTTGAAAAAAAATCTACTTTGTACTTCTAAATATGCGATCCAAACATTGAGGTAAAGAATATAGAAATAAATAATCGTATAGGTATATACTACAGAGTCTATCTTCACGCAAAATAAATGCTTGGCGTCAAGTCTTGGGAACCTGCCCAATATTAAATAAATAAACGGTTTCGTTACTTGCTGAATGACTAAAAAACAAAACACAAACTACTTAAGTAGATACTGAATGAGAAAACGAAAAATGTACTCTTCAAGTAGGTAACGTAAAAATTTAAGGACTAGTTTTTTCCATCAGCATATTGGGGCCAATTCGGCTCGATCTACTCTAATTGGCTCCATTGTCTGTTATGCAAACACTGAAAAATCTCTTTACACCATTCCTTAACATAAACTAAGAAGACAGTTTAATCCCTTGATGTGGTATTTTCGGCACGAAACAATTACGACAAAAGTTGAGCCCGTAATTAGTTAACTCGGCAATTAGGTGAACTAGGACCATTGTTAACGTTAAGTGCATTGTTTTCGAAACTTTGGGATTAAAAGGACCAGGAAATGTATCACGACTTTTGATAATTAACTATTGCTTAAAAATAATCACACAACCAGATTAATAGTATAAATATATGAAATTCTTTACGCTAAAACGACTGGAATGGATTTTAATAAAAATTAGAATGGAGATAGCTTATACCCTGAGTTGACAATTTGGCTACCCTGAATTTTTTATCCTGAAAAATAATGCCCCCGTGAGATGGTAACCGCGGATGAAGTCGCAGGCAGAAGCTAGTGTACCTAGAATTATACTAATTGACTAATTGTAACTATAATTGATATCAGACCGTTCCTTTTCAGGTTTTTATTAATGTGTATGCAGAAAGGCACTGCGGTATGTTCACGCTGACACTTAGTCACCCGCAAACGGCGAATTGCGAACGTTTGCAAGTTAACTCAATTTGCAGCGCGGCTTCAAGTCGCATTATGCATGATTGATTTTGGTTCCATTTTACAGATTTTTTTCCTCCATCTGTTACCCTCTTCTGTCACCATCTGTCCGACCCTATGTCTTACGCTTCAATAATTACATGAATTTTACATTACCTATCCAAATATGTAGTAAACCTTGGGAGCTACTACTTTGATTTGAAGCGACCTTTCCTCAATTCTTCCGACCAATCAAGGCTAATTCTTCCCTCAAACCTTTCACCATCTCATTTATTCATGGGCTGGCTGTTTATCTAAGACACTGACTTTTTATGGTTTACTTTACTTTCTTCATTTGAATGCCGTCGTATTATATTCCACAGATAACACAAACATAATTTAAACACGTCACAGTTCGAAAATTCACACTTTACGATCACTAAACTAATGTGCTTAAAACTTATTTTATCATTGTGAGTATGGATCGCGATCGTATGAGGGACGCGGGGTTCGACGGGACGTCTTCCCGCACCGCTCTCTGGTTCTGTACTGAATGTTTCTGATAGGGTAGAACGGTTCACGCATGCGAATGATGCTGTACTGGATGCTTTTAACCCTGACGAGTGAGCTCTCGTCGAGTGTTTGATAATGAAGCTCAGCTCTTAAACGGTTTAAGAGTCGCAAATTTGCCAGACGCTTTGCATTTTACGCTTTCAGAAACATGTGTAAAGAAGTTGTTTAATTTAACCACAAATCCTTTACATTTTTATGTATAGTCATACCAGCCCATTATATAATGCTTTTTAATGGCATTGCCGCTATTATTGACCAAAAAGTTGTTAATAAAGGTAATGGATATGCAAACTTTTCGTTGGCTGACGTGATAAAAATACCCCGTTGTTGGGCGTTTGACTACTAAAAGGTTAAGTTCCAATTTCACTAAACGATGTTAAATGTTAATCAATGTTAATCGACTGTTAGTTCATACATTTTGACAGCTGTCAACACTCTAGTCATCTGTTAAGTGGTTGGTGAAATTCGTCATAAATTTACTAAAACTATAACGTTGGTAATCATATTTTAGTTGCTCTATTTCACACTAGTTTTTTAGGGTTCCGTACAAAAAAATAAAAAAACGGAACCCTTATAGGATCACTCGTGCGTCTGTCTGGCTGTCCGTCCGTCTGTCACAACCAATTTGCTCCGATTCTACTGGACCAAATCAGGTGAAATTTCGTAGGATGGTGTAATCCTATGACCCAAACACAGATATGTAAATAGGTTTTTTCTTAATAAGTGTTTTTTCTGGTGACAAATTAGGAAATTAAAAAAGATTTTTCAAACCTTACTGTGTTATATCAAATGGCTTGTTATGAGGACCTCAAATATATTTTTGTTATTATTGTAAAGTAAATAGTTTTGATTTTATTCATGAAAGAAGACGATTTGACCATTCCCCCCCTGATCTCCGAAACTACTAAGACTAAAATTTTGAAAATAATTCAAATTATAGTTCATTGGTTGTAGATTAAAGGAAAACCTATATGAATTCCACACGAGTTCAACTCGCACTTGGCCGAGTTTTTTAAAAAGTATATTTAATGTGCTGTTGTAAACTGATACCACTAGGTATTTATCCGAACAATAAATCTGCTAACATGTAAATAATTGGTTAATAAAAGTCTACTTGTTGTTCACAATATAAAAAATTAAAAGGCCGAGTTTAAAACAATACGATAATATTTCAAAGGCAATATGGTTTTACTCAGTAGAATAGAGGCCCTGTACCTACAATAGGAATATGCATGGATTTTTTGAATCGCATTTCTCAACAAATTATGAAAATACCGTAAAAGAGATAACCAAAAGTGAAATTATAATTAAAATCGGTCAAGAAATGCGGATGACACAAGCATTTTAAACTGCTAATTAGACAGAGAGATCCGATGTGCACCGGTGACGTCATTGTGCAGTTCGGCCATGTAAACTCCACGTAAAATTCTGTTTTGCTAGAAAGAGATAGGAACAAATCTTTGTTGGCTTATATCTTGTTTATTTTTATAGCCATTCAAAAAATGTTTTTTCTCATCTGTTTGTTACATGAATCAGCTTTTATTGAAGCTGTAAAAAAAACATGCATATTCCCTATCATCTGATTCGAGGACGCCCGGGAGTCCCACGACTTAGTACGCGTAAAAATTGTTTTCAGGGGTGTTATTCTCTCAAAAAACGGCGGACGGTCGGACGGACGAGCGAATCGAAGCGGCGAGTTTAAGTAGTCCCGTCCGAGCGAACAAAACACATTTTAACGCGGGCATTGTCAATTAGGCAGCCTTATACGTTCGAGAAGTCATGCTGCCAAATTGAATACACGCGCTATAATGTGTTTTGTTCACTCTGACGGGACTACTTAAACTCGCCGCTTGGACAATCACTCGTTCGTCCGTCCGTTCGTCGTTGTTGAGAGAATCACACCCCAGGGGTGAAATTCTCTTAAAAACGGCGCTTGGTCGGTCGAACGAGTGAACGAGTGAACGCGCCACAACGGCGAGTTTAAGTAGTCCCGTCAGAGCGCACAAAACACATTCTAGCGCGTGAATTCTCAATTAGGCAGGCCTTATACGTTAATTCTTATCGACAGAAGTCCTACTGCCTAATTGAGAATGCAGGCGCTAAAATGTGTGGTATGGTATCCTTTTGTGCGAGTTTGACTCACACTCTGTCGGTTTTTTTTTACTAAAAACGTACCTTTTAAAACTAGATAACCAATTTTCTCGTTAAAAAGTAACTAGAGACGGACATAAGGCAAGAAAGTTCGCGAACTTTATCTAGAGACTATCCTGAAAAGTTTTCTTGTAGCTTTTAGTCTTAAAAGGAAAATGCTGGTTTTAATTACGTCAAACTAGTAAGGCAAAAGGAAAATAGTGCAAACAAAATTATATTTATAACCTTATACATATGAGCTACGCCTATGAGGTCAAAATCATGTATCACATAAATCCCTACGGTAAAATCAGAATATGAATAGTACTCGGCTGCATCTGTGTCCATTCTCTCTGGCATGTGTTAGTATATTTGTTAAGCCAGAGAGCCTGTGAAAGCGATAGATAGCCGAGATCTGGGCCTCTATTCTAGGCGGTGAAAACGATACCTATCATATTTGACCTGCAGGCCCTTCGCGTAACGCACTCGCAATCGCGATCGGCTTCAAAACAAAACAATTAGTTCATTTTGTATGCAGACAAGCCTTCGATTTTCAAAATGAAAACGATTGTGATTGCGTGTTTACGCGAAAGGCCTGCTGTTATGGAATTATTTATAACTCGGCCGCCATTATACTGTCAAGTAAATAAGAGCTATCAAAACGTTGACAATACGCTAACAGGCCAAAGACGGTATGGTTTTTCCCGCCTAGAATACCGGCCCTGTTCATACTCTGGTTCTGGGATGTTTCGAATGTTTTTTTTCACACTCGCGAATGCGAATGGGAATGTCCAGAGTGCGAATATGAATGTGAATGATAAGGACATACGGAAAAATTAGTCGTTGGTTTATATTTAAAAAAAAGTTAAATATGTACAGTATCACATACCTAACACAGTAAGTGTACGTATTGTTATAAGTGTTTGGTCATGCACGGTATTTAAATAATCATAGTTCAAGAGAGGCATGCGAAAAGCTAAAGACGCTCGGCCAGTGCATCGCGCACGACATGACCGGCACACATCCACAATTGATGCAAAAATTAATGTCCGGTTCATCACATTCAACGCTCCGGCCCGGTAACCCCTTCAAGGGGTTTTGAAAGGGTTACGAAGGGTTAAACCGTTTCAAAAATCCCTTGAAGGGGTTAACGGACCGGTCCCTGGTCACATTATGGTTCACTAATGTTTGACCAAAAAACGTTTCACCAAATGATTCATTTGACAAACATATCATTTGACAAACCGCTTTTTTTTCCGAAACTGTAAATATTTCAGGATTTTTAAAAATCAAACCTAACCTAACCTATAGGGTTCTACACGATGGTCCTGAAATAAATCCTGAAATATTTACAGCTTCGGAAATAATAGCGGTTTGTCAAATGATATGTTTGTCAAATGAATCATTTGGTGAAACGTTTTTTGGTCAACTGACAGGACCCCTTATTGTACCTTTTGTGCTCAAAAAACAAAAAATACAATAAAATAAAATAAAATTACATTTTTGTCTAAGTAGTCTTGCAAACTGATAGAGACATAAGTTGACTGGACCGCAGAACGCAGAACTCATCCAGTGTGTTAGGGTCCCGTAAAATGATGCGAATCGCACAAGCGAATGCGAATGCAAATATTCCTAACAATCTTTATTCTGACTTACTAAAGTGGTTAACGAAGGTATTGAAATTAATAGGACTGTTGCGTAATATTTAAGGAACGCTAAAAAAAACCTAGCAAGGTCGTGAACTGGATAAGATACATTAATATTTGCTGAAGGTTAACCATTAGCTTCCTAAAGTTCCTCTAACCTGATCACCTTAAAGATAAGGCTCAAGATTAGGCAATGATTAGTATGTACAGTCGGCCTTTTAAGTACCTGCACACTATAGTACCTTGTCTCTTTAACGCCTTTGACTGATTAGTGCAGCGGTTTAAACATGACTTTAAAGTGACAGAGTACTAAAGTGTACGCTTACAAGGCCCATATAGTACATTAAGTAGAACTTACACATAAAGCTGAGATACTTAATAAAACATACACCTTTTATGAGCATGACATTAACGTACGTAAATTGGGTTACTTTAGCCCTAGGGGGTAACATACCCCAAAAACCATCTTTAAAATTTAATTATTCCATTAAATATTACATCAAGACCGAGCTACTTATATAGTTCTAAAATTATGGTAATAAATTAAGATGATTACCATTTATAAGTTTTAAGGGTGGGAAATATTAAACCCTAGGGCTAAAGTAACCCGAGTTTACTGTATATCTTATTTTTCACCCTGTCAACGAAGCTAGCAGTCTGATGATCGTGTAAATAAGCGCGTACATTTATTTCTCAGTCTTGTATGTTTTCTATGTATAGATAATTATGATACCTATATACTATTACTAGCCTACACTAGGCTAGAGCTTAGTAGCTTGAGAGTAGTCGAATTTGTGTGAGTTTGTCCCTCGAAATTGGTTATTTTAATATTTAACATTGCTTTAAAAATAATAAGTACCAAATGAGTTTTTTTTTGTAAAAACACCTGTTACATCCATGTTTCACAGTATTATAATCAAAGCATAAAGCTTTTAAATTCGAAAAGAAGTTTCACCTGCTGTCAAGGCGCCTCACTACATAAAATATGGAACAGTAATAAATTTCTCGCCGTGCAAGCAACAAAATTTCAAAGTGAAGACATAAGACATTTTTTAAACCAGATGCGTAGTGACGTAACCCACAAACAAGTTAAAAAAAGTCCTCGTTCTCACAAAGTCGTTAGTCTCACGGGTGATAAATAGGAAATTAAATAAAAATATTTATTTTGAAGGCGCTTAGGATGTTTTATGAATGTTTCAGAGCTCCCACGGCATCCGTCACCTAGAGAAGTTTGAAGCGAACGTAATAAATCATAAAATGCTTCAAGAAACCGATGCCACAGTTTTATTGGAAAATTTCGATCCAACATAAAAATTCTGGAACGTTCCTCGTGTGTTTCTAATGGGAGCTTAAATTCTTTCGGCGAAGGAAGGGAAACGTACAAAATTGTTTTTATCTTGCAATAAGTTTCTTTAGAGACATTGGATAGAGTTCTTTAGTAGGAATCGTAATAGAATACGTTTATTGGAAACACATTCGTGTAGAATGTAATAGTTAGACGATTTTGAGCATTGGAAATAACGCAATAAGGTTTGTAAACTCTTATTGCATATTAAAACTATAAAACTGCGATAAAATGAATATAACATTATCTCGTTTCGGAGTCCGCTCCAGTTAACATTGAAGTTAATGATGAATGAAAGTCATAAACAGAAAAACACACGATTATAGTTAACGAGTAGTGATTTAGTGTAACTTTGACATTGGTTAAGTCTGTGTCGTCGTTGAATTCAATTAGAAACAGCCTCCACGATAATAGAGCAACTACTTTAACCATGTAGATTTGTAGATTGTATATGGCCCGTAAAGCAAATTATGATATAACTTAAATACCAAATACACATTACTTGCAGCATTGGGTTATATTTGATTACATTAATGTGAGTATTAAGCAGTGGCTTTTATTTCACAAAGCTATCGGTGAAAGGAGACAGTTTAAAATTCAGTATACATTATAAATTCGACGAGTTCCTACATCTCTGGACTTCATGTTAGCTACGCAATGTACAGCGAATTGTCAGGTGTCACTATCAGCTTTGATAAAGGGGGCTGGAATGCTGCAATGTTTCTGACAATGACAAGTCGCATAGAGTAAATTGAAAAGAGAAAATAAACCCACCTTCAGAGGCCCTATTCTACATCGACTTTACACCTATTGCAATCGAATTGTCAACGTTATGACAGCTCTTATTTATTATTCTATAATGGCGTCTGATTTAAAAACAGTACGAGTGGGGACAAGGCCCCAGATGGGCCTTATAATCGTAAATAAATAACAAGGAGAAATAATGAGAAAATACCATATTGTCTAATCAAACCCTTTGAACACTTTTATCCCAATAACATTTGATACTTTTGCCTGGTAGTCTGTCGCATACATACAAGGACAATTTAAAATACGCATTTATCACATAAACCTTTGATATCGAATCCGCTAACATACTGCGAGCATGTTATTTCCGGAGCAAATGTACCGACGCGAATAGATACACATCAATACACAGAACGAATCTCCTTTCAATTTACACGACCAGATACAGCAAAGCAAATAGCGACGTCAACCGATACCTACCTGCTTTACATAAAAAACAGGTCGAGGGTGCCACGAGAACTTGATACATCTTTAAATTAGAGCAACTATTGATTTATTTGAAGTGAGATTAAGTCATTAAAACTTGATTAATGCTGGGTTTTTTAATTTGAAGTTGGATCGGTTTTGATTCAATTTATAATATACTTTTTAATGTCGTTGGTCTCATTTGTGGTTCAGTCGAGTAACATGCTTTTATTCAAAAGTCAAGCAAGTTTGTTTCTAATTTAATATGAGACTAGTAACTTGCATTGAATTTATGTAACGTAATGAAACAACGTTAAGATAAATTGATGAATTCCTGAGTTTTGACAGGGCCTAGTAATTAAATTGGGTTATCATTATTTAATTACGGCTGGGCAGAAAATAATTTATTAAATAGAAATTATTTTCAGTTTCTTTCTTTGACCTTGACATCATACCTTGGGCTCAATTTGACAGTGCTTCAGTGATCTACGTTAGATCAAAACTATTAATTTTTGACGTGTTATTATAATTGTTATTATTTCATATGTTACATGATCCCAAAATTTAGACAAATTAGGCAAATAAATATTCGATTTATAAGTAAATAAATAGATTTGGAAACGTTTTTCTTACATCATATTTATTAGACAATCTAATTGACGTTTCTTAACGTAATTTTTGTCAACTATCTAAATCAAGTGATAACAGGGTCTCTACTCTACTGCGTAGAACGTTCCTTTCACATTTTATCTCTTACTTACTTGTCAGTAATGGCGTTAAAAATGGAGTTAAAAACAATACGATATAATTTCAAAGGCGATATGGTTTTACCCAGTCAAAGGCCCAGGTTCAATTTGGACCCAAATGTCCTTCATCATCTAGGTATCTTGTAATGCGACCATTAACTGAGTTTAATTCCTTAGTGTACAAATATCTCTTATCAAGCTGAAATGTTAAGAGGATTGAGGAAGCTATATGCGTTTCTCAACCTATAAACCTAATCCAAAATTTTATGATTTTTGAATATGTTGTAGATATTATAAAAAACTAGGTCTGTTTGTTTTCTTGACAAGAAATATTTAAATCAATAAAATAAATAAAGAACGAAAACATACGAGCCCAGTTTTTTATACTACAACATACTCAAAATTCGTGGAAATCGGTCTTGATTTAGGTGGTGAAAAACGTTATCACCCGGGGCTAAATTTGAATGAAAAAAATTGATAGCTAGGCGATTTAAACGTCGGCTCACAATCCTCTTAAATAGCAACCATATTTGGTGCACGCATAAAAATGATAAAGATTTTTCACTCATCCCAATCATTTCGGGTAGACGCAGCGCATCTTTTTCTTCCAAACATCCCTATCAGCCGTCATCTCAGTATTCACTTCCTTGTTTTTCATACCTCACACATTCTATCCATCTTTTCTTAGGTTTCCACTTTATCCCTCTACTTACATTCATATTTTAAACTCTTCTCGTCACCTGATTTTCATTCCTTCTCATAACATGCCCATTACCAAGACAATCGATTCCCTTCCATCTTTCCTCTTACTGGACTGGCCACTTTTAAACTTCCTTTTATATACTGGTTCCTTATCCTTTCTATTCTTCTTTCACCACACATCCGTCTCGACATTCGCATTTCGGCCATAATAAACAAACTTATTATAACCACACGCCTAAAGTTTATTTTGGCGTCATGTAATTTTGAGTAAGATTGTCCACTGCTATTTTTGATTATTTTATTACTCAGACGGATCGGATGACAGTTTTTATACCCATGTCACGTATTTGTAATTACGAAAAAATATAGGTGTACACATATAGGTTTATAAATCCAAAATGGGATTTGTAGATTGTAGTTAAGTCTATCGTCAACGTAAACCCCATGGCACAACAATGGTAGAACATATAGCATTTTATTATTTGAGTAAGTTTTCGTAACTATTATACTAACTATACAAAGGTCAACTCAAATATAACCTATTATCGAAACGTACATATTTAACTATCACAATAAAACATATAACAACAATATACATTCATACACATTAGAGAATAAAAATAACGAACGTTCAGATTGCGTAGCAGTTGCATAGTTAAATAGGTACGTTTCGATAATAGGTTATATTTGAGTTGACCTTTGTATAGTAATCTTTGTAGGGTAATCTATTTCCATATCAAATTTAATAAAAGGTGGTTCCGTGGTTGACAGTTATTATCGTATTAATAGGTAATAGGTATGGATATAGATTTATTGACGAGATTTTTTGTTTCGGTTGCCATAGCAAGTCGACATGCTCGTGTCCGATTTTAATTACGTCAAACAAAATAATTATCATGCAAAATGATAAATAACCGCTAAGCCATCCGCCCTATAATGCCTTAACCAGGCAGTCTAAATCAATTCGGTACGAAAAGTAAAGAAATAAAGAATAATTTGAACGAACATTCAACAGTTCCATAACCCTCGTTAGCTAACATTATGGACACCTTAAAATTAAATTGATTCAACGGCAAATTGTATTAAAAAGGTGAATTAATTCAATTTTGTCGGGCGAGCGCTGGAAGTATCCCACCTTCCAATAAAATTGAAAGGATTACCAGCTCAAGTCTGTAACTTATAGCCAGATTACCATAACTTAGTTTTGCAACTGATGCAAATCGGTGCAAAATGTCTAGCTCGTCTACTTGTCTGCCGGGCCCGGGAGAATCGGAACGTTTAATCTTTGAAAAGGTTGTAAATTTGATGCATAAATCACGTACAGTTGAATTCAGAAGTCGCTGTACATTTTAGTATCTTCTCGTATTCACTTATGATAAAGTTGGTAGTTTTCCGCGATCAGGATCTCGATAACCATATATAATTTTAGGCGTCTGTTTTTCGGATATAATAAAGTTGATAATTTTTCCATGAAACTGTTAAACGTGAAATCACGGTTAGAAGCAAATCTTCGATACTTTTATGTTTCGATCATCACACATTATTACTAAATCTTTAACGTTATATTTTTTCATATACTTATTGAGTAGATAGTTACTTATGACCTTTTCGTAGGTAAATGTGTTTTTTTAGTAAATAGTTAATTATTTGTATTTATCGCTGTAATCAAAGTGCGCAAAAACTATCTCCATCCCACCTTCTTTGCGCGAAAGCAAATAAAGTCATCCCTTTTGATTCTTGTGAGGGTCTAGTTGCATAATATTATGTGGCCTCTTAATTTAGTATATGAGTAGCTGCGACAAGGTATTCGAATGCACAACTACTTCTGAGTTCGACGTTCGTATGTATATAATTGTTTAGTAGGTACCCAAAGTACAAGCCTACTAGAGCTTTTTTAGACTATATGTGTCAGATTTTCCCCTTTATATATTATAAAAAATACCTATTACTCGTTCAATTATAAAAAAAAATTGCAAATTAAAATAATTTAAGCAAAAGTTAACTTAATAAAAAATTAAAAATGAAATTAAAATTGAATAAGGTCTAAAAAACTACTAGGCTACGTTCATTTATATATTTATGTATCTTTTAACCTTTGAGTGACTTTCAAAACTTTTTATTTCATCTTTTATAAAGGAAAACACCAATTGTATAGTCTTAAACGGACCAAACCTCTATCAGAGCAAACGTATCCGTCTGATCTACCGGTTCCAACCAAACTTAAAAGGATTGCTATAGCAAACTACTTGCATAAACCACGAACTTGTTATGATTATGGGTAGGTACACCATGAACTTTCGGTATAATAATCGCGCAAAACCTCAGAGCTTTCAAATGTGATCCTACCTCAACAATTTACGACTAAAATTCAATAATCTTGATATTATTACACGTTCCCTCGGAATATTTAGGTGTCTAGACACTCGCTTAACTGTCACTATAACACTCCATCACACGTTCTCTCCTACTTTGAATCCAGTCACGTCCAAACAAGAAGCTTGATCAAAGGTTAATTTCATTTGCCACTGGATTTGTCGAGCACTGTGGCACATATTTCAATATGGCAGAGGGATTTAAATGAAATATCAATCAAATACAAAATGACAGGTGAGGGTTTATTTTATGAGCTTTAGAAAATATAGGTACTTTAGGTATTTTTAATGCGATTTATTTAAAGGAATTTTAATAATTCAATGATTTATTAATATTTGGATATGATACATATGGCATTTTAATCTTGCTGAGTTTAAATTTTAAGTTATTACAGAATAAATTTCTGCATTAGAGATACAAGTCATAATTCATCTATGAAGACTATGCGGTTTCGTGACAAAGATTTTTAAACTAATCTATAGGTGTTTTATTCTACTCGGTAAACTATATTGCTTTTAACATGCTGTCATAACATGTCAAAAGGAATATAGTAGATTAGAACCCCAGGTTTGCTATAGGCAAAAAAAAACCCCTAAAACCCTATGTTCAAAAAGTCTGCATTCATCCTGTCCGTTACTAAGTACCGTCATAAATAAAAATAGAACGTGAAAAATAGTTCAAACCACTACCTACGTTTATATTTCCAGAAGTAATGAATCCGGTTTTTCTCTTGACCTTTTTCTGCGTAAGTTTGCCTAACCTTGACTGAACAAATAAGTTAATGTCATCCTTTATAAATATGAAAAGAAACCTCGAAACTTTTCATACTATGTGAAGTTAAGTGATAGGTACACTCAAACCCTCTCTCCTCTAGAGCGTTTCTTATTGTCGCTGAGTTGGGAACTATTTGGAATGCCGCGAGACTTCTGTTACCAAGTCACCAAAAACTTCATAAATAGGTTTGGATGCGTTCCAAGTCGATTGCCGGTTACTGTATGAGAAATTTCTGATCGAAAAAGGCTTTTAGGCGGGTGTGTCAACGTAAATCCTTAGTACTAAGGATAAGAAATAATAAGCCTGTTTGACAAGATAAACTACGATAACATATTAGAAACATTTACAATCCATTTATTTATTGCGTACTATTTTGTTGTATTTGTTGAGTTGGTCTGTTCTATGTAGCAGTTTAAACAAAAGGTACAGACCAACTAATAAGTAAACAGATTTCATTTCAATGACACGTTATTTTTCTGACTAAGTATTTCTATCACTGGTAACTCGTTATTCAAAGACAATGCATAGAACTCCAAATTGGATGGAATATTGATATTGAAATTATTTGAGGAAATAATAAATATCAGGGGACACTGTCACATCAATTGACCTAATCCCAAACTAAGCTCTAGGTTTGAACTAAGTTTCAACTAAGACAACGATATAAATACTTATATAGAGAAACATATACTAAAATACATAGAAAACATACATGACTCAGGAAGAAATATTCGCGTTCATCACACAAATATCTGCCCTTACCGGGATTTGAACCCAGGACCGCTAGCTTCGTAGGCAGGGTCACTACCGACTAGGCTAACGCGTCGTCATTATCTTTCACCATTTAAGGTTCCTATGGTGACTACTTCCTTCATCGTGCGAGGTCATTGGTACCATATAAGTGTATTCAGTATTATCTGAATCGCATAATCATGCCAATTAAGGTGAAAGCTCTTGGCAAAATACGTTGTATGATCCGTCCTCCAACAATAATTACCCGTTTGCAAATTGCTCTTAGAGTCACAGTGACTTCGCTCTAACTAACACTAACGAACTGAAAGACTCAGTGCAATCAACGAAAGCCTTAAGTCTACAAACGGCAACCCGAGGAAAAGCAAGACAGCATTTTTTCCCATCAGTCTTCCCTCGGAATTGGCTTAATCCTCACTTGCTGTAACAACGACTAGCCTGGTTTACGAAGTCTTTTGCTAATGGATCATTTTCCGCTTGATTAATTGAACGTATTGAAAAATACATCTTAGTGTTTCATGGACTGAACATATTTTTCGATGTATTTCTGTTTATGAAAAATCCTTTGTTAGTACAGCGCTTTATTATTATTTAAAGGTTATTTTATTCAGCAGTTGACACAGAGCATAGTTTCAATTATTACATAGCGGATTATGTTTCGACAGACATGGAGTTTTCAGATCATCCAAATAAAAAAATCGGGTACGGGTAACTGCACTACAAATAAAACAGGGCCTTAGTCTGCATTGTCTTTACCCCCATTGTTATCGCATTGTTAACGTTATGATAACTCTTATGAACTTGACAATAAAGGTTGCCGCGTATTAAACAATGTGATTGTTTTATATATATATATATATATATAAGTAGGTTAAGTATTATCATTGTTATAATGAATATTCTCCTCTTGGGAAGCGCTAGTAGATTTTTGAGGTGTAAAAGTGCCCTGAATAAACAGTACTTACTGAATAAACATCTTTTATGTTTTTTTATTATCGGTGTAAAAACAAAATATAGAAAATAAGCTCTATTTTTTAGTTCGGTTCAAAACCTTCGAACGGCAACAGCTTTCAAAATAGGAATAACATGTTATTTTATACGCGATATTCTTCTAAAGGTTTTTTCGTGGCATATTAAAAACGCTGTGCACACAAACATTATTTACCCCAGCAGTAAATCAAGGTGAGGGTAGGTAAGGATCGGACTCGATTTCCGTCGGGCCGAAAGAGTTGAATATAAATCATTACTTCAACGCCTTCACTTGATTTATTCATATTCAGTGTGAGGGAGTGTCACACGCACCCGGCCGCGGTGTCGTATCGTTATTTACGATTTCTTTTTCCTTTCGTATTTAGAACGGTGTTGCTGATTTGTGGTAGAATTGAATTTGGGTGAGGAGATTAATACGTTTATATTTAAACTGATGGACTTTGTGAACTTTATCGATGGTTGGACCGCAAATAGATATGAGTACTACTCGTATTTTAGAAGTTTTATAGAAATATAGTCTAGAAGTTTCTGCACGATTGAAAAAGAGATTCTGGTTTTTTTCAGAGACAAATGCATGCTTATTTGAGAAAAAAAAATTGGGTCATAGGAAACATACTTAAGTTAGCCTATTTTACTGTTCGTAACATTTTAATTAACTTTTTTTTGACTTCTTGAAAAACAATGAAAAAATAAAATTAGTATTCAGTGCACAGTTTTACACTAACAATCAAGCGTTATTATAATGAATAGGAATAAAAACACAATATCAAATGATATAAATTATAATAATAATTAAGGTTCAAGACATTTTCATACAAATTTATGCAAATCTCTAGACTGGGATTTTACGGTTGTCAGTCACCGCGGTGCTCTATAATAGGCGTGGCAGGATACATTTGTGGTTTTTTGCCTACAGCTCTCTAAGAAACAACTTGTTTATCTTTTTTCTATGCAAATCACTGGAAAGGCAACCTCATTTTTTTCCTATGTGCAAAAAAGCTTATTTTATAGTCCAACAAATCAAGATTATTTTTGTATGTAAATTAGAAACCGCTCTAATCTTACCGAATTTAAATAATTGCGAGAATTTAAATTGGATGCGAGAAAGGAAGATTAAATAGGTTTTTTATTTCATAGTTTTATCAAGAAGAAATATATAGCGGTTAACTTGCTCGGATCATCTAATCGTTTACTCCTATACTAGCTATCAATTATAACATTAAGTGCTGGATTTCTCGTTTCATACATAAAATGGAGCAGATATTGCGTCTTCGGCACTGAATGTGTTGATAGGATGGGATTAGCACGCATACTAATCACGTCAACAACAATTTACCCAGATTACATAACAATAGGTTTATGATGACGGTCTTTGCAATAACATACACAGATTCGACTTTACATAAATTATAAAGAAGTTTACTAAGACAGAGTTTATTTATTTATCAATATATTGATAGTGTATCATCAGTCGTGATTAGGGAATGCAAAATTAACCGAAATTAACCGGTTATTAACAGTTTTTGTATGAAAATAACCGGTTAAAATCGGTTAAAACCGGTTATTTACATTCCCTAGTCGTGATGGGAGGACTATGAACAATGTTATCTTTGGTTTGAGTTAGATGGCTGTTTAATCATTCTTCATTCCCGCGACTCCGCTCATGTCTAATTTATATCTAAGATTTTCGTTTATCGCTATTTCTCTGGAACTGCCCAATTTTCTGGAATATAAAGTGGTTCCCCTTGTTTACGCATAATCACGATTGTCCGAATGTAAGATTTCGGATTCTACTAATTTCGCATAATTGTTATTCTACTGATACCTTTGACTTTTTTGAAAAGTTTTAAAATAAACTTAACCTAACCTACACTATTCACTATTCAGGATTACATAAAACATTTTTAAAAATATTTTCCGTTTAAGCTGGAGAAATTCTTTGCGAGAGCAAAATTTGGCGTAACTTTACATTCGTCGTAATAGAGGGAACCCATATAAAGTAACCTTTGTCCTTTCCCGGGACTTAAGCTTTTAGATATACTCAACTAATAAAAAATATTATTAAAATGGGATCAGCCGTTCAGCTGTAAAAGCGTAATAAACAAACAAACAGTTTGTTTTACATGTATAATATTAGTATGTATTAACCTTTTTACTGCCTTTGTCTGAAATATAAAACATGAAATATCCAGTTCATTTCGCCGACGTCTTATATTATTTTATATTATTATATTAAACTAGCTGTGTGGTTGCCGGCTTAGAATAGTACCACTCCATGCCTTCCCGTGGATGTCGTAAGAGTCGACTAAGGGAATAAAGGCTTGTAGTACTGTTAGGCGATGGGCTTGCAACCTGTCTCTAATACACTGATAAACATCTTAGCCTGATTATGCAAAATGTGGTTACAGAATTATCAACAAGCTTTTAGAGTTGTTGGCAATTCTGTAGCTCTGCCTACCCCAAACTGGGAATAAAGGCGTGAGTTTATGTATGTATGTATGTATGTATTATTATATTATTTAGGACCAAATTTTCATGTTTTTGAATAATGTATATTCCTTTACATTTTATAGAATTTATGGCAAGGATCACGTTGGTTTATGTTTTTTTTTATAGGTGGCAACACGTCCCATCCTATGAAAAATTCTGGAAGGTTAAAAGGTTGTGGGGCCGAGACTATTCACTAGACTGACAATTTGGCCAATTCGCGATCGTGCTTTCCAAATTGCTTTTAAATATCAGTATAGGGTCATTCCACCGTAACACCCGAAACAGCTACTTTTTATTAAGGTTTATTTCAATATTGTAATAAGAAACTAGGAATGTGACTAGTGAATGGTCTACTATTTTGGATAATATTTTCTTTTCCTTAACACGTATAATTAAAAGCATAAGAGAATAACGAGAGAATCACTAATATAAAGTAGCCGTTTCGGGTGTTACGGCGGAATGACCCTAAACCTAAATTTATAAACGTCGAACTCGGTTCTATCCAAGCAAGTTTGGCGTTTGTAAATTTAAGTATTTGTACAAATATTTAAATTTAGAAAATAGATCCGAATTGTCCCCAATATCAACTCGGCCGTCCTACAACCAAAATGGGTGGTTTATTTTTGTCAATCACTGGATTTAATTTAATTCATGAATTTAATATTTGCGTTGAAGGTAAATATTAAATTCATAATTCGGGTTAAAATTTGTATGCTTTCTGGGCGGTAATTCTCTTAAACATATTGGTGCTTGTTTCCCCGTATAAACACAGTGCCTAGGTACTAACTCTACCTTGTGTTTACGAAGACGAGCAACAACCTAAGCTCACCGGGTAGTAATCCGAAGACGAAAATACGGCTCAACCGTTTTAGAGTATTAACACCCTAATCTCCATAACTTCACAAACGGCTTTGGCGTAATAGTGGCGATCAGTAGATGAGACCTTTGGATTATGAAACTCAGTCCAGTGGAGTCTAACTAATGCTCTGCCACGGCTGATTTGTTGACCTGAGTATTATTCGACTTGGATTTAGCCCAACTTACATCGATAGTTGTCGTTATGACACTTAAGACTAAGGTAAGGTCAAGCGGGTCAATTACGTTAGTGGGGCAATTACGACTACTGGCTTTATCTCCCGTTTTAAAGTTCGTATCATAAAGTTACATCTATTGACAATTAGATATTCTTTTCTCTACTTCACTCGCTCACTTCACTTCGATAGTAACACTTGACGTAATTGCCCCACTGACGTAATAGCCCCGTTTGTCTTTAGGCCGGCTTTACACTGAAACTTACGACTTACGTACGCGGACGGCGGGACGCAGCTATCTGTTAGACGGAGAAAACAATATTTATATCTACTTCTAACCAATAGCTGCGTCCCTACTTACGTAAGTCGTAAGTTTCAGTGTAAAGGCCGCCTTACTTCAACTGAGAAAGCTGTAAGTTTGAAGTGGGTACATCGTCCGTGTAGGATTAGTAATTCACCATCCCACAGGAACTAGTGTTTTGTTTCAGGTAGCCTATGTGTCAATCCAGGGAAAAAGTTATCCCAATATAAATTTCATTAAAATGTACTATACAAAGACACAAACTCATGCATTTAAAATATTATTGTAGAGCGTCTGAAGATACTTTACAGCTGCGATGTGTTCCTTAACCAGCTCCGTAATCGTCCGTTTAGTCTAGCCATAGTATAAATAGAAAAGTAGCTCGACTCCGGCCCTTTAGGAGATTCTGATACCTATTGCCGCTCGGGCGTCAGGGTCGTCCAAACTTGTTTTTCAATTTTAGTCACCTACTTTTTAGTCACATACTGTGATTTATAATCATGTTAATTTTCATAAATTACACAAACCTAAAGTAAGTATAAATATTGTTAGGTACCTAAGTACCAAATTTAAATTATTTTACTTACATACTTTTTATCTGTTGACACTAAATAATAATTATGTTTATAGGTATGTGACCTGATATGTAAATTCCTTTTCGAACTTTTGATAATGCCGCTTTCGCGCAAGGCGGCTTCCTTTTACTACTTAGGTACCTATTATTGGCATTGGCCGCTCGCTTTGGTTCTAGGCTTGTGCTTTGGGTACTAGGCAACGATAAGCATACTTATGTAGTGAAAAATACATACTTAATATGACTACATAGGTACATATGTATAAAACGCCCAAAACTCAGAAACAAAAAATACCTACTCGCACTCATCACACGAATATTTGCCCTGACCGGGAATCGAACCCAAGACCGCTAGCTTCGTAAGCAAGGTCACTACTTACTTAGTCACTACCAACTACCTAGGCCATCCACGTCGTCACATGTTACCTACCCATGTCACGTCACACTCAATAACTTAAATTACCTACTTAATACGTATTTATTTCACCTAGGTATACTATAGGCAGGCCGGTACGAAATACCTTTTATTAAATCTGGATATAGTTGTACCTACCTAAGCTAGGTTTAGACATCCGTATACAGAACAATATTTAAGCGTTTTCGGCAGCGACATTGTCGCTCGATAGCTAAGTACGCGCGCTAAAACAAAACGTAACGGAACGCAATGACGCCGCGGCCCCGACTAAGTTCCCTCGAAATCCCCCAAAGATCTCGTTTCGTATTGGTTCGCCCCGCCACAGGCCCCGCCCACAGCCGCAAGCCGCGCGATGTACCTTTGTTTGAAGACGACCTACTGTTCTCTATACTGTGGTCTAGCCAATATAGGAACTCCAAGCTGCTGCCGCAGTTGTTTTTATGGGCACCAATTGTGGATGACTTCCTCTTGTGATTTCCTTGCGGTATAAGTATCTTTACGTAGTATAAAACGTAGTCGCTTCCCGCCGTCTGTCCCTCTGTATGTATGTTTAGATCAATTATAAACTACGCACCAGATTTTATTGTGGTTTTCATCAATAGATAGTGATTCAAGAGGAAAGCTTTTATGTATAAACTCCGGATCAGAGATGGGCACTATTCGAATAATTATTTATTCAATGCAATGTAATATTTTTATTCGCGAATAATTTATTCGAATAAGAATAATCATTCGAGAATTTCATTCGTTATTCGCGAATAATTTGGTTATTCTTATTCGTTATTATTTATTCGAATAAATTTTGCCCATCTCTGCTCCGGATTATGTACGAGTGTTACAGGAAACTCGCATAAACCGAAGCGATGTACATGGTTGATTCTTCCAGCCCCCAATTTCACGATGATACGGGATAGGTGATAATTCGATAAAATATGCTATCCAAAGTTAGTTCCTAAATCAATGGGATTCCTCCAAGCTGCACAATGTATTGTACAGATGGTGAAATAGCAGACCGGTGCTCTAAGTGGATGTGACAAATAATGATTTGTTACTTACTTATATATTTCTTATTTATTTAAACTTTATTTCAAAAAAATAAGTACAAATGGCAGACCTAATGCCTAATGGCATTCTCATACAAGTCGACCAAATAACTAATCAGAAATGTACATTGTGGTGCACAAAAAAAAGACAAACAGTGATAAAGACTAAAAACTTAAAACGTGATTTTTAATAATTATCCTATTGTTTGCTAAAACATTCTACAAATCTCTCTCGCTCGAATGGATGGACAGTTTTTTGTCCATCCATTCGAGCTCGGCTCGCCCGTTATTAAGACGGTAAAATCTTCAGTCAGTTCGGCTACATAAAGATGACAAAAACATAGACTTCCACGGACTTAATTATTAGGTACTGCATGTTTTAACGATGCGTTCCATTACCTTTTAGTAAACTAGTATATATTTATTTTATATTAATTCTTTACGTATTTAATTACCTTAAGTTAATTATTTTCATTATGAAGTGTAATATAAGAGAATGTGTAATATTGTAATAAAAGAGAATGTGACATTTAAAAACGAAGTTTTTAAATAATTGGTATATTTTCAAAACTAATTATAGCGTCTGCTGTACTCGACAATGTGTGATTTAATCTTAATCTCTATGTTACTTCTAAGAACTGGGTTAATTATATTTACACACTTTATCTTATTGTACCTATAACACTAAGCTAGGGTCAAAGTACCTTCATAGCTCTTAGTTTTACTTAGTTCACCTAAATTTAGAATCAAACTAAACTAATAGCATTAATTTCTTATACAAACTTCTTAACGAAGATCTTCCATTAAAACCAATAATTACATAAAATAACACCATTACGTTTAATTTACTTAACTTTATAATAATGTTGTATATAGTTTACATTCTTAAAATTACATGTAATATCATTAGGTACTCGCAAACCATTAAGTATTCTATTACCTTTTAAAAACTGTGTCTAGATAAAAAATATCGCCACGATAATCAAGTACTGTTAAACCGCATAACTAACAAATGCAATAAGGAGCAAAATGCACCTTACTTAATAAGTCACTAAGGTATCATTTTATTTTTTTAGTTACGCGGTTTAGCAGTAACGCCGATGTGTTATATTATAAATGTCGTTCGATTAAGCATTTAGGTATGACTAAGACGCGGAAAAACAACTCGCTTCTTGAAAATGTATTTACGTTGACTTGCCCTTGGTTAGTGAAGGCGTTATTCCACTATTTCTTCGGCAAAATTTACATATTAATTACTTTCTTTTTTTTAACTGAGGTCATACCCAATCCAATACAAATTATTTTATTAATATTTTCTAATTCCACGGTTTTCGTTATTTTTGTCGATTTGTTAATTACAAGTTTAATGATCATCATTAAAATTTGATATACCTAATTATCATTATAAAAATAATTGTTAATTTAATTAGGATGGAACAATTACAAACACAGTGCTCGTTTGAGAAGCTCGTGCAATGAAACCGCTATCTCTCGTTTATTATTTGCTTTATGAAATATTTAATATTATGTTTTAATTAAATATCGTAAATCATCAATCGTATCGTTAATCTATCGTTAAATAATAAAATTATTATTATTTTGTTTACATTGCTAAATATCGATCGACCTAGGGAATTAGACACCTCATTTTTTGCTTTCCTTAAATCGTAATTTTTCTTTAAAATTATTGAAAAACTTATTGAGTAACTACTTTATCACCATGTGAGGTTATTTTATGATCGATGGTTAATAACAATAATAACCTTTTCTAAATCTTAGAAATATGAAAAACCAACGTGTAAAAAGAAAGAAAAAACACAACAATAACACACAGATCAAAATAA
Source organism: Acleris literana (assembly GCA_946894065.1). Classification (NCBI taxonomy): domain Eukaryota; kingdom Metazoa; phylum Arthropoda; class Insecta; order Lepidoptera; family Tortricidae; genus Acleris; species Acleris literana. The sequence goes on from OX335677.1 coordinate 8,464,201, forward strand.
CATAAAAAAGGAAAAGAGACGACAGACGAGAAACGGTCGAAACTCAGCCTGACTATTTAGTTTTTAACAGTCTTGCTTTTGAAACCATATTGTTTTTTTACAATACTGCTCCCTACAGTAGCTTTCATACATATGGTTTTTAGACAAATGTAAGAAAAAGTTAAACCACCTTAATACATCTAACTTTCCTCGTATGTATGTATATAACACTTTATAGTACAAAAGAAAAACCAGAACAATACAATTAATATAAAAATATGTACAAAGGCGAACTTATCCCTTTAAGGGATCCCTTCCAGCTTACCCTTGAGAGATTGAGAAAAGTGACATTTTGTGCATAGAGTAAGCAAGTGTACAAATTTATTTAGAAGAACAAAACACATTATCTAACCAATAAAGCCTATATAAATAATAATAATTTAAAAAAAATACATGTAATTGTAACCTTGATCCATTAGAAAATAAAAAATATTTTAATTAGTTTATGCAATCTAATAATGGTGGGTTTGTACAAACCCCGAACGATTTAATTGTTGTCACGCTGAATAGGCGATACACGTTTAAGTCACTTAGTTAGTACAATGCGGAGCTCGAGTCAAGTCGCTCTGGCCACGGCCGCGCTATTCTTGCTTAGGTGAGCCCGACCACAATAGTTCTTGTAACTTTACATCAAGTTTAAATTTTAAAGTTATATTTAGTTCATATTTAAACATGCGGCAACGATAGTGTCTGTTATAAACTTATATTTTGTGTTGTATTCGTTTACTAACTAAGCAGAGCAAAACATTTTAAAAACGTCAACATTAACGTTGTTAAAAGTTGAACGTTGCATTTAAACAGTGTATCAGGGTCTTTTTATTTGTTATTTATATCAATAAAGTAAGTTTTCTTGTGGTAATCCGGTGCGTCAACTAAACAGCATCAACATTTGCTGAAGACGTCTAAACTTTCATTCAAGAAGCAGACGGTCATGTAGACCATAAATGCAGCGGATTGTATCTTTGAGAAAGTACTTTGTGTCTGTGGCCCTAGTGAAAAAGGATTAAGTGCTCCGAGGTTTAAGTGCAAAACGGTATAAAGGGCGTGGCTGCATACGTAACGTTATCAGGACGTGGACGGGACGGGGACGGGACGTGGTTGCATACATTTTTGGTTTTCCCGTCCCGTCCGTGTAATCGTTGCGTATGTACGTTCAGATACATTTTCTATGTAACAATATTTGAAAAAATCTCCGTCCCGTTCTTTCCGAGTAAAATCGCGTTACGTATGCAGCGCCCTTAAGTCTGGTACACACTGTACATGATGTACTCTTTTTAAGTATCCGAAGTCAAAGTATTAACCCTTAGAGATTCGCCATGTCCATCTATCTGATGTGACATACTTATTTTTTTTCAGAAACTATAAAAGTTACAAAACTAACTTCTGTACACATGTTGATATTTATACCATGCAGTAAGGCCAATCCCAGTAATATTATAAATGCGAAAGTTTGTGTGTTAGTTTGTTACTCCTTCACACTGCAACGGCTGGACGGATTTGGATGAAATTTGAAATGGAGATAGCTTAGGTGTACATTGGATTAACACTTAAGCTACTTTTTATCTCGAAAATTTCTAAAGTTCACAAGGGTTAGCGATAATCGAAATATACGCGGACCAAATCGCGGGTAGAAGCTAGTGATGAAAAAGAAATGGAAATTTTAGGAAAATTCCGAATCTACATCTGCCCCCCTATTTAATAAGCAGTATCCCAAATTCAATAACCAAAGCAGTTTGAATTCTCTTCTGTTAGTAATAAGGATGATATTGCTACAGGAGTATTATCTGAGATACTGCGTATTGGATTAACAGGGCAGACATGTAAAGCAAGGGTTTTTATTTCGAGCTTAGTCGACTTAGGTATCACTTTCACTAGGGTTCAATACTGTGGTTCTAACGGCTAAACCGATGTGATTTGTCTCCGTAGCCTGCTGAGTGATGCTCAAGCCGTACTGAGCAACTACTCATTCCCTGATGAATTCATGTTTGGGGTCGCGACTGCTGCATACCAAATTGAAGGCGCGTGGAATGAGGATGGTGAGTAAATTAATAAGTTCCACTAACCTTAACTATACGGTTGAAAGAAAGGCTTTCTTCTTTTGTCTACACTAATATTATAAAGGGGAAAGATTTGATTGTTTTCTTTCGCCATTAGGATCCTATACTCGAAAATCTAAGTTTAGAACTAAATCCTAACCTCAACCGGCGCACACTCGATGTGATTACTGCATTTTGGTTTAAGTGTAGGTATTTTATCAATAAAACTTACCCTAATATTACTGGTTATACGAGTTCTCATTCATATTTTTATGAACTAATGTTCAAATAACGAAATGATCAAGATGGGAACTGTCAGATTTTGGTCTTTAATTAGATTTTCGAGTATACATTATCTTTAATGAACATAGGCTACGTTTTATTTTTCTGTGCGGACGGAGTCGCGGGAAACAGCTAGTTTTTGATAAAACAAAGCAACATAAGACAAGCTCATAAAGTAATATACATACATACATGGCTTTAAATCCAAATGTGTAATTTGTTCTTAGGAATTAGTGACTTGATTTTGCGGAAAAGAAAAACTATAGAACTTGTAACATTTAGAAAAAACATAGATACGTAATTACGTAACAAATAACGTTACTAACCGGAAATTGTTATTTTTCCGAAAACCACTTAATTATTACTGTAATTGATACAAGTAGTCTAAGTGATCAGATATAATTTTTATTGGAGCTCTGATGGCCCTGCCAAGATGCACTACGCTAACCAGTGTTTCTATTCCATTTGTTTTTAAACCAATCGCGTCACTGGTAGACCACGTGACTTTTCGTATCACGTCATCTACCAGTGACGCGATTGGTTTAAAAACGAATCGAATAGAAACGTTAGTTAGCGTAGTGCATCTTGGCAGGGCCCTCAGTACTCAAAATAGACAAAAACCACAATATTTGCTTAGGTGAGATCCAAGCTAGTTTATTGTTTCTAAGAACAGATAATAGCCTAACTCTTATTAATTATACTCTATTATATTATTATAGTTGCCTAATTCCCTTTCTGACACATTTGGAATACACATCCCATAGTGTTTCCATTAAATGAAATCAAATGTCTATGGTTCACACATCCCACTTATTATCAGGGCTGTATGCTCGTTTGCCTTCTAAGGGTCATAAAAAAAATACACGGCCTCGCACTACTTAACTTGATTGATTCATTCATAAGTTTACACGTCATTTTAAACGAGTACTCCAGCAGTTTATAGTAATTCATACATTTGTTATCAATCATTTACAACTAACTTTAACCTAGGTTGCCACTGACTATGGTCTGGTCATATCCAAGTATTGACAATCATAGAAAACACATATTGAAGCCTAAACCAGAAATTAATGAGTATCGTAATTAATTTAGTCATAATAGAGTTAGGACTTTTGGTAGCAAATCCATGGAGTCGTTATTTCCCATTTATTATAATACATACCTTCAGTATTTTAATATTTAAAAATTCATTTATTCATTAAACCGTTAACCAATTTAAATGAATTTTGGTATGGAGGATATCTCTGCTGTGAAAGCGTTACAAACAAGCAAAATATTATTTGGTTCGGAATAACCGAACTAAAAATGTATTTGGTTCATTTTGAAATATGACCATACTGAAGGTCAAAATCAAAGTGTCATGTATTATAACAATTAGGAAATAGCGACTCCATGGATTCTAGAACCACGATATGCCACCAAAATCCTAACCCTCTCAGGGCCGTATTAATAAACTCATCTTCGTTAAGATGTCAATCACAAGACGCGTAAAAATGACAGCTTTCTATAGGTTGACGTTTACTTTGACGTCTCTCAAGATGGGCATCTCAGTCAAGACGAGTTTATTAACAAGGCCATCATAAACTACCTATATATTATAACCTCGTAAGAGCCACCATACTGCAAACCGGGAGTATTTTGTAAGTGGGACTTTGAACCTACCATCAAGCCAATAAAGTTCAATTACGTTTGTTCGATAATGTCATTTTCAGTTTATGAACATAGGAAAATAAACCTTATTCTTATAGCAACACAGTTCAAATTAAATTGCCTTGATTATGCAATACACCTAATAGACTCGTGGCTGAGGAAAAACTATTTACGAACTAATGTATCAAAGACGTGTTTTATACAATTTCTGAACCATAAAGCGCGCAAATTTGACATAAAATTACAATACCAGAGCCAAGTACTCCAGCAGGTAACCGAAACCAATTTTTTGGGTATAATATTAGATCAACACTGTGCATGGAAACAACATATACAATTTACCTGTGGAAAGCTTGAGAGATTTGTTTACGCCTTGAAACAATTGAGAGTGGTCGCAGGAGAGAAGACCGCACTGCTCGCATACCATGGCTTTGTAACATCAGTCTTAAAATATGGCATCATACTGTGGGGCAATTCAACGGATGTCAACAAGGCTTTTTTAACACAAAAGAAATGTGTTAGAGCGGTTAGTGGCCTCGGACCAAGGGATTCCTGTAGACCTTTGTTCCGAAGACTAGGTTTACTTACTTTAACTGGTCAGTATATCCTCGACTTGGCTTGTTTCGTTCGTAACTTTCCGACATATTTTAAAAAACCGAAATTTAACAATAGATTACGAGAAAGGGATGAATTCAAGTTGCTAATGCCACCATGCTCATCTTCTTTATTTAAAAATAATTGTTATATAATGTGTATTATTGTATATAATAAAATTCCGATTGAACTTAGGAAATTACAAAACCGCAGCTTTATGACAAAGTTACGAAAATGGCTAGTAGACAAATGTTTTTATACTGTGCGTGAATTTTTAAATACCTAATTATAATGAGTAACAATTGTAAAGATAAATACAAATATTCTTAATGTAAAATCAAGATTTGCATGCCAGTACCTATAGGCTAAACATTTGATACTAAATTATTGTTTCAATATTATCGACCAAATGTACCTACCGTGTTTAAGCAAATAAATTATTATTATTATTATTATTATTATTATTATTATGTACATCCTATTGCACACTGGAGGATAAATATAGATAATTTATTTTACATCTAATCTTACACATATTGTCACAACCTTTTAGGGTCAGCTTAGTTTGGATCACCTTAGTGGACACTATAGTTGTTTATTGTTAACATTTATTGTTGCATTACGGCTGCTCAACAGTTCGTCAAACGTCTATCCGTCCGTTCGTCCATTTCCCACAGGTCTCTAGCTCCTGTCGCCAAACTGTGTGTCAGTTTGTTGGAGGCCAAGTTCGTAATCTGTAACTATACAAACAAAGCAACAGATAAACCAGCATATTTTAAACGTTGCTTTTAAACATTCTCTACTTGTCCAGAGATCTACATACTTTGGCGTTTTCTTCATATGTTTTTTTGTCTTATAAATCAACTGCATAAGAATGGAACTCTCAGTGCGCGAGTCATTCAGACAGTCAGTCAGCTTGTAAATTATATTAAGAACATAAAAGTCAATTTGTGTTCCGGTGTGGTGATAAGGCAATCTGTGAAAAGACCGCTAATTTCTATCGGTCTCAGATCCCACTTCATTCATTAGTAAATTTTGTAGATACATACATACATACATACATACATACATACATTCCCAGAGTGGGGTAGGCAGAGCTACAGAATTACCAACAACTATAATAACTTGTTGATAATTCCAACACCACATAAATAGTAAATTTTGTAAAGAACCAAATTCTACTATTACCATCCGATGCATGTACCCAAACTTTTCTACCAAAAAGTATTATTTTCATATTCTATCAAATAAATATTATCGTTCATCCATTATTCTATTTAAAGAAAACATTTTTAGCGTTTTTATGGCAAGGATGATGCGAACGAGTATATGGGCAAACATAGTAAAACTAGGAACACCATGTCTATCTGATTGTCTGTATGTCACACTTACATTTTTAGACACTATCAGTGACAAAGCTGAATTTTCGTACACATACATAGATATGTATCTATAACGCGCACTAAGAGAGAGAGAGAGAGAGAGACTTAAGTATAGCAAGGCTAAAACTATTTTATCTTACAACATCGCGCGGGGTATAGTTGGATAACTTTTAAAATATTATTATGTATCCACCCCCGCCCCACTCATACCAACCCCTTTCAGACAAAACTACAAATAGGTACAGTCTACTACAAATAGATGTATCCACTTTTTGACCTTATTACAATGCAATGAGGTGAAAAAGTGGATACATCTCTTTGTAGTCTACCGTATGTACCAAAAATCTGGAAAATATTTTAAATTAAAGCACATACAAATAATTTAAAAGTAAAACTGTCACGAATAAGATACCAGATTAATTTACGTAATAGAAAATTAGCTCATTCTTGAGGTTTTTGGTGATAGATGTTTGTGTTGTAGTAACGGCAACAGAAACAAAGACTGGTTCGACATGCGCTTTCCTGTTTTTTTCCATTCAAATAATAACGTATGTATGTAAGAGTTTACATACATAAGAATCTATTTAGATTATTATTACCTTTTCGACCTGTACTTCCCCAGGCAAAAATATTTATCCTTAGCATCGTAAAGGAAAATCGATGGGTCATTAGTCTGTGGTTAAGTTTTTTTTATATTTCATTCCGAATGATCATTTAAAATCATTAGAAACCTGATCCAAATCAAAAACATCCAAAAAAGAACGTGACAAACATACATACAAAAGGAAGAAAAAACTGACATAGACAAAAAAGGGTAGGCCTCACAGAATATGTTTGAGTTTGGACTCAATTTTAAGGAATTTTATTGGAATTGTACTTAATTTTCATCGCTTATGCTAATTGAACATGCTTAAGAACTTGTATTTATACATTGTAAAAATGTCGTCACATACATACATTTATCAATAAACGCCACAAACATTTTACAACCGCACAATAAACTAGTAATAAAAGTCATTTGCTCTATGACTCAACACTTAATAATTGCATAGGTTTTTCTTATAAGAAAACCCAAGTAAAAAGTCCCGCCGTCGTCATACAAAAGTAAACCTTGGGTGGATTTCCCAATACCTATATGGAATAAAAACAAATCTTTACATTTCCTAACTTTACCAAACGAGATTACGATGCTATGCAATCTCTCTAATTGAGATTTTTACCGTGTAAATAACATAACATAGCAAGTAGCAACTGACTTCAGTATAGATTGCTTCATTTTATTTTAATGAGGAATGATGCGGTTATGATCGGAAAATGTTTCGCGCGCGGTTTGTGTTATTCTGTTATTAAATATATTTTTTCATAAAAAATCATGTTGGGTTTAAATCGTTAAACCGTATGATAGTACACGTTCGACATGACATGACCTTGAAAAATTACCAATTAACCGAGTATTTGGTTGCGCCCCTACACCGCACCTTCTACTTTAAGAGGTAGGTAAATTGAAAAATATACGAGTATATAATCACACTTTCGGCTATACCTAATTTTTATGAGTTGTTACTATAATTTGATAAGGCGTTTCAGTAGGTTTAATTTTGTATGTAAAGAACAAAACTGATGTTTGGTTAAAAATTAACTGGTCATTTTTTTGTAAAGTATTCCATTAGGCCTGCAGTCACTCTTTTAAGCAACAAGTAGACAAAAAATTGGTTTCATTAAAAATTGCAATCTATACTTAGACCATGAGTTTACTATAACAAGTTCTCATACTATCAAGATCGCTCCAGCAAAGTCAAGGGCAAACATTATGGCAGCGGAAAAGATATTATCATCAAGATGACACAAGTATGTACGTCTTTAATAAAACCATTAACAATAGCGCTGGTAGATACATTTTCAAGCCATATACGATTATATAGTTCAATTTATAAAATATATATGACATAATTATAGCATTTACCATAATTTCTGTATGTAGGCATAATTTCTAATTTGTAATACTATCTTAACTCTCAGCAAATTATCATAAATTTTTGAAAATTCTTCGTAATGGAAATAATTATTTTAATTTGATCGGGGTTTATGAATGATTAATTAATGAACCACGCGAATAGATTCAAACCAGCCTTTTCTTATTCATTATTCATAGGTCAGTGTTAAATTCCGCTCTTATTGAGTTGTAATTATCCTTGACCAATACCTTTTTGAGCATTTTATAGAACTACATTTTTATCTGATTAAGGGAACAATCGATTAACATTTTTTCGCTTAATTACAAAATAGATTTAAAAAACTTTTTTCAGAAGTGAGTAAGAAGTCTAACTAAGCGTTGAATAAATTGTAAAAGAATTGGGATTGGTCGTATTATAATGTAATCGAATTCTTAAACATTACGAAGAATAAAGGTTACAATATCGTCATATTATTTGGGCGTTGAAACTACCCACTAACGTTTTATAATCAAATAAAAATAACCTTAATTGAACTTTTGTTTGACTTTCTTCCTCAGCACAATATCCTTGGGGGCGCTACTAATTAACAGTGAACAGAATTGGCACAACTAATAGCTTTAAAAGGTCTATGCCTTAAAGGAATAGACTCTTTTTATTACTCCTTATATCTATCTCCCTATTCCATTTTTTTATATGTTAAAACATTACTAAACTAAAGTTCGGAAATTATCACTACTTAACAACTACAAAAACAAAGTCAATAACAAAATTAACATTTCAAATTGCCTATTCTTGTAAAAAGTATAGTAAAATGCGTTTGTATTTTGTTACATTTATCTCAATTTTCGTTTGTAGGTTATTAACTTCCAAAACCAAAAAAATTAATGTGTTTTTCACAGGCAAAGGTGAAAGTATGTGGGATACATTTCTCCACAAGAACCCCGACTACACGCCGGATAGCGCTAACGCGGACGTAGCTGCTGATTCCTACCACAAATACATGGATGACGTCAAGATCATCAAGGATCTGGGTGTAAAGTACTATAGATTCTCTCTGTCTTGGCCAAGGTAAGTACTTATCCTTACTAATGTGGAAGTATGTTTTTTTGTCTGTTCTGCCTTCACGGTCCACCGCCTAAGCCGGTCGACAAGAAATTTAGTTTAAAGTCCGGGGGAATAAAGGATTTTCATCCCATTTTTTTTTCGAGTTTCCGGAGAAACAGCGATTAACGCCTTCTGCACGGACGGAGACGTAGGCAATAGTTAGCCTGGATTAAGATATAGGTTGGGCATAAGTCAATTCAAATCAAATTCAAACACATAAATGTACTAAAGTTTAATGTCCTCCCTGAACATCGTTCTTTCCAACAAAACCAATTTTAAAATATCGTAATTAAGACTTTATTCAATTATTCCAATAAATACTTGCTCAGAGTTATAATTTACACCAGTAAAATGTCTAGCTCTTAAAAATTGGCAAACATACCCTGTTTTGTTATTTTTATATCTTTAAATCTCACTTTGCAACAACACCGAAACATAAACAGAAATGTACTGTAACAATTGTCAATTTGTCCACCCAGGTTGCTGCCAAACGGCACGGACAACAACATAAGTAAAGCTGGCGTGAGATATTATCGCAAATTGCTAAAGGAACTCGAGAAAGCGAACATAACAGCCGTGGTAACTCTGTTCCACTGGGACATGCCAACACCTCTCATGGATCTAGGTGGTTGGGCTAACCCCCTGATGGTCGATTACTTCAAAGATTATGCGAGAGTCGCCTTCAATCTCTTCGGTGATGTTGTTAAGATTTGGACAACGATGAATGAGCCACATCAACATTGTTATAACGTAAGTTTTGGTATACAGGTTTATCTCAAAACAAAATTTTCAGTTCATTTTTTTTTTTTAGCTTATATTACCTATGTGTGTTTATGTACGTCTTTAATTGAAGCTTACTAAACTTTACTCTTTAAACTTAACTATTTTAAATTTGGATAATCGTGTAAGTAACTATATATATGAGTAGCATACTATAAATGAGGCTTTATCTAAAACAACTAACATTCTGATTCAGATTCTTACATAATGTCGTCATAACGGCACCCGAATCTTTTGCCTTGAGAATAATTGCATAATATTTAGTTGTGTTCCACCTGATATTTTAGCTAATTATAGGTAAGAAAAGTCTTTAATTCATTTTACTAGCAAAATTGATTACACATCTGAATATCTTTTTTTATGGCATGTAGAAGGCAATTGAACAATAAATTAGAGAGGCAGGACCATTTGTTCCAAATTAGGGCCTCTCAAATTAACGGTAGGCGCACGCTTTGTGCTTCATAACTTACGAGCTCTTAACGTGGTTGAACAGCCGCATACCAATTTATGCTTCCCTGATAAAAAAACATTTTAGACGTAATACTTAATTAACAAAGACAATAAAGTATCACAAGCTAAACAATGAGAAAAACCTAAAATATTATATTCGGTATAATGTAGCCCTTAGCAAGAGACTATAATTAGCTGATGGGCTAAATGATTGAGATTATAAAGTGTTAAAATTATTATTTCAGGGATACGGCAGTGACTATTTTGCACCAGCATTGATGTCTCACGGAACAGGAGAATATTTATGCGTCCACTACATATTACTAGCACATGCAGCGGCTTACCATCTTTATGACAACGAGTTTAGACCTCATCAAAGAGGTGAAAAATAAAAACCACATTTATAAATATTCGTGGCGTAATTTGTTCTACTCGAAAATTTTAAAATGCATTTGTGTTGCCAGGGAAAATTGGTATTACCCTGGACGCGTTTTGGGCGGAACCAAAAGATAAAAATAAAGCAGAAGATATAGAAGCAGCAGAAAGGTATCTGGAAATGCATGTAAGTAAGCAGTTCTACATTTTTATTCAAGTATTTACTACAGCTGTTGTCGATATTTATTTGAGCAACAACTCCAGAAAAATCAATATTTTCTAAACGCAATCATTCTGATTTTAACTGGAGCTGGGTAGCTTCCTATTATGTACCTAATATAAATCTTTCTGGTAACTTAGAAATCATTATTGAATTAAAACAAAAAAAAACATTTTGAGTTTTCTCTTGAAAATGGCGACTTCTTATGGCTAGTCTCTATCTGATCTGGTTCCATATCGTTGAGATATTTGAAACCTGGTTTTTATTTCTATCTTATTTTAGTTTGGCACTTTTGCGCATCCAATCTACTCGAAGGAGGGCGATTACCCGAAAATTGTACGTGAAAGAGTGAACACAATAAGCACACATCAGGGATATACGAGATCACGGCTGCCAACTTTTAGTCCTCAAGAGGTTTGTAGCACTTTTTACTAGAAAATAGCATTTGATTTTGAACCTAATGTGGCTAGTCTTTGTAGCGCTTTAACCTCCTGAGACCTACGAGTAAATCCTAATTCCACTGTAGGAATTTTGAACTTTTTAAGTACGTAATATTATCAACCACCAGCTGGACTGACAACCTGGTGAAAGCCACAGGAATCTGCTGGGTTCATGCGACACCGGACCGATCATTATGTCAAACACGATGCGCATTATCAATAACGATAAAATAAAGTTAAAAAAGGCAAAAAGAATATGGGAACTTAAAAGGTTAATCCCAAGATACAGCTGTTTTTAGTAGCGGCAATACCATCAAACATAAGGATGTATGATAAAATTAGAAGTAAATTTAGTCAAATTTCTGCTATTTTGAAATATTTGCTGTATTCAAATTATACCTTTAGGTGGTGGCCTTAAGGGGAAGCTCAGATTTCTTCGGACTGAATCATTACACGACCTTTATAATGTCTCCCTCAACTATGGAGAAGGAGTGGAAGATACCCTCGGTGGACTACGATACTGGGGTTAAGTTGGAGCAGGATCCAAAATGGCCCAAACCTGGGGCTGAATGGTTAACGGTATGTTTTAGTTTTTAGCTAGTTATAAGTCACCGACATAGGCCTACTAATTGTTAGGTTTACGTGGCAGTGGGCAGGGCACGTCGCTCCCAGAACAGTTCGTCGATGGGGTTGAAGGGTTCTTGAGTGGCGTCCGCGTACCGGAAGACACAGCGTGGGTAGACCTCCAAAGTAGACCGACGCGGTGGCTAAGGTTGCGAGAAACCAATAGATGCAAACGGCGCTGGACCGGTCCTTGTGTCATACCTTGGGGGAGGCCTATGTCCAGCATTGGACGTCTCTCGGCTGACATAATGATGATGATGACGATATTTCTTTTCTTAACACGATTTTTAAATAAATCAAGTTTAATGATTTTTTTTATGAATATTTTGATGGGCCGGTAATTATTGCTTTTTTATAGATAAGCCATAAATTGTATTACATAATCTTGATTTCGTCTTCTGACCCACATAGTATGCGAGTTACTTGTGTATATTGCTTTCTCTATGTATGTATGTCTATCGTTGTATTGTACCCACGGCTTGTACCCATAGTATCTACTTACAAGCCTAGAGCTTAGTTTGGGACTAGGTAAATTTGTGTGAGATGGTCCGCTGATATTTTTTATGGTTTCTATAGTCTTAAAAATCGCGTATCTTAACGTTAAATATTTTATTTTGACGTCCATTACTAATGGATATTTAAAAAGGTAAATTGAGTATCGAATATTATTAATCTGCTTATGTTTTCCACTAGCAGTATCGATACCTATACAAATAGTCGGTTATCTTTATTTTCTCAATTCTTAGTAAGTTTATTAATCGTGTCAGACTTTACTTTAATATTTAGGAGAATTTGCCGTTCAGGGAATTAAATTTATTTGATAAGATCCTCAAATAGACGCCCAAATATTTGACAATAACAAAGTCAAACTAAAGTTATCTTTATCTTTGTGTTTACGATCGTTAAGTATGGAAATTTTGTTATTTATGTTAGCAAGTTTGCCCTAAGGCAGCCAACTTACTTGGCAAATTATCACTTCAAAAATATTTTTCTCATAATAGCAACGTTACTTACAATAATTTGGTTAGCAACAACACAATTTCATTCCCCTTTACAATAGACCGGAAAACGTGCAGAATTCTATTTCCATTTCTTTTATGACGTATTCATTTAGATTCGTAAGTAGGTGACAAAATGTACGTGAATATAGCAACATTTTAGTAACCAGGGACAGGCTAGTTGGAATTGTTACTTAATAATTTTATTATACTGTGGCATCGAAATATGATAAGTATGGAAGGGTAACCTCAAACAAAAACAACTGCTAAATCCGCTCCAAAACGCCCACTTTTTGAATAATCAACTAAATATTAATTGAATTAAGGTTTGAAATCATTTATTATGTCAGATATTGATATAACGTTTGAGTAGACAGTAATTTCAGTAAGGTTTTATACCGTTTGAAAGACAAAAATCTGCAATTGGTTACAAGCTCTCTGACACAAGAATTTTATTTGACAATATATTTTTTCATAAGGTTACTTGAACGCGGCCAAGTATTTCAACATTTGACGTGTATGGTTTAATACAAGAATAACACGGTAATTGAATAATGAATTTTATTAATATTTTTTTATGGTAGTGTTTTGACACACTTACTGATTATTCCCCTTGAATCATTTAATATTCTTATGTTACACTTTACACTATAGTAAAGTTGTAAAAGAGTAAATCTTTACAGTCAGCATCAAAGAGATAGCATCCAAAGTGCCAAATATATCGCAACACATCTATATTCTTATAGCCATAAAGATACGTGACTATATATATACACGGTTGTTTTGTTATGATAATAGCTTAGTTACAAAGATCATCATAGTTAAATAAGTTTTTGCGAGAATAAGATTATACAGTCGAGTTCACAAATATGTGTACACTTTAGTACCGTGCCTATTTAATGTCATGTTTACAGTGCCATACATGAATTGTCACAGCGATTAACGTGACAAGGTACTAAAGTGCACATATTTATGAACTCGGCTATTCCTACCTAAACATGCATATGCACATCGGTCATAAGTTAAGCAGGCTCAGGTACCTTTCTCACCTAATAGATGTGTGACTTATAATGTTAAACCACTCGACGTCTGATACTCGATGTCATTAAATATTATTAAGTAATATTATTGTAAATAAACATTGACAACGTAATTTGGGACTGCTTGGACTTTTAAAAAATATCTTCCAGTTTTTGAGATGACGTAATCTGATTCATCAAAATGGATGCTGCAAATCCTGCAATGTTTGTAGGCACCCATTTTTCGCTACGCAATTCGCGACGAACTGCATCCACCCAAGCCGGAGTTCTTAATTTTTTGGAAAACTTAAATATCATATCACCTGTTTGTTTTACTATGTAAACTGACGATAGCTAAGATGACAGAAATTTTTATTTCCTATTCATTCGAAGTAGTTGCTTGTAATTCACATTTTTCAAAGATATATTGCATAACATGGGCCATGACATTTTAGTATGGGAATATTTAAATTTCAATAACTTACTAATGAAAGTAAATATCGCTTAGTTCTGCATCTGTGTGGGTCCCGCACCAATTTACAACGCAAGTTGACATTTTTGCAGCATTATTTAAAGCCGGTACTCATTAAAATCGAATTATTTTTGTTGTAATTATAAACAACTGTTTGACACTACGTCAGAAAGTCGACTGATAGACGGTTTAGCACTAAGTATTAGCACTAAGTCAGTGGGGCACATTTTCAGCGTCTGTTACTCTTCCATACTTATCATATTTCGATGTACTGTGGACTTAATGTAATTAACACTCCAAGACAGGGATATTTTTTAAATGTGACATTTTATCTAAAGTTACGTGAAGGTACGCCAAATTCATGATTTTTAAAGTGTGTTCATCACACCAGGGGCCTGTTTTACAACAACAAAGCTACAAATTACAATTTACAGGTTTCAAGTTTCTATTTGACACAACCTCGACCAATGACGACGAGCCATTTGAGCAGTGTTGCCAGTTTAGACCTGTAAAATTGTAACTTGTAGCTTTATAAAACGTGCCCCAGTATGCTAGTACGAAAATCGGATAATCTCTGTAACCGCGAGGAAAACCATTACCTACATTATTGCTAACAGAAATAAAAAATATCTTTGTTTTTTCTTGTAACAGTAGTAGGTAAATTTATGTACCTACAGTATTATGTTAATATTTTCTGATAAACCTTTTTTTTTAGGTTAACGTTTTTTAGTAAATCTAAATATGTAAATTGTATTACTAAAAACAAATTCGTATTTCAGCCATGTTTGTATCTATTTTTATATATCAAACGGAGAGGAATATTTAACGTACTCGTAACACATAAACAAACTAAAATTTTATAACAATTACTTAATAAATTGATCTGTTGTTACGCCAAGAATGTAGGTAGATACATACTTCTAATTACGCTCATGACATAAAAAATCCTAACATTTACGTTTCCTACATTCCTGGTCTGATAAATAAGAACAAATTAAATTATCAGCAGATTATTAAATAATAACTATAAAACAAAACCAAATATAACAAAAGGTTAATCAATCGACAAATTGTAAGTATTTAAAGTAATTATGATAGACGAAAGGTATTTTGTACATTTTATCATGGCAAGTTAACACAGGTTATTAAATTGATAAACTGACAGATGCAAGAAGCGACAACGAAGTGCATTATATTTTTACTATAAAGTAATATAGTAATAATACAATAGCAATTTTTTTTTAAACAACTTATTTCATCTTTTTGTAAATCGAAAAATATCAATAAAAAATACGCTCATTTTTACTTATACTTAAAAACATCACATTACGTTCATTTTAATAATAACGTGTTATAATTGCGATAGATAATATAATGCAAAAATGCAATAACACGACACGATGGTGAATTAATACAGAGAACATATTACAGCACTACAAATTAGTATTGGAATTTACTCTTAATTACGCATTAAAACTGTTTCTCGCTGTTATTAAATCAATATAAGTAATTAGGTACTTTAACGGCCAACTACAACGGGTTCTGGACGTATTGTAAGGAAATTATCAAAGTCCATAATACGTACATCGAAATGTATAGTTGGTAATAGTAGACTACTATTCATTACCAACTATACATTTAGTAGTTTACGTGACGGTTGCGTAATGACAGACATTACAACATGAGTGTTGTAATGCTAATTACGCAGTCTCGTACTTCTTCACCTACACACATATAAGTACTGTAAGAAGGGTTCAGAAGCCGAAAGGCAAATGACCAGCATTACCTTACCTGTGGTAGTAGATGACAGCGATGACAGCTGTTACGTAATTTTGAAATTAGGTTATCGAATATTGTAAGGTAATGAGATCCAAATTTGGAACATCTTCCAAAATTTATGTTGAATTGCCTACGGGTTTTGAACGCATAATAGAGGATTTATGATATGAGTGTAGATAAAGAGCCTCACCAGTTCTTCGCTTAAATAGCCCACTTTATGAGCCGACTACATAGGAATGTGTTTCTTTTACGTTGTTAACTATGGACTAAGTGTTAATTAAGATTAAAGACAGTAATAATACCTTTTATTAATATTCATTTGCATTATACAAGATATCGATTAAAATTGTCTTGATTGAGGCTGTACTCGTATTGCTGTGAATAATTATATTTTATAAGCTTTCAACTCACTTTAATTATTAGTATGATAAAGATAAAAAGATAAAAGATGTTTATTCAGTAAGTAGGCCGCACGGGCACTTTTACACGTCAAAATAAACGTCAAACGTATGTGTGGGTTAAATATCACAAGTCAGCTTTAGACACATAATATGCTAAAATCAGTAATGTTTGGTAATCAGGGGGGCAACCCCGAAGACATTTTTATTACTAAGAAAAAGCTAGGTAATTTAGTTTTCGGCGAGAGAAAAGAACAGCGCCCTATAACTGAAATAGCTTGTCCTTTACACTCGCTGCAAAGTGAACTCCAAAGCTGTCATGGTAACCCCGCTGACCTCAATAACCAAAACGACTGTGATGCTGATGACAAAGAACGGATTCTTTGGATTTATTCAACTCGATTTTTCTTTCTTAAATCATTAATCGTGAACACGATAGTAGCAAAAACATGAAAACAAAAAAAAAACGAACATAACACGTTTTTCGCATGTTTTTGGTCGAGTCTTTAAAACCCTACGGTTTGTATCGATGATATTTTGATTTAAAAATTGTCTGTTAATATTTTTGCAACTCTGGTAACCAGTTTTTTAGTATCTAATACTCACACACTGAAACACATCAATTCTACATCTTCTAATCCTCTTCTTCTAATATAGGGCTTTTAGAAAGAGGTGTCATTAAAGAACCCCGGACCTAAAAAGTATGGAAAATGTGGTTTCAGTTAAATATCCTGAGATTTTGATATGAATTTGATTTCAGAGACCTGAACAAAAGTCTCTAGGAGTGCTACCACTGTTTCCGATTCCCTCTCAGAGTTTCGACTGATTTTATTCCTAGGTTCATCCATATAAAGCAATCTTCAAGATCGCTTTATGTTGATGAATGCATCAACAACATCATTAGTCGTCAATGGCGTTGTGGACTTGAAGTCCTGAACAAAATTCAGTAGGGGTGCTACCACTCTTTCCGAGTCCCTTTAAGAGTTTTGACTGATTTTGTACCAGATAGCAAAAACTATAAAGAACTGATAAAGGAGATTGACAAGTTTGGACCAAACGCTGCCCAGAAGTGAAAAAAACTCTAACGTGCTCCTTACGTTATAAAAAATACCTAACTATTAGATAAACCACATATTTTCAAAATTGGTTCAAGAGAAATAAAAATAAATAAAAGCTTTTGTTTTGTCGTTTTTACTTCGCACTTTTGGTTTTTTAAGGTTTTTCTGCGAGCGATTATCAAATGCGCTCTTTGAGCGCCAACAACGCCTAATGTGGCCACAAGTCTTCAAGTCCACAACGCCACTGACGACTAATGATGTTGTTGATGCATTCATCAACAATGCTATCTTGAAGATAGCTTTATATGGATGAACCTAGGAATAAAATCAGTCGAAACAGAAAAGGGACTCGGAAACAATGGTAGCACCCCTAGAGACTTTTGTTCAGGACTCTGAAATCTATAACATATCAAAATCTCAGGATATTTAACTGAAACCACATTTTCCATACTTTAGGTCCGGGGTTCTTTATTCGTTGCCGGCAATGTATTAGTGACGCCTCCGGCGTTGCAAATGTTCATAAGCGTAGGCACCACTTCCCATCAGGTGGGCCGTCTGAATGTTTACCCGTCGACGGCAATAAAAAAAACTTTTAATGCGCTGTTTCTTTTAATCTGCACTGGGTCCTGATGTTTACTAAATATTTACAGGTATACCCCCCTGGTTTCCGGAAGCTGATCAACTGGGTAACTCAGCACTATGGCAGGGAACTTCCCATCATCGTAACTGAGAATGGATCAAGTGATTTTGGAGGACTTAATGATTACGCCCGCGTTTCGTACTACAACGAGTACATGAACCAAATGCTGATCGCCATGTTTGAAGACGGGTGTAACGTACAAGGGTATTTTGCATGGACATTGATGGACGATTTTGAATGGAAAGACGGCTATGTGTAAGTATTGAGTGATGGTTGTCGATAGTACTTTTATTTAATATCACGCTGAAAGATAAAGCTAAAGTATATATAATAATATTGTATTTAGTGATAGTCTTAAATTTAGGTATGATTTGTTTTGAGAGGCACTAAAGACCCCATATTCTTAAACGCACTTTAAATTTATTGTAGTTAATTGAAAATTTCACAATGATCTTTTTCGCGCAATTGGCCCTTAGAAAAGATAGGTATAGTAGTATATATCCATTTAAAAAAAACTTCACGAATGGAATTATTAGTTGTGCCTTGTCTGATGGTGGGTATCTTTGTTTGTTTTCCCTAATAAAGATAAGGGAAAAGATACCATCCACTAAAGAAAATACAATTTATCGGAATGAAACCCCAAGCTAGTTTTTTATGGAATGGAGAAGGCAAACGAACACACAGGCCACGTGATACAAGTGGGATATTCCTGTGACCCGTAGATATTTACATTCTCAAAGCTACAATCTAAAGATTGCAATCCCAAGACCGCAAAAGGCAGTATCCCACCTAAAACTCCTGTACCAATTGCAACCTTATTACCTAGTAATGAGGTTAAAATGTTTACAGTAGTTTTGTGTAAAAGACTGCATTTTATATTCAATGTGCTGCCAAACCTGAGGATTAAATGGAATGCTTCTATGCTAGTCATTTCACCGGTTGTCTTATCCCTACACCGGAAAACAACAATGTGAACACTGCTCTTAGCGGTAGGTCAAAGAATAACTGCGAGCTCGGGCTTACTCGGTTGAATGGACGAGAACCCCATAGGGACTTAAGTCCACCATTCGTACTTTACTGTGTATTGTTAAATAGTTTAAGTTTAATTAATTAAACACATTCCTCTAAAATAAGTTTTAAAAATGGATAACGCAAAAGTTTTTAAACGGTAAACAAGTTAGGAATAGCAAAGGGTATTGGGTAAATTTGTTTGAAGAATTTTGTCATTTTTTTTGTCAGTGGCCACATTTTATTTTTACATAGTTATTTAGAGGACCTCTAAATACACATATATATATATATATATAATTTATGGCGTTAAATATTATCGGAGCGGAGATTTTAAAGATTTAAGTATTCAGTTTTTAGTACAAAAGTACGCCCAAGTATGAATATTTAAATATCTCGGCTCAGATGCACTTAAGAGTATTACATTACATTACATAACAAAATATGTTTATTTTTAATAATTCTATCATAATTTACCACTTTTACGAATGACCGCTCACCTTGAAAATGTATGAATTTTACAAACGACAACACTTTTACCCAAACCCCTTTAGAAAATTTTGTTGACAGGTACCAAATTAAATTACTAATTGTTGGAATAAAGCCACAAGGCTCTTTAATAAGTTCGTTGTTATTTCATCTATGATTACTTTATCCTAGACCTTATTTCCTCGTCCGTATAAAAACTCCTTATTTGAATAACGTGCGTTGGATTACAACTTGTGAATAGAATAGGCCATAAATATTAACAATCTAACTCAATACATAACGTAATAAATTCCGTTTTGCAATTATCGATTGCCCCGTTCATGTTGACATTGACGTGCATCACGACTTCTTTTATAAACATATTCCTCTAATTAGGATATCGATGAGGTGTTGGCTCCATTTCCAAGGAGATTCTCAGGTACGGGCATTGAACGTGTAGGTCGTTTATGACACTCTTGTTGATTAATTTTAATGTGATTACCATCTGATTTTGTTGCGGCGTTCAGGCGATCCTTTGAGGACGGTTTCAACTAGTAAATTTTTCGTTTTTATCAGAACATAAGTGCTGAACTCAGAGAGATTTTAAAGACACTAAGGAACGACTTAATCGACATCGATTGACTCTGAATGCGGTCGCAAGACTATAACTTAACAATTATTAACACAATAACTAAATATAGTAGTCTATCATCGCCATAATTCATTGAAAGAAGTATAGGGTAGTTAATATTTTAAGGGATTCAATTTCGAGCGCTAAATATTTTCAAACAAAAATCAGGAATATTTTATCCAGTTTCAAAAAAAGATTATTCTTGTAATAACAAGGCATTTTAACTGCAATTCAACCTCATTAAAATTACCTCACAAAATAACACGCTTTGCACCTTAATTTTTATCAAGTAATGTTAATTATAGTTAACGAGTGGTACAAAATAAACTGAAAATGTATAAAGACGTGCGTGAACAAACCTATTGCAAATCGTTTGTTATAATTACATCAATAATCATAATAATATATAGATTTTAAAGTAACACTAACTATTTTTGAAAATTAATGACTTTTTATTTGAAATGTTACTTTTCCTTTTCTGAAATAAGACTTACGCCTAAATATTGTTTATGTTTGATTTCAGCTCCAAGTTTGGCTTGTACCATGTCAATTTCGACAGTCCAGCTAAGACCCGCACGCCCAAACTGTCAGCCATCAACTACAGAGAGATTGTGCGTACACGCCGAATCAACTTTGATTTCATCAAAAGACCCGTATGGTAAATAAGGCTTAGGTTATTTAAGCGTAAGTTTCCCTCGTTTGTTGTACTATTTAATTTTATATTAAAATTGATTTAATGATGACGTGTTTTATTCTCATTTGGTATCTATCTTCGATGTCCTGCAGTAATGTGATCAATGTTCCAGTGGACAAAGATTTTCACGGCAATGTATCACCGTTAGACTTACTCGTGATATCATTGTTAAATAAAATGAAGATATTGTTTAAATTTAAATATATAAAAGAAGAAACAGTGTTATCAATGCACAGCGAAACCGCTGGATCTAGAGATTCCAAATTTGGCATGTAGGTTCCTTGTGAGGTCTAGGGGTGCACTAAGAAAGGATTTACTGAAAATCTACCCCCAATGGGAAGAAATAGGCGGAGTAGCGGGAAACTAATTCTACGCGTACGAAGCCGCGGACATCCTCTAGTCATATAGGGTGACGGAACCAGTAATGGACAAGGAACAATGATGGACACGTGATTCTTATTTAACAGAAGACAAGGGTTAATCATTTGTTTTGGAACAATCAATTTCTGACCGTATGAAATTTGAATTAAGAGTTAAGTGTCCATTACTGGTGCCTGTCAGCTAAAAGTGTCCAAAATTGGTGCCATAACCCTAATAATGTTATGAATAAACTTATTCAAATTATTCATGATAAACTTTAAGTGCGAGCCAAAATGCGTTTCTCAAGCCAAATCTGATACTGCGAGCAATTTGTCCCTCGTGACTGGTCGACCTCAAAAGGGACCAGGAACTAGATTTGCTCAATATTACCAGCGGTTACCTGCTGCCAAGGAACTACATTTATTATTCATGATAAAAAATAATGTAAATGCACCGTCAAGGTCGCAAAAATAGCTAAACGACTTGACTATCGTGAGCTTTGCCTTGATCTAGACACACGGCAGTGTGTTAGCCAAGTATAAGCATTGTTAAATATATGGCAGTTAAGTAATGTCTTAAGTAATTTAACAAAGAACTTACGACTCAAGAACATTCTCCTTTTTGAAAGCCAATTATAAATGCGAGTCAAGTAACTTTTTTACTGAAAAGAGCATAACAGAATCAACCAGTGTCATCTTTATAATAATTTTACTAAGAAAACGCGTTATTGATTTAATCCGGTTTTCAATTCATGCATCAATACGGTCATACGGTGGTTACTCGTTCAGGCACTTAACCGACCACCGACAGTCGGCAACACGTGGCTGTAATTAATTATTATTACCACATTAATGCATTTAACGATATTTGTAGTGTCGAGTTGTCTATGTTCAAATTCAAATACGAATATATCGAAGGTGTAATTCAGATTTACGGCGTTGATGTTTCAAAACTGATGAGAACAGAATAGATTTTTTTTTAGAACGAATTAGTCAACCAAATCTTCTAATTA
The DNA here is from genome assembly GCA_946894065.1 of Acleris literana. Taxonomy (NCBI): domain Eukaryota; kingdom Metazoa; phylum Arthropoda; class Insecta; order Lepidoptera; family Tortricidae; genus Acleris; species Acleris literana. Next base: position 8,486,669 of record OX335677.1, read on the forward strand.
GAACCAAATTACATTACTGCAAGAAAAGAATTAGAGGTAAAAGATAAAAGATGTGTTTTTATAAAGTAAACGACTATAAAATTCAACAGATTTAAGATTTTAGTGTTAAACGTGAAAAAATTAATCCTTTATAAGTTTGGCTCTCACAGAAAAATGGTATCGAACTATTTTTCGCAACGCTAGCACTACATGTCGTCTCTTTTCCTTTGTTTTTGTTACATTTTTGGTCTGCGTGTTATTGTTGTGAATAAATGATTTACTAACTTACTTACTTAATTTGATAAGCGTCGTTGCCTTGCATCACGGAGGAATCAAAACTTTATAGTTGCCAAAACAAACTGTTGCCAAACTGTCGCTTGAGTTTGTCTGGAAGTGTCAAATCAGTCGACAAAGTAGCCTGAGTTTTATAATCAGTCCGATGTTCAAAGTGTCAATTGACGTAAGGGACAAATCACTACATTTTACGACAAAGGAAATAAAAAATATATAGAAAAATTACAATACTTTACAAAAAAAAATGCTTTCGTTTTGGTATAAAGGACAGTATAGTTAATTTTTTCGAGCTGAATCGATTACAACCATTAAATTTTACATAAATGGAATAGTTTCCAAGGTATATGTCCTTTACGTTTAAAATTTTACAAACTTGCCCTTTAATGCCTAATCACAAAAAAAAACATTTTCTTTATTAGGTCTTAAAAGACTATCCCAAGAATATTTATGGGTCGTTTAGGACAAATTTGTTCGAAATGTAGTTAAGCACAATGATCGTTTAAATCTAAATAAATATAATATAATAAATAAAAGTGTAACATCCAATTGACAACAATTCATATGTGCTAAGGCAGTAAAATTAAAATACCGTTTGTAGATTTTACACTGCTGATTATAGTAAAAATATTTTTGGATTTTTTTATGCCGTAGTTTTATTATATTTAGGAAAAACAGTAAAAAAAAGTTGGATTGTGAATGTTAGGAATACACTTATAGTGCCCTTAGTCCATTTATTACCATAGGAATTGAAAAAAATATACAACTGTCATGTCAATTTTTTATCTGTCTGACGGTTTACTTGATTCTAACTACACGCTTTCGATTCCATTAATACAATTGTTTTGATATACGCTATTTAAAATGAAAGTGACTAACGGATTTGTAAAAGCGGATAGCCGCAAACTGCCCAAAGTCGACGAATTTATGTTGTTACAGTTGTTATTGCTGACAAGTGACATGACATGACAGTCAGTTCTGTTTCTGTTTTAAGTTACTTTTTTTATTTTATATCATGCTAAGATCACGACATCAGTATTCCTAACTTTGTATATACGGTCTCTTTAATGACTATTTCTTTAATAAATTATTAACGACGAATTTTAGTTAAATAAACAAAAACCGAGAAACACGGGTAGTCTAATTTTTAATCAGCTATTATAAACGCGAAAAAACAAAAATGTTTTTGAAATGTTGTCAATTCATGAATAGGCTAATAGCTAACTATAGTCTTTTTTTATTAAATAATGAACGAAATATTATTTCAACTTTTAGTGGATGTATAAGAAATTGGTATTAAAATAAAAATAGGTAAGTAAAAAAGTATTTATTTATTAGAAAATTTTAATAAACGTTCTATAAAACGTAACTTTAAGGAACTTAACTTCTTCGTTATTCTTCATTAATAATACTAGAACCATTAGCATATTTAAATAAATATAATCTATCAAATAACAGTCATTAAAATCCGTCATTAGTTATGGAGTTTCTTTTAGAAAATCGTAATAAACGTTCAAGAAAACACAACATATCATTTAGGAACTTATTTTCATTAGTGTTATAAACTAAAACATTAACATGTTTAAATTAAAATGAACTAACAAATCGTATTTGATTTTGAGATTATTTTATGAGAAATCGTAATAAACATTCAAGAAAACATAACATAATAGTAAATTCTATTTTTAATTATTGTAATAAACTAGAACCTTTAGCTTATTGCAACTAAAATAAATTTACCAAACTTAGTAAACGAGTGAAACATGGGCCACGTCTTCATTTGTACTTAGTTCTTCTTCATCTGTTTCAGGAAGTCGGTCTCGGTAGTTGGTAGCGATAGGAATTGTATTTATATGAAAGTTGACTTCGCGATATGGATGCTAATTAAATCCATTATAATACTTATATGCAATGACAAAACACTTTAAGGTATTAATTTCGGTTTAGTCTTAACGTATATTTCATTTGTTTTTACTTATCTTAAAAAATACAATATTTTAGTTGTAAAGGTGGTCAATCGAACTTTGAATGTTAAACGCCCCAAAGTAATTCAAAAAAAAAAAAGTGGGTTGTAAGAAGAACATTGATTTGACAATGCCATTTTTAATAATAATTTATTTAGAATCAAGTCCTTTAAGAACCATTTCAATATCATTTATACTCTATACTACCAAAAATGATTTTTTGCTAATTTTAATTATTTAATATCTCGGTAAATATAATTCAGAGAGAAACTTTATATTTACTAGTCAATGAAGCTTTGGGTCTAGTTTAAGATTATGTAAAAAAAAATATGGCCGAATGTCCTACACGTCAATTGCCATTTTAACCATCGAGTTATTTCCAGTAAAATTATTACATTCAAATATATTCAGTCACCCAACAACTAACATAAATGGGAACTCACCAGTGAGTTACAAATTTATGCCATATTGCATAATATTCTCAACCCCCCTACAGTTTCCTCTGAAATGCCAGCTAGAATCTATTTTAGTTGCGTTTCAATTCTGCTAGACTAAACTGTCCGTCCGAGACTAACCTTAGAGTAGCTATAACTGCAACAGACAACTTCGAACTTATTTTGGGAATATGAAGTTTCTCAATACTTATACGTAAATTGTCTTATTAGCACCCATGACTAGTCAGCTAATATTGTTTAAAGTTTAGTTTTTTAAACCGTCCTGTCCTGTCACACGCCAGATTAAATGGAGAGAAAGGGATTACGTAACTTCGAAAGACATTTTTTTCTTCTGTTTCTCAGGTTAATTTGTCTATCCTCTTGTGTTTTCCTTAGTGCTTACCTATTCTACTCCAAGGTTATCTGGAAGAGATTCCATATAGGATAAGTTCGCTTATCTACATTGTCTATATCGATGCAAATATTATGTCTTGTAATTATTTATGTAGGTACCAACAATGAAGAGTTTATGTACATACTTATAAATGGAGGGAAAAAACAGACAAGAAGTGATAATTGATATTCAATTAGCATACACCGCAATTAGCATGGGTGCCGTCTTATAAGTTTAAAATAGTTTTTGTCAAATGTTTTGCTAAGTTTTTTGCGTTACAGCGTGTTTTGCCAAATAAAATGTTGTCAGAGTTTAAGTTTGAATTTGAGTTTGTGATTGAAAAACCATAACTCGTGATTGTTGCTGATATCATACGTGTGGTTTAATCTTGTTTTATATAATTCTGTCTCTTTAAGTACCACTCTGTCTAAACTTTTACTGTTTTCAATCGTTTTCATATTGCTTTGTTTTGTCACTTAGGTATCTCTTTCCCCTTTCGTGGCAAAGAGTAAGACAAAACATCGTAAGGCCCACCATACTACAAACTGAGAGTTTTTTGTGAGTGGGACTTTGAGTCTGCCATCAAGGCAATAAAGTTCAATTACGTTCATGCCATTTTCAGTTTATGATGATAGGAAAATAAACCTTATGCCCATTGTAACACAGGATATAGTTTCTGGTACCATTTATAATACTTACCTATTTATCCAAAGCCGAATATATTTAAATACCAAACCATGATATGTTACAATGTAGTTTATTTTGTGTGATTAAAATTGTTTACTATTATGGAAATTCCGCGATTACATCAATTAAAAGCAGAATTTTAGAATAATAATAGAGTCGAGTCTGCATTTTCATAATCTTTTTATTATATCTCTTGTATTCATTAAATAAAGATATTAAGTGGTAGTAGGACATTGCGCAAGGTATATCCGGATCGCTGCCACGCCATCTTATGCTTTAACCTACCGCCAAGCAGCAGTGTTCACAATTGTTGTGTTCCGGTATGGTGATAAGACAACCGGTGGAATTAATAGCATAGAATAGTCCATCTTAGTCCTCAGGGTTGGCAACGCATTTGCGGTGTTAGGGTTGCAGTCTTAAGATTGTAATCTTGAGAATGCATGTTTATGGGTTACAGATCCCACTTAGCATCAGGTGATCTGTTTGCTCGTTGGCATCCTTCATGCCATAAAAAAGTAGGAGTAAAATGATCAGTAATAGCATAATATCTACTGTTAGGCTCAAAAGTATCTGAACAAATTCTATTTCTAGACGGTAAAAAGTGTATAAGACATTTTTAGCAATATATCATTACTGGTGACTGTACTAACAATGGCATTAAGTTGTTTACAAGTCTACAAGTTGTCAATGGAACGGGTATTTGCGGTCAAATTGTGAAACCTCTAGACATTTATAGGTCGTACAAGGGATTTCGGTTAGTTTAGTAACGCATAGCGTGGGTACTTACATTTCTTGGGTAAGCCTTAAACTAAGGGCCCGTTACACAATCTCCAGACTTGACACTAACAGATAAATAAATTGTAGCTCTGTCCTATTATTTCGTATGAAATAGAAAAGGAACGCGATAACTTTAACAGGGAGGTTGAAACAGGCCCTCAATGTAAACAGTATTTAAATGTAAGTGGCTTAGAAAGTATAATTTATTATGAATGCGTTATATTTTGGAATTATGGCATAATGCAATACATTGCTACGTTATTGCGAATTGGATATCAAGTTTTAGAGTTACAAATTATAGCTATTTTAAGCGGGTGCCTGTCGTATCGCATAACGTTTTTTGACATACTGTTGAATGGAATACTACTCGATTGTCCTATTTTTTTTGCGCATACTCACTTAAAGTCCTAAATCAAGTTTGTCCTAATATTGATAACTCGAAAATCTAATTACCTAAAGCATAATATTCTTATCATGAATTGTCCTAAGAATTATTTTCCCTATTATTAAATTGGCTACAATTACAGAACCTAAACTAAACTATGGTAGGCGTGAAGTCAGAACCGTTACGTATTCTACCTTATGCCAGGTCAGATTTCGGTTATGTTAGGTACGACAACGAGCGAAGCGACAAGGAGTGTTGGGTAGAACTGTGACCCTAACGAGCGAGCGAAACGCCAGAGCCAACAAGATTGACAAGGTTAGGTTTGTATTTTTTTTTATAATAATCATAAATAGGTTTTTTATTAGTACTATTAATAGGATTAGGAATATTACAATTATGCACATCAATCATTCGATAATTGAATCTTAGCCACATCAAACGATAGGACAAACGATAATAGGAGCAAAAATTTCGGACAGTCAAAAATATGCGGAACAAAGTGTATGCCATACGTTATTAGGACAAAAGACATTATGCTATACAACGATAGGACTAATAAGTGTTTGCCATCCAATATAGACCCATTTTAAGCCAATGGAGCCACAGGTGTTCCGCAAGGTACCGTTCTTTAGCAGTATCATACAAATCTTAATAAATCCTAAACTAAATCACATATAGAAAAGTTAAAGTTGTAGTCTGGGCCGGTATACTTCGAAGAGGTTTTCTTAAGCCGTAATATTTACGACAAGTTCTGGGACACCCCGGTATGTATAGTCAAGGAAATCGAAAGAGGTACCTTTTTCGCTCTTGTCATTATATTAATAAGTCATAAAAAGGTACGTCTTTCAGTTTCCCTTACTGTACATAGGTTCTAACTACAAAATCTAAAAGAAAAGATAACATCAAATAACCTTCAAAGTGAAAAATAATTAATAAATTTCTAACTCTTTAAATTGACGACCTAGCTAATTAAACCTAATACAAACGTTAATATAAAGTAATTTACTGGCTGGTCTAAGCGGAGTTCGTCTTAACTCGATAATTAGGTAATAATAGTCTCGAGTAAAGTCTGGTTTTAATTAAGTTCCCAAACTGTGTTAATACTTTCATACTAACATAAATTCCAATAAAATTTAAACCCTGTTCTTTCTACAATAAACCTCAAGTTCGTTCTTCAATTGGAATGGGAGATATTACATTTGAAACACGCACTGCGGTCAGTAAACGGACAGATTAGAAACCACATACACAGGACGGCGGCGTGACGATTTTAATTCTGTTTTTATTACTTTCTCAAAATAAAATTGGCTAAGCGTCGGATTGGATTGTGATGAAGTCATTCACGTTCTACAATTTTATTAAGGGATCTATATCCAAAAGGGGTTCTATTGAACTGAAATTCATTACAACGTGGCCCGTTAAATTGGAGTCCACAACGCTTTTAAAATATTGAGTGTCTACAGAAAAGCACTTAGACTTTAGATTAATCATAATAATACGCTTTAGTTAGTTCGTTATTGATATTGGAGCCGTAACGTGGCATAACATCTGCCCTATAGTAGAGACGCTGAGTTTGACCTCGTAAGAATGGTCGACATCGACGCTAAGAGCAGTTGATTGATGGCTATGCAGTAAAAAGGTCAGAGGTTGGTAAAAAAGTGTCAGAAGAATGGGATTATAAAGAAACATATTTTAAAATAGCTTAAAATTAATGTTTTTCTTTTAATTCAAGCACAATATTTATTGATTTTGTGAGCATAAATAATTGAATGTCACACTGACTACGAGTACTTATACTTAGTACAATATTAAATTTGATAATTCTATGGTATTACATCAAATTTGCCTTAATAAGCATAAAATGTCACGTAAGAGACAACGCAGTCGGTCAACGGTTTCGTCGTTCCTTAGTGACAATTTTCATACACAAATTTGATAAAAAAAATGAGTTAATTGTCACTAAAAACATGTCTGAGTAAGGCGGTATGACACCAATTTTTGGCACAAGTATTTTCTCTCTGTCTCATATAATAGCCACATCTAATTTCAACCCATTCCATAGGGAAATTTGAAAAAAAAGAAAAAATGCGTGAAATTAAACAAAACCTTCATAAAAGATAAAACGGGTACGTATAGATTTCGTTCTTAAGTAGCACATCAGACTAACTACAACAGAGAAACATAATTACTAAGTATCTTTATTGTGTTACGCAAGAAAATTAGAACATTCAAGGATTTCAGGGAACAATATAATTGGGTCTATATTGACTCCCATAACATTAATCTTTCGATTTGTTTTATCCATACCGTTGTTTTTCATAATCGTTGCTCGTCATTTTGTCTTTGGTCATAATTTCAATAGTCATAATTTCCGTAACCCCCTTTTCATTAGTCATAACTATCGAACGCCATACCGTTTTTGGTCATAATATTCAATGTGCTGTTTGTAGTGAATGATAGAATTTCAAAAGGAATATTATTATTTTAAATAACGCTTACAACATTGAAAATTATTTATCCGAAAATTTTAGTGCACTACTAAGACCACTATGGAGCTCCTTTTCCTGGGTGGTTTGGCCCTTCGGACCTGCTGAATAACTAACATAACCTAAACCTACCTCATACTTATGATACTAGTTTTGGTCAGTAGTACGGTTTAGTAGTGCCGTGGGGCAGTCGCCTTTCCACCGATAAAATAAGCTATTTTGCCCTCCTTCCCCACGGCACTACTAAGCAGGGGTCACAGTTCTAACCTAACCTAACCTAACATACTTTTCTGACAGCCGGGGATTTTTGTAAGCCGGTGTTTTATGATTATGTACGACATGTATTCTTTCTGAATTTTAAAATTAGTCCTTTAAAACATTAGAGAATAAAATGATATGAAAAAAAAAATTGTAAATAAAAAAATATGACCTACAATATTTATGAAAAATAAACGGTATGCCTTTTGATAGTATGCTGATCAATTTTATGACTTTTGTCTTGTATGATATGTAACATTATAGTAGATACTTTATCATTATTTCTATTTCGCGTTATACCGAACAACGATTGTGACTATTGATTATTACGACTAAAAATAATATGGATACCAATTTCTGACTTTCGAAAATCGAAACAATAAAATTATGGGAGTCGAGGGGCTCCCTAATATAATTATTTCATCTCAAGCCTTATTATTTTATGTCGAAATTAGTCTAATCTTGACATTAAAAGTACATACGAGTAATTGTAATGTGTTAATTTGAATATGATTAAACATATGTAAATTGAGCCAATTGTTAATAATGGTTATACAATACACGAGTTGGTAATTCTGTGGCTCTACATAGAATGAAGGCGTGAAGGTATGTATGTGTATGTATGTATTGAGTAATTGAACCAATTTGTATTTCCTATACTTAACAATGCTAATAGTTTATTATTTTACTTAAAAGCCCCCAAAAATCCAAAAACATGGGACTGGCAAGAAACACGTAGCTAAAACACAATCATATAATAAGGCCATACAAAATAGTACAAACCAATACGTCTACTTTGATGTAGATTTTAAATAGCCAATAAGTATATCAAATAGAAAGCAAAACTATGACCAACGAAAAGCCTTTGGCGCTTTGCTGTGTCTTAGTTAAGATGATGAAGCATGCCCGTTAAAATGCTGTTACGAGTAATACCCGCTTATAAGGTGATACACAACAGATGATAGGCGTCGCGAACAACTCCTTTGCCCGCCTTCCACTGCGAGCGGAGCGGGCTCCGTACAGACTCGTTTTAGCTTACAACGGTGACTTTCAAGTGATTCCACCGCGAGCAAACCTCTTGAAGTCACCGTTCTACGCTAAACGGAGTCCGTATGGAGCCCGCTCCGCTCGCAGTGGAAGGCGGGCATTAGAGCCAATATTATGTTAATGACTAATGACTCTTGGTTGCTCAACAATATAGATAGATAAAATTGCAACTACCGGCACATAATTGATTCAAAGAACAAATAATAAATCATACATAATTAAAGGATAATTATCTTAGAACAAGATACGGTAAAGACGTGGACGCACGTGTCAAGTTGAAGGTTAACTTTGACGTGAGTTTTTCGTGTGGCAATCGGAGTAAATAAATCCTTCCTTACAAATTAACTAGTATGAAGACCTTCAACAACAAAATGAACACAAACAAGCGTAGATTTCGGTTATTATTGCCGAAAGCGAAGGAAAACAATACTTAGTATAAGGAAATGGAGACGTGTAATCCGTCTCAGCTGTTGAGGGATCGAGTTAGATACAGTCTACATGAACCGGAGCCAAAGACTAATCTGATACATCACCAGCTATCCATTACTCCTAATTTTCACTCAAGTATCGCATTATGATTTCAGTAGCTAATAATCAAATAACATATTATTATTACGAGCGCAAGTATTGTAAGTTATAATTTTTATTTTGAAGAGCAATAACCTATACATAATTATATAAAACTATACCCAGCCTGACTGACTGACTGGAAGGAATATTTTTTGGGTACCCTAGTTGTTGACTATGAAAGGATTTTTTCAAAAAGCAGCCCCCGACGGGATGTAAAGCGGTAGGATTTTTGGCAATACAATAAAAATGTGTGTCAATCATAAAAAATAAAAAGAAGCGTGCAACATTGCTAATTTAATCTTTACATAGTATAAAACAAAGTCGCTTCCCGCCGTCTGTCCCTCTGTATGTACGCTTAAATCTTTCAAACTACGCAATGGATTTCATCAATAGATAGAGTGCTTCATGAGGAAGGTTTTTTATGTATAATAAATTCTGGTTTTAGTGCGGGGGAAACAGAAATCTCACAAAATCCGAAGCGAAACGAGGGCGGATCGCTAGTATATATTATTTCACACATCAACGATATTTCAATCATGTTTTAAGTGTATTTAATTTTAGTTCATTGTAATATTTCACGCTCAGTGAAAATTTTAATACATAAATTGAGTAAATCCACCACGAAATGAACATGATATTTCACGTTTGTAATTATAACCGTACTACAGTGTGTAGTAAAGTGTATGGCAGGGTAATGTATCAACTCGCTTTAGTGAATTCATTTAGCTTTGGCTTGATTAACCGCTGTTTGCTAATAATGATTGATGTATGGCACGATTCGTGTTCTTGACAGACTCATCTGTTATTCCAAGTCTAACTTTCACATGACATGTACTCGTAACGATGTGTGTGATAATAATTGTGTTTTTTATTTAATTTTGTTTTGTTACTATTTGTTTGTTTAGTGGTGAAAGAACCTTACGCATGATCCGATTAGATTGCTACCTCCAACTTACTCGTTAACCTACCGAAGTTCCGAATTACTTTTTCAGAATATTCATTTGTCCGAGTTCTCATTTCTCCGAAAGCTAATACCTATGTCACGCTGGAGCTGTTTAAGTCTAAATCCATAATTTAATTGGCATACGTAGGTTAGGTTAGGTTTGATTTATAAGCGATAACAAAAAGTTATGTCTTCTATCAAAAAATTGCGTTTGGTTTTATGAAAATTCGGAATTTTGATCAATTCGGAATTATGACTCTTCGGAATTATATAGTGCACTCGTGTTCGCGTTGTTATGTCTCGGTGCTGGGGTACGTTAAACGTTAATGTTACGTAAACTTCGCTCGTCGAGTTCGCTCGCTCGATCGACTGATCGGCAAGAAGCCATTTTTAAGAATAAAACACAACTGATAAGGGTCACGGGTCACTAAAAGTGAGTAGCTAGGTCCAAAGGTGGTAGATATCTTAAGAAAAGCCTACGTCCAGGAGTGAACGTGTGTGGCTGATTTGATGATAATGACGTGTTTTGATAGAAGTATTCTAATTAAAGGTAACGAAAAAAATAAGGGCCGTCAAGCATTGACTCTTCAACTTTAAGTTTTTGTCATTGTAGCTTAGAACAGGTGAATGTATTTTAACCCGGATTTTTATTTGTTGAAACCAAACAGCACTAAGTATGCATAAGTTTTATTTAAGGTGTCATGGTCGGATCATTTTCCCTTGCGTGTGTGTTGCAATTTGGGAATAGCCACAAAAAAGGCTAATACAACTCAGAACGTGAAAGACATGGATGGAGTGCGTTGGGGCGTTAGAGACTCAAAGCAAATTGATGAATATCGTAAATATTGTAGCTATAGGGTAAATTATATAGACGATAATTTTAAATGTGATAACTGTGATAGTAGAAATAAGTGTATTTATTTGAAAGAACATTATGCTTTTATTGATCAATTATATTCGAATATTACGAGTTTATTAATTAAGGGAGCCAAACACACGAAGAAGTCCAACTATGTAAACAAAAAAACACATAATTATGTTACAGGTTGGAATGTTCATGTAAAACAAAGCCATATATTGTACAGAACGAACTTTAATTGCTGGCTTCTTGCGGATAAACCGTCTACTGGTCCACTGTATGAAAACATGTGTTCAAGTCGCAAAGCTTTTAAAAACAAACTTCATTGGTGTCAAAAAAACGAGGATAAAATTAAATTAGACATTTTGGCCGTAAATCGGAAAGATAAGAATTTTATAAAGTTTTGGAAGGGTCTGAAAAAATTTGATTTTAAACAGGCTTTACCAGTAAGTTTAGACGGTTTTCAACAAAGTGAGCAGATAGCCGATATGTTGAGTAATAAGTTTAAAATAGCTCCGCACCCTGTGCCGAATTGTACGCCGACGGAGCCATACGTTTGTGGCCGTGAAGAAAGTGTGGAGACTGTGGAGCCCTTACGCTTCACCACTGAAAATGTCGCCAAAGCCGTCAAGGGTATGAGTCGTGGTAAATCGCCAGGGCATGATGATCTAAGCCTGGAGCAATAATATATGCTGGGCAAGATATATTTAAGAAATTAAGTAGTTTATTTAACCTGTGTATGCGATATTCATATCTACCGTCCGATATGATGCGTACTGTTGTCATACCTGTAGTCAAGAACAGGAAAGGTGATTTATCATCTTCCAGGAATTACAGACCTATTTCATTGGCTACCGTTATGGGAAAGATCTTTGAGCGGTTGTTGCAGCCCGAACTTGTGAACCATATTAATATTGACGATGCTCAGTTTGGTTTCCGTCCAGGTCTCTCGACGGACTCGGCCATCGTCAGCCTGAAGCATGCCGTTAATTACTATCTGAGACACGACACATCTGTCTACGCGTGCTTTCTAGACCTTAGCCGCGCATTCGATCTAGTAAATTATGAAATTCTCTGGAGTAAAATGCGTGGCTCTGGTGTTCCTCGGGAGATAGTAAGGATTTTCGAGTACTGGTACGGAAATCAAACTAATTGTGTGAGATGGGGCGACACGACTTCTAATTATTACAAATTAGAATGCGGGGTGCGCCAAGGAGGACTTACATCTCCGGACCTCTTTAACTTGTATGTCAATGACCTGATGGGGGAACTGAGGAGGACTAAAACTGGTTGTCACATAGGTGATGTTTGTGTAAACAGTCTTAGCTATGCGGATGATATGGTGCTTCTCAGTCCCTCCATCAAGGGTATGAGTAAGTTGCTTTCAGTCTGTGAGAAATATGTCAACTCTCACGGACTGATCTACAACGTTGATAAAACCGAACTCATGGTTTTTCGGGCAGGAAGAGGTCCGGACAATGTACCAGAGGTCAAATTGAGTGGTTCACCGGTTCGGGTTGTTAAGCAGTTTAAGTACTTAGGTCACGTACTTACGGAAGACTCTCGGGATGACAGTGACATGGCACGCGAGAAGAGGGCCCTAGCGGTAAGGGGCAACATGATAGCCCGAAGGTTTGGTAGGTGTAGCAAACAAGTGAAACTAACTTTATTTAGTGCATACTGCCTATCATTCTACACCTGCCAACTCTGGGTCAGGCACACCAGGAAATCGTACGCCGCCATCAGAGTACAATATAATGATATATTCCGAACGCTGATGGGGCTGCCGAGATACTGCAGTGCCTCGACCATGTTTGCTGAAGCCGGGGTCCCAGACTTCTTCGCCGTTATGCGCGCACGCATCGCCTGTTTTTGGGACAGATTGAGCCGCTCTCGCAATTCAATCCTGCAGAGTGTGTACCGCGACTTGGGTAGCCCTATGTTTAAATATTGGCTGGCTGCTCACCAGAATGGCAATATAAAATAAGATTAAGATTTTTACAATCTGCATTAGCTAGTAAGACTTGGAGTTTATTGCTTCTGAATGTATTTTAATTGACGTTGTACATTTTGTGCCATATCTTTGTATTTTTTGTATTATGGGTTTTTTTTGCCTGCAAATAAAGCTTATTATTATTATTATTATTATTATTAAGATTAATAAAAGTGTTTGCGTTAGAAATTTTTATTATTTGAAACAAAACAAATACCCATTCAATAAAAACTCAAATAAACTAGACCTTCCGAATATTAGGCACAAAGCTACGATCATTTATCATACTTCGGCTAGCATCTCCAGGTGTAACTTTGGTTTTGTTAGGTAGCGTGCAAAAAAATACAAATTATGAAATGGAACGAGAGACCTCAGATTAGTCACGTTCGACATAATGCTGTTTTGTGCTAGCAAGAGCGCCTTATGTGCTTGTTGGTACTCTAATAGTTGAAAACTAGTTAAAGCTGTTATGTTTTGAGTCAAACTTAGCTCACGCCTACTTTTCGAAAAATAACAGCTTTAATTTATTTCCGCGAGAAGCCAAAGTAAGTTATCGTTAATATTTTATAATTGCTTAACCACAGCCTGGAATAAAATCCAAGAAACTCGTTGGCTCAACATGTTGCTGAAGTTACCAACTTATGCGAGTAAGTACCTTTATATCGTTTCATACGAGTTCCAATTTTTACATTAAAGGTTTCGCGCTTTAATTATTTAAGAGTTATAAAATAAGTGTAATAGAAGTGCTACGTTTGACAAATGGCTACAGTTTTGTCAAAGGAAAGCTAGGTAAATGAATAACCTGAGAAATATGTTTCCTGCTTTATAATGTGAAAGAAACACGAGCCATATAATCTAGTTAGAAAGGAAACCTACATTTACTATAGTTTCTTCGTTGCTTAGCAGATTTCTACTCTCTTTCTGGATGTGCAGCATTTTTGACGTACTTTAGAATAGTTGGACAAATATTTATCATAAACATTTAATATATATTATAAATATTTAATATTTATTATAAAAGAGCAAAGGGAAAATTACAAAAATTAAGATTTAAATGATCAATATCTCCGAAACTAGTAAAAATCGCTAAACATACATAGGGGTTCAATCGATAGCTTTTTAGCTGCTCTATCAGCCCTAGGCGGGTTGAAACCGACGTTTCTGGGACACCCTGTATTGTTTTAGTGTATTTCTCTTAATAAGGTAGTCTGGAAGAGATTGCTATTACTCTTATTTTGAAACTCAAATGTTCCATGGCATTGCTTTTGTAGTGTTTAAATGTAATAAATTGTACACGATGAAATCAAATTAAATTGGTATGACAATGTGTTTGTTTGTATGGTAGTCCCGAAAAAATAATATAAAGATTTATTTTTCATTTCCCATAATAATTTAAAAACCGTACATAGAAGATTTAGGATTTCCAGTGACAGTCTTTGTTACATAAAATTCTAAAAAGGATGTGTCAACAAAAAAGTAGTGAGCAATTTATATCCAGGAAAAATACTCTTGATTCACGGCAAACGCCTTCCTCTCAAAAATACCTATCCGCAGAGTACTTTGCTGTTTTCACATTTACGATCTTACCAAAAGCGAGAGAGCTTTTTATCTACTTATTCACTTCTCTGGAAATATATTATAATAAAGCCATATTAAATCGTACATACAAATGAAACCTCTTTTAATTAAATCTCGTCTGGGTTCTGCCGTACTTTTTGTACATTTCTCGCTGAATAAGGCAAATGCATAAAAAAGCGACGTATTATGAATTCTTTGCAACAATCTAAATTAAATATTTAACACATGTAAGTAAGACTTGAGGAATTTAATATAAATAATAAGCAAGTCCCGGTTCAATTTAAACCTCATTTTTCTGCTAGCGTCTGTTTATATTTAAGTTTTAATTCATAAATATTCTAACCACAAAAAAACCACTCCCTCTTTGGATACTTTACACAACTTAAATAAGTAAGCTGACTGTAAGCATTGACATTCATACAGTCAACAGCATAAATAAGTGATAATTTATGTACCTTGTCGCTTTCAATCGTTTCACAATTTTGTATGACATTTCAAACATGACGTTAAAGTGACAAGGTACATAAATGATCACTTATTTATACTGTTGACTGTACAGTGTAACTTTTATGTAAAAATGTATCTAGGACGGATGTAAAGGCTGGCAATCAACCCCGCCCTTACAGCATGGCTTAAATTTCCCTCAGACCAACACTCGGACTGAAAGACTTTTTCATTCTAACGAGTAGCTGCGTCCCTCTCGGCCTCTGCGTCAGTCCGACTGTTGGTCTATGGGAGCCTTAGAGTGGCCCTAGATAAGATGTATTCGGAGAAGGTGACCCTTATCGCAAATGTGTAGGGTTTATTTAAGCTGCCGCAACGAGCGCTTAAGCCATTTTATCGTTTTCTAAAATCGTTACATTATAGTTCGTGCGTATTCATCTTGTACAGGGTCCTTTTTCGGTTTTGACGATTTTGGTACGGAGCACTAAATTTGGTGAATAAAAACCAGCCAAGTGCGAGTTGGACTCGCACGAAAAGGGGTTCCGTGCCACCGTACCATTTAAGATTGAGTATAAAACGCCTAACGTTTTTTGGTATGGGGACCCACTTCCATTTTTAACTTTATTTTATTTTATTATTAGTTATTATAACGATCTTGGTCAAGTGTCTACCTACCTATTACAGTTAAAGAGATACAGCAACTAAGAGACAGATGGACGGACGGACTGAGAGCGGATGCTTAGTAATAGGATCCAATTGGCACCCTTTGGGTACGGAACCATAACAAACAACTCACTCATAGTTGGAATTCTGTAATTGGCATTGTCCAAAGTGTGATAATACGCAAAAAATATGGCCACTTGACGTAACAGCTCCACATTGTTTGAGTCAATTAAATCCGTCCTTTTCGTTTGTTCGAACTAATTGCAAGTAGCCCTCCAATTTAAAATAACGAAGTAAAATACATTCTCTCCGATGACATATGAAAACGAAAAGCCCGCGGAGGCACTTGAGCGTCATTCCGACGGGTAAATGGCCATCGAAATGTGTTACACATTGGAAATTGCCGCAATTTGTTAACGTTATGCGTCCCCAAGCGCTCTTCATTCACTTCAATGCTTAAAAATATATAGAGTTATTTTTTATTACTTCACACTACCGATACGGAGTCTTATATCATCTGAAATCGTTTGAAATGCATCATGTTTCTTTGCGCAGTAAAGTTGCGTAAGTTTGCTTTCAGGCGTTTAAGTAATATATTGTTTTTGCAGCCGAGTCTTCAACATCATTCACGGGTTTACGTATTCAAAAACATTATTCGGAATTATCGCTTGGCAGAATTCTATTAACAGGCAATTATCTACGCAGTCATAACTATTTTCTATCATGATAAATATAGTCTTCTGTTTTTTTTTGCATTTTACGATGTAATACGATGTAATGTGATTTGACGACGCGCTAGCCTAGTTGGTAGCGACCCTGCGTATGAAGCTAGCGGTCCTGGGTTCAAATCCCGGTAAGTGCAGATATTTGTGTGATGAGCATGAATATTTGTTTCTGAGTCCTGGATGTTTTCTATGTATTTAAGTATGTATTTCTCTATATAATTATTTGTATCGTTATCTAGTACCCATAGTACAAGCCTAGAGCTTAGTTTGGGACTAGGTCAATTTGTGTGAGATTGTCCCTTGATTTATTTATTTATTTATTATAAATGTAAATTAATTATGGAAACAATATTAGTATTTTCGAAATATCAATACTTTTTCAATAATTACTATTTGAGAAACAAGCACGTTGCCAACTTTCCCATTCGGATTAATCAATAAGATTAGTAAATTTATCCACCACACATTATTTTAACACAAGTACAAATCCTTAAAAATCTTTTGGTTCACATGTACGTCTTACTCAATCTAAGTATATCTCAGTACAGTGTTCGCAATATAGAGCAGTAGATTATAGTGCAGGAAGCATGCCCGGAGGAATTGTGGTACACATCCTTAGCTGCCTTCGTTTATTTCTCTTCAAGATACCAATTTATTTCCTAGCATTCCTTGAAGAATACGGAGTTGACGCAATAAGTATTCTTGCTTTTTTCTTTTCATGATAAAATATTCTTAGAGAGAAGCATCCGAATATCGGAGTTGATTTGGTTCTTTTATATTTCTACTTAGCTTTAGTACTGAAAATAGGATTTATGATTTCAGGAAAGTCAACTTCATGTTGTTCTTAGTGGATTATAAAAATGCTATTAGAATAGAAATAGAAAATTATAATATTATACTTTGTACGAATGGCGTAATTTTAAGAAATCCATTTCTTAATTAGTTCCCAAGTTATAATATACATATATAAGATAAACATAATACATTATAGGAGCTGTCATAACTTCAACAATATAACTCCATATCGAAGCAAGATTAGCTAAATCAAAGTAGAATAAAATGTCTTCATGACTACCGTTTGATCTGAGGCCCTATGTAGACAAGATGCATTCGGCGTTCGTTATTCTTATCAAAATATTATAGTATTGACGTAAGCAGTCAGACGGTTGTGCTGAGCGCTACGTCAATTCCATACGTTTTGTCAGTTTTCTAAAATCGTTTACGTAAGTTTCTAGCCTAACTGTTGCATGTAGAAAATTTCATATTGTACGTGCGTCGCTATCGCCTAACACACTCGCAATCGCAATTGGTTTCAAAGAGGAACAATTGTTTTCATTTTGTATGCAGATAAACCTTCGTTCGCGAGTTTGTTAGGCAATAGCCCCTCTGCAGGCCTTTCGCGTAAACACACTCGCAATCACAATCGTTTTCATTTTG
The DNA here is from genome assembly GCA_946894065.1 of Acleris literana. Lineage (NCBI taxonomy): Eukaryota > Metazoa > Arthropoda > Insecta > Lepidoptera > Tortricidae > Acleris > Acleris literana. Next base: position 8,504,583 of record OX335677.1, read on the forward strand.
AAAATCGAAGGCTTGTCTGCATACAAAATGAAACCAATTGTATTGTTTTGAAGCCGATCGCGATTGCGAGTGAGTTACGCGAAAGCCCTGCTGGGTCATGCTGCTATCAATTTTAAAACAAACCGCAACAAAAAAATCTCATCAACTTTTCAAACTCGTTCCAATATTCCAGTAGGTAAGAGTTTTAATATTATATGCGTTGTACGTTATAAAGAAAGTACGTTTGTTTGTCGCCTGAATGGGGCAGGAAATAAAAACTGTATGTTGAACGCTGCACCGCGCCCGGGCTACGTGTCACGCATTCGAATGGCGGCGCTCCTCGTGTGTTTCAGCTTTAGCTTTATTATTCAGGAACAATATGCATGGGTAAGAATTATTTTCACTGTTATTGGGTACAGCGGTAAATAAAGGATGTTGTGCATGCTTTCAGTTGTGTAAAAGCGTACTAGAAATGTCTTATCAAGAAACAAAACACCGTTTTGTCTTTTCTTTTTGCCAAAAGGAAGCAAAGGTGAATAAATACCAAACCAATAAAGGAATTACACACGAGTAGGTAAAACATTCAAATTCAAAATCTCTTTTGTCGCAACAAAATACTATTTCATATACACATAACATAACATAACTATTTTTTTTCTTGAACTGATAGTTAGCTTATCGAACGTCTTATGTAGGTACATTCTAACATCCAAACAGCGGATGCATTAGTTTACTTCGGATTAAAATTTGACATTATTTCTCCTCTACAAAATGTGTCAAATTTTAACCCGAAGTAATCTAATCTATCCATGGTTCAAAATTTGAAAACGGGCTTTATTAACCGTCACTTACCAGCAGGCTCTGTATTATGGTCGCCTTTACCTACGTGCATAAACCATCCGTCACTCTCGCACATACGATGTGGTCAGAAAGTGACAGATGTTTTATGCACGTTTATCAAGATCGATAAACACGACCATAGTAGGCCCGCAGGTGAGATAAAATTATACACGGCTGGTCAGTATATTATCAAAAAAATATTTTTACAATCTTTTATTTAACTTGCACTATTTATGTTTGTTGTCCGTCAAAAGTACCATGCGTCAAAATGTACCAAAAACCAACAGAGCTGAGAGTTAGGTCATTAAAAAGTTCTGCTTATGAACTTTATTTCGTTCTATGGGTAAAAAGTTGAATTACATTGCATAATCGAGATATACGCAATTGAGTCGGTCTAATTACGATCTTCGAGAAATTGTGTTTTACATGAACAGAACACCTTATAATTGCCAAACCACCCGGAAATAAGAGCTCTGCGTGAGCAGAGCTCCGTCGACATTGTCTTATTGATCTGAAATAAGAGTGTCGTCGGAGCTATTCCTGGGTGGTTTGGCCCTCCGGGCCTGCTGCAAAACTAACATAACCTTAATCTACCTGACGTCATTTTTATAACATCTGGACACGTTACGACTTCTTGGACATTCTGAGACTTGTACATACTTATTGAACAACAGCCTTTATAACATCTGGACGTTATGACTTCTTGGACATTCTGACACTTGGCCCAACTTACCTCTGAGGGTTCTGTGGGTATTCTGTAAGTAAAAAACAGTTTCGCATACATCGCATTTACTCTGACTAAAATATGAATATACCAGTTCTGCAATGGAACTGAACTTGGTGGCCATTAGAATGAAGTGAAGTACACGTAAATACCTATTTAATGACATTTTAGCTCTGTTGGTTTTTGGTCCACCTTCCATATAAAGTTGCCCATGGTGCTTTGCAAGTCAATTTTTTCCGTTAATGTAATTGGCTGAAATTTGAACCTCGTTTGTAAACCCGATGACAATGCCATATTATGGTATCTAAGAACTGATCTGATGATGGAGTCGGAAGCATATTTAACGTAGACCGACCATTAGGATTCATTATTTCGGTCTTGATAAGCAGATAAAGACTTTACCAAAAAAAAACTACAGTAGACAACAAAAGCTTGTCCCAAAAATGAAATTTTTGACAGAAATTTATGTTACTTTTAAAATTATGTACGACTCCGTACCAATTATTGATTCACCGCAGCTCATGAATTTTAATCCAAAACCCACTCAATTTTTAATTGAATCCGCATCACAATGTGCAAATTACACCGCCCCGAAGAATCCGCTCGTTATTCTCCGACACTGCATTTATAAACATTTGGCGTCGTTCCAGTGCAGTATGCACATTTTGTAGTGTCTTCGGAGTGGCCGCTGACGAAGCAAAAACGTGACCGAGGGATGCATTCAGAGGAAGGACGTAATTGGTCGTTTGTTTAGTTCATGTTTAAACATGGCCTGTTTAGAGATGGTAATGCGTGGCGTTAGCCGATTTTAATGTGCTGCAGTGGTTCTGAGATATGAAAACTTAAGACGTTCGTTTTATTACTGATCAAACGTATTATCTTTATGATTATTTACTTATTTATTTATTTAATTAATTAATTAACTAGCACGGTTACAAACCACTTACACTAATTAATAAATGAATCAATTTAAAGTAACTTATTATAATACATTAATGTAAAAAAAAAGGTATCGTAAGTCATATGATGATGTAGTATTATTATTATAATAAAACAGGTTTATTATCGGGTAGCCATTGCGCCTGTTAATCTACTCCAAGGCATGAAAAACACATGTGCACTTGATGTCTTCGAAAAAAAAACGAAACATATGGTACCTAAATAAAACAATCGATGGCTGGAAAATTTTAATATACTGTTTTTATATGGACTTTGGTTTCCAACAAGTTTTTTTTCGGTTATTTTTTTTTCTACTTGCAATGTGCTTAAGGGTCAGTGACAATACCAAAGGTTTTTTTTATTTGATCAGGGTTTTTTGGCACCCGTAAAATATGTTATTAATATAAAATTGGCCAGTAATATTAATATATTTATTACATATTAATATTATTCTATATGAATTATTAGGCTATATGACAAAAAAATACTATGTTGCTATTCATTTCAGTTTTTTGTGTCAATTTATATTATAAGTGTGGGTTCAACCGCAATCTGAGCACTGTAAAGGTCAGTAATGGGCGGGGATCGGAAATTCGGATCGATATTTACCTAAAGTTGGCAAAATCCCGGAAAAAGATACGCGACCATGGCGTCAGCTTCTTAAAAATATTATTTTAATAATATAAGTTCCGGGATTCCGGGATTCTACAAAACGTTAATAATTATTATTTTACATGTAGGATAAAACGTTCCGTTTGGCTCCCATAAATTTGTTAGATCAATGAGTTACAGGTGTATTAAATAACATTTGGTAAATCTATACATGGAAAATAACTTCAAATAGTTCACATAAATACTTAATTATGAATTTATGTTGTCGTAATTTATTCATTTAGAAATCCCGGGAATTTTTATATGAATTATATGATTCAGTCCGCCTCCATACAACTGAACAACAACGCCGCCGCGAAAGTTTAGGTAAATATCGATCCGAGTTTCCGATCCCTGGTAATGGGAGTCAAAGTCTAGCATTCCTACCTAAGCGTTGAAAAAACCCCATACATTTGCAATACTGAACTATGACGTCACAAGTCGTTAAACACTGTACCAAATGTATGGTAAAAACAAGTAATTTGTAATTTTAGTCGTGAAAAACTACGTTTAAGTACATAGTTGCTTTACAATTCATTTTTAATTTAAATGGAATTGGAATTTCATATTGGATGAAGTAAAAAATAATAATTGAGCTTTGAGCTCTCATAACCTTAAATCATTCTGATATTTTTTTGGTTTGTTATTATAATTTCCAGTTTTTCAATCCATATTACAACTTAGATAATATAGTAAAGATCAACATGAGTCAATATCCCTGGAACTCTTGTACCTATGTGGATATGTACAGTGCCATTATTCCATTTCTTTTTAACACATCTTCCTATCGAAACCATATTGCTATTTAACGCTATGTTCTTTATTGTCAAGTTAAAAATTACCGTATCGTTAACAACAAAACGTTTACAAAAATAAATAGACGCCCTGAAAAAATGTGGAATAAAGGTCAAATTGCAAATGTAGAATATAAAATTTAGAATTAAATGTCTTGGTATTTGTTAATAATTACATCCAAGACGCGAAAACAACCAATCAGATTGTAAAGACATCAATTTACGAAAATAAGAATTTGTCGATTTAATAATATAGCGTCTGTGAACTGGCTACGATTTGGTGACCTCTTTGGGGAAACCGAAGGTTTTGTCTGTGCAATTGCTGACGAGGTCATAATGACGAACAATTACCGGAAATATATTCTGAGGGATGGCACGGTTGACATTTGTCGAGCATGCCGTTGCCCCGGCGAGTCCCTCAGACATATAATTTCCGGTCGTTGGCATTTGGTTGTTGACATAACCTCGTAGCCAGGATCATCCATCAGCAACTTGCTCTTCAATATGGTCTTGTTGAGTCTGAAGTGCCGTACTATAAGTACGCACCGGCGCCAGTTCTCGAAAATGGTCGTGCTACGCTCTATTGGGATCGATCTGTCATCACGGACAGGACTATTGTTGCCAATAAGCCTGATATCGTGTTGACAGATTGATCTCAACGCCGGGCAGTGCTCGTCGACATCACCATCCCGCATGACGAGAACCTTGTGAAGGCCGAGAAGGACAAACTCAGCAAGTACCTTGACTTGGCTCACGAGGTGACCGCCATGTGGGATGTTGACTCGACTATCATTGTCCCGATAGTTGTTTCGGCAAACGGTCTTATAGCGAAGAGTCTCGACCAACACCTCAAGAGACTCTCGCTAGATGGCTGGATCAAGGGCCAGATACAGAAGGCAGTACTCGACACGGCACGTATTGTGAGGAGGTTCCTCTCTCTGCAGCCCTAACCACCGGTAGCTTGAGCCCTGCCCCGCTGCCGGCGGCACTCGTAGGTTAGGTTTTTTATAATGTCTATTTTTTTGTATTAGTATTGTTATTTTACTTTTATATTTGAATATTTGTTATAAAAAACCTTATGTACAGAAAATTAAATAAATATCTAAAATAATAATAATAATAATAATATTTATTGGCCAAGTAACAATACATTACATTTAGCAAGTCATGTTTGGTACATATTTTCCTTAAAAGTAACATGCATCTATATTACTTATAACATTTATAGCTCTAATAAACATTTACTTCTAAGTAGATCCATGTATTCGTTGATGGAGTAAAATGGATTTTGTTGACAGAATACTTTCAATTTCTTTTTAAAATCATTAAGTGACAACTCAGTTACCTTGCAGGGCAGTAAATTGTACATATTAATTTTAAGTGGAATCCCTTGTTTATAATATTTCTTAGTTCTCGTTTTAGGTATGCATAACTTATGTTTATTTCGTGTATTAAATTTGTGGACGTCTTTCCTTGTTTTCATAATATCTTTTTGTGTATGGATTTCTACTAAGCTGTTAAATATGTACAATGAAATAACTGTCATTATTCCATCGTTTTTGAAGTATTTCCTGGCGTATTCGTACCTGTGTAAATTATGTATTATTCTAATTGACCGTTTTTGTAGTTTTAGCACTTTTTGGATGTCTGATCCATTTCCCCAGATATTTATTGCATAATTTATATTTGCATGTATGTAGGCATAGTACGTCATTGTTAGAGATTTTTTATTAATTAGAGGTTTTAGTTTAATAAGAGCATAATTACCGCTAGCATTTTTTTTACAGATTTTGTCAATGTGTAATTTATGGCTAATATTATTGTCAATTTCATAACCTAAAAATGTTGTATTTGTTTTATTAGTTATTCCTATGTCATCTATGCCGTCAATTTCATTTTTATGTTTCATTGTATAATTTATTAGTGTAGTTTTTTCTGTGTTGAGCATTATACAGTTGGCGTCAAACCAATTTTTTAGTGTAAACATAGCATCTTTTATTTTATTTTTTGTGTCATGTAGGCTAGAGCCTTTGATTCCCACGTGAGTGTCATCAGCAAATAGTGTTACGAGTGAATTTTGTGGTAAGCAAGCTGGCAGATCATTGATGTAAATCAAAAACAATACTGGACCTAGTATAGACCCCTGAGGCACACCAATATTTAGTTGGACCTCGTGAGATTTCTTCCCCCTGCACTGCTTGAGTGGAAACGCAACCTAACTGTCACATTTTATTATGCTTGCAATATTTATTATGTTTACGCTAGTAATTAAAATTTAGAGCGAAATGTTTGTCCCAAAGAGTTCCTGAATAAATGCCATGAATAAAACCCTGCGTAGTTAATATTACTTAGTGCGAAATGGGAGCCTTCGTGTCTTTGTCATTACATTTATATTAGGAGAGATCTAATTATTAGTGTCTAGAAATCTAATTTATAAATAAAGAAACGAATTACTTTAACTTTTACACAAGTATTGTGGTTTTTGATCAAGATTAATAATAGGTATGTACATAATCGTGCGTGCAAAGAAAATGATTTGTCTTAGAATTTTAATCTTGTAGTGCAGTGATCATAAAATCCACTGGGTCGGAATCGGACAGTACGAAGCGGGGCTTTAAAGTTCTTTTCAAAAAATATAGTTTTTAATCTACTAAAAATATTCGCGGCCTACGTATTTTAACATTAGGACCTTCAACATTAGAAGTAACACTAATTACGATAAAAACATAATGGACTGTAAAACCACAACTTTAATTTAATAATTTAGACTCAGGAAATCCAACAGTTACAATTTAAACATTAATTATAACACAAGAATAAGAAAAAACAAAATCAATGATATGATGAGTATGATGAGACATAAAATGTTCACAATACATTTGCATTTAATTTAAATAAACAGTGATGTTTGCTTTGGCTGCTTTTGCATTACAAATAAAGAAATTGAAAACAAAAAAAACGCTTACAAAATGTTATTCTGGAACAAGCATAATGGATGTCTTTGCTTTACTGTATTTGATATATTTAGTCGCAACTCTGGGAACATGTGTTTTGTTCTTGGTTTAAACACCTTGCCAAAAAACGGGCACTTTCAATTTATTCAAGAAGTTTTAACATAGGTACTGTAACTAAATGAAATTTTGTGCTACAGCATTAAACTAACATTACTTATACAAAATCATTATTTTTCTTCCTAAACAATACTTTCTTTATTTTGTAGCATGAAATCTTGTTTAGTTGTAGTTTATTTAAATTACTCGAAAAAATCAAGTGTCCGTTTTTTTTGCAAGGGGGTTTATTTTCTGAACATTATCATTATTACCAGCAACTAGTTATTTTGCGTCGCCGATGCGAGCATAAAGTTGCGCATCGCGAGAATAACAGTTTTGAAGCGCAGCCTACCGGAACCGGATGGGGACGTGACGTGTGCCCGACTAGACAGCCGCTATGGAAACTACCCACAATAGAATTTATATACGGAGGTAAATAATATGAATTTTTCATCGCATCAGTGAGGTACTGTAATACGTGACTTAAATTAGAAAATGTAAGCCTTATTAACAACGTTCCATGAACATATCCGGCGTAAAAATATTTTAAAACAGTGTCTCCTGGTAATGTGAATGATTTTTGGTACTTATGATGTTAAATAATATCATACAAATCATTGTGATAGTTACCTACAGAAAATTCAGTCAGGGAGGGGACAATCTCCCAAATTAAACTAGTCTTAAACTAAACTCCAGAGTAAACTTGTACCTTGCTGACTAGACTAGGGTATCTCCGCTTAGATTTCAATTAACGTTATTCCCTCAGGAACTTTTAATCCCAGAATGAAAAGTAGCCTTAGTATTAATCCAGGGTATAAGCTGTCTCCCCCCAATTATCATTCAAATCCGTCCAGCCGTTGCAGCGTGAAGAAGTAACAAACACACAAACTTTCGCATTTATAATATTAGTAGGGTGAAGGAACCAGTAATGGATAAGGCACCAATAATGAACACTTGATTCTTATTTTACAGAAGATAAGGTTTATAACAATCAATTTTGGTCCGTATACAATTTGAATTAAGAGTGAAGTGTCCATTACTGGTGCCTGTCAGCTAAAAGTGTCCATTATTGGTGCCGTCACCCTAGGATAAAAATAAATACACTTAAAAATATTATTTTTCCCTCTATTCTTATATAAAATTAAACTTAATATACTTACGAGTAAACATCATAAATTAAATACGTACCTACCTACTGTTGATATTTTATTACAGAAATATTAAAGACTTTCTGTACTTCCATAAAACGGCAATGATTCTGCAGCGGGGTTAGTTCCATCGTATATCAATTAAAATTCAAATGGGATTTTTCATTGCCTCGTATCTTATCTGGCCATCAATGTTTATGTACCTAAATGGTCGAAGTTTGTTATTTTACAATCGCATGTGATTAAGCAAACTGTATCGGATTTGTGATATAATGTTCCTGAGAGAGAAGAATGAGAGCCTGTCCTGATCGCTACGAGCGCTAGAGTTAATGGGTAAGACAGTCCACGTTCTTGCCAAGCAACAGTGCTCAATGTTCACCAATGTCAAGTGGATTAGTACATGTAAAATAACTCAAAATTAAAAACCCGGAAAGAATGATGGGCAAACATGTATGGAACCCAGCCCAATCACCAATAGAATTATAACGGATATAGGCTTATTGATCCCACTATAATGCTGTAATTGTTATTATGACGACTAGACTGTGAAGGCTGGGAGAAATGAGATATTTTTTTACCCCCGACGCAAAAAAGAGGGGTGTTATAAGTTTGACGTGTAAGTATGTGTGTGTGTGTTTGTTTAAACGGGGTAATCTTTGGAACTACCCGTCGGATTGGAATAAATCTTTTTGTACATGATACCCAGTTTCATGAGGAATAATAGTAAAGTCTAAAAAAACGGTCAAGCGTGAGTCGGATATAGGAGAAATAATATTGCAACGCATGCGGGGCACAGTAAGTGTAGTAGTAATAAACGTTGTGTGTGTGTGAATATTTGCAGGCTGATAACTCTCTTCTCCGGGGTTTTTGTAGTTTGTCCCCGTATTAGAAAATGAAGCTTATGTAACTAGTTTCACGTGGTAAATATACATGAGATTTGTATTGGTTATATGGGCCAATTTGCCCATCATTCTTTCTTAATCAACCATCTTTCCTCCCTGACGGTATCCGAATCCAACCAAACCCTCAGTTGTTATGATAGTGTATACACCGTGGGCTGCTAAAACCCGACCGATTTCAACCACATATTCCTGACTTAATTACAAGTAAATAATGTTATATGAACATAGGTCCAATTACGCATTATTTATTTTTTAACTTTTGTAACAAAATAAATCAATTAAGCTTTGCACTTCATTATGAACAAATCTTATTATTTCAAAAAATATGCGTTTTTGGACTACATATTGTACGACTTATTTTACTCCATTTAGGCTTAGGAAGCTATGGTTAAAATCGGTCGGGTTTTAGCAGCCCACGGTGTATAAAGAGTAATTTTAAGTCAACAAATTTTTAATGTTTCCGTCTTATATCCGTTTAGATTTAGACGACGCAAAGGTTCCTGAACGAGTAATAAGTAACAGCACAGCAGGCACCAACTTATCCCATAAATCATGAATCTGAGGCAATTCTGCACGGAACAAAACAACGCTAAATCATGGAAGTCGTTGTATTAATAACTACAATTAGGAACTCTGTTATGGATGGATTAGACTGGAAGGTGCCTAGGGAAAATATACTTTTATTTCTAAAACAATCAATCTCCATGTCCAAAAGTCTGTTTTTATTACGGCGTATTTGTTCAGCTAAAATTGAGGGTTGTCATGTTATTACTAACTGGATAACATCAGGGCTTACGAAAATATTTCAGATAGTTTCCTACGTCGTTATGTTTTGTCTTATTCTAGTTTTGCTCAGAAAGAAAAGAAGAATGAAATGAAACATGGGCAATACTAATAAAGATCCTAAACAAGATACCTTCTTAGGATTACGTTCGCATTTTGTTTGTTTTGTACTGCACAATCTTTTGTGAAGGCCATGTCCAGCAATGGGCTTTCGATTTATATGGATTGTGATGAGTTTTTTGATTTTGACATAGCTTTTGGAGAATATGCATGAGTTTTTCAGTGAAGTGGGTGTCCCTGTTCTTAAAAATGTTGTAAAAGTAAAAATCGTCTTGTTAATTGGTTTGTAAGAAACGCCGCTCACACCGACGCAGCCTCACGCACACAACGACAGCGCGGCGTCGTGGTTGGAGCTGCATCGCATCGAAATACTCAGCCGTTTCCACGCCGGCCGCCTTAAGAACTACCCTCGCGTCACGCATACTGTTGAGCTCGTTATATTGCTTTTATAAACCGAAATTAAACAGCGTTAGCATCATATTTTGGTCTCATTTCACAGATTAATTGATATTATAGTTCTGCCGAAGTTTTAAAAGGCCCATCTGCCAGTGCAGTTCTTAAATGTGTGTGCACTTTTGTACCTTCTCTATTTAATGTCATGTTTAAACTACTATTTATGAATTGTCACAGCGATTAAAGTGACAAGGTACTAAACTGTTCACATATTTATGAACTCGACTGTAAAAAATGTAATTTCGAACACACCTCAAACACATATATTTTGTTTCATATTTTTAATTTTTTCAAGATTGTTTTTCGTGTTTTTAGTAACGGCGTCGGAACCCTACACTGAGCAAGTCCGACATGCTCTTTCCCGGTATATTTCATTATACATTGACACGAAAGAAAAACAAGCTAATTTAACACAAACAGTCACGAAAAACCCACTTGTAATCTAAGAAAAACCTAACAATCAAAATGGCTTTGGCTATTACGCTATGAATAGTTAAATAAAATGCGTTGTGTCCATTATCTTCTTGTTCTTGAAAACGTTGCATGTTCATCGCACGGTCACGCTACTGCGTTTGGTATCGTAATCGATACTCCCCTTTCATTTCCGCGTGTCCGACACATGGAAATTGCGAGTCCATCCGCCAAAACGTTGCTTTTTGCGTTTCGGTGCCTATGGGACGGTGATTGACGAACTAATAGGTAAGTGCATGCTCGGTGCCCATACTCGTATTTGAAGCGAGTACATTTTGATTTAGTGTAGGCCACTTTGATTTTAAATCCTTATCATACTGTTAACTTTTTGACAACTCTTACTGTCAAATAGAAGCTGTCAACGATATTTTAAATTATTAAAGCAAGATGGGCTAAACCAAAATAGAATAAAACCCCTTAGCAAGATTAAGAGTTATTGTTTCTAAGTTACTACTTTTTTCGGTAATTTACAAAGCCATATTTAAAAAAAATGGTATTCATACAATTGGTTCTAATATCAATTTGACAATTTCGATCATTTGTAGCTTATGCAACGTCGAGTTTGTGAACACATTCGCAAACCGGTGTATATCGAATGGTCGAAAACTGTTCGGTCTAAAAAAAAAACGCAGTATGTTTTTTTGCATACCAACGAATTTTGTCGAATGATTAGAGTGTCAAAAATTGTTTGATCGAAATTGTTTTGCATAATATTGTTAGGTCGAAAAATTGTGTAGAATAAATTTGTACAAAATAACGGTATTTTGTAGAATATATTATTGGTATAACGTGGTTATTCCTAATGTTTTAACCACTAATTTGAAATGAACTCTGACTCTAAGGGGAAGTCGACGGAGCTCGGCGAACGCAGAGCTTCTACTTCGCCTAGTTGTGGCGCTTCGCGCCTTGACACGAATCTAACCTAACCTAACCTTAAGATTAGTTGAGCAATCATATGATTTTAATTTTAGGACATTGTTTGTTATGCTAAATAACAATTCGACCTAACAATATTTAGTCATTAAAAGTTTAGACTACCTATACAATTAGGTATAGACCAAAAGTGCTTTAGAACAAAAAATATGTATGCAAAACAATCTTTATGCTAAAAGAGAAGTAATGCCAGTCAATATTATACCAAACATGACGACTAAAAATTTTTAGCGGATAATATTTTAGACCATGCGAAGGGCACCCTCGCTAACCATTACATACAAAAAGTGCGAGTACTGTGAAGAAATTGGCAATATTGTGATCCACTGCTAAACCTAAAACTGCTGCTTATGTGGCAGTTGTCACTAAATGATATTGAGTTCCAGTCTCTATTTTGCTCAACTTTATTAAATAATTTCAAGTTAATCTTCATATTATTATCATAAGGATGAGGATAAGGGATATGTTCGCTTTTTTGTAAATTCCTATTTTGTAAACACTGTATTTCATGTATTTTATTTATACAATGAAATGTTTACATACATACATAAGTATATTATATTTATTTAAATCTTTTATTACTGTGCTCTCAATTTAAATTTCATATATTCTGGCATTCAGATATTCAGGCTTATTATGAAAATAAATTTACCTACGTCGCTTCTTACACAACAGATTTAAGCTATTTATAATCACGTTAATTCTTTTAAATAACTTAATTACTCTGCTGGCAAAATAACTTTCCAGAACTTAATACAGACAAAAAAACATCCTTTCATAATGGCTACAGTGTTTATAGTAAGAAAACGATCTATGCACAACCTTTCACTTTTCTCAATCTCTCAAGGGTTAGCTGGAAGAGATCCCTTAAAGGGATAAATGCGCCTTTATACATTCTTTTTTTTAATCTTCATTGCATTGTTTTTGTTTTTCTTTTGTACAATAAAGTGTTTACATACATACACTTAAAAACCGATAGTTATAGTAAACCTTTATGTATATCTGCTTAATTTAAAATTGGTCTAGATAATTCACAAAACGAACTAACAACGACATGTCGAGCACATCCTCATATTTAATGATAAAATATTTTTGTCCACTAATAGTTCATTAATTGTAATTGAAGCAGGAGATTGGTACCTTCTTTGCATTTTCGACAAGTTTCTTTCAGTTGTCAAGATAAAAAAAAACAATGGTGATACGATTTCATTTTAAAATTAATTGGTTAAATAATAACTCAATGAGATGATTACATATAGACTCACAGACACACGTTTGCAAATACAAAACAAACAATTTAGGCTTACATTTATATTATTTTATTTATTTATTGAACAAAGTTTGTTACATAACAGTAGTGCTACCAATGCGGTAGGACCACATAAAAATTTAAACTAACTATTATGACTACTAAATGTTATTCTTGTTCTTTCTCTAGTCTCCTTTTATTGTGTTGGTCATGTACAGCGTCACGCCAGACGCCGCGCCAGGATGCCATAAGGCTTGATCTCCAGTTAGACGCTGCACGCGAGTGCAACGCCTGCGGAAACGTTTCGGTCGACGTCCATACGACACGTGTGCAGTTAGCTTGCGAAGGAGGAGGATAGCTATTTGTTTGTGGTGATTTACGCGTTAATTGAATAGAAAATTCGTCATTATATTAACTCCACGAGCCATTAAACTTATCAGATGGTCAAATTGCATATCGGTTACCGATACAACGTTATTAAATAGATTTACGTTTGAATACGAACAATTGTAATTACTGGTAGTATTAGGTTTCCAATTGTCCTTTTTAGACAAAGGCACCAATATTAATGAATATTGCAACAATACGTGATTGACAAAATTTAAGCGTTCGTAGAATTACTTACGTTCATACTGGTGTAGAGCATTATTTAAAATAAATCCATGAATTGTAGATTTCATACCACCTAAAACAATTTTTTTGATTTTGTCAGTTATCAATTTAATTATAAAACAAAAAGTAAAGAGTATGACCATTTATGTACCATTACATCCTCTCGAGAAAACCTTATGCGTCTAGCAGATGTACTTTGTTAAACAATTGCATCGAATTATCATACTAGACATATAGCGCTAGCGTCTATCTATACCGTTCTCGAAAAACGGAATTATATAAAACAATTCTTGCCCTTACTATCTATTCAAATGAAAAAATAGAAGGATAAAAATGTAGCGAATTATGCACTAGCTCAGAACCCGGAGTCCTTCATGTTCCCAACGTATCTCGGCTTTGAGGTTATGAATAATATTCATACTTAACTATTCTTTTCTCTCGCAATCCCTAACGAAACCCCTTTTGTTTGAAATGGGAAAGTAGATTGAATTCTGTTTGCGTCAATTCGTAAATCTTATTTTATCTCAGTAAGACCATATTGTGGTGATGGAATATTTTCCTAAGACATCTAACTATTTCGATGTTTATGAAACTCTAGTATATTATTTATCTAGTATTTTATGAATTAGGTTAGATTAGTACAGTACTGACTAACTGTGTGTGTACTCACAAATATCAACAAAGAACTATGACTAGGAATGTTAATATATTCTATTTACATGATTTAGATAAATAATCAAATAACAGAAATGTATTAAACAAAATTTGGTCACCTGCCATGCTAACATTGAGCATAGAATGAGATGATCAAGAATTTTGCCAGCAAATATTAACTCTTTACTCAAGCTCGCGACGTATGGTAAACAAACGAACCCCAGCTTTCACCTAGCCCTTGATGTAAATTACAAATTTTAATAAAGAAGGATGCCTTTCGGAGTGAAAGCGCGAATGGTGGCCATGATGTCCCTAATGGCGCCTAATGTGTCAGAGCTCTCACGCCGAATTCACGCTTCAAATTAAGGACATTACCACGCGCTTGTGTGTGAAAACGAATGCTGTATGTTCATTTGTGGTTGTGTTACGGGTGAAGTTTCCGCGCACCACCGTGTAGGCTCTCCGCTCGTGGGAATTCGGCAATGTGCTTGCATTTGCAAATCGTTGCAAAACAGCTAAGTGTTTTTTTTACGTGGTTGGTTGGGAGAGCGAGAATGATACCTTCTGGGCTAAAATGACAAATTTGAAGCATACTTTATTCTTCTTCTTTTCCTTTTTTCAAGTCATAACCACTCTCAGCTGAGTGAAGCAGCGGTGTTTCGTCTTGAGCCACTGTCATCGACCTAGTCCCTGCAGTTAACGTTTCTACGTTCAGTTCGAGGACATAACTCACACACACCTTTCTACTATTAATTGACGTCTATATCGCTGGTTTACATTATTTTATAGAAAGTTCTTGGTGTAGACGTAAGCCCCTATTAGCAAAATTTTGTACGTAGGCCTTGATTCCGCGATGTAATAGATATTTAAAATGAAGTCATTTAATTAACTCATGCTTAGTTATGAGTATGTATTTATATTTATACCTACCTACTTTGTTTTACCAAAACGTAGGTATGATACATTTTTATAAAATCAAATATTTTCAAACATTGCCGAGTGCGTTCATGTGTGAGTGCAGATAATTATGTGTATCATACTTCTTCTGTCCTATTTTAGGTTTCTAGATATAAATTTTTTTCGAACTAAAGTTACAAGAGGTAAAACATAATAATTCAGTGTTACTTTACGAAATATACCTACAGCATCAACTGAAAACAAATATTTTTGGCTAAACCATTAATATGCTGTTATAAAGTCATTAATACCACTATATTAAGCTATACTATTCGCTTCACACGCCTCTTTTCATAATAGGTACTTCAAGTCTTACGATGCGTTTGCACCGACAGATCCTTCAGATCTATCTTATTTGAATATGGATTTCGAATCATATTAATGACAAAATGCAAGTGGAGCGTAGGATTTCCATTCCTCGATCGGAGTGAATTTTCACATTGTCTGCACTCTGGCTGATATTCGCCGTTTAATATTCATGTCTAGCACCACGGCAGATTTGCTTCCTTAGCCAGAAATTAGATATTCGTTTCTCAGCAGGAACTCTGACATTAGCCTCTGAATACTCAAGCTTACCCTTGCTGAATTGGTACAAGATTTTATTACCTATAATAATTCTTCCTTTTGCCCATTGATTTCGGTAATTCCGATCAAGTACAGATTGTTAATGAATACGTCCATTTGGATCCAGTTCAATTTAGAACGCGATAATGAAAGGTCTTCGTTATTGCTTGATTGTTTTATTATTAAGGGTTAATTAGGTCAGAAAATGCACTAATCTATCAAAGGCCTTAAACTGACAAAGTACAAAAGTATGCAGCTACTAATAAGGCCGACTTTACTTGCCATCTCTTTTAAACTCTTATTAAGTAATTGATTTTCGATCAGTTTCAATTTTATCTTTAATCATTTGAATATCAAATAAATGTATTAAAGATGACAAAAAAAAATTTACTGATGCTTTCTACCACGCCAAATGAATGATTATGAAACAGATGTATGTTATTAATAACTATATTTTGACCGTTTTTTCCTAGGGGACTAAGTATATTACTTATATTCCAGGGTAACAAATCTATATTTTCTCTTTTTTTGTAGGTATTTGTTTGTTGCCATTTTGTACTAAATTTAAACGAAGTCGGCTCTCCGATTAAACCGCGTTGACGTAATATGTAAACAGACAAACAGATAAACTGACACGATTTTTTTTTTCTAGAAGTATGTCGCCACAAAAACCTTTAAAAAAACATTACACAAATTGTTTTTGCGAATCAACACGTGGTTCAAATCAATTTGATCGTTGAGCAAGATTGATCACCAAACCGATAGGTACCTAACTAATATCCACGAATATTCGAATAATTCCCGCTATGTCATCATCTGATCATCAATAAAGATGCATTCGCTATTATTTTCGATCATACCATGAACAATGACGGATTGCATGAAGATTCATATAAGTTTTGATTTAAGGTAAGTAAGTTTACTTTACGTTTAAAGCATGAAATTCGAAATATTAGCATTATTTTGATGCGTACTGCAGAATTTTATAATAAAAAGAAGTGGGACAATGTTTTTTTTCATCAATTCTTTAATCTATAAATAAATATGAGATAAACTTTTAAATGGCAATTTTCGAACCCGTTGATCTTGAAGTTGACATGAAATGACATTTCAGTTTTTATGAATTTCATAACAAGAAAAACCTGAAAGAGACTCAGAGTTCCGTAAATTAAAACTTCGACAATTTAACTTTTCACGCCCCACGATTACTTTTAAAGTTTAGTTAGGTGGTAACTTTTAAGCTCATGAGAATTGTATTCAACCAATCTCATATTTTTGAAGAGTTAAGAATACAAACTTTGTAGAACCAACCAGTTAATTAAAGGACTTAATAAAGCAACTATTAATCAAATATACAAACCATATCGCTTGAACGTCTTTGATAAAAATCGTCAATACTTAGGTACTGTTCTTTGGTCATTTCGTAAACCATACACATAATGTGACTCTGCGGCTTACTTGCCTTTGCATCATCAATGTAGAAAACACATTTGTAAAACACAACTTTGGTAACCCATTTTTTAGTCGAATTTCACTTCATCGATTGTATCATTACATCGAATTTAATTTCATTAAACGCAATTTTCTGCTGAAACCATAGAGTTTTCAGGATATCTTGAACATTCATTACGTAGGTTAGGTTGGACTAGAGACTACCAGAAACAAAACTCATGTGGCGAAAAATGCCTTTCGATTAAATAAAAATGATACGTTCGTTGAAAAGTGTTTTGATATAATAATATGTAGGTACCCCACCACTTTACACTTTTAACATACTTCAATTCAATTTGAAATGATACGAAATTTAGATATTTAAAAATGTGGTCTCCACTTTACTCACCTCTAACACGCTAAAAGGGCCATCTCAATTGCGGTCCTCTGCGCCGCATAAAACATGCCCTATTACCCAGCCTTCCAAATCCCTGTAAGCGATTTGCATACCTCTGATCTCAGACACCGGTGGAAAAGCTAACTGTACTGATACCGGCTGAATATGCACACAGTCTAGTGCACCTCGGAGGCTCATTCCATTATTTAGTAGGTACTTACCTTGGCTTGGCTGCGGCTAGGTAAACCGCGAAGTGCAGCATAAGCCTGTCCTACTAATGTTTGTCTTTGTTATGTGAACATTTTTGTAATAAGTGGGGTGTCTATTCGACTTTTGTTTGGATGATATAGAATAAGATCAAATATTTATGAATCATCATCATGTATCTGTAACATGACACTTCTTGAGGCATCTGAAAATCAAGTTCAATATTTTGGTTTGGTGTTTTGGTAAACTTTCTTCAAAGCTGCTTACTGTTCTACGTACGAGTATTATAATGTTATAGGTAGGTATGTATCGAGCGGTATTAATAGTGATAGCCGAGCAATGTAAAAATCACGTGTTCGAGATGTTTCTTGGCTATTTACCAATCCTGTTTTAACTGAAGAGTTTTACACTTAGTATGACATAAACTATTAATAACCTTTAAAAAATAATAAGTAATAGTTTTCCCTTCATAAATATCTAACACACACCACTTAAATTCAAGCGGCCTTTATAAGCCTCAAATAGAAGTATTTTAACTTAACGTTATTTATCGTTATGAGGCTGACAAATCTGTTTTAAGCCTGTAAATGGGCGAGCGTATTTTCCGAAGGGTACTGCAGGGTACCGAAATAGCGTTCGCTTAAGTTCACCCTTCTTTGTAGGCACCGGTAAAATGTTGCCTACATTACCGTCCGTCGATCCTCATTTATAAATTGAACTTCCTGACCGACTCAAAAGGGTTTCCATTTATAAAGTTCATTCGTAAATGTGAGAATCAGGAATTTTAGTACCTCCTTATATGCACCCATTGTGAATGTAGTGTTTTCAATCCACCAAGATACACCCCACATTATGTTGTATGGCACATCTGAGTAGGTAAGTTAGTTACTTTGAAAACATTAAAGTCATATAAGTACTTAATACTTAATGCAATACTGCCCTACTAAGCATAATGGCGTTATCTCAAACAAAACATCTGTAGAAATTGCAACCTAGTTACAAACAGAAGAGAGTTGAATCTGCTTTGGCTATTGAATTTAGTTATTGCATTTTTGCTTAGGAGGGCAGAATACTGCCAGCGTTTCGGGAACGATGCCCACCTACTGGTAGGGGTGTGTTAGATAAGTCTAGTTTTTAAATAGGTATGTTTATTTTTATTTGTTAGTTCGTTTGTTTTAACTGTTTCTTCGTCACTTATAAATACAAACTATGTCTGAGAAAATATTTTCCTATGTATAAAACTTGCACGATCGAATTCAAAATTAATTTGGACATTTTAGTATCTTGACGCAACTGTTGATATTCAAACTTCTTTTAAACGTTATTGCGACAAGTCACTAAAATATGCAAGCACTTCTGAGTCTGTACGTTGATAAAAAATATTTCCGAGCAACTGAATAGAAACAGATTTTAACTATGTTGATAATGCGCATCTGGAATGGCTCTACGCTCCATTCGTAGTATTCATAAATGATGTAGGTTTGATACTTATTTGTACTTAAATCATTCTAATACGAGGACGATTCGTTCGAATAAATACGTTATTAGTTTTACAAATGAACCGAACATTACAAGAATCTTTTTACGTCGAATATTAATGCAAAAACATAATATGAATTTTAACGCGAGTACTTTTCCATGATATCAATTACCTACATTATTTTTAGTACGGTAAATTTTACGCAGTTTTATTAATAAACATAAAAAATAAATCATTAATTAAAAGGAAATTACAACTCGCATAATTACTGTTCATCATAAACATCAATAAATTACTCTTATACTAATTACAAGGAGCATAAAAACCGACAACCAGTGACCTATACAGGTGCAATCTACCCTATTAGGGATCTATCCTGCTAGGGACCTACGATAGGGATCATGCCGAGATTTTGGGTTAGCTGGCACGCGGCGCAAGAGGGACACTGGACGCTTGTGTATGGTGCCTCCCGGCGGCTTTGAACATCCCTAACGCGCTTCAGAAAAATCACCAGCACCACTATTACCCGAAACACTTTGGTATACAGGACGTGGAGGATTACATTGGCCTGTTGCGTATACCGCCTCTGTAAGCTACACGAGTACAGGGAGGTGCAGTATGCTCTAAATAATGTAAACTTCACCTCCCTCGTACAGTGCACAAACGAACGAGCTATCACAATCCCCTGAAACAACAGAGCCGTTCTGATCGATTTATTATCGCCTTTGAGGCCCACAAGAATAAATGCCCCAAATATTTGAAAACATCAACCCTATCACTAACTGTCCTACCACGCCCTCAAAGACTGGCTTTTAGTGACATATTTAAGGCCATCGGGTAACTGTGTAATGTCTCACACACTATTAGCAGTTCCGCGTAGGTATACGACACAGTAATGCGCTTAGCAGAACCATGACGTCAGCATAACTAATATTATTGACGTCGATGTGTCTTCAATATGACACCTGACTGACTTATCCAAGGACTATGGGCAACCTTGTATGCAGTCTGACCTCAGAACCACCAGAGGTGAGTGATATGTCATGAAATAGCATTAAATCTTTGTATGTACTTCATTCTTCGGCTTTTCCCGACCCATATTGACGCATAATCGTTTTCGTGACAATCTATTATATAATTAGATTATTATAGTAATAGTCAGCGTCATACAGCTTTTAATCCTTTGGTAAAGAGCTACTTTAATGGTACGGTAAAACTTCTCTATTCACCGTTTCAGGTGATAAAATACAGCATAAAATATTTATCAGCCCGGCACAAGAACGGGGCGAAAACTACAGTGTCAGATATGAGGCTGCATAGTACGCTGTAACTCTTTACGACAAGCTTAAGATTTAGTATATCTAGAGTATGAGATTGACACTACAAAGGGTTAATAAGGTTCCCACACAGGCTTTGTCACTCGAAAAATAAACTAACCACCGAATTTAGAGAAATTTTAGTAACAAGAACACGCTTTATATTAACTTCACTTGTTACTAGCAAACTAACAATATAATCCGGAGCCTGCCGCTTGGCAAAAATATGTTTGCCAAATGTATCGTTTCCCAACGTTTTCATTTGCCAACGAAATATTATATTAATATTTCAGGATTTATTTCAGTACCATCGTGTAGGACCCTATAGGTTAGGTTAGGTTAGTCGTTATAAAATCCTGAAATATTTACGGTTACAAAAATAAAGCGGGTTACCAAATGAAATGCTTGGGAAATGATACATTTGGCAAACATATTTCGCCGAAATTGAGCATGATAATGATGGAGACGGAAGGTTGCCATAGGAACTCCGCAATGGCTCATAGTAGATAAGTCTTGTTTGCACTTATTTGACTAGTTTTTTTGAAAGTGACTTCATTATCCTTATAAGAAGTAGAGGCATTAAAGCGTGTTATTCAAATTTTTTTTTTGAAAAAGCTTATTCGAACATGTGTGCCGTAAGAAGACTCAAATGACTACCCGTATTCATCAGATTTCGATATGAGTAGTCAAGGTATGTGTGTCCAACTTCAAGCTGTAACACGGGAAGGCATTATCAATATTGAACTTTTATGAAATAAATAGGGTGTTAAGGACACTTGAATGTCAAATTTAGGATATATAAAAGTAACGAGGACGTCTTAAGAAGTCACCACTTTGGTTTTGGTTTTCTAATTTTGACACACAAAACCACTTTCACATTGACATTTTTACTTAAAACTCTTACCCTTAAAATTCATTTTAATCGAAAGAACCTCAAGTTGTCCATCTAGATAAATTATTAACTGGTAAAAAAAACATGTAAACCACTATAATTTAAATATTATCGAGGCCGCTAAAGGGTTAGCCTAATAAACACCAATGCTTTTATCGCTGTCTTCTTTGCATCTAATTTTCCCTTAAAATTACAAACCCAAAAAAATCTTAACAAACCCCGGACTCCGTCCTTTCACAAACGTAATTCCTAATTTGCTTTTATTCTCCCCCGCCTGTTTTTACAAAATTGAATAATCTTAAATTTCTCAATTTGTACAAAATACTTTCTTGAGAAAGGGTTTCGTGAATCTCCGAATAATCTGTAAAAGTAAGTGAGTCATAGCAAACAATACTCCGCAAAGGTCTTTGGACAATGTAAATAGGTAGATAGTAGCGATTCAATTTCACGCATCCTTTGAACTAAATAATGATATGTCCAGGGGGTCCCGGGCGTAGGAACAACCTGCCATCAGTGTCTGTCAAAAGGTCTTGCTTAAATCGAATTACGATTGATCCTCCGCGGGCCACTGGACCGAGTCATATTGAGATTGTTTCTTGGTAAAGTAACTGTGATACTTTTCGATGTAAATAGAGTTTAGATATTGACTGCTTGATTACTATTTCTATAAACGAAAGTGTTTACTACTAGTTTTAAGTCTACACAAGTCATCGCCGGTAAACGTACCCTATGGAAAATAATGCTTTTATACAAATAATGCCTACGTTTTTAGCCTTGTTGATATTGATCCTGCCTGCCTACAAAACTAGCGTTCTCGGGGTCAATTCGGGCGGTTCTCGGGGTAAATATTTGTGTAATGAGCGCGAGTATTTAATTTCGTTCCTGAGTCTTCGATGTTTTCTATGTATTAACGTATTTATTTCTCAATATAAGAATGTTTATCGTTGTGTCGTGCCCATAGTACAAGAGTTGAGTTTAGTTTGGGACTAGGTCACTTTGTGTGAGCTTGTCCCCCGATATTTACTTTATTTCTTATTTATTTTGTTATACAAAGACATAAACTGCATATAGTTACCGCGTGGATATTTGTATACTTTGTGTTGTCTGCGCACAATAGAACTGAAAGAAAGTCTGAAAAAGTCTTAGATGCTTTATCCAAGATACCTGGTGGTAAAACATAACGACTCCCCAAAAAAATATCTGCTGTCAAATAACCCAAGACAGATTGACTTGGAGCAAAAGAGTCGGGAATCTCGACCGCAAAGAACGGGATCGAAAAAGTACAATGATGATGTTTAACCAGAAAACCGCCACTCTCACAAACTAATTATCTAAAAGAAGCGCTATAAACGCATTAGGTCTCTCGGCGAGTGGCATTTCATTATTGGTTGGTTCATCTCCAGTGTATGTTAAAGCTTAATGAAGAAGATTATTTGCAAAATAAGTCGGTAAATTAAGTAGAAGCGCACACGTGGGGGACATTCCTCCCCACGACGTAGGACGATTTGATTGCGTCTGCAGTAGATTTATTCCTCTCTTTATTCTTATAGCGGGTTACTTTTGTAAGACCAACAACGAAGGAGGAGTAAAAAACGTCAGAGCAATTCAATTTAATACACATACCTCTTCAAGTTCTATAGATTAAATTGAAGCAAGTAGTAGCTCTCAATTATTTTCCTTAACAAATAACACCATAAATATTGAAGCATTCACAATTACAATAATTAAAATACAACATCAACATTATTATACGGAAACATTAAGTAAATATTGTTAACTGGTACGCACTGATTCCTACAACAGTAAACTAAACAATATGATGAACCCAACAAAGCAAAGTCAAATGTTATTAAAATGGTTACATAATACATTATTGACCAAATACAGCGGTATAAAAAGTTACATACAAATTGGATGGTTAAATATTTGATTTTAAGTTTGTTATCACTGAGATTGTTTCATTTTTCAATTTTTAAATCATATGATAAATGCAACTGTAAAATTTGAGAAATAGTACACCTTAGTATTAATATTTTACAGTGCTGCCACGTTTTATAGCATTCATTTTCTAAAGTACCGTAACGAAACCATTGAAAAGCATATCATATGTTTTAGAAACAAGAGAGCAATAGACGTTAATACAGTTTCAAATTTAAATTGTATTAATGTCTATATTGGACTCGTATTTAGAGTTTATTTATGTAGATTAACGTCCCATTTATGTTCTTAAACTTCTGCCTATCAGCGAACACGTTGGGCTAATTCGTTTCAACATTTTTAAACAAAGTCTATATTAAACTAACTAAGTAATTTCCCATTTATGAGCTAGGGGTGTGATGGTATTCAAAATCTGCACCGACAGACGATGCGGTCTCTACAGTAGGATATTGTCATTTCCCGCATCGCTTGTCGGCCGGCTTCCTTTACGCCAAAAACCCTTTGAAAAACATTTCCTTATGCAACCATCTCAAAGCACTGCAACAATAAAAGCTTCTCGCACCTCGCTGTGTGGAAAAACATCTTTAGAATTCTGTCACAAGACAATTCTTTACATGTAACCATATAACCATAGATGCCTTTTTATGGTTTGCATGATATAAGCAATACACTCACAAGGCCCTAATAAATTGAAAGCATATTAAGAGTTCATTCACAACAAATGTTGTATAAAAAGGCGAGAGAGTTTTGTAAGCGTCTAAGCTTCGAGCGTTGAGTTGAGTCTGCACACACATTATTTGAATATGTTGACTGACAAATAAATATTCGAATGCGCCGTACGGCTGATGTGTTAAGCATTCATCGCGAAGTGTCATTTAAATGTGATTCATGAAAATGTACTCGGTGCTCGAGTACAGAGAATAAGGGAGTTTCCACACGCCCTCTGCTTTGATGTACGTTATAACCGGAATAAATTGCTTCACAAGATTAGATGTCAAACGTACTTTGGGTAAACGCCACGGTATTAACTTATTAGAATATCCAATAATGTTTGTAGTCGCGGTGAATTTTTATGTTGTTTTCACGTTTCTTATTATTTTCTTCGCGAAACAACCGATGCCGGCGAGTATGTATCGTGTCACATGCGTCGCATTTCACTAAAAGCTTTTGTCGTACAACTGTACGAGTGATTTACTTAAAATATCTCTCATTTACTCTGAATGCACTACGCCGCTTTTGTGTTTATGCAAAAAGGAAGTGCAACTTAACAATATACAAAATTTATTCAACACCATTTTCTTTAGACAGCGTGTTATTTCAACGCGTTGAAAACCCGAGTAAACCTAGCCATTATGCTTTAATGTTAATATATGCTTCAGAAATTACATACAAATTACTGAAAATGTTAGAACAATAAACTTACTTTTTAAGAATATATTGTGGAGTAGAAGTAACTTTCACGTAGCAAAGAAAAATAGGTGTTTTTTTCTAAAAAAATTACAAACATGGTTTGGTTAAGTACATGAAACGTAGCGACTCGGTATAACCTTCGGCGAACCTTTTAAGAGAATTCCATTTAAGCGCCAATACGTCGAGCGGAGCGTTTGCCTATATTCTCACAAATTGCTCTTGTTCAACATTGAGGAGGGTCTGTGATAAATCAAGGACTTCATATTGAGGTGCAAAAGTATTTCGAAGAGAAGAAACGGCGCACCGTTTGATCGAAAATCAATCAAAGCGTATTTTATTTTTTACAGATTGAATTGTCAACCGAGGCCTCAGAATACGAAACCGCCATGAGTAGGAAACCATTGTTGTTTTAGACATTAATGTTTAGATAAATAGGCAAAGGAAATAAAATAAAATGAATTTAAATTGCATGTAAAGAATTCGTTTACGACATTCCTCCAATATACTGGTTTAGGAGTAGACTTTTAATATTTATTTTCTTAGTGCAATTTTTTATACATTGTTAAGAGTTATAAATGATGACTGTCAAATTGTTAATCTTATTTTTATTTAAGTATGTAGGTACCTACTTATAGTACTGCCCCCGATATTAAAGGGGGTGCATCTAAGATAAAGTCAAAATCGATTAATTACATGTTTTGTATGTATGTCTGTAAATACTTGATTGTACAAAACAAAAATAATACAATGAAGATTTAAAAAAAAAACACGTACAAAGGCGAACTTATCGCTTTAAGGGATCTCTTCCAGCTAACCCTTGAAAGATTGAGAAAAGTGAAAGGTTGTGCATCAAGTAGGCAAGAGTACAACTTTATTTAGGAAAAGAGCATAAAAATTGAACTAATCAATAAAACCTAACTGTAAACAACAAATAAATTCAAATATCCACATAAATAGATATAGAAGTATACTATATTTATACATCTATATACATACTTAAACTTACATAAACTAAATATAAACTACACTTTTGTAGAGGACAGTTGATACAATGTTTTAGTTGAAAATAAAAAAATGTATGCCGTCTCTAAACAAATAAACATGGACACTTTCCGTAAATGAAGTAATATGGATATATACCATATTGTCAATGGTAATGAAAATATTTTATGGTTGTGGTAAAAAAATATTTTATAATTTATACTTATTTATTCTTATATACTCGATACTCCCATTAAAAGAAGCAAGTAACCAATTCAGCCGTTTCAACTGAGTACTATAATAAACTTCTTTTTAATATAAGTTTGACAGATATTTCCTGCTTTTCTCCTAAGATATGTTTAAATAATGACATTAAGGTTGGTGCCCAACTTAGATAATGAATTAAGTACATTCAACTTCAAAGAGATGTATCTACTTTTTCACCTTATTGCATTGTAATAACGTGCAAAAGAGGATTCATCTCTTTGTAGTCGACTGTAAATACAAGACCTTACTAAAGAAGTATCATGTCACTCACCTAACTTTGGTTCTGGGCCCATTTTAGCGCATTACATATAAAATATTCTATCAATCCGTGTTCACTTGCAATATCTTTTGAAAAACAAGTGTATATTGTGTCGTTAAAATGTGAAAGGGGAGCCATGAAAAATCATTTTTCGCCTTTTTCCGTGGACAAAAAAGTGTTTCAACACCTTTCAAAAGTTTTGCCAAAAAGAAAAAACTTTTTCGATTAATCAAGTAAAACGATTTATAACTTTTCAACGTGGCCGTAGTAAAAAAGCAATTACGAGCTATAGATCTAATTAAGTATTCACAAACGACACTCATTCAGACGTAGCCCGTATAATTCAGACCGTTAATGGAATAGTTAAAGAGAAAATGTTTGAACGTAGTACACTCGATGAAAAATGTGTGGATTTTCCGCTAGTGCATACCGAAGGGTGTTTTAACTGCGTAGTAAAAACTGAGCGAATTGATTTGTTTAATATATTATTGGTAAGTCCGATTTTTAACGTTATTTTTAATTCAGACACTTTAAGGAAATTATAAAAAACATATTTATTTATTTAATGTACCCGTACATTAATTCATCTTTTTTGCGACACTAGCCTGCCTCTCATCTTATTAAGCGTCGCATATTGATTGAGAGTATTGATAATTATGTTTTTTTGTGTTTATTAATAGGTCCATATTTTTATTTATCTATAAGTACTAAATAATCGTGCTCTTTCTTTAACCTTTTTTTATGATATTGTTTTTCATAGAATGCCGTGACAGACTGTCATGGTCACCGTCATCTAAAAATTCGTCTCGGCTGAAAACGGCCACTCTGTCACAGTGTTTCTGGTAAACCACATTAAAAATAAAATAAACTTTACCTGCAGGACAAGAAGCATTAATTTGTGTTAATAAAAAATAAATTCAACTTTTTTGCAATGGAACACTGAAACCATAATTAGAGATAGTTCAAAAATCTAAAAAAAAAACATAAATCGTCGGTTTAACGTCGCAAAAAAAGAAGAACGACTACTGCTCTATTGAGATAGGAAGCATTTGTAGTTAAGTTTTTTATAAATTTGCTTGCTCTGTACATACCTTTTTTTTTGTAATTTATCTTCACTTTTGACCGTGATCAAATTTGTTTACAAGTTTACAATCTAGGTATTTTCAATTTCACCTTATCTTACAGATGGGTCCTTTCGGATACACTAAGATCTTGTGCAATGAACCTTGTACACTTAACTGATCAAATGTGCAGTTTTCCTCACGATGATTTTCCTTCACCGTAAGAGCATGGGATAATGTGCTAAGTTAGAAAATTTAATTGGTACATGGTGACCGCGGGGTTCGAGCTCGGTACCTTACGATCACGAGTCTACTCCCTAAGCCACTAGGCCACCGAAGCTCTTAAACAATTTTTACCTTACACCTGGCGATCGATTTCTGAATCTCATCCTGTGATTACAGCTCACCAAAATGCTATTTTTTAATGATTTGTACAAGTTCGTATTTTTTAATCTTCTCGGTGGGTAAATAAAATTGTCACGCCTATTATATCAAATATCCAAACTCTCGTAAACGAAATAACCGTAATACTTTTTTAATGGCTTATGAATGCTTGCTTGTACCTAAATTTTAGATGACAATTCCACAATAAATATGATGCTCATGGGCAAGTATGAAATTCTTAAACAGCTGAATAGTAGGTTTGTCGAATTTGAAAGTGGATTTTGAGTCAGTTACCTCATTAAACCTTTAAAACTCTTTGAAGAAAATATTCCTTGCGTGGGTACCCGTAGAGATGTGCACTAAAATAGTTTTTCTCGAAAATTCACTCTCACCGCGAAGTAATTAGGTAGTAGTGGAAAACTTATACTTTAACCTTATAAGCTTTTAAACTTATGAGCGCAGGGGTGCGGGCGTCCTCTAGCTATTCAACGATTAAACGACAGTCGACAATAAAGCGGGTCATAGATAAAACTTAAAAAAAACTTATTTCATTGCTGTTAAAAAAATAATTTAATTTTAAACTATTCTAAAATACATGAACGTAATTAGCATTTTAAATCGTTACGTGAGTACCTACATGGTTATTTTTATTATTTGTAAAGTTTCATCTGAATTTCATAATTAATCCATGGCCATGTAAATGTTGTAGGCAAAGGCATACTTACTTATTCTTATTTGCGACGGTCAAATTTACTTAATCAGGACAGAGTATTCGCACCACGTCTTAATTATCCGGCTGGCTGAAAATTACTTTCTGATGATAATGTTGTAAGTTATTCCTTGAAACTAGACTAGACAGCCATCTGAACAAGACGAGTTTACAGTCTGAGATATTATTACTGGAATCTTTGCTACTTTGCTGTGCTTTAAATTCTTTTTTAATGCAGTTAATTTAACAATTCCCGTATTTTTATTATCGCAATTATTGTTACTAAACTTCTTGCTAAATAAGCAATAAAAAAGTCTACGTCCATGTATTTTACTTGTCAACTACTTTTGTTATATTTACTCGAAACCTGCATCTGTATTTTCGTCTCTGATTTCGTTATGATTATCAGGAAAATAATAGTAAATTCTGAATTTTAATTTTAATCTTGATCCCGAGCTTGTAGGTATTACACCGTTGTATGTACCTATGACCTTAGTTGAGCTGTGTCACAGAAGAAGGGAAATTCGAGGATGGATAAACATGCGCTCTAAACGCACTGGTGGGTCAATATACAATTGGTATTTTAAAAATAATGCGAATCAATTTTATTGCCTAAGTTAGTAATGAAATACCACTGGTGTCAGGGAGCAACCAAAATCTTATTTAACCTACCGACAAACAACAGTGCTTGCATTATTGTGTTCCGGTGTGGGAATAAAACAACCGGTAAAATGACTAGAATATAGTCATTCCATCTAAGTCCTCAGTCTTAAGATTATAGTCTTGAGATTGAAAATACTTTTAGGTCTCAGAGCCTACTATTAGGCCTATGTGCTTGTTTGCCTTCCCTATGCCATAAACAACACACCATTTATTTGGAATAATCAAAATAGCAGCACAACCAGACTTCTACCTGTACCTACCTTATACAATTTATTATTACATTGCAATTTATTTCGGTATTACCCATCGGTAGGGTGTTAGTGCTCCCTCATTTCGCCAGTGGCAACAATTTTTCGCTTCGCCGACCCGCAAACCTGAAACATGGTTAAATAAACTAAGTTTACGTTCGGGAATCGATCATAAAGTGATTTGGGAACATACGACGTAAACCTTGCACCAGTTATTCAGAATTTGAACGTATTTTTTTTTAAATTTGACTTCAGCAGCTGGTTTTTAACTTCAGGGTGATAAATTAATTGATGCAATTCATTTGGTATCAAAATATTTTTTTCGGTTGTTTTAAAGATAAATAAAAAACGAGTGCGTTAGAAGTTGAGACAACTTCTTGAAATGTGTATGGAACGGGTATTTTCTACAATAAACCAAGTATAAGCTGTCCAAAAGTGTTATTTTAGTAAACAAAACTAATGATGAACACCGTACAAACCTTAAAAGTAAAAGACTTCTTACCAAATATTTAACAGTACCTATATCATTTTAAAAACCTGTCAAAAAAGTCTAACAACTATTGCTATTTCATTTCAACAAAACTCCACTCGACGAATTAAATAAAGAACATAAAAAATAACAGTATTTCTAACATAAAAATAAATTTTTTATTATTACATTATCAAATTAATTTAAAACGAAGTGTCCGGCTACAGCACTAAGATTATTTAATTATGCTGAAACTGATATTTACATTAAAGCTAAAACTGTTTTAGTGGACTGCAAACGCATATGTGGCACAATTTACCTGTTTTAGCTCGAGAGCGCCTATGCAATTTCATAAATATTTTATGAACCGCAGTCAACTCCACATTCCATATTACAATTTCTAACATCATTATTACGTGAATCTAGAAATTATTACTAGCTCAAATGACAGTAAAGCGTGTCAGACACGGCGAAAATACAATATTATAATATAATTTAAAAACCCTTTTAATAACACCCTTTAAATTTTACCTCTGTGTGGTGTTTATTTCATATTTGATTGTATATTTTAATAATTGTTTTCAAAATTAAAAGTAAGTCTCCTTTGCTTACAATTTGCTATTTCTTATATTTAAGGTAGTTGCCATCCATGCGACGTTCGTTTTTTCCACCGGCGGGTTATCTGTTTTCTCTGTTCGTAGGCAGTTTTCACAACAAAGCGGAAAAATGTAGAGATAACTGTGGGGGTAACTTTCATATCTCAATAATCAATAGGTTGGTTTACTAACTTTCGCTCAATATTAGTACTTACAAGTCGTTTATCGCTGTCTCTTTGGGAACTGTCTAATTTTCCTACCCTTAAGTAGTATAAGTAAGATTGAAAAGGGCATGCTTCGATGGTTCGGTCATTTGGAAAGGATGGATGAAAGAAGATTGACGAAAGAGATATACAGAGCGAAAGTGGGTGGAAGGGCCGAAAGGGGCCGCCCTAGGCCTACTTTTTCGAATCAAATCGGAGAAATACTGGAAACGGGCCGGATCTTAAGTACCCGAAACCGACGTGCGTGCATGACTCTATGTATGAATGTAGAAGAAGCGAAAGAGATTTGTCAGGATCGTAGCAGGTGGGAAGAAGTGATCTCTGCCTACCCCTCTGGAAAACAGGCGTGATTTAATGTATGTATGTATGTATGTAAAAAGTACCTTTTATCCTTTCCCTGGGTTCAAACTATCTTCAAACCAAATTTGGTTAAGATTGGTACAGCGGTTTATCTGACAAAGCGTAGCAAAAAACCAAACATAGTTACTTTTACATTTGTAATACGGATATTAAAGATATGATTCGCCATTCATCCATTGGACCGAAAGGCAAGTGATGTATTCATCGTTGAATAAAAAAAAAGTTTCTTCTGCATGTATGATGCGCTTAAGGCGGCCATTTTTCAAGAATGTTCGTGAAATTAAAGACGGTCATTGTAACTTAGTGAAAGCTATTAAGTCGCAGCTCAGTCATCAGGCAGCTGGGAATGTAATTACCATCAGTGAACCCTGATGCTCAGCGCTCAAATACTCGTTAGACTAACTTAGTTAAGTTTTTATGTGAATTCCAAATTTACTTTTATCTAACAAGATGCGCCACGTGACTTTGTTTGCGCGGTTATTGCATAGGTTTAATCTGATGAGGTATTGGAGAGGAGTGAGGAGTCGGAAATCTGGCAAACTGTAAAAAAATCTTATAAATGAAGTCTAAACAAAATTCTCTAAACCACTATTTACTTATAATTGTTACAAATGACACTGACATAAAAAAATATTTTTATTGAACTGAAAAGATAGCCAATAATAAATCTAGTATAATTGGCTATCTTTTCGACAAAATAATGTAAAACTTTTAGTGCAATCAATACACTTTAACCTGCAGGCCTTTCGCGTAACTCACTCGCAATCGCGATCGGCTTCAAAACAAAACAATTGGTTTCATTTTGTATGCAGACAAGCCTCCGATTTTCAAAATGAAAACGATTGTGATTGCGAGTGTGTTTAAGCGAAAGGCCTGCTGATACCTTTACCCGTTCCTAATAGTGGTCGTGACACGAGCAGACGGGCGAACGGAACGGAAGTTTGATCCTAAGAGATGAGGTCCATTTTTTTCTTAAGAGGTACGAATCCCTAAAAATAAATTTACAGCATAAGAAATTTATAAATTAATTTAGGTAAACAACACCATTCGACTTTGTTTTGACGATATCGCAAATTATAACTAGCCTAGCATAGCTGACCTAGTTGGTAGTGACCCTGCCTACGAAGCTAGCGGTTCAAATCCCGGTAAGGGCAGATATTTGTGTGATGAGCACGAATATTTTGTTCCTGAGTCTTGGATGCTTTCTATGTATTAAGTATATAATATTTCTCTATATAAGTATTTATATCGTTGTCTAGTACCCATTATACAAGCCTAGAGCTTAGTTTGGGACTAGGTCAATTGGTGTGACATTGTCCCCTGATATTTATTTATTTATAACTTTGAACTTTTTATCTATCGCTATATTGCTTAGGCTAACTAACTATGCAATGGTTACCAGTATAAGAGGGTGTTAGACATACATATGATTATGTATTTAAAATGTACATCACTACAGCAAAAATATTTTACATAGTAATAGAATAAGCATTTTAAATTTAATGTGGTTATCAATAAAGTATAGAATGCTTTGTCTACATCATTGCACTTAGCCGCTTTCTTTGGTATTACGGCAGTACTCGAGGTTAGCCGTTAATACAAACATAATATATAATTCTCCAACTGTACCCTTGCCATGAGTTACAATTACCGTACTCGCTAGCGAGTCGAATCTCTGTCCCTTGCACTCTATGAGAATGCTGCGAGGTCTGCGAGGGACAGAGCATTCGACTCGCTAGCGACTACGGTAATAATCATGGTATGGGTCCTGCGCTGCGCTAGCGATTCCGGTACAGTCACTGACGTTCCTTAACCATGTTTTTGACGCCTTTGGACGCGTCTCTTGCCCTCAACATTGCCTGTCGTGTTATTGGTGTTTTTCTGCTACGCTTTTTGACGTTTTTCACAAATTACATTGGTATTACGGCCTCATTATTTGCTTGTTTGAGTCGTCCATCTGATACGAAGCATGAGATGGGGTGCTACACCACATCTCAAATTCACTAATGAACTCTCGGTTCAAAATGCTGCATGCATCTGCGATCCAACTAAGTATAACTCATTAAATTTGGGGAAGTATTTTTTGCACATAACTGAAGTATAATAATATACAAATTGCAAAATAATTATACCGGGAACATAAAACCGTCACAATATTTTTAATGAACGCTCTTTTCTGTAACAAGTACTTATTACTAACCTCGGAACAAAGATACAAAATATACCTAAGTCCATTTGAGGTTATTTATTTTTCTGCTCAGAATAGAATTGTTCTATATTGCCTTCATACTAAGAACGAAACACCTGAACGGTGTTGGCCGTACCTACTTTTAAATCCAAAGACGAACGCATAAAGTGAGTAGGGTATAGTAAATAGTAATAATGATATTCTATAGTAAATCTGCTAACTGAAGTATCTTGCCATGTTTTCTGTACATTGTGAAGTTTACGTGCCTGCCTCTGCCTCTGCAGCAGACAGTCAAAGCAGTTCAAAGGCAACTAATCACAATATTAATTAATTTTAATGTTAGCCTTTAGGCCTGTCTCGATTGAAATTAAATTAATATTAAATAATATGCATTATTGACTAAAAACGGTTTAATTTAATAGGTTTTGCTGAAGTCGTGTTACTAAGATATTTGTCAGTGAAGCTACTTTTTTTCACGCGCTTCTGTCAAGTCCCCAAGGCTATATAAATTGCAAGTTGTCAAGCCCGAAAGGTAAGGTTAGGTTAGCTGTGAATCAGCCTATCCGTCCCTTTGTCTTGTCTGTCTGCATGACCACATGGTGATGTTGTTGCAATTAATTTTATGCAGTTATCGAAATTATACCCTTTTTATTATATAATTATTTGTCGGATCCGTTAACCCCATCTGTGTGGCAAATAGTCATCGGTGATCGTTTGCCCTTGTGTTGACCGGTCATTAACACGTTGTTATGTTTAAGTGAATGATAAAATTTGTTTGCAGTTATTATTCACATTATCAGTGTTTACTAACGTTTATTTGGAACTTGGTTGTGATAATTCGTCTCTATTTTATTTTTACTAATTATCTATGCCAATAAAAATGAAATGGTGTTCGTTGGTAAGGTAATCAGTTGAAAACGGCTGGACTGATTGGATAGGTATAAATTATATTTTAAATGGTCTTATGTCTGAACAAGGATTTAAGTGAGATTTTATTTAAGATTAAACAATGTCTGTCAAGTCAGCTAGTTTATTATAAGATCATTTTCGCTTAATTATGAGCATATTTTTTTTAGGTATCTTTAATTTAGATATCTTTGTTTATAGAACTTCTTTCATCCAAAATATACTATGCAAATACTTACCTCCAATTATAATGATTAATTAAAACAGCTTTTAATTAGTTCAATTTCATCAAACCGCACGAATCATGAATTAAAACCAAAACACGGCTTATGTTTTGATTACATTCAAGTTTTTTACATTATTTATTCGTTCAGATTGATAAATTGCAACTTAACTAACTACATAGTCTTTAAGATAAAAACCGGCTTTAATTCCAAATCATGGACCTTAACAGACACTTCTTATTTTTAGCTTCTGCGTATAAAATAAGACCGCCGATTGACTCACTTCGTAACTTGTTTTCTATATATACTTTCCACGCATTGTATTATATTGTAAAATCGATCTGCATAGCGTTTCTCCGTCGCAGTCAATACCATCACTTTGTTTACTTTACAACTTTCTAGCTACAATATTTCCCGATCTCGTGATCGTCATAAGGGTCCTTCGGGGATCGCGACGAGAAATATGGCGCCATAAATAACTGTATTATCGGACAGTCGATTCTGCTAGCCGACTACTTCATTACGACGGCAAGGCGCTACAATGGACCATGTAATTGGAACTCCGAGTATACATGGTGACAGTTTTATAGGATGGCGGCGGGACTTAGTACATGAAATATCTTGAAGTTTTCTACTGTTTTTAAAAATATTGTCAAAACAATTTTTAGTGTGTAAGTAAGAGTAGATTAAGTTGAGCCAAAAAACAGGTAATAATATTTACCAAAATAAAAAAAAAACAACATGAAATGAGAATTTTGTTAGCAGTCAAAAATATTCGAAGCCTTGATGTTTTTGGGACAGTAAATTTGACACATCGAATTTAACTTAGAGCACTAAGAAAAAGAATGCAACAGAATTGTACGAAAATTATAATGATCCTGAATATTGATATGCACAACTATTACTCTAGGTACCTATATACGAGTATTGAATAAAAATTTCATTTTTTTTAAATTAAAATGTATGAAATATGAAATATTTATATGAAATGTTAAAATTTTAAAAATTAAGCTTTTCGGTTCTGTGGCAATTTAGTTTCACTGTTTACAACTTACCTTACAGTATTATATAAAATGTTAAATGAACACAGAACTGGCAAACATGTGTGCTGTTGATTTGGTTAATTCAGCCATGGTACAGTCAGATCCAAACTGTGTTTTATAGACGCCTCTTAAGCATATTTATTCAGAAGTAAAACAAAAAAATCTCTTAATTAATATACAAAATGGTTCAGCCTTCAGGTAATTTTTGTATCAAATAATTAAATACATTTTGCAACTGAGGTTTTGTTTGGTTCTGTTACCAAAAGTTTTACCTGATTATTCATTTTTATCCACAAATATCGTAAATCCACTGCTATGTTAATTTATTCATTTTTTGTTTATTTATTTATTTATAAAACTAAACAACTGGTTTACAGTAACCACCAAGTCATTTACATTACATTATGAAGAAAACAAAAAAAAACAACTATCACTAACGCAAATAAATATCAATATTTTTAAGCAGCGAATTCCAACTGTCAGTAAATACGTCAGTAATTAATTGATTAATCAAGCACTGCTAGTAAATATTATTATTCTGATGTGCTCAAAGGACAACTACCTAGTAGAAAAACCCTCTTATGCATAAACGCGAAATAGCTCAAGAATGCTTAAAATATGGTTTGGTCTTCTTTCATTGTGACATTTGAATTTGACAGAAAGTGGCAGAACATACTTTAACTAAAATAGGTTTATTGTAAGTTTAGAATGTGGAAATAACTATGTATGAATCTCTATGACAGCCTTACTTCGTTATTTCAAACACATGCTTTACTCAAAAGCAAGGTATATAAAATATGTATATTATATTAATTATTGAAATGACTGAACGTCGTCGCCAAGTTTGTCTCAATACATAATAATAATAAGTAAGTTTAATTACATGTTTATACGAACTGTCACAAGGATCATACAAAACTGAATCAGGTGCCTATTTTTTGTACTGAAATGTGACTGATGTTTGTAACAGAATGTAAGTAAGTGGTCTATATCACTTTTAAGGCACATAAATATAAGGCACCTAAACTACTTTAAATAATATTTTCATGGCTGTGTAGAGCAGATAGCACTCTAATGTTCTCAGGATATAATAATAACCTCATCAGGATGTTATGCTAAACAAATACAGTACAGAATAAACTCATCAGTAGCGATAACATTCGACCCTAATAAAATAGATTAACACATCAAGTCACATAAAGACATAATATTTTCAGTTCAACTTCGCATTGCTGCCACAGCCGCTTGCTTGCCTGTGCTAAAAATGTAAGTTTTTACTTAATCATTTTTTTTGTCATGTTGCTAGTTATGTTCAAATTTATTTATTAGTACTTCCTTTATTATTTCTTTAACTCGATATCATTTCAAATAAACAGCGTCTATTACTAATAGAAAGGTTTATTGTCATACTTTTATTACTTATTTTTATTACTACGAACTTCTTAACATAACTTTACTTACCTATGTGTAGCAAAAAACTGTCATTACATGTTTGCGAAAAAACTCGTTTTAGTCTAATTGTGAGCAATAAAGTTTTAGCATAATTAGTTATGTTTTTTTTACAATATCGAAATTAAAGATGAGGCCTATTGATCAAAATTACTTACTCGTTAACTAGTCTTTATACATTTTATGTGTATAGGAACTAAATGTTGACAGTTAAATTTCCTCCAAAATTTATAATTTGGAATTTATGTTCCTGAATAATGCATAATCTAGATCGGTAATTTTACTTTTGGAATTACATCGTGCAATGCTGTGCCAGCCTGGGTTGAGCAACCAAATAGGTGCGTCGACGAGCGTAGCTAAGAGGAGCTCTACCTAATAGCTAGAACAGAACTATTTAAATGAGAAAAGTGAATTAGGAACGCAACCATGACGATATTGACTTAATGGAATCAGGTGCCCAAAATTCGAAATAATAAAAAAAATGGAATAAAAAATTTAGAATAGTAATTTGAGAATTCGATAATTCCCAGTTAGTTGCTGTGATGCTTCGTAAAATTCAATTAAGGAATAGCGATTTTTCAAAGTTCTCAGGATCATGACTTTAAAATATTTCTTTGTGAAATTCGAAATAGACTGTTTTGAGAGTATGTTTTTAGTGTGCCGTTAAAATATTTTTAAATTAAATGTTTTAATTTTTCAGATGAAGTTCATTATCACTTTGGCGTTGCTGGCGCTAAGTCAAGCGCGAATCATAGAACCTGAATGTGATTTAGTGTCAATCCACAACATAAACCATGAGAAAGAAGTCCTCAAAGACGGCTTAAGTAGCCCATACCAATTGGCAATCGATTATGATACCAATACACTATTCTTTAGTTTTACAGTAGATCCGAACGCAAATGACACTGAAACATTTCGATCTGCTTATATCAAT
Source organism: Acleris literana (assembly GCA_946894065.1). NCBI lineage: Eukaryota > Metazoa > Arthropoda > Insecta > Lepidoptera > Tortricidae > Acleris > Acleris literana. The sequence goes on from OX335677.1 coordinate 8,542,382, forward strand.
CTTAGAACTAACGAATTCAACATAATTCAAGGTATTTCTGGAGGATTTGCTGCTGCAGTGGATAAAAATAACCTTAAGGTTTATTTAGGTGGAAGGGATGGTGTATACGAATTTGACCGCACGACTCATAAAGCAAACAATATTGACATCAACGGACACAATATTTGGCAAATGTTTTTCAAAGACAGACTCTATTATACCACTTACCCGGAAGAAAAGGCATACACATTTACGGACAGCAAATCAACACTGGTGCCTGAGTTAAAGGATACCAAAGTACTTGTAATCGGCGCAGACAGCAACGATAATTTATTATTTAGAAACTCGTCGGGATTTTATTGTTACAAGAAAGCACAAAATAAAATTATTAATTTAGGAGATTATAATGTTAATAGTTTAACAGCTGATACGAACAATAATGTATATTTCTCCACTTCAGACGGTTTTTACAACATTGATACAGACCTTAACGTAAATGAACTGGCAAAAGTTGACAGCGTTTACGGATTAGTTGTCGAAGGAGATAATAATTTTATTTATGCTTCAGAAAATGACATTATCAGGCTGAAACCAACAAAGAAAATTTGTTTAAATGTAATTAATCAGTTGGATAATAATGATATTTAAATCGACTTTCGAATTATATAAGACAAATTTGAACTTGGAATTTACACCTTATCATCCAATTAGAATCAGTATGATTTAAAATTGATTTATTAAAATTATTTGTTGTTGGTGCGTTTCTAATTTTAAATTACTATACTTTGTTTCGAACATCTCGCTTCTATTATTTGAGCTGTCATAGTATAAGTTAATCTTATCGTAAGGTCAATTGATGAATTGCTTTTGAATAAATTTCTATTAAATTATAGTGTCCGTTTTTTACCAAATTTATATCTCTTGAATATATCTATTGAAATATTCAAGTATGTCTAATTCTGAAATATCTAAACATGTCGTCCATATAAAAAGTTAGAAATATGTGCATAATACGGAAATTATTTTGGAAACATCCGAACGCATTATTCCCCTGACGGCAAAAGGTTCAAAGTTAATTATAAAAAATATATAACTTTATAGAGCGGCTACAGTGTTATCTTTATTCCAGTGAACTAGTGTTACAGATAAACTCTGTAATGACATTGGGCAGTGATTTTATACGTTTGCTGAGTGACACAAGATTCATAATTAAATGCGTGCCCGCATGCTCATGAGTCATGAGACGTCAGGAGTCCATTAATCTACCGTCAAGCAGCAGTGTTGGCATTGTTATTCTGGTGTGGCAATAAGACGACCGGTGAAATTACTAGCATAGAGGCATTCCATGTTATTCCACAGGGTTAGCAACGCATTTGCAGGCTTGTGATTGTAGTCTTGAGAATGTAAATATCTATACTCCATATCATCTGACTTATTTAGTAAACACTAAATAAGACCAAAGCCTCAAAATGCTCCCATTTCGTCTAAATTTTCAATTTTGTCATAAAAAAAGCGGCCAAGTGCGAGTCGGACTCGCCCATGAAGGGTTCTGTGAAAGGTAAATTTCGGTTTACAATTTATGACGTATTAAAAAAACCTACTTACTAGATAGATCTCGTTCAAACCTATTTCGCTTGGAAGTTTACATGGTAATGTACATCATATTTTTTTTTAGTTTTATCATTCTCTTATTTTAGAAGTTACAGGGGGGACACACATTTTACCACTTTGGAAGTGTCTCCCGCGCAAACTATTCAATTAAGAAAAAAAATACATTAGAAACCTCAATATCATTTTTAAAGACATAGGTCTTGGAGGATTGATAGACATCCCACATGGGATTGACGAAAAAATTGTTTTTGAGTTTCAATTCTAAGTATGGGGTACCCCCAAAATTTATTGTTTTTTTCTATTTTTGTGTGAAAATCTTAATGCGGTTTACAGAATACATCTACTTACTAAGTTTTAACAGTATAGTTCTTATAGTTTCGGAAAAAAGTGGCTGTGACATACGGACGGACAGACAGACAGACACACATGACGAATCCATAAGGGTTCCATTTTTTGCCATTTGGCTACGGAACCCTAAAAACCAAGATGTAAAATCAGGAAAACGGTGTACAAAATGTGGTCTCTAGTTGCTTTATTCACCAGAAAACAGCCGTTTTAGCTAAAAACGATGCATTTTGAGGTTATAAAAGTGTTCACTAATAAGACAAGTCAGTTGGTATGGACTACACGGGGCCTGTGGGCTCGTTTGTTTTCTCCTTGCAATGATAATGATGACAAAAAGTTTTTGTATCTGAGGGTATCTCAGCTAGGGATAGACATAATTTAAACACACAAAATAATATGCTGTAAAAATAAATACAGTATTCCCAGCTCCTTAATAGCTTTCGGCTGGCTATCGCTATCACGCTTGCACTCGTAACATATTTGTCACCCGTGTGTCATAGAAAAACGATGATTGCCGATCGCTATTAAGAAAATGGTTGCACTGTAATTATTAGTCATTTTCGGAAAATATTATATTTTCATCATGGCTTGGTTCGATCAAACGTCTAATTCAAACCCTGTAGGATGGGTGCGAAATTTTACAGAGAACTTTTTTAAACATGGGTACGAATTGGACTACCTGTACAAACGTGCATTTCGAGTTGTCTATCTAGTTTGCTTAGATAAAAATGCTTAGGTTAACAAATTTGACAAAAATATATAACCGCTTGATGGATGCGGACCAACATTGGTTTCAGAGTATATAGATATTTCATAATTTTGAATTCTGTTTGCAAGAGCGTAATCCTATTACGACGTCAGTAATAAATAAACATATGGGCATTCAACTGAAAAAAAATAATCATATGTGATCTGATCACCAGTGATCAGTTCATATTCCAAAAGTGACTACTTAATAATAAAGATATCAATCGAAGTGTTAGCTACAGGCAATACATAAAATTACGATTATGATCGCTAGTTTATGAATAGAATCTGGCCGTAAGAATAACTTTCCGGTTAACTGTGTTATTTGAGTCATTCCCCGGCGGAACGTGACTTCCCCTAGAAAGAGCCTTTTCAAAGTAACGAATTATTTGCGCCCGATTCAGTAAATAACCGGAAACAGCATGAGAGGGTAGTGTTGTAATATTTGTATTAATACCACACTTTGACAAGATGGTGGAACAATAAAATGTTAGTTGCTATATATGTTTTAACTGTTACTAAATTAAAGGCGTTGACATTAAATAACTAAAAAGTGGTTAATTAAGAGGATTGTGAAGCGACACCTTAATAGCGTAGCTGTCAAAAAAAAACCGAACAAACTTAGCTTCTGGCAATAACGTTTCTCACCCCGTAAATCAAGTCCGATTTTCACTTTTTTTTAAATATGTTGTAGTTCTTTAGTATGAAAAACTGTGTTTGTATGTTTCGGTTTTTTTTTTCAAGTGATATTTTCTTGGGTACAGATCTAGTTTTTCATATTATCTACAACATATTCAAAAATAGTAAAAATCATACCAGGTTCAAGGGGAGAGAAACTTCATCGCATTTTGTATGGAAAATTTTAAGTTCACAAATCACAATCCTCATAAAGTTTATCCTCATCTGAAGCATCACGATGTATGGTAGCGAGACATCAACTCTAACACAAAAAGATAGAGAAATATTGGAAGCTTTCGAGGTGTGACGCTGACGAAAAAGAAAACGAAGCAAGAAATTTTGAAGCTGGTGAATGAGAAAACACATATTTGAAAAACACAACAAGAATACAATGTAGAAGAGGAAAGGCGATGGGACAGCTGATACGGCACGACAGTTTTTTTTACATTCTGGAGGGTAAAGCCGAACGAAGGAAGATGAAGACCTAGGCTTACTTACTTTAGCCAAAGAAGACCGAAGGCCGATATCGTGTCGGCAGGGAGTAGAGAAAAGTGGGAATTAGATAAGTACTCCACCGACAAGAGCATAGCTCTTAAGTTAAATGATGAAGTAGGCCTTAAATTGCTTAACTTTTGCTTTTGTCTCTCTCTTATATTGCAAATAAATTTTGCGAAGTTTTCGGTCACAGCTAGGATACATGTTTTTATTTTACTTATAAATAAATTAATTAAAAAAATCAGTTTTAGCTAGGTCTAATTATTAAACATATTCAATTCACTTAAGTGAATGGTTAAAAAAGCTATGAGACGACTTCGAAAAAACAGTTGATTATGTCCCAGGGCATCCAAGCAGGCTTTTGATATAAAATATGTATTGTAGAATGCCTATTTGTCTATTCGAGCAAAGACGCGAAAAAAGCTAGTATCTACCTCTTTCACAGGATCTATTATTACTTAATATTACCCTATATTTTAAGCTTTTCTTTATAAAAGCACTCTGACTTGCGAAGCCACATGCTTAGCCAAATCGAACGTATTCTTATTCCATACAATGGAGAAAACGGTAAAAAAAACCCGATTAAAAGCCGAAACGTTTAAGCCCGATTTATCCATTATTTAATCACGTGAGAAAGCCCGCGACTTCGTTCGCGTAGAATTTTCTTCCCGTTTGGGTGTAGGTGTTGTCTGTCACTAACAATAAGTTTTATATGTATTCACTTCTTCTTCGTCGCAAATAATCTACGAGTATCCATACATATAAATGCAGCTAAAAACCAAGCCCTCTTTCTTTAGCAGTCGGGTGAAGTGAAACTAAAACGCTGTAAAGTATAACGAACTCGGTATTCCGCAAATACGCAGCCGTTGCGGTTGCGCGCCATGAGATATTACCTCGTATATTAGCTCTCGTCACATGCACTACATTGCGGGGGTTATATTACAAAATGTCGCTTTAAAAAGACTCCACGCTGTTTCATGTGAATAAAAGTTGGTAGTTTCGTCGTTAAATCTATTAATAAATGTGTTTTTTATTGTTTGGTGGTCAGGAGTACTCTTGAGTTTTGGGTGTTTTATATGTATACATAATTCATAAGCGTTGTTTAAAATCCAAAGTACCCGAAGCCTAGACAGGTTATCATGGGACTAGGTCAATTTGTGTAAGATGATACCAGGATATTAATGTATTCATTTACACAGTAAATTTTGCATTCGTTTCCAAATTGAATTGCGCATGTAACTACAAACTACGAGTAAATGTAAGGTGGTATGGTAACCAATTACTACCAAGAAAAGTCCTTGTTACAATTTTATAAATCAGTCAATTATTTGAGGTTCAAATTGTACAGAACCCCGAATTACTTACATGATTTTCTAGACAGTAATTGTACCTACTACCTATCTGGGGAAGCATACCTTATCTATCTTTGACCACAGGTGAGACTATAATCAAATAAATTTTTACCTATTATAAAAGATGTAACATTAATAACCAAAGTTTGTCTATTTGGCCTTGAAATGATATATTACGTAACGTGATGATGACGAATTTTGCAAATAAGACATCTTAATTCTAAAATTGTTTACCTACTTTTGCACAAGTATATTTGTGGTCAGCTTTTTTTCTTTTTTAACTTATTAAAGAAATAAGTCCATGGATATCACACGCGAGGGCAATTGTTCGGTTAAAGAGAATTTCATTACTCTAGTGGACTAACCAGAAGCACATGGGTTAGCACGCGCTTCTGTCAAGTTCTGAGGCCAGCTTGTTTGACAGTCATAAAAATATACATACAATTTCCAAGATGTTAAAAACAAATGCCTCTATGTCTCTGAAATTAAATCTCTGTATAATGCATGTGTATTAACACATTGGACCACAATGACCGCAGCCTATGTATACATACATAATCTATGTATTTTGACGACGACGTGCTGGCCTAGCTGTTAGTGACCCTACCTACGAAGCTAGCGGTCCTGGGTTCAAATCCCGGTAAGGGCAGATATTTGTGTAGGTAATGAGCGCAAAAAATTTTGTTCCTGAGTCATGGATGGTTTCTATGAAATTTAAGTATATATATTTCCCTATATAAGTATTTATATCGTTGTCTAGTACCGATACAAGCCTAGAGCTTAGTTTGGGGCTAGGTCAATTGGTGTGATATTTTCCCCTGATATTTATTTATTATTTACACAAGGTGTCCTTGACTTGAACATTAAGGGATACGAAAGCCTTTTCTATACCGGTCCAGAATAAATTTAACTTTCCAATGTGTTAATTAGTTGAGGAGTTATTGAGGTGTTAATGAAACTGGTAACCGGGTAGTATTTTGGGATGGGTGCGAAATTTAATCGAAATTAGGTCGCTTGGGGGAACGGCTTATATAACTTTATTTTATGCCCTTTTAAGTACCTAGTACTTGTTTGCATAGTTAAAAAAATATTATAAACGCCAACTTAGCATAGTTTTTCGGCATTTGGGGATTACAATCTAGGAGTACCTTGTTTTGATCAGTTCTACTACTGACATAAAACTAAAGCATCAAATGTAACCTCACACGTGTTTTCAATAAAGAATAAGGTTTTTTTACAAACGCTGCCTTAACACCGGTTCTCATTGACTTACAAAACAAGTGCTGAGTAGGTGTGATCTGGTTTTCGTCTCACGTACCGAGTTTATTTTTTTCTATCTTCTTTGTCGGATTCGATTACGGTTTAACGTTTGTGTCGAGACAGATGACCAATTTGGTGCTACGGCTTTACACCAGTAAAATCGAAATTGTCGTAAATTTTAGGCTGTTTACACAAAGAATTAAACGAACACAAAAAACACGAAACAACCAGTACCAGCGATCAAATTAAATCAAATGGAAAATATCAATGATCTTGGTTACCCTTAAAATGTTTTTTATCACCAATTATTTTTATTATAAGCGCGATTTTGTTCTACTGTCAAGAAAACGTAATGGATCGTGTCTACTTAAGATCGCGCAACTACTTAGAAGCTAAAGAATAGGAACTGCATGCGCAACGCGTACTGAAATGTTAAAAAAAATAACGAGAAAAAGTGTAAATACTAACGGACATGTAAATAAATACAAAGCAGTTGCTTTAATTTTTTATCACAGCAAAGTACCTAATCAAAAATAAAAAAAGCACTCTGCAGGAAAACAGAAACATTTTGAATTCTGTTTTGCCCTCGAGAAGACAAAGACAATATAAGAGTCTGAAGTCCGTATGCATATACTGCTTTTTTGCTTTAGACAGCAGTCTAAGTCTTTTGCTCCGAAAAGGTGGAACAACATTCTGAATCAAAAATCATGATAAGCGGCGAGTCGAGGCATCCTCATTCAGAAAAAGGCTAACGAACCGTGAAATGAATTACACGGCAAACGGCGGTGTGCCCTGTAATTTATGCCACGTACAAATGCGCCAGCCTGTTAAAATCACACACGTTCAGATAAATAAAACGTTTTTACAAGTCCGGGGCCGTGATTTTGTGTATTTGCCGAATTAGGCTGTTCGTTTTCAGGTTCCGTGGACAGCGCCCGTATAATTTTTAATCTTTGTCACAATCTGTCTACGCCTGCGCCCGTGTTATGAATTTTAATGTTCCATTCCAATCAACAGACTGTTTCAATCTGATTGACTCTATTACCTTTAAGTTCAAGACTCTTGCGGATTATTATAATACTAAAAAGTAACATCGTTTCCATTTCTTGTTTTTGTACCCTAATGAAGAATAGCAAAATGCCTTGTTAGATTTTCTGCGTTGTTTCGAGGCCAGACTTTCGACGACGAAATATCAAAATGCCTCAGTTTTTATGTTGTTAGCATTTTCAGCAAAAGAACAATAATTGGTCGTTAGACTAAGGAATGACAACAAAGTCATCTCAAGTCTTGTATAGAAACTTTAGAAAAGACTTACGCATTTTATTAACTAATATTATATCGAGATTGAATTAAAATGTCGTATATTTTCTTACCTCGTTTATCAGATGTAATAAAAAAGGTTTATAGCTAAAAAATAAATCTCAAAACGAGTAATCATTAAAATGGCACATGGGCTGTGAAGGTGACCACGTTCAATTTAGTAGGTGTACCATCGGCTCTTTTGCCTATGCCTAAAAGGCTAGAAAAAAAGAACTGATCTTGTATAATTTGTTTTTTTTGCTTGCTAATTGATTTAGCCGCTACTCATTTGAAATTCCATAATTATAATCACTATGTGCTTTCACCTACGTCTTATTATTCTTTCACACGCTGAATGGAAACATTCAATAACTCGTAAATCTGTCTGTAGGATGACTACTGTGTCCCATATTTCAATTCGATGGAACTTGAGGGCAATAATTGAACCGAACCAGTCTGGAATACCAGGCAGCTATTGACTCTGAGACGCAACGGAAAATAAAAGAGGCAACATAATCAGAAATACTATATCTTCCGACTGAGCATTGTCGATGTGCACCACCCATAAGCAATTGATAGCCCAATGAATCTACTCGATTCCGCAAGGCAGTTCTGCAAATTGAGGTATCGCAGATTCGCAGTAAATAACCTAGTAGTTTGCAGTATTCCCACCGGCGCCGGGTGCTATCCTGCGCCTACTTCACGAAGCTTTATGAATAATTCTTTTATATTTTCGCCTCCTTCACTCTACTACGTTGAAAATTTCATTCCCGCGTATCAGTTTTGCAGCTTCCTATATATGGCTGTAAAATTTCAAACGAGTATTTATAGCCTAGGCGTTGTTACGTGAATTTATACGGCAGCGCTTTTGCTCTACATATGATGTGGCTACTTTTTAATTCAGACAAACCAAGTAGGTGTGTGATAGTCTTGTGTAAACCGTTTTACTACTAAGTGAAGTAGGTGGTGTCGTAAATAAGTAAGTGGGTATGCGATGTTTTTGAAATGAAAAAACAAAAGTTACGGAAATTCTTACTTGTTCTTGATTAGGTTCGATTAGGAGTCAGTTAAAACAATTTAATTAGGGTTCCTCAAATCAAATAAAAGTTAAAAATTTAAGAGCAAAGGTCATCAAATAAGGTAAGATTCAAACTAGGCACCTAAATACTTGGACAAAATATAAGGGAATTACTTTAAATGAAATTTGCATTACAATTTCAACCTTATTCTCTTTACATTACTCCGCCGGCTCAACCAGTGTCTAATAAACCTCCCGACCTGGGCACTATAACCTTAACACTCGTACCTGTAGAATTTACAGCCGGCATCATAAATCCATACGTCAAATTTTCACATTTGAGCAGAGTTCATATTGCTAGTACGTACTTTATTTCATTTGCTAACGAATGGAGTTTTACGGCACATAAACTCACAGCAATGAAGGCCGTAATATCGTCTAGTGATAACAAGCCTTGTCGTTTTATAGTACAAAAACCAATAAACATGAACTTCTACCCTCTTTTATTAGTACCAGGACGGGGCGTCAAAAGGGTAGCGCGATGAAGTATGGGGGTTCTTTTATCGCTGGTCATGTTACAAAGAACATCGGAACGCTCCATGCAAAAGGATCTTTGTCTTGGAAACTTGAACAGTGGCAAATCTTTTATTTTCTTTTCGGGTTTAATGATGTGTACGACAATCTCTCATTTACTGTTGCTGTAATGAAAAGTGTAATTTGATGTTTGGTTTGGTTATTAAAATGTGATTTCACTTGGAATAAAAAGGGATTTTGGTCAGCCGTGTTTTTAAATAAGGAAAGAGGGGTGGGTAGGGTATGTCATTTAAACAATGGAACTCGTTCGCATTCATTATTAGCGCAGGAAAACCGTTGGGTGCACTCCGCCCATGTTTGCGACCGCTGTCGGCCGAGTACACTTGAAGCCACGAATAATTACAAGCGCAAACAATAAACCATGTTCTTTATCATTCGTTTACTCCCACATTATGCTTAAATCTATTTAAGTCAAACATGACGTAAATCTAAGGAAACTAAACATCAAATAGCGAATTGGTAATTGGATAGACTAAGTACATTTTATTCTAAATTATTTTCTACGCATGGTAACAGATTTTATACCAAAACTTTCTGTGTTTAGACTGTCGCCGACGTACCTTGTTTATTAGAGTTAGTATTATTTAACTAGACTGCACTACTTTTTAATTTCCTATTTAATATTAATAAATGATTAATGTAATTTAATTTAGTCCATCACTTTGGCATGTCTTTTATTCTTTTATTATTAATAAAAATATTTCACCTAGTGGATAGGTATACGCCCAGTGGATACCCATACATTACTTTACCATGACCTTTAAACTATTTTATTTTTGACTCTGGTGTTAGTTTTACCTTTAAAAAGAAAACTTTGGATCCATATCCGCTAATTCTATTCTCAGTTCCATATGGCTCTAATTAATAGATAGTTGAATAGAACTAGTGGGAAGGGTACCAAAGTTATCATTTGTTCATACCTACCGAGTTGTAAGTATGAGTATGAGTATGATGGTGACAGCACCAATGATGGCAACTTTTAGCTGACAGGCACCAGTAATTGACACTTCACTCTTAATTCAAATTTCGTACGGTCCTAAATTGATTGTTGCAAAACAATTGAATAACCAATATCTTCTGTGAAATAAGAATCAAGTGTCCGTCATTGGTCCTTATCCATATTTGCTGGTTCCGTCACCCAGCTCCAGATCTACGTTTTTTCCGAACCGGGTCAGAACTTGACAGTGACGCCCCCTTTCCGCCAGGTCCAGTGTTATGAAACAAGTTTTTTTCTTTAAACATATGCATTTGGCGCTCCTTTGAAACTGCCGCCCGGGGCGTCACCCTAAAATTTCGTTAGAAAAACTGTCCGCAAGTGCACAATGTTGGGCATCCGCACACAATGGGCACATGGTAGCGCACATGTCGCAGTTCCGCCCCACAAAACCTATGCAAAAGGCGAAACCTGCCCGCGATTAGTGTCTTCTACTCGTAAATCTTCTGCACTTATACGAAAAGCGAAGTGCCTTTGTTAACTGTCACATTAGGCGGAAACAGGGTTTTCCAATACAAGTTTCAAGAGATGGAAAAAGAGCAAATAGTTAATTTTACCGATGGAAAACACTGAGTATTCTCGTGTTAGTAATAAAACTTAGATATAATGTATATATTTTTGCTTGAACCTAAAAGCTTCTAAGTATGCAAAGCTTAATAGATACTCTTCTAAGTCGTTCGGTTGTAACAAAAATGAGAAAAACATTTGTTTTAATCTTAAGCACATACAAGTCGACACACGTAAGCAGAGCCCTGAGCGACCTACCTGCGCAGTGAACAAATTACGGACCAAATTGGTGGGGGAGACAGGGGGAGCGTAAACCGCTCCGCTTTGCTACCACGCTATTGGTTTGTCAGTAGACAACATGCGCAAACACATCCCCTTCACTAGCCGCTTGGAGCTCTTTTTACGTGTTTCGACCTGTACTGACTTTAAAATACATGAATCCCCATCATAGATATAAAACAAAACTCCATTTCAAATTAATGAGCAAACAAAGTGAGTGGAAGTAAAAAAAACAAGCTACATTATATATACTTCTCGTTTAGCAGGGTGCCATTAGAAAAGGAAGAAATATGGCTAAAAATAATCTGAGGGAACAGTTTCCCCTGGGTACTTAGGCCCTGTTTTTTGATCAGTAGTTAACTCAACGAATTGTTAAAATTCGAAAAAAGAATCGAAAATTTTAAATATTTCCTTAAGTAACGATTTTTAATAATTAGTTTAACTACTGATCAAACAACAGGCCCTTAATTCCTATATCCAGGGCAGCGGCTTTAGGAGTCAAGATAACTGGTGGTTGCCAACCTTCTTAGAGAAAGTGGCACTTTAAGAGAAAGAAGCATTTTAAAGAAGAAAGGCTTCTAAAGTTAATGTACACGAAAACTCAAATGTTACATGAGAATATAGTCTCAAAGATTACGAATGAAATTTTTAAAAATTAAGAAATGGAACCGGTTAATGAATCATACAAGACCGTAGTGAAAATCCGTCACAAGTAAGTGTTCCGAAAACATTTTCTGCTCACTACTTCAAGTACCTCGATGAAAGGTAGTTGAAGCAAATTGCTTTATAAGACACTGTAGTCGCGCGATCCCGCAAAAGCCTGCAAATCGCATTACGGACAGCTTACTCTGAGACCTAATGGAAATACCCATTTGTTCCTTTGTCCGATCTTAATGAAAAGGATATCGGTCAATTCTATAGAAGTTTAAACCCCCCTTTAAAATCGGATTAAAGTGAAGCAAGGCGCTGTTTGGTTTAGACGTCGGTCCTCGAGAGGGAAGTCTCCTGTAAAACTATTTGTCTTTTGTGTTAAGTGAAGACACAATGACATAGGATGCTTTGTACGATGTTGTAGTGAGCACTAGTTTTGACTTTGTAGAAAAGGAAAAGTTAAAACAAAAGACGAGTGTTTGTTTGGTGCAACCGTTGTTAAAGTTACATTACCGAACACTGAAGACGGAACGAAAATAGAACTTATTCTGATTATTCTACTACTAGCTGTAGCCCGCGACTCAGTCCGCGCAGAAAAATAAAACATAGCCTATGTTCATCAGGGATAATGTAGGATTCTAAGGGTGAAAGAATTTTCCAAATCGGTCTAGTAGTTTCGAAGCCTATTCAATTCAAACAAACAAACAAACAATAAAATCTTTCCTCTTTATAATATAAGTGTGTGTAGATATCCTTAACGGGTACTTGGTAGGTACCGTATTCAAATTATTTACCAACGGATTCACATAAACTATACCTACAATGAAAACAATTTGAATAAAGTTTTTTAATTATTATTAACGTAACTATATTCAGATGTTGAATGCAAAATACAGGAAAAAATGAGTAAGTATCGAAAATATACGAAGTATTGTTTGGTGCAAGTAACTAAATCAACAACCAGAAGGGAGCTGCATGAAACATAGGCGACAAAATTGATTTGTGATCACTATTGAAATTGCACGCTACGGTTTTAGGGTTGAATTTTCAAACGATGCTATTGTTCGCGTTACGTAATGACACAAAGTTCAACCTTTTTTACTTGTGATCATTGTTTGTTTACGTTTCTTAATGAGGCAATAACAACAAGTTAAACAAGCTATTATTGGGTTAAGGTATATGGGTTCCTTCCCTAAATTCCTTTGTCAGAGTATTACCTGACATGCAGGCAGACCTGGTAAAGCTGCATAAAATACTGAATGGCGTCTTTGACACGGATCTTGTTAACGCTTTGGCATTGATAACCAGTAAGAGAATCACTCGTTGTCGCAAAATATTTAGTCTACCTTTAGCCACCAATAAAGTCACCCATAATTCTCCGCTGTTTAGGATGTGTCGTAACTACAATTGCTTGGAAATTGATGTGGATATCTTCTCGGACAATTTAATTAAATTCAAAAATGTATTATCTTATAGGCCACCTATTTGAGTAAGTTACCTAGTTACCTAGTTTAGTTTGATATTTTTATACGTTTACTTTGTATACCTACCTGCTGCTTATGTTAAAGAATGTTGTGTACAATTGTTATTGGGTTGTTACCACCCAAATGTCTCTGTGATTACTAAGTATTTAATTAATGTTTGGTTGTCAACTTGTTATTGTACCTAATTTAAATAAATAAATAAATAAATAAATGTGTATTTGAGCCTCGTAGAGGCTGAAATGATGGCCTGATTTTATTTAGTAAGGGACGTCTTAGCATTGTGAGTGTCACTAGGTAAGTACAGGCAAGGACTTTAGTTATTATGCCACTATGGAACCCTGTCGCATAACGTTAATCATTCATTTAAGCGTAATTTCTGTCATTTGGTTTGACGCTGTCATTATGACAGGGTTTCATAATGGCATAACAATTAAAGTCCTTGACTGTACCTATTTTTAAGCGAGTAAAAACTATAACATAGCTATTTGACATATAAAGACGACAATATCAAGACATACAACGTAGTGTTTTAATCACCACGCTCAAACGGCCCCTCTTAATTTTAACTAATATCTAAAGTATTATGAAAATACAAACATATTTTGATATTTTATCTTTAAATTAATCTTCATTATTAAATATTTATAAATATTATTTTTAATTTTACAGTATTTTTGATGCTTATTTCAACCTTAAACGGTCAAAAAGGGTACAGTGGCCACAAATTGTACTTCTATCCTACGTGCCCGGCGACGCCTGGGTGAATGGTCCTGGCAATTTCTAACACATCAAAGAAACCGAACACGAGCATCTCGAGAAAATGCTCAGCAAAGGGGTCCGTTTTCGTGATAGTTTTCCTTTTAAATATTATTTGCTTTCATTAAAGATATTCTTTAGATTTTTCATCTCTCCTGTTCGGAAAGTTTAATTTGAATGGGTAAGTAGCCGGGTGCAAAATTGCGTTTTCACCCCTAGGGTGGAAAGTTTGTTTTTAATAGTTTATATAATACGATTGGTCACGAAATCTAAGATAATTGAGCTACGTCATATTATTAAAATAAAAGCTTTTCATATATCTAAACTCGGCTATACATTAAACGACGTATTTATTACGATATAGGTTCATATTAAAATCATTTTACGACTGGTCTATTCTTTTCGCAATTACAGAAAATTAACATTTAAAATTATTCCTCTATTCTGCTGCCCGCCATAATGCCATGATAGCATAGCATGACACTTTTTTTTCACGTTTCGGCATGGCCATCTAGAAAATACACATACTGCCAATATTACAAAAGTTTAATCGAGTTGTTCACGATCAAGGGGCTTATATACAACACTGGAGGGAGGTTGAATGCCGAACATCCGTTCGAACACTCAAAAAAATGAGAGCCAACAAAGAGAGATTTTCACTTAGTTGACATAAAATGAATACAATAGTTAAGATATTAGTTATATAAACCAAAACTGATAGTAACAAACATAAATTTCTTTAGTGATTCAACTAACATCTTAGTTGATGTATCTAACGTCTTAGTTGATGTATCTATTGTCTTGTTAGGCTCGTATGGGATCAAGACGCTTATGCACAACAATCACAATCTTGTTACAAGCGACCAATTATTTTTTTCAGTGAAACAAGAAATTTGACCTTTATTACGTCACAAATATATTCCATCTCTTTTATAAAATGTGCATGTAGTATTTTACTTTCCTCACAGTCGAAATGAAAAAGAGTGTCTAACTCGGGTGAAATTACCCATTTTCCCTCGAACTATTGGCGCTCTCACTTCATTCGAGCGCCAGAAATATCTCGGGTGAAATAGGTCACTTTCAACCCTTGGTTATCAATCTACTATTTATAACTTGTAGTTCCGGCTAACTCTACCGAAAATGGCACGGTCCCCTAAACCTTTAAATTGATAATAACATGCACATAAATGTTTTTTAAGAGCTATCCAATGACACCTCATGCAATGTAAAAAAATACCATTGCTTTTTTGTTTTTCTTTTCCAAGATTTAATTTTTAACTTCGTCGTCGTAATTTAAATGTACGAGTATAAATATGCCAAACAACAGATTTGTAGCACTAAAATTTGTAGTCTTTTCGAGTTAAACCACAGACTGACGGACGGACAGACTAGGCGAAATTATAAGGGTTCTTTGTTGAGTACGGACTCTAAAAATGTGCCGAATCTGTCCAGCCGTTCTCAAGTGATAAACCGAAGATGTAAAAGCGGAAATGGAAAACTAATATTTTTAATTTAATAAGATTCATTTACATAGATGAGATATTATATGATAAAATGTCATTGTAAAAACGGTACAAATTAAATGTCGTTGCGCGTGCTTACGTACGTATGCGGGTGGGTCCACACCCACACACATGGGCACCCACGTGTAATTGTGTTTGGGCGTGTGTGGGTTTGTGTGTGTGCCCTTGTATGTATATATGTATAGCATGCTTCACACCACGAGGATAGTAATCGAAGTAGACATTTAATTTCACAATTGGAAGGAAGACTATTATGATTGGGAAACTGGAAACGATCATGACTAGCACTGCAGAGTTTCTGGCATGTTCGCGGATACGCAGACTGATGACTTTACTACACTTATGCGCCAAAATAATCGCTTCGTCAATACCCAGAATGAAGAAGCACCAACAGTCTCCTAAAGGTTTTCGAAGGTAGGCTGCACAGCGCGTTGCTGGAGAGGTTCGGGCGCTGCACGCGACTAGCCTAGTGAGTAGTGACACGTGACCCAAACCAGAAGCATGTGTCAAGCTGCTACCTCAAATTAGATTTTTAATTTTATTTAAATCTTAAAATACCCACTAATTTAGCTACTTAAGTTCTGGTTTGTCTACTAACCAACTATGGATCGAAGTTGTCTGTTTTTTTTTTTAAATACTTTTATATATAATACATGAGCCTAAACAGGTTCCACTAATGACAAAAAAGAGTTGCACATAGCATACAAAAACTAAACTAAAATACACTTTAAAGATTTATTGTTTTGTTACAATCAACAATGACTTGAATACATTTGATTATATTGGCTTGGTTTTTAATATTGTATGCACAAACTGGTTGATTGTGTTGAAACTTATATACTTACTAGCTGTTGCCCGTGACTCCGTCCACGTAGAAGTCGTCTTTTGCAGGTTAAAAGTACCCTAAGTACGTTTCCGAGGTTTAAGCTATCTCCATACAAAATTTCATCGAAATCAGTTCAGTACTTTAGCTATGAAAGCATGACAGACAGAAATATTGAGTATGTATGGATGGATGGATACAAGTACCGACCCACTTTCAGACATTATTAATTAAGGTAGAAATATACTAAACTGAAATGTCAACGCGATGCAGGTCGTAATACAATTTATTTTCCGCCTATAAATTTACATGAAAATTTCCAGAAATTGAACCTACTGTACACTCCGCAGTTGCGAAGCAGTGTTGAGAAATCACCGCTTTGGAATGAAATAAGACGTAGCTCCCGCTAGTTAAATGTCTGAGTGAAATTTTAAGTCCAGCAAGCCTTTAGTGATATTACCTTGATTTAAATATGAAATTGGTTGTTATTCCACCGTCGCAAATTGTTAAATCTGCCTGAACGTTTATCTGCTAAATTGCGACTAAGATTTTCAGAGTTTCTGTGATTTACTTGAAACTGGCGGAAATTTTACTTGACGTAACATTATTTAGCTGTCGTAGCTGAGCTAATTCGGTGATACTTTTTACGGTTCCGGACCGAACCCAGAGATACTACCAAACAAACAGGACTTTAGTACTAAACTCACGCTGTCTGTCCGTCCGTCTGTCTTACGAGTTGTATCTTTTAAACTGTTATTAAACTTTTAAACTATGTGTTGTAACGGGTTTTTTTTAGAAATAGTATATTGAGCTAAACATTGTTTGTATATGTATGTACTTTATTGTACATAAAAAAGAAATACAAAACACAGGCAATATAACAAAAAAACAAATACAAAGGTGAACTTGACTTTAAAGGATTTCTTGCAGATAACCTTTATGAAAAAAGAAAAACCGGCATTCCACTAAGGATTTTTGAGGGATGCTCGCTGCTTAATTATATTAGAAACTAGCTATTGCCCGCGACCCCGTCTGCTTAGAAGTCGTTTATCGTTATTCCCTCGGATAACTGTGCAATCTTCCGGAATAAAAATTAGCCTATGTGCTATTTCAGACTATAATGTAACTCTACGCCAAATTCCATCCCGATCCCTTCAGCCTTTCTGGCGTGATTGAGTAACAAACTCATCCATCCAAACTTTGGCATTTATCTATAATGGTAGTAAGATTTGCTTCTTTATTTCCAAGCACAAGAGCCTGTTAACAAAGAGCCTGATGTGTAAGCTCTGAAACCAGCTTCACATGAAATAACAGGCATAGTTCCTTATTAGCATTATAACGACGAGAAACTTCCCAAATTGTTAAACTTTCTTGTAAGATATTCTCACAAATTGCCAAGAATGTTCTTAATTTTTATATGAAAAGAGAACATTTTAAATTTTCTCATATGTTATAGAAAAATTTCACAATACTTATGAAGAATAAAAAAAGGTTAAGGTTGTCTGGAAGATCTCGCTAATCAGTGATAAGACCGCCTCGTGTTTACCTGTATTATTTTTAATTGTTCTGTTTTTCTGTTTTGTTTTTGTTTATTTATTTATTTATTTCATTCCCTTATAAGTTTACTGAATACACCAGACACTTGTATATCAAAGATTTACATGAAAAAAACAATTAAATAATATACTGAGATAACTACACAAAATCACTAACCTATTCTAATTAAAATGTGTTTGGTGTACAATAAAGTTTTTTGTATTGTATCGTGTTGTATTGTAAGAATCATCCAATTTTGGCACTGCACTGCAACTTGCTTATTTGCTTTTCTTAATTGCTGCGCCACTTTACACATCTTGAATCTTCAGAGGCGTGAATATCCCGGCAACAATAATACTGGCTTGTTCATTCTCAGGGTCGATCAGATTTTGGTCTAGTACTTAAATGGCTGTGAAACGTTAACGACAATTGTCCAGTGTGGAACCGCTACAGGCACTACTTTGATTCCGTAGGTTCCGCAAACACAAAACTAATCGTTTTATTGGTACTTGCTTGGTTTGAGGGTGAGTAACATTTTTGAAACTACTTAGGGCGCGTACACATAGCGATCCGTTTTACAGGTCCGTTATTTGATGGCGTATGTAGTTGTATGAGCGAGTTCACACCCAAAACAGTATTCTGGAACCAGTAAAAAAGAAGATTACAAGGTGAAAAGATCCGTTAAAACGGATCCTGTAAAAACGGACCTTCTATGTGTACGCGCCCTTACTCGGTTTTTCTTGTGATTTAGGTATAAAAAAAGGTTATTTAAAAACGAGTTTACTTTGTAGGTAGTATATTTGACATCATTTACCTATTGTTGATAGTTAAAACACATCGCTGATTAAATAATACAACTTATAGGTTCGTGTATTGTTGTTTCAAGAAAATTCTCCTAATCAAGAAAGTCATGCAAAAAAAAAATACAGTAGGTACTGCGATTCCAAAAGTGACTCTATTAAGGCTACTTGTTGGGTTTATGGGTGATTCACAATTTTGGAACTACTTACTCGGTTTTACTTGTGATTTAGGTACAAAAAAAGGTAGTTTAAATAAAGTATACATTGTAGGTAGTTCCTCAACAATTGACTTAACTACAAAAAGGTCGAAGGCTTGGATTTTTATTAAGACCTCATGACTTAACAACATCCATAAAAAAAATCTATTAAGACCCTACAGACTGGACTAATAGTCGTAGGGTGACGGAACCAGTAATGGACAAGGACCAATCAAATGATGAACACGTGATTCTTATTTTACAGAAGATAAGGGTTATTCATTTGTTTTGCAACAATCAATTTAGGACCGTATGAAATTTGAAATAAGAGTGAAGTGCCCATTACTGGTGCCTGTCAGCTAAAAGTGTCCATCATTGATGGTGTCAGCCTAGGTAATAGTTATTTTTTTTACGAAAATATGAACAGTTACAACTACACATTACATTTTGTAACGTTTATTTCGAGCACAAAATTTGAGAATGGCGATAATCTGCGATCGCGTAGCATTTACGACGAGAAGGAAGTCGCAAGTCGGCATCGGAAAAGATTGTCGGAAATTGTCTCGACTCGCTGCTGCCATTTCCCGTTGAACCGCGGATTCTAAATACACCGGGTTTAATATATCTGTCGTTCACGTATGCCGGTTGGTTGGGTATAGCTTCGTTGCGGTTAAAACAATGCGCCGGAAAATGTTTTGCTTTCTTGGTATGAAATTGTGTTAAACCTTCTTTTATATTATAATAATACACACCCTGGCAATTTATATTATATTATTTAAAATTGGTTTATTGTCATCTGAACGTCTGTCTAATTTTTGCTATCAATAATTATATATCTTCTTGCACTCCACGAAACTCTGCATTTTATTAAGTAATTTAAAAGGTTATGGTACACTGGAAGGCCGCGAAAAGAGTCCTTCGGTATCTTAAAAGTACCAAGGACCTCAAACTTCAATTTCACAAGAGTGAAATTCAACCCATTGGTTACGCAGACGCTGACTATGGTAATAACATAATGCACAGGCGATCATTTACAGGATATGTTTTCATTATGAGCGGCGCACCTGTCTCGTGGGAGTCTCGAAAGCAGCGCACAGTCGCCTTTTCGACTACCGAAGCAGAGTATAGGCCCTGGCCGAAGCGTGTAAGGAAGCCATATACCTAAAAACCCTCATAATGGAAATCTTCGCTGTAACTCATCTATAAACCGTGTTGCGATATTGAAAGGCTAAATTAATCATGATTCAAATAGAAAAAAAAATAGGTACTTAAATAGGTTTTAAAAACTGATATATTCATAGATTTAATATATTATTATTGTATTGTGATTCAGAGCCTTTATACTAGGCGTTAAAAACCATATTTTATCGTCTATGATCTATAATGGTATTGTTTTTAACTAGGGCGCCATTACAGCCGAGTAAATAAGAGCTATCAAAACGTTGACAATACGATAACAGGTCAATGACGCTATGGTTTTTACCGCCAAGAATAGAGGTTTAATTTTTTTAGCTCATCGGGGAGCTAATCTATTACAATATTTGTATCAAACAAACAAACAATAAAAACCGGACAAGAACATATCGGACCATGCTCAGTGTAGGGTCTCAAAAAACATGTATGAACAATTTTTTTATTTAAAGTCATTTGGTGCTGTGTTAGATGATTTTTAATAGGTATAACCACTTTAGCCGCCTTTATCTCAGGAACCAGTTAAATCAACTTATTTGTGATAAAGAAGAATGGGCAAAAATGTATGAACGCTGGCCTAGAAACCAATAACAATAAGCACTATATCATCGTGAGTCAACAACTATTATGGAGACAGAACTTTAAAAAAACGCCTGCCATATATTCTTAACAGTTTACCCGAGGACATCCGTCTCGAGCAAAATAAACGTATTTTTATTAGAAAACTAAAAAAACATCTATTAGATACACTGCCTTAGAATTATTTAACTGGTACCTATTGTGTCGAACTAAGCATTGTATAATACTAAGATTATAGTACTGTTCTTTTAAAGTCTTCCTGCAGTCAAACTGTACTAAAACAGTTTTGCAGGGCTTTTGTTTATTTGTAATTTTTGTTGTTGGTTTAATAAATAAATAAATAATAATAATAATCGGATATCCTTTTTAATTCTACAACGATTTTGTGTAGCGGGAAACCTCAAGTAACTGTGAGTTTTTTTTTAAATCTGGAACTTCGGGACGCCTACATAGACGACTTTAGAATAATTACTATGAAATACCGCCGTCTTTGCATTCCGATTACTTATTTCACACAAAGATTTCGAACTACGTGACATAGTAATAGTTTTACAACTTAGAATTACCTATCCGGTGACATATCGCTTGTCCTTATTGGTTCCTTTCCTTTAAAGTTTGTTAAATGTGCTTTCGTTTTAGATATTTTTCAGAATTTTTATTTATTTGTAGTTTTGGCTGTGAGCACATTACTCTAGCCAAAATTACACTTTTCGGCTTCAATATTTCCTAAGCGGTCCCTCAAATTTCAAAAAATATAAAAGCGTGTACGTAATGAATTTTAAGAGCTATTCAATGATACATAACTCTGATGTCATAGTGTAAAAAAGATACCTTTGCTTACGTATGGAAAGTAAATATAACGTATGGATAGATAGAGTGTAAGATTTGTTTTTCAAGATTTTATTTTATTATAATTTCTGCTTGATGTAAATGTATAACTATGCCAAATAACAGCTTTGTAGTACTAAGAGTCCCAGAGTAGAACCGCGGACAGACGGACATGGCGAAACTATAAGGGTTCCTTGTTGGCTACGGAAACCTTAAAAAGGATAAGTTCGCCTTTGTACATTCCCATTCCGTAAATATGGTTTGAAGTTTTGTACAATAAAGTGTTGTAAACACACAACACAATGTACACAAAAATATACATACAAACAAAAACATAGACAAGAGAGAGAGATAATAACAACGTGGTAATAAAATTACAGTAGTCTTTGCCTGAAGGCATCGTTTTAAATCTTATTGGGGTTAAATAGTGGAAAAAAATCTATTAATTAGTTTTAATTCGTTTTTGAACTTTCTGACCACAATTTTTTTAAGCAATACCGTAGTAAATGTAAAATAAAATCACGATTAATATTGTTTCTGCTTACAATTACAGATAATATAGATTGTTTTTAATTGCATGTTGTTTAACATTAGTCCACGTGACTATCAGTGTTTATTACTCTTAACCTTAGTTATCGCTTATGTTACATAACTGTGTGTGTATTTGTTTATAGTCATAAGGTTAAGGGTTAAACGTATTAAGAGCAACCACCATCAATCTTCTATGTTTATTACATTATTCCGTAGCCGATAGGCAAAAACTGAATCCCATGACTTTGTCATGTTCATTGGTTTGTCTCTTTGTCGAAGCCATGTACGCAGAGACATTTGTGACAATGACGTGGTTAAAACTTGACAGGGAAATGCATTATTTGAAAGCTTTAAACTTAAAGTTGAAAAAATAATTGGTAGGTACTTATAAATACTTTCAAACAAAAATACAGAACACAATTCGTCTGCGAATTTTTATTCACCAGCAAGACTCTACAACTACAACAAGTCTGAGGGTCTAAAATAATTGGTTACTTTGACGACACGTTAATAGCAGTGATCCCCAAAGTGGTCTAAATCGACCCCCAGGGGTCGACGACGACCTGCAAGAGGTCCATGTGATCTGAAAAAATAAATGGGGGTCCACGATAGTGGATCACATTTAAGCAGGTCGTGACTTTAATTTGGGCTTTTCATTAATGGAATAATCCATACTACTTACTTACGTAATATTTTCTTATAAATATATAAATAAACAAATATCTATCTATATAAATTATTTTAAAAATTACTCTGTGTGTTGTTTTTTAATTACTTACTTAAAAAAAAACCGTGATATTTTTTTATTGTAGACTGTGTGTAGTGTTCCTACCTTCGAAGCTAATGGTCCCGGTTTCAAGTCGCGGTAAGGGCAGATATTTTTCTGATGAGCGCAAATATTTGTTCATGAGTCTTGGATGTTTCTATGTATGTGCGTATGTATTTCTCTATACAAGTATGTTTACTGTTATCTAGTACCGATAATACAAGCCTAGAGCTTAGTTTGGGACTAGGTCAATTTGTGTGAGAGTGCCTTTAATGAAATGCCTAAAAAGCATCCAAGTAAACCTTCAAGTCATGACAGTGTTTTCTCAAGACGGGTTACTCATTAAATATCATCTTAGTGATATTACCCGCATGTCAGTTCATCGTATAAGATCTTTCGATCGCAGACAATAAGTTTCCTTTACGATTTAGCACTGACATTTCTTTAAACGCGTGGTGCGCTCGGCGATCTCGACCGGACAGTCCGATAGATTACGGCCAAATCCGCTATACGTTTGCGGTTAATCTAGAAGTTGTAGAACTGTCGTTTGAATACATACATATATACATAAACTCACGCCTTCATTCCCCCAGTGGGGTAGGCAGAGCTACAGAATTACCAACAACTCTAAAAGAATTATTGATATTTCTGTAACCACATTTTGCACACTGATGTTTTATGTTGTAAGCGCCACTTCGATGTATACAAAGCTGATTCAATGTGATCTCTCCTTTTATTTTGGACTGTCAGGTTGCTTAAGAGACCTATGACTGCAGGTTAAAATAAAGACATATAATATACTATAATATATTATTATCATCAACGTAATTTTATGCTAGAAAATGAAGAAAATATTATTTACGAAGAAAAACAATTATTATATATGTAAATAATGTAAATATTTTTTGTAGCATAAAATCTCTAGCCTTACGATGTTTGTAAGGCACAGGAGCACCAAGGGCGAGGAAGCGATTAGCTATCGACTATTTTCTCGCTCAAGAAACGAAAAAAAGGTATAGATCCCGTGTCAATAGAGACACAAATATTAATAGTTGATCGCTGGCTGCACTCACTTCCCGCTCATCGTCGGCGGTGGGACCAGTGTCTAAACTAGGTACTCTAAATGATTGCGAGTTTTTTTTGCAAAGGGAACGGAAAAAAATGTGATAAGATTAACAGAACGAAAAATCTTTTATTTAATTTAATTCATAATTGTACAATTAAATTCCTAGGGCGATAAAATAAAGAATTTCGCATATCGCAGGCAATTGACTCAAGAGCCGTAGGAGACACGGCGATAAACATACGACCTGAGGTTTTCTTTATTACCGTATGTGGTTACTTATTCGTCTTTATCATTATCATCTAAGACTTTAAAATCATTTTTGATTGCACTCATGTACTGCCCTATGAATAGATCTAATTGGGTAGTCAGCCTAAAGTTGGCTCTAAACTTCTTCGCATGTTCAATTAAAGTTGGGAACAAGTACTCAAGATCAGCGTGGTCCAATGTTGGGAAGAGGTGGTGGAGCGCATGGTTTCCGAAGAACGTCATAACACAGAAATGGTTGTTATTAATTTCCTTGCGGTCCATGACAGCTTCCAGCTCGTGCATTCCCCAATCAAGTGTTTCAGATCTATAACGAAAAAAAATTTTAACAGACTTGAAACCCGTTTCAAAAAGTTTCATCATCTCAAAACTCTCCTTTTTGGCAGTCTCAAGATTAAATCGTATGAGGAACTTAATTGTAGCACGATTTTGAGACTGTTGCGAATGTAATAATGAGATTGTATTTAACAAAATGTAAGCAAAATGAGGTAGAAATATAATTTAACTAATTTATCATTACCTTGCCTGATCGCCGTCTTTCCAAATATCTGGGTGGTGATGCGCTGCGTTCGAACCAATGTTAAAGAACACAAAGCTTGCCGAACAAATGATCCACGACCACGTAATAAATGCTTCGTAAAATGTGCATCCAGTCACCAACCACATCCAAACAGGTACAAGAAATCCTACCAAATCCGTGACATGGAAGTGGTTAGCGAAAAATCCCTTCCGGAACAAAGCAGACCACAACCTTAAAAAACAATGACAAATATAAGTCAAAAAGATATGGCGTCTGAATTTCCAATGGAGACTTTATTAAATTAAAAACTCACCGAATTAAAAAGTTGGTGACAAACACAAACGGAAAAGACAGAAATTCTATCAGTGGCGCAATGTACCTATGCATCGGTTTGTCTTTCCTGGGATTCCAGTGGACTAGTGGTTCAAAGGAACTGATTTCCAAATCCATTAAAGTATTGGGGTATAGATGATGAGAGAGCACATGAGACACTCTGAAGTCCCTGTAAAAATACTCAATTAATATGAAGAAATACACGACTTTTTTGTAATTATTATTTTATGCAGACAATTTTAACTACACTTATGTACAAAGTAACATTTGGATTTAATGGTCGCACAACTATTTGGTGATCAGTTACAATAAATAATAATTCACTAAACGTTTAAGTAGTGTTTTAATTTTTGTCTTTTTTCAAGATCGCAATAGGGTCATTAATAATAAGTGTGATAATAATTTAAATTATAATAAGGTCACTTGACAACCATCCTCTATCTAGTCCTCTCCTACTCCTAACATGTAAACAAGATTTAAAACAAAAACTCATGCTATGTCACGTGGAGTTTTGTTAGACAATTCTTTAAAAATTACATTGAGACACCTTTCTATTTTCTGTATGATCAAATATGAGGCGAGGTATGAGCTCCTTAAATCGTTATAATTGCAACCTTCTTTTATTTTCCAAAAAAAGCTTTAAATATCAAACTATTAGCGAAGTAGATTTGATTAGATACATTAAATATTATGAATCGAGAATGTTACCCGTATGCAACAATTTTTTCGCTTACCTGTATGACCAAAGCGACAAGCTAAATAGATGCATCCTCCAATTTGTTCTTCTGTGGATATAGTTGTGGGATGCAATAACTGTCCAGGCTAAGGATATTGACGCAACAATCCAAGATACATTTGAAAGCCAAGGAACTTTTGTGTAACAACAGAAAGCCGATGATAGCAAATACGTCGCAAACAAACTATCAATTATCCATTCTGACTTCTTATGATGGCCACTTGGTATTTTCTTTAACTCTTCAACAACACTTCTTTTCAATGTACGATAAAATCCATCATCATCGAATGTAAAAGGGGAATTTCTAGGTGTTTTAGCTTCTCTTACGTAATATTTTGCAAGTATTTTATCGACGGATGGATTTAAGTGGTGGGCTTCATACGCTTCCGTTATATCGAGTGCCTGTAAAGAAACAAAAAATCTTTTCTATATTTCTTCATTAAGCGGGTATTTTTTTAGTTTTAAAAGAGACGGAATTAATAAATTACCTTTGTCAGGTTTAACCACTCAGCTCCACCAGGATGTTTGTGAATAAATTCACTTAAATCATACAATCCATCTCGCACTCGCCACAAACCCTCGGCTCCATCATCCATAGCCTTTCCTTCTAACCATTGCACTGGGCTCTTCATGCCTTCATCCCTTAACGACGGATACTTCAGTTGAGGAAATGTAACATGAGTCTTCTTTTCTATTGCTCTTTGATAGGCTTTTTCCAAATATTCTACCCCTTTTGGTGCCATGGTGACGTCTTCACACCGAATCTTACGATTCCTGACTAACGGGTTACTTGCGGTGCTATCGTATTTATTACTTCTCCCTGTTATATTTTGTACTTATCACTTTAGCTTGACCTTTCTTATCTCTACGATCGTAAAAGTTACAGTTAAGTAGTTTTGTAGCGTATTATCTCTTTCGAATGTTACGGGCATTTCTAAATGCTTAAATTCTTCTTCAGTTTTCAGGATCTTTCAACTACAGTCACATTTAGGAGGTGCAGTTGACGAATAGCTTTTCGAGTTAATTATGATATTATCATAAAAAACGAACGACTGAACGACCTTAAATTGCTGTACGAAGATCTTACATAAGAATCTCCAGGAGTGTCGGTTTTGTTTTACTTGCATTGTATTTATACATGTTTATTATTTTTGAACTTTACAAGATCTTTTCTCTTCAAGATATTTGATTTTCGTGCATTGTACAAACACGAAAAGATTTAAGGAAGAAACTACAAGTGAACAGTTAATTGACTATTCCTAATAAATTTAATCCTTAAGCCGGCATATCTTTTAAACGAAACGAACGTGATAACCCAAAAATGGTTGCCGTTCATTACCTTGCGGTCCATGGGCTTTCCAGCTCGTGCAATCCCTAATCAGGAGTTTCAGTTCTGTAACTAAATGAAACTGTTTTTTAAGTCCTTTTTAATTCATCAGGTTGAATACGATAACGCAAACGCAAATGCATAAAAAAATATCAATAAAGTACAGCTCAGAGTTCTATAATTGATTCACCCTTAACCTCCGTATCTGCATCACAAGCTGCAAGAATGATAATTTATCGCTCAAGACTTCGTTTATCTAATCACAGCTTGCCATTGGGACTGATAGTAAATGTACTTGTAAAAAATACTTAAGCTACAGAATGTAGTATGCGAATCGGTAGTAAAAACATAGTTCGTTGAGTCAGTACAAAGAAGGAAATAAAGAAGTTAGGTTTTGTAAGAATACAAGTAAAATCAAAGGCACGCCAATAACTAAATGAAAAGATCTAACGACACAAAAAATAAACAACCTGTAATTCATATTAATCAATCAAGCAATCAATCAATCAATCTGTCAATTTCGACGTCACAGAACCACCCATGGCAACATTATGCTACAATTGTATTTTATTCCTTTTCTTCATTGTTTAATTTGTTTTCTGTGTTGCCATTCTTTGTTTTATGTTCAATTTATTTTGTTTATTTTTCTTGTGATCGTCGAATAAATGTTTCTATTTCTATTTGTATTTCTATACTAGAATGTCTTATTATTAGTAATAACTAACCTTAATTTGTATTAGATTCAAAATTTAAAATGCTTATACTATTACTACGCAGTTAGTCGCCTACTGTACAGTAACACCGACTTCAAACCAATCAGTAGGTAGCACATACCATCACACACATACATGATTTCACTTTACTAAATTGTTAATTTGCTTATTGGTTTCTTTGGCGCCGACTCAAAATTATTTATTTAGGAACATTAGTGTAGAAGCTTAGTTAGACTTAAAAGGCTCTTTTATTTTTTGCTTCTCCGTTTTCATTTTGCGGCGGTTTAATTTTTTTGTTAAAAAGTTTTTCAAACAAATGTCCTTGCCATTGTACTTTCCACTGTCCTTCAATATAAATCGGGCTTAACACCCCGCCATCGGACAGTTACCGAGGAGTGGAGTACCTGCGGGCCTAGTATGGTTGCGTTTATCGCGTAACAAAATGTGGATAAAGCATCCGTCACTCTCGTACTTATATACGTGTCAAAAAGTGACGGATGTCTTATCCACATTTTGTCATGCCATAAACGCAGCCATATAAGGCCCCCTGGAGTTGGTAGCCTTAGCCTGGTATAAAATCCCTGCACCTTTTTACGCTGGCAGTCGATCGATCGATTGAGTTGATTATTTGCAGTAAAAAAGTTTAAAAAAACAAAAACCCGCCTTCAAAAAGCAAAAAATAACTTCTTTAAAATGGTAGGTAAATAGGTCAGTCCAACTGAAGTCTGCTTTTGGTTAAAATATTGTTGGACGCCGACTTCAGTTGGACTGACCTATTTACCTACCATTGGGGGGGGGGGCAATTTAAGGGGGCTAGTCCCAAACTTGTCTCTAGGCTATTACTATGGGTACCAGGTAACGAAAAGCATACTTATATAGAGGAATAAATACTTATATACACAGAAAACACCCAAGACTTAGAAACAATAATCGCGCTTAGAAGCAATTAGTAGCCGATAGCTTCGTAAGCAGGGTCAATACCAACTAGGCTAACTGTATCGTCGTCTGCTAGTTTTTATTAGGTTTGTACGAGATAGTATTAATAAATTACCTTAGTAATGTTTAACCACTCTGCTCCTTCTGGATGTTTGTGAATAAATTCAGTTAAATCATACGATCCACTGTGTACTCGCCACAAACCCCAGGCTCCATCGTCCATAGACTTTCCTTTTAACCATTGCATTGGGTTCTTTAGGCCTTCATCTCCTTACGACGGATACTTCAATTGAGGAAAAGTAGCGTGAGTCTTCTTTTATATTGCCCTTTGACGGGCTATTTCCAAATATTCTACCCCTTTTGGTGACATGGTGACGTCGTCACAGGGAATATTTCGATTCCTGACTAAATGGTTACTTGTGTTACTTACTAGTTATCGCATTTGTAACTTCTCCCTGTTAGATTTGTACTCATTATTTTAACTTGACCTTTCATATCTCTTTTCTCATTATTGTGTGACAGTCTGTTATTACAAACCCATTAGATTGTTATGTTTTCGTATCGTTTTATCTCTTATCCTTATTACCGGCATATTATTGCATATTGTACCTGCGTTCCTGGGTATCTTGTCCCGTTCCTCTTGACTATCTCGCGGGCGCGGTTCACATGTCGGTTGGACCGACTAACTTTAGAGACGTGTAATTCTTGATTTTTTGAAGCTGTACGGTGTATTGGTTTTCCATGGCTCTTGCGTACCTTTTTCCTTTGAATAATTGCTATTATTTTTAACTATATTACTTTTGTAGCCGAAAATATTCACTTTTTGTTTATATTTTTCCATCTGACAGTGTTTGTTATCTTTGTTGTCTAGACAACGGGCAGAGACGATATCTTAGGTTTATACTGGACCATGGAGTTAAAACGATGGTTAACCATGGAATTAATATCTGGCATGTATAACTTTGAAATTTTATGAATTTAGAATTTGTAATTTAAAAAGCTAGATTACCAGGGTATATAAACGGTGGCTCGGACTAGAGCGATCAGTTCTCCCTCAGCCTCTAAAGTGGTAACTAGAAACTCTGAAGATAGGGTCAAGTCGGACCCCTAGAAGCCTCTATCTCCCTCATACTAAAAGTCGACTTTGAGTGTGGCCAAGTCGGGCCCTACGCTTCAAGAATCCTTCATCTACGAGGTTCCTGCTTTCCTCGGGAACCGCTACTCTCTCTGACGGGTCCCACCTCGGGCCCACCTACCTTCGTGTACCACCAGGGCCGCTGCCTCTAGCGCCCCGCATTACAGCGCCAGCGGTGTTCCTGGTCCGACGACTCCGGGACGCGTACTAAAGGAAGTCCCGGAGAAACTACCTTCACCTTCACCACTAAATCTTTAACTTTACCCTGATGATAGTAGGGACTAATTTTATTATATTTTTTAATTTATGTGTAATAATTATTTACCCAGACCCTGACTTACTATTGCTGTCCTTTTCTCTCTAATCTACCTCTCTTTTTCTCTGATCTTTCATTAACGTCTGATACCTGGTCTTCCGAATTATCGGAAGACCACGTAACACGACACGGCATACGAATCGTTAGTCTTGTCTGTGTAACGCTTCAATTATATTCCAACTACGATCATATTGATCAAGCACATCAACAGAGATTTACAAAAACAAATACCTCGACAGGAGGAGGAAACCCTACTAAATCGAAATATTTAATACTGGGTACAAGGCACCAGAAAAAACGAAATATAATTTTGAAAACCCGATTATTTACAGAATTCAACAATAATACAATTAAAAATTAAAATAAAACTAAGCTACTCAAATAATAAAGATATAAACAATAATCACCACTTTATAATGAACACCCCCTCTAGCAGGTCCGCTCTCGGCATGGTCCCTATGACACTGGCTGCATTACCTCTAATCAACAGAGAACAATCGACGAAAAAATCATTTAAATAAAAAAGTAGGAACCCGTTATATAGGCTTAAAGTACTATACGGTGCTTGGCTGAGAAAGTGAGAATTATACTTGTCGAATCTTTAGTTATTTCCTTTTTCAACTACTGTGATATAGTGGCCACGAATTTACAAGAAGCCATAGAAGGACATATAAAGGGAAAAGCGCTTGCGCCAGAGTCTGTTTTTGTCTTGTCAGACATGCGCATAACACCGTATCTCCGCAAAAAGGGAATATATAAAAAGGGCGAAAGGTGAGACTAAACCTGGCATGTTTAATCCAAAAGGTCATTTTCGAAATTGAACCCCAATATCTCTCGAAAACAGTATAGGTATATGTGTGAGTGCACGAGAGAGAAGGTAAAGTATGATATGTCTACTCTTATTAATACCAAACCATTCATCGGCGGGTTTTAAGGAAGATTTTTCTGTCAGGTGGCCAACATTTTGAAAACTAAAGCCGTACTGTCTTGAATTCTTTAGCGACATTCCTTTTCAATGTTCGGTAAAGTCTGTTGTTATCAAATGTGTAAGAAGAATTTCGGCGTTTTAGCTTCTCTTACATCATAGTTTGCAAGTATTTTATCAATTATTAATTATCGGATAAAAGTAGTAAGATTCATACGCTTACGTTCCTGTAAAGACACAAAAGTATATTTGTTTTGTAATAACAAAACCTGCAGGTAAAAAATATACTGTCGAAAGTTACGAAATTAATACATTACCTTTTTAGGATCCAACCATTTTCCTCACCAGATCGTTGGTCTTCCTTGTGGAAGGCCTGCCAACACTTCAAAAATGAATTTTACAATGGGTTTTACTGGATACTTATAGTTTTTTTATATGAGACTTTACACAAAAATGTGTCATCCCGCAATTATGATACTGAAAGTTGACATTTTATTGTTATTTTTTTATTACAAAAACATTTATTAATATTATAAGTGGGCTACCAAAGAAGATTCAAAAACATCAAACTCAGTGTGGCAGAGTGGTCTAAATTTGTGTCGTGTACCACGAAGGCAACTGATATTGCATTGGCATGATGTAAGTAATACTCGTAATGCATGAACTTAGCCATCCTATTACTACGCTTAAATATCTGTCCCGGTGTTTAAGAAATGCAGACGTTTGTGGTGGGAAGACTCCGTTAATTGCTAAATAGTTCACGATTCACACATTATTGCGTAACAGAGTATTTATCACTCCCCGCAGTAACATTGGCCTTATCATTTTAAGTTAACCTTTCATATCTCTTTCAGTTATGGCGCAACAATATATAACCGTTTACTGAATATTATGGTTTAGTACAATTTTATCTGTTTACATGCAAAATGTGTCCGGCATACTGATTGTTAGTATTTTTATCTAAGTTTTTGTAAATATGCGTCCGCGTGTCACCCAAGTTTATAAACTATATAAATATTCAATCAGGTCAAAATGATATTAAAGTTGAAGCCAGCGGAATAACCATACAACTGTTTTGAAACGCATATACTTACATCCTCGTGTAACCCAACTTTTTTTCCGGATCCTCCAATTATCATCTTCCATCAGACCCAGGAATGGATGAACTTGAAATATTAAAACGTGTCACAGTCCCATTTACTACGCACAGTTAAGGTTGGCTTTCAAGGTTATTGTTTTGTTTATTTTCAAGTATTTATAAATATTGTTATACATTTTAAGTGACAATTTTTTGGATTTTTATATAATTATCACGTGCTTGTTTTCAAATGAACGGGAATAAAATTGAAATAGTCCAGAATAAATAGGTACATAAAATCCATATTATATTGAAATGTTAAATTTGTCAGGATCGTAGCAGGTGGAAAGAAGTGGTCTCTGCCTACCCCTCTGGGAAACAGGCGTGATTTAATGTATGTATCTATGTTAAAGATGCACACAAACAACTGGACCAATGCGAATGCATTAAAATACAAAGGTCAAGCAAAATTTACGTTGATGTAATTCTGTTTTGGCAAATAGTACCTACAAGACCATTTTTACTTAACAACCACGCATTTTTAAACTGCATTAAAAATACACATAGACACGAGCATGTAGGTTTGTAGGTACCTGTTTAATTTGAGTATGTGGTTTTATTAAGGTTGTACAGTTTTATCACAAATGCTGAATCTTAAATACTAAAATTTGATGTTTCGCCCGTTTTTAACAGAAATTTCAAAAGCCATTTAACCAAGATAACGCTAAAGTTCTGATAGGTAGGTACATTTTATGATGAGATTTGTGGTGCAATTATACGGAAAAAAAATTGTTATGGGAAAGTTGTAGAATATTATAATTAGATTTTGTAAGGATTACACACCTTATGGGGCATAGAGAACGCTAACGAGCCAGTAGACATTTGTACGATTACGATGACAATCTCGAAACTGCAAATGCATTGCAACCCTGAGGACAGATGGAATGCTTCTATGCTAGTCATACGTACTATTAATTATCTCCTTATTTACAAACTGATCATTACATACATATTTATTAGTGTTCTGTGTTGCTGTCCACGCAGATCTATTTTTAATTCATAAAGTATTCCGAAACTTCGAACTCATTGTCGGTATTACTCAAATTTCGGTGACTTCCGAGTGTCACGCGTCATTTATACTATCTATACACTCATCGATCTCGAGATCAGAGTCGTGAAAACAATATTATACTACAATTCACGAAAGGATAAACCCCTACACGCGACAATAGGATTCCTTACAGAATTGGCCTCGATCCGCTTCGTGTTTCCGCTCAGTTTCACCGTGAGTAATCTTAAGAATTAGGGTCTATTTCGTTTGGCCTAAATGTTTTTGGTCAAATGTATCATTTCCCAAATTTTCATTTTTTATGTAGTCACAAGTATAACCTAAAACTAGTAGACGTAGCAAGCGGTTTCGATATCCCGGAAATGAAACAAAAATAATACAAAATGCTTTTTGGGAAATGAAAATTTAGGAAATGATACATTTGACCAAAAATATTTTGGCCAAACGGCAGTCTCCCTAAGAATTAATATTGTAATTTGGGCTCATTTTTGCTCTTTTTTCACTCTTTTATTTTGAATTCAACAAAACGGACACTAGTTTTTAAGGGTTTTCTAATCAATTCATCGATTTGTAAAATAAAATTAGCAAAAAAAAAACAATTAATAGTGTTTATTAGTGATGCCTTACTGTTTGGTTCAGTACCTAATATGAACTAAACGGTCAGGGGCGCGTTTTATAAAGCTACAAGTTACAATTTTACTGGTCTAAACTGGCAACACTGCTCAAATGGCTGGTCGTCATTAGCCGAGGTTGTGTCAAATGAGAACTTGTAACCTGTACCTAAATTGTAATTTGTAGTTTTATAAAACAAGCTCCAGGAAGTCCTAGTAAGCCTAAT
Organism: Acleris literana; assembly: GCA_946894065.1. Taxonomy (NCBI): domain Eukaryota; kingdom Metazoa; phylum Arthropoda; class Insecta; order Lepidoptera; family Tortricidae; genus Acleris; species Acleris literana. The sequence continues at coordinate 8,576,461 of OX335677.1, forward strand.
ACCCGTATGTCCATTTGCCACAGGGCTATATGTTTTGAACCTTGAGATGCAGGTAGGCAGTTGAAAATTTCACAGCATAATGGGTTACAATGGCATCTATTGTGATAAGTATATACGTTTTCCTACTTAACTACGCATGATATTTTTATTTTATATTCCATGTTTTATATAATGCTAGGTATTAACATTACTATAAGCAAATTAAAAAAAAAATACTGACTGTTGAGTTTCTCGAGGCGTTTCTTCTCAGCAGTGGGCTCCTCTTTAGAAGCGGTAGTAGATTTTTGACCTGTAAAAGTGCCCGTGTGGCCTACTTCCATAATAAACATCCTTTACCTTTTATATTTTGCTCATAAATATAATTACGAGTAACAAATCAAAAACAAAGAGGAAAACATACAACAATCTTCATACCTACTAATATTATGGTGTATCTTTATACTTTTTGGTACCATAGAACTGATTTTTGTTCCATGTATTTTTCATAGTTGAGCAAAATCACTATTACTCGTAATATTTACTGAATTCTATTAAAAAGTGATTTCGTTTGCATGTTCCTTCAACAAAGATTTTACCAGAGCCAGTATAGTGATGTCCCTGATTGGATGTAAAAATAGAGAGGACATTCTGCTCCTGGAGGCCCTGCCAAGATGCATTACGCTAACTAACGTTTCTATTCGTTTTGTTTTTAAACAAATCGCGTCACTGGTAGATCACATGACTTTTCGTATCGCGTCATCTACCAGTGACGCGAGTGGTTTAAAAACGAATCGAATAAAAACGGTAGTTAGCGTAATGCATCTTGGCAAGACCCTCTGGCCATCGATTTACTTTACCAACAGCAAATCCTGCGCATCATCACCTCCCTATCAGGCAACATGTCTCATGTTTGAAGCAAAATTCGAAAATCCAAAGCGCATGTGGGTTCTTTGATCTTTCCACACCAACGCAAGTCAAATGCGTTGGCTGCGTTTCAAAAGATCGTCTACAAATTCCAAACAACAACGCCACTCTCTACGCCTCAGCGGACAATACATAAAAGGACTCCCGATTTAATAATAACATGACTTAAAAACAAGTCGCTCGGAAAATGGAAAAGATTTTCTTTGGATCATTTAGCAGAAGTTATTATTATAAATTGCTTAGAAGAAAATTTTACTGAGTTGGTAAATCGTTAACAAGTTTCCGCATTGAGACAAAAGCTATTTATTTAAATGTTAGGTTGCGCTGTCGGGTTGAATAATTTAGTGATTCGTTGGCCCATCAATTTTAGGCGCGAGAATCCTGACTGGGGTATACATCAAGTTGAGGCGCTTCAGGGACAAACAAGAACATCTTAGCTGTGTTGATGCTGTTTAGGGTATCCCTTCGGTATTAATTTATGTTTTCGACATACCAGTTTTCTTAAGTACACGGGCATTGATTTGACAAAAACTTGACGATTTATTTACAGGTGAGGTTAGGTTGAACAACGTCAAAATAGATTGTACTTATGTACAAATAAAAATAAAAAAACTGCAGAAGATTCATGATTTTTAAGCTTCCGAAACAAAATGGTTAAAAAGGAACCCTTATGGTGTGCCTGTCTGTCTGTCTGTATGTCACAGCAGTTTTTCCCATTTTTCCGTGACGTACTTTATGATTAATAGCAAAAAAATTACAAAAATAACCGTTCTGCAAACTCCTTATCTCCGAAGTTTATCGAGCAATAAATCTGAAAAAAAAACCTGATTTAAAGATAATTAAGAAAGAACGAAATATAATTAAGAAAGAACGTATATGAAGTTGTCAAATTTTACAATTTTGGATAAAATATCAAGAAACTTGAAAAATCTGTACCTATTAAAATTTAGGCTAGTCAGAATTAACCTTATTTCATAGAAAATAAAGTTCATAACAAAATGAGCATTTTTTGCGTTTTCCGACCATATTGTCTTAATTATGGAACCCTCGGTGCGCGAGTTCGACTCGCACTTGACCGGTTTTCGATGTAAATGTTTATCCTATTACACGTTCAGTCCGTTAGGGTATCCAAACGATTACTTAACGGGTCTTTCATTCGAGACCGATTTACATTGATCAAGGACAGTTAACGGTGGACAAGTGACAGTGTACAGTACAATAGTGTAAACCGATCGTTCAGTGGCGAGTCAAATTGTATTGCCAGTAGATCCGAATAGATTCGCTTTCTATTTTTCCACCCCACTGTCCTTGGCACTGTACTTGACACTGTCCTTGACCAATGTAAATCGGGCTTCAGTGCGGCGCCCAAACTTGTTTTCTCCCCCTCCGTGCCATGTCGTCTATATTTATGTACCTCTATGTATACATTCGCATACTGTTCTAAATTTGACTCAATTCAATAATATGTCTCTATTATTAATTATTATTAATTTATTCATTATCTATGGTCTAAAATGTACTTCTCGCAGTTTCTGTAAACTTTGTTTTTGTAATTATGCCTCCTCGTTGCCACATTCTACTTTTCTTAATTTCCTCAATCACCCAAAGGTTAGCTGGAAGAGATCCCTTAAAGGGGTAAGTTCGCCTTTGTACATTCCTATTATTTAAATATTGTATTTGAATTTCTCTGTTTTGTACAATAAAGATATATACATACAATACATACTCGTACATACATAATTGGAGATTGATTACGACTTTAAAGGCCTTATAAATATAATATTTCCTATGATGACGTTCATAGATTGCCAGCTATACGTTACTCAAATAATTACCCTTATAAGTGCTCCTTAACGGTCTACACTACAGTTAACAAATGTTTACCAAATAATTAATAAAGTGTTTGCCAAAAATAAAGCTATAGTACTCAATTTTAATTCAAACCGCTGTCGATAGCGTCCCAATTACTGGAGCAATAAATTTGCACGCGGAAGATAAGCCCCACATGTGCTGGCGGACTAAATCGCCGTTTCATAAATAATGAATAAACATATACATGTAACTATACCAACAAACAAGTTTCCTGCGGGCCTAGTAGGTATGGTTGTGTTTATAGCGTGACAAAATGTGGATAAAGCATCCGTCACTCTCGTGCTTATATAATTGTCAGAAAGGGGTCCATATTGGTTCACCTAATTATTTTTACTCATAACGATCTATAAGTCCTAATTATCGCAACTCCTAACGTAGTTTTTTCAGCAACTGTAACGTTTTCAGGATTTTTATTAATCAAACCTAACCTAACCTAGTCTTATCTACGCATTAAATATTTCAGAACTTCGGAAGACTTTACGGTTCCAGCGATATAAAAATTTCATTTTCGGAGTTCCGATAATAGGAGTTGCAATTTTAGTTGAACTTTGGCGCTCCCCCCGTCAGAAAGTGACGGATGTTTTATCCACATTTTGTCACGCGATAAACGCAACCATTTTAGGCTCCCTGTGCTTGTTCACTTTAAATTGAGTACCTACCTACCTAGATAAGGAACATACACTTCTTGGTATCTAAATCGTTAGTAGCTTTTGTGTGATCTCATCGGCTACCTACTAAAAAACGTTCAAAGCGAGTCGGACTAGCGCACGAAAGGTCCCGTATCATTATGGTTCGGGCCCCCTTTAATTTATTTGTATTATTTGTTGTAGATAATAGCGGAAATAGAAATACACACTCTGCAAAAAAATCAAGTATACACCTACCTAATACGATTCTTGAGATATAACCCGCTGACAAACAGATGGACGGACGGAGGGATCGGTTTACTATATGGCTCCCTTTGGCTACGGAATGCTAAGTAGCCCGCATGCTTGTAGATATCCATTGACGAGTTGTTTTAACATCATTGAGCCGGGAGCTATTTCAGCGATGCAATTTATCACGAAAAGCATGCGGGCTATCGACCAATAAAACTATGCCTTAAGGATGCTTTAATAACCCGTAATAATAAGTAATTTCGTGTTACTGTTAATTAAAATACCTTTTAACTTTAACACGACAGGTTTTAGCATAAAATAAACACGCCATTTTGTTATTTTCGAAATACACAAAAACAACGTCACACTAAGACGTATCAACAACACCTCGTTTTTCGAGACAGGGTAATCCCGATGTATAGAATAAGAGGACCCAAGTCGCGGGCAGACTATTTCCGGAATCGAACCTCCTTTATGTCTTCCGGTCAAGAGCGAATGGGCATTTTTTGGGTAAACGTGATCCACTTCCACCCTAATCATTACTTATGTAACATCAAGAGACTACAGTCCAACAAAGGCCCATTTGAAATAAAAAAGCTTGGACATTCTGAGCCAGATAAGTCGATATCAAAGGCGTGAAAACTTTAATCATTAGTAACATTAAAAAATACGAACTTTTATAAATCAGTAAATTCCGGCCATTTTGGGTAGCTTTATTCATGAATGAGATTGAATATGCTTCCATTTTTAAAAGCTTTTTATCAAGTTGTAATGTTTTTTTATTTATGTACTCGCAAGTCAATTTTGAAACAGTTCCCGTTAACCGAATGGACTGAAATTTGGAACACATTTGTTAAATTGATGACAAATTGACAATGCAACATTATGTTATCTAAGAGCTGATCTGATGATGGAGTCGGAAGATGGTAAAAGGATCTACGCTATACTTACCGTAGACCCACCGTGTTGTCTGTAGTTTTGTGTTGACGAGCAGATTTTGACATTGCAAAAACAGGTCAGTCGACAGCAAAAGCTTGTTCCAAAAATGAAACTTATTTTATACCTAACATAAAACTAACAAAGTTCTTAGTTCCGCAAAGCTAAAGTGAAATATGAAACATCCATCTACGCGTCCCGAGATTTAGCAAAATCGATCGAGGTCAATACAAGTCATACATCTTAGTCAGCTCGCAGCGCGCTCCCTGCACTAAGCCCGAATGGAAGTTTCAATGTACCGCATTATAAAAATTGGAACGTAAAATTGCTCGGTAGAAAATGTTCAACGGTAACATTTTTCATTTTAAGTCTCGATGGTGTCGAACTACATCTACATTGTGATAATCTTAAAAAATATATCCGTAATTTTCAGAATACTAATACTACATTTGCGGGTGGTAGATTCTGCATTAATGTTCGGTGTAAATGATAAAACAGCTGTAGGAATAACTAGTATTATAAATTAATGTTTTCCTTTTTAAGCAGAGTTCGCAATGCTTTTATAATCGGAGTTTATTTTAAGAGAAGAAGACGCGTTGGCTTAGTTGGTAGTTACCCTGCCTACAAAGCTAGCGGTGTGATGAGCGCGAATATTTGTTCATGAGTCATGGATGTTTTCTAGGTATTTAAGTACATATTTCTCTATATAAGCATTTATATCGTTGTCTAGTACCCATAGTACAAGCCTAGAGCTTAGTTTGGGACAAGGTCAATCGATGTGACATTGTTCACTGATATTATTTATTATTAAGATTGCATAATCGACGGTCCCCGCGAATAACCGTGTACGAGCTCTTACACAATTTTTTCGATATTGCATAATAACGTTATTTTACCAATAACGCACCTCCTAGATTTTTTTCCAGCAAAAATAATGATTAATAACCTGTTTTAAGGTAACTTCAATGTTTTTTCTAGGGAAAATACAATTATAGAATACGCAGCAAAATAATAATAAACCACTGTGAAGCACAGATCTCGTCTGTTTTAAACAATAAGAAACGTGTATCATCTGATGGATCACTTTGTAGCTCGTGTAAACTGCTTTGCATGTTTATTCGTGTAATTTATTTCATCGTACGTTTTCGTATTGTCTAATGCAATATGAAAGCAAATCAGTTTGCTTATGTTATAGCGTATGTTGATCACTCTTGTAAAGTTTTAGTGTCTACACTTTTGCCCCTGTATAATTAATTGTATGCTAGTGCATGAATGTAAATTTTAATGGGTAATACATTTATTACAGCAAATAGCTTTAATCTGCAAGCATGCAGTATCTGTTTTTAAAACTGTATTTTGAGCGTCTACTACTTGGGTATTGCCCTAAAACACACGATTTGATGTGCAGGAATTTCCCGTTTTGCAGTAACACCTATTATTGCGTAAGCAGTCTGTTTACAAACAAAGTGTTGTGGACTTGTGACGTAGTTTAAACGCGTATTAATTAAAACCACGTGTATATTTTTGAAACCATGAATCGATCAAGGTGCAGAAAGATGTTACGAGGTGCGGATGAAGAAGATAATACGGCAAATTAAAGGTAAGGTGTAGCCCATAATTTATGTCTACCTATTTTTGAAATATTTCAAATTTGAATTTCATTACCCATAACTTTCAATTCAAAAACAAACACGGTGGTCGATTAAGTGTGACCGAAAGCGAAACATTAAACTTAGCTTACGTAAGTATACGTGTACCTAAATAACCATTGTATTCCATGGCAGTTAGCTGCGTACGTATAATAATATAATAGGTATATCGTGCAGAACTGATCAGAGGAACCCGTAGTGTTGGGCGTGACCTCTGGAGCTCTAACACACGCCTAATTGAGCAGGCGATAGAGCAAAACCGAGGGTCCAAAGTATTCACTCAGCAGCTTGGAAGGAGCAACCTGAAGAAGCTCACAACACATGAGTGCAGGGCCGTGTTGTCAAAATCGGAGATTTTTGTTAAGATCGAGGACTTCTATGGGCGACTTTACGCCACACATGTCTGTCAGCCGCAGCGTGACAGCTGTGATTTCAGAGCCACACTGACACGCCACTATACCGACGAACTGCCAGAAATCAGCGAGAAAGAGATCGTGTTGGCAGCTTAAAAATGGAAAAAAACCCCGGTGAAGATGGAATTACATCAGAGCTTCTGAAGGCAGGAAGAGTCCCCGTTGTCAAGGAGCGTCGAAACCTATTTAATTCCATCATACATTGTGGAAAAACTGCAGAGGCGTGGCATGGGGCAAAAGCGGTATTGTTCTTTAAGAAGGGAGACAAAACCCTTCTTAAAAACTACAGACCCATTTCTTTCCTAAGCCATGTCTATAAGCTGGTCTCCAGGGTAATGACGAATCATCTTGCCAGAAGACTTGACGAGTTCCAGCACCGTATGGACCACATCCACACAGTAAGGAGGATTATACAGAAGTCAGAAGAGTATAATCGGCCACTGTGCTTGGCGTTTGTGGACTATGAGATGGCCTTCGATCCCGCCTAAACCTGGGCTGTTTTGGAATCCTTACAGCGATGCCAAGTAAACCGTCGGTATATCGCAGTGTTGAGATTCTTGTACGAATCTGCGTTTATGTGTGTACAGGACAAACAGTCTGAACCAATCCAATTGCGCAGAGGGGTGAGAGACAAGGAGACGTTAATTAATTATCTCCGAAACTGTTCACAAGTGCATTTGAAAGGTAAGGGCATTATCATAAACGGCGATTTCATCTCGCACTTGCAATTCGCAGACGACATAACTAGTCTTGATGGCGGAGTCGCTGAAGGAGCTGCAATAAATGCTGTACAACCTAGCATCCGCTTCAGAAAGCGTAGGTATCAGCATGAATATGGATTAAACTAAAGTCATGTTCAATGACCACATTGATCTGAGACCTATTATAGCTGTGAATGGTCATCTTCTTGAAGTTTTTTCTGAGTATACCTACCTCGGGCAGATCCTGCAACTAGGCAAAAATAACTTTGAGAAGGAGGCCAAGGGAGGGCTGGGAAACATTTGGAAAACTACGTCAGGTCTTCTCTTCACCCATCCCGCAATGTATGAAAGCGAACGTTACGGTGCCCAGACGTGGACACTAACAGTGCGGCTGATCCACCAGTTTAAAGTCGCTCAGAGAGCAATGGAGGATAAAATCCGTAACGATGTATCCGACAGAGAACCTAAGTAACCGACACTGCACAGAGGATTAGCAAGCTGAAGTGGCAGTGGGCTGGCCATATTTGTAGAAGAACCGATAACCGTTGCGGTAGACGTGTTCTTTAGTGAAAACAGCGACTCGGCAAACATAGTGTAGGACGCCCTCCAGCAAGATGGAGTGATGACTTGCGGAACGCTGCTGGCATTTTGGTTGCAACAGGCCAAGGACAGGGTAAAATGGCGCACTTTAGGGGAGGCCTACGTTCAGCAGTAGACTGATATAGGCCTTAAACACGGATTAAAATTGGTGTTACAACTTTTGTTATTTGATACTTTAAAGTATTTTATGCTACCTAAATAATGGTTCAAGTTAAATTTAGTAAGTGTTTATGTTATAAATAATTTTAAAAACCATACTAACATTTATTTTTAGCATGTTAAAATATGAAAAAATGCTTTATCCCGATGTACAAGAAACTCACTAAAACACAATACTAAATTAATATGTCATACAAATTCCCATAACAAAATCGCAACAATCTAATAACATAACAGATGTTACTTAATATACACAAGAACACCCATGTACACGTTTATTAAATATAAATATCAAAACTAATTTCTCAGTTATACATTAGTATATTGTTGACATACCTAGTCGATCGCTTATCGTTTAAACACGAATAACAGTGTAAAGGTTTTTGATATTTAGGTTACAAAAGAATTTTCACACGAATAAAAAAATAACATGATTTTCTCACATTTTCTTGAAAACCCATAGACTTAAAAATTTATTTGGTCATAAATATATTGGATTATTAATAATAATAATAATAATAAAATCTGTTTATTTCAATTTTCTGTTATGTTTACAATTTTTACTTAGCTAAAATCTTTATTAATTTAAGATTATTTGGCTAAGTTAGTGAGGACACTATTTATAAGAATTATTAGACATAAGAAATCTCTTAACAATGTTTTTGGTAGACCCCGGTTTAGCCTCTATGCGTTCTATTACATGTTTAGGGAAACTATTTAAAATATGAGGTAGGAAGTTTGACCAAATTCTAAAGCCATAAAGGTTATTACTTCTTGGGGTAATAAATAATTTTCCTTCTTTTAGATTTCGCAATCTATCAGATCTTCTATATTTAACTAATTCCCCCATAACATCTCTGTATTCCAGTATCATAGCTAGCTAGCTAGTATTAATTTCCATTGTTTTCTCGATACATTGTTTTAAACTAAATCCATCAGATGAAGAGATATTCAAGTTTTTCCGTATTTTATTTTTCCTGTAAAGTTGGTGTTTTGATAATACACGTTTATTCGCGGGGACAGTTCATATGTCCTTACTTTTTTTTTAGTGTAACCTATCCTAAAACATCATGGTTTCAGCAGAGAAAGCGTTTGATGAAAGGTATTTCGATGATACAGTCAGCATTAAAAGTAGCTAAGCAGAATAACATGCTCCAAATGACCTAGACACGACGTATTCTCTTGACAATATAGTCGAGTGCAGATCATTTTGACCTCTTCGGTTGCGTAGCTAGTTACTTCTGCTGTATTTAAAATTATATGTTGTAAGGGCAAGAACCATAAATTTCCATCCTCGATATCATCGTACCATCAAGGTAGGGTTTGATCACTGTTCTTACCCTTATGAGTTTGTCCTTCTTTTATGTCGTCCTTAAAAGATGCGGCAAAGATTGCATATAATTATATATTATAATTGTTTATGTGCAATAGAGAGTTTACATACATACATTTCTAGTACTTATGTATACTTGTATGTAAACATAATAATGTTTCTTGTTCTAACCCGAGCCGATCGCCACTGACGCATCGAGTTCAATGCGTAAGCTTAAGTCGTCTGCTGCAAGGTTTTTTTATTGTAAACTGTAAGTGTTGACCAAGCCAAATATAAATTTTATTATGCTATTACTTACAGCGGTAGTTCTTTTACTTTGAACGGTTGCAGACTGAAGTTATCTTCAGATCACGGCAATTCATTCTCCACAAATTGGCCATTCATCCTCACATAAGCGTGAGTTATTGAGGTACTGCGGCTTTCTAGATAAACATCTTAAGCCGTAACGTGGTATTAAACTCATAACAAAAATTTAATTTTCTTCCCCTCAGCCATTATGTTAATAGTGGCGTATACATATTAAAATTAACTTTGAGATTTAGCACTGCTTTTATTATAACTAAATCGTTATTTTCGAGTTTTTGGATTATTTTAGGATATCTTGCCAACTAAATTTTAGTAGCATTAGGTACTTATTGCAGACTTAAACTACAGTTAAAGTTAAACGTTTCTTAAGTTATTTTCGAATTACGTTAATTAAAAGCTAAGAGACCAATGCGATGACTTGACTTGTTTTTTAAGATTTGTTAATAAAATAGTATATACAATTTATTAGTTACTCGAGCTATGTACCTAATTAAAAACAGAGAAACAAACTACGAGGACAAACCGCCTTTAAAACATTTGTTTGCCCGAGTAGTTAAATAACGAAAAAGTACACTATAAATTCATCACGCCCGTCCGTATGTTACAGCTAATTTATTACAGAGTATCAGGGTATATGGCTAAAACTTCCCAAAACGGTGTATTCGGCGAAACTGAGTGGCACTTCATCTAACAAAGGCATACAATTTAGATTTTTGAAAATAACACGGTGTTCTCTCGAAAATTTTCTCATAAAACTGAGTCATAGGTTGCTACCAAAATAAAATAAAAACTAAAAGGAAAAGAGCGTTACGTATATAAAACTCGAAGGCAAACTCTGTTTACCCGACTGCGTCAGAAGGAGGGTTATGTTTTTCGAGCGTATGTATGTAAGTATGTCTGTATGTATGTATGTATGTATGTCTATTTCTGGGCACGCTCTGCAGCCTAAACGGCTTGACGGATTTTAACATACGAGGTGTCATTCGATTCGTCTTAATTACCGAAGTGACATAGGGTCTATAATATTTCAATATGGCGTCCGAGGAAAAAAATATGGAGGGGGAATAAAAAAAAAATATTGTAACAATATGGGTATCAAATGAAAGCTATTAAATAGCCCATTCCAAATATATATACATTATAACACTTTTATGCTAATATTTTGACAGGAAAGTCAAAAAATACGTACAATCCAATACAAGCTAGTCCAAATGTTAAATTTTCTCAAGAAATAGGTTTTGAAATTCATTGCTTGTCCCCGCCTGCAAATACCTTTACCAATATTCAAGTTAAATTTAAATTGTTATAAATATCAATAAGTAAATGCTGTTACAATTTTCTATAGATTATATATAGCTTGTTTTTCGCTTTTCAGTTGTTTTTTATTGCAGTCGGGTTTTTTGTTTATTTTTAATAATCTAATTTATTCATACCTATTTTAAAAATCTTCTTTTAATCCTAGAAGTGGCATAAAAGCCTAAAGAGTTTGATGGAAAAAGATCGAAAGTGCCCATAGACAACTCGCAACAGATAGACAGGATCACAAGAATAGCAGATGCGTGGAGCCTTTGGGAAAGTAGTATGCTTGTCTCTTGATGGTCCCTATTCCCTTCGTCGTAGCAGTCTGTCAAACTTTTCATAAATCCATTTTTTTTTGTTCGCCTAATGTGTCCCACTGCTGGGCAAAGGCCTCCCTCTCGTCGTATTATATCTAAATATTACCTTGAAAATTGAACTTTGCAATATCATTGCATATTAATCTCGCCGCTGCTACGTAAGCGTTTTTTCCCTGCGAACGGTTTGACGTCAATAGCGCATTGTATTGCCGACAATAAACCCCTGCGAGCCTTTGTTCGGTTTCACTTGCACTCATTGTTTTTTATTCTATGAATACTGCATACATAGTGCATTATGGTAGGTAGGTATTGCGAAGTTTATCTTCCTATATGGTTATGTAAATGAGGGGTCAATCTAGAGGACCTAATCATAGTACATACAATAACATTACCTGTTCAGCCACTATATAAGCTTGTCGTATAAAGCAAATATTTCATTTTGACGTAGTTTATTTCTCGTCACTTGACGCTATTATTATGACAAGTTTCCACCATTGGCTGACTATACCTACCTATACTTGGAGCCCAAGTGTTTTATCAAGAGTGACGTCTTGATAGAACAGATTTCCCGAAGACAACTTGACAGATCGATTTCTGGCCCGAAAATCCCGAAGCTATTTTCGTAAAAGCGTTAAAGCCATTTTTCGGAGAACAATATGTTAGCAGCCGTACAGACATTATAGAGACGAATAACTCGTTCCTTTTTAAACTTTTGCATGAAAAATCGTCACTAAAGGACGACTTACTAGTTAACTGACTAAATGCAGCCGTAATGTTTTAGCTTCACAAGGACGAGGACCTATAATATACGTGCATCAATCATTAGAACTATTCTCCGAGCAAAAAAAACAGAACCTCTTTTATCAATGTCACTTGGACCGATTTATCTGCTTGAAAATAAATCTTGTAGACAAAATTACATTTTATCTACTGCGAAGCAAAAGATGTAATTAACGTTTATCTTCTCATATTTCTGATTTATCCTTAACAAGATAACATGAAAACCCCTAATTTTGACAACTAGTTACAGCCTAATTGACACCCTCATATAGAGGTATAGGAATCCTATTTTATTTTAGTGTGACTTTTTCAACCCCCGACCATTAAATGTGGGAGATTATTTCATAATACACGTTTGATTTCTTGGTCTGTTTGTCATCGCCTAGGGGCTTTGCATTGTGCATAGTTCTAGATTTTTTTAAATAAAATTTATTTCATTTAAGCTGACCGCGACTCAATAAAATGTACGAGCATCGGCAAGTATCCGCGGTCAGGTTAGATTAGTTAAATATAATTTTAATAGAAATCGCTTCAGGGCTAACGATCACTTAGACAAACGAAAACGAATAATAGGCCAAAATATACGAGTAAAACCAAGCACTCTATAAATAGCCTAGTGAGCTGCCCCAAAACTTTTCAAGTCGACAAAATTGACATCTTTTTCTATGGAAAATCGCACAATTAAGTTTAGAGGGATTGATGCAGGGGTTATTTTTTCTACGGGGTTATAGCAAATAGCATCGATTCTTTTCAACAACTTGCCTTTGAACTCGACGGACCTATATTAACCGGCTAGTGGAAGTTGTCCCTCCAAAGGGTAAAAACAACATTTATTGGCGTACATTCTCAGTTTACTCGTTAGGGTGCCTTTCCACCAAAGATGTGCTACGCTACGTTGCTATGGATGTGTTTGATATCCACCAATCATATTCATTGGTCCACGTAGCATAGCACTGGTGGAAACGGGTTCAACTAAGCTATGTTTTTTATATCAAAATCAAAATCAAAATCAAAATATTTATTCAGTAAATTGGCCACATACGGGCTCTTTTACACGTCGGTAATATAAAGTGAATCTACTAGCGCTTCGGACAAGACCATCATTGCGGAGAAGAAGCGCCGCAAGAAACTCCAGCAGAAGGTCATTTTTTCAAAAAAAAAACAATAATATGGAAAGATGCGTGCTGTGGATGTGTGCTCTGGATGCGTGCTATGGATGCGTGCTATGACTGCGTGCTATGGATGGTCGCGAGTGGTCTAGCAAGGTGTAGCTGCGCATCTTCCTCGCACAGCTGCCTCGCGGCTGCGCATCTTCATAGCGCATCTTCCTCGAACGGCTACATAGCTTAGCATTAATAAAAACGATCACATAGTTTCGCATCCTCGCAGCATGGCTGCATAGCACATCTCTGGTGGAAAGGCACCCTTATTACTCGTCCAGTGTATCCAATCGTATGACTCGCTCACTAGATCGACCGCTCGACAGAGAGCCGTTCTTAAGAGAATAACACCTCTGAAAATGGGGTGTCCCTCGGAATCCCTAATAACGTTTGTCCTAACGCATCATTTCTCCGTATTTAGTTTGTTATAAACTTTCAGCTGAGTCAGATAAGTTTTCAAGTTTTCCAAAAATACCGGCACGGTTAGGTTAGGTTAGGGTTGTAACCAGGGGTCGCATACCGGTATTATTTCCATACGAAATATCGGTAGGAATACAATTTCGGTATCTCGTTTATTATTGAACACTTTTTCTTCAATAAATTCATTTATTATATACAGTGTTATTACCTAAATAACAATTGAAAATATCAAGGAAATGTTGCAAATAAAGGAAGATATTTCAAATTTAACGAATACCAGTATATGACCCTAAAAACTAATTGTAACACTAAAAAAAATCATTCAGGCTGGAATGGTTTAGGATAAACAAAAATTCGGACAAACGTTGCATTAGAACAAATGACGATTAGGGATTTCAATAGATCCCTGAAAATATATTAACCTCGGGTCACATTATATCAGACAGACATGGTGTTCTAGTAGATCCCCTGTTATATTAAGTGCTTGGCATCCGACCGATAGCAATTGATCTTAGACTAATGCTTGTTTGTGCTAGATAACTCATACAAAGCGACGAGAGCTCTCAACAGCAGTGACAGCTTTGTGTTATCCGTTAGAGATACGGGTAACGCTTCACCTGAAACATTAGTAGTTGCGCTCAATTTGGCATCAACTCTGTATTATAGATGGCAATTAGCGAGACGGTAGGGATTCTCCATATTCAATCATTCATTTTCACGCGTTTTTATTTAAATAAAACAACTTTAGTGCCGTACGTACGTACGGAAGCATTGTCTACCCGTTACTTACTAGGTGAAATAGACTTCAAATAATAAGTAGGCTCTCAGTCTCTATGAGATTGTTATGTGATCTATGTGATTTTATTTATTTAAGTTAAGAAATAGGCAATTTAAGTATGATGATATTTGAAAAAGTTACAAATGAAAATTAAAATGAAAACTAAAACTAAGCTAAAACTAAAAATCTTAATGAAAAAAATTCCCCTGCGGAATTTTCCCGAATTTCCATTTCCTTGCTAAATAGTTACTAATGCGTTGAGTGATGAAAATAAAGGCTCTTCGGTCTACTGTGACGTCTATGAGCCTCTTCGAAATTTCTTTGAAGAGGCTTAGACCGCTAGGAGCCCACGGACCAAGGGTTACGAATCCGAAGGGAATAAAAATACATTCTGGGCCGAGACCGCTTTCAGCCGCTTCAGATGCCGCACCAGCTTTATGTAGAAACCTATTTTCTTCTGAACCCGTGTCGATTTCAGGTTTCACGTAGGTTAGGTTATGTCAGATTTGTAACCATTAAAAGATAACCTGAAATCAACACGGGTTCAGCAAAAAATAGCTTTCTATGAAACGAAAATTCTGCGAAGTGATATATTCTATGAAATGAGTGTTGGTGAAACAAAGTTAAACCATATTAAAACAATCTGTTTCAGCTCCTTGTTCTTTCCGCGGATTTGCCCACCCACACGATCTGCGTACATTTCATGTATGCATCTTTATGACATATTTATTTAAGTTTAAAATTACGTTGCTAACGTATACAGAATAACATATTGTTACATACGTGGGGGTAGGTAACTCATAGAAATTTACGAATACACCGATAATCAAAAGTAGACTTTAATAACGCACTCACTTAAACAGTTACAAACCATTATCGCACAGTAAACTTCTAAGACTTAGGTAGATGATCGCTCGGGTCGGTCTTGTTCGCACCGTTCGCTTTCCTAGTAAAGACTGAATGTCCGAATGCAACGGCGGTCCGAATTTTATAGTCCCTGTGTCCGATCGTTCCAGAATGCCTTCCGGAATGATCAATGTACTTTGCCCCGCCGAGGACGGTCAAGACTGTTCGCTGCTGGAATGTTCTACGCCTTGCTACCTTGTTTTTTTTACAATCGCGACGTCCTTTCAATCTTAGTGAAAAATTGCCATATACTGAAATGTACTTTAAAGTCCCATAAGGGGTGCTAAAAAACGTCTGAAAATGGATTTTCAGGTTATGGCGTAATCCGATAGAGCCTGAAACGGACTGAAAATATGTTTCAGCTATCTGAAAACAACGGCGAGTTGGTCGAAATTTTGATAATCTGCGATGTGATAGAGCTACCTCTAAAACGGACTGAAACGATATTTCAGCCCGCTTAAACGGTTCTAAAGCACCAAAATCCACGATTAAAAATTAAACGCCTTATCCCATCGGAGTAACAATATCAAGCAAAGAAAATCCACATGACAAGATAAAGGCTCTTAGATAAGCGCCCTAAATATATATTAATCTGATATAGACCTTACCTTTACCTGTTTCCGTACCTTTTCCTCTTAGCCCTGGGAACACAAAATCAGAATATCTGCAACTCTCAATCATCAAACACACATGTTCAGGAGCAAGCCAAACTTTAAATTTACAAGCAAATTATTTCGACGCAAACTTGTATGGGTCTGCCTAAAAGCTGTAGAAACTTGCCGCTATTCATCGAATGAAGTTTTCTTATAACCACAAACCAGTTTCGATTACAAGATACATTTCAAAGTTTTAATCTCGACCCATGTCGTCCACGAATAGCTTGTTATTATCCAGTAGTTGGTTTATAGTTGGCCTAGTTAAGTCCAGAGGGTTTATTCTACTCGATAGAATTATATTGCTTTTGACATGGTACTGTAATGTCAACTTTATGATAACTCTTATTTACTTGACAGTATTGGCGTCTGAGTTAAAAACAATCATATAGAAACAACATAAAAAAAGATAAAAGTTAGTTTAGGTTATATATAGAACGGATGGCCCTTTTTGTTATACGAATATAGTCTGTATGTCAACAGCTTTTCCTCAAACCAGAATACCGCACGACATAATACTATGAAAATAACTATAATAAACTAAGCGAGCTGACTCAACATTGGTAAGTTGGCTGATTTTCCTAACAGCATAAGCTACCGAACTTAATTTACCTGCTATATGGGGTCTCCATTGCAAGTAAGTTACATATTTGTTGTATATCAGCCTTTTATCCAAATATATTGTAACCATGTGAGTCCGTTAGGTACTCCATGTAGATATGTAAAAAACAACAAATTAAGAAATACGCTTACATTTACACAATACTTTTTGTAATAATTCAAGAAATTTAAAGTTATTTTTCTAGATCTACTTACAAATATCTTAATGAATAAATAAAACATTTTTCTAATAATAATCAATCACCCACTTCATTCTCACAGCACCGGATGTACTGTAATTAGTTGCGTCTGTATCTAATTACTTCTGTTTACTAAAACGGAAATCCTGCGGAAATATGATTAGGTAAGATTCCATCTACTCAAACATAAAACCAAACTTTTACTGAACGACTCGTAAAACAAAATGCGAATATAATTAAGCAATACTCATTTGGAGCGCTTTACGAAATTTAAAATGAAAGCTATACCTAACTTTTCATTCAGCTGAAGTCAAACCAGTTCCAACGAGTTAGCAATATTTACACCACTTACTTATTCGTATACCGTACACCCGGTTACACCCCGACCCGCTTAGTTTAAATATGAGTTAAACGTACGAAAGCTTAAAAATAAGAAAATTTTTTTTTCAATAAAACACTTTTACACCTAAAATCTACCAGCGCATTCCAAGACCACCTGCTAAGAAGAAGTGCCGCCGCAAGAAGTTTCAGTCATTCTTTAAACATATAACCTTACTATTACAGTGATAATACTTAACGTTGCATTATTATATGACCGCCTAATTCATAAACGCACAATAAACATATTTTAGTTAAAGTATTTACTGTACCTTTCTGTCCAATTCAAATACCATAATGATAGATAAGGACAAAGCATATTTCAAGCGCACTTTAGCTGTTACGAGTTTGTGAATTAGAGGGTAAAACTATCACATAAAAAACACATGTCATCAGCAGGAAAACGTGTTAGAATTGGAACTCATAATGATTATAAGAGCATATAAATGAAATTAAAAAGATCTGTATGTTTACTTATAAATAACTATGACGGTGCAAGACCATAAACCAACCAACTACACACATAAAAGAGTTTCGATACGTTTTCCTACATAAACCGGAAACCGTATTTGTTTCTATATTTTTAACTTGCTGCAAATTTAATTTTTGCTGGTCGTCCACAAATAGTTTTTGTACTGTATTCCTTTATACTTTCAACTGTACTTCTTCAGAAACATCGACACATCCATCGGTAGGTTTATAAATTGTTGGTACAAGTACTTCCGTGTCAAAGGGCTTGTTCCATCTCATATCTTGCGTACCTACTTGAGAGACAAAGGCCTCCAACAATACCCCGTCTCGAGTAGAAGACAACAGGCGTCTACACTATCAACAAGCCCTACAGTGGCGCACGTTCAATCGACGTTTCTAGTTACATCCATTATTGAATATCGAACATAAACGTTTGCTTTCGTAATTGCACAATAACTAAAGTATGCTTAAACTATGATTTGTCCTTATCTTGCATTATGAAATTTGAATTGGACAAAGTGACAAACCATAATTTAACTAAAATAGGTTTATTTTTCGTCTATGAATTAGACTTTTACACCCAAACATGTTCCAAACTACATTTCACAAACTACCAAAAAAAGGGTTACTTGAGGAAATTGGGGAAAAAAGACATCATCGTAATAATTCGATTAAACTAACGGTTGAAATTTAACGTAAATTCCATAAATATTCGTTTTGTATAGAACAACATACAAGAGCTAAGCTTTACTTAAGTCGAGTCCGAGTAAAAATTTGTATTGTTTTATAGGGTCGGTTTAAAAAAAAAAATATGTTAGGCGGAAAACATAAAATTTAATTAAAGACGGAGTTCTGAAATACCGAGCTGCCGAAATTTGAAGCTCCACATGAGCCACCACATGAGCAATGCGCACTTTATTTCCAAGCAACTGCTAGCTAAAATCAAACCGAGAGCATTTTTATTAACTTATGGTATTTTTAAAATATTTTAGTCATGGTAATCCATGGAAGAGGCATATGTTCAGCAGACGACGAGTAATATGCTGACAAGAAAAAGAAGAAGATGATTTATATAATTTATGAATGTTATAAATTCCAGCAGAACAAATAAAAAACTTAGGTACCCTACAGTGGCGGCAGGACCTTGTGTAGGGTCCGTCTAGAACGCTAATACCAAGATACCTACTATTAACCTGCCACCAAGCAGCAGTGTTCGCATTGTGGTCTACCAGTGTGAGTGTAAGTCCTTAAGAAGAAAGAAAAACATATTTTTATGCATCATCATCATCATCAGCATCAGCCGCAAGACGTCCACTGCTGGACAAAAGCCTTCCCCAAGGTTTTCAACAACGATCGGTCCTCTGCTGCTGTCATCCAGCGGTTTCCCGCGACTTTTATCAGATCGGCCTGCCTGCATAACCTCATTAATTGAAATAGTTATGATAATAAATTAAAACAATCAAATCCGATTATAAGAATATTAGTGATAAATAGATTTACTCGTACGCCAATATACGGTTTTTATTTCACCTAATCTAAGTCACATTAAGTTTTATTTTGTTTAAGGACCCGAAGTCTATCTAATACCTTTAAACGAGCAGTTCTTGTATATAGATCTCGGAAACGGGTCCATCAATTTTCATGAAATTTAGTATACAGGGGGTTTCGGGGGCGATAAATCGATCTAGCTAGGTTTCATTTTTAGAAAACTTACCAAAAAAAATACCTCATCAGGTCATCCAGGTACTACAGTATAAATAACCACAGTATTAATAGTACTTGGCAGTCTATCGCTTTCACACTTTCTCTTGCATAGCCAATGGGGAATATCATGGCTTTTTCTCACAGCTTCATTAAAAGCTGATTCATGTAACAAACAGTTGAGAATCGCTGCCTAATAAGCAGTTTAAAATGCTTGTATCATCCATATTTCTTGGCCGATTTTAATTGTAATTTTACTTTTGGTGATCTCCATTACGGTATTTTCATATTTTGTTGAGAAATGCGATTTAAAAAATCCATGCACGTTCCCTATTGACAGATGCCAGAGAGTGTGACAAAGAACACAGCCGAGTACTATTAATACTATTAATGGTAACTCATCATTCTATCGAACTTCACTTCATCGAATTTCATTTCATCGACCGCTATTTTCTTCTGAAACGATGAAGTTTTCAGGATATCTTAAACATTAATTACGTAGGTTAGGTTAGACTTGTAATTACCAAAAAAAATAACTCTTGCGGTGAGAAATGCCTTTCGATGAAATGAAAAATCTGCTTGATTTTTCTTCTGCTTAAAGTGCCTCTCCAACTTAGTGAGGGTTAGCGATCAGCTGCTGGAATCTGCCCTATCCTTTGCTAGGTGGAACAGCTCAGACGCACTCGTAATTCCAGTCCACTCCCGGATGTTGCGAAGCCACGACTTCTTTAACGATTTTCAATCCGACTAAGAAAAGAAAAAAAGGAGCTTCTCTATTCGTCGGAATTTTATTTATAAAGCAAAGCAACACGTTACACGTTGACGACACGTTAGCCTAGTTGGTAGTGAAGCTGCCTACGAACTACTACGAAGCTAGCGGTCCCGGGCAGATATTTGTATGATGAGCGCGACTATTTGTTTTAATCTTAGATGTTTTCCATGTATTTAAGTATGTATTTCTCTATGTTAGAAAGTTTTTCGTTGTCAGTACCCATAGTACAAGCCTAGAGCTTAGTTAGGGACTAGAACAATTTGTGTGACATTCTCTCCCTGATATTTTATTAATTGCAAAAATATGGCCGACCCTAGCATAAGCAGAATCTGGTGGTTAATTAAGGTATCCGAGGTCTAATTTTTGTTCCCAATGCGGTCGTTAATGCGGATAAGGGATTAGAGACACAATAACGCGTTACGTAGTTACCTACTTCGAGAATCGTTTCCGCTTATTAACCTTTACCCAGCTGTTGTTATTCAAGTATCCCAGGCGGCCCTTTTCTACCTTAAGGTGAGATTACACTATAAATAGGGCTCCATTGGATCGGACTGCTTGACAAATGTACAGGACTTGTTACGCTAAATGTGGATAGTGTAAATCACACAGTTGCGACACATCGCGACAGTACGTCGTAACATGAAAAATACCGTCCTCATTACCGGTACTGACATGCGTTACTGACACGGTCACGGTACCATGTCACTATGAAATGTCATAAATGTGGTCCTACCTTAATGGCATCCAAAGGGTCCAGTCACGTTACAGAAATTTCCTTCATTATTATTACATGAATTCTCGGAAATTCAGTCGAGTGAGACTTCATTGTGTACACTGAGTTCACTACGCTTCTAGTTTTGGCGCAAAATATAACTATTACCTAGAATTATATTATCACTACGTACACAAAGGCAAAATAAAATATTCATTATTATTTTGTAAATTTAAGCAAAAATGATAATTATACATAGAGACGTTTTTAAAAATAATTGTTGAATTTCAGTTATCAGTTACTAACTTATGGTCACGAAATTGAAATAATCACGCTCTTATTCCTTTTGACTATACATTTTAGGAAAACGAGAACATAATGTAGTTCTCTTTAGAGGTAAAACAAATTACGAGCTTGGGATCCTAACTTGGACACAATTTCCGTTTTATTTGTACGCTATTTTTCGGGTCACAGAGCAAACAATTTCAATTTAGAATTATCTAAATGTCACGAGTAAAATGCTGACCTTTAGGACAATAAGTGTAATCTGTTGTAATTATTCAAGATTTAAGATATTATTTAGTTTTAGCACCCATTTTTGATGTTTTCGTAAGATTGGACGTTATAATGTTTTAGTTAGCGATTACGTCTAGGTATTACTTAGACACTAATACTTACCTCCATTAATGTAATGAATTTGAATTGAAATTGATAATTGTCTCATACAATAACCCGTTTAAATCTTAGTGGAAATGATTTTCAGACGAAATGACTACCCATCCGCAATAAAAAACAACACGTGCAGACGGTCGAGAGTCTTAAGGTGCTTTTCCACCAGCGAGGCGACGCGAGACTAGACGAGAGAGACGAGAGAGAGAGAACTTCTAAGTCCTAACGGTTTCTGTAGGAAAACGTATCGAAAATTATGTGGTTTTATTGCACCGTCATACTTAGTTACATACATACATTAAATCACGCCTGTTTCCCAGAGGGGTAGGCAGAGACCACTTCTTTCCACCTGCTACGATCCTGACAAATCTCTTTCGTTTCTTCCACATTCATACTTCGAGTCATGCATGCACGCCGGTTTCGGGTACTTAAGATCCGGCCCTTTTGCAGTGTTTCCCCGATTTGATTCGAAAAAGTACGTCTAGGGCGGCCCCTTCCGACCCTCCCACTCACTTTCGCTCTGTATATCTCTTTCGTCAATCTTCTTTCATCCATCCTTTCCCAATGTTATACCGTCATAGTTAAGATTTTGTTTTTATTTTTTATTCTTTTATTATTAATATTTGCCCTTTAGGCCTTGGGAAAATTCTCAGTTTTTACACGTTTTCCTGCTCAACTACGTATGATATTTTATTTTGTTAAATTCATTGTTTTATGGAATGCTAGGTTAAGTATTATAATTGTACAATATCTGACTGTACAACGACTGACTGTTGAGTTTCTTGCGGGCGGCGTTTCTTCTCAGCAGGAAAAGTGCCTGTGCGGCTTACTTACTGAATAAACATCTTTTATCTTTTAAACCGCGCTTGGATTTGACGACTTACTAGAAATATTTCCTATCTCTCCAGAATCTACTTAAGTCAGTTTTGAAACACTGTAAATACGAAACCCGTTCTCAACAACATAGGGTTCATTTAATTAAATTTAATGAGGTTTCACAGATGAAAGGAACGGGTCTGAGAGCAAATATTTAGCATTGAATACCTAGTTACAAGTCTTGTAAACTTAAAGTTTCGCTTTGAAAATGAGAGCCTTTATGTTTTAATCAAACTTAAACACGCATTAAAATATGAACTGCTAAAACTTTAGATAAATTATAAAACAACAGTTTACTTTAAAAAACACTCAGCTTATTATCAATTTACTGAATCGTTTTTTCTTTTCAATCATAGCCAGCAAAAATAGCTTTAAGCGTTATTTTTTGCAGTCAAACGTTATCCTTCCTTTTTTAAGTACGAGTATATTAAAAAAAAACTCAAGTGTAAGTCGAACTCGCGCACCGATGGTTCCGTATTGCCGCACAGAACGTATTATATTCGATTTCGAATTAAATCAATGCGAGCCCAACCCACACTTGACCATTTCTTAGTATTTGTTGTTTCTCTTCACTATAAGCATACCAAATTTTACGCTTGCATAGTTTTACCGTTTTTGCGATACAACAAAAATAAAAAACGCTGACAATAAATTTTATCTACACACATATCATAAGTCCTCTATTATGCGTTCAAAACCCGTATGACCAGCATTACCTGTGGTAGTAGGTGACAGCGATGACAGCTGTTAATTTTGGAAGATGTTCCAAATTTGGATCTCATTCTTCTTCTTCTTTTTTCTTTATGGCGTTCCGCAGTGAGGATCTCATTAGCTTACAGTATTCGATAACGTAATTTCAAAATCACATTACAGCTCTGCTGTCATCGCTGTTACCTACTACCACAGGTAATGCTGGTCATTTGCCTTTCGGCTTCTGAACCCATCTTAGAGTCTTATAATGTGTGTAGATAAAGTATTGTACGCGACTCTGCGTAATTGGCATTACGCAACCGTACATGACTAACTAACTACTATTATTGTATTAAGAAAAAAAAGTTATTAGTAAATCCACCGTAATAACACATAGGGACCAAAGATACAGTTCTTTAAAGTTAGGATAAACGGATGGACGGACAGACAGCGTAGGGTGAATCCGGGATAGATGCCACACTTTTTGAAAAGGCCTACTAATTTCAAAACCATCAATTTCCCATGAATATTTCCTTTCGATATAGCTAGTTTAGTCTTTAATCTTACATTACGGCTTGTTTTTGTTGACCTAATAATTACTGATTGTGTACAAATTGAGTTTTTGCAGGACCATTTTTTTTAGGATAGATGCCTACCTATATGGATAGATGCCCCACCATGAAAATTCTAAGCGGGATAGTTGCCCTTTGGAAAAAAACATTATACGCTAAAAACATATATGCTACGATTATTTATATAGGAGTATGGGGGGGATAGATGCCCCAAGGGCACGTATACCCCGGCGACTATTCTTTTTGATATGGAACAGTGCCTTTTTATTTTTTATCTAAACCGAATACAAAAGAGCGATATTTAATATATAGTTGTACACTTAATGAACCAGTATATTGATATAATAACAACAGAACAAAAGTTAATACTCATCATAAAGTTATGAAACTGCAAATACTTCCGTTTGAAAATTTGAGGCACTTTTTGCGCTCCTCGCGGAGATTTTTCACACACACAAGCGAGACGCGTCTTTTCCTCGCGACGGCCTGCGAAGGCTGAGGTGTGTGACCCTTGCGCTCCCTATTTTAACTATTATTTCTTTGCTGCGATTTTGGGATAATTAGGTTTTTGAAAAATAGGCGCCTATCCCTTTGCGGCATCTATCCCGGATTTACCCTAGGCATTATTATTAGGGTCCCGTTGGGCTGACTTCGGGTTCAGTCTTCACGGTTAAATATCTCAAATATGGGACAGAAATAGTTTATACCCGGAGTCAGATATGCGGTATTTTTTAATCCAAAATATCAAACAATTTCCGAGGGAATAGCGATAAACCACTACGCGGACAGAGTCGCAGGCAAAGGCTTGTACCTACTGTAACTAATTAGTAGGTAAAACCCCCGATATAATAGCGACCTCTTTTTTCAGAGCTAATACGAGTATCTCTTAAGGTTGGCGCAGACATAAACAGAGGTCTGAAAGGGTGAGCTGTTTTGAGAGTTTGCATAACATGGACATACCCTGTCATTTAATGATTGTCGTCACATGTGTAATTTCATAATGAATCAAATGATTTTATTTAGGCTGCCTTTCTGCTACGAGCTTTACGTAACTGTTAAAACGAACACAAGGGAATTAGAATCTACGGAATGTGATTGGTCGAATTCGCACAGCTCCGTTGCAGTCCGCTTAAATGCGAAGACAGTTTTAACTACTATTAGAGCAAACCTCTTTGGATAATATATCCACATGGACGTGACTTTGAAGTGTTTTTACCTGATATATACCTATAGGTACCTCAAAGTCAGTGTAAGTCAAGTCTCTTATATATTCTCAGTTAGTTTAATCATAATGAATTGTTTTGGTTTGTTTTAATGTTTATTTTCCCGGCGTATCTGTAAACAAATTAGTACGTACTGTTTGATCCATGACCTCAAATATTCATCAAGCGTGTCTTCATTTAAAATAACGTATAATTAGAGTTCTTTAATCTTAAACTTAATGTGAACGTAAAGATCAAGTGTATAAACCGTTGCTAAGACCTCACTTGATCTTTAAACGCACGTGATCATTGAGTAATGATGGTAAATTGATTCAGTTGGTTGGTGTTTACATCTTTGTCAATTTCAATTGGCACAGACTATTCACAATAAGTACCTACACTCTATTACGTCTGGGGTTAAAAATACAACACAATGCTTCGATAAAATGTAAGATGACTGGGTATTGAACAAGGAGGCAGAAAGCGAACAGTATATTGGGTTACCTATAAGCTCCTAGGAGCTAGCGCCTTAATGGATACGTAACATAATTTCTGACCCTGAGTGAGCTTTGACTTCGAAGATGACGAACAGCCGCGTTTATATTGATTCTTAGTTAGTCTATGTATTTTAATGAACTTTTTATGGTTCTGTCCGTCCGTCCGTCCTTCTGTCTGTCTGTGTGTCTGTCTGTCAGTCTGTCTGTCTGTCGATCTGTCTGTCTGTATTTCTGTCTCTCATGAACCGTGATAGCTAGACAGTTGAAATTTTCACAGACGATGTATTTCTGTTGACGCTATAACAACAAATACTAAAAACAGAATAAAATAAATATTGAAGTTTAACGCTTAAAATATTCACAGAATATTTATTTGTATATTCACTTTAAAAATAAATAATTAAATTAAAATAATAGTAGATTGTTCAACAAGAGATTAAAACAAGCCATAATCGAGCAACCGAGAGTGGCTATAGTTCGAGTGTCACTATGGTTGTTAAGTCTCGTCGCGTTAAACACTCTACTTTTCACTTTGAATGCGAGGATAAAAACGACGTTCTATACAAAATTACAATATTGAACAAATATGTTACAAAGTTTCTGATAAATTTGTTTCGCGGTTGTCAGTTTTTTGTAAAGTGACACTTTACAAAGTGACACAAATGCTTGCATATTTAGCCAACAGATAGGTACAAACTTGAAAAATGTTTGGACCATGCCTAATAAAAAAAAAAATCCTTAACATATTTAAATAGATTCATTTTCGTAATCATTAATCGTGTTTTACGAAATTAAATCGTTGTTTTTTATATTTTTGCGCATTTGTAAATTTTGTAATTTTGAGGTTATTTCCACGGCCTAAAAATGGTACATACACAATTACAAAATCACTGAAAATGGCGATAATCCTCCATTCTCAAACACCGTGATTGGCTGTTTAGGGGTTACCAAAGGAAATTAAAAAAAAAACATTAATCCCTAGAAATTAATAAGGACCTTTAGTCCTGATGTGCAGAGACTAAAGTAACATTTTAAGAGCATGGGAAGTGAAAAATTAATATTTAAAAGGGGCTCCCATACAACAAACGTGATTTTATATAGATAATGGTACGGAACCCTTCGTGCGCGTGTCCGACTCGCACTTGGCCGATTTTTTTAATGGCTTGGATTAGGCAAGCTATAGCACCAGGGATCAGAAAACGTGTTAACGCACGGCAAATGCACACGCAGCGATGGACCGCGGATGACGTAGCGGCGACCCCTCCACACATTTTTACCTGCTCTCGGAGAAGACACCCGCATTCATGTATTTCGTTATCATTTGATTAACCCTATAGATAGGCTAACCCTATCATTTGATTACGCAATCGATATGGTTACCCTATGATTTGGTTACCTTAAAGTTAGTGCGAAGTTGTGAGGCCCTTTGAATTAGTTAACCGCATCCATAGAGCTTACCAAGTTCATTAGGGTTTCGGTACCCTCATATTTAAGCACTTAGCATTAGTTAGCATTGACTGGGTATTACCCAATTGATTGCCTCTCTCTTTTTTGCGCATTCGGGCGAATTCTGGCTGTCTCGCTTTAGCGGCTACCCTATCAATTGTTAGGTAATGCAATAATAAGTCGAAACTCTTGCGCATAGAGATTAAATCACCTTGAAACCGTTCGATTAAGTTTGAATAAGGTAACAGACGATGGGGTATTGGGATGGGGTTAGCGCTTAGTAGAATTAACTGTATCATTTGGTCGCCCTTTCAACTAAATTGACGAAAGGCTTAGCGCACCCTTGGAGTTTGTAAAAACAAGTCTATCAATTACCATATCGAAAACCCCTTTCGCGCTTAGCGGTTCCTATCCCTCTATAGCATACAGGCCACCTGATTTTGTCATATGACAATCTTCAGATCGCAAATGACCCTGAGGACTAAGATGGCATGCCGCTATGCTAGTAATTTCACCACACTGGAACACTAGAACACTGCTGCATGGCGGTGGGTTAAAGTATAAGATAGTGGCAGCGACCCGGCGGGCCCTGCCTGCCGGCGCCACACATAGCACAAATATTTGAACACATATTTGATCACTTGTGAAGCACCGGTATTTGCTTATTTGTTCAATATTTGATCACAAATTTGCACTTTGCCATGGGTTGTCGGTTTTCCGAGCGCACATCAAAGCGTTCAAAGGTCAAATATTGGGTAGGCTGCCACACTTGCACAAAGTTTAGTTGCTCGCAAATCACTGAGCGGAGCAGTCGCTTTCACGCGTTTTGTGTAGACAACAAACAAGATGGACTGGAGACTGGAGGATTTTAGTTTTGGTCGCGCATGGAGTAAGTAATAATTACAAGCGGCTAAATAATATAGGTAGACCGCGTCAACAAACCCGTCGTCCATCTTGTTTGTTGACTTTGCGAACACTGTGGACTAAACATGCATTTAAAGCAAGTGTGGCAGGTACATAAACATTTTTTCAAATGTGTGAGCAAAGTCTTTCAAAGTCTTTGTTCAAATATTTATCTATGTGTAGGGCCGCCATAAGGTCCTACACTACTACCACTTTAGAGTTACTACAGTGTTATCGTACTTATTTTTTTCATACATTGACGCCAGCCAGTTGCTGAGGTATGCGTCCAATTCGTCCCGCCATGTCCGTCTAGGCCTGCCTCGTCTACGTCGGCACCCACCCTTGATGGCCACGCTACGGTAGACGTCGCACTCGACCCTGGAGGTTTTTTCACCTACTTCGGCTATGAGTATCTTGGAGCGCATTGTGGAGTTCAAAATATGAAGAATCCTTTACCTTAAAGACTAATTCATTCAGCGGCATACATTTTGAAATAAATATACCATTGCGCATCTGGCAGTTTTTCTTTTCACTCTCATTTTTTTCATGTGATAAATTTTAAAGTATTTTTTACGAAAGCATGCACAAGAATAGCCCTACTTATTACGACATTAAAATATTAATATCATACATATGATTATATAGTCATAAACGGAGGTCTAAAACACTTGTAGTTTATGCTTTAAGAATACTAAACCCTTTATTATACGAATTACAACATTAAATACCGAAGCCGTTGAAAACGTTAAACTTCTCGCCCAATAAGCGATACTCTGCTCTATGCGGGACACACGAAAACGTTAATTTATCGCATGCTTATCATTGCATGCAATAATCCTCGGAGCATAAATTATTTGCGAATGGCAACACATGTGTCGTCCGCAATGGCTCGGTGTTGCTACATGTGAAATTCCACGTACTACCTTTATTTTCAGACGAAAATGTGGAAGTTTTTAGAAAAACTTTGAAATTTATACAATTTGACGACGCAGTTGGTAGTAACCTTGCTTACAAAGCGAGCGGTTCCTGATTCAATTTCTTTTCAGGGTAAATATTTGTGTGATGAGTGCCAGTGTTTTGTTTTCTATGCATACCTATAAGTATTTATATCTCGGTATTTGCTTGTCGTTGGCTAGTATCCATAGTACCTTAGGCCTAAGTACCTACGCACTTTAGTGCCTTATCACTTTAACTGCTGCGCTAGTCTGTAAAAAGCGTTAAAGAACCAGGTACTAAAATGTGCAGCTACTTATGAGGCTGACTGTACAACAAAAATAACATTACCTTTCGAGGAATCCTGTTAAGGTCTTCGCTTAACATTTATCGAACAGTAATCCAACTCATCATCCTCCACATAGTATTTTTTGTAAAAAGGGGACGGGCGGGTCAAACGCTCCTGAGCCTTAGCTATCAGCCGACTCGAACTTTATTAATTATTTAACGGATCTACGTCACAAACACTCCCTGACCTGCTCTCGAGAATTGTTCCAAACTCAAAAAGTGTAAATAACACCGACGCTTATAACGGCGGGCGACGCGGCCAGAATATTTATTCTGCGGAAGCCTAATTAGGAGGTTATCTGCGTAAAATACCCCCGAATTTTCATCGTTTTCCACGGAAACTTCGGGCGTTATAATTCTAAACAATTTGCCTTCGCACGAGGTTCGGAATTGCTTTCATTCAGAATAAGTGCCCGCCTCAACTTATCTCGGCATCACAGCCATTTACCCTCTCACCAAAATTGACTATTTTCATTCACATAAGGTGGAAGTTGCTTAATAATGTCGGAGGTAATGGCCTTCAATTTCGGTCCTCATTTCTATAAAATATTGGATTTGTTGAGAAAATCAGTAGTAGGTATATAAATATCCAAGCAATGAAATAGAAGCATGCAAATAGTTCAGAATCATTGAAACTATGGGTTGGGCAAATTTGAGTCTGTAGTGACTTTGAGGGCAAAAACCGTTGATACTTTACAACGTATCTGTAAAAATGCAAACAATTTCACTTGCATTCAGACATTGCATTTCTTACTAGAAATATTCACACTTGAAAGAGGTTTCTACTGTCTGAGCATTGCAAATGCATCTGAAAGTCTTACACTCACACTCGACTCGATACAAGGTTCATTGAACACATTCAATCCTATAAGTGTATTCGCTATTTATAGAATATAACATAACCAATACATTGTCCTGTACCATTTACTCGATAGAAAGCGCCCACGACTTCATACTCGTAGAATTGGTTTTCCGCTTCTCCCCTATTTCTTTTCGTTGAAGGTCGATTTTCGAAAAATATTTTCTTAGTGCACTCAAGGAATGGTTCACTAACATGTTGCATAAAATTTATCATTGTCATCATTTCGCAGAATTACTTTTCGCATAAATTTCTTAACATACTGTCATTTCGCACAATTTTCTTTGGCAGAATAGTACATTGGCATAACGTTGATTAGAATAATTGTTTCGGAGAAATTTGTATCACATACTATTAGTTGGCATGAAGTTATAAAGCAGATTAATATTTTACTGATCCTTGATTGTAATTAATATTAAGTAATTATGTAGAAAGCTTTTAATTTTATTGATTCTACCCCATCAATTACAATTTGGTCCTGGCACTTCGCCGGCCGCTGCCGCTGCGCTTTGGTCGCTCGGCTCGCGCGCTGCTTTTGTCGCAGTTCTAACCTAACCCTACTACTTACTAGTTCGTTACTTATATTACGCTATGGTACAATTATGCTTTGATAAATTCGGCGGAAGTTATATTCTGCTACATAAAATTCTTCGAAATTAAAGGTATTCGAATATGCAACAATTGGGAAAACCAAAAAAAAAACATTTTAATCAAATTATTTATTATTATTTATTTATTTACTTAAAATTTAAATTAAATTAAATTTTAAGGCCCGGCCAAAGCCTTTTTATCCTTTTCAGAGGTTTGTTCAACGGGGTTGTCGTGATCAAGATTGATCAAAACCCTTTTTTTTTAAGATTGTAAATAAATCGCACGGGCAACTTGATTAGGTAGTCAAGCAAGTTAGGTCTAGGTAGGTTGTCTACGTAGTAATGTTAAAACTACGTAATATTAATGCCACGAGTTTAATTAATAAGGAATTCATTCATTTTCTACAGAGAGGCTGCGCTGCACTACTGCACCTTAACTGTACGTACTGAATGGAGAGGAAGAAGAAGCCTGCCCCGAGGAACCTGTGCGACACCGCACCGACCGGACCGAACTACTTGCTGTGTCCTGCTACGCCCACAACGCACTTGTACGTGTCCCGATCACATTACTCTACGGAGGCAAAAGATCTCGTAGAGTATGTACGAGTTAAGACCGGAGTTACTCTTAGGGTCGAGTGGTTAAAACCCCGCCACAAGGTTAATTTTAAGTCATTTGTGGTGAGAGTACCGACCAAAGATCTGTCGACCTATTTAAAGGAGGAATTCTGTCCGACGGGTGTCATATTTCGGCGGTTTCGTGGCCGCCGTCTGGCACACACCGCGAAAGTGTATTAGTAGTCGTGTTAATTTTATCTTATATATTGTTATGTATGTTAGTCCGTAAGGTATTTGTAAATACGGGTCTTGTAGTCTGAAATAAAGTTATTCTATTCTATAACCTACAAAAAAAACCTACGTAATTAAACTCGTAGCCTTTTGACATTGCGCAATTTACCTTACTTATATAACGAACACACCACCATGATTACACCATGTGATCGGAAATGTCAAAGGTCATAAGTACGTTTCCATTCGTTTGTTTCAACAACGTCACATGTTACTTATCGGAATAATTCACGTAAACATCACCTTGCCTTGCCTTGAGATGTTCCGTTATTGGTGCTAGAACTGATAAGAGGATAAGAAAGAGCCAATCAGCGGGCGGTATCAGTTTTTGGTACCTACGTACTCTAGTAGGTACTTAAAAATAATGTTTTCAATAACTAAAATAACCATTCGTTCGTTCTGCGGAGGAAATCAGCTATTAACCCCTGAAGCGACATTGCGACGCCCGTGTGACGCTACGACGATTGACTTAAAAGTCTTAAAACCATATTTTTATAATGCGTGGTCACTCAAAAACTATTTCGAAGAAACAGCCTTTTACTCACCCAAATGTAATTGTCAGATTTGGTTTTTTTTAAATATATAATATTAATAAATAAATATCACGTGACAATGTCACACCAATTGACCTAGTCCCAAACGAAGCTCTAGGCTTGTACTATGGGTACTAGACAACGAAACAAATAGAGAAATATATACTTGACAAATCCCAGTAAGGGCAAATATTTGTGCGATGAGCACGAATATTTTTTCCGAGTCATGGATGTCTTCTATACATAGAAATTCGTGCTCATCGCACAAATATTTGCCCTTACTGGGATTTGAACCCAGGATCGTTAGCTTCGTAAGCAGGGTCACTACCAACTAGGCCAGCGCGTCGTCAAATGCTATGAAGATGAAATTACTTCGATAAGTGATGAAATGTTTTGTTAATAAAACTGTGTGTTTTCGGCATACCTACTTATGCCTATTATTTATTTTGTTTCCCACCGTCATGAAACTGTATATAAATTAAATGGTGAAAACGTATTTGATATGTTGTAAAAACCGCATAAAACCCCATTGTAGTTAGTCTCTAAAATTAGCGAAATATACATACAGGCAGACGCGGAAAGAGATTTCATTGTATACACCTATTGATATAGCACATCAACAACGACATAAAGCGCCATGTATTTATATATATTATAGCTGTGTCTGTGAAGCAATTTATACGCAAATTTAATTTTTAATTTAATTTTTTTTTTTTTTTTTTTTTAGTAAGTCTTTTTTTATCGAAATAAACACCGCTCTCAGCCCGGAACACCTTTGTCAGTCACTTAACAGAGTTAAGTACTCCACAAAAAGACAATCCAACTTTGCCAATTTAAATTCTGATTTTGGCAGATTAAAGCACGCGCACATTTATAAATACTTTAGACTGTTATAATATAATATTATAAATAGTAAATACGTTTGTCAACAAACGTTTCTGTTAGTAGATTTGAACCGGTTACTTTTTTCTCCAAAGTCACCTGTCAACTGCTAATTAAGACCAAGACTTGCTCATCAAGACCAAGAGCTACTCATCACGACCCAGCAAGATCAAACTCGGTGGATCTACATCCTTGGCCAAAGGTGTTGAGCACCCATGCGTTTTCCATATAAAAGTCAAATTTTAAGAGGTGCTTTTATGTCTTTTATTATAGAAAGTTGTATATCTATCGAAAAGGTAGATTCCATGAAAAAAAATATAATTAATCATTTTATTGTAAAACCCGACTTTCTGTAGCTTCAGTTTAAAATCACACGCTACCTACTAATGGTTTGCACACGTTCAACACTTTTTTATATTATACGTCTTTGTGTATTTTTTAAATTGTAAAATAATACTTTATTTATAAGTTACAAAGGAAAACGTGGGGTGTTCAACACCTTTGGCCAAGGCTTTAAAATCTTCTAACGAACATTAAGCTCCATAAGCAGACCAGTACTTAAGGCTCAGTTTCATTAGTCTATAGCCGCATGCTTGTAGCAATCTATTGACGAGTTGTTTTAACATTTTACAGCCAAGAGCTATTGCAGCGACGCAATGTATCACGAAAAGCATGCGGGCAATGATGGTTCGAGATAACATGTGCTTACCGGATTGCAGCCCATTTCAATACAAGGAACTGGTTCAAAGTTTACTTGCCATGTTTCAAATGAACAAGGCTAACAAACAAATAAACATGTGACGTTAAATTTAAACTTTTAATTAAGACATTAATTAAAAATTATTTCACTGATTGATTAATTTAGGCCCATTGCAATACATTCGTTTATTTTTAAACACAGGTTATCAGTTATCAATTTATCAGTATACTGACGGATAAGTCGCGTAGCTGTAAAAAAAAAACACAATAACGATAACCACAATTTTTACGAGTAACATGACTAGGTTTGTACGTTTCCGTTTTTTTTTTTAGGAAAACGTACAGCCCTAGTTTTAACCCCCGACGCAAAAAGAGGGGTGTTATAGGTTTGAACGCTATGTATATGTGTGTCTGTCTGTCTATGTGTTTGTCTGTGGTACCGTAGCTCTTAAAGGGGTGAACCGATTTGGATGCGGTTTTTATTTTATTAACTAGGTTGCATAAAAATCGGTTGGGGTGTTTAAGGGATATCATCTCTGAAAGAAGGGGTCACCATTGTATCGGGGGGTTTTTACTTATCTAAAAGTTGTTAAAATATCTACAACATATTAAAAAATCGGGGTTTAAGGGGAGAGAAACGTTGGCTAATTTTGTATGGAATTTTTAGGTCTTTTAAGTGATAATCGTCAATTACTCAATTAGAGCTATACGCGATTTTTGTAGATACGTTTTATCTTTAATAAGTGCAGTAGGTACTTTAATAGTTTGTAGAAAAACAAAAGTGAACTTTTACTAATGGCCCCGAAAGTTGGCGCTTAATTTGGATTTACGAAGGTTGTACATGATTTCTTTCTTCATTTTTTGAGTGCAACGAACGATTATTGGATATTTAAGCAGATAATTGGACTTCCTGAAAAACAAAAATCGCAGCATTTTACAATTGGTCTTAAGAGGATTGTGTATTTAAACATTTTCATACAAAATGCGATTACGTTTCTCACCCCCTAAATCAAATTCGAGTTTTACGATTTTTTACAATGTTGTAAAAAACTAACCAGGTCTGTATTTATTTCTTTCCAAGAAAATATTTCTTGGAAAGAAACAAAATGAAAAGTTAAAAAAAACGGAAACGTACTAACATAGTTTCTTATAATTACTACAACATATTCAAAAGTCGTGGAAATCAGACTTGATTGGGGGGGGGAGAAACGTTATCGCCCGGAGCTAAATTTGTATGGATTTTTTTTGACACCCAAGAGATAGAAGCGTCGCTTCACAATACTCTGAAAAATTAATAAAAACTGAAATAACTTTTGAACAGTAGTAAATTGCTGAACACGCATGGGGGTGAAATCGATAGGTCTTCGTGTCCTCCATTGATCAGTTTTATTTGATCCTCGATCGAAGATATCCCCGATGACATCATTAAAAGAAAGTAAATCACATTGTTTGAAACTACGCAACATTTCTCCGTGCCTAACTATTTACCAATTTAATTTCAAATTCAAGAGTCATATTACCCGGCACCCTCGTTAGATTTCTGCAGTTTGCAGTGTAACTCAGTACAGGCAGCGTCAACGTCCGGCGACTAATCCACTTAGTCCACCCAGTTTGCCCAATGACAGCCCAAATTTGCCCACCAACAGTTGACATTGCCCATAAATTTTACTCACGTACAACGGAAACTTTGGCAAAATAATTGCTTGTTGAATAACTAAAAGCAACTGAGTTTTGAAAGCATGACATAGTTTTAAGTTTATACAAGTATGGCGGCCCAAGTCTACTCGTAACACAAAAGTTGAGAACATAGTGCTCTAGGTATACTTGGACCGTTTCGAAAGCCTGCTTATTATTATGAGCATTTATCTAACTGTTTACTTTATTAATTTTAAGGTTAATATTCATTTACCAACCTAAACTTAAACCTTACAATATTTACAACGTAAAGTCTGTTTCTATTCGTTCCGTCACTCTTATAAACAAATCTATAACTCCATATTCGCGTACTTTTGAAGGTTGAGCTTAGTCATATTATTTATTAATACACTTTATCATGTCCATTTGAAGGTACTAATTTCTATTTAATATTGTATATTTTGTTGATGAAAAGCACATTCGCTGAAAACACCGCTACACTAACCGAGTCTTGTCATAAAGATATTTTTTTTCGAGCGTGTGAGATATTGTAGAGCGCAATACCGGATAATATATTTGGTCTGATTACCATACTTAATATTGTCATGAAACTATTTAATATACTATAATCTGTGGTAAACGATGTTGATCACACATTTACTAACCTATTATTGTTAAAAATGTTAGTATTCTTTGATGTGATTGTTTGTTTTCCTCAATAAATTAAAAAAAAAACACATCAAAGAAACTTAACACAGCATTTTACCAGAGCCTTGATTACAAAACATAGATGCCGGCGTCGACCAAGACAACAATTTATCAGCGCTGAGATGCTAAAACACTTTTATCATCAGCCCCACACTCTTGCCAATTATGACGTCACGCGTAAAACATGGCGGCATGACCTTAGGGGATTAGGGGATGTTCGGTTGATCGTAAAAATA
The DNA here is from genome assembly GCA_946894065.1 of Acleris literana. NCBI lineage: Eukaryota > Metazoa > Arthropoda > Insecta > Lepidoptera > Tortricidae > Acleris > Acleris literana. The sequence continues at coordinate 8,612,482 of OX335677.1, forward strand.
TGACATATCATTTTAAAAGTGAGGTTCAATTTTTCTCTGCGTCGGAATTAAATACTACGGATTTTGTTATCATTTTTATTTTTTATCGTGATCGAACGATAACCGCCAAATTCCATTCTTTCTTCGTTACAGCTCAAAACTCGTATAATATGTTGCTGCACACTTTAGTGCTTTGTCACTGTAACGTCATGTTTGAACTGCTGCACTAATCTGTCGAAGGCGGCAAGGTTCTAAAATTTTCAGCTACTCATAAAGCCGACTGTACAGTCAACAAAGTAGATTCATGTACCATTGTAGAATGCTATCACTATGACATACCACATTACTCAAGAGTTTTTTGGCTCACTGTCTATCTCTTTTCAGCTTCTTGTGAATTGTATTTTCTGTTTTCCACTACACGAGTCGAGTGCAACTTGTAGCTTCACGGGTTAATTTATTGTCATGCACCTTAAACCCACACAAGATCTTGCTTAAACGAAAATGGTGGTGCTACTTCACTTGGCGTTGCGTATGTTTGTAATGTGCAGAGCTCGGAAAGGGAGAGCGATTCTTATGTCAATAATGTCATATGTAGGTATTAATATGGATACTCCCGGAAAATAAACATTAAAACAATTCATTATTATTAAACTAACTCGAATCCACCAAAAATGTTAGTTATGTTGTTTTTCTAAATATCCCTCGAATTGAGAATATATACAACGTGTCCCAAAACTCAACGATAAGCCGGCACCAGAGGATGGAGCTGCTTATGATTAGTCGAGAAAAAATAAAAAAGATAAAAAAGATAAAAGAAATTTATTTAGTAAGTAGGCCGCTCGGGCACTTTTACACGTCAAGATACTACCAATACCAATACCAATAAGGAAAAGATATATTTTTTTCCTTATTTTTTCTCGACTAATCATAAGCAGCTCCATCCTCTGGTGCCGGCTTATCGTTGAGTTTTGGGACACGTGGTATAAGAGACTTGACTGACACTGACTTTGAGGTAAATATCAAAGATAAAAAACTTTAAACTCACGTTCATGTGGATATATTATCTAAAGAGGTTTGCTCTAATAGTAGTTAAAACTGTCTTCGCACTTAAGCGGACTACAACGGAGCTGTGCAAAATTGATCACATTCCGTAAATTCTAATTCTCTTGTAATTGTTTTAACAGCGACGTAGAGCTCGTAGCAGAAAGGCAGCCTAAATAAAATCATTTCATTCATTAAAAAATTACATATGGGACGACAACCATTAAATGACAGGGTATGTCCACGTTAGGCAAACTCTCAAAACAGCTCACCCGGAGAATGTGTATGCGTATCGGTATCAGTTTGACAAATGTTTTACGTTGGCGCAAATTACTAACAGATTACATGGATCCCAATAGCAACTGTTATATAAGTTTTTCATTCATAATTAATGTAGCCATGTGAAGACAGCTTTACTGTATATTTGCATATTTGGTCTTTTTTGATGCGAATCATAAAACCGACAATGACACGGTAACGCGTATTTACTATTTGCTTAATTTGTCAAATAGACAAATAGAAACAAGTCATAATTAAATCTACTGGAAATAATGCAAATTTTTTGACAACTATGTCATCTACACATCGCAATTATTGTGTCAAATATTTCAAAAACGCCAAGTGAAGTGCCTCCATTAGATGTACACGTTCCATTCCAAACCGAAAGTTTTAATAGCGAAAATTAACTTCATTCCAAAGTTTCTTGGCTGTATGCGTGTCTTTCAGATTAGTTTTGAGTTTTGCGAATAATTTGCAAAATCACAGGGGAATAGTCTGAGTCGAATAAGTTAAAAGCACGTATTCTTCCTCTCTGATTACATTTATAATGTTTTAAGTAAAGTAAAAATATCATATTGTGTGATAAAACTGATAAGCGTGAATATTTGTCCCACAGTCTTGGAAGTTTTCTGTATGTTTAAGTATGCATTTCTCTATATACCTATAAGTAAGTTTATCATTACAGTGCCCATAGAACCCACAAGCCTTTAGCTTAGTTTGGGACTAGGTCAATTTGTGTGAGATTGTCCTCTTACATTTGTAAGAAAAACATCCAGAACAAAGATCGCCTCGCAGCAGCCAAGCTTAAGAGACCACATATGACAAATATGGTACATACATACATAAACTCACGCCTTCATTCCCTGAGTGGGGTAGGCAGAGCTACAGAATTACCAACAACTCTAAAAACTTATTGATAATTCTGTAACCACATTTTGCAAAAATATGCTAAGATATTTACCAGTGTATTAGTGACAGGTTGCAAGCCCATCGCCTAACAGATAAGCCTGTACTCGTATTTCCTTAGTCGCCTCTTACGACATCCACAGGAACACATGGAGTGGCACTATTATAACCCGGCTACCACACGAGGACAAAGTCGGTAGCGTTCCGTTATCTTGATCTCAATAACCATAACGCTTATGTGTCTGTTCTTTGGGTATATTAAACTTGATCATACTTCCTTAAGACTGGTACACTTGAAAACACGATTAGAAACAAAATCCTCGATAGTTTAATTTTTCAAACATGACACCATTTTCGCATATTTTTGATTGAATCTTCGAAATCCTGCGATCTTTAACGATGACTTTTGATTCAATAGTTGAGTACTTACTTATAATTTCTTAATCGTGGTAAACCATTTTTTTTTGTATATGTTATAGGTTTAAAGTAAACAGCAATTATATGAATTTAACCCTGCAATCAAGGCGCGCGCAAACTATCTCCATCTCACGTTGTTTGCGCGGAAGCAAATAAAGCCATCCCTTTTTATTATTGTGTCGGCTTGGCATCATTATGTGACCTCTTAAATGGGATTGGGCTGGTCATGTTTATCGCATGCCAAATGGGCCTTGGTCCCAAATTTTCACCCTTTGCAATACAAGCAAAAACAGAAGAGGCAGAGCAAGAAGATGGCAGGATGACCTGGAACAGTTCTGGAAAAACTGGGCTCAGGAGTCACTGAATAGGGAATTTTGCCCAGATGTGGGACAGAAACGGCTAGATAAGATAAGATGAGAACATAATAGTAGATTGTTCAACAAGATATTAAAACAAGCCATAATGACACGAGATGTTTAGCCACGCGCGCGAGTGAGCGAGCGAGAGTGGCTATAGTTCGAGTGTCACTATGGTTGTTTAGTCTCGCGTTAAACACTCTACTTTTCACTGAATGCGAGGAAAAAAAACGACGTTCTATACAAAATTACAATATTGAAGCAATATGTTACAAAGTTTCTGACAAATTTGTTTCGCGGTTCGTTTTTTGTAAAGTGAACTGTACAAAGTGACACAAATGCTTGCATAATTATTTAGCCAACAGATACAAACTTGAAAACTATTTGGTCCATGCCTAATAAAATAAAATTATCCTTAATATATTTAAATAGATTTATATTCGTAATCATTAATCGTGTTTAAATCGTTTTTTTTTTTATATTTTTGCACAGTTGTCATTTTGAGGTTATTTCCACGGCCTAAAAATGGTCCATACACAATCACTGAAAATGGCAATAATCCTCCATTCACAAACACCGTGATTGGCTGTTTAGGGGTTTCCAAAGTAAATAAAAAAAAAAATACTTTAATCCCTAGAGATTAATAAGATGTTTTAGTCCCGATGTGCAAAGACTAAAGTAACATTTTAAGAGCGTGAGAAGAGAAAATATCATAATTACCTCTTAGAAACAAGAATAATGACATAATACATATTTTTAATAATTGCAAACTACTGTCAATTTATAATTAAATTCCTTAATTAAATCCTCGTGCGTAGTTAATTTTATTATCTTAAAATTGTTTGTCTCTTCAACTGATGACTTATCAGACAAATTGTTTTTGTTTTTGAATAATTATAACTTTACCGATATGCGGCACTAGGTATTTATTTTAGTTATGTCAAAAACATGGTCAGGGCCTATAATCAACGGTGAAACAATATTGCTTTTGACGTGTTTTGGTATTGTTTTTAAATCGGCCGCCATTAATGACAAGTTAATAAGAGCTATTGTAACGTTTACGATACGATAACACGTCGAAAGCAATATTGTTTTCATCTCACTAGCTCGGAATACCCTTTTTGTTTGTTTGATATCTATTGAGAAAATCGCTTTTTATCCACATGTGAAGAAAGACTTTTGACATTTGAAGGCAGCTTAAGTGATATTTGACAGCTAACAAAATGTTAAGAGTGCTGAATTAATGAATTGCATCGAGTAAAAAACACTAAATACAGTCTTACAACTTTATTTTAATTCATAAATATCAGCATTCAACATTAACACAGCTTTCAACACACGAAACGTAAAATAACTTTTCACCCGTGTATAACACAAAACTTTTCACCTCACTACAGCGAGGAAAATAAGAAAAAAGCTCAATTCCGCATTTTGCACGGTTTCCGGTAATTCCACAGGTGTTAATACGTCTTCGTCACTCGAATCACTCATTTTTAATAACAAAACAAACTAGAATAACATGCGAATATTTAACGTTGACGGCTTAATTGAAAAGTTTTGACTTTAATTTTTATTATTATTTCGGATGCGTTTTGTTCTCACATCGACTTACTTGGACTGTCAGAATATTTTATCCGTTTTTACAACAAGTATGAAGGTTAATGTTGAATGCTGATATTAATGAATTAAAATAAAGTTGTGAGACTGTATTTAGTGTGTTTTACTCGATGCAATTCATTAATTGTGATGTTAAAAATTCAGCACTTTTAACGTTTTACGTTTTGTTAGCTGTCAAATATCACTTAAGCTGCCTTCAAATGTCAAAACTCTGTTTCTTTCATCATTTTTCATTTTGAATGATCATTTAGGATTTATAACGACTTAAAGTTGGTTAGCAACAGTCGGGTTTGAAAGCTTGCTTTTTGTTAGTTATTTCGTGTTGAATAGAGGCCCAGGCGTCAAAATCTAAATTATATTTCAGCCATGTGTAACCAGTTTCCACGAATCAAATGCGACGGATGTGAAAATAGTGAGTAATTTTAGGCACAATAGGTATATTTTTTGTGAACTGAAGCCAGCTTATCTATACTCCGTACCATCTAAGATATCTTATTTAGTAACACTTTTATAATCTCAAAATATTTCCTTTTCGCCTAGAATTACAATTTTGTCGTAAAAAAGATCATTTAGATGTAAAATCAGGACAATGGTGTGCAAAATGTAGTCTCTAGTTGCTTTATTCACCAGAAAACGGCCTTGTTAGCCGAAAACGATGCATTTTGAGGTTACAAAAGTGTTTACTAAATAAGACAAGTCAGTTGGTATGAACTTTAGTGTAGGTAAATTATTAAAGAACTATTTTATAGATAAAAATCCCGATATTATGAGACCCCTTCTTTCAAAGGTGGTGCGTGAAACTTAACTAAGAACCATCCCGAACTAATTTAAAAAAAAATGCGTCGAAATTGGTTCAACCTTTTGGAGTTGGTTGAAGCTAGGATGCCATCAACAGACAGACACCCACAGATACACACACACACTTTAAACTTATTACACCCATCATTTTTGTGCGGTTTAAAAATTATATTTAACTCCATGTTATACCTACTGTAATTAGAAGTCTAGCTCTCAAAGTGGTAAACACTTAACACTCCACTTAAGGTAATTAAACTCACATCAGAAAGAAAGCTTGCACTTTAATCTGATTTCTCTTGAAGTGCCTTTTTAGTGCCGTTTATTTGTAGTAGGTAGCTGTATAAGAGTGCTTAGTAAGCCAGACTATTGCCTTGTTACAGCTAGATTTTATTAGATCCCCTATTCACAGTAAACTAGAATTGTGATTGGCTTGCCTGTGACGCTTGATAGTTATGTTCTTAACACGAGTATTGTTAATATTTGCAAGAGTGCAGTGTACGAACATGTACCTATATTTGTTATTACCTATTTGTTATCTGCTTTTCCCATGAGCGTGCTGTCGAGATCTAATTCGGTGGACCACCGATATCCCATCGCAAGTCGGAAGTTATGTTTCAAAAAAAAAACATGATGTCGATGATGTCTTACAAAGGAACACCAGCATTTTATTTTAAATAAAATAATGCGGTGAAAACTTTCATAAATAGCATTTATTTAACAAATAATTTACAATGATACTTCAAATAAACCAATCAGGGTCAAAAACTACGTTACGGTTTAACTAACATCAGTCTATCGAGTGTATTTACTGATTAACTGACAAACACAAGTAAACAAGCACCAGGAAGTGCTGTCTCAATTATAATTATCAGCAATATATTTATCGAGCCATATTCGATGCAGTGTCCCGAGAGCCTGTACTCTCGCTCTATACACAACTGTCTTAACACAACAGAGCAGAGCACACAACAATGTGCTCTCAAGCAAGTTGATCCTAAGGTTATCGACCGCTGCCAATCATGCGGCTGGGCCCTCTCAAGAGATTAGTTTCCAATTAGTGTTGAGGCAATAACGCTTATATTTAAATGTAAACAGTAATAACTCAATGTATTCAACACTTTAAAACATCACCGGAACGTGTTTCTGATAACCTTTAAGGATGATTTTCAAAAAAAAAGACATAATTAAAAACTTAAATAAGAAATGGTAACTATAATTATTTGCGTCACCAAAATTGGTCATACAATTATACATATATACTGCCTTCATACGCCAATAGGCGGTATCTCAAATTTAATAAACGAAGAAGATTCAATTCTCACCCATTAGTAATATGGTCGCACTTACTAGGTACAGGAGTTTTGTCTGAGATACTACTTTTTGTCTGATAGGTATAGTTCATTTTAAAGATTTCAAGAAACTTTAGGTCAATCCCTAACAAAGCTTTAACTTACTTAAGTTAAAAAAGATAAAAAAGATAAAAGATATTTATTCAGTAAGTAGGCCGCACGGGCACTTTTACACGTCAAGAATCTACCAGCACTTCCTAAAAGGAGACCACTGCTGAGAAGAAACGCCGTAAGAAACTCAGCAGTCAGTCATTTTTTAAATATATTTCTATGGTTATTGGTATTAGTCTAGCGTTATATAAAGCAATAAATATTATACATATAAAAATAACATGCGTAGTTCAGCAGGAAAACATGCCAAAAATCTTACGAGAGAGACAGAGGGAGAAAAGGAAAAAAAAAAGAGGTACGGAACCCTTAAAACACCTATTTATGTTTATATATAAGAAGGTGCAAGACGACCAAATAAAAGTTTCGATATGTTTACCTACATCAGATCTAGACAAGGTAAAGCTTTTGCATTTGAATAAATTATTATTGACTAAGTTTCGGGTTTAGGCCATGCATTTTTGTCTGTTAGATAATCCTCGACCCTTTAACGACTTTACCAAGTAATTTTAAGTGCTGGAAAGGGTAAGTTTAAAACTACGTCACGTAATTTATTATAGAAATGAATGCATTGAGCAACAAATGATGTATATACTTTACCAACAGTACATAAGAGCGGGAGCGCGTCGCCGCCACCCGCTGTTCGCGGCGCTGGAGGAACTCGGCACGCGCCGCGCCAGGAACGCGCCGACCGCGAGAGAGGTAGAGCTGCTGAACACGCTTTTACACATCTTGCGGGATACCGACGTGCTAGCTGGCAATGGGCACTCCCTTTTAGCTAAAATTTATACATTCTTAGGCACCTAACTTTTTAATATTTTTACTTAATTAATTAATTTTTGTTTTTTTATATTTGTTTCTTACATATTATTATTTTGTTATCTCTATTTTTCTTTTATATTGGTGTGTGTTCTTAATAAATTAAAGTGAGAGGTGCCTTGGTCTACACTGTAAGCCTCTTACTGACACTCTAAATAAATAAATAAATAAATAAATAAGTACGCGGATTTTTTGAATAGCGATTTTATTTTTATTTATATTATTTATATTATATATATCAGAATTTTTGGTGAAATAATCTAAATTCTTAATAACATAAATAATATTCTCATAAATAAATTGAGACGCTACAGTTAAGATATTAATTTCTCTAAAAAGTTCTCTTAATGAGTCACGGGAATTTGAGTTGATATTAGAAAGAATGGCCCTTTTTTGTAACACAAATATAGTTTGTATGCCAGCTGCTGCTGAATTTAAATATTTAAAATAGGTTAAATTGCATTGATTTGTTTAATTTTAAGACAAAGTGATGAACGGAGTTCGCTAGTTAGTGGCTGAGTGCGTCTCACTTCGCCGGGTCCCGACAGAATATCAGCGCTGCCGCAACAATGCGCGCAGCACATGCCGAGACGGCGCCCTTTCATTTGTATGCCGTGACTTCTGAATCATGCATCTTAATTTTAGTTGTAGTTTTAATTATAGCTTTTAATGTTTTTTTCTTGTTAATTAATTTTTATTAAGTGTGTAAACGTGTTTCAATTTGTCATGGCGTAATATGTGAATAAAGATTTTTTATATATCTATCTATTTTCGTGATTCAACTGACTAAAGTTACCGATTATCAATTTTACACTTCTATGTGCACTTTTTTAAAAACGTGTGATCTTTTTAAAGGTTTTTCTAAAATAACCTTTCAGCTGGCACAAATGTCAAATAAACCCCTGTGGATATTTTGCTATAATTAACAATTTTTTTCAATATTACCAGTAATGAAACTACATGATAATATTTTGACGACGTGTTTACTGTTTATTAGCCTACTTAGTTGGTAGTGACCCTGCCTAAGAAGCTAGCAGACGGGTTCGATTTCCGATATGAGCAAATATTTGTGTGAAGAGTGCGAGTATTTATTCCTGAGTCTTGGAAGTTTCTATGTATTTTATGGATGAGTTTATCTAAATAAGTATTTATCGTTGTCTAGTATACATATAGTACAAGCCTAGAGATTACTTTGGGTTAGATCAATTCGTGCGAGACTGTCCCATGATATTTGTTTATTTACATTCGTAAAATTGCTTTAGAAACCTTAGCAAAATAAAACATATTTTAAAAGAATCCTTTACAAAATAAAAATCGCAAAATTTACAACGTTCCTAACAAGATTTTTTGTAGAACCAGCGTTAACGAGAGCCAGATGAGAATCGTGAAAAAACTACGACTAACGAGTACTTCCCAGGTATTCCGCCAGTACACATCGCAGGCAGCTTTATCAACCCTCCACAAAGGGCGTGTAAACGAGAATATGCAGCACAATTTCTTGGCTTTATGCCACCCTACAGGATATTTTAATAGCTGCTCAGTTTTGCTATAAAAGTAGCATTACAAGGACTTTCCTAAACTTTCTTGCTACTAGTTTTTGCTGCCTTTCAAAGTTGTCGCGGAGAAACGTGAAAGTTGGAAAAGTTTATCTTAAAAATCATAATTTAAGTCGGAAAAGCAGTTTTTCTTCTACTTTACCTGTAAATTGGATTTGGTTTGTATAAATCATTAATTTGCACGTTGACACATATTTGCCTGCCCAAGTGGTGAACACTGAACATTAAATTACCTATACATAATGTAAGTAACGGAAAAATCATTAAACAGAAAAGTCATTAAAACACGAATCGTCATCTCCGATACCACGGAAAGTAATAGGGTGAATTTCAACAAGTATCAAAATATCCTAATTTTGGTGGTATTTTTTATTTTGTTAGTAGGGTTCACATATGTTTAAGGTACGTCATTAGTCATAATTAAAACAGTGTTAAAATGCCCCATCTTATGATTTGAGATTTTACTAATTATGTATCAACAAAATTGCTATTATCCACCAAAATTACTTTTTAAGATAATAATCGTTAGGGAACCTTCCTTGTTATTTTTTAAAATCAAAAACTTATATATTTCTTAATATAATAAATCATGATTATTTGCCGTTTAAATAATTTTGGTGGAGTCCAGCAATTTCGAGAATTTGGGTGTCTTCGGAACAGCCACCAAAATTGTACCACCAAAGTTAGACATTGTTTTTTTTTGTTTAAAAAAAATGAATCTTTTAGTTTAACAAATAATTCATTTAATACAGTTAAAAAGACACCTTAAACATACTTGAAATAACTATCACACAATAAAACTTTTTACGAAATAATAACTTAGGTTAGGTACTATTTAAGTTATCACAAGTAAAAAAATATATTCCATACCACCAAAATTAGATACTTTTGTGCTTAGCGGTAAGATGCAGCAAGATGGTAGAAATCTTTGACCATCTATTGCTGGAGTGGAACTAATTAAACAACTTACGCCATATTTGTTTGTTTAATCACATTGCGTTCGATCATAATTCACCGTATAGATCATAATAATTCGCCAGGACAGTTTTATTTGCACTGCTCCTAGATATTTTACTTTTATTTGCGAATAGAATAATTGTAATATTTAAAAATACCTTAACTAATAAGGAATAAAGATAACTAAAATATAAATCTTGTTGAGACTTAATAACTTTGTACCACGGTATATCAATGTACTCGTATCTATGCAACAAGGACGGGACACAACACCAAAATTGATTTTGGATTGAAAATATTTTTTACGATATATATGATAACTTAATAATAATTTCAACTTTGGCTCAACATGGCACTTTGAGTAAGATTGTCTAGAAAATAGTTTTCCAATACATATACTTTACACCCCAATTATCGCGTCCGCCGCTCAAAAATGTGGTCGGGATAATTACCCACGAAGATCCCGTTGACTACATCCAATAGTATCGGATCTTGCAAGCCGTGTTTTGAGTAGCAAGGTCTTTTTTGCATATTCATGTGTTTGTACGAATTCACCAAAAATGAACGCAATATGAACGAAAGTAAGTGGAACTCCCACAACATACCTACCAGCGACCACTACCTACATTCAGAGGGATCAGTGTAGGTATCAGTGAATCCCTTACCGATTAACATGAAACTTATCTAAAAACCACTTCGTCAAAATGACCTACATACTCCATGTCTATGACAAAGCGAGCATGTTTTCCTAGGAAATAAACATTTTATTTTAGTCTCGAGGGTCCTAAATCTCATCTACCCCCTGACCGCGGATTTATTTACTACACGTCTTCGGCACCGTGTCAATAACGTTCCATTTCTTGCGCCGTTAAAGTTCAATTAACGCGCCTTATAGAGCGTGGAATGAAATATAATAAAAATGGAGCCATCGGTGGTGGCCGTAAAATCCACGACAATAAGTATTTTACGAGTCAATGTCCATACACGGCTTATGAGGTGCTAACAAATATTAATCTCATTCAAGTTTAATGCGAATATAAAAGACGCCGGGAAAGTGGTTGTTATTTAATGATTTAAAAATTATATAAAATAACAATACCGTTACCATCAGCATGGTTTTATACAGCAACCCGTCGTGGTGGAAACTTCTCTTAGTTTAGTCGTACTCGTACCTCCACTGGAGTGCAGAGGTAATATTTAGCTCGCAGTTTATTAGCAGGCTGTGAAATAATAGCCACGACCAGTTTTGTCCAAACTAAACTGGTAAACTGGCCCTGAGATTTTACGTCAAAAAGTCATATCTTTGACTGGTCACTAAAAATTTATACAAATGTTATCTATAAGTAATTATATCATCCAGGTCAATGTTGAATGCAAAACTTTGTTTTTGTTTTCATTATGTTCCTTGCATTAAACGTTTTGATTGTCTTTATATGAAACTAATATGGGTAAATATTCGTTTCAATCTTCACAGTGGCCATAGAGCCCATAGATAACGTGCGTGGCGAGATCGGTATCGCTATCGAAAATGTATACCTAGCATTAACGTAAGCTGCCAGCCCCCAATTTCACCATCTTGACAATGACACGTGCCAGGTGACAATTCGGTATAAGTACATTGCAAATTTAAAACCCTGATACATCACTGGGTTTCATGTAAGCTGCGCAATGTACACTGAAATGTCTCCTGTCACCAGTCATTGCCAGGATGATGAAATATGGGGCAGATGGTCGTGTCAAATGCTTATGTCAGTTGCAAACACTTAGACAGTTTTCTATAGTGAGCCATAAAGTGTAACAAACTCTCACCTCTGACTTGCTTTTATAGGCGGATCAAAGTGGAATTGAAAGAGCTATACTTGAAGGGCAGATGTGCTGCAGTCCAGAAGCATCTCCACACCCTTTGCTCCGATGGAACCGTTGTCCCGTTGGAACCGTTTCCTGCTGGAACCGTTGCCCGACTGGAACCGTACTGATCTGTTTATCCGGCCGTTTAAAGGAAGCAATTCCATTGAGATGGCAAATCACTGTCTATAGGTGAAAAACTTAAGTAAATCATCTCTTGCATGTAGTTGTAACACATCTGTATAGACAGTTCGACATTCTATATTGGAAATTTGACGTAATGTTCATATTCGTTTTGTACACTACGTAAGTACGACAGGTAATTTCCTTAAATTTTTCACCTACTCGTACCTATACCGTTTTAACCATCAGTCAGTAACTCAGTGTAGTGTTCCAATGCAGTGGTTAAAAAAACATATTTAAAGGTATTTTGAGCTATCTTAAATTGGTTCTCACATTTATGAATTAATGAAGTCTTAGCAGACTTCGTCACTAAAAGAAGAAAGACTATCGCAACTAAGTAGTCGTAATCGTTTAATTTTTTTATTCATCCTAGCACTACTGAACCCGAAAAAACGTGTTTCAATTTTTTGTAAACTATCCGGTGGTTGTCCGTGGAAGCATGTGAACACAGGGACAATCGTCGGTCGTTTTCCCATCACTTTACTAAATTAATATTGTATAGAGCCTCTTGCGTGTTGTCTTTGGCTCCATGAACGCTTTCTAAAGGTCCGGGACTCCCATGGATGAAATTTTAGAGCAGTTTTTTAGATTATTAATTAATTATTAATCATTTATTCATGAAAGACACATTTATGTTTACATATGATAGTATACTGCCAAACTGCATAACAGTTTGTTGGCAGTGTTGGATGTCCCAAGGCTTTAAAAAACCAGTGAACAATCTACGAGAAACTTATTTTTTATACATTAAACAGGATAAAATACAACGAGGCATATCATTATAAACACTGCTGTTTTAAACCATAGCTGGGAAAAAAATACGAAATTTCAGAATACCTAGGAGCAATAAGTCTGTGAGGCCTGTCCTACTCGCGGTTTCCTCCAAACAAAATATTATAACTTTACTTCTAGTCAGCTTATTAATAAGTTTCAATAAACATTACTCATTGCTAATATTTTTTCATTTTAAAGTATGTTGGCCATTTTGTCTTTGTCCCACGATTGGCAACTAATTCATACCGTTCAAATACCTGCTGGGGAACGTTTTATAAAGCTACAAGTAACAATTTTACAGGACTAAACTGGCAACACTGCTCAAACGGGTGGTCGTCATTGGTCGAGGTGGTGTCAAATGGAAACTTGTAACCTGTAAATTGTAATTCGTAGCTTTATAAAACAGGCCCCTGGCCGTCATTGGTCGAGATTGTGTCAAATGGAAACTTGTCACTTGTAATCATTTTTGTAGCTTTATAAAATAGGCCCCTGTTATCTAATTAGTCGACTAACCTACCGCCATCTTTGCGATCCTATTGAGTCGAACATTAGTTCTGCTTCGGTCATTCAATGGAGTAGACGAGCTGTTGCCGAGCATTGCGACTCTGTCGAGGTAAGTCTTTCACATGACGACGTAGTTGGTTCTCTAAAACGTCATTCCCGTGGTTTATTATATAAGAATGTACAATGTCTTATTTCAGGTCATCTTTTAATATTTAATAAGATACTTGGATATAATTTACGCAAGTCGGGCGAATATTTATTTCGTAATTTGTTTAGTAGTTATCTTAAAAATACTTAATTGTTGCCATCTCGGTGGCCTCATTTCGAAATGATGATTGGCATTGCAATATGTACAAAATGCACTAAAATGCATTATGACCACCATTAAAAATATCAACACTGTTAAAAAAAGTTATCATGGTCACCATAATATCCAAAAAAGGCCTACTGCTTGACATAGCCCTGTTTAGAAAATCATCACGATTGTTTCTGAGCTGGTAACACCAACCTATCCATTCTATATAAAAACGAAAGTGTGTTGGTTTTTGTCTAAAATATCTAATTTTAATAATATATGTATTAAGGTCGTAATGTATAATTTCAAATTGATTTTCTAAGCAGCTGTCATTTCGGTGGTGTATTTTGTTATCAACATTTAGTTGCTACTAAAGTATTGTCATTAAATCGGTGCCTTATATATTTAACATTTTTATTTGAATACGTAACCTATCAAATGATAATAATAACCAAAATCTAAAAAAAAAAATTGGCACCGAAATTACCAAAAAACCTTGGCGTCAAATATCCACCCCCATAATCCTGTGATTGAATTTGGAGATTAAAGAGCTGACGTAGACTAGAAAAAAGTGCCAATTACATCACCGACAGGATAAACTTTTTTTTTTACTGACGTGTTATTCGTGTTCAAGCTTTCGTGATTGTTTGGCATTCCGAACTGGCCGATAAAAGGGACGAATGAAACCACCCGCTGCAATCAATTAAAACTATATTCATGGTGTGCTCACAGTGCTCACAAACTCTGCGCTCGCTCTGTGCAAAAAAATAATACCTCACAAGTTCCAAAAACTTTCATGCTCGTTTAAAATCCGCGTGTGGAAGTTAATCCTCTCTCCGCTAGCATGGTAAAGTATTTGCAAAAAAAAAACGTATATTTTTATTTTAATAAAAAGCACATAGTGATTTAAAATGATACTTAGTTTAATACATTATAAGGGCTCTGTTCTACTCGGTAAAACTATATGGCTTTCGACATGTTATCGTATTGTTTTTAACTCGACCTGGCAGCCGTCAAGTAGTTATTAAACAGTTATCATTACGTTGACAATGCGATAACATTACAAAAGCAATATTGTTTTACTGAGTAGAATAAAGCCTTCAATCATTTGGTATAACGCCTTAAAAAGGAATTTTTAGTTCATGTCTTTGAATCCCTCATTTCTTTGAAGTACTTATGGGAAATAACTCACTTTTCACTTCTCATACTCTTAAAATGTTACTTTAGTCTCTGCATATCGGGACTAAAGCTCCTTATTAATCTCTAGGGATTAAAGTGTTTTTTTTTTCTTTGTAGACCCCTCAACTTCCAATCCCGGTGTTTGTGAATGGAGGATTATCGCCCTTTTCAGTGATTTTGTTTAGACAGTTTTTAGGACGTGGAAATATCCTCAAAATTACACCAGTGCAAAATATAAATAAAAATGATTTAATTTCGTGAAACACGATTAATGATTACGAATATGAATCTATTTAATTATATTAAATTAAACCAAAGCTATGATTGAATTATTTAATTGCTACAATTTTGCTCAAAATGTAAAGGAGCCGACAAGAGTCACCAATACTAGTTCCACTTGCCTAGACATTCTACTAACAATTTTTATTCAGCACTATTTTCCCTGGAAGTTAAAGATTTCGGACTGTCCGATCATAAAGCTATTGTAGTTACCTAACCAACATTAAATGAAGATAATTATCAGACCATAAGTACAGGAAAAAGATTTTTTACGCAAAATAATATAGAATTATTCCGGGCTCACCTACAATCAATAAATTGGAGCAGCATCATCACGTCTGCTAATAATATTAATCAAAATTATAATGCTTTTCATGAAGTTATTACAACAGCCTTGAACTATTCCATACCTAAAAAAACAATAAAACTAAGGAAAAAAACAACCAAAACTTGGCTTACTGCAGGTTTGAAAATTTCCTGTCGAAACAAACGTTTGTTAAAACTCTTGGTATCACAGAAGGATCATACTGTGTTAAATAAATATTATAGAAGCTATGTAAAAATCTTAAAACGAGCAGTAAAAGCCTCAAAAAGAAATCAATATAAAAAAAGAATAAATTCGTCGGTAAATATAACTAAAACAATGTGGGAAGTCGTTAAAGAACGCACATGCAAAATAAAACAAAAAACGGTAAAAAATATTAAATTAAAAATAAACGGCATTGAGATAGATCAACCAGAAACAATTGCAAATATTTTTAATAAATACTTTGTATCAGTAGGAACTATAAAAGATAACAAAACACCTAAAGGTCGACCTACCGTTGAGCCTAATAATAATTCAATGTACTTACATCCAGTAAATGAGATTGAAATAGTTAAGTTAATCAAAAACCTTCGAAATAAAACAAGTACTGGTTTTGATGAGTTTCCCCCGACGCTTGTCAAACAATGTAAAGACGAATTATCATGGCCATTAAATTATCTAATTAACCAATCTTTTGCAGAATCCACTTTTCCTGACTTACTCAAAATATCCATTATAAAACCTATACCAAAAACCAGAAATGCAAACGAACCTCAACTCTTCCGGCCAATAACATTATTGTCTACCTTCTCAAAGATTTTCGAACAAGCAATGGCCCACCGGTTATACTCCTTTTGTGAAAAATTTAAAATATATGATAAAAACCAAAACGGATTCAGGAAAAAAAGGTCTACTATTTCAGCACTTTATGAAATTACATCTAAAGTCCTAAATATAATTAACAATCGAAAGTATGCAATAACTATGATGTTAGATATGAGTAAGGCGTACGACCGAGTATCACATAAGATCCTTTTGGATAAGCTGTATGGAATAGGTGTGCGAGGTTTAGCTCTCGAATGGTTTGCTTCCTACCTAAGAAGTAGAGTACAATTTGTGGACATTGAACACCATGATTTAAACAAAAAGTGTTCAGGTACTATCAGGTCTCAAAGACTATACGTCGCAAACTCAATCCCACAAGGACGTGTCTTGGGATGCATATTATTCTTGCTTTACATTAATGATTTGCCAAAAATGTTGGGTGTTCAATCTATACTTTACGCAGACGATATAACTCTAGTGTTTCAATGTAACGATAGTGAGGACCTGAATCAACAATTACATACTACTTTTAAATTAATACTTGGCTGGTTAGAAGATCACGACCTTAACCTGAATCTTTCAAAAACTAAAATTATGCAAATTAAACCACACCAGAAAACTCCAATAGACATAAACTTTTGTTATGAAAATGAAAAAAATGTTACTGTTGATACATGTTCTCTTTTAGGCGTTGAAATCGACTCCTGTATGAATTGTAAAGCACATGTTCAAAAAATTTCAGGAAAATTATCAAAATTTACATACGCTTTATATGAATTGAAAAAATGCACAGATTTAAAAACGGCCACCTGTGCATATTATGCTTATGCGCATTCCACACTGAGCTATGGCGTTATTTTGTGGGGAAATAGCACGGATGCTGGCAAACTCTTTACTCTACAAAAAAAGTGTATAAAGTAAAGTGTATAAGTGTGTAGTTGTGACTGGTAAATATTTCTGACAAAGACAGTTGTAGACCACACTTCAAACAACTTAAAATACTTACCCTGGCTTCACAGTACATTTTTGAAATGTGTAAGTTTGTAAAAAAACAGAACGATCTTTTTGAACAGACAAGGGACAATTGCCCTAGATCTCAAAATCTGAGGAAAAGAAATAAACTGGTCAGTTCTTTTACAAAATTACAAATGGTAAATTCGGGTACACGCCATATGGCTGTCAAAGTATACAATCATATTCCTGGAGATTTAAAAACAATTGATAGGGAGGCTTTGTTTTTTAATAAATTAAAGAAATTCTTAATAAATGAATGTTTTTATAGCCTACATGAGTTTTTTAGTTATAAGGAATAATGAATGATATGTTCTATCGATACTTTTAAGAATTAGTTTATAATAATTTGTGTAACTGTTATTGCTGTGCCCTAACAGGGTTTATGTTGGAACCATGTTTACCTTTAATATCTTGTAAAACCCATAAATGTAATAAATGAATTATGAATTATGAATTAAGGATGTTTTTTTTTATTATGCATGGTCCAATTAGTTATAAGATAGTTTTCAACTTTGAACCCGTTGGCTAAATATGCAAGCATTTAAAGCGGCACTTCATAAAAAAAAAAAGCCGCGGAACAAATTTGTAAGAAACTTTCTTATAATCAATATTGTGATTTTGTAATTTTGTATAAAACGTAGACAGCAAGCACGGGGTCCGTAGCAAATTCTATAAACAGACCCCTGGTTTGTTTTAGGTTACAGGTTGTGACGGGCCCTTTTCCGCAACTGAGCGACTTAGATATGCGCCTATTTTGCGTGGGGGTTTGTTTTAGGTTATTCTGCTGAAGAAAATCGACTGGATGCTTGTACGTAGAGAATTTTTATTGGTAACATTTTAACAGGTCGGGTTTTACCTTATTACTTGAAACACACACACATACACACAAGCACAAACCCCTAAAACAGACTCATGTTTCCATACACTTTTACTTGACCATTACTACTCGATAAGATAACATACGAAAGTCAACGTCAATAACAACGTGCAAAGAAATATTAGTACTGAAATGCGGACACGGGGAGATGATTCCAATCGCCATACAAATTTTCTTGATAACTTTGCGTTAACGTTACTTAAGTACTTGACAGAAGAAAAGTAGTAGCCGTGGTAGACCGTAGAAAACGGACCGGAGAGGGCCAAAGTATTTAATTGTACCAAATATTTGCAAATTTATAACATAGACTGTAAATAGGTAGAGAAACCCCAAAGTAATGATGCAAATGTGCCAACAATGTTCCAAGGAAAAGTTCCCTTAAATTTGAATTGCAGATGATTACAAATAAGTTTTACGAAACGAAGTAGCCACCTTAACGAATTCATGTTTAACGGACTCCAAATAATAAAGTTAATTTTTAATTATGTTTCTGTAGAAAAAAACATTTTTTTATCGTAGATGTGGCGTGTGCCAAAATCTCCCCGGATTTATTTAATTAAGAATGGGAAAAAACTCGTTTATTTAAATTCGACAACGGGAAAATGGCCGGCCAAGGCTCAAAAATATTTCAATATGTAAGTATCAAAGCTGACTTATAATAGTAGTTTACGTGACGGCTGCGTAATGCTAATTACGCAGAGTAGCGTAGGTACAATACTTTATCTACACTCATACTCGTATTATAAGTACTCTAAGATGGGTTCAGAAGCCGAAAGGCAAATTACCAGCATCTGTGGTAGTAGGTGACAGCGATGACAGCTGTAACATCATCATCATCATCATGTCAGCCGAAAGACGTCCACTGCTGGACATAATGACAGCTGTAACGTAATTTTGAAATTACGGTATCGAATATTGTAAGGTAATGAGATCCGAATTTGGAACATCTTCGAAAATTAACAGCTGTCATGGCTGTCACCTACTACCACAGGTAATGCTGGTCATTTCCTACGGGTTTTGAACGCATAATAGAGGACTTATGATATGTGTGTAGATAACAACGCATGACTGTTGATAACATTGTGCTTCATAACTTGTCTGCCGATTGTTTCCTTTTTCTTCGTATTCCTGATTCGACATAATATTATTATTGTTTGGACACAGTGTAACTACCAATTTATATTATGCCTATGACTTCGCTTACATAATAAAAATAAAAGATTTCATAGTTACGTTCAGCAACATTCAATCCTAGTTTAATGATATTTACGTTTGGCAAACAGTTTTATTTTTAACACTATATTTTAAACCTACTTAACTGATAAATATATATGTAAGTGACTGACTGACTTTATTATACGTAATTAGGTATTTGTATCGAAAACGGAATGTGGCAAAAAAAGAATATGTCTAAAACGGAAAGCGACCAAACAAAAATTTGTGAAAACTTGAATAGGTCGAATCAGAATACGACGAAAAAGGAAGCAATCTTTGAAGGTCTTCTAAGGTAATTTTCATGGAAAAGGCTTGAACAATGATGCAATGTTAACGCATGCAAATATTTTACCTATGGTAAGTAAATTACTACGCTACGCTACCAATTTGTACGAATGTGTTAATTTATTGTTTTTTTACTGGCTCGGAGATTTCTAATCGATAAAACAATCTATGTTAGAGTTAATGCCCTGTTTGTTTTAGTACATCATTATTTAATTGGATTGATAAAAACGTAATAAAAGACATTCATTAAGGTATATTAATGAATGTCTTTTATTACGTTTTTATTTATCTGTTAAGATCCCACGATTAACAAAATGGTCAAAGGAAAGTAAATAGAAGAAATAAAAATGGTTTAAAACTGTTTTGTCTATTAACTCCCAGACTAAACTTAGAAACAAAATAAAAATTAAAACATGAATAACTTAATTAAAATACGTTACGAAGTTAAACGATTGATTTATTACAAATTACTCAAAAAGGTATTTCATAATGCCAAGGAAGTTGGTAAGTAATTAAATTTTTGCACTCCTCCGTTTTCACCCGTCTTCAGAACAAGTTTGGAACAAGGAAGCTGGCACCAAGTTTTTTTTCTTGCCACCTCACGCTTTTTATATAGAAAAAGGAAACAACCCGTAACTGTTAGAGACGAATTTTTGTCTTTGTTGCTAGTCATTACGTTAAAAAAGAAGAGAAAGTAAATATTGGTTCTAATATGCAGCCTAGTGCAAGGACCAGCTCGTTTCTACTAAAAATAATTGACGTGTGTCACGTGTGACGTATTAACTGGCAAATTATAGCTGCCCCACGTGCATGACGGGAAATTTTGTAGATTTAAGCTTCTCACCGGGAAACCATAGCGGCGCAACCGGTCGCCGCCGCCAACAAAATGTATGATCGGATGCGCAACCCAACGGCCACCATGCGTCGGTCTAGATGTGACACCTCGTAACTATATTTTTTTGGTAAAATGAGATTTTGATGCAGAAAGTTTCAAATAGTATTTCCGGTGTTAACTCGTAAATGTCTCCTGCGTTATAATTGATTTTGACGGAAAAAAACGAATAGAAGTGACACCTCGTAACAAGCATTCAACTGGTGTAACCTCGTAAGATCTACGTGAAACCTTGGTAATATTATCACGGAACAACTTTGTTAAGGTGGGACCTCGTAACTAAAAAGCAGTTTTTGGTCTCTCCTGACAAGTTTCTCACTTTGCATATACGAGTTGTCACATCTAGACCGACGCATGGCCTCTTTTCTATGATCTGGAACAATATGCGATGACCACCCGTGGGCCCCCCCTGCCACATTACGGAAATTCGCAAAAATGGCCACGCTACTTGAAGGCAGCTGACAATATTTATGGGGGCTGCAACTGGACTGGATGATTGCCACTGGAAGGGTTAATATTATTTATATAGGTAATATTTATTATTTCTGCACAAATAAAATAACACTCTTCATTTTCAAGCATAAAAACTTATTTCTTTACAGTATAATTAACTGTAGTGTAACTTGACAATAGAAAATGGCCGTTTTCTTTGCTTTGGGAGTGTAGTATAGTATAAGGGTCTCCCCAGACCTATCGACGCGGAATCGGCTTGAGCCGGTAAGCCTTTTTATATCCATGCAATAAGAGCGAAAACTACGTCGCTCGGCTCGGCTTGGCTCGGTTTGGCATTGCGAAAGGAAAAGGTTTTTGCTCTTATTGCATGGACATAAAAAAAAAACTTACCGGCTCAAGCCGATTCCGCGTCGATAGGTCTGGGGAGACCCTAACTTGTCTCTGCGAGAATTGGACAGGAAACTTAAAACAAATGAAGAACAAACAGATGCCATTTTGGACACTATTTGAAAGATATGAATAAAGTAGCACATGATAGCAGTCACACGGTATAATGAAACGTTCACTGTGCTGGTCATATTTCATTAATAATTGCCACAAACGTGTCAGCAAATTGTGGTAAGTGCTGCCGTGTTCGTCGTTTATGGCTCCTGATGATGAACAATTTCATTTTATTAATAATGGACATTGCTAATATCTAAAATGCAGGCGTCGAATCAGTTATCTAGTTAAATCAGTCGAATGAGTTAGTCCATTATGAACGTTGATTTGTTCTCTAAATTGTTATGTACATAATGCGGAATATACACCTTGATTTTAACATTGTTATTACATTTTACTTTGGAGACTAAATCAATTTGCATTTTAACAGCGGGTTAGATTCGAAATGTTAATTCTAAATTTAGGTTATAAGTAAAGAGTAGAATTCTAATATTAAAAATTGAAATGTCATAGGGATAGAACGTTATATTTAATCGAATATCGACAAGTAATTTTACGTAGATACCTAACATATTTTATGTGACAGAATTAGATCTCCTAGCAAGATAATTTTAAAAGGAGATTGACTAGGTTTGGACCTAATGCTGCCCAGACGTGAAAATACCTCTAACGAGTTTCTTACGTTGCTATCTATAAGAATAAACACCATATTATCAAAATTAGTTCGAGAGATAACAAAAAAGGTTTTGTATTGCCGTGTTCGTTTTGTCGACGACTATAGATGTTGTCGTTGATGCAGTTATCAACATAAAGCATACTTCATGCTAGGAACAACTGGCTGCTGAGTGCATATTATGTGCCTAGTTTGATTTTTAGGATGAGCTAGGCACCAACTCATTGGTAGGCGCCCTGGTGTGTTATTCTCTCAAAAAACGCCGGCCGGTCGGACGGACGAGCGAATAAAAGCGACGAGTTTAAGTAGTCCCGTCCGACCGAACAAAACACATTTTAGCGCGTGCATTGTCAATTAGGGAGCCTTATACGTTCGAGAAGTCATGCTGCCAAATTGAATACACGCGCTAAAATGTGTTTTGTTCGCTCCGTCGGGACTACTTAAACTCGCCGCTTGGACCTTCACTCGAGCGAACGATCACCTTTGCTTGTTGAGAGAATCAAAACCCTGCTCCATTATTCGATAGAATTATTATCAACGAAGATGACGACCATTAGGGTTGTGCGCGCTCGTTCACTGAGCGGATCGCTCCAAACTAGTACAATCTCTTTAATGTACTAATTCGGTCTTTTAGTTCCTTTAGTACACTAGTACACTGAAAGAAACTGGTCTGTTCATGTTGCTTTGACCGAATGAATGGCAGGCTTTGCTGTCAGTGTCACTCATTGCTCTGCCTGCTCTGTTCGGTTCCGCGTGTACTAAATGAACTAAGAGCAGAAACTTCACGGAATAGTTCGTTCTAGTACAGTGACGGGAATTAATTCTTTTTGGCTCTTAGTACATGTACTACAGAACCCTAACGACCATTGGTAAGTAATGTATATTGATGATTGATGATTTACTTCTCAACAAAAAGTCATTTTTTTCTTGACTCCTGGGGTAGATCTTGAAGCGATTTAGTGTACCGTCTCGTGTTAGCGTAAGGAACATAATGCACTATGTGTTCATTCTGGGCAGCACTTGGTCCAACTCCCATACAAATATGATCCTTTTATTTAATTTTTAATTAAATATATACATTGACGAGATCATAAACTGTTTTTCCTTAATTTATCAAAAATTTTATCGATTTGTTTTTTCTTTCCTTTGGATTTACCTTTTTTACTTTATGAAATTATTTATGAAAAGACAAATGTCAGAAATATTATACGGTATAACGTTTAAAAAAAAACTCTTTATAGCGACGCAATTCGCTTATCAAGGAGGTCAAATTTAACAGAATTTAAGGATATGCAGAGATCAGTGATACATAATGTCGATATCTGGAACAGTCGATAAAACATAACATTACATTATATCCGTACCACATAAAAATAAACATAATTCCGCTCCCTGGTCTCATTATTATAAAATTCTATTTATTTTCTTGCAAAGCGGTGGACTTGAAAAGGGTGGAAACCACTGCCTAAAATAATAGTATTTCGGATTATAATACAAATCTAGTAGACTCTTGGAACAAGACCAAACAAGCATAAAGGTACGAAACTCGTAACTCGCACCATTTGTATAAGAGGAATATGGAATGAACCCCCTCACGTTCACAAGCTAGTGACGGGAGAAATCGGTCTTTAGTTTTTGCTGATTTGTAAAGTTTAAAGGAAATAAGTATTTCCACACGGTCGGCAAGGTCAGCGTCCCATATAGGTATTCCTTGTTGCTTTAACGTTATATTTGAACTGCAATACGACTTGTCAAAAGCCTTTAAGCGACATGGTATCCTTTTTGAAATTTCGATGAAACGGAGATTTATATGAAATAGTGAACGATGACGTCACAATTTACTTTTATTTAATAGCGAACTCTCTATGGCTTACGATATTTTTTTAAATCATAAAGAACAAACATAAGTACCTAGGTACCTACTGTCTTAATAAATTCGCTTGTTTGAGAAAGTAAACTTCGTGGTTAGTACGTTATTAATTAACTTATACTACTGTCATTTATAATGTTAACTATGCGTAATTAAGTAATGGTTTAGTTGAGCAAATTAATATTCAAAAACGTACGTTATCACAACATTTCATAGACGCAATTAAAACTCTTAACATCAATTTTAAAGTCTAGTAAATTAAGTGATTTTTAGTTCGGAATAAATGAGTATTTGTAAGTATAAAAATAAGTTACCACACCGACTCCAGCTTCATACTCATTCATACTCATCCGATATAGCTTTCCTACCTACCGTATCTGCATTAGTAATTCATGTTATATTCTATAGCTTATTCTAATACTTCAGTAGTCAGCGCATTTATCTTATAAAACAACCAAAACTAACCAACGACACATCATTTGTAAAGGCGTTTTTTTTATTATTTTTTTCTAAAATAACCGCTAAAATGTATTTAAATTCTCGCCTCACTACGACATTACAGTGACCTCAGGTTTAGCAAGTCACTTTACAACAGAGTAGATAAGAGTAGTCGAGTGCAACCGTACGCAAGTTTTAATCTACAAACGAAACTTTTAGTTGTTTACGTTCGTTCGGCCATCACTAGAGCAGAACCACTCAACTCTCACGTTTCATTTTCGTAAAACGAACAACAGGAGCTCGGTTAATTCCCACTAACTTCCAACGGATTTACGATGCTGACGGTTAAGTGAAAAATTGTTTTCTTTTATGATATCTCCACTCAGGATTTTTTACTGGAAAAGTAAACCCGAACGGTAAATACAGGAGGGGTATAAAACGTTATTGTGATTCTAAGCGACCTCTCAAATCGCACCTGAAAAATACGTTTACCAAAACAAATTATTCTTGTATTTATCAGCCTAAGGCTTCGCAACCCTGCGGTGCGTTAATTCAATTTCTAATATACAAAGGGTGAATGCCACAACCATATCACTTAATTAATTTATATTACCACTCTATAAATGGCCGTGCTTTAGTTCCTACACAGTTTGACTATTCAGTGGCTGTAAATGACAAACGGTTGGCTAACAAAGTAAACGAACAAGGACTTTAGCACCCGCGTATACGTTGATATTTCCAGTGGCAAGAGCACTGAAGTCATTACACCACTGCTCCGCGGACGGTTTACAAATGAATTGGCAGCGTTGGCGATGCTTTTCACTGTAGGGAATAGAAAACAAATTCAATAAGGTGTGGAGGTGTAAATCTCAATTGTAGCGAGCTCTCATCAAGCTTCGGAATGGGTTTCAGCGATTCGCTCTAAATAAAGTGTGAATGGAAAGAGCCCGGTCTATTCACTTATTAAATGCAGTGAGCATACCTTTGAGGGCTGACGGAAAATTAAGGCTTTAGCAGAATTTTATTTTTGTATAATCGTAGAATCATAGACGCATTTATGAGGTTTAACCATCTTCTCTGCAAACGATCCCTTAGGCTCTCTACTAGGGTGAGACTGGCACGATGCTGTCTTTTCTATTCTTCTGTATGGAGTTGAGTCCTTGACTTTAACCGAAGCAATGAGTAAAAGGATAGAAGCTTTTGTGATGTGGGTTTACAGAAGAATATTGAGGATATCATGGACGGATAAAGTGTCTAATCAAAGGGTCTTGCATATGATTGGTAAAAAAGTGGAGGTCTTGAACATTGTAAAGGTTGCAATACCTGGGACATATAATGCGAATTGAGAAGTATGATCTTCTCCACCTCATATTGCAAGGCAATATCGAAGGCAGCAGAAAACATGGAAAGAGACGAACATCATGGCTTGAAAACCTCCGGAATTGGTTCAATATAACCACCAGCCGGCCTTTCGCGTAACACACTCGCAATCACAATCGTTTTCATTTTGAAAATCGAAGGCTTGTCTGCATACAAAATGAAACCAATTGTTGTTTTGAAGCCGATCGCGATTGCGAGTGAGATACGCGAAAGGCCTGCAGATCCTTGTTCCAAGCAGCAGTATCCAAAATAATGATAGCCTTAATGATAGCCGACCTCCAGTAGGAGATGGCACTTTTAAAAAGAGGAAGAAGAGAATCATAAATCGAAGTTTTTCATAGACATTTTGATTTTATATCTTATAATAAATAACAAAGCAAAATAATATTTTTATCCCTGACCAGTTGGCATGAAAAACCTTTGACGATAGAAAACAAATAAGCGGATTAACTTTTTACTATCACATCAGTGCAGGAAGCTTTTAGTCTATCAAAAAATATAGTCAGGCACGAGGAATCGATCGATTACGAATTTATCCAGTACTAGTTTTATTTTATCTCGTTTTGCTTTACTTCTATAAAATCGTTTTTTAAAAAGAAGAGAACGAAATAAACCTACACATTTTATTAATTACCAACACTAATATGCAGCATCTGTATTTCATTCGGACATCAATTTTAATCAGACATAGATTGTCTGCAGTAACGTTAATCGTTTTGCAAGTAATTCTAGAAATTAGTATTGTTAACTTAAAGTAATTATTTTAAAGTATTTTCGAGCAGCAATGCTTTGGAAAAATTGATGTGACATGTCCTGAGAGGCAGAGTTAGTGTCACTTTAATCTTAATGTTTGTCATACTCGTATCCGTGTCGTTGATTGGAATCATTATTATTTTGAATCATGGGAATACTGATTGAACATAAACATCTCAGTCGATTTTTACTTCTTATAACTCATCAAAACAGGAGACTTTGTACTCTTTAGTTGAATTTTGCATCCTTAAACTTAATATTCAAAAATTGTGGAAAACGGATTTCATTTAGGGGATGAGAAATTTGTATGTAAAAACGTTTTGACAGCTACGCGATTAGGCATCAATTCAAAATCCTCTTAAAGGTGCTTTTCCACCGGTGAAGCAAGGCGAAACGAAGCGAGACGACAATTGAAATTTGTATTAAAACAACCATTTCCACCGAAAATGCGCGAGGAGGGAATTGAGTTTTTAATACAAATTTCAATTCTCATCTCGCCTCATCCGTGGAAAAGCACCTTAAGAGTACGTAATAACACGATAGAACTGCGAAATACTAATTCACAATAGTGAATACTGGCCAGCGTCATTAATTGTTGCATAAATGTTGCAACAGCAAAATTTCGGTAACAGTTGCGTTATGCAACATTCTTGGACGCGCGTCAACCAGTTTCATTTTTAAGCACGTCACAGACTCAGCTTTAATATATAAATACACAAGCCATGGGTATTGTGAAATATAGCGCGACACGTGAGCCTAGTTGGTATAGTAACTCTGCCTACGAAGCTAGCGGTCCCGGGTTCAATTTCCCAGTATAGATATTGTGTGATGAGCGCGAGTATTTGTATAACTTTCTAACAAAATCTTAATTGCCAGCAAAGAAAAAAAAAAGCACAGCAATTTGACAAGTGTAAATGATAGTTGACGGATACTTTAACAATTATGATTTGCCCCCGTGCCAAACATGTACATGCCTTGTACTAAGCAACAGCGATACTGATAACGATGAACACGCAGCACATGCACTACATTAAAAATTGACGGTATCTAAGAAAATTAATTGTGAAGTTATTTTAATTATTTTTTAATTGATAATACTTGCAAATAATTGCTAAAGCAACATATTATATTATCGGCAGTTTATAAATGCCCGCATGCCGGTAACACACTGTATAAATATGTTTATCATTGTCCAGTACCCATATGACAAGCAAAGAGCTTAGGGACCTATCAGATAGAGAGCGGTCACGCGGTCAAGCGTTCAAGCGGTCAGTAATAACGTAATATAACACAAAGACTGCAAGAACGCAAAACTGATAGCTTGACCGCGTGACCGCTCTCTGTCTGATAGGTCCCTTAGTTTGGGACTAGGTCAGTTTGTGTGACTTTGCCCACATCACACGTTTGGTATTTGCCACTCAAAGCACTTCTTCACTTAGTTCTCGTCATATAAATAGGTATTAATTTATGTAATTACTACCGAACCGACCCATCTTTGAAGGGATTCTAAATCTCGGGTACTGATCTGAATGTTTGTAAAAATAGCCTAAAAAGAATTATGTAGCTGTCTGAAAAAATCCATACATATTTTGCTCCGTGCGGTAACGTAACGGCATTTTGTATGGAACTTTTCAGCCTGATAATCCTCTTAAATCCATTTAGTTATTTTTAGCAATTCAATCAAGTTACAAAGACATTAAAAGGGCGTTCACATTTTAAATCTAGAGCAAGTCAAGCTCTAATAGCATTCCAATGCACTACACTTATTTATATTGACTATTTTTGCGGAGCAGGGGACGTAAACAGCTGATAAAACCTTTCAAGATCCAGTAAATGAAGGGAATGGAGCTAAAGGAGTCGTATATATCTGTTCCTTTCAGTACCCGAAACTTGTTAGGTTATTTGAAAGCTCGTAATATGAACTATATTAAAGCGAATAAAAAAGTATTTAAAAGTTATATTTTGGAACCGATCAAGTACCTAGCTAGGTATAGCTCGGCAAAAAAAGAGCTTGGAACACATGAGGGTAATATTACCCAATTTATCTAAACACAAATTAAATCATCAACATATTTACCTAATAGCTATAAAAACTCGTAGGTCAACTAAGTGGCAGTTAGGTATCTAAAGTTATCGACGACAGCGTAGTTTGCCCCAGATCTAATGAATGCACTTCCGTACACACATTTTACATGAATCTGTATAAAACTAACAGTTAATAGTTTTACTACATTTTGTTTTAGAAATGATATAATAATCTTACTTGCTGCTAAATGATAATAACTATGATATAGCGAGAATCGTTAATATCACGATAAAAATACCGTTGCGAAAGATAATGGAGTATGTAATAATTATTAAAAAACCAGGCAAGGTCATGTCGGAAAATGCTCAGTGTGGGATTCCGTCGTAGTTATTGCAAACGCAAAAAACCACCCGCGTGTCCTAGTTCAATTGACTACGGGACCCTAAAACACAAATCTTTGCTTATACATACCTGCCGATTCCACTTGGAATATTTTGGCACTTTGGCCTCTAGTTAAGTATTGTAACGTTCGTTGAACCGGCAAAAATAAGTATTGTTTTTGTTTTGTAGAAAAGACCGAAAACATTGTAATCGACTCCCGCGCAGGCCATTCAAAGCTACAGTGTGTAGGCCGCCGCACGCGCACACCTTTGATTAATGTATTGACTTGTTTGTTTATTTGTTAACAAACAATAGTGAAAAACAAGTGATAGCCGTGAACCTTTTTGGATTAATATTGGAACTTAACTAATTAGTGGTAAGTAGTTGTATTATGTTTTAAAAATGTTTTTCATAATCACGCTCTTGACCTCGTGGCTGTTACATATTAATCAAGGCATTACGCATGTTTATGCGTTCACTTAGTTTTATTTCCTTTCTATCTAGAGGATACCTTTTTTATTTAGTGTAGCGTTACATTACACAGGTTAATGCTAAATTGTCATTATTCAATATTTTTGTTGTTATAATGGTTCTTTCTTTGAAGTGAAGATCTTTCACTTTGCTTAGCCTCGTTCATTTTTTCTTTCTCGGTTAAGGTTAGCTGGTTTAAACCCTTAAAGGGAAAAGTTGTAAGTATTTTACTTGTGTGAAACCTTATATACGAGGTGGGCTTAAAGTGTTTAAACCATGAACAGATATACTATTGGAAGTATTATAACTTCTAACACACTACACCGACACATTTTTTATCCGTAGGTGCAGTTTTAATATTGCTTTTTACTTTAAAACATAGGTAGATTCGCATATTTAAAGCAATAATGGATAGATAGCAAAATATTAGTTACTTATACCTAATTTAACCTTGAAAACTGGTCATAAATCGTGCTTAGTTTAAGTTAAAAACTTATAAAAAAAACTGAATGTGCTTTAATAAGGTTTTCATCATAAAGAAGTCCTTTTAATCTTTAACGTGTTACTTTGTGTGTATTCCTTGATTTTCAATAAAATTAATTTCCTTAACGAGTAATAGACATTTCCATCAATTTTAGCACAGGCACGATTAGTGATAGGTTCATACAATTTGGTAACGAACGGCAACGGTAGTTTCCATGGAAAGTTTTTAAAAATTAATGTTACTGACATTTATCAACTTGAAGGTGAACGCACACTTATCCAAGCCGAACTCGTCGAACGAGTAGAACGAAACGAATTTTAGAATTCTCTATATGAAATCTTATGAAACCTCGCACACTTGCCCGCGTCGAATCGCCCGAATCTGGAAGAACCGCAAGTGTGCGTGCACCTTTAAAATTCATAATTTTATGAACTCATAACGTGCCATTTTTTATTGTATATGCACGCCCTAAAAGGTTATTTGTACGCTCTGACGAGACATCTCAAAGCCGCCGATTCATAATTCGTATGTCGAGTTGTAAAGCGAGTTAGTTAGTTAGCGAGTGAGTTAGTTAGCGAGTGAGTTAGCTTAGTGACGTGAAGATCACCTACTTGGGCTCTATTCTACAGGTTAAAACCGTATAGCTTTTGACGTGTTATCGTATTGTTTTTAACTCGGCCACCATTGCTGTCAAGTTAATAAGAGCTATCATACCGTTGACAATACGTGTTTAAATTTTATCATGTCACCTCAAAAGTTGTGATCAAAACGTTTAGGTCTCTTAATATCAAAAAGACTGAAGATCTTTGGGGCCTCTCAGTTACAGTACTTAACTCCATTTTAGAGTCAACTGCGCCTTACCTAGCTATTATGTTTAACAAGTGTGTCGATATTGGAGTATCTCCTGATTTGATGAAACATAGTAAGATCATTCCTTTGTTTAAGTCAGGGGCGAAATCAGACCCCACACATTTTAGACCGATTTTGATACTACCAGCACTCAGTAAAGTTTTTGAGAACTTAATTCTTAATCAAATATTCTCACACTTTAATAAATATAAGCTACTTCATAGCAGTCAATTTGGATTTACCAAGGGACGATCTACTACTGATGCCGGTTATACTTCAGTAAAACATATCTTTGATGCCTGGGAAAAATCACTATATGTAATTGGAGTGTTTTGTGATCTGTCCAAGGCATTTGATTGTGTTGATCATGTTACGTTAGTGCGCAAGTTAAGCTACTATGGCATCAAAAACGGTGCCCTTGATCTTATTGCATCTTACCTTGCTCAAAGATCTCAGCGGATAGACATTAACATAACACAATCCTCTGGGTCATCTGTTCCTATGGGAGTGCCTCAAGGCTCTATTCTGGGCCCGTTCTTATTTTTAATCTATTCAAATTCAAATTCAAAATTCAAAATTTTTATTCAGTAAATTGGCAATATTCGGGCTCTTTTACACGTCGGTAATGTGGAGCGAATCTACTAGCGCTTCGGACAAGACCATATTTGCGGAGAAGAAGCGCCGCAAGGAACTCCAGCAGAAGGTCATTTTTTCAATTATAAATAAAATAATTACTTAAAAGTAAGTTGCATTACAAGGTAATAAAGTAATAAATAATTATATAAAACTAACACAAATAAAATCATTAAAAAAACAATGTCAGTTCAATAAAATGAATTAAAAATAATGACTAGAAGAACAACAAGACGAGGTCTCTACGTCAGGAACGATAATTAAAAATAACTAAATTGGAAAACAGGTCCTTGCAAGCGTGAACAGACCGGACCCCACAGACAGCACCCGTTCACGAGCATGACGCGTATCTAAGCCATCGCCTCCCTCTACCATGTGTTCGGGAAGGTGGCGACCCGATCAATGACGCCGCCGTAAGCAAAGACCTTTAAGTGAGCATGACATGCTCATGCTGCCGGACAAAGATAACAATAAAAAAGTATATGTCCGGCAAGAAACATCATAATGTGTTCTCATTTCTAAAGTGACTTGTGCATACAAGAATCAATTAAAATTAAATCAATCAAAGGTCTTTGCTTACGGCGGCGTCGTTGATCGGGTCGCCACTTTCCCGAACACATGGTTGAGAGAGGCGATGGCTCAGATACGCGTCATACTCGTGAACGGGTGCTGTTTGTGGGGTCCGGTCTGTTCACGTTTGCAAGGACTTGTTGTTCAATTAATTATTCTAGTTATGGTTTTTGACGTAGAGACCTCGTCGTGTTTTTCTCATAGTCATTATTTTTAGTTCAAGGTTTATGGACCTTACTCTTGTAATAAGTTTATTTTTGGTAGTGTTAACAATTTATTATTTATTACTTAATGTAACTTACTTTTAAGTATTATTATGTTTTTATGATTGAAAAAATTACCTTCTGCTGGAGTTTCTTATGGCGCTTCTTCTCCGCAATGACGGTCTTGTCCGAAGCGCTGGTAGATTCACTCTATATTACCGACGTGTAAAAGAACCCTCATGTGGCCTATTTTCTGAATAAATATTTTGAATTTTGAATTTTGAATTTTATGCTTTACCTATCGAGTTAAATAGAGCCCCTGGTGACTATATATAATGATAAAAAGGCAATCATAATTATATTCTTGTATGTACTTACATGTATTGTTTTTTATATTGATGACTACATCAAACGCATGTACGTCATACTATCAAGTCAATATGTATCATATATGTGCGGCTAATCATAACCTGGCAATATCTTAAAAAACAGAGTAAACAGTACCAAAGATAATACGGCCAAAAATTCAAAAATAACCGCATTATCAACAACCTGTTTCAAAACACCAAATGATGTATCAAATATTTTTGTAAAGTGATTAATTAGATAATACATACTACTTACTTTGATACGTTTATCAACGTATAAATTTTACAGTGATAGCTGTTATTTGTCTCACTTGGCCGCCTATGCACGTTTCTAATGAGCTGCTATTAAGGTCTTGACTCTTGATAGATATGCAATTTCGAAAATGATTGGATATAACATGACAACGCATAATCAGCATGCAATTTCAAAATGATCACTACTAGATTACTAGTAATAGTAAAAAGGGCGCATCTAACATGAAGTCGAAATCGAGAAATTAAATGTTTTAGTTGAAAATTTTAAAAATGTATACTTTCTCTAAACAAATAGACATAAACACTTTCCGTAAACGAAGTAATATAGATATGTACCATAGTGTCAAAATGGTATTAAAATATTTTTTTATCTATACTTACTTATTTATTTATTTAAGTTTTTCCTTTTCATCT
Organism: Acleris literana; assembly: GCA_946894065.1. Lineage (NCBI taxonomy): Eukaryota > Metazoa > Arthropoda > Insecta > Lepidoptera > Tortricidae > Acleris > Acleris literana. The sequence goes on from OX335677.1 coordinate 8,645,800, forward strand.
AAGCAAAAAAATTTCTGGAAAATACTCGATACTCCGTTTAAAAGACGCATGTAACCAATTCAGCCTTTTCAACTTTGTACAATCACAAACTTCTTTTTAATAATAAGTGCTTGACAGATATTTCCTGCTTTTCACCTAAGATGAAAGGGCGCATTTGGACACAAGTATTAGCCTTTACCAATTTGTTTATTGTTTTATTGTATAAATTTAATGTAATGTAAGTAGAAATACTTTATTTTTACTCATTTTTGGGTAGTATAGCGTTCCCCAGGGATTCTGTTCCTCTTATCGCCATTCATTTATTTGTATTTATTATTAGCCTGTTCTGCCCCATTATGTACAGACTTCCCCTTTTCTTCTCAAGCTGCTCCTCACAAAGCGGTGACTGATAAATCTTTTCCAAACGTTTGCTCTTCATCCCGCCACCTCGTCTTCATCGTAAACTTCTGCAACTCCAACTAAGAGTGTGGGTGTGTTCTGTGTTTAAGAGTTTGGGGGAAGACTTCTATGGTCTGTTTGATGCAGTTGGAAATTAGCTTGGTCTTTGACATGTTTATTAGTAGTCCTAACTCAAAGCTTACTTTGCTTAGCTGTTCCTAAGTTCTGTAGCCGACGCCGGGAAAATAACTCTGCCATCAGCAAACTTGTTTCTTTATTTGTTTTTTCTTTACGCCTCAACCGCCGCCGAATCGAAATGAATTTGAAATGAAAACAGTTTGAGTCCCGGGGATAGACAAAATAATATGATTTTGTATCTCGGAAATATAATAATTTCTACAGGAAAATTCAATAAACGAGTTCCATGTGGACAAAGTCACCAGCAAACACTATAGTATAAAATACTATCATGTTGCAGTTTTTAATAAATTAAACCTGTAAGCGAATTTATATTATTGTTATATTTCTTAAAAATAGAGTTTTGTATGATATTTCGAACTAAAAAATATTTACAGCTCAGAAAAAATATCACGCATAATGGACATTTAAGCCGACTTTCTATTCTCCGCAAAGTTGGCAGTGTCCAGTATACTTGACATACGTTTTCTAGAAAACTAACAATTTTAAACTAACAAAGATTTTATTTTTATTTTTCCGGTAGTCAAACATCCCCAAAAATTATGACACTAACTTAGTTGCTTTATCGCAAAAATAAAATATGCCTCCATCAATATTAGATGCAAATACCACGAGCACATATTGAAAAGGCACGTGGTCATTTGCGTCATTTTTGGAGGGACCTTTTTATTTACCGGTTTCGAGCTAATTAAAAACGGTTAAGGTCGCATACCGCGCGCGTCTTCAGATTACAAGTCAAAAAACAAGTGTCAACGAACGCATTTGTTTCTCGATTCGCGGCTCGTGGATTAAACCGGTTAGTTAAGGTTAAAATAAAGTACCCAAAAAGTTTGCGTTCCCTAGAAAAAATCGGAGCAAAACCGAAATAAGCCGGTATTAACCGGTATTTTTTAAACCGGTTTCGAACGCTGATTGCTTTTGATATGTTATCGTATTGTTTTAAGCTCGGCCGCCATTACTGTCAATTAAAAAAGAGCATCTGTAGCAATAAGCTTTAACCGATTTAAACAGCTTTTATATTTTTCGAGTTTATCAAACACATCTGCCACTTTCTAACCAGTATGCGAGTGCGAGAGTGACGGATGGTTTGTACACCGCGATAAAGGCGACCATTATACGGACCAGAGGGCTTATTGCCTAACGCATTCGCAATCGTTTTCATTTTGACAATCCAAAGGCGAGTCTGCATACAAAATGAAAACAATTGTTCCACTTTGAAGCCGATTGCGATTACGAGTGCGTTTGGCAATAGCGACGCAGGGCTAGCACCTGTTTTCCGCCACTTAATTGTCGCTCGGATCTCCCTATCTATCTAGCCTGTAGCGATAAAGACGAACTGAGCGAGAAAATACAACTTGTGCTACCCGTACTGGTGACAGTACGAACTATAAACGTTTCTAATGAGCTGCAATGAAGGTCTTGGCAGAGATGCAATTTCCAAAATGATTGGATATAACATGACAACACATGTCAGCATGTAATTTCAAAATGATTACTACAGGTGACCACGTCATTTAAAATATTAGATTCTATAATTTCTTCAAGAACATTATAGCTTATAGATATATCTTTAGATTGTAAATGTATGTGGGTTTTAGAGCCTACTTACAATCAGGTGGCCTCAATGATATTTTATATTTAGATACGTTATGCTCATACTAAACGCATTCGAAAACCGTCACCAATCACTGACAGTTGCTACGTTGCCATATTTCTACAGACAAAGACAGCAATTCGTAGCGAACGCTATTGTTAGAAAGAGAAAAATAGTTGTCTCAAATTGCGTACCTGAATGACGCGGCGTGCCCACTCATGGCTGTCATATAGCTACCCGTCTTTATCGCACTCATGCCATATCTAATTGTGTATCTCATGTTTCACAGGTGAAAGTGACGCCACCGGTGCAAATTAAACAAAGTATGGCGATGTAAAACAAAATGTAAAAAATATTTACGTTACTTACGAATGACTGAGACATCCTTTCTTCCTTTTATAGTTACAGTATAATTTCGGCAGCCTCGAAAAACATAAGACAGCATTTTTTATGACTTTTATTGTTGCATTTCGGTAATAAAACTTTACTGTTTTTGACGCGTGCGTGTCAGCGGCCACGGCGCGACTGAACGATAGTAAGGCAATTACCTTCTTTTTCGAGGAATTTTACCTTTCTTTTCTTCTTTGCGCGCAGCACGGGTAGCACAAGTTGTATTTTCTCGCTTGTCGCTCAGCGCGTCTCTATCGTTACAGACTAGAAAGAAAGGGAGATCCGAGCGACAAACAAGTCGCGGACAACATGTGCTAGCCATGGAGATGACGTGTCTTATTATAAAATATCATTGGGTGGCCTACGTTTGCCTTGTCAATGCCTATAATATATAGTATGTATTTGTTATTATCACAGACTTAATTTTAATTTTATTCTACTGCGCAGCCAAAACTACTCGCATTTAAATTTATTGTTAATACTCGCACTGTAATTTTATAATTAAAAAAATTAAAAACATGCTTGTCAATTAAATTCAAATTATTAAGCCTTCGGGTGGCAGCGCCACCGGTTGAACGGTACGAGAAGTGGTACGGCCATTTTCGAAAATGTACCGCCATGTGGCAGAATCCGGTCATGGTGGGCGGGAACCGCGGGAAGATGACGCAATTTCTAACGAACTTAGCTCAGTGCGGCCATTCGACCGTTATTGAATGCCATCCTTGTCTATTGACACATGTATCTTCCAAGTGTGACCAAGCCAATAATAGTTTTGACGGTTCTATTAGGTACGAAATAAGACATCGCAGACGTCGCACTGGGTCCGGGAGCCGGACCCTGCCACTTCAAGGCTTGTTATGTCAGCTCCGGCTCCCGGATCCCTGCCACTCTAGGAGGGGTCCGGCTCCCAGACTTTGCCACCCACGGAGTATATATAGTACAAGTGTTGGGCCGAAGGGTTAAGCTCACCCAATAATACAAGCACGTTACCCTTTAATTACCCTTATCTGTATTAAACTTGTAAAACGATTTTAAAATAGCAGAACAACATGACATTAAGTACATTTTTTACTCGACTTCTTAATAAACGGAGTATATGTATTTGTAGTAAGTATAGTTAATCTGAATGGTTGTAGCAGATTTCAATGTTACGTGCAATAACGTAATCGTGCAATGTCCATTTTAGTGTCGCGACACATGTCGGGGCGTGACCTCGTGGTCCTTTAACTTATACTGTACCTTTACCTACCTTTTACTTAATTCTGACCGTACCAGTATGAACGGCCCTTTGAAAATGATAAGGAATACTTTACCTAAATTATGGCAATACGATCCGTGACTCTACACTTTATACCAAGAACAAATCATTGTGGTCTTAGAACTTGTAACCACATTGTTCTTTCTTACAGAGACGCTTAGTAGTAGTTTAGGTTATATTGTATGTCCAAAACATATTCTTAAATAAAAAGGTACAATTTTTTATCACTTTACTACGCTTACACTGGACTTGACCTCAGTTGACAGTTATTTTAGAAATGAATTTAACTCATGAAATAAATAAAAGACTTCCTTGTATTTAAAGATAAATTTAACAGCTCTGATACAGTTAGATTAGTTAGCAATAGGGTAAATAAGGGATAGATGCCACACTTTTGAAAAGGCCTCTTGATTTCAACTATCAATTTCCCATGAATATTTCCTTTTGATATACCTAGCTAATTTAGTATTTAATCTTACATTACGACTTCTTTTTGTTGACCTAATAATTACTGATTGTGTAGAAATTGTTTTTTTGCAGAACCCTTTTTTTATGATAGATACCTACCTATATAGATAGATGTCCCACGGTGCCCCCATCATAAAAAATCTAAAAAGGATAGATGCTTGTGGTGTCGGAAAGATGCCCTATTGAATAAAATATATGAATTTAAATAAAATATGTACAATATTTGAGATAATAATGAAAAAATTAGAAGAACATAGAAACCTATCAATAGAAATCGATTAAAAAAAAAGCTATAAAAATTATAAGTATTATAACAGAACGTAAACACAATAAAAAAAATACGCTATAAATAGGGGTAGTAAGTAGATAGATGCCTCAAGGGCCACTATCATTTTTGATACAGATAGGTGCCTTTTTATTTTTTATCTAAACCAAATACAAAAGAGCGAGAATGTACACTCAGTTGTATACTTAATGAACCAGTATATCAATATTATACAACAGAACAGAAGTTAAAACGAATTATAAAGTTATGAAACTGCAAATACTGACGTTTGAAAATTTGAGGCGTTTTTTGCGCTCGTCGCGGAGATTTTCGCACACACAAGCGAGGCGCGTGTCTGTTCCTCGTGACAGCCTGTGGGGGCTGAGGTGTATGGCCCTTGCGCCCCCTCTGCGATTTTGGGAAATTAGGTTTTTGGAAAATAGGCGCCTATCCCTTTGCGGCAACTATCCCTCTATTACCCTAGACTTTATATAAGAGTAAACATCTCGTATAAAGCACTTGTTTAGTACCTAGAAGAGTAAGTTAGGTATAAAATCCTAATATGCAAAGTAATTGATTAATATTCGTTTAGTCATCATTACAGCAAAACAAAAACAAAAATTACTTGTAAAGCACCTACGTCCGTACGTTATTTAACAAAAGAATTGAATAAATAAATATTATATTTGGCTTTGTCTCAAACTAAACTTTACCCTTGTACTATGGATACTAGATAAATATAAACAATAAGGTTCTATTATAATGAATAATTAATAGTCGATCTAAGATATTCGCGATCGTTATATAAATATTTGCCTTTAGCGGGATCAGGCTATCATTGTCAATTTACCTATAAGTCTAATAAGAAGGGTCACTTTATAAATTAATTTAAGACATCATTTATTTCAGGCAAGATTCCCTAATTTATTTGCTTTACGGATAAATTAAAAAATATAGTGCATAAGGACTTAATTGAAACAACGACGTTAACTTTCCTCCATTGTGTGGCGAAAATTAGTCTTACAATCATGGTTCATTTGTATTACTCACAGAGAAAATCTTTTTTTTTATTGAGCCCATGTATACAATATTTTTGAATTTGGAACATCAAAAAACACTCACCGGCCAATTTAGCGGAACGTAAAAAATATACCTATGAACTCTTTTTTTAAATTAGTGAAACTGTACGTTGAAAATAAAGTGTCAGCTAAATATGCCGGTGAGCGCTAACCTGATGCTTTATGTAGGTATGAGGTATCTTAATCGACTTGTTCTAGTTCAATTAAAGCGTTTGTTTTCCTGATCGCATACCTCTATTATCCTTACTGAGAACAATGTCAGTGCGCTTGAGATAAAAGTTTGAATTAATTGTATTATTTTGCTGTTCTTGTACTAGTTAGCGTATAACAGGCCAATTAAACCAGTACTCTTACCATGAGTTACAATTACCGTACTCGCTAGCGAGTCGAATGCTCTGTTCCTCGCAACCTCGCAGTATTCTTAGGCCCGATTTAGACCAAGCGAACGAACAAGAATTCTATGCATAATCTCTTACGTACCTATATTTTATAAAAATAAAGACAAAACATGTTCTAGAGCATTCCTTCGCTGGGTCTAAACGCACCTTTAAAGAGTGCGAGGGACAGAACATTCGGCTCGCTAGCGAGTACGGTAATTATAACCCATGGTAAGAGTACTGGTTTAATTGGCCTGTTATACGCTAACTAGTACAAGAACAGCAAAATAATACCATTAATTCAAACTAATGTATTGAATTATATTAATGGCAAACCGGTTTTAATGATAATTAGGTAATGTTTGACAGTTTAATTGACAGCCATTGCAAGTATTATGAGTTTATGAGTAGGTAACCGTTGTAACAGTTTGTATTAAGTTAACACTCGTTCGGTCGATGCTATGCTAACGAATTTAAATTAACTTACCGATGACCTAGAGACTAGGCCAGATGCATAACGGTGACGTTAAAGATTTTCGAAAACTCACGATACTTAAGACATAAATAAGCGGACTTAGCTAGAATTAGGCGAAAGAAGCATCACATAGATCAAGTATTTTATGAAACAGGGACTTGACAATACTAGGCATTGACGTACCAAAGGATTGGACAAAACTAGGGTTTGACAAAATAAGCTTTTGACAGGATAAGTATTTAACAAAACAAGCGTTTGACATGCCGGCGTGCTACCATAATCGTGGCATCTAATAATTAATTTGATATCTTCTTTTTTAGTATTACATCACTTCAAAATGGCACCCTACGGTGACAAGAATCAAACCAGTTTTCCTCTTCTTAAATATCCAGTACTGCGCAATCAGGAGCCAAAGACAGCGCAGCAATGGTTGAAAGGAAAAATAATCCAAGATGGCGCCGAAGATTTGTGGAGGATACACGACTCTCTATACGACTTGACAAATTTTATCAAAAATCACCCCGGAGGGCCTCAGTGGATCTCAGTCACAAAGGTAAGTCTGAATCTGCATGTAAAGGTAGACAATTACTATAAAAGTAGTAAAACAACCACCAGATTTAGTACCAATTTCACTATACGATGTTAACCACTTAACAGACGATTAGAGCGTTAACAGCTGTCAAAATGTATGAACTAACACGCGATTAACGATGATTAAATTTAACATCGTATGGTGAAATTGGTACTTAGCAATATAACTCCTAACCGGCGATTTAGAAACCGACGTCAAACCGCCTAGGATGGCCTAGGGCTGATAGAGCAGCTAAAAGCTATCGATTTAACCCCTATGTATGTTCAGCGATTTTTACTAGTTTCGGAGATATAGTTCATTTTAATCTTAATTTTTACCCGACTGCGTCAGTAGGAGGGTTATGTTTTTCGAGCGTATGTATGTATGTCTATTTCTGCGCACGCTCTGCAACCTAAACGGCTTGACGGATTTTAACATACGAGGTGTCATTCGATTCGTCTTAATTGCCGAAGTGACATAGGGTATATAATATATATTTCAATATGGCGTCCGCGAAAAAAAATATGGAGGGGGAATAAAAAAATATTTTTTTTATTAAAACAATACGGGTATCAAATGAAAGGTATTAAATAGCCCATTCCAAATATATATACATTATAATACTTTTATGCTACTATTTTGACAGGAAAGTCAAAAAAATACTAAAATGTTAAGTAGGTAATAAACTCCTTTCGCTAGAAAGAGAGTTTCGCTTGTAATTTGTCACTTGTAGCTTCGCGACATAAAAAATTTAAGCTCCAGAGCTCATACATTGCTTAGTAATAATTATTTAAACCACTATTTTATTAATAAAAACTAAAAAGAGTTAAATAAATTAAATTATTAAAAATAAACAAAAAACCCGACTGCAATAAAAAAGAAACTGAAAAGCGAAAAACAAGTTCTATAATCTATAGAAAATTGTAAGAGCATGTTCTTATTGATATTTATAACAATTTAAATTTAACTTGAATATTAGAAAAGGTATTGCAGGCGGGGACAAGCAATGAATTTCAAAAGCTATTTTTGAAAAAAATAACATTTGGACTAGCTTACCCCGCCTGGAACACCTTTTCCAATATTCAAGTTGAATTTAAATTGTTATAAATACCAATAAGTACATGCTCTTACAGTTTTCAATAGATTATAGAACTTGTTTTTCGCTTTTCAGTTATTTTTTTTATTGTAGTCGGGTTTTTTGTTTATTTTTAATAATTTAATTGTTATTTTCTTTTATGTCCATGTCACGAAAAATCTCATTAATTTCATGTTAGTTAAGCATCTTTGAAAGAGGCAACATATTTGACACGTAGGAAAGAAAGACATGCCAGTACGGGTAGCACAAGTGGTATTTACTCGCTTGTCGCCCAGTGCGTCTCTATCATTACAGCCTAAAAAGAAAGGGAGATCCGAGAGACAAACAAGTCGCGGACAACATGTGCTAGCCGTGCAGTGTTCGTTACCAAGCTGTAAGAATGTTTAATGGGCAGGCTGCCTAGTGACTTAAAAATTATATCTGAGGGGCTATCGTCTAACGCACTCGCAATCGCAATCGTTTTCATTTTGAAAGTCGAAGGCTTGTCTGCATACGAAATGAAAACAATTGTTCCGCTTTGAAACCGATTGCGATTTCAAGTGCGTTAGGCAATAGCGACGCCGGTCATTCTATTTTTAAAATCCGCCTAAAGAACTATTTGCTAAAGAAATGCTTCTACGATATATCTAGACGAGTTTGTTAATTAGTATTAAAAATCATGTTAACTTAGGGTTTCTTTTGTAAGTTGTATCAAATCTTTTGTATGTTGCGAAATGTGATTTTAATTGTAAAAATATAACACGTATGTTTTAATGGAATAAATAAATATAATAAGATATTGAAGTTGGCACGATTAAAGCGAATAAATCTGTCTTGAATCTCAAATCACAACACTCAAACTTTCCAGTCCGTGTTTTTTGTTGTGAATGATCGCGACGTATCGCTTATAAAAACCTTGATTAACTTGATTTATCTAACGGGAAAATAAACACTTAAGTGGCATGTCACCTCTCCGTTTGCAATAGGTAATCACATCTTCTTAGGTATATTCATCCAACTAGTGAACAAGCAATCAAGCGGCACAGATCTACTCGTATATATGTTGTTAAGTTTTGTTTAGTTTTAGTTAAAGAAAATTAAATTAGTTAAAGAATATTAATACAACGAAATGTCTTCAATCATCTGCGATTGTAGCTCAAAAACTACTTTGTGCTAATGTTACTAAATGTAATGTAACCTTTGATTTTAGCCATGTAGATTCAATTTCTATTGTTAAGGTATTTAAATCGCTCAGTTTAAAAAAAACTGAGGATTTATGGGGAGCGTCAGTTAAAGTGATCCATCATGTCATAGATATAATTGCACCTCACTTAGCTTTAATCTACAATAATTGCATTTCAGAGGGGGTTTTTCCAAATCTTATGAAATATAGTAAAGTCATACCACTTTTTAAATCGGGCGACATGTGTGATTTAACGAATTTCCGTCCCATTTCTATTCTACCGGTTTTAAGTAAAGTTTTTGAGACGTTAATGTTAAAAGATATGTTAGGTCACTTCAATAGAAATAAACTGCTTAACAGTAATCAGTTCGGCTTCACCAGAGGACGATCCACAACTGATGCAGCATCTGTACTCATTAAATATATATACAATATTTGGGAGAAATCCTGTGATGCAATAGGAATTTTTTGTGACCTTTCCAAAGCTTTCGATTGCGTAGATCATGCGACTCTTATATTAAAATTAGAACATTATGGTCTGTCAAATAATTCTCTAAATCTTATGTCTTCATATCTTAGCGATAGAACACAAACGGTTGTTGTAAACCAAACACAGTCCATTGGAGCAACTGTTAAATTAGGTGTGCCTCAGGGCTCTATATTAGGTCCTTTCTTATTTCTGGTCTATATAAATGACTTACCACCCACGGTAGATAACCTTTGTGATATTGTGCTATTTGCTGATGATACTTCATTAATTTTCAAGGTGGACCGAAAATCCGTCGATTACAGTAGGATAAACGCCACGCTGGTTAAAGTACTTAATTGGTTTACTATTAACAATTTGCTACTTAACGCTAAGAAAACTAAATGTGTTAGGTTCGTTTTGCCTAATGTTAGACCGGTAAAATCTAGTATATTTCTAAATGATGTGTGTTTGGAGATGGTGGACAAGGCGCTTTTCTTAGGGATAACTATAGACAAAAACTTGCAATGGAGTCCCCATATAGCAGTACTAGCAGGTAAATTAAGTTCGGCAGCTTATGCTGTTAGGAAAATCAGGCAACTTACCAATGTTGAGACAGCTCGCTTAGTTTATTATAGTTATTTTCATAGTGTTATGTCGTACGGTATTCTGGTTTGGGGAAAAGCTGCTGACATACAGACTATATTCGTGTTACAAAAAAGAGCCATTCGTTCCATATATAACCTAAACTCCCGTGATTCCTTAAGATTACTATTTAAAGAAATTAGTATTTTGACAGTAGCGTCACAATTTATTTATGAGAATATTATTTATGTCATTAAAAATCAAGACTCTTTTGTTAAGAATTGTGATATACATAATTTGAATACAAGAAATAAAAATAAAATTGCTATTAAAAAATTTCGTGTCCGTAAGGTATATAAATCATTTGTTGGTCAATGCATTCATTTCTATAATAAATTACCTGACGAAGTTTTAAAGTTATCATTTCCAGCACTTAAAAATTACTTGAAAAAGTCGTTGATGTCGAAAGCTTATTATAGGGTCGAGGACTATCTAACAGATAAAAATGCTTGGCCTAAATTAAACACCTAAATAACTTAGTAATAGCTTAGTCAGGAAAATATCTAAACATTGTAGGTATAATTATTGTCTAGGGGACACGGTTTCTGTAGGAGAATGTATCAAAACTATGTGGTTGTTTTGCACCGTCATGGGTAAGTATATGTATACTATTATTATTACAATTTAAGAGTTCATCTGAACATACTGAGTTTTGACACATTTTCCTGCTCAACTACGCATGATATATATATTTTAATGTTAAATTCATTGTTTTATATAATGCTAGGTTAAGTTCTATAATTGTATAAGTAATTTTAAAAAAAAACGACTGACTGTTGAGTTTCTTGCGGCGTTTCTTCTCAGCAGTGGTCTCTTGCGAAGCGCTGGTAGATTTTTGACGTGTAAAAGTGCCCGTGCGGCCTACTTACTGAATAAACATCTTTTATCTTTTTATCTTTTAAATAATACTTCTATGTACGTAGGTAGTGCATCGTGCGATCAGGTGGGAAATGACTAGTGCCTCGTTAATCTTTAATCATTATGTACATATTAATAACTTCTGTATAAAATGCAATTCCAATTTTCCTTATGCCATTTAACAGTCTTTTAAAGTTACTTTGTATTTTAATAACACATCTTAGCACTGCATCCGCCGCTACCATGTTATTATCAACGAGCAATAAAGTATTAAACCACTACTTCTAACTAAAACCATGTAGGTACTTAGCTGGTACAAATTTATTGCAATTATGTACCTAGTCACTTAGTAAATATATTATTGTTGTTATTATTTTGATGTTATCCAGGGTACTGATATCACAGAAGCATTCGAGACGCACCATTTAAAAGGAGTAGCTGAAGAAATGCTGCCAAAATACTTCGTGAAAAATACCGATGCTCCAAGAAACTCACCCTTTACATTTAAAGAAGACGGATTCTACAAGACACTTAAGCTAAAAGTTTCCGCAAAGTTAAAAGAAATACCCAAAAATACAAGAAGGAAAAGTGACTACGTTACCGACAGTTTACTGTTGTTATTTGTTCTCGCCAGTTGCTTGTCATGTTGGGTGATGACTAGAAGCGTAGCGTTCGGGTTGCCTTTGATTATACTCAATGGTTTCCTTCTATCAAGTGTGGCCACTTGTTCACACAATTACTTCCATAGAAGTGATAATTGGAGAATGTACATATTCAATCTTCTCGGCGCCTCTTACTCGTAAGTATCCTTGTTATTCGTTACTTTTATTTTATTTTTAGTTAGCACGTAACAAATACGTTTATTCGCTATCGCATTTATGTTTTATTTATTTTTCTTTCTCATATAAGGAGAAATAATCATCAAATGCCATAATCATATCGCATTAAATATACAGAGGAATTGAAAAGCTCTTCCTTTTTTTGAAGTAGGTTTAAAAAAAGGTCGCGAACCTAAAAAACATACACATTCTAGTTTTGAGGCTAGGCGTAGTGGTGACGACTGGAATCATGGTTGATGACGACTTGACTTAAAAGTGGAGTTATGAACTTTAAAATAGCATTAATACCGTGACTTATAAGATTAGATTCATGCAGAATACACCATATATTTCAGAAGTCAGAAAAGAGAAGGATAGGTATCGATATACATGTAGAATATACAAAGTAAGAGTATTTATTTTCTTAAATGAACCTGCAAAACAAGTTTGTTTCAAGTATAACATGTATTATTACTTTTTGCCCCATTCTGATGACATCATGGAGATAAACTTCCACTAAAAATAAATACCCGAGGAATTTGATTGAATGTCAAGTTGTCGATTCTATATAATTTTTCTTGAGTTCATATTTATTCCAAAACAGGATAGTATACAATAAAGTGATTAATTGACATTAAATAACCACTTTTTAACACGTAACGGTTTCACACAAAGTGTTTAAGAGTAAATACATGTCAGTTTCTTCGTTTAATTATTATACACAAACGAATAAAATGTCTTGGTAATGCTCCAACCGCTAAAATAAAAGTCATAATAGCGAAATGACCTTTTCTTGTGACGTACACACTAAGTTCCTAATTTTTTTTTCGAAATTGGGAAAACAAATAAACGGGCATAAGCGAGTAATTTATATTTAATACTGTATCAGATGTGTCTCTGACGCTCTTAATAAATTTACACAATATTGTTTAACGAATACTCCATATGAGGAAAAAATCAAACCAATTCCTTCAAGTAAAAAAAGCCATTTGTTAACCATTTTTTTGGATTGAAGAGGCATAGCATCACTTTGTAAAATAAATGCCAATGGCCCTAAGCATCATGACATCACCAACTTTACTACTATCTGTTTACTCAATGACCGCAACCACCAAGTACCTAATTAAGTTTTTTTTTCAGTGACTGGCGAATATCTCACGCCATGTCGCATCACCTGCACACAAATACAGCCCAGGATATTGAGCTAAGCGTGCTGGAACCATTTTTATTTTTCTTACCATATGAGAATAAAAATATCCTTGAGAAGCTAGCAAGTTTTTACTGGCCAGTAGTATATTCCGTGGCACTTGTGACGCAGTTTATAAAAGAGTAAGTTTTCTTTCCTCAAACATGCTCGGAAAGGATGGATTTCTTTCAAAAAACGAGGACGTGGAGAACCTCATTTCCTTCCTAGGAGTGAAATTTATGAAAATACATTCCTGTCCGCTGTCATTTTTTATTAAAAAATGCTCTGTATTGCATATAAAATCGAAAGGAACATAAAACAAAATCCCATATATCCAAGTTAATAAAATGTGGGTGCAGTGCTAGGCGGCGGTGGAAGGCTGCGGGCGGCCGCGGCGGGCGTCGTCATTGTGCGTGAAATTATCTTCATACTCGTAGTTTTAAGAAAAATATTCTCAAAAGAAGATTCTCTCACAATTTATCGATATCTTTTTTACAAACACTTATAATTATGTATTTGTATAATTTCCTCGCATTGTTTGAGAAAAGCATTATGGTATGCCTAAATTTCATTTTAAATGTAATGTAAAATTAACGACCTGTCAAGTGAGATCTTAACTACATTAAAAACTCAGGAAATAATACCTAATTTCAGACTTCTTCTAGCAGCCACGAAACATGAAGGCAAATCGTTGACATGGCATAATGCCATTCCATTTCTGGTTCCCGCCTGGATGTGCTGTTTTAGCTTAGCGGTCGGCCTAGCCTTCTACTGGTCATTGCTGATCTGGATTGGTACCCTGGTCTGTGCCAGTTTCTTCTTTGTGGTGTACGGTCTTACCGCTGGACACCATTCACATGACAACTTCTTCGAGGGAGATAGACCAAGGTAAACTTGTATTTATAACTTATGCAGTGTAGTTAATACACCTACACTTCACCATCTTTTGGGTGATTGATGCTTAAAATGTTCGACCTTGATCAAAATACAAAATGCTTAGATTACTAGAAGATAGCTCTGGAATAAAAGACTACAGTCGGTCGTTCACTAGTTTTATAACTTTAGATAAGTAGTCCACATAACACAAACACCAGGGTTGTCATTCTCTCAACAAGTAAAGATGATCATTCGCTCGATTGAAGGTCTAAGCGGCGAGTTTAAGTACTCCCGACAGAGCGAACAAAACACATTTTAGCTCGTGTATTCAATTTGGCAGCATGACTTCTCGAACGTATAAGGCTCCCTATTTGACAATGCACGCGCTAAAATGTGTTTAGCTCGGTCGGACGGGACTACTTAAACTCGCCGCTTTTATTCGCTCGTCCGTCCGACCGGCCGCCGTTTTTTGAGAGAATAACACACCAGAGGGCCCCGCCAAGATGCATTGCGCTAACGTTTCTATTCGTTTCGTTTTTAAACCAATCGCGTCACTGGTAGACTACGTGACTTTTTAACCGACTTCAAAAAAAGGAGGAGGTTCTCAATTCGTCGGGTTTTTTTTTTTTATGTATGTTCCCCGATTACTCGAAGACCACTGGACCGATTTGAAAAATGTTTTCGATGTTCGAATGGGTATACTTTCTAGTTGGTCCCATTGTCACCACGTGAGGATCTGATGATGGGATCATGGAGAAATCAAGAGAACTCCTCAAATATTATAGGCACACCTATAGCGATTTTGGTATTTTTCACTGTAACTCATGCATTTGCTTTTGAAAAGTACTATATGGTGAAGTGGAACTGATGATGAAAACCACAGATGGCCACCGGAACTCCTTAACGGTACCTATTTCAAGGGTGGCGATAAGATATTTCGATAAAGGAAGTTGAGCGACTATGACGAAGCACATTTAGGTTTAAATATGACTATGACATTCCCGCGGCGTTGTCTGCGGCGACCTTGAAATGTTCTATAGTTTCTTATTAATATTTAGAAGTGGAGCTACGTAACAGCATAAATAGGATCACTAAAAAGTATAAAATAAAATAAATGTTTAAAAAAACAAAAAACCGCCTTCAAAAAGCAAAAAATAACTTCTTTAAAATGGTAGGTAAATAGGTCAGTCCAACTGAAGTCGGCGTCCAACAATATTTTAACCAAAAGCAGACTTCAGTTCGACTGACCTATTTACCTACCATTTTAAAGAAGTTATTTTTTGCTTTTTGAAGGCGGTTTTTTCGTATCACGTCATCTACCAGTGACGCGATTGGTTTAAAAACGAAACGAATAGAAATGCTAGTTAGCGCAATGCATCTTGGCAGGGCCCTCAGCAGCGTCGCTATTGCCTAACGCACTCAATCGCAATCGGCTTCAAAGTGGAACAATTGTTTTCATTTTGTATGTAAGTAAGTAAGTAAGTAATTTATATTGTGAAACATAGGTAAGTATACATAATAGTTCTTAGTTTAGGTTAAGCGTCCTCTATGCTCTGCCTTGCGGCGTACAAAAAGGGAAAACAATTAAAATGATTAGAAAACAATTATTAAATTACTAAATGGTTACATTATAGCATAGCACATATTAAGTTCTTATATATTAAATAAATATCTAAACGGATTTAAAAATTACAACTATAGTAAATAGATTTAGCAGAGAATAAGAATTAAGAATATCACAATTAAACATTTACATTCAGACTTTGTCATTAAAAAATTCATCGTGCGTGTGATAAGCTCTTTCGACCGGTTTGCTTTGTATGCAGACTCGCCTTCGACTTTCAAAATGATGGCCTCAAGATATTCAATAATTTGCCGAGCGAATTAATAACATTAAATAACAGAAAAATTTAAAAAACCTTTATGAATGGCTGAGCCTGAATTGTTCTTACAGTTTAAATGAGTTTTTTGACAAAATAAATTAATTATTTCATCTTTTAATATGTTAGGGATCTTATTTGATATAAAATTTGTTAGTGTATTATTATTATTAATTATTAGTTATCCATCTGAATGACATATGTTTATGGTTAAGCAATGATGGTCAATAGTAGTGTAGATTCGTTGTAGTACCTAAAGTAATATTTGCATGCGTATATTTATGGTTAAACGTGTGAACCGTCCATTAACTGAAACACCTTTTTGTATACCACGTTTTTAGCAAATAAATAATAATAATTATTAGTATTAAAATGAAAACGATTGCGATTGCAAGTGCGTTTGGCAATAGCCCCCCAGGTCTTTGACTGTGGTTTGCCAAGCAGAAGATTTATTTCCAGCTCTTTTAAGTTCCGCCTTTTCTTTAACTTCTCGATACAATAATTTATTTTGATTTTTTTGTTATTTAGGTTGCTTTTTCTTCCCCTTCATTTAATTATTTCTTATTATTATGGTATTTATGCAGTTTTCGTACTATATTAAATTAGGTATTAGATACCTCAGCCTTTTCCTTCAGATTATTAACTTCGTTTATAGAAACTTCATCGTTAGTATTTCTTTTGTTTTTTCAGGGGTGACTACATTGACTGGGGTCTCCACCAACTCGACACGATCGTGGAAAGAATCGACTACGCAGCCAATCACTTCAAGTCGCTCACCCGTTTTGGAGACCACTATCTTCACCATCTCTTTCCGACAGTAGACCACGCAGAGCTGAGTTACCTCTACCCAACTCTCATGGAGCATTGCAAGAAGTTCGAAGAAGAGCTTCGCACCACGACCTTTATTCACGCTCTTGTGAGTCACAGCAAGCAGCTCATGAGGACCCAGCCGCATGATTTCAAAGCACGGCACAAGTATTGATGTTTTAATAGTAGAATCTGCAACGTCTCTGTCCATTATTTTGATGAATATCATGTTTCGTATCATTATGAAAGAAAACTAAATATCACTTCAGAAAGAAAGAAAGAAAAAACATTAATTCGTGACGGATAACAACAAAAAACAGAGAAATACGCACGAGAAGAATGTAGTCACGAAATGGTCCCAACTCAGGGTAATACAGAGGGCCCTGCCAAGATGCATTGCGCTAACTAACGTTTCTATTCGTTTCGTTTTTAAACCAATCGCGACACTTGTAGATCACGTGACTTTTCGTATCACGTCATCTACCTGTGACGCGATTGGTTTAAAAACGAATCGAATAGAAACGCTAGTTAGCGTAATGCATCTTGGCAGGGCCCTCTGGTATTAAATCGGCGCTGGGTATTCTATTGGAATTGGAACCACAAAACCATTCAAACTTCAAATTTAGTTGTTAAACGAGACTTGCCTGTAAAGATTTAATTATACAGTACAGAGTAAATAGAGTTAAGAGACGTTTATACAATTATTGAATAATATAAGTAGATAATAAGTGCGATAAAGCGTATATTTTGAGAGGTTTTTTACTAAACCCGAAAAGCATTTTACAGGTAATAAGGTTTTTAAGCTAATTTGTTATTTAAAAGTATGCTCAAAATGTGATTTAATGTCTTAAGGCTGTGGAACTGGTGTGATGTTATATATAACTACTATAACAATTCTGCCCTTCTAAGCATAATGGCGATATCTCAGACAAAACATCTGTAGAAATTGCAACCTAGTTACAAACAGAAGAGAGTTGAATCAGCTTTGGCTATTGTATTTAGTTATTGCATTTTTGCTTAGGAGGGCAGAATTGTACCCATCATCTTATTTTAGCAGGTTTCTCATGAATATATTTACGATAAAGCCGGTTTGTTAAAAATAGAATGCGATTAGTTATTACTCATACAGGTTTTAATATGTAAGTTTAGTAAACACGGGTTCAGGAACTTTGGCAATATATTTATAATGATTGTGCTATTTTTAATATCCCTAAATATCATAATAAACTCAGGGTGTTATTACAAAATAATAATCTTTTGCCCGTGATTTTATCCGCGTAGATTTATTTAACGAGAACTGTAAATAGATTTAAAAAAATGGTAATGTGAATGGAATATATACAAATAAAAAAAAGAGTTTCATTTATTTTGACCCTAAAAGCAGTCCAAATATCGCTGTATCAGCCTTTCTTGTGGTTTTAAGAGTATACAAAACATTAAACCTCTATAATATTTTACTTTATGAGTACAAAGTACAATTCATTCAGACAGCAAGCTGACACGCCTACATCATTTTGTCTAGACTATTGTCATGTAAATGTTATTTGTTTTCATAACGACTATTATTCTTTTGATTAAATTAAAATAATAAATGAGACGATTTCTTTAATAAACTTATCCGAGATTAATGAGTGATGTTTTCCGAGACGTCCAATTCGTGGACACAAACATTTATTGTAGAAACCCATGATTGGTATGGGATTCCTTATAATTATGAATAAATTAAACGTTATGTTGCCAGCAAACCCCAGAAAGAAAGATCATGCAGGAAATACTGTAAATTAAAGTCTAGGCGATTAAGGTAATAAGCAATGATTAAATGCTAAAATTCTCTAATAGGTATCATAAGAACAATATGTTGCGATTGTTTCCGGTACGTTAGAATGACGTCTAGGTCTATCATAACATAACCTTGACAACAAATCACAGACATAATATCTCCAAATACGCACGTATTTTCCAACTGATAAGTCACTTTGTGGTTACAAAGTGGGCGAGGTTACTTTTATTTATTAAATTATTTAAAATTAAACTAACACTTTTAATCATGAAAATTACATTCTTACATTACATTGTTGTACATTACATTACATTCTTATAAAAGGTTATTCTTTCGAATATTGTTTTTGGCACATCCTAATTTTACCTTATGTACCTAATCAAGATGCATAGCGCTAAGTTAGGGATTTTCAAAAAACGTCGAAACGTATTGACGTAGGCTGATGACAGATCAACCTGTAACTATCCTACCTACACTCGGCCAACGTTTCCCAAATCCTGGTCAACGTGTACCAATTGTAACAAACCTAATGTACACTCGGTCTACGTTGTCATTTTCCTAGTCAACATAGACCAGTGTAACCGACCTACCTGCCTATCCTTAATGTTTTCACGAATAAAAACCTAAACCCTGATCTACGCAGAACTATTTATAAAGGCCCGGGCCAATACTCCTACTTTACAATCCTAGTCTCAGAGATACTAATAGTAGTAATACCTTTCCTTAGCCTGGATTTATATTTATTTATTTTATGATGATATTTATAGTATCTAAATCCCTAATACTCTGCTCTACCTAACTATATTTCTCTACAATTTAAATTTCGTACTTAAACATTCTTAGTTCTTAATACTTTTAATATCCGTCTACCCTACATCTAACCAAATGTAATTTCTATGTCCTACCTATACTAGTCTTATATCTCTAAACCTAATTAGTTCAGTATAATATACCTAACTCTCTTACTATCCCTACCAATCTATTATAATGTAAATTAGTTTTGGCACGTGATCGTCAAGTAATTTAAAAGAACCTATTAGTTGTACCCATAAGTAACCCTAGAATTCTTTAAGTCTTTGTTTTATTTCCTAACTTTACCTACCTAATATACTCTAGTAATATACCTAAAATAATTGTAACGACCCATTATTTATGATTTTAATTATACTAACTCAATTAATGTTTCCTAATCAGTTGAAAGCCATTCTACTATACATTTCCTATAGTATAACTAATGTATCCTAGTCTAAAATAAAGCAAATCTAAGAATTTATGTTTTATGGCCCCCGTAGGGAAGGAAGGCCCCACCTTTCGCCTTAGGATTGCCATCCCAGAACCTTAGTCCTCCTCAATAGACACCCACCATAGACAGGACAGTCTCCTTGCCAAATAAGTCTAATTAGTTAGTCAGTTGTATAGTAAGGGAAGATTTGGGATATGAGTATTCTTTACTCATATTTTCAGTAGATTATTTTATCCTTCATTAGAGTGATTTTCTCAAAATCATATATTATTATTATATTTATTAAAGTGACTCAAGATTGATTTTGCTTAATTCACTTATAAGTCATTATATGACTAGAGTTTTAAATAACTATATGAGATGTTCAATTTCACCAAGTATCCATGTTTATCTTATATAGTAAACAGTGGGACACAGAAGTCTTTTTGTCTTCTAGCTAGATTGAATCCTCATGTTAGTCTAGGATAGTAAAGAAAGTGATCAGACAATTCTCACTATTGTCACTCCAATATATTTACTGGTATATTTGCTTTATATCTTATAAAATATTCACTCTAAAAAAAAAGGACTTATCTCTTTTAGCTAACTATTGATATTCTAGATTTGCTTTATACTCATATAATACTCTCTATAGTATTTTGGTTATTTTATAGCATAGTTAACTTAGTTGTTATTAAATATTCATTCTAATTAAGGACTTATTTCTGTCAGTTAACTATTGATGTTATAGTTTGGCAATAAATATTTTCCTATAAATATCAAGTTTATATATATTTTCCTCATGAATTACTATATCAAAATCAGTTTATTACTTAGTATTTATTTATAGTTATATTTTTTTAGAACAGTTAAATACTAAAAAGTTACTTTTACTTTTATAAGTTAACTATTAGTTAAAATTATACTTCAGTTTATTTATGAAGTTAAGGTTTATGAAATTTTATATATTTTCTAATTTAATTCCTATTTCCTATTTTCCCTATCCAATGAAATTAACCTAACACTACTTTCAAGGCCTAACCTAAAAATCTAAACTATGGGCTTACCTCTCCCAGTAATTAGCTAAGTCCCTAGGTAAACTGTAAAGTTCAGCTGAGTCGGCTGATAAAAGCAACCTAACACTCGTGTTCTTGTCCCCCCCCCATACTTTTGCTGAGCCGCAGCTCTTATAGATAGTATGAGTAGGACGCCCTATTGTGTGTTTTAGTATATATATAAATAATAATAGATTTATCGGGACCCATTCTCAACTCCAAAGAGGCTTCCATGGGTGCGCGCCGGCATGCCAACTATGTGGACCCCACTTGTTCCTCTAAGGCTGACATTGAGGATAAGTAGGCTTTGTTGTAAATATCTGTGCCGATTTAAAAGATATTTAGGCTTGCCCAAGGCTTCTTTTTGACTCTAATATTTCCAAATCAGAGGCTCCGTTAGGCTTCCTCGGACTTGTCAGACACTTACTAGTGGTAGCCTGACCTCTCGCTCTGATACAATCAAGTGCTAATCTAGCTGAATTCAAAACACATTTCCCCACCATAGTATTAATTACCACTTAAGCCCCAAATAATTAATGCAATGTATCAGACGCAAGCGATAACCAACCCAAAATTTCATAAAGGGAAGTACACAGAAAATAATGATTAGTTAAACAAACAATTAATATCACAAATAAGCAAATGAAACCTCATTATTGCAACTCTGGCTATATGAACCAGAATTATCAACAACGAAAGAAAATAAATCCAACAAAGATCAAATCTCACCAGATTATTGGCAAAACCTGATACCCTCAACGATTGTTATCGTCCCCTTCCTTCTATTTGATCTGTAACAGAAATAAAAATTAATACATCCTAAACACTAGGTATTCGGTACCTAGACCTAAGGCTCCCGGTTCCTAAGCAAGAATTACTGTTATCTAACGCCCCTTGCAATATTTAGAATTTAAAATTATCGAATTAATTTAATTTTCCAACTAATAATTAAATTATCTAAAACTCAATACAATAAACTATGCGCGAATTCAAACAAATATTACTCTCGAAACAACCCCAGCGAGCCACACGTCCGTACGTGACAAGCGACAAAAGTCAAAAAGCCCCTTCCTCCGCGCGTCATCGTATATAAAGCCACCTATCCTCTTCGGAGTCATTGGCGTCATCGGCGTCTTCGGCGTCTTCGGCGTCATTAGCCTCATTGGCTTCATTGCCGTCCCACAGAGCAGCATGTGTCAATTTTTGGCAGCCATCTTTAAAATTGAATTTTGTATGCAAATGTTCTTACGTTTTGTTTTTAGCTTTATTTGATTATTTCAAACGACTACATATTAATTTTTAACATAACTGATAATAGATTAATGACTCTTTATTCTCAAATCTACTAATGTTTACACATTGTTTACCAAACAAAGAAATATGCTATCATAAATAATTGATATGTATCTAACTTTTCATTTCCACATATAAGTCCACCTGGAATCGAACCCTGGACCAACAGCTACACTAACTAAGCCATTTAAAATTAATGAAATAATATTTATTTATTCTCTTATCTAAATATCTTACTTCTTAGCTATATAAACGATATTATTTCATTTATTATAAAACATTACTTATTTCCTTTGTTCTTTAGTTAAACTATTAGTCTCCTATGAATATAAATTTA